>CM060677.1:187875591-189208091 GCA_030686995.1 Artemisia argyi
CTCAGTCGAAAATATTCTCTGGCCCTATATTAACTGTAGCCTTTTGAGTAGGGGCTTAAACAGTTGCAGGTGTTACCACTTAACATCACAAACAAAACGATAGCCACAAAAAAAAGTGCCAAGATCATGTCATAACCACTTTTGAACTATTACTACATAGCTCAACATACCACTAGCAAATTGTATGAATGCTTTTGCCACAACCCACTTATGATTGATAAATTACTATAGTCTAACTTTTGATATCATTATTGTGAATACTTTTTGTATTGAAAAGTTTAAGAGATAAAATTTTATAATATAAAAATATATACAATCATGCACTCCAAAAGTTGAAAAGAGTAAAGGCTTTATATATAATGTATAATTCAATCATTCATTCATTGGATTACTATAATAAAAGTTTAATAATTTTTTATTTTTAATAATCAAATAATCTTGAAAGTTGGAAAACAAACACAAACTTGTGAAATTTACAAGTTGCTTTTTACAATGGGTACCTACACGCATACGATCTCTCTTTCATCCATATTTTATTATTTAGCAAAAGTTCGAAACCAACACAAAGTCTAAGTCGCCATTATCAACACTGCCACCCTCCTTCGGTCAAACCGTCGCACATCCGCCATCAGCTCCAGACAAACCATCGTCGCCGCCACCTCAGGACAAACCACCACAACCACCATTCCGGTCAAAGTACAACCTTTGGTCAGTTAAGAAATTACTATATCAGTGGAGCTTTGACGTGTTTAACAACAACAGAAGCACACTGTTGATGGCTAAAATTATGGCTGTGATGTCTTCAAATATACTCACCTGTTCTTACTACTTCCCCTTTCATTCTAAAGAAATAAAAATAAAAATAAATAAATCACCTTTTAAAGCTATATGTAATTCAGTTATTGAACTGAAAGTTGTGACAAAAAAAAAACAAGAATGATTGGATTTAAAACCCCCACCAGTAATAAAGGGTTATATAAAAAGGACACTAACTTATGTATTAAAAGTTAAACTGATGCAATGGTGTTTGACTACTAGAATTGTGGTGTGCCAAACCAAGAAGCCTTTTAATTACATCTAATAATTTGTTACCAACTCATTTACAAGCTTTACTTGTCATAAATTTTCATGTATCTATACTACTTATCTATACTACATATAAAGAGCGTATAATCAAACCTTGAAAAGTGAAATTTTAAAAGTCACAAGTGAGAGAAATGCATAGTATAATTAATACTTTTATTAAAACATCTCATAACTTAAAAGTACAATGATTTATTCACATTGTACAACCAATTAAAAGCATATTTATCAAATTAAAAACAATCTATACTACATATAAAAAATGTATGATCAAACCTTGAAAAGTGAAATCTTGAAAGTCAAAGTGAGAGAAATACATGGTTGAATTAATACTCTTATTAAAACACCCCATAACTTAAAAGTACAATAATTTATTCACATTATACAACCAATTAAAAGCATATTTATCAAATTAAAAACAACAAATTAAAACACCCCTTACTAAAAAGTAAAATAAAATTTTCACAATGTACATTTTAAATAAGCTACAACGTAATCTTTTTTTTTTTTTTTTTTTTTTTTTTTTTTTTGTAATCATGGGTTTCTGACTCGACATTTCGAGCCGACTAATTCCACGGCGACTACCCTTTTTTGGATAGCCCGGAGTATATAAAATATAAAATAATTAAACACACTAATTAATGTTATTTTTAAAATACGCTAAAATGGAAAGTATATGTTATTATACAAATTAACAAAACACACAAAGCTTTATACAAGCTAACAAGTTGATGGTACATATAGTTTTGAAAACTGAACCGTACCAGCGGGTTAAACCGAGAACCGGGGTGTCGCCACCAGTTCGGCTAACCAATGAAAGCCATACGATAATATATATTTCAAAAAGAAACTATTAATAAACATCGAAACCGGGTTGACCTGGGACACTTCAAACCCGGCGGGTTGACCTGTTTTTGACCCAACCCGTTGGGTTGACTCGGTTTAAATCAACCAATTTTTCGACCAGAACTGTTCAACCGGTTGAACCACCCAGGTCGAACCGGTTTCAAAACATTATGTTTAATTCCCAAATCTTCAAACTTTTATTATTTTTCGTTTATAACCCATAAACTTTTTTTTTTTTTATCACTAAACTATATGTCGCTATAAAAAATCGTTGCTATGCACGGGTACTTGTCTAGTAAAGTAAAAATGGTTAAAGTGAAAAAGTCAAGAAAAGTGAAATGTTGAAAATATGTTTTGCCTATTCTACCATTGAAACCTTGAAATGTTGAAAGTTAATGTGGAAATTGGAATGTTGAAGTTTAAACGCTAGGCTGTACATTTGGTAATAAATTCATGGGACATTATATTTGGTAAGTTAAACTTAAGTAAAATTGTATGAAGAAGGTTGTAACTTATATTCGGCAGGTAGTTTGAATTATGAACTAAACAAGGAAATAACTAAACTTATGAGGGAAGCCTTGTAAATTTCGGGCCACTCCACCCTTTCACCAGTTGTAACCGGGCTTTGCAAAAACTCACCAACCTAAACATATCTTATATTCTTATACTACCGATTCATTCCAAATCCCCAAACCAATATCAGTCATAAACCCTAAGTCGTCATCAATATCATAAATTCTTGTAGATTTTAAACATTTGCTTCATCCATATTGTTTTTACAATTCGAAAAGGTTTAATTTATCACATCTTTTTTATGGATCATCATCAAAAATCATATTAGTTTTCTAATCAGATTCTTAATCTTTTACTTAACTTGCTTAAGATTTGATTTATCTTGTGTTATTTTGATTTTTTTTTATAGAATTGATTAAATTTAAGTTACATAACTTGTTCATGAACTCATATATTGTTTGTGTCATTGTTTTTTGCAGGGTAAAGAAGAAGTACATGCTGATTTTAGCAGATTGATATTATGTTCTTCATTTACATACAAAAATGAGAGCATGTGTTTTCTGAATCAAAATAAGTGTTTAGCATTTACCAAACCCTCCAAATCTGGTATATCCATTTAATTAGTAAACCTCAAAGCTTCATTGAAAATTTTTTGAGTCAATTATATTCCATATATATTGATGTTTATTTTGAAGTTTGATTTTGTTTGTTAAACATCATAAACCTGTTCGAGAGATTACATAGCAAGAAAGCAGTAATTGATATGTGGGAATTCGTCATTCAAGATCATCTATCATTTGTTTATTTAGTTTTCGCCTTTTTTTCATTGTGCAGGCCAATCTAACATAAATTGTATGCAATGGTGGGACATGGGAGGAATGGTGTGAGTGTTGCGGCTACTCCTCTAATGGGATCAATCCTTTAATGGGTACAAGGTGGCTTAAAAGTTCCACATGTTTCAGTTGAATCACTATCTGCTCATGATTTAGGCATCAAGGCAGGAGTTTATGGTGCTCTAGCCATGTAGACGTATGTTAATTGTGCATCTTCTCCAGTTGGTTCCTTTTAAGGTACCGATGTTTCGGGACTTATCTTGGCAATTAGTTGTAGGCCTTCGTTGTATTTATTTAACGTTTTCACCATGGCAACCATTCTTGTGTTTCATATGCTATTAATGGATACTGATGGGGAAATTGATGTAGGCTTAATCTAATAGTTATGTTTATCTTCCCTATTTTGACTTTGCAGAAGTTTACAATGTTTCATGAGCATTTGGTGATAATTTGGAAAGTTTTGTCTACTTTGGTTCGTCAAGACAGTTTATACCAAAAACTCGCAAATTTGTTTTTAAAGTGTTCCATGAAAAATTGCTTAGCTTCATATTTTGGTAGTCAGAGTTACGACTTTCATTTGGATGAAGGATGATATTATGATATTTGAATAGTAGAATATAGAGAGAATCATGTTAACTATAGTAAGGCTTATTCCACAAAGTCGCCAATCTACACCTTTTGAGGAACTATATAGTAAGGCTTAATAAGAGTATTGAAATCTTTTGTTTCTTGAAGATTTTACGTCAAAGTGTTATCTGAATATAGCGTGATCTATGCACGCTCTTTGAGATGTTTGGTTTGCTCCAGTAGAACTATATATGTATGCATCTTTGTATGTACACATATACAATGGAGCATAGGAAACTAATTCTTATATTATTGCTTTGTTAAATAGACTTTACTTATTTTAATCATACTCTTGAAAGCTCAGTTTTATAAATTGTATAATTTTGATTGCCTGTTACTTTTTAGCTTATATATTTATTTAGAGGAAAACTCATATACAGAACCACATGTATTAGTGAAGTCAGTTAAAGAATTCGGTCAAAGAAGGAGTTTGCACCTCAAATGTTGTGTGCCAAATTTTTTTATGTGATGAGTAACGTTCATTGTTAGTTATCTTATAATATATGTAATGTTTTGTTTTCAATTTCACTATATGTTTTTATATGTTTTTTTTATACATGTTAAGAATTTGTTTGAGTTAATTATCGCACATTACAACCTTGGCAATTATATTTTGATTGTTTCATGTTTTGTGTATAAATGTTACACGAAATACTTAACCACAATACGACACCTATAATTATTTGCCGTTAGAAAATTCGTTGTTATGCACGGGTACTCGTCTAATGCATACAGTTTTTTAAAACATTTTTTGCTAGAAAAAACAAAGGTATATTTTAAATTATTTTTAGTTCTCTTACCGATGGGTCTTGAAACAAAAGACAGGTGTAGCATAAAAATAAAATAAAATAAGAAAACCTGTCAAATGTAAATTAAAAAGTAGAATAGTATCAAAGGACTTGTGGTCTAGTGGGTGGGGTTAACTTGTTAAGCGAGTCACAAGTGGGAGTAGCACCGGGTGGGTGACCACCCGGGAAGTCCTCACTTGTGGTCCACTTGTAGACCATATTGTTCCGGAGATATATTGCAATGATAGATTTGAACCTTCATGCCACTCGTTGCGGGGTTCAAATCTTGAGCATGGCCCGGTTTTCATCCGGCTGTTTCTCCAGCAAGGTAAACTTGTGTGGAGGCAGTACGGTTTCCGGGGGAAACCCGTTACCACCTGAGATCAGCGTGAACCCGGTTAAGACAACATAGTCTGGCGGGGTGGCGATGGGGCCTTCGCTGTCCGCGAAGGTGGTCGTTTCTAAGTTGAATTCACCTTTCAAAAAAATATATACTACCTCCGTCCCATTTAAAGTGTCCACTTTCATAATGCACAAAGTTTTAGGAGATTCCACTAACTAAACTCTTCACCAATCAAATATTACTTTTACCCACTAAACTCTCATCTTATTGGTTGGAAGGTACAAGTGGACACTTTAAATAGGACATGCAAAGATTCCATTGTGGACACTTTAAATGGGACGGAGGGAGTATAAAATAATAAAGAAGTTAATAGAGTTGCCTTGATTCACTGTATGAAAAGAGTAAAGTATCGCAAAATATGAATAGGTGTTCCACATATTAAAAGTAAACAAAATATCTAAATTTTTTATATTGTTTAGGCTAATTCAAACCCTTAAACGACAAACAAGTCTTGATGATACGCCTGGGCCCGAGCCCATGGCTTATTTAGGTCTTAGGGTTTTGTCTTATAAATACTCTTGTAAATCTTTATTATAATCAATCAAGTTTAAGATCAATAATTCTCTAGTTCTTCTATTCTATTTCTTAAGGAGCTCGCACACGCTTTAAGTGGTGCCTTATCCTGATACAACCCCTAACCGGGTCGTATCAATTGGTGCTCTCGTTGAGAGATCTCGTTGGGAGGGTTTTTGATTAGTGTTCCAATCTTAAAAAAAAAAAAAAAAAAAAAAAAAAAGTATTGTTCATCAGATACTGTTCACCGTACTGTTCATCGTTACTGTTCATCGCAGGTACTATTCATCCGGAAAAAAAATTTCGAGTTATTAATCGCTTGGGTATTATTCATGGCATCAAGCGGCAGCGATCAGGACGCGGAATACACACTCTCTAAGCTCTTGCAAATGGGTACTGTGGTCGAATATGAAAGAGAGTTTGTGGTACTGGTAAATCGAGTAACAAGGATCTCTGAATCTTTACTTACATCGTTTTATATCTCCGGACTTAAACTGACGTTACAAATAGAAGTGTTGAGGGCAAGGCCTACAACTTTAAAAGAAGCCTTTTCTTTAGCCCATATAGTCGAGGCTCGTTTTGAGGCAATTAAAGAGAATGAAAAAGAGTATATAATTGAAAACAAATCAGACGCCATTCCATCATTACAAAGTGAATTCGCTTCACCTGAGATTAAAGGGTCCTTAGATGTTGATAAAGATATTGATGTTGATGAGGTTAAAAGCGCGATAGAAGGTGTTTTTGATATTAGTGAGAGTTTGGTTGTTATTCTAAAGTGGGTACAGACCTGCATATCAAGGACATTGCTACTATTGGTAACTTTTGAAAACATGGATGTTGCCATGGGAATGGAGACTAAAATTCAAAGAAGAACGTGGGATCCTGGAATCAAGATTTATTTTAGATAACACCTTGAGGGCAAGGTGATTTTGAAGGAGTGGGGAGTGATACGCCCGTGTTTGATAACTATCGTAGTTTATTTATTATGTTTATTAGGATTAGTGTTGAGTCATTGTTTAGGATGTGTCTTGAGTCATGTTAGGATAAGTCTTATGTTTGTGAGAGTTATCTCATAAACTAGTATTTAAGGTGTCATAATGATATGAATGAATGAATCAATCAAAGTTTTAAAATCAATAATTCTCTAGTTCTTCTCTTCTATTTCTTAAGGAGCCTGCGCCCGCTTGAAGTGGTGCCCTATCCTGATACAACCCTAACAGGGTCGTATAATCTATCTTTATTTATCTTAATTGATACGACTCAAACGACTCAAGAAGTCCAAACGTATGGCATAAAGATTATGTCATATAATCTATCTTTATTTACTTGCAAATCGAGTAACAGGGATATCTGAATCTTTACTTATATCGGTTTATATCTCCGGACTTAAACTGGATCTACAATGTTTACTCCTACGGTCAAATCCCAAAACTTTAGACGAAGCTTTTTCATTGACCCGTGCGGCGGAAACACGCTTCGCGAACCTAGATATTTGGGAATTTTTGAGGTCCAATCCTTTAACTTTGGGAGAAGACTTCTTCAAAGCTCGTATCACCGAGGTTCGTTTTGAGGCAATTGCAAGGGAAGAGAAAGAGCATATCGTTGAAAAGAAAATAGATGTCATTCTACCATTAGAGGGTGAATTTGCTTCACCTAAGGCGGCTGAAGAGTCATTGAATGCTGATGAGTATATTCGAGTTGAAGAGGTTGTGGGTGGTGGCGAAGTGCTTAAGGTTGTCGAGGATGAGTCGAGTAGAGTGATATCGACACTTAAGGATGGAGGTGGTGAATCTGATAGTTGTTTGGATGAAATAAATTTGAATTTAAGCGAGGAATTAGCGGACTCTCAATCTTCATATTTTTTGTATCACCTTGAGGGCAAGGTGATTTTTGAAGGAGTGGGGAGTGTTATGACATGTGTAGCGGAAGACGGAAAAATGATGTTGTGTTATGTCCAAGGCAAAGGAATACGAAAGAAGGAAAAGGTGAGGGCTGCAATTCAAAGAAGATTATGGGATCCCGGATTACGGCAATGTTGCAGGAGGACGGACTGCCCAAACGACTCAAGAAGTCCAAACGTATGGCATAAAGATTATGTCATATAATCTATCTTTATTTACATGTCTTTGTTTAGGATTATTTTCATGTTTCTTTAGGAAAGTCGATTAAGAATGTTTTAAGACAACACCTTGAGGGCAAGGTGGTTTTGAAGGAATGGGGAATGATACGCCTGGGCCCGAGCCCATGGCTTATTTAGGTCTTAGGGTTTTGTCTTATAAATACTCTTGTAAACCTTTATTATAATCAATCAAGTTTAAGATCAATAATTCTCTAGTTATTCTCTTCTATTTTCTGACGGAGCCAGCACACGCTTGAAGTGGTGCCTTATCCTGATACAACCCCTAACCGGGTCGTATCACTTGACATAGAGTATGATTAGCGAAAATAACTATTGGTGTAATTGAAGATGTAGCTGAAAATAGAGATAGAGCAGATTTTCATAAAGTATAACTTCTTTATAATCTTAAGTGTCAAATATAAGTGTAGTGCGGTGCTTTATGAAGTTTAGGACATAAGTGCCATAATGCCAATATGCCATATTCATTATTGCACATAGATAGCGCACCTTTTAGTGTATACCATAGCTCAAGTACAAAGTGGATCTTAGTCAAATGAATGATCATTAAGCAAATACACATGCATCAATGAATGATTAATTAGCAAAAGTTTTATTACCATTTTTATTAGTCTTTTAGTTTACTTTACAAGCTTACTTATAAAAAGTAAAGATAGAATAATTATAATAAGATGGGTAGGGAGCTACTGGGTCTCCAAAATAATGTACATAAATATTCATCTGCATCACATTTAAAGCCGTTGACATCAAGGCAAAACGATAGCAAAGTACACGTCACTTCGTTAAATTTACATATATGATATCATAAAGATAAAAATCTTGTAGAACATCAATCTCTTTCATTTATTTGTATATCCGAGAAATAATTTTACAATATATGTGAACCTTAGTGTGAAGAGTTGTACGTCAAAGATTAAACTTGTGGGTGATATCAACTTGGCGGAAAATTATTCTTCAGCTTCATGTTTGTATTCATTTATTATTCAAATAATAAATTATTTTATCTAGTTTGTTTTATTCTTATTTTATTTTGTTATGATTTTTTTAATTTTATTATTCAAATAATTAATAAATTGTTAATGTGAAGAATTGTCAGAGATTAAATTTGTGGGTGATGTCAACTTGGCAAATTAACGATGTTGATATGTTTTCATTGTATTTTGTATTTTGTATTTTCCATTTTGTACCATCATACACTTTTGATTGTCACGTCTATGAGAAGAAGAGTAGCAGCAAGTGACCGCAATATATTGATGTTTGGTTTTCTCTAGAAAATCCAACACTTCTCGTGAAAATCGTCCATTTGTCAACATCATTCTAGATGATAAAATGAGCCATTTAAGAAACAATTTTAAATATAGAATTTCAAAACACAGTTGTTGTAACAAACCCTTATATAAAGAAAATGAATTAAGGTAGCATATCAATTGTGGTGTCCCGTGACTAGAAAATTGGAAATAGAAATTAAAGTTGATGCAAATAGCAAGAACATTTTTTTAGCCAGGCAATTTGCTAGGATTTTCACGATGATTTTATATTGAACGCCTATTAACGATATAGGCCGAAAATCCTTAACAAGAATCGGGTTAGCTACCTTCAAAATGAGTGTGAATGTGTGATAAAGGAAGAGTTGGCACCCTTAGGCATCACGTAAGAATAAAAAAGACTTACTACAGAAGCTTCAATATCATACTTGAAAATCTCCCAATACGTCTTGATGAAAAGAAAAGAAAATCGCCTGGCTAAAGTAGTAAATAAAATTGTGAGCCACGGGCAATCGGCGTTTATTTCGGGTTAGCAAATCCTTGACGGCCCTCTTATGCTAAATGAAGTCATGGATTGGTATAAAAATCAGAATAAAGAAACTCACGATATTCAAAATCGATTTCGAAAAAGCTTTTCATTCTGTAAGTTTGGAAGTTTCTTGACCACAAGTTATTGAGTCTTGGGTTCGGTATTGAATGGTGGAGTTGGATTCAAGCATGTTTGAAATCGGCCAGATCTTCTGTCCTTGTCAACGGTAGTCCCTCGTCTGAATTTTCAATCAAACGTGGTTTAAGACAGGATAATCCTTTAATCCCGTTTTGTTCATTATTATTGTGGAAGGTCTTCATCTAGCTTTAAAGGACGCTGTTCAATCAGGTCTCATTCAAGGGACAAAGGTAGGTGATTCGGGAATGAATATATCTTTTTTTTTTTTTTTTTTTTTTTTTTTTTTTTTTTTTTTTTTTTTAATGTAGATGATGTTATTGTAAGTTAATGGAACCCGTAGGTATAATCTTATTAATCATCCACTATTTATAATAGTGAAACCCTAATACCCAAAACCCACAAACCGGGCTTGGGCCTAATTATCCACTAACACTCCCCCGCAGTTCGAGCGGCGAAATCGCGAAAGCTCGAACTGGAGTAGTAAACTAAGAAAGCAACTGAAAACAATAAACCAAAATAAACTAAGAAAGCAAATATGAGAAACAAAAGTTGTCTCGGGAATTGATACCCTGGATTCGACACCAACAAAAGTCGTCTCGGGAATTGATACCCTTGATTCGACACCAAACAAAAGTCGTCTCGGGAATTGATACCCTGGATTCGACATCAAACAAAAGTCGTCTCGGGAATTGATACCCTGGATTCGACACCAAACAAAAGTCGTCTCGGGAATTGATACCCTGGATTCGACACCAAACAAAAGTCGTCTCGGGAATTGATACCCTGGATTCGACACCAAACAAAAGTCGTCTCGGGAATTGATACCCTAAATTCGACATAAAATAAAAACAAACAATTAAATATTTTTTTTTTTTTTTTTTTTAAATAATAATACAAATCTTTATGCAATACGTGATAAATCTTGTCACTAAAAACAAACCACCTTTTCACCGTATCATCTTCACTTGACTTATTAGTAACTGATCAAACTCCATATCACTCATCACCAACAACACCACATTATAATCCGACCACCATGTCACAACCACCATCAGCAATCTTCAGTTGCAAATCCTTAAGATCATTCCCATCAACAGTGCACCCAACCCTAACACAGGTCCCAAGAATCTCAATCACCGCCCTTTTTCTAACCCTCTTCACATCACCGCACCGCCGTCAATCTCAGCCGCCAGGCATTTGACCACGGCAGGTGAATCTAATTGGTTTTTCGATCTGGGTTTTTCAAGCTCTTTCACCTTAGCAATCGCCGGAGTTTTGCTATCGTCGGAATCGGATTCGTCAGAAGATGATAAAGTTGGGATTAGCGTTTTTTTTTTTTTTTTTTTTTTTTTTAAGAATCGGATGTTAAAAGTGACGGCTATTTTGTATGATTAGGGTTTGACGGGGCGGTACAGCAGAGAAATTGTTTTCATCATAAAGCACATGATAAAGGTAGCCCTCCGAACCTCCGGCGTGTAGCCGGCGGCCGGAGGCGGCGGAAGATTAAAGTGGCGGAAAGAGTTTAGGTTTAGGGTTAGAGATTTAGGATCGTATGGCTGATACCATGTAAGTTAATGGAACCCGTAGGTATAATCTTATTAATTATCCACTAACAGTTATTATTTCCGAATGGAACCGGCTAGAGATGGGTAATATTATTCGTGTGTTGCATGATTTTTTTTTCCTTGCATCGGGTCTCAAAGTTAACATAGCTAAATCTAATGTGTCTGGGATTGGAGTTTCTTCAGATAATATTCTTGATATGGCTCGTGCTACTGTATGCGCTTCAGGTACTATCCCATTCATCTATCCTGGCTTGCCGATTGATTCTAACATGAATTTGATTGCAAATTGGCAATCTCTGATTGATCGGTTTCGTGGTAAATTGTCATCATGGAAAGCTAATTTTTTATCCATCGGAGGTAGACTAATGTTAATCAAATCTGTGTTGGGGAGTATTGGCATATATTATATGTCAATATTTAAATGCACTGAATCCGTTCTTAAACTTTAGAATCTATTCGGGCTTCTTTCTTTTGGGGTGGTAGCGGGGATCAGAAGAACACGACGTGGGTAGAATGGAGTAATGTTATGGCCCCTGTCGATAAAGGTGTCTTAGGTGTGGGGAGTTTGAAAGCGTTCAACCTTGGTCTTCTTAAAAAACGGAGGTGGCGTTTGGTTAATAACCCAGATGTTCTTTGGGCATGTGTGATCAAAGCTATTCATGGGGTAGATGCGTGAATGGATGGTAAAGGGTGCAAAATCAATGGGATGTGGGAGAAAATAGTGGGCTCGTATTCTCAATTACATGCGAGAGATATTATCCCTATGTCTACATTACATCGTAAGGTGGATTGTGGTTCTGTTCGTTTTTAATTTGGATGGATAACTGGGTAGGAAACCCACTTAAGATATAACAAATTGTTCCATTTGGATTCTAACGCGAACTGCTTTATAAGGGAGAGGATTTCAAATGGTACTTGGTCGTGGAATTGGACTAGACAAATATATTTATATGGCGTCTTGTTTTGGATAGATTACCAAATCGTTTAAATTTATCTATTCAGGGCTTAGAAATTATGTCTATTACGTGCCCTTCTTGCAATGTGGGAGTAGATACTAATGACCACATTTTCTTTGGATGTGATACGGCTATTGCCATTTGGAGGTTATTTGGCGTGTGGATCGATGTCTCTATGCCAACGTTTTCTTCTTGCTCCAAATGGCTTCAATGGGTAGAGGATTGGAGAGCCTCAAAGGATTCAAAAGATCGAGTGTATGTTATCACTTTGTTGACTTTGTGAATGTCGTGGCGTTATCGACTTTGTGGATGAGGAAATGTGATATTTTGGATAATATTCATCTTTTTTCATTTTTTTGGTTTAAATGTAGAGGTAATAAAGTTTATTGTTGGAACCTCTTTTGCTTGTGTTTTTTTTTTTTTTTTTTTTTTTTTGTCTCCTTCTTGGAGCCTTGTTTAATGCATTAGCCTTTCAAAAAAAAAAAAAAAAAAAAAAAAAAAAGTTTATTGTTGGAACTCTTGGTTAAACTACCCTTTGTAGTTGCTTCTCTAGCTCTTTGTTAGAGTGTTTTTTTATATATAAGCCATCGTTAAAAAAAATAATAAAAAATAAATAAATAGCAAGAACATAGAAATAAAATGGTGTTATGCTTAGGAAAAGAAAACACAAATATATAGCTTTTGAATACATGTTAAGACTTAGTCTGTGAACATTGATTTTTGTTCGCAACTTTAAATTACCAGTAGTGAACGTCAACTTTGAGTTTGAAACTTTGCATGCACAGATGCACTTCCATAACACCAACATTTTTATGGTCTATGTAACAATTAGATGAATTCTTCATTGGCCTTGGACTACAGTGATGTTAGACTCATAGATATTATTTTGCTTTACAATGACACAACACTTTCGATCTGAAGGTAATAACGACTGGATCTCATAAGAACTATGCGGTCAATTAGCAGCTCGTATGAGAATAGTATGAAGTTGGCACCGTCTTTGATGTAGACAATATTGTAAACAAGTATTACATTTTATTAACGTGGCAAATAATGTTTATAAAAAATAACATACAGCTCAACCACTCCTTTTGTTGTTTCGAGCAGCTAATGAGCTATTGAGTACGGTAGATTGCCAACTACTAAACCATATGCAATAAACAAAATATATGAGAAATTTCAACAGCAGTATTTAACTATTTCCTTCTTTTTATATATTTAACGTAGTGGGGGTCATGTTTAGAATATTATACTTTCAATAATTATGAAGCAAAATTTATAAATATAACATTTATCAGGATGTGCTCCCTCAAAACACTGTAGCATAAGCTATAGTGCGCCACACTCACATCCAAATAGTGAAATGTACAGTAACTAACGGTCGTTAAGTATTTAACGGCTGTTAAATAGTAACGACCGTTAACCTTTTTTTTTAAATTCCGCCTGCAAATGGTCCTTCGTCTAAGAGGTTCATGGCAAATTTAGTCCTTACGGTCGTTAAGTATTTAACGGCCGTTAAGTAGTAACGACCGTTAACTTTTTTTTTAGTTCCGCCTGCAATTGGTCCTTCGGCTTAGAGGTTCGTTACAAATTTAGTCCTTATAACTAACGGTCGTTAACTGCACTAATTACTTCTTTCGCAAAACATCTCGCGGCAACGCACGGGTGATCCACCTTGTATATACAAAATGACAATTTTTGTCTAGAGCATTTTGTATTTCACACTTTGCGTCACATGACATTTTCATATAGGATCAAGTAGTATGCATGGCACATAAGCAATTAAGCAAATAAGCGGCTGTCGTCACAACGTTACACACGTATACAACTATACAAGTATGTTAGAATGGTACCTGCGCGTTTCAGCAGCGGGTACTCTGTAACTTTTGGCGAACAATATATTTCGATTACATGTTTTTCGAGATGATGACTTTCTTTAGAGGTGTGCATGGTTCGGTTTGGATCGGTTTTTTTTGGCAAAAACCGAAACCTGACCGAAATATTCGGTTTTTATAAAATCAAAAACCAAAATCGTGGGTAAAACGTTTAAACTTTGAAAGTGTGTTTTTCCTATGTTTCTTAAGTTGTATGGTGTGTTAGATTTATAGATAATGGTTGAAGACAATTAATTTTTTAGATGTTACAAGTTTATAAATTTAAGACAATTAATTTTTTATATATTACTTTTATATGTATGTATGTAAAAAGCTATTAATTTTTTTTTTATAGTAATGTTTTTGGTCTAAAAAATTTTAAGACTTTCTCATGTAGAATGTCCTAAACTCTTTATATAGTAGTAGTATAGAATAGATAATCAAGAACTTATCAACGAGTTTTCATACTTATCATTTGGTCCATCAAGATCTACACGTTGAGCGTGGGTTCACTCTTGGCTAGATATAGATACGTATAGGGCGTGGTGTGGCATTGAACTCAAGGGACAACTGACGACCTCAGTGAAAATTGAAAAAAATGGAAAGCTTGGCGATGAATGCTAACTAATTAAATCACTAGAAAACGATGTTCATAATTCATTAGTCCACACGTAAACATATACAAGAAATGCATAGATAAGTTTAACCTTTATCATGATTTCACTTTTGCTTGGTGTTCTGGTAGTAATATACTTGTTATAGTAAATTTGGTATATTGCTTTTGACATTATTGACTGTACTTATCGCATCTATCATATACTTAGTGGATGATGAGTTTCCATGCATCAAGTAGCTTGTGGTGAGTTAATTTTGTCAAGTTTATATGATCTTAAGATTATGACATGAAACTGCACAATCGTGGGTTTGTTTAGGACTATTAAAGACGATGTTCCTTTTACTCCCGCCAAAATAAAAAAACAAGTCCGATGGGTTCATTTCTAAGTTCATAAAGCAATATTAGAACACTATTTAAAAAGACTTAATTGAAATGGCTAATAGGTTTGAAGTAGATGGGTATATTCTTCGAGGTTGCAATTCCTCTTTTATCTCCCAAAAATCAAGACCCGCTTTACATTAAAGATTATCACTCTATTAGTTTAAAAGGGTGTCAATATCCAGTCATTGCAAAAGTACTTGCAAACCGACTTCAACGAGTACGCCTGTATAAGAGGTTGACAAATTATTGATGGCCCTCTCATGGTTAATAAAATCATCTCTTGGGCTACTAAACATAAAGAAGAATTCTTTATTTTTAAAGTTGACTTTAAAAAAGCTTTCAACTCCATTGATTGGAATTTTGTAGATCACCGGAATTATGCAAATGGATTTTAGTTACAAATGGAAAACTTAGATAAAAGGTTGCCTCAATTCGGCATATGGTTCGATCCCCAACAAAAGAATCCAAGATTGAAAGAAGTTTACGTCAAGGTGATTCACCATCTTTGAAGGAGTTAAAGTGGGTTCCAATATCTCTCACCTTCGATATGTGGATGATGCACTCATCCTGGGTAAATGGTCACTTGAAAATGGTAATAACCTTTGATGCACTCTAAGGCATTTTCATTTGGCTTTCGGGCTGAAAGTCAATTTCTTAGAGAGTAAATTATTTGGTATTGGTGTTATCACCAATTACACATCATTTGGCCTCCATGCTATGTTACCAACCTTCCACACTCTCTTGTTTATTCCTTCGCTTTCCAATTGGTGCCAACATGAATAAAGCTTTTACTTGAAAACCCATTATTGAAAATTCCATAAACGTCTGACCTCTTAGAAAGCTTGCATTCTATCTTATGACGGTAGACTAACTCTCATAAAGTCGATTTTTGGTGCTATAGGTACTTACTACTTCTCACTTTTCAAAGCACCAAAATGTGTCATTAATTACTTGGAAAAGTTGAGATGAAATTTCTTTTGGGGAGGCTCATTTGATAACAAAAAATAGCTTGGTTTCATGGAAGAAAGTGGGTTCTTCATCTAATTGTGGGGGGTCTTGGTATTGGTAGCCTTCAAGCCGCAAACATGGCCATCCTATTTAAATGGTGGTGGCGCTTTCATAATGAAAACAATGCATTATGGAAACAAATCATAACTTCTATTCATGGCATCAATGGTGGTATCTGTAAAACCTCGCAAAAAATTCGTATAATTAACTTCGGTTAATTAAATAAATAATCTCTGTCATTATTGTAATCACCATTTTTACGGGAAAATTTAAAATTTTCTTAGTATATTAAAATGGTCACGATTACGATATTGCAAAATTCGTCAAACGACAAAACAAGTTCTCGACATGTTTAACGAAAACTAAATAATTTCACTAATCCTAATTAATCACTAATAATAATAAACGGGCCCTTAATAAACTCAGCCCAATCTCTCGGTTACTATTCACAGGCCCAAAAACGGAAGCCCAATTTTTTCTTTTTATTTTCTAAAACATTCGACCAACCATGCTTCAAAACGCCTCGTTTATTCTCAATTCTTACACACGACGTGCCCATATTTTTGCACCATCTCGTTTATCACCTAGCCAACTATTAGTGTGTCAAATCCCAAGTTCATTGGGCAACGTTTGATACGTTTTTAAGTGGCAAAGTGTTCGACATATACTCGACCCAATCAAATTCATAACTTACTCAAAACTTAACCGTTTTGATTCCCGTTTGTTTCAAATTGTTCCTAATAATATTTCTAAGATGATTTTATGTCCAAATGTCGAAGATGATCAGTTATATGCAAGTGGTATACGATTTAGTAAATCGTATACATATATATATATATATATATATATATATATATATATATGTGTGTGTGTGTGTGTGTGTGTGTGTGTGTGTGTGTGTGTGTGTGTGTGTGTGTGGTCGACATGGGTATGAATCACCAAGACAATCCTCCATGATTTGTGCACTCACAAACCATTGTATAGCAATATAAAAATCGCCCTAGCCTAGGTTTTACTGACAAAGAATAGTACATGAAGGTTTCATAGAAATATTTCACTTATATGTGTTATGTTTTGAAACCGTCTATAACATACATGCATGCACTTGTTCTTTATCATTCTTAAACACTTTCACAACATTCTCTCTTCCTAAAAACTACTTCTAAGAGTTTAGGAGTGAAACAATATCGTAAGGAGGCAAGGAAATGGTTATCGGGTTTAAAAACTATATGTAATATAGTTGGGTATAATCGAACGTGATCGTTTCTTGTGTTTCCTTCCATTTCTTTCAACCCTCTAGCCTCCTAGAAGTGTTGTAAGTCCTTTACAACTCATTTGAATCCATTTTACACGTTAAAAGTTTACATGCATCATTGTTATATTTAGTGTTGAACGTATATACTTTCATATGTAGTTTACGTATACATATTTATATATAGTACAAAACGAGTGACCAGCCTCTATCTTGAAAGGCCTAGGAGTCACGTAGCACACCAAGTTCACTTTAGTTTTAACGTTACATGCACTTCACGAACCTATTTTGAACCATGTTTCACACGTACAAAAATCACCTAAACACTTAGTAATATTTTTAAGATTTTCAAATATATAAACGATGCGAACATGTTACAAACCACTCGTATATCATTAAATTTCACTTAACGAGAGTATCATATTTTTACTCGACCTAATATACCACCTAGAAAACTATTAATTTCGTTTACACAACTTGTAAAAATACTCACGATTCGACACTCAAACTCACTCAAATTGGTAGACAGTTATCCGGTTTTAAAAGGATATTTTCATATAAAAACTTAATATTTTTCGATTGGGCTTATTCAAGGCCTAAAAAGAAATAAAGATCCATAAGCCCACTGGGCCCATATGAAACATTTTTGGAATCACAAAAGTAGCCCAAATTCAGGCCCAAAACATTTTACATGCCCTCGCCTCTAAATTTTTAAATGGGCTTTGTATTTGGCTCGTTAAGGCCCATAAGCTTGAAAAATAAACTTTTAATCAAATAAGTTGTTGAAATAAGCTTGGAATTAATAAAATAAGCTACGGAAATTTTTATAATCATTTTTGTAATTTTGGACTAAAAATGTAACACGACGACACCTAAAAGGACTAAAACTGCCAAACATTGAAAACTTGGATTGAAACTGTAAAAACAAAAAGTTTAGGATAAAAATTGATATTATATGATGTTCCAAGCTTAGATGGTAATTTTGGACAAGTAGTGGACTATAATTGTAAATTAGATACGAAAAGGACTAACGGTGTAACGCTAATGCCGTTAGTATAAAAAGTGTAAAAATTGGAAAAGGACAAGGACTAAACATAATCTATTTGACATTCTTATTTTATTTTCTATTTTACGCCAACCATCATGTAGCCTCTCGTAATTTTCCCCAACGGTTAGTAAATACTTACAAGTTATTACGTTATTTAAATACCCACTTTTGCGTGTGAAAATTTTTTTTTATATATAGTAGACTTGATATATAAATCACAACGGTAAATTGTGATTTATCTTTTGCTTAGAAACGTTGCTTGCACACAAACCTAGATAGTCTAATTATCGCGAATATATATTTTAAACGTTTATATTTTTATAATATACGTTTCGTATATTTAAGGTACAATATTTATATATTCCCGGAGCCTACGAAAATTCCCGAGATCACTCATTAATATTATTTGATCGTAACCCGACTCTCAAAACATACCAGGTGGGCCCCGTTGACCCATTGGGCCACTTAAACCCACTTAACAAACCAACCGGACCCTTTCATTTTCTTTTCTTCTTTTTCTTGACGGGCCGACAACACAAGCCCAGCCCACCCCTTATATTTTTTTTTCTTCCTTCTTTGTCCTAGTCGCGAACGAGCCACAAACACCCTCATTTACTTGCGAATTCGACACACGACACCATCAAGTTTTTACATATCTCGATTCACAACCCAACAAATAATCACGAATGATAAATTTTATGCAAAATCTCAATCGTTTACCACTTCAAATTTGATCAAAGTGAAACCTCCAATTCATGTGACCGAAAGTGACAAAAACGTGTACAATCATTCCTAAACACCACCCCATTTACCCAATCACTTCTAAACTGACATAGATACACTGTAGAATATCAGGGATACATAGTAAACAATCCTTTTGTTGCCAAGTCTCGATTGGGCAAAGTTTGAGGTGCCACCCCATGCAAACGAGCCAACACATGCATTTGTAAATTTCTTGTGCTTATCTTCACTCTCAAAACTCACTATACAAGCATCCCATGCAACCCTAACTAATCTCACACCCTCAAACACACCATAATATACTTTACATGGAGTTTACAAGTCAAGATTGGGACAAGAAGTAGAAGAGGTGTACGAAGTGTAGAAGCGATCCAAGGAGAACCTAGTTAGCTCGTCTTGAACCTTGCTGAGCCGTGAACCATACTACGTTGATCCTTTGTACCAGCTTGAACCTTACGTGACATTATCTCCACCCCAAGTGGTGAGGTGAGACACGGAGAACTTTGTTACATTTTATTTTTGGTTTCTCACGTTCACTTTGATTCATTATTTCGTTAATACAAAACGTAACACATGAATATTATCCAACCTATATAACGTTTGACATGTTGTCTAACAAGATGTAACAAGTTTCGATCATAATAACAACATTTACATAAAGAAAATCACACGTCTATATGTCACTTGACCCTTTCGTATAAATGAAAAAGACTTGGAATATTTCTAAGTCTTGAAAACAGTTTTGATAAATGAGTTTTCACAAACACTTTGGTCTCGTTAAATTCAAATTCGACACATAACCTATATGTTTTATTGCTCGACCTCATTTTTGACATGACCAACAATTGAGAAACACTTTTTATTCGACCTATTGACCTCGTATGAACTGTTTTCTAGAGCCAAAGTAAATCGACCTCTAAGCTATTTTTCAGAAATCTTTTATAACTTTTGGGCCTTAAAGCCCGTTAAGCTGTTAACAAGCTTATTCGATAAGCTGATCACATAAGCTTGTTTGTAACGTTTTTACAACTTAAAATATAGTCCAAACTCAGGCCCAAACCTTTCGTAAGCCCATTGGATCGGAAAATGTTAACGGGCCTTGATATTGTCTCGTTAAGGTCCATTTAGTGAAATAAGTTGTTTTTAAGCTAATAAGCAGTTAAAATAAGTTATTTTTGAATACCCTGAGCTTATTTATCATGTCAAAAAGCTAAGTTATTAATTTGGTAATTTTTGGACTAACTTTGCAAAATTTCTTAAACCGAGGGACTAAAAGTGTCAAAATTGCAAACTTGGGGTATAAACTATCAAAACAAATTTTTATAAGTTAGAAACTGTTAATAATGAAATTTGGAAGTGAGAAATGTAAATAATAATACTTTTGGACTTAAAATGTAAATTATGTATAACTTTGGACTAACGACGTAAATATATTCCGTTAAGGGTAAAATATATAAATTGATAAAACTTAAAGGATTTTTCTGCAAATATTATTTTATAAAAAAATGATAATATTGTTTATATGAATGAATATATATTCGGGATAAAGAAACGAGATAAGTTTTATATATATACGTTATATATTCGTAATTATAATTAAACGATACGTCTATTTTTATATCAATCATCAATCATTTTATTTACAAGTTATATGAATATATAACTTTATTTTTTTTAAACTTCACGATAAAACCAGATTTAGACTATCAACTAAAACTTGCATTATCTTTTAGGTTGTGTTGTGTGAAGCCGTTTCCTTGCTTTGTTAAGACTACGATACCACTGTACTACTAAGGTGAGTTCATAGCCCACTCTTTAACTATTTTCCCGTGGGGGAGATACATGCTTAAAACTCGATCACAAGTCTTTTATACCGGGTATTGAAATACCGTCAGGCCAATGTTATTTGCTTAAGTTACTATTGTCAGAAGTCCCTCGATCATGAACCTTAATCACTTGAAGGGTGAACGTAAATAATTGTGGATAGTACTATTAGTGATTGACAATCCTCGTTTGGTTGTTGGAGAAAACACCAGGCGCACTTTATTGTTCTTATAAATAGGTTATTGACAAATACCTATCTTTGGAGGCCTATTACTTACCATCATAATCCACATTTATGATTGGCTGTTAATCGTTGAGTATCATGAGCTTAAGGCAATAACAGGAACATTGATTTTTTAACATATTGATTGTATGTGATTACAATACATTCTTAACTTGTGATTCAAACTCTTAAACTCAAACCTATGAATATCACTCAACTTTATGTTGACTTTAGCATGTTTATCTCAGGTAACTAAACAAGACGGATCTGGATGGCACGGAGTGGGCAAAAGCATGACAAGAACCATAATAATCTACTTATTTTCCTTCAGAATAAAACACGTTCTTAACTTAATAATGTCTTGTATCCCAGATATTTGATATTTTTGAAATAAATTAAACTTTAATACGTCATTTTGGTGTTTACTATAATTGTGACAAGGATCCTTGAAGTAATACTCCGAAAGTCTTCCGCTGACATGTTAAGTCTTCCGCTGTTATTAACGACTTTTGGGGGTGTTACAGATTGGTATTCAGAGCCACGGTTATAGAGAACCAGATGTTTTTTTTTAAACATTGGACTATAACTACACTTTAACTAGACCATTTTTACAAAATACCACTTCATGCCCTCCGTGCCTACATTCCAACATCCGGTAGAAAAGTTACTTCTCATTATTTCTTACTTATATAACTTGATATATGTTATGATTATGCTAATAACTATGTTTACTAATCGGGATTATTACAGTACCATGTCTTCCAAACCCAACTTCATTGTTTTGTTATCGGATTCGGAAACTGAGAGCTCTACACCTATTGTACCAACTCTTGCTCCAACTCCTAAGACTGTATCACCTACAACAGACAAGAATAAGGAAAGTCAGCAATCCTTTACTTCACCTCAAGCATCATCTGGTCCAATCAGACGCAGTAAGCAAACTTCTCCATTCCAGCCTTATGAATCAGCCACTGCTGGAAAAGCTCTTTCATATGCTGAAGAAAAAGACATCTGTGATGATACTGAATGGAAAAAGGAAATTGCTCCAGCTGCAGAACCAATGATACTACCTAGTATATTTTATCAGCAGACTACTACTGTACCAGTGACAATCAACAGTCCACCACCTGTGAAAACTCACAGTGCTCCTCTGCCTTATCAACCAAGGAATTACCAGATTCGTCCTACCTCCTCAGATCCTTACTATTATGCAAGAACCAACCATAAGGCTCGTAAGCGGGTCAATGCTCGCAAATGGTCATTTCTACTACCAATCCTTAAGTATTGGAGATCTCAAGAAGGTACTCCCACCAACAGAGAACTTGGTGAAAGATCATCATTTGCTGCATCCAGGATCCTTCCAGTCACCGGAGAACCCATTCACCATACCATACCACTCTTGGCAGCTAGATTAGTAAGACATGAAGACAGGTTAGACGCCATAGCCACCTTGGTGAACAACATCCCTAATGAACTGATAGAAGTCATGTCAGCTGAGATAGAACAACTTGTGATGGGACACCTAGAGATGGGAGCCATGATGGAACAACTAAATACCCAATTCGGTGAAGCTATGGAATTCATCGGATTACTTTGTTCTGCTAACACTGTAAACAAGGACATCATGTGTGACATCGATCAAGCTCTCGACACCACAAGAGCCCAAGTCATGTCTCTGCGACGTGCACAACAAGAAACACAAGCTAGGGAGAGAGACCGAGACCAAATCATGGAAACCATGGCCGCCAAAATTCAGGAACTAGAACGTCGTCTTGATGATAACCAAGGAAAACCCTAGAATGCCATAGATTGTCGACGTAGCCTCACCCACATCACAGTAATAACTTGTATTTGAATGTCCTAGAGATATGTCAACAAGAATAAATAAGTGATGTAAACTCAAAACGACAATCTAATCAATGATGTTATGTTTGCTTTATTTTCATAAGTGTTATGATATCGTATATTGCATCGTGATATATGTGACACTATTATAACTTTGAACCTATTGATGTTACTAAATAGTCTAACACAAGATGGTTATTATGAAAATTCTGAACATATACTCTCATTTTTAGGAATATGGCACCTAAGAGAACCGCGACCGCTACCTCAGCAGCAACCATGACCCCGGAAGAAATCCAACAAGCAATCACCAATGGAATCAATGCAGCCTTAGCCGAACAAGCAAATGCTAACGCACAACCAGCAAGAAATGTTGCTCCCGCACCTCGCCAATGTACCTATAAAGATTTTATGACTTGTCAGCCGACTTACTTCATGGGTACTGAAGGGATAACTAAACTCGCCCATTGGTTCGAGAGATGCGAAACGGTATTCCAAAGGAGTGGATGCTCAGAAAACAACAGGGTTACATTTGCCACAGGAACCTTAATGGATGACGCTTTGTCATGGTGGACCGCTACAACTCAAACTTTAGGTACAGAAGCAGCGTACCGACTCTCTTGGACGGAATTCAAAGCCAAGATCCTAAAGAAGTACTGTCCTCGATCCGAAATAAGGAAACTGGAAGACGAATTCCATATCCTTGCAGTCAAAGGAATCGATCTCAGGGCTTACAACAGAAGATTCCACGAGCTGATGGCATTATGTCCTTCTATCGTACCAGATTTAGAGAAAACTCTGGAGAAGTATATTGAAGGTCTTTCCCGGAGTATTGAAGGAGACGTCACAGCATCCAACCCACCATCACTAGAAGTCGCAATGGAGTTAGCACAAAAACTCCTAGACCGCGAAGTCAAGTGCAACGAACTCAAAAGAAAGCTCGATGACAAGAGAACCACCCACCATCTGAACCACAATCACTACCACAATGGCCATCGCAACAACAACCATCACCACAACAACAACAACAACAGGATCAACCAACAACAACACCAGAACAAGAACCCGCATCGTCAACAGCAGAACCAACGACAAGAACCTCCTAAGGTATTTACGGCAACCAATGGCAATGGATACCAAGGTATTAAGCCGCAGTGCAACCGATGCAAGCTCCATCACAATGGTGCTTGTACAGTAAAATGCCATAAATGCCAAAGGATAGGTCATGCCACAAAAGACTGTAGGGCCCCTGCTACCGGCAGCAACCTACAACCAATAGCACCAACATGTTACTCATGCGGAGAAACAGGACACTTCAAGAACCGCTGTCCAAAAGGAAATGGTCAGAACACTGCACGAGCGAGAGCATACGTA
Organism: Artemisia argyi; assembly: GCA_030686995.1. Lineage (NCBI taxonomy): Eukaryota > Viridiplantae > Streptophyta > Magnoliopsida > Asterales > Asteraceae > Artemisia > Artemisia argyi. The sequence goes on from CM060677.1 coordinate 187,899,974, forward strand.
ATGGGAAATGAAAACGAACCACAAAACCCCGACGTCATCACGGGTACGTTCTTATTAAATCATCATAATGCTAGAGTATTATTTGATTCGGGAGCAGATAAGAGCTTCGTGTCAGATACGTTTGCCCCTTTCATTAACTCTAACCCTTCTAAGCTAAACACCACATACGAGATAGAAATGGCCAATGGGAACTTAATTAGCACCAACACTGTTTTAAAAGATTGTACCTTAACTCTCGTAGGAGAATCTTTTCCTATTGACCTAATGCCTGTCCAACTCGGTAGTTTTGATGCCATCATCGGTATGGATTGGTTATCCAAACATCATGCTAAGATTCATTGTGACGAGAAAGCCATACACATTCCTTTTAAGAATGAAACCCTCGTTATCCATGGCGACAAGAATAAAAACCGATACGGAATCATCTCATGCCTCAGAATGGTAAAATACATGAACGAAGGATGTCATGTATTCATGGTTCAGGTGACGGAAAGTAAGTTAACCGAGAAACAACTTAAGGACGTACCTATCGTTAAGGAATTCCCCGAAGTATTTCCTGAAGATCTACCCGGTCTTCCACCGACTCGTCAAGTAGAGTTCCAAATTGAACTAGTGCCTGGAGCGGCACCAGTAGCAAAAGCACCTTACAGGTTGGCACCTTCCGAAATGGAGGAACTATCGGAACAACTAAAGGAATTATCCGATAAAGGTTTCATTAGACCAAGTTCATCACCTTGGGGAGCCCCAGTTCTATTTGTTAAAAAGAAAGACGGATCATTCCGAATGTGCATAGATTACCGAGAGTTAAATAAACTCACTATAAAGAACCGATATCCCTTACCTAGAATAGACGATTTGTTTGATCAATTACAAGGATCGAGTGTATACTCGAAAATTGATCTAAGGTCGGGATACCATCAATTGAGAGTTCGAGAAGAAGATATTCCCAAGACAGCCTTCAGAACCCGTTATGGACACTATGAATTTCAGGTAATGCCATTTGGTAACGCACCCGCCGTGTTTATGGACCTAATGAACCGAGTATGCAAGCCATATTTGGACAAATTCGTGATAGTATTCATAGACGACATTCTGATCTACTCTCGTAACAAAGAGGAACATGCCAATCATTTGAGAACTATCCTAGAGTTACTTAGGAAGGAAAAGTTGTACGCAAAATTCTCAAAATGTGACTTTTGGATTCCCACTATGCAATTTTTGGGACACGTAATCAATAGTCAAGGTATCCACGTGGATCCTGCAAAAATAGAGGCAGTTAAAGAGTGGTCATCACCTACAACTCCCACAGAAGTACGTCAATTTTTAGGTCTTGCAGGTTACTACCGGAGATTTATTGAAGGTTTCTCTAAAATCTCAAAACCATTAACCAAGTTGACCCAAAAGAACGAAAAGCACGTCTGGGGACAAGAAGCAGAATCAGCCTTCCAACTGTTAAAACAAAAGCTTTGTGAAGCTCCAATACTAGCGTTACCCGAAGGAAGCAAAGATTTCGTGCTATATTGTGACGCTTCGTACCATGGTTTAGGTGCAGTTTTGATGCAACGGGATAAGGTAATAGCTTATGCCTCACGTCAACTGAAGAAACATGAGGAAAATTACACAACCCATGATCTAGAACTAGGAGCAATAGTATTCGCTCTTAAGTTATGGAGACACTATCTATACGGCACCAAGTGTATCGTGTTTACAGATCACAAAAGTCTCCAACACATCCTAGATCAAAAGGATTTAAACATGAGACAACGCCGTTGGTTAGAATTGCTTAGCGATTATGATTGTGAAATCCGTTATCACCCAGGAAAGGCTAATGTAGTAGCAGATGCATTAAGCCGAAAAGAAAGACTAAAACCTCTCAGGGTTAGATCGTTAGGCATGACTATTTGTTCACCCCTCCCAACACAAATCATTATCGCCCAGAGCGAAGCTCTCAAGAAAGAAAATCGACCAATTGAAAAGATTTTTGGTATCCCGGAAAACGAAAACGGATTTGTGAAAAGATCAAATGGAATGCTTTGTTTCAAGGAAAGAAGCTGGATTCCTCTCTTCGGAGGTATTCGTGACCTCATCATGTATGAGTCTCACAAATCAAAATACTCCATTCACCCAGGTTCCGACAAGATGTACCAGGATCTTAAGAAACTATATTGGTGGCCGAACATGAAAGCCGACATCGCTGAGTACGTCAGTAAATGTCTAACATGTTCAAGAGTAAAAGCAGAATACCAGAAACCCTCCGGATTACTCACCCAACCCGAACTCCCCATGTGGAAATGGGAACGTATTACAATGGACTTCATCACCAAACTTCCCAAAACCTCTACTGGCTACGATACGATATGGGTTATCGTTGATCGTCTCACCAAGTCAGCTCATTTCCTACCAATCAAAGAAACTGATGAAATGAACATACTTGCTCAGATATATCTGAAAGAAATTGTGTCACGACATGGAGTGCCGATTTCTATTATATCAGATCGTGACAGTCGTTTCACGTCTCATTTTTGGAAATCATTGCAAAAAGCTTTAGGAACAAAGCTGGATATGAGCACAGCTTATCACCCACAAACCGATGGTCAAAGTGAGAGAACTATACAAACCTTAGAAGATATGCTACGCGCTTGTGTCATAGACTTCGGAAAAGGTTGGGACAAACACTTACCATTGGCAGAATTCTCATACAACAACAGTTATCATACCAGTATCAAGGCAGCACCATTCGAAGCACTTTACGGTAGAAAGTGTAGATCCCCCATTTGCTGGGCAGAAGTTGGAGAAATACAACTCACGGGACCGGATCTAGTTCATGAGACAACCGAGAAAATCATCAAAATCAAACAACGTTTACAAACCGCTAGAGACCGACAGAAAAGTTACGCCGACCTAAAAAGAAAACCCATGGATTTTCAGATCGGAGATAAGGTTATGTTAAAAGTATCACCATGGAAAGGAATGATACGATTCGGAAAGAGGGGAAAGTTAAACCCAAGATACATCGGTCCATTCAAAATCCTAGAAAGAATTGGACCCATGGCATATAAACTTGAACTACCCGAGGAACTTAGCAGAATTCACAACACTTTTCATGTGTCAAACCTCAAGAAGTGTTTATCCGATGAATCTCTGGTCATTCCATTGAAAGAGTTACAACTTGATGACAAACTCGTTTTTACCGAGGAACCGGTAGAAATCATGGATAGAGAAGTCAAACAACTGAAACAAAACCGTATCCCTATCATAAAAGTTCGTTGGAACTCTAAACGAGGACCAGAATATACTTGGGAACGCGAGGACCAGATTCGCACCAAGTACCCACACCTCTTCTCTTAGACACCCTTGGCAACCCTCCTAAACTCGAATTTCGGGACGGAATTCACTGTAAGGTGTATGTACTGTAGCCTCTCGTAATTTTCCCCAACGGTTAGTAAATACTTACAAGTTATTACGTTATTTAAATACCCACTTTTGCGTGTGATTTTTTTTTTTTTATATATAGTAGACTTGATATATAAATCACAACGGTAAATTGTGATTTATCTTTTGCTTAGAAACGTTGCTTGCACACAAACCTAGATAGTCTAATTATCGCGAATATATATTTTAAACGTTTATATTTTTATAATATACGTTTCGTATATTTAAGGTACAATATTTATATATTCCCGGAGCCTACGAAAATTCCCGAGATCACTCATTAATATTATTTGAGCGTAACCCGACTCTCAAAACATACCAGGTGGGCCCCGTTGACCCATTGGGCCACTTAAACCCACTTAACAAACCAACCGGACCCTTTCATTTTCTTTTCTTCTTTTTCTTGACGGGCCGACAACACAAGCCCAGCCCACCCCTTATATTTTTTTTTCTTCCTTCTTTGTCCTAGTCGCGAACGAGCCACAAACACCCTCATTTACTTGCGAATTTGACACACGACACCATCAAGTTTTTACATATCTCGATTCACAACCCAACAAATAATCACGAATGATAAATTTTATGCAAAATCTCAATCGTTTACCACTTCAAATTTGATCAAAGTGAAACCTCCAATTCATGTGACCGAAAGTGACAAAAACGTGTACAATCATTCCTAAACACCACCCCATTTACCCAATCACTTCTAAACTGACATAGATACACTGTAGAATATCAGGGATACATAGTAAACAATCCTTTTGTTGCCAAGTCTCGATTGGGCAAAGTTTGAGGTGCCACCCCATGCAAACGAGCCAACACATGCATTTGTAAATTTCTTGTGCTTATCTTCACTCTCAAAACTCACTATACAAGCATCCCATGCAACCCTAACTAATCTCACACCCTCAAACACACCATAATATACTTTACGTGGAGTTTACAAGTCAAGATTGGGACAAGAAGTAGAAGAGGTGTACGAAGTGTAGAAGCGATCCAAAGAGAACCTAGTTAGCTCGTCTTGAACCTTGCTGAGCCGTGAACCATACTACGTTGATCCTTTGTACCAGCTTGAACCTTACGTGACATTATCTCCACCCCAAGTGGTGAGGTGAGACACGGAGAACTTTGTTACATTTTATTTTTGGTTTCTCACGTTCACTTTGATTCATTATTTCGTTAATACAAAACGTAACACATGAATATTATCCAACCTATATAACGTTTGACATGTTGTCTAACAAGATGTAACAAGTTTCGATCATAATAACAACATTTACATAAAGAAAATCACACGTCTATATGTCACTTGACCCTTTCGTATAAATGGAAAAGACTTGGAATATTTCTAAGTCTTGAAAACAGTTTTGATAAATGAGTTTTCACAAACACTTTGGTCTCGTTAAATTCAAATTCGACACATAACCTATATGTTTTATTGCTCGACCTCATTTTTGACATGACCAGCAATTGAGAAACACTTTTTATTCGACCTATTGACCTCGTATGAACTGTTTTCTAGAGCCAAAGTAAATCGACCTCTAAGCTATTTTTCAGAAATCTTTTATAACTTTTGGGCCTTAAAGCCCGTTAAGCTGTTAACAAGCTTATTCGATAAGCTGATCACATAAGCTTGTTTGTAACGTTTTTACAACTTAAAATATAGTCCAAACTCAGGCCCAAACCTTTCGTAAGCCCATTGGATCGGAAAATGTTAACGGGCCTTGATATTGTCTCGTTAAGGTCCATTTAGTGAAATAAGTTATTTTTAAGCTAATAAGCAGTTAAAATAAGTTATTTTGAATACCCTGAGCTTATTTATCATGTCAAAAAGCTAAGTTATTAATTTGGTAATTTTTGGACTAACTTTGCAAAATTTCTTAAACCGAGGGACTAAAAGTGTCAAAACTGCAAACTTGGGGTATAAACTATCAAAACAAATTTTTATAAGTTAGAAACTGTTAATAATGAAATTTGAAAGTGAGAAATGTAAATAATAATACTTTTGGACTTAAAATGTAAATTATGTATAACTTTGGACTAACGACGTAAATATATTCCGTTAAGGGTAAAATATATAAATTGATAAAACTTAAAGGATTTTTCTGCAAATATTATTTTATAAAAAAATGATAATATTGTTTATATGAATGAATATATATTCGGGATAAAGAAACGAGATAAGTTTTATATATATACGTTATATATTCGTAATTATAATTAAACGATACGTCTATTTTTATATCAATCATCAATCATTTTATTTACAAGTTATATGAATATATAACTTTATTTTTTTTAAACTTCACGATAAAACCAGATTTAGACTATCAACTAAAACTTGCATTATCTTTTAGGTTGTGTTGTGTGAAGCCGTTTCCTTGCTTTGTTAAGACTACGATACCACTGTACTACTAAGGTGAGTTCATAGCCCACTCTTTAACTATTTTCCCGTGGGGGAGATACATGCTTAAAACTCGATCACAAGTCTTTTATACCGGGTATTGAAATACCGTCAGGCCAATGTTATTTGCTTAAGTTACTATTGTCAGAAGTCCCTCGATCATGAACCTTAATCACTTGAAGGGTGAACGTAAATAATTGTGGATAGTACTATTAGTGATTGACAATCCTCGTTTGGTTGTTGGAGAAAACACCAGGCGCACTTTATTGTTCTTATAAATAGGTTATTGACAAATACCTATCTTTGGGGGCCTATTACTTACCATCATAATCCACATTTATGATTGGCTGTTAATCGTTGAGTATCATGAGCTTAAGGCAATAACAGGAACATTGATTTTTTAACATATTGATTGTATGTGATTACAATACATTCTTAACTTATGATTCAAACTCTTAAACTCAAACCTATGAATATCACTCAACTTTATGTTGACTTTAGCATGTTTATCTCAGGTAACTAAATAAGACGGATCTGGATGGCACGGAGTGGGCAAAAGCATGACAAGAACCATAATAATCTACTTATTTTCCTTCAGAATAAAACACGTTCTTAACTTAATAATGTCTTGTATCCCAGATATTTGGTATTTTTGAAATAAATTAAACTTTAATACGTCATTTTGGTGTTTACTATTATTGTGACAAGGATCCTTGAAGTAATACCCCGAAAGTCTTCCGCTGACATGTTAAGTCTTCCGCTGTTATTAACGACTTTTGGGGGTGTTACACATCACGTCATATGCATTTTATTACGTTTTATTTATATATTATTTATTTTTACGTTAATAATATATATAACGATATTTCAAAAGTTAATATTTTTACTTACGTTTAAAAAGGTAAAACTTCGATACATATTTTAAATAAAGTATTTTAGCATATCATGCATAACATAATAATTACACGGCACATCATCTATTCGTCATAACGAATAATAATTATTCGTTATTCGTTCGTATTTACCAAATAGTATTTGGTTATATCTCAGATAAATTTATTTATCAGGTTCCGTATCAAAGACGTTTCCATAATCGTTCCCATAAATCTCATCCTACTTTACTCTTCATCATTTCCGTATCAATCAAGGTGAGTCATAACCCCATTTCCAATAATTGTTTTTAACTCATTGGGGGAGATACATGCTTACATATACTTTGATAACTTGATAAGTATATGAATAAAATACATGATTCAAATCAATTTCCTAATTGATATTTATTTAATATGGTTTGTGATTTAAAATGTGATATATACAATACTTGACAAAATACTTAATTGAAATACTGATACTCATATGATAATGCTTCCAATTTGATTATTGTGGTATGTGATATATATATTTTACTGATTAATTACTTGACTGAAATATTGATACTCATATGATAATGTTTCCAATTCGATTATTGTGGTATGTGATATACATGTGTTACTGGCGAAATACTTAAACTGAATTACTGATACTCAGACGATAATATTCCCAAGGGAAATTTCCATAAATACCCCACAAGTACAAGGGTCTCCACCCTAAATAACCCACAAAATCTTGTTTTCTCTAAATACCCCAACGGGAGAAGGTTGCCTCTAAAATTTGGGCGGATAGTGTAATATAATGACATGTGTCCCTATACATGGTCCCATCTTGTACCTTCATGGTACAACTATCAAAATGTACTTTTTGGGCGACTGGGACCCACACTTCTTGGGCGACTTGACCATTTTGTCTTTTTGTAAAAAAGTTAATAATTATGTTAAGTACATTTTTGGTCCTTGTGGTTTACTAGGTATTTCATTTTGGCTATAATTAAACACAAATCCATTCCATCTCATTCCTACCCATTTATTTCATTTTGTTTTAATTGCTTAGTTTATCCATTGCATCTCTTACCTGCTTTATCCCAGCAAATCCACTTATTTCTTTTATGATTCCTTACAAATCTCACACCAATAAATGAGTTAAAGCAGGTACGAATCCATTCCATCTTAAAAGCATTTCATTTTGACTTGATGTTTAAAACCTCTTTTATGATAAACCCAGAATATCTCAACAATCGACAATCGACAACAACAACAATCGACATCAACAACTAAACACATCTCATATTCGAACTAAAGATTTCACGGGTAGGTGTTTGTTTGATTTTGTTTCAAAATATCTATGATGGGGTTTCAATATCTAAAGAATCAATAATATTTGTAAGAAATCGTGAGATCTTAAAACGATTTTCCTTTTGCTCTCGAATGAGTTTGAAAGATCTGTGATGAATTTTGTTTTTTTGAGATCAATTGTTCTTGTTTTGAGTCTTTGCGATTCTGTGTGATTGAAAGTTGTTTGTGTTTGATGAGAGCCGAGTTTGTGAATTGGTTTTGTTAGGGTGGGGTTTACTAACGCTATGTCTGTGTGTGGGTGCAGGACCAACTGGAGGAGCCATAGATGTACGCAAGGGTGGAAGAGGAAGGTTAATGGTTGTGTCTGCTGGAGGAGGTGGTCGAGGAATGTCATTTGTTTCTTTTAAACATCCTTTGTATCTTTTTTACTCTCGTACAATTCTATTTGCTTTTATAAAACTTTTCATCCTATTCCAGATCAATGCATTGGTAGGTATTCTCTTTAATTATATGTTCTTTTATGCGTTCCTAAAAAAATCACATGTTCTGTTAAATGGGTGAGCTGAGCTACTTTATTTCTAGAAAAAGACTGGATCTGTGACAAAAAAGATTTTTTTGGATTTGATTTTTTTGGTTGGTGTGAGATAAAACTGGATCTGGGTTTTTGATAAAAAGATTTTTGATGAAGGAGATAAGATTTGTAAATGTATGTGTATTAAGTGATTTTAAAAAGAAAAAGAGGGTGTGTGACAAAAATGAAAGAATGTGTGTGACCAAAAATGAAATATCAAGCAAACCATAAGGATCAAAAATGTAATATTTTAAAAGATTATATTTCTAGAAAAAGACAAAATAATGAAGTCGCCCCAGAAATGTGGGTCCCAGTCGCCCAAGAAGTACACTTTAATAGTTGTACCATGAAGGGTGCAAGGTGGGGCCATGTATAGGGACACATGTCACTATATTACACCATCCGCCCAAATTTTGGAGGCGACCTTCTCCCGTTGGGGTATTTGAAGAAAACAAGATTTTGTGGGTTATTTAGGGTGGAGACCCTTGTACTTTTGAGGTATTTATGGAAAATTCCCTATTCCCAAACTGATTACTGTGGTATGATACTTGATTACATGATGTTATTCTGAATGATCCCATTATTACATTGATATTGCCTAAGTTACCTTATCGCCATAAAGTCCCTCAATCATGAGCCATTAATCACTGTTAAGTGGGCGCGAATATAGTGAACAGATTCGAAACCTGTTAAGGACTGACATCCTGTCACACTAATACTTGACGGAATGCCATTTGCAAATGGTTAGTCATATTAGTCGTGATACACTATATTCCTAGACAAATAGGAATTGGCAAATCACCTATTAATAGAGGGCAAAATTTATCATTGATTTGATAAAACACCTCTTTTGGTTAAGCTTGTGTGTCATGAGGCTTGGGGCAATATCTATAAAGGAAATGTATGTTTTCAACATATATTTAGATACACTTGTATAGGATTTTGACCATACTTGAATTGTATATGTTATTAAATTAGTATCATGAGTTTCCAGCTCATGTTAGGATTATTGATTCCTTATTTGAATTTGATTAAATACTTAAATTATTTATTTGTGATTATAGTCAATATACTCAATAATTGTTTCATTACTGTCTGTATTTTATCAATACCAAATATTCCTGAAATCTATCAAAATAAATGGTTTTCCATAAAACTCTATGAACTCACCAACCTTTGTGTTGACACTTTTAAGCATGTGTATCTCAGGTAATTTAACGGAGCAGGACAAGACACGGAGTGGGCATTTATTACTCTGATAAATTAAAATGGTGTAAAAATCAAATATGTCATTCTTTCAAGACTTTTTATCTTTTAATAAGATTTTAAATCAAATGGTTCATATTTTATCAAAAATATTGTTTGAACGACAAATAACTTTCAAAACGCTTCTTTTAAGCCGTTTTATGTGGTTAAAACTTCGATCCTCCCCGTAACACCCAAATTACTTTTTCGCTGCGACAAACTTAAATTTGGGGGTATTACAGTATCTTTATTGACTCTCTTCCAAATCACAAACTTTTTCATAGCCCATGGGTGTCTATTACAAAGATAAACTCGTCTCTATCGAATATGGATGTAAATCTACACTCGTTATTCAATCGGGTAGTCGGAGACGGGTCCACTGTGTCTTTTTGGAATGATTTATGGATTAGAGATTCAATGCTTAGCTCATTGTTTCGCATAATTTTCTCGCTAAAGACCTCAATGGAATGTACGATAAATGATCAATGCAATAATAACAATGTGCCTAAAAGCATAATGTGGGACTGACGAAAGCCCATAAGAAGGCCTAGAAGAATGCCAACTTATTTACCTGTTGTCCTTAATCCAAGATGTCGAAGTTATTGCCTCCCCTAATACTTGGGAATGTAACCTAAACCCTTCAAAATCATTCACTATTTCAACTTTGAAAAAGAGAGAGAGAGAGAGAGAGAGAGAGAGAGAGAGAGAGAGAGAGAGAGAGAGAGTATTGATAGATGCCTTGTCGGGTCAATTGGGGAACAAACAAGGTGGAATAAGGTTCTTTCAATCAAAATAAGTATTCACATATTACGTTTAATTCATAACCGACTCCCGACTCTTTGTAACCTAGATAATTGGGGAATTGAAATTCATTCCAAGATATGCCTGGTGTGTTATGAAGGCCTTGAAACTACTAAACGTCTCTGTGTTGATTGTTCTTCGGCTAAGTTGCTTTGGAAGAAGATTTCAGCTTGGTGGGGATTTACGGATTATCCCAAGCTCTTGCTTGACCTAACATCACGGGGAGACTTGACTAATCTTTGTAAAAGGTTAAAAATATGCCTTGATCTAGTCATTCAAACAACCAATTGGGTTAATTGGCTATACAAAAATCGGTTATGTTTTGATTCAAAGCCTTGACGAAAAGACATATTAGAAGAAGAAATCAAGCTTCCTTCTTATTCTTGGATTAGACATAGACTTGATAAATCAATTCCATTATGTATTGATGATTCAAACTCCAATAATGGCTTGTGATCTCTTATTGTAACTTCTTGTTCTTTTTTCCTCTAGCGTGTTGCTAACGTCATTTAAAAAAAATCTCTTAATAAAAATGCCGTTAAAAAAGCTTCTTTAGCAAGATTTATTGGCATGAGTTTTTAATCTAGATTTAAAGTGTTACAAGTTAGTTTTAAACTGTGGAAAGTTGGATATGTTGCAAAAATGTGGAAAGTCTAAATAACTATGAATGATGATATGTAAATATGCATGACTCATCTACCTACACTCCTTCACTTTTGGTTTCTTAATTTTTAAAATGAGGAACTTGCACACACAAAAATAACATATACAATCAAGCCTACGTAACTAAAATAATATTACTCTTGTCCATGGCGGGTTTCACAACCATTTATTTCCAGGGACGGAGCCAAGGGTTTCCGCGGGTGCCCGGATACCTCATGGATTTTTTTAATGTAGTATTAATTTTTGAAAAAAAACATCAATTTATCCTAAAGTCATCTAAAATGCTCCCGATTCATCGAAATATGTTTATAGCATTAGTGTTCAATTTTTTTGTGCACCCAGTTATATTTAGTCCTGATTCCGTCCATGTTTATTTATCTCGATATGACAATTACACAAATACTTGCTAGATCAAGTGCCATGGACTTGTTAACTTTCTTTATTAAAACAAAATTATTAGAGATAAGGTGCATCTTGTCACGCTCACATTAAATTGCACCAAAAAGGACTGGTCATAGAATTTTCTTAGATGATGATATTATGATGTCAACATGATTCGGGCATACCATTATAGACTTGATTTCTTAATATGAAGCAACGAAAAAGACACGAGCTTTTGATTACCTTTTGTATGTTTTGTGTGTATTTTCTTTCATAATTAGTAAATAAGTATTCTATAAGGTTCATTTTTCATCCAGAAAACACATTAATACTTTTCTTATTCAAGAGTGTTTATTGTCTTCCAGAGAGCTTCACTTGTTCTTTTGAAACACATTTCATTAAAAAGTTTAACAACATGCTAGAAAGGAAATAACAAATAGTACATATATATACAAGAGGAAATCAGATCAATGATCCATTTTAACAAATTCATAGACAATTTCATACACAAATCCTAAAATAAGAATGAACCTAGCAAGAGTATCATTTCATGGCGGTTTTAAATGAAAGCGTACTGTAAAACATGTTATGTTAGTTGTGAAATGGTAGGTACGGGATTTTACCTCATGCATGCAATGGTCATATAACTATTTCGGTTTTTTGGTCCATTGCAAATGATCGCGTCTTCTCTATAGGTGCGACTTGTAGGCATATTGATGCTCGTCTTTTGCCTACCTTGGTTCCTTCAACTACATGGGACAAAGCTCTTCCTCGCAAAATGATTATCTTCATGTGGCGTTTGAAGCTTGACAGAGTTCCACACGTTTAAACCTCTCGTCTCGTGGTATCGAAATCCCGGAGAGTTGTTGTCCATCTTGTAACGGTAATGTGGAATCTAACCTTCATATATTTTTCAAGTGCGACATTGCTAAAGAGAATTGGAGGCTTGTTCGTGTTTGGTGTGACACTTCTATTCCTTTATTCGCTTCTAACAACCATTGGAGAGATTTGTTAAGTTTTTTACATGCTACTAAAGAGATGATTCATCGTTTGTATATCATCATCGCGTCTTCTTTGTGGTGGATTTGACGGTACCGTAATTATGTCACGTTTAACTTTCAGTGTATGAGGACAATTGACATTTTTGATAATATTCGTTTGTATTCTTTTTCTTGGTTAAAATTTAGAGGTCGCATGTTTAAAATAGTTGGAATTAGGGATGACAAAAAAATCCGCACCCCGATGGAGACCAGATCCCCAAACCCGATTTGACTGGGGAATCCCGAGTTGACCGGGATGGGGATCCTCTGAAATATTAAACCGGAGATGGGGCGGGGATGGGGATAACATAAATCCTCGAACCCAGCCTCGACCCCGATCTTTCTAGTGTATAATTATTTAAAATTTATATGTTTTATCCATACTCGATTAACTAGTACATGAACATGTACATATGTTTATGAGTATTGACATATATGTTTATATGCATATGTGATATTTGTAGGATCAAACACATTTAGATTAGAAGTATACGTACCAATTACATATTACTTAACTATTTTGTTCGAATACACACATATGATACATATTATTTTTATATTAGATTTGATGTTACAATGTTTACGATATTTTAAAGTTGAATTTAAATTGTAATTAATATAATTATGTGAAATGTACGTTTGTTGAGGTACTTTACAAGTCAAAATTCTTTATATTTTCGACGAGTTGATGGAATTTTTATGTTATTTCATAAGGGTGGAGAATCCTCAAATCCCCGCCGGAATCCTCGATCCCCATTGAGGTGGGGATGGGGATGAGGATGGGGATGTAAATCATTCCCCGATGGGGATGGAGAGTCTAAAACGGGGATGAGGATGGTAAGTACAATCCTCGATATTCCTCGCTCCGTTACCATCCCTAGTTGGAATGATTGGTAAAAATACTCTTTGTAATTTTTAGCTTCTTGCTAGTTTTCCTATTTTACTGAAATGTTGTTCAAAAATATATATAACTTTCGGTTTGCATCAATACTACTTCATGCGAATGTCACCCTACGATAACAAAAAATTAAGTTTTCATCAAATAATACACTAACATTATGTTCTCAAATATTAAACTAAAAGATATATATATATATATATATATATATATATATATATATATATATATATATATATATATATATATATATATATATGAAAGGGAAAAGAAAAGAGAGGTAAACGGAGTGTAAGTTAGTATGTTCTTGAAACGGAGAAATAAGCAAATAACTTGTTCAAGTATATGTCCTTTGTTTGTTATTACCAAATCTTGAAGGCATATTAGTCTTTACACAAAGTATATTACTATTCATTTTCCATTTCTTTCGGAGCTATATTACATCCACAAAGAAATATTTACAAAAATGAGGTGATATTTTTGATTGGGTTAATAAAATAGAAAAGAGAAATTATTTTAAAAGTCATCAATCAATAATGACACTTCATTTTGTTGATGTGTCTTTGTGATTCTTTTGTGAATGTAGCATAGTTATTTCTTCCAAAAATTGGGGTATGGTAAATTACATCTTTTACTTGTTCCAAAATAATAATAATAATAATAATAATAATAATAATAATACATCTTTTTCAACAATTTTTAAAAGGGATTGGTTATTGGTACACTATCTAAAATGATTGTAATACCCTCCTAACTTTTTACTTTTATTGTAAAACTGCTAAACAGAAATTTCATAGCAGAAAATATAAAATTTGATGAGTTAAAAGTAGTAAAACACAAAAAATACGGAGTAGAAAATCATAAAAACCAGTCTTGTCTTATTAATAAAGCGTGTAAAACAATTGAAAAAGTTCAGAAAATAAAATATAAAGTTTGACTAATTAAAAGTAGTAAATGATAAAATATATGAAAAAAAAAAACATAAAACGTAATAATAATAATAATAATAATAATAATAATAATAATAATAATAATAATAATAATAATAATAATAATATATGCCCTTTAGATGTTACTGTCAAGTCTTTTAAAATTGGTATATCTTTTATATAATAAAAGAATTACATCATTTCGGAATGTTTTTGCAAATCCCTTCTCATTGAAAAAAAAATTAGACCAATAGAAGAGCTCGATTTTGCCACGTAGGCGAAATCAAGCAGTATGATTGGTTAATAGAAAGTCAAAATTAAATTGATTTTGGTCAAACTTAATAAATTTGGTGGAAGAATTTGGTTAAGAAAAAAAAATTCAAAAAAATATAGGTGTCAAATTTATGAAAACAAAAACTTAAAAAGAGAGGAAGTAATTAATAAAACTTTAGTGGTTGAATTTTACATAAAATATATGGAGCTAAGTGTAAAATTACAAGTTCCATGTTTTTTAATAACTTTAGAAAAAACACAAATAACCCCTTACACTTTATACCTCTTATAACTTATAATATGAAATTTGTTTAAAATAACATGAGTATTAGTATTAGTTTCAGACTTTAATCTATTTAAATTACAAAATTTTGTAAATATGCGAATAAGTTTTAATATCGTTAGTTGTAGACTTTCATCCATTAAAATATTTTTTTAAATAATGACTCATGTTATTTTATTTAAAAGTTTAATTTATGCATACACGGGTTTGAATATTAATACTGCTAAATTATTAGTAACGGGAATATAAATATCAAATGGTAAGCACGAGTTACTGTGATATGAAAATAAAAATACGTGATTCTACTTATAACGACGATTTTAACTTCATTAACGTTCATTTATGTGCTACTAAACTCGCACATTTTGTACAACATGATATCAATAGTTAAAGTTAAACAATAACATCAACATCAACCTCAACATGTCTGCCAGTTAAAAACATTATACGGATGTGAGATACCATTCTTCTATACTTATGATTTATGTGTTAACCTCTTTTTGCTTATCGATAGAATCTGAAAGAGACCTCAACAGAACTTTGGCTTATGTCTTATCTAGCTGATAATTTTTAGTAACCTATTTTATGGTTTAACTTTTTTGTTATACACACCAACTTTTAGTAACCTTTCTTACTTTTAGTAACCTTTCTTTCTTTCTTTCTTTATTTTTTTTTTTTATTATTTTTTTTTTATGTTTTATCGAAAACTTCTACACTTAATATTTGTGTTTTTACTATAAACATACTAAGTTATGATAAAATTAGTTGTGAGTTCAGAGGTTTGTTACTAAGCTTCTTAAAAAAGCTTATAGCTTTATCATAAACTTATTGTGTTATGGTAATTGAATAAGCCAATAAGCACCTTTAATAAGCATAACCAAACACCCCTTTAGTTATAATATGAAGTTTTTTTATTTGATGTTATAACTAACTATGTTGTTATCCTCACTATAATGCAACATGTAAGTGGTTTTTGCAGTTTTATGATCTTATCACACACACTAAAGTGCAATGCAATTTGTTGTGTGCGTTTTTAGAAGAGGATTAAGTATCAACACATGATTGTCATGGAAGAATTTTCTACGCCTGCTCAAGGTATGAATGTATAATTAAGTTGACTTGCTGATTTAGATATTACATGAATGTATTTTAATGTACCAAAGATGTATTTTAGTGCATATATGAGGAATTTTATAGTAGGAATTCTTATCAGGTGTCTTTGAATGAGTTAATAAAACTTAGCAGGTGTTTGTTGTCATTAATAACACTATGGGTATCAATCAACGGTCTAAAATATGGGTGTCTTTTACCTTGATGATCTAGGCCAATTGTAAAGAAAGGTGCACTAAAGTGAAAAGTCGGTAAGGATTCAAACAATCCTAAAAGACTTGCGAATGTACTCTTTGTCATTTTTTTCATGCATTTATAATTTATTTATGCAAGTAATTATAATTTCCTTATATAGTTCGGTCTCAGAAAAAAATTGTTTTTATACATTAAGACATAAACGTAAGATTAAATTTGAGTTCTACCCATCACATTTTTTTTTTTTCTTTTTTTTTTTTTTTTTTTGTTACTCTTTATATAATAAATAAGCTATAGTGTAAGCATCTATGTTAATTTGGTAATTTTAAGATCAAACATGAGAAGTAAATAGCACAAACTTATAAAAATGCTATTTTTCAAACAAAAATGTACATTACTAAACATGGTATGATGGTTATTCATAATCAAAAAAATGAATCAATCTTCAAAGCTATCTAAATATGCTACATATTTGCATATATCGTAGATTATAACATATATACATATGATTTTTATTTTTAGTCCACCAAGTAAAACCAATTGAAGCATGTTAAGAGATTCATTTTTTAATCGATAATAATACATAATTAAAACAAAATTTTAAAAACCCTGTGTGTGCACAGGTATTATAACTAGTTAGTCTTTACATAAATATTCATGTTTCCTTTCCCTTTCCTCTCAAAAATGAGATAAAGGTTTTTTTTTTTTTTTTTTTTTTTTTTTTTTTTTTTTTTTTTTTTTTTTAAGTTATTTTCATTTTCCTCTCAATTTCATTTTTCTGTCTTACAAAAAATTAACGAACACAAAAACTATTCATTTTTTTCTTCTCAATTTTTAACTTAAAAACACAATAAAAGAGGGTTGTTATAGCAAATTATCCAACTAACCCTTTTTGGGGTCTGCTAGGTGCTAGCAAATTAACCGAGTCTAACCGTGTGCACGCTTCCGATTTATGTGAAATATTGGACGTTTTGCATTGAGACAAAAAAAGGTGTTTGATACACAACTGTTCTAGAGAACTGATAGTGCAACCAACACATAAGTTAGTTAGGTGTGAATGTGTGATGTTACAAATTTGCAAAACATGTGTTTCACGTACAAAGATATCAACAACTTTTTTTTTATTTTTGGCCATAACTGAATCATAAAGTATACAATGACAAAGACAATATTTATGGCAGCAAGCAGTAAACACACTAGTGAGTAGTGACTAGTGGTAAGACTGTCGGTGACAATGGGATAAAGCTCAACGGATTAGCTCAAAACTTAAAATACTCAAATGGGCTTTTGCATATAAACCAAAACCATGATGAGATGTTGTTATTAACCTTACAGGCTTACAGCAACCCACTAGCAATGGTATTGTAGATTTGTAGTTAATCTGAAGCATTATAAAAATGAATAATAATAAATAAAAATAATAAATAAATAAATAAATAACTAATAGCACAATCTTATACTGGTAAACTATTAGTACCGTATTAAAAAAAACAAAAAAAAAAAACTATTAGTACCGTACTACCGTTTAAGAAACCAAAATCTTCATCTTAAAAAAAAAAAAAAAAAAAAAAGCCCATAGGCCCATCCATTGTCATCATAAATTCGAAGCCCAATAGAATGTGGAATTGTATGTTTGACAACTGATACACAGTGCGAAACTGGTGGAAATTAGAAGAAAAAGTTATGTGTAGTTGCATTGATTAATTGATATATTCAACTATGACATATGATAAGAGCTAGTATTTTTACACGTTTTAATTTACTATTAAGTTTCACTTTCCAGTATATAGTTTTGGCATACATACATGCATCACCACGTACGTCATGTTTTAATAGGATACTGAAAATATATACATGCAATTGGATTCACAAGTCAATCCAATAGGACACTTTTGTTTGGTGAAGTTAAAAAAAACAACTTACTTTGGCAGTTATAATAAAAAATGTTGGATCCTAAGAATCCTATTCGTTCACTTTATTTTTTATTTAAAATATTAGGGTAAGAATCGAGTGTGAAGAAAAAATAAAATGAGAAGAATGAAAATAACTATAACCATATATTTGAGATGCATCGACTTGAATTAGATGCATCTCTATTCATTTAGATGCATCACAATTAGTTTTGAAAGTGATTTTGAAGTGAAAACGATGCAAAGTATTAGTAACAACAAATTTGACCCACAGAGGACGAAAAATACATAAGATTCTTCTAACTTGACGAAATGCATCTAATATATGTATATGCATCTAATTTTTAGTTAGAAAATAGGACTAAGTTTGTAGATACGCAATATACTTTCTCAAAAGTACCAAAATACGTAACCTACTAAAAAAAGTCTGTAGATCGCTAACAAACTTTCAAATTTGGAACAATGTACGCAATATGACCTGGAACCAGCAGGTTACCAGGTTTCAAACTTTGAAAATTGACAGGAATAGTCCCTGTGGCTTGCGTTGACTTTCGCTGGTCATCCTTGGACTTTTTTTCACCTACAAAAGGTACAATAACGGTCCCTATTGTTTGCGTAGACTTTCACATTAGTCGGTTTTTATACTTTTTCACTCGTTCTCTTACGTTTTTAACCGTTTTCGTCCGTTTTTTTACGTTTTCATTCGTTTTTATACAATTTCATCCGTTCTCTTACGTTTTCGTTCATTTTTTTTACGTTTTCGTTCGTTTATATACGTTTTCACACACGTTTTTACACTCGTTTCTACACGCGTTTTTACACACGTTTTCACAAACATTTTTACACACGTTTTTACATACGTTTTCACACACGTTTTTTCACTCGTTTCTACACACGTTTTCACAAACATTTTTACACACGTTTTTATATACGTTTTCACACACGTTTTTACACACGTTTTTACATATGTTTTCACACACGTTTTTACACACGTTTTCGCACACGTTTTTACACACGTTTTTATATACGTTTTCGCACACGTTTTTGCACACATTTTTATATACGTTTTCACATACGTTTTTACACACGTTTTCACAAACATTTTTACACACGTTTTTACATACGTTTTTACACTCGTTTCTACACACGTTTTCACAAACATTTTTACACACGTTTTTATATACGTTTTCACATACGTTTTTACACACGTTTTTACATATGTTTTCACACACGTTTTTACACTCGTTTCTACACACGTTTTCACAAACATTTTTACACACGTTTTTATATACGTTTTCACACACGTTTTTACATACGTTTTCACACACGTTTTTACACACGTTTTCGCACACATTTTTATATACGTTTTCGCACACGTTTTTATATACGTTTTCACATATGTTTTTACACACGTTTTCACAAACATTTTTACACACATTTTTACATACGTTTTTACACTCGTTTCTACACACGTTTTCACACACGTTTTCACAAACATTTTTACACACGTTTTTATATACGTTTTCACATACGTTTTTACACACGTTTTTACAAACATTTTTACACACGTTTTTACATACGTTTTTACACTCGGTTCTGCACACGTTTTCACAAACATTTTTACACACGTTTTTATATACGTTTTCACATACGTTTTTACACACGTTTTCACAAACATTTTTACACACGTTTTTACATACGTTTTTACACTCGTTTCTACACACGTTTTCACAAACATTTTTACACACGTTTTTCGGGACTTTTTTCATAATTTGTTTTGGGTTTTTTTCCAAATTTTTTTACACACGTTTTGTCCATTTTTTAAGTGTTCGTCCATAAAAAAATTAGAAAAAGAATTTTGACAAAAAAATTGTAAGGAATTTCAAAAAAAGATCAGAAATAAAAATCGGAAAAAAATTCCGAAAAAAATTTCTGAAAAAAATTCCAAAAAACGTGTGTAGAAACGAGTGTAAAAACGTGTGTGAAAACATATATAAAAACGTGTGTAAAAACATGTGCGAAAATGTATATAAAAACGTGTGTAAAAACGTGTGCGAAAACGTGTGTAAAAATGTTTTCGGAATTTTTTTCAGAAATTTTTTTCGGAATTTCTGAAAAAACGTATGTAAAAATGTGAACGAAAACGTGTGTTAAAACATGTGTAGAAATGTATGTAAAATTGTATAAAAAAATGTGTGTAAAAACGTTTTTGAAAACGTGTGTGAAAACGTGTGTAAAAACGTGTGTGAAAACGTATATAAAAACATGTGTAAAAATGTTTGTGAAAAGGTGTGTGAAAATGTGTGTAGAAACGAGTGTAAAAACGTATGTAAAAACGTGTGTAAAAATATTTGTGAAAACGTGTGTAAAAACGTATGTGAAAACGTATATAAAAACGTGTGTAAAAATGTTTGTGAAAACGTGTGTGAAAACGTGTGTAGAAACGAGTGTAAAAACGTATGTAAAAACTTGTGTAAAAATGTTTGTGAAAACGTGTGTAAAAACGTATGTGAAAACGTATATAAAAACGTGTGCGAAAACGTATATAAAAACGTGTGCGAAAACGTGTGTGAAAACGTATGTAAAAACGTGTGTAAAAACGTGTGTGAAAACGTATATACAAACGTGTGTAAAAATGTTTGTGAAAACGTGTGTAGAAACGAGTGTAAAAACGTGTGTGAAAACATATGTAAAAACGTGTGTAAAAACGTATGTGAAAACGTATATAAAAACGTGTGTAAAAATGTTTGTGAAAACGAGTGTAAAAACGTATGTAAAAACGTGTGTAAAAATGTTTGTGAAAACGTGTGTAAAAATGCTTGTGAAAACGTGTGTAAAAACGTATGTGAAAACGTATATAAAAACGTGTGCAAAAACGTGTGCAAAAACGTATATAAAAACGTGTGTAAAAACGTGTGCGAAAACGTGTGTAAAAACGTGTGTGAAAACGTATATAAAAACGTGTGTGAAAACGTATATAAAAACGTGTGTAAAAATGTTTGTGAAAACGTGTGTAGAAACGAGTGTAAAAACGTGTGTGAAAACGTATGTAAAAACGTGTGTAAAAATGTTTGTGAAAACGTGTGTAAAAACGCGTGTTGAAACGAGTGTAAAAACGTGTGTGAAAACGTATATAAACGAACGAAAACGTAAAAAAAATGAACGAAAACGTAAGAGAACGGATGAAATTGTATAAAAACGAACGAAAGCGTAAAAAAACGGACGAAAACGGATAAAAACGTAAGAGAACAGGTGAAAAAGTATAAAAACGGACTAATGTGAAAGTCTACGCAAACCATAGGGACCGTTATTGTACCTTTTGTAGGTGAAAAAAAAAGTCCAAGGATGACCAGCGAAAGTCAACGCAAGCCACAGGGACTATTCCTGTCAATTTTCAAAGTTTGAAACCTGGTAACCTGCTGGTTCCAGGTTATATTGCGTACATTGTTCCAAATTTGAAAGTTTGTTAGCGATCTACAGACTTTTTTTAGTAGGTTACGTATTTTGATACTTTTGAGAAAGTATATTGCGTATCTACAAACTTAGTCCTAGAAAATATATTATGATGCATCTAAAAGATTAGGGATGCATCTAATTCAAATCGATGCATCTCTAATATGTAGTTATAGTTATTTCTCATCCTTCTTATTTTAAAGATTCTTCTCATTTGATCCTTAGAATAAAATATCAAGCTAACTCATTGAGAAAAAAACATATTGATTTAACTATATAACATGGCTGTATTAGTGCATTTCATTAAGTTATGCAAAAAATCTAAACTATATCGAAATGTAAAAAAGGTACAAACAATAACACCACTTGAGATTACCATTTTTTGAAATACTCATATTCATAAAAAGTACGTAAAAACTACACTTACACATATACACTAACTAAGAACCTACACAAGGGGAAAAGAAACTAAACAAACTTTCTTAATTATATCCATGATCATTTCCTCCATAAAACAAACCTTTGACAAATTCTGGAAATCCCAACATTCACCTTGCAACCCTTGTTCATCTTTATCTTGCACAACTTGAATGAGGGCAAGAATAAACACTCATTCTTCTTTCTTGACGGATAGGAATCCGTTGACGACGTCAGTGCCACTGGCGACGATGACTGATAAGATGATGGACGAACAAGTGACCTTGTTGATCGATTTATAACATACGGAAACTTCATTAAATGTCTATCTAAAACATTTGTGATAGATGCCAACTCATATGAATCATATAAAGGACTACCACAATCCCATATCTTTGAAGCTAATCCCTCTTCTTGTTCTTCCATCTTTGTGTCTTCATTAAGTTCTTCTTGTCTTTCATCACCCATCTAGCCTCTTGAGTTTCTTGATAACAAAGACTCCCTTTTAAAGATACTAAACTATTGAGAGTGTAGTGAGCTTCCAATATTCTTTATAGGCATTATGCTATTGTATTATTGTCATTTGCAACTTAAATAAAGATATCATGTGTTTTGTTCAACATAGACCAAAAGATTCCATCATGTTAGCTACATCATTGGACTATGTACATTAATATTAACCTCTTTCATAAGTTTAGGTCATTAGATACTATAAAGAAACTTTGAATTTTGTACTATAAAAAAGACTTGTAATGTCAATAATAGATTCATTGATGTTGGATAGACGTTTGGGTTACATATAGCCAGTAGAGAGAAAAAAATGTTACTAGTACTTTGTAATAAATAAAAGGTTTTAACATCATGCAAAAAGATTTTGTGATCAGTTGATCTTTAGAGCATCATTGAGCTATTTGTCTTGGGTTTTCCTAATTACCCTCTTTAGAAAGTTTGTGTCTTTAGATAGTAGGGAGCAATATTGCCATCTAGAGTATATAGAATGGCATGTGCTTGCCAACAAAGAAACATGTAATAAGATTATTGGTTTTTTGTAATCTAGCTAGGGAGTTTGGATCTTCATTTGAAATTGCGATTATTACTGTGTCCCATTCTACCCCAACTTTACGCCGTTTTCACATATACCCCAACATTCCTCACATATTCATACACGACATACATGAGATACAAGTGTCAAGTTTCAAGCTCGGACAAAAAAATAATAATAATAAAGTATACATGTCGCGTACCAATTTAAGCGACATGTATATATGGTACA
Organism: Artemisia argyi; assembly: GCA_030686995.1. Lineage (NCBI taxonomy): Eukaryota > Viridiplantae > Streptophyta > Magnoliopsida > Asterales > Asteraceae > Artemisia > Artemisia argyi. The sequence goes on from CM060677.1 coordinate 187,923,420, forward strand.
CGACATGTTTGAAAAAGGACAAAGCTATGTGTAAGTGAAAGGATTTTAAAACAAAAAAATTAAAAACTTACAAAAAACACCCTTTAACTTTTTGATATTTACAACTTTTTTATATAACAAACTTTATTTATCAAATATTTAGCAAATATATATCAAATTTGTTAATGAAAAAAATATCGTTACGAAGAGCTCCGAATTACGAACAAAACGAGCCCAATATTGATATGCTTTTGACATACGTACGATTTTATAAAATTTCGAAATACCATTTATAGGTTTAGAAAATTATACCGTTTTTAATTCATGAATATGATATTCATATTTCATAGAATTGTACGTCTTTGTCCATTGTGCTTTAAGCGTATGTTTTAAAAGTTTATAAAATCGTACGATTCTATGAAATATGAATATCGTACAATTCTATGAAATATGAATATCGTACGATTTTATAAACTTTTAAAACATACGCTTAAAGCACAAGGGACAAAGACGTACAATTCTATAAAATATGAATATCATATTCATAAATTAAAAACGGTATAATTTTCTAAACCTATAAATGGTATTTCGAAATTTTATAAAATCGTACGTATGTCAAAAGCATATCAATATTGGGCTCGTTTTGTTCGTAATTCAAAGCTCTTCGTAACGATATTTTTTTCATTAACAAATTTGATATATATTTGCTAAATATTTGACAAATAAAGTTTGTTATATAAAAAAGTTGTAAATATCAAAAAGTTAAAGGGTGTTTTTTGTACGTTTTTTATTTTTTTGTTTTAAAATCCTTTCAACTTACACATAGCTATAGCTTTGTCCTTTTTCAAACATGTCGTGTACCATATATATATATATATATATATATATATATATATATATATATATATATATATATATATATATATATATATATATATATATATATATGTCGCTTAAATTGGTACGCGACATGTATACTTTATTATTATTTTTTTTGTCCGAGCTTGAAACTTGACACTTGTATCTCATGTATGTTGCGTATGAATATGTGGGGAATGTTAGGGTATATGTGAAAACGGCGTAAAATTGGGGTAGAATGGGACACAGTACCCCTCTGCAGGGGTACTGCAGTAATAATCGCTTTGAAATTTTAATAAGGTGGACTATTTTACCATACCTTTTATCGTCTAATTTTGTTGTATTTTCCTATCTACTTTCTCAAGAAGATAATAATAAAATCTGTACAAGAACCAAACAAATTATTATTTATTTATTTATTTATTTATTTATTTATTTATTTTTTGAAATAGAATGACCATGTATTATATTTTCCCTTCGAAATATGACATTACAATACAATGGCAGATAGCCGGGCAACAAGTTGCGCCGCTACCCCCTTTTGAATAGCGACCCTATTCTACTAAAAACAAAGTTTGAAACCTTAAGGGACGAAGAAATGCTATTAACGACTTTCTGAACCCGATTCAGAAGTCGCACAGCTTCAGGAGCGAGAACACCAAAGGTATCAAAAGCAAACGGGACAAACACGTGTTGATTCTCCAGGCATGCTTTTTGAAAAATTAAAAATTAAAAATTCTAAACATTTAGGGTGCGTTTAGTTGGAGAGAAATTCTTTATTTTTCCAAGAAATTTTCCATAAGAAAATGAAAAAACTGAAAACGCGTTTAGTCGCACTTTTTTCCAACAATTTTCAAAAAATATGAAATTCTCATTTTCTAAATTTAAACTAAGAAATTGAAAAGGCCATTCTATCATTCTCACTTTTTTCTTTCTCATTTTTTTTCTTAACTCCAAAAAAAACACATGCACCATTCTACCCCTAATCTCTCGTGTCATCCTCCACCGCCGACCGTCGCCGCCACCGCCCGCCATCGCCGCTACCGTCGCAATTTGAGGTAATCTTCTTATTATTTTTAAAAATGAAAAATATAACTCCAACTAAACGCGTTTTCAAAATTCTTAACTCTTCTCTAGAGAAGAAAAACCATCCCCTTCTCAAAGAATTTAGAGATGGAAAAATTGAGAAATTTTTCACCAACTAAACGGCCCTTATCTTTTGAAAAAAATGAAAAGTAAGTTAACTGAAGATATATATAGTTTTGAGTGAGATGCTCCATGCTCTTGAATATTACAAAAATATAAAACTTTTAACATTTAAAAATTGTTCATTGCATTTCTGAAAATAAAATTTTCTAAAATTTGAAAAATAGGCGCCACAGCCCAACTCAAAAAAGAAAAAAAAAAGTTACTGGGCCTCTACAAAATTAGATATGCAAAAGGGGTGTTGCTCGACACAAGAAATTTATTATACTAGAATGGCAAAATGCCGCCGCGTTGCGGGCGGGCACGTTTACTCTTCGAGTTTATTATGTTTAAATAAGGTTTTAGATTTTTTTTGCGGTTTGAGTATACAATTGTTAAGTCATGCTGCAATGTATTTTTGTTATTAACGAACAGGGTTTGAGCGTTGCTGCAATGTATTTTTGAAGTCTGGCAAAGAGTTTTTTTTAGCGTTGTTGGACTTTTACTCTTCGAGTTTATTATGTTACTCTTCCATTAACAAAGCTAATCATCCATGTCATGCTAATGGAAGTGGATGATTAGCTTTGAAGTCTGGCAAAGAGTTTTTTTTAGCTATGTGTCGTTGTGTCTGTGTTGTTAGAAATTCATGTGGAATCTGGTCTTATGCTGCGTGTAGGTTTTTAATTTATGTTTGATGTTGTCATGGCTGTAAGTGATGATAGTTATGAATAAAAAGTATCGGTTTCCTTTTATTTTGTTGAATTATATATATATATATATATATATATATATATATATATATATATATATATATATATATATATATATATATATATATATATATATATATATATTTTAATTTTTGTTTTCTGTTTGTTTTTTTTATCTTAACAATATAGATGAATGCTTGATTACAAATGTAATGAATGTACTAAATACTGAGAACGGCATCTATTTAACCCAAAAGGTTTGCCTAGATAGGCATTGTACAAAATATGAAGCAAGATGTCTGTTGCTTCGAATGATAGTTTCTAGATGCTTGGCATGAACTGATAGGCATACATATTTACATACCTATTATTTTAAGGATGCACTCTAGGAAGGTGCTGATACATAGGTTATTATACATAGACAGTGGCCATTTTTGTTGTACATTTATGCTTTTTTGAGCTTTTTCCCAGGGTTTGTCATGGTTGCATCCTTATCTTCTTGGAAAAGGGTTCGCTGAACATTTTTCTTTCCTGCTTCATTTTTGGGTTTCGATGTTTCTAGTAGAGTAGGTTCTTCGGGTGGTGGGGTGGTGGTGCCTTGAATATTTGGTGTTTTGGGTAGAGCAGGTTTTTCGGGTGGTGGGGTACTTGTGCTTTTTTTGTCTTCGACTGTTGCGACTGGTTCAGCTATTGTTGCAATTGGCTCGGCCATTGCTGCAATTGGTTCGGCTATTGTAATGTTTGGTGTTGTAGTGCCTTCAGTTTCTGCTGTTATTAAAGGTGTGTCATCCCAAGAACCATCGAGGATGAAAACTGGTCTTTCTTTTGTACAATCGGGATCAAAGTGTAGCTGGAATATTTTTCTTTTCCCTTCTAGTGCTAGTAGCTCTGCAGGGTACTCATAGGAGTCTTTGTTATCCAAGCCCTGTAACAATTCTCTGCAATTTTTGACTATTGAATTTGCTTCATTGCTAAAGCAAGTCATTGTTGCATTGCCAGTGGTGTCGGATAGTTGCACTCTGAAGCAGTAACTGTTAAAAAAAATATATAACAGGTTGGTAAGAAATTTAATTCATTTATTTATTTACTATTTCTTTTTTGTTGTCTTTATGTTCTGGTATTGTTTTTTTACCTGTAGATGACATCGTTTTCAGATTTTGGCTGCTCGCAATGGGGATGTGCAAATCGGTCAGAGATCTTCAATTTACAGTCCATGCATTTCTTAAAAAACCATGGTCTATTTGTCTCGATTTTATTGATAGTAGCACTGACAGTGAAACGGACATTCTGCATTTGAAAAATTTACCTAAATATTAGATTTCTATCTTGTAATGTTTTTATTGCAGATATTCAGTACCTGTTGGTTTTGCGGATTTTCCTTAATCAAATCTCCTAGGTTCACACGGTTCCTACACTTTTCTTGTTCCGGATCTGCATATCTTTGGTACTCTATATTCATTATCGCTGGTGGTTCAATGAACTGTTCACATCTGGATTGTCATTGGAAATCAGGTAAGTTCCGTTTAGATTTGTAATTGTAATATTAGCGATTAGGATTTTCACTTACATGGCTCGGATTTCTTGATATTGGGGTATGTCTGGATTGAAATAGTACGATGTTGCAGGTGTGTTTGAAAGCTGAATGCCTGCATTAATTTATATAAATATTAGATTATAAGGATTAATAGTTTAATTAAAAGAGTAAGGTAAATGTGATACCTCCATAGTATTTTACCAAGCAAGAGCTGACGGCTATAATCACTGGTTTTTCAGCCCTTTCATATTCATCTGATCTAAAAGCATATGCATCTTGATTCCACAATGTAAATCGAACTGTGTGGCCACTGTTATAGATAGCAAATAACTGTGGCATTCATTTTTTTAAGAAATTAAATTGCAAAGATAAAGGTGTTGTACGTACTCTAGATTCTGAATTCCAATGTCTCTCCAAATTGCCGAGTCTTTAGTTTGTTTCACTGAATGCTGTATTCCGGTTACATATTGAACACACCCGATATAGTCTGCAAACACAAATTACAATTTAGATGTATATAATGTATACCTATTTTATGTGCAAATGTTATAGGTACCTGTTAGAAGACCTTCTTTTGCGTCAACTTTTGAGTATAGGTCTCTATATTGACTAAAGTTGAAATAGTGGTTTGGAAATCCCGTATCTGGTATGTCCTTAACATCCGTATATGTTTCAAAAACTAATGAAAGTGAATGTGGAACTACTTGCATCCATGTTTTTGCGTCTTGAAAACCAAATCCTGTTATCTTGCAGGTTCTGTTGATCGGGAGGAGGGCATCAAATTTAGGTTTTTCACGCAACTGAATATTCGCCTGTATAGCTCCTCCCTGTAAGTAACAAACAAACTTAAAAAGTTAAAGAAAATTTGTTTTGCTTTTGTAATGTATTGTAGAATAGAAGAGTACTTGTTATACCTGTCGGTCAATGAGCATGCAACAGAACACGACTGGTCTGCCTTGCTTGTTTGTCGGTGTCCATTTACGGTAGACTCTTACATATATAGCTTTGTCGGTGTCTGTAGCTTTTAGGTTGGCAAGTGCGATGTCTTCTACATGTGCAATAACTTCTTTCCCTTTAGACTTGGATGTTTAAACAATGCTAGTAACCGTTTCTGTTTTATTTTCCGGTTGTTGAATAACTTCTTTGCCTGCAGAGTTGGATGGCTTACCAATGCTAGAACCCTGATCCATTTTCCTGCATATTAATTAGAGATTATGAATTGCACGTGTGTATGAGTATATGTTTAAGAGAAAACAGAACATAAGAATGCGGCCATGAATTTGCAAATTTAGAAAGTTAAGGAAAACAGGAAATAGAGTTACAACAAACACCTATGCAAATTAACAGTTAGAAGTAAAATTTTATGTTAACATGTAAAATGTGTACTAATATGACCATGAAAAACCTGTGCAAGTGCAACCATGTGCAAAAAATCTTTGTAGACAACGTTCTTAGTTGTGTTCTTATTTCTGTTCGGCTGTTGCTTTATTAGCATTTTCAACCCGTCAGGAGATGTTGCTCTTGATAATGCAACATATAACTGACCATGGCCAAAAACAGGTTCTGGTAGGTAGACACCTATCTTGTTTAATGATTGCCCTTGGCTCTTGTTGATCATCATTGCATAGCAAAGCTTTATCGGGAACTGTTTCCTTTTAAATATGAACGGTAGCTTTTCGTCTTTTTCAACTAACAAAATGCGCGGGAGATAAACTTTTTCCGACATCCTTGTGCCAGTAATGATCTTCGCTTGTATAAGCCTTGTATAGATTTGAGTGACAATCATCCTGGTACCGTTACATAACCCGCCTGCTAGGTTAAGGTTCCTTAGTAATATTATAGGTGCACCTATTTTGAGCGTAAGTTTATGCGGGGTCATTCCTGAAAATGAGAGTGTGTTGAGATATTCCTGAGGATATAGTAACTCTGTTGCTCCTCCATCATTTGTTTTTGGTATAGCCTCATCGATGCTCGTGAAAGTATAAGCATTGCCCTGAAGCATATCAAGAACAGTTGAGTTTATGGTATCAGCAGTGTCGTTCTTTGGACACACTATGGCTTTTTCTTGGAACAATGAGGCACTCGGTCTTTCAAATGCTTCTCGATCGTATATAAAGCTGATTAATTCTTGAATTGCTGTGTCGCTCTCGGGAATACAGTACTTGTCTGGTATTTTGAATCCAAGATGCATTATCTGGTTCATTCTCGTCTGGCTCTCCGACTGTGCCGTTGCCTACTTCCAATAGCCATTCAGAAAAGGCAGCAGTCGTATTGTACTGTTCGTTGGAGAGGCCTGGTTGCTGTAGGCGCATGTTTTGTTTAAGGCGAACAATACTGAAGTAGGGCCATAGGTATGATAGCGTTATAGATGAACCAATGATTTCTTGTTTAAGGGCATTTTTCTTTACAGGTAGTGTTTGCCTAAAATCCCCGCCTAAAATAACTGTTTTTTTTCCGAACACAATGTCTGGTTCATCAAGGATGTCTCTCAATGTACGGTCAAGGGCTTCAAAACATCTTCGATCATTCATTGGGGCTTCGTCCCATATGATAAGATCAGTTTGCTTAAGTAATTCTGCAATCTGCGTATTTTTTTTTATTGTGCACACTGACTCATCGGTTAAATCGATGGGCAATTTGAATCTTGAGTGAGCTGTACGGCCTGCTGGGAGTAATAAGGAAGCGATACCGGAAGAAGCGACAGCCAAAACAATTTTTCCATCTGCTCTTAATGTTGAAATGATACTTTTCCAAACAAAAGTCTTGCCTGTCCCTCCATGTCCGTAAACGAATATCAGCTTCTGGCGGCGGTTATTGACAGCGTGTATAACTTTTTCGAAGATTGTACGTTGGTCTGCGTTTAGCTGGCCAATCAGTCTTTCACTTTCACTCCTCAGCAAATCACGGTTGTAGCATCTTTCTTCCATTATAGCCCTGTTCTTAAGTATGTCTAGCAAATAAGGTGGAGGCAGTTCTAGACCAAAATCATTTAATGATTTTCCGTAGAAAATGAGAATTGCTTGAAGCTCGAACATGAGGCCATGTTGTAAGTCATCACTATTTACATGTATCTCTAGTATGTGCAATATGTCAGACAATATTAAGGGAATATCCTCTGACATAGAGCTTGCATGTGACTGAAGCAGTGTACTCGGGTTAGATACGTCACAAAAGATTAGCATCTGGCAAAAAAGATATCTCATCTGAGATGCACTTGCTGATAAAGAAGCTTCTTGCAATGCTATATTCCATTCTTGATCACCCCCAAGTAATCCCAATGCTTCACATGTTGCTCTGTATGTAGGGTAGTTTTCATTACCAACTGAACGGATATGTCTGAATGAAGTCCTACCTTTTTGGTGACAAAGCAACATCCTCAAGTAGAATAAATCGCCAGACGCTGGATGAACGTATGTCAGGCGGCCAATGACTGAACTGCTTGAACGCCGCCTACGTTGCCAATATTTTCCGTCTGAATACCACACAAATTCTTTTGGAAAGTCTAAATACGTGAGATGACGACCATCTGTGTTGTAATAATTATAATTGAGCCACTCAGTTAGCGTCGTCCTTTTGTTGTACTCGTTGTCAACAATTGATTGGAGTTGCTGGTCTCTTCTGAAAGTAACTCTCTGCATGTTTTCAAGGTGCACTGCCAATATCTGTACGGGTGGATCTCTGTTGTGTATGCTAAATCCGAGAATCCTCCAGCATGCTTCATGTGGGCCGATATACCTAGCATCTTGAAAATTTTTTATCTCATCAACATGGAGTTGGCGATGACTTGTGCTAGGAGGTGTATCACCAATGCCTCTTGCAACTTGAGCAATTATTCAGTCGGTGCCTTTAGAAATGTACTTGAAGAGGTATTTGATAAGCATCGTCCACTCGCAATACTCGACATTGATATGAGCATAGAAGCGCATGCATAAAGCAAGATTGTAAGGAACAACAGACCCATTATCAAGGTCCACATTTTGCTTCTTTGTTGTTATGCCTGTGTCTCGTCGACGATAATGCACATACCCTTTGTTATCAATAAATGTGGCAGGACAAAATGGTTTGGGAAAGTTTTTGGTACAGTCATCACTGCGTTTCATACATGGTGCTGATTTATTTAACAAACCGCAAGGTCCATGCATCATGAACTCTGAGATAACTCTGTGACCATCAGGATCGATTGATGGGTCCGGTAACTCTGCAGAAACGTATATGTCTATGTCTTCATTTCTTGTTATACGCGAGTTTTCTTTGACCCATAGTAAGAGGTGACAATGTGGTAGGCCTCGTTTCTGAAACTCAACCGTATACAGTACTGAAAAAAATTAAGTAAAGTGAGAGTAGAATTAAATTGAATAATATATAAGGAAATATATATGCAAGATAAAAGTACCTGCTTCTACATATCCAAATGGCTTTGCATCTCTTAGGAATGATACTAAATCATGAATCTTTCTTTCAAAAACGCGATCAACAACGTCAGGTCTATCAGCAACCGTGACACGAGGGAAATCTTCCATGTATTCTTCTATTTCCGGCCAGGCAACGTTGCATGTAAAAGTGATAAAGAATGAAAGGTTACCGTGAACACGACAGATAGCCAAAGCATCTAAATAATGGCTGTACATGTATCGTGGGCCTCCTGTAAAAGACGAAGGAAGTATTATCCGTGACCCCACATCTGAACCATCACGCTCTCCGCGCGAAAGAGCATCGTACAGGCCGGCCATGTATTCTTTTCGTATATCATTCTGGTTTTGTCTACAGAAATCAAGGCGCGATTGTTCAATGCTACAGTATGCTGTAACAACATATTCTTGAAATAGTCGGCCGCTCCGTGTGAGCAAAGTGTATTCGTTTAAACGGTCGTGCAGCTGGTACGAATAGTACATCTTCATTGACATCTTTTTTGGCGGGTCAGAAGCTGATCTTCTTGCATCTAATAGCGTGAGACCTAAATGGTATCCGTCCTCACCATAGATAAAGATTAATGGAAAATGCAAAGACATATAAGAAGCGTTTAGTTTGTTTATTCGCTTTGGAACACCATTGTGCTGTTCGATAATGACATCAAAGTCACTCTCCACATCAGGCCCACCTTCAAAAACAATTGCACCAATTGAATCTCCCGATGGTAACTCATACTGCCTTGACCCAACGACGCCAAATAAACGGACTGTAAACTTAGGTATGTTAGCCTCCGCCATTTTATTCCTGGCTGTTCTAAATAATTGAACCAATTCATTATGCTGATCCAAAAATCCAATCAAACCTTCTACGATATCAGCACGCAGTCCTTGGCCATTTCTTTGGAAGTTTTCTAAGCGGTTTGCAACTTCATGTTCTGTGTCGTAGATATATAATTGTAGAAATTTTGGCCGTTTATTTTGTTCAGGACACAAAGCATCGATCCAATGATATATTTGCCCTGAAACTTTGAACACATACGGGCCACGACCTCTGGTAACAGAATCATCAATTTCTGCCCCTAGAGATGTCATCGCGAACATTTGGTTATAAGCTCGGATATTTTCCATAAAATGACGGTCAGTGAAGAGGTGCCTTATAAATTCTGGGTATGGACCACGTCTATTCAAGCGGACTTTCCCGTTATTACAGCATTTATGATACTGCGGTCTTCCTCGAGCATACCTAACTCTTTCATCGTACCAGAAACGTGCATTGCAATGTTGGCAAATATTGTCACATTTTCCCATATACATGTAACTGTTTGGAGGTCCTGTATTTGGAACATGAATATAAAAGGAAAAAAAACATATATTAGAGAAGTATAGCTAATAGAACTACTTAACAAAGTACAAAAAGTAATGCATGAAACCTTGTCTCAATCTTCTTCGTCGGTTAGGTATGTCGCGTCTATAGCCTTTTCTTCTTCGTGTAGAGTACATATTAACTGAAATAAAGAAAAGAAACATTGTAAGTAAGAGGAAAAAGACAATTTTCTATTTAAAATGTACAACAGTATATGTATATGAATAAAACAACCTAAGAATAGGAATTTGACAGAAAAAAAAAAGTGAAAAATACCTTCTTGATTACGCATATGATAACTGTTTTGTAGCTGTCGTTGGTGACTGGAAGTAGACACAGGCCATGTTTCAGTGGAAGTGAATATCCTTTCACTGGAAGTCATTGGATTTCTGTGTACATTAATGGCAGGATGATCTGAACTGGTTGGTAAGAATAAACCATTGCTAGTGCGTAGAGAATTGCCGTTCACACCATTTGAACACTGACCATCTATTAAGTCTATATGCTCTGTACCTGCAATAATGAAAAGCAAGAACACCTTGAGTACATGTTCAAAAAAATTTAACAGTAAAGTAAGAAGAAAAAACGATTATAACTTACATATTAAATCTGCATCACAATTTGGAAACACCACTTCTTGGTCAGAAATTTCATACAACTTTCTTTTTCCTTTATCAATTGAATCTCTATTTTTTGGGGTACATGGCCCTCCTGTTTCACATTCATGTTGAACATATTATTAGACAGTTTGTTTAAAGAAACAACCATTAGGTAAAACAGTTGAAGAAATATAGGAGACACCTTTTTCACGTATAGCAGAGTCAGCAGTTTGCCGATATATGTGGCAATTGTCGTTCCGAGAATGAGTGACACTCTCATATTCTTGACAGTGAGGATCATAAGTTTGAGGAATCCGTTCAATATTTCCATCAATGGACTGGTGGCTTGGTATTTTTGACAAATCGTGTCGAGTGTCATTGGCTAAATGAAGTTCTGAATTGTTACTGATTACCCGACTAACAACAGGTTCAGACCAAGACGGTGCGTTATTCATACCAGCTATGCTCAGATCAACAGATTTCACATTACCTAATGTTGTGTCTACTTTCTGTGTAGATTGTGAGGAACTAAAAGGCGAAACCCTACGAACAGCCTTTTTTTTGGTCTTCATACTCAACAATAATCAAAGTAGAAAGGGTTTCATGGAAATTGCAGTGGATAAATGCATTAAAACATATGACACTGTACTTATGGCATCATGCAAGGCAAGTATGCATGAAAAATTTGTAAAGTAAATATGCACATTTATTGCTAATGGCAAGTAAATGCAAAATATATGCAGCCTAAACTGCAAATACAGGGAACACATAAAAGAAAGTTGAGACAATGATAATCGAAAAAAAAAGCAATTAACATGGATGCAGAAAGGTTTATGTACCTCTACCAATGTCCAACCTGGTACTGACCCTGCAAACTCAACATGAAAACCAACCAATAAGAAAAAAAAAAAAGGAAATACCATCAACCAAGTAAAGGAAAAAAAAATATAATGCACTTGCCTTGATACAGATTCTGATGTTACTACTTTTTTTTAACAAACTATTTTTTTTTTTTTTTTGGATTTTGGCCTTTTTTTTTTTGGCTTTCTCGGTTGCTATTGACTGGTTTTTTCTCTTGGTGTTTTATGTTGAAAAAAGATGACAAAGCACTTTTTGGGTTGATAGAATACTGTGAAGAAGCTTCTATACATGTACTTGAGATAAGGACATCACATGGGAGTATGTGTCTGATATTAGATTAGAGCCACAAAAAGGTTTTTTTAAGTGGAAAAGAAGAGATAGCCAATAGATGATCAACATATTGCCCATGTCAGGAGGAAACATGGTAGTTTATTTTAGTATAGTTATACCTACAAAATGTATAATACGTGTACATGGGCCAAAAAACAAACAAAGCGCAAGGAAACAGGCCAACGACGATGGGCCACAGCAGGGCCAAAAAAAGGGCGGGAAAACATGGGTAAGAAACGGCGACGTTTCGCATACCGTTTAATAATATGTATAATTTCTTATCGAGCTTTAATAAAAAAAAGCAAAAGGGCATCAAGTCAATTTCAAAACACTCGAGCTCGTTAAGCTAGAGGGTTTTATCCAGCTTGTTAACCTCAAGAGCTTTACTGGGCATATGCCTTTCTACTTTTTGCTTTGTATGATAAGATTGACACCAAAATGACATCCTTCTTCTAAAGAACGAATTTTTTGCCTGTATAATCTATATATGGCATAACAATTTTTAAATGTATCCAACTAAACATGTGTATGTATCAAACTTTTTCTTTTCCTATTTACATACAAACTTCTAATAATTTTTATTGTGTGTATCCTAAACTTTTAATAACTCCTATTGTGTGTATCATTACAACGAGATTATGACGTGACACAACTTAATACCTTTCCGTTCAATATATACATGTTCATTTAAATTATACGCGTTATACATTAACCACATATACCGTAAACACCCCATTCTCCCACTTAACCCCTAATTAATTCTCTTTCTCCCATCCAACCTCTAAGTCATATCAGCATCGATCCATTCATATTTGAACAATTTGTAGTTTGGTCCCTCATACATTTCAGTTTTTCCAAGAAAACTATTTCAAGCTCCGTCCCCGCTTATAATTGTTGGCTTGGTTTTTAAAACTGAGAGAAGATTTGTACAACACCTGAATCGATGCATACACTATATTAGTGCAACATTATGATACAACATCATCAAACACTATACGAATATCGAGTTTGATACATGCATCAAACAATGAAACCAAATAATAAACATACTTTATCCATATTTCAAAAAATGTGATATACATTTTTTTTTTCATCATTCCATCAATCAATATTTCAAATGCACTAATCACATCTTTTAAGTCCAATTTTTAAAGTAAATTTTAAACATCCAAATCATTTTTCTTATAAAAAGTTAAAAATAAACAATAAGCCAGACAAAAAATATATTGAGTAATTAAGACGGCATCCATAAAGATTCGCAATATGAAACTAAACACCCTCTAAATCTATCCAAAATCACCAAAAGCATTTGGTAAAATGTGAAAACCTTTATATTTGTACACTTATATTTTTATTGACACACTCAACTGTACAAGCAGTCAAAACATACTGTAAACATTATACAAGTATATAATGCACACAATAGAGTGTCCCAATCAAAAGTATGAGTGCGCAAATTAATTCCCCAAAACATTATTAAGTTACCATATATATATCCTGGAATTTGAATAAAACGGTCATAACTGAACTCAAACTGACCATCCGTATTTCAAGTAACCAACTAACCAAACAAACCCTCTTCTTCATCTTCAATCTTTAACCCAATTTTTTAACCAAAATCTATTCTTCTGCAGGTAATTCTATTTCTAGCTTTTTATCATTACTTTAAAATATCGAGTTTATCAATAGTTCTGGATTTCTTTAACTTCATAATCATTAAGACTAATGAAATCGAACCCGAAATATTTTCTTACTGATCAAACAACCTAGACATATAAACTACTTTGTTTTGTTGATTTTATTTTGTAACTTGATCTCATTTTATAGTCTGCATGTTTGTTGGTTACCTATTGAGAAATTGAACGAGAGTTATTCTGCCGAAATCGGTTATACGCACCTCTTGGTACGTGATAGTTTTTAACTTCTGCATAATCTTCTAATGTCTGTTCTCATGTGGTTATTTGGCCTTTCTTGTTTGTTATAAGTTTCGTGTTATTCGTACTTACTAAGAAAGAAAAAGTAAATGAATGTTGAGAAATTCGAGGACGTTTAGACTTTAGAATGCTGTGAGATGCTCTGAGTACTTTAGCAAGTAGTTTTCATAACAATGAATGAAACGATCTAACAAATGGTACGTATAACGTGTTAGATCAAGGGCATATTTAGGCTATAAAGGAAGTAAATAAAAGAGGTTTTGATACATTCATTTTCATTAATTCTTTTTCTATTGCAGGTGATGATTAAGGAATTTGCTATTGGGGAATCACTGTGATCGAAACAGGTTTTCAACAAAATCAAACTACAAATAAGGTGCTCACCGTTACTTCATTAGTGAGAATATATTATTGTATGTTTTTGTAGCATTTTCTGATTTTCCTTATATATATTTTTAATCTAGTCTAGAAATATATCTGTTTTTATAACTCAAAGAGGCGTCAAGTTAGTACATTTGTTTGAAGGATCACCAAAAAAATCTACCTTTGTATCAATTAAACACTTAAGTCATGATTAGAGACTTAGAGTAGTCTTGAATGATGTTGTTGATAAGTTTAACTAATTGATGTTATGCATTTGTGAAGGTATTTTACTTGAAAGCATCAACAATGGAGGAAGATATTGGGGAAATACAATATTCAAACCTTCCTTCTTCCTTGATTTTAAAAGCTAAACAAAGGTGTTAATGGATGCTAGGGTTCGGTATAGGGGAGGGAGAATAATGCCGTGTATATTTTGAGAAAAGGGGGGGGGGGGGGGGGGGGGAGGCGTGTATTATAAGTTGGGTGTTAGATGTTGTGACTTATTCTCCTAAGGGTATTTTAGTAATTTTAGCACTATATAGTTTAGTTTATTAACTAAGGGTATTTTGGTCATTTTGTTAGCATCTTAAGAAGTATCAGGAAACTTGTATGACGGTTGTTTTTAGTATGTTGGTGTTTCACTTATATAACAGAAGCAGATATACAAAACTTGTAATCTTTGACTCTTCTCATAATAGAAATATCAGTATTATTTTACTCCAATCTTCTGATCTTGTGAGCTTGTGTCTTTGAACTTTTGCTGCTGGTCTTCCCTTTTTTGTTCGTGATCATTACTCCTAAATCCTAACAAACTGGTATCAAGAGCCAATTGATTGTTTAGAAGCATGTTTCAATTGTTTGAGGTTGTGGATTTGTTTTGGGTTACATGATCAAATATCAATTTGTGGTTTGGGAATCGAGTTCAGCTTCTGGTTGATTTCAAGAATCAATTTCTTGACATCAATTGAAATTGTTTGGTGTTTGGCGGCTGGCTGATTCAATTAGTTGAAGGCATCAAGTTTGTTGTTTTGATATTGTTCAATTGATTTTGCTTCTGATTGTTCGATAGAACAAAGGAGTTTATTGATTAGGATTTGGGAATACTCAAAATTTGGTTTTTTGTGGATTAATTGCTTGTTGGGTTTCATATTTTGGTGTTTGTTTCATAGCAGTTAATAGGTTTGTTATTTGGTAGTAAAACCTATTTGGATAAATTATGTCTTCTCAAACACAACAACCATCACTTAGTAGTATCGAGAAGTTTAATGGCAAAACTAATTTTAGTTTGTGGCGAATTAAAATTCGAGCCTTATTGAAACAACAAGGCATTTGGGCGCCTCTAGCCGGTCCCAAACCGGCTGATATGACGGATGCAAAATATGCCTCACAAGATGAAAAGGCCCATTCCACTATTTTGCTATCTTTATCGGATGAGGTTCTTTACGGGGTTGCTGATGAGGAAATGATGCATGGGAATTGCACCAGGCTTTACCTCTCGAGGGATCTCGAGAAGCTTACAACCCCCACCAGGCAGTGTACCAGATCGATGTAGTATAGTATAATGACAAGTACCGGGGGATTGATCGTTCAGCTAGGAATAGTGTCGCTAGGATTAGAAAACTAAAGACTAGGTCTAGAGATGAGGGATGATTCTTTTTGTATTTTTTATATTTTTTAGAAAGCAAGTAAAAATCTCGGGTTTGAAGGAGTTTGGCGGAATTAGTTGCTAGTCAACTAACCCAATACTAAAGATACAATCAAAATAAAATACAAAAAATGAAAATAAACTATATTATACTAGAGTTGTGAGCAATATGTGGGAGAATTGTGTTTACTTAGATTTCACTACTCCCTAGATATCTTTTACACGTTAATTACTTGTTATAGTTGCGTGGATGACGGATTGTATTCCTTAATACCATTCATGGGGTGGCGTACTTACTTCCCCAATCCTATGAGCGCCTACTTCACTCCTATGTCGAGCCGGCTAAGAAGCTCCTAACATGGGATCACTAGAATTTACTCATGCATTAAATACAACCAATAAAACCTAGTACACATCGATTCATGTTTCCTAAGACGTTCAAGCATGTTACACAATGGAGATCTGCCAGTTTTCTTAAGCCTAACATTGAAATCATTCATCCAATACAACCATAAACAAGTAATCAACACATAATTAACATCTAGGTTTCATTAAATCCAAGCAAACACAAGATAGATCTAGCCTAGCATGTTAAAATCAAGACAAGCACAAGATATAATCAACCAACACATAGACATATTGATTGAATTAAGAGAAGACTTATCTCAATTGAACATGAAATGATTCAAGGGATGAAAACCCTTGAAAACACTGT
The DNA here is from genome assembly GCA_030686995.1 of Artemisia argyi. NCBI lineage: Eukaryota > Viridiplantae > Streptophyta > Magnoliopsida > Asterales > Asteraceae > Artemisia > Artemisia argyi. Next base: position 187,939,905 of record CM060677.1, read on the forward strand.
AAAATATGACCTAGGGTTTACAAAGTTCGGCCCTAGTTTTCTCCACACAAGTTCCTCTCTTAATGAATGAAAAATAGAAAACTATATATAGAGTATGATAGGTGACGGCGTCAAGAACAAATGTCTGACGCCGTCATCTCGCTGCCAAATAGTTCCTCGGACTGCCTAGATCTGGGTCTGACGCCGTCATGTATTCCCCTTGTGCAGGCCGTCACCAAAAATACTCTTGACACCCTTGTTGTGACGCCGTCAGGATTGCACTAGGTCGTCATGGAATTTACTCTTGACACCGTCATGGTTTTCCTCTTGACGCCGTTAGGTACTGTTCTCAGCATGGAAAATTAAGTCTTTGGCGTTTTCTTCACTTTTATGCTCAAAAAACGTCCGAATTGCTTCCTTTTCCAGAATTCACTCCCAAAGTATCTAAAATCACAAAAGGAACGATTTAGGGCAATACTTGATCTAATAAATTCAATTCCAGGCTTAAATGACCCCCTAAAAGTGGTTCATTTTTCGCCTCATCAGGAAACGGCTAGTGGTGTGTGGAAGAAGTTAGAAAAGCTTTATATGACAAAGTCGTTGACTAGTAAGTTGTTATTGAAACAACGTTTGTTTTCACTACGAATGAAAGAGGGTTCCGCATTAAAAGATAATCTTGATGCATTGAACTCGGTCTTGATGGATTTAAAAAATGTGGATGTCAAGATTGATGATGAAGATGCGGCTCTTATTCTTCTAGTATCGTTGCCTCCCTCGTTTGAGAACTTTGTAAACTCCTTTGTTGTTGGTAAAGAAGCCATTATATTAGAAGATGTTCGATCGGCTTTGCATTCTCGAGAGCTTCGTCATCAAGCATCGGGAACATCCGAATATCAACCCGTCGGCTTATCAGCTACAGGTCATGACAGGGGTCATGATAGGGTAGACCTCGAACACAATACAAAGGCAAAGGAAAAGGTAGATATAAAGATAGATTGAAGTCCAGACCTCGAGGGTCAAATCCTCGAGATGTTTGTAATTTTTGCAAAGATGAAGGAATTGCTAGGCATTATACGGTTTATTACACTCCTCAACAAAACGGGGTAGCTGAACGAATGAACATGACTCTATTAGAGAGAGCTCGATGCCTATTGTTAAATGCCGGATTAGATAGAAGTTTTTGGGCTGAAGCACTCAATACGGCTTGCTATCTAATCAATAGGTCTCCTGCTACCACTATTGATTGTAAGACTCCCATTGAAGTTTGGTCCGGGAAGCTCACGGATTATTCAAAGCTTCGTGTTTTTGGATGCCCCACGTATTATCATGTTAGTGAAGGGAAGTTAGATCCGCGTATTTTCATGGGATACGGTGATGGTGTTAAAGGCTATCGAATTTGGTCACCATCTGAAAGAAGAGTTATTCTTAGTCGAGATGTGACATTTGACGAGGACTACTTGTTTCGCATGAAACAAGATCCATCCGAATCGAAGCTTGATGAGGGTGTTTCCAAAAAGGTGGAGGATGTTACTAAACAGGTGGAGCACGTTGTTCCAGAAGATATGGATCATGATGCTACTTCACCAGTGGTTGATGTAGATGATCAACCAAATTTGGAACATAAGCAAGATAGGTCTATAGCCCATGATAGACCTCATAGAAATGCAAAAGCCCCAAGTCGATTTGGTTTCGAGGACTATGCCGCATACGCATTGCAAGTAGCTGAAGAGGTGGAGTCTCTTGAGCTGGCTACTTATCGAGAGGCTATTACTTCTAAAGAGTCTGATATGTGGATTGCAGCTATGGGTGAAGAGATAGAATCTCTCCATAAGAACAATACATGGGAATTGGTGAAACTACCTAAACAAAGGAAAGTTATTGGTTGTAAGTGGGTTTTCAAGATGAAAACCGGCTTATCGGGTTCGGACATCATTAGGTTCAAGGCACGTTTGGTCGCAAACGGATATAGCCAAAGGAGGGAATCGATTACAATGATATTTTCTCGCCGGTGGTACGTCATACATCTATTCGGGTGTTACTATCCTTGGTAGCACATCACGACTTGGAGTTGGAACAATTAGATGTAAAAACCGCATTTCTACACGGTGACCTTGAAGAAGAAATTTATATGAGTCAACCCGAAGGTTTCGTTGTTCAAGGAAAAGAAGACTACGTTTGTAAGATTCGAAAATCTCTCTATGGTTTGAAGCAGTCGCCGAGAAAATGGTACAAGAGATTTGACAGCTTTATGGTAAAGCATGGTTTTAGTAGAAATGCTTATGATTGTTGTGTCTATCATAAAAAGGCACCGTCTGGATCCCTTATCTATATGCTCTTGTACGTTTATGATATGCTCATAGCGGCTAAAGACATAGAGGAGGTTAATAAGTTGAAGACTTTTCTCAACACAGAATTTGATATGAAAGATTTGGGAGCAGCTCAGATGATTTTGGGTATGGATATAATTCGAGATCGAAAACATGGTAAGCTTTTTTTATCACAGAAAAGTTATATCAAGAAGATTATTTCTCGTTTTGGCATGAGTTCGGAAAAATCGGTAAATACTCCTTCCTCAGCAAATTTCTGTTTATCTACTGCTTGTGCACCTCAAAGTGAGGCAGAAATAGAATATATGTCCCGAATACCCTATGCTAGTGTTGTTGGAAGTTTGATGTATGCTATCGTTTGCACAAGGCCGGATATAGCTCACGCGATGAGTGTTGTGTCACGATATATGGCTCATCCCGGAAAAGAGCATTGGAATGCAGTAAAACGCATTTTTTGTTATTTGAAAGGGACATCTGATGTTGGCCTTATTTACGGTGGTGACCGTGAATATTTGGTTGCCGACTACTCAGATTCGGATTATGCTGTGGATCTTGATGCTTCCTTGACAGGTTATGTTTTCACTATTGAAAATTCGGTTGTAAGTTGGAAAGCTACATTACAACCATCAGTAGCTTTATCTACTACCGAAGCCGAGTACATGGCTTTAACTGAAGTAGCTAAGGAAGGAATTTGGTTGAAAGGTTTGATCGAAGATCTTGGTTTCCCACAAGATCAAGCAATTTTGTTTTGCGATAGCATGAGTGCTATTTGTTTGGCTAAAAACCAAGTATACCATTACCGGACTAAACACATAGATGTTCGTTATCACTTTATTCTTACCGAAAGAAGAATCAAAGTGAAGAAGATTGGCACTCAAGACAATCCTGTGGATGTGTTTACCAATCCGATTCCTTTGAGCAAGTGTCGTCACTGTTTGGATTTGCTCAATATCAATAATTGGAAATATGGTGTTACTTAGGAGCTAAAGTCAAGGTGGAGATTGTTAGATGTTGTGACTTATACTCCTAAGGGTATTTTAGTAATTTTAGCACTATATAGTTTAGTTTATTAACTAAGGGTATTTTGGTCAATTTGTTTGCATCTTAAGAACTATCAGGAAACTTGTATGTTGGTTGTTTTTAGTATGTCGGTGTTTCACTTATATAACTGAAGCAAATATACAGAACTTCTAATCTTTAACTTTTCTCATAATAGAAATATCAGTCTTATTTTACTCCAATCTTATGATCTTGTGAGCTTGTGTCTTTGAACTTTTGCTGCTGGTCTTCCCTTTTTTGTTCCTGAGCATTGCTCCTAAATCCTAACATTGGGCAAACCGTGTGTTTTAGCTGAGAAAAAGGAACCACAAAATCTCTTATTTAGTTAACATATTTGATCACTTAATCTTGTTCTTATCCTCTATTTAGACGTGTGAAATAGGAGAGGAGGCATCACATTTTCAGCTCAAGTATCACAAGGAAAAAAACTTGTACAAGGTATAGGAAACAAAGGGTGCACCGATTTTGTATAACCTAAGGATATGTAGGATTTTATTTAGTATTTAATTTTATAGTGTATAATTTAGGAATAATAATGTTAATGTGTATAAGATATACTCCCTCCGTCCCAAAATTATTGTCCATTTTGAATTTTCAAAGTCAAACTGGTTCAACTTTGACCATAAATATATTTTTTTTATTATACAATACTTGATTTAAAAATTATACCATTGAAAATTACACTTAAAACCCAATCCATTTATATATTTTGCATCAAATATTGTATAGCACACACAAAAATATTTAAGGTCAAAGTTGAAGAAGAAATACTACAAAAGTCAATAGTGGACAATAAATTTGAGACAGATGGAGTAGTTTTTAAATGTATATGAATTAATATCAAACTTATGTTATATTCAAATTATCAAATATAATGTGATTACGGATTTTAGGGTTTTACATTTAGCCCCTAAGAACGATTATAGATGATAGATCTAGGAGTAAAGAAAAAGAGGAATCGAGTTATATGGAATGAACGGTTAGAGATTTGATGGCGGCAGGAATCTCCTTTTTTTTCTCCGAATCGGAGAGAAAAAACCGTAGGTTTGTACTACTATAATTATAATCAGGTTTAAATTAAAAACGTGTAATTAACAAAATCAATTATCAAAATCAAATTACTAACCTGTAATTCATACAATTAAAGGTTATCATGATATGGGTCCAGCCGGATAACTTACGGAGTCCGTGATGTCGTCGGGAATATACACAATCAATATTTGATACTCCATATGGCAAATAAACACATTACATTCACATGTGTATATGATATAACCGGTATTATTTTCCGGCTATTGTTAGTGAACTGAAATTACCGGAATCTTGTTCTTTTTGAATTTGATATAGGGATTTGATGACAGAAATTGGTGGTGGTGTTTTTTTAGGGATGAATTTGAAAGGGATAACATAAATTGGTGGTGATGACAGAAATTGTTTGCAGATCCATGTATATATATAATTATACTAGTAGGGTACCCGCGCGTTGCAGCATCGAGTACCCTAAAATAAATGTTAACAACATCAAAAGGAAAAAATGATAGCTAAGAGTTGTAAACCTTTCGGGCTCGAGCCCATTTGGCCCGTTGCCAATTCGGGCTTGAATATTTGTATAATGTGCTTTATTATTTGTATTAGTGACATTTAATGTAGGAATTGTGTTTATGTTGGTTGTACAATATGCTTGATAATTTGTATTTCTTATGTAAGGGGTGTTTTAATAACTGTATTAATTGTATTTATTGACCAGTTTATTAATGTTAGTAATGTGTTTTAATTAGTTATACTTTTAGCTTAAAAACCTGTAATGCCGAATTTTAAGTATTTCTGTTTAAATATTGCATTTAATGTTAGAAAATATATTTTAATTAGTTGTATTTTTAGCTTAAGAACTTGTAATTGTATTTAATGTTAGAAAATGTGTTTTAATTAGTTGTACTTTTAGCTTAAGAACTTGCAATGCTTAATTTTAAGTATTTCTTTTTTTAGAAGGCCTAAATGCTTTATAAGATAGTATGATATGATATATATGCAATTATCGCATACTAAAGGTATGTTTGGCAAAAGTAACTGTTGCTGGAACTGGAAATGGTGCTGGAGATGGTGCTGATGCTGGAGATTATAAAAAAATATTATTTTTATAAGCTACATGAAGTAACCTTTGTTTTTAAGGGATTATGAAAGATCATTTTTTTATAATCTCTTATAAGTTATGTCTGCCAAACAAGGATTATTTTTTAAGTAGCTTATTTAAAAAAAAAATAATTATAATCTCTCAACAATCTTGTGTGCTAAACATAGCTTAAGGGGCCTTTTTTTTTAGCTTAATGGGCCATTTGAAGCCAGGTTACAACCCATTCAGGATTTTTGCGTGTTTCTTTTTATCTTTTATGTTATTGGAAAGAGATATCCTGATTGTAGATGGGGTTAAAATATGTGCCATCTTCTACTCAGACACCACAATAACAATAAAACCTTATCTTGTTCTCTTTCTTTTTCTCACAATCGAATCACAGGCAACCAAAATTCATAGCAACTTCTCCCATCTTCAATCCCATTTTCTGCTACACCCAACCAAGTCTCCGTACCATGGGATCTCCGTGTCGATCGATTTGGAAAAAAACTAACAAAAATATTCATGTTTTGCTTTAAATCTGGAACAAGATAGTGGATGTACTTTTTCATGAAATCAAATACAAAAATCTTTTGTTTATGTATCCAAATTTCAGCAAGAATCTATTGCATATTGATTGGTTTTTATATTGAGGTAAGAGATTATTTTGATTAACTTTTTAGGATAGATCTTTGACTTATGAGATGAGTAAAATTGATTAATGGTTTGACATTTTGAATGGATTTGAATACATACGGTTCATATGTTGTCATTTTTTTTGCTTAATTATTGATTATCAAGTTATTTTTGCCTAAAGGGTTGTAATTTTGTTATGTTTTGATCTTTGTTTTTGTATTAAAATTGATGAAAATGAGTAAAATTTGGTGTTATCAATGTTTCAGATGGAAGGTTAAATTGGTCATGATATGTTAAATCACCCAGAAAAAGAAACAACATCTTTACGTTAATTTCTTAATACAGACATGTTATGTGTATGCAATACCTACATCCACACAGGAAAAAAAAAAAAAAAGAAACAGGCCAAGTTTCCCCTCACGTCTATTATAATATCCATAGAGATTCCCAAAATCAGTGAAAGTATTTGGTAAAAAGTAAAAGGGACCAAAGTAAAACACCATATCAAATAAAATTTTAAGAAACATGATTATATACCCTTGAATTTGAATAAAACGGTCATAACGAAACTCAAACTGACTATCCGCATTTCAAGTAATCAACCAAATGCGTAGAACTTCTTTAAACATATGCCTCCGAAAGGAGGAACACAAACCGCACTTGGGCCGTGCGTAGAACGGTCTACAAACACACCTAGTATTTTACATAGAACATGAAATCCACAATAACTTATTTCATACACCAAAAGAAATTCACAAATTAAGCTCTATTACAAAAGGCAAATATTTAACATGATTGATTAAGTGCTAAAGAACATTAAAGGTTTTTAATCCTTATTTTTCAATTTAGAAGCCACTTCAGCTAAGGTTTTTGTAGAACACCCATCTTTACTAAGAACATTAGCAGCTGCCTCTTTAAGATCTTGCATTCGACTCCTAATCGCTTTGCCTTCTTCTCCCTCCAATAAACCCTTCACAACCCTCGCAATCTCCACCTGACTCACGATACCATTTTCGCCTATGGTAGGCCTTAAAGCAATTTTCATGCCCTCATTCAAGGACACTGCATTCATCTTTTGCTCTGCGTAAAGTGGCCAAGCGATCACCGGAACACCATGGACTACTGTCTCGAGAATTGAGTTCCAGCCACAGTGGGTCAAAAACCCACCCGTTGAGCTATGACTCAGGATCTGGGCTTGTGGGGCCCATGAAGGGATCACAAACCCGGTACCCTTAGTTCTTTCTAAGAACCCTTTTGGTAAGAAACCAAGAGGGTCCTTATGCCCATGAGAATCAAAATATGTAGCATTTGGTTGATCATTTGGACTTCTAACCACCCATATGAACCTTTGTTCACTCAATTCCAAACCCACGGCTAGCTCATTAAGTTGAGCAGAAGAAAGAGTTCCTCCACTTCCAAAAGATATATACAAAACAGAACGACATGGTTGACCATCTAACCACTTTAAACAATCTGACCCCTCCACATCGCTACTCGAACCACTTTGTACCAAAGGTCCAACCGGGTAAACCTTTGGCTTACCCGGTTCTTCCTTTTGCAAAGCTTCCAAAGCTCCACCTTCTAACTCCTTAAAACTATTTACCACTATACCTTTAGCCATCATATACCTTTTTGCATTATGAAGCACCCATTTGTATGCATCATTCTTTCTATCTTGAACCGGGTCAAGCAAGTCTATTCCCCGAATCGGTATGCATCCAGGGATTTGAACCGGTTCAGGCAAGTCCCTATATTCACATGACACCATTTGATCAAGTCTAGGCAAATGTAAAAACAAAGACAAACCCATAGCAGCTGATGGGAAAAACGCATAAGGTGAAACACCAAATTCAATAGCAACATGAAATGCATCTGTCCCAAAAATATCAATAAACAAAGCAACCATATTTTTTTCAACAACTAATGTCTTGAACACTTCACGTAGCGAATCAAGAGAACGCGTAACCATGAGACTTATACGAGTTTCCATTTGAGTATCTTGAGGCAAATCATCAAAACTAACAGGAGGTAGTACGATATAGTTTAAGCCATTAGGGAGTGCATCAAGAAAAACATATTGGGACTTGGATAAAGGTCCATCATTTGGTATGATGAAAGTTGCACCTATGTTGTGGCTATTTTTTAGTTTCTTGGCAAACTCTACTAATGGGATTAGGTGTCCCATTCCTGGACTGGGTACAATGGCTATATGAGGGTTTTTTTCCATTGGAATGTGTTTGTGTGTATGAAAGAGAGTTTTGGTATGATAAAAGTTGGGAGATGGATGGATGTTGGATGGTGATATATATAACCATTTTTAAGAGGAAGAAGAGGTGCATGTGACACCAAGAAGACTATATTAAATTATATTTGGTCCCCTGTTAATCTGTTATAAATATTTCTGTTGATGCTTACTTAAACAACGTAATATATTACGAAAAATTGCTGTTCATTTTAATCGTATTTATTCCATTTTATTAACATTAATATAGTTTTATTATTTCTAAAACATATTTGATATCCTTTTACAGTTTTACCATGTAGCGAATACATATATATCGGAGTTAATTACAAACACCGTTATTGTGGTTTGCACACAGTAGCACCTTTGATAATTACACTGGCAATATATGTGCTTGTCAAATCTTGTACCCTTCGTCCTTTTAGCGGCTGGTCGTTAGTTTGTACCGTTATCCTACATAACGTCAGTCAAACATGAGGTACATTTTTCATCCGGAAAACACATTAATATTTTTCTTATTCAAGAGTGTCAATTGTCTTCCAAAGCTTCACTTGTTCTTTTGAAACACATTTCATTAAAAAGTTAATAATGTGCTAGAAAGTAAATAACAAAGAGTACATATATATACAAGAGGAAATCAGATCAATGATCCATTTTAACAAATTCATAGAAAGAATTATGCACAAATCCTACAATAAGAATTAACCTAGTACGAGTATCATTTGTTTTAGATCAAAGCGTACTTTAAAACATGTTATGTTAGTTTGCGCAATGGTAAGTACCGGATTTTACCTCATGCATGCAATGGTCATATAACTATTTCGGTTTGCATCAATACTACTTCATGCGAGTGTCTCCATTGGATAACACAAAATTAAGATTTTCATCAAGTAAAGAAATAACTTGTTCAAGTACATGTATGCCTTTTGATTGTTACTACAAAATCTTTTAAAAGAGCATATTAGTCTTTACACAAAATATGTTATTGTTCTTTTTCCATTTCCTCCCATAAATGGGGCTAAGATTTTTTTTAAAGTTTTCTCTCATTTTCTTCTTCAATTCCTTTTCCACTTCTAAAAAAACTTAAGAATTTTCTTGTCTTTCCTTCCCTTCAAATTATAAATCAACAACACAAAATAAAAAGCAACAACAATATCCATTCAAAGTCCATCTTAAGTTTAACTTTAATTACTACGTATATAGTAGCTGGTAAAGAATATCTTTTTCAACAATTTTTCGAAATCTTTTCGGAGCAACTAATACAATTAAGTTTATTATATTCGTAATTTTGGTTACAAGTTAAATCAAACAATAAACTAGCCTGTGCAAAGATAATAGAGAATATAGATATTCGGTTGTGATAGCAAATTATCACCTAACCCGTTTTAGGGTCTGCTAGGTGCTAGCAAATTAACCGAGTCTAACTGCACGCACGCTTCTGATTTATGTGATCTATTGGACGTTTTGCAAAACATGAGATAAGAAAGGTGTTTGATACACAACTGTTCTAGAGAACTGATGGTCCTACATATAAGTTAGCCTGTTAGGTGTCCAGTGTGATGTTACAAATTTGCAAAACATGTGTTTCACGTACAAAGATATCTTCTATCGACAACTTTTTTATAGGCCATAATTGAATCATAAAGTAATTTTGTCCATCACAATGACAAAGAAAATATCTATGGCAACAGACAAAAAGCAATAAAGACACTAGTGACAAGTGGTAAGGGGGTGTTTGACTGTTTGTTTTGGCTTATATAGCCGGCTTATGGCTTATTTGATTTTGGGTTACATAAGCTTACTTTTTGTGGCTTATTTCGAAACTTTTCCGCCTATATAAGTTTATTGTGACATAATAAGTTTCAAAATAAGCCACAAAAAGTGAGCTTATGAAACATAAGCCCAAAATCAAATAAGTCATAAGCCGACTATATATGCCAAAACAAACACCCCTTAAGACTGTCGGTGTCAATGGGTTGTTTAATTATTGAAGGGCTGTTTAATTGTTTGTTTAATCTAGAAATTGAAGGGCTGTTTAATTATTTGGTTTTTGAAATTGTCGTGCGTTAAGATGCTGAAAAAAAGGGATTTGATGGTGGTGGTTGTGTGGTGGGAGAAGGTGGTGGTGCTGGTTGTTTGGTGGTAGAGGGTGGTGGTGGGATTACAACATAATTGCAAATTCAAAAAAAAGTAATTGTAGGAAGAAGACGAGAGTAAATTCGTCATTTCGTATGCCCTTTGACCATGACTAACAAGGTTTTTTAACGGTCGTCAATGAAAATGACATAATTTGCACGAAGTGAATATACCATGGACATTATTCGCTATTTTAAGTTTTGAGATGTATACGATGCAAAAATGACATACCACAAGGACATTTTTTGCAATTTACCCGGAATTTGAAACGAACAAAGATTAACAGGCCATAGGTAAAGTTAGCAGCCCAGCGTCAGCCCATTGTCAAAACGACAGAAAAAAAGCCGCCGTTTTTGAACGACAAATGTATATATGTATAATCTAAAGAGAAAATTACCCAACTAAGCAAAAATAAATAAATAAATAAATAAGCAACATTGATCCAAGACTTGGTCTCTTTTTACACATTTTTTTATTTTGGTAATGCTCAATTGCTCGACTCCACCCATTTTAATGACACGTGTCATGCTCAACTCCACCTATAGTGGTCCAAAGTTGTTTAAAAAAATTACAAGGCAGGGACATGTGTGACTAAATGGGTAGATTTGAACAGTTGAGCATGACCAAAATGAGAAAATGGTGCAAAAAGTGACCAACTCTAGTTTGAAAGTTTTTTTTTTTTTATTATTATTATTATTATTATTATTTTTATAATAATCTAGTATGTTTGGTAAAAGTAGCAGTGAGCTGTGAGCCACAACTCACCGCTCACAACTTCTTAAAGAAATATTGAAAAAATAAGCATTCTTAAAAAAATAGCAAAGTTCATCGCTTCTTTGCCAAACAAACAATAAAAATCAAAAAGCTTATTCTCACCATTCATCACCCCAAAAAACTTCGCGCTAAACATAGCCATAATAGCACAATCTTATAAACTGTTACTACCGTACTACCGTTTAAGAAACCAAAATCTTCACCTAAAAAGAGAGTAATTCTTAGGCCCATCCATTGTCATCTTAAATTTGATAGAATGTGAAACTGTATGTTTGACAACTCACATACAGTTGTGAATTGAAACTGGTTGAATATAGAAGAAAAAGTTATGCAGTGCAAGATAGGGATGCAATCGAGTCAAGCTGAGCACGAGCGTGATAAGGCTTGAGCTTGGATCGAAATAAAGACAATAGGCTTGAGTTTGGCTTGATAGCTCGTCAAGCTTTAATCATCCAGACTTGAGCTTAACTTGAGTAGGTTTCGAACAAAGCTTGAGCTTGGCTTGAAAAGCTTGATTGTTTACAAAAATATTATGTTTAATAGCAAAACTCATCAATAAATATATTTATAAAGTAAAACAAACTAAAACCGTATTTGAAAACCAAATTAGACTGATTTAACAGTAATAAAACTAAGAATAACATTCTCGCACGCAAGTCGAACATTATAATGAAACATAAGCCAAAGTGTTAAATAAGGTTCTATGATGCGTGGAATTGCGCCCTCGCAAAAGGTTTTACCTCTCAAGGGATCTTGAGAAGTTTGCAATCCCCACCAGGCAGTGTACCTGACCGTTGTAGTATAGTATAGGGGCAAGTATCGGGGGATTGATCGTTCAACTCAAAGAATAGTGTTCGCTAGGGTTAAAACTCAATTAAACTAGGTCTAGAGGTGAGGAGTGATTCTTTTTGTATTTTTATATTTTATTGAAAGCAAGTAAAAATCTCGGGTTTTGAAAGAGTGGGCGGAATTAGTTGCTAGTCAACTAACCCAAATAACTAAAGATGCAATCAAAATAAAATAAACTAAACTTAAACTAATTGTGGTGAAAACAATAATGAGAGAAAATGTGTTTACTTATATTTCACTACTCCCTAGTTATCTTTTACAGGTTGATTAGTTTGCTACAATTGCATGGATGACGGGTTATATTCCTTAATACTATTCGTAGGGCCGTGTACGATCTTCCCTAACTTTATAAGCTTCTACCTCTTCCTATGTCGAGCCGACTACTAGCTCCTAACATGGCCTCATTAGTAGTTACTTACGCATTAAATACAACCAAAATATCATAGTACACCTCCGATCATGTTTCTTAAGACGTTCAAGCAAGTTACCAACTGGAAGTCTGCCAGTTTTCTTAAGCCTAACGTCGAATTCATTCATCCACAACAATTATAAACAAACAACCAAGCCATAATCAATATCTAAGTTTCATTACATTTAAGCAAACACAAAGAAAACCTAGCCTAGCATGTTAAAGAGAAGACAAGCGTAAGATATAATCAAACAACACATAGACATATTGAATGATTTGATGAAAGACTTATCTTCAATTAAGCATGGATGAAACAAAGGGTTGAAACCCTTAAAATATCTGTAAATTCGTCTAGGGTTTACTCCCTTCAAAGTTGCACACAATGAATGGAAACTAGAAAACTATATATAGATTTTGTATCCTGACGGCGTCAAGAGATAGGTGTGACGCCGTCAACTCGCCGCCAAAATAATACTCGTATTGCCTAGATTCAGTTCTGACGCGGTCACTCATTATGGACTCTGGGCCGTCTCTCTTTGCATTTACTCGTGACGACCTTGACAATTCATAACTTGACGCCGTCATAAAATCTTCAGAAAACATTCTGGCGCGTAACGTGTAATTGACTTATCCACCTCTTTGTCAAGTCATGACGCCGTCACTAGCAACATGTGACGCCGTCAAGTGCAATTTCCAGCATGATTTTGAGACTTTGTCATTTTCTTCACTTTTTCGCTCAAAAAACGTCCAAAATGCTTCCTTTTATAAAATTCCTCTCAAAAGTACCTAAAATGACAAAAGGAACGATTTAGGGCAATATTTGATCAAATAATCTCGACTTTGACCTTAAATGACCCCCCAGAAGCGGTACACTTTTCGCTTCATCATTCTAATGTCTAAATATTTCTATAAATAAGGTTCTCGTACCCAACTCGTTACATTAGTACATCTTTTAAATCTATATTTTATATAAATGGTTTATTTTTTTTCCATATAGACGATATTCAACACATACTATAAATATCGATTAGACTATAAATATGATTAGTTTTTCTTGATGTTAACACTTAACATTATCAAATAAAAGTTGTTGATAAGTAAACTTACAAATTTTTCTGAAAATAAAAAGAGAAGCTTACTTGGTTGTTGAATGATCGGAGAAGAGACAAGAGACTCTAGAATACAGACGTTAGGTTACTTAGGATAAAAAATCCTTCTAAAATACATTATTCATTTATTTATGAAATAAGACCAAGATTTTAGAACTAGGATTCAAAACCTACACTACACGGTGATCATCCGATTGAAGCAATGGTGTCGAGTGTTATACACGAAATATCTATGATATCTTCAATTTATAATGGAAGGCTATCTTTGATTGTGGGCACGAAAAAGTAAGCAAGGATTCGGATTTGCTAAAATATCGTGTTGGATATTTGAAAGGAAATAAAGAGAATTGGAAAATTGTTGAATACAAAGTAAGTACTGATATTTTTGCTAGTTGTTCATGTGCAAAATTTGAAACTTATGGTATATTGTGCAAACATATTCTCTATATCATGAAGAGGAAGTTAGTAAAATCTATTCCCGACCATTATAAACTGCCTAGGTGGACGATGAAGGCAACATATAAGGATGGAAATACTGGAACATCATTGGGAGATACTAATAATAATGGTGTTGATTGCTGAAGAGATTAGTTTGTTAACTATACGGCTTATTCGATCAAAAGTAAACAAAGTACTTGAGGATGGCTGAGACTCTTTAACTGAGATAATGAAACTTGATACTTGTCTTAATGATCTTTGTATCTGATGATACCCTTTGTATGCATCGAGGAAGCATTTGAACATGAATCCCATTACTGACTCGACCTTCCAATCGATTTCTGGGAGGGGGTAATGATCTTTGGGGCATGCTTTGTTAATGTCTTTGAAGTCAACGCACATCCTCCAGCTCCCATCGTCCTTCTTTACTAACACAGGATTCAAGATCCACGTTGGGTATCTGACTTAACGAACGATTCCTGCCTTTACCCATTCTTGAACTTCTTTGGTCACAGCTTGCCCTCTCACTGGAGCTAAAGTCCTCTGTTTTTGCCTAACCGGCTCCCTCGATGGATTGTCATGAAGGTGATGCTCAGTTATGTGCCTGGGTATCCCTGTCATGTGAGAGGGCTTCCATGCAAAGACATCCAGGTTAGCCCTCAGTAACTTCTTCAACTCATACTTACATTCGGGTGAAAGTCCAGCATTGATTGTAACGAGTTGCTCTAGGTACTTGTCATTCACCCTAACTTCCTCGGTTTTTTGTTCTACAATGTTACAACCCGCCAAGACTCCCTCATTCGTCTTAGATGTCACATCAAGCATGCACATCTTTTTAGCTCGCCGGCATTCTACAATCATGGATGGTCGAGTGATGATGGTTGCTACTCCTCAAGGAGTTGGGAATTTGAACATAGCATGAATGGTGGAGGGAACAACCATCAAGATGCTAATCCCTGGCCTGCCTAGCAAGACGTTGTATGGCGAAGCTGCACGTACGACTGCAAATTCCATGGTCGTCCTTCTCGACCTTGTTCCTTCCCCAACAATTACTTCTAAGTCAATCACTCCGAGTGGCTGGGAGATTTCTCCTGAAAATCCTAATGGCGGGGTGTTGGATGGTCTTAACTGATTTTGTGTTTGTGAGTCTAGGCATCTAAAGCAGTGTTCATACATTATCTCCGAACCAACACCATTATCCACGTAAATTCTTTGTACCAAATACCCTGTTATCTCAGTTTGAATGATGATTGGTAACTCTTTTGCATTTGCTCGAGAGACTGGCGGAAAAGATATGTCCACGTTCATCCAGCTTTCTTCGACCTCCTCCGGCCTTCTCTTCCTCCCATAGCCTGATGATCGCACCATGTTGATGACTTTCCCTCTCCCATTCTGGTTTCCTTTGGCTTTATTTTTAGCCTCGAGGATTAAGTGATTCAATTTTCCTGACTCAAGGGCGGTTGCAAGTTGCTTCTTCAGTTGGTAGCAATCGTCAGTGTAATGTCCTTTCTCGCCATGGTATTCACAGAACCGATCTAAATCCTCCTTCTGAGGAGTACCAATCAAGGGAGGTGGACGAGGCAGGTTCAGTTGATGTTCACTGGTTAGGATCTCCACTGGGTTTTGGAAAGAGAGTTGATCGTCACCCGTTGAGCAGGTCGATGTTGTTGATATGGAGCACGAGCTTCTCTTGGATAAGGAGGACGAGTGTCTCTTGAATGAGAAGAATATCCCCCTCCATAGTGATTGTGGGGCTAATTTGTTTTCCTCTTTTCCCCATACGACCTATCGTTCTTATAGACGTTATTCCCCTTCTTTTGGGAATCTATCGCCTCACCTCGAGGTACTTCCGTTGTGTCGTAGTGATGAGGCAAAAAATGAACCGTTTTTAGGGGGTCATTTAAGCCCGGAATTGAATTTATTTGATCAAATATTGCCCTAAATCATTCCTTTTGTGATTTTAGGTACTTTGGGAGTGAATTCTGGAAAAGGAAGCATTTTGGAAGTTTTTGGAGCATAATAGTGAAGAAAACGACAAAGACTTAATTTTCCATGCTGAGAACAGTACCTGACGGCGTCAAGAAGGAAATTTTGACGGCGTCAGGAGTAAAATCCATGACGACCCAGAGAAAACCTGAAGGCGTCAAGAGAAGGGCGTCATGAACAATTTTGGTGACGGCCTGCAAAGGGAATACACGTGACGGCGTCAAAACCAGATCTAGGCAGTCCGAGAATTTATTTGGCGGCGAGATGAGGGCGTCAGAAATTTACTCTTGACGTCGTCACCTCACAAAATCTATATATACTTTTCTATTTTTCATTCATTAGGAGAGGAACCTGTGTGGAGAATACTAGGGTCGAACCTAATAAACCCTAGGTTATTTGTAACAGTATTTTCAAAGGTTTTCACCCCTTGAAACCTTTCATGTTCAATTGAGATAAGTCCTCTTTCAATTCATTCAATATGTCTATGTGTTGTTTGAAAATATCTTATGCTTGTCTTGATTTTAACATGCTAGGCTAGATCTTTCATGTGTTTGCTTAGATGTAATGAAACCTAGATGTTGATTATAGGTTGATTGCTTGTTTATAGTTGTATTGGATGAATGATTTCAATGTTAGGCTTAAGAAAACTAGCAGATCTCCATTGTGTAACTTGCTTGAACGTCTTAAGAAACATGAACCGATGTGTACTAGGTTTTTATGATTGTATTTAATGCATAAGCAAATTCTAGTGATCCCATGTTAGGAGCTTCTTAGCCGGCTCGACATAGGAGTGAAGTAAGCGCTTATAGGATTGGGGAAGTAAGTACGCCACCCCATGAATGGTATTAAGGAATACAATCCGTCATCCATGCATCTGTAACAAGTAATTAACCTGTAAAAGATATCTAGGGGTAGTGAAACCTAAGTAAACACAATTCTCCCATATATTGTTCGCACCACTAGTATAATTTAGTTTATTTTCATTTTTAGTATTTTATTGTGATTGCATCTTTAGTTATTGGGTTAGTTGACTAGCAACTAATTCCGCCCAACTCCTTCAAAACCGAGATTTTACTTGCTTTCATAAAATATAAAAAATACAAAAAGAATCATCCCTCATCTCTAGACCTAGTCTTTAGGTTTTCTAATTCTAGCGACACTATTCCCATGTTGAACGATCAATCCCCCGGTACTTGTCACTATACTATACTACAACGATCAGGTACACTGCCTGGTGGGGGTTGTAAGCTTCTCGAGATCCCTCGAGAGGTAAAGTCTGGTGCAATCCCTACGCATCAAGTTTTTGGCGCCGCAGCCTAGGGAATAGTTATTGTCTAGGTTAGGATTTCTTTTTATTAGGTCTACTTGCTAGATTCCTTTCTAGTAAGATTTTATTTTTATTTTTAGGTTTTCTTTAGTCTATCTTTTCTTTGTGTCTTTGTTCGTAAAAACCTTTCCATTGACTCTTCCGTTCACCATTATGGAGAACGTGAATCCACCAAGTCCGACACTAGAGTTTCACCAGAAAAAATATAATAACACCAGTTTAGATATACCAAGATGGACGAATGAAATGAGGAGGACAGGATCTTATATTGATTTTATCGAGTACCTTGAGAAAAGAGGCCAAGTGCATAAGACTTTTAAAGAATTCACCTTAGGAGCTCCATCAACCCCTCAAAATGCCTCACTTAGTGAAATCTATGCACCATATGAGCCTTCACCTAGGATAGTTTCGTATGAGCCACCTAGCTGCATGTCATGGTTAGGCCCTACCATAATACAGGATGAACACATCGGTGACCTTGATGTGATGGAGGATGTAGCCGAACATGATCACATTAATCAAAAAGACCTAGGTTTTATGATCGATGATGATGAATCTCAAGAAACACATGATGAATCTTTTGGGCAATTTGTATATAGCAGTCAGAATATTGAGGATGATCCTTTTGATTCGGATGTAGAAGTTGAGATGCCTAGAGAAGCACTTGAGATACTTGGGAAAATGTTAGGGTTAGATTATGATAAAACACATGTTGAGGATATAGGTGATCTTAACACAAGGAATGGTGAAGTAAATAACATGAGCCCACAAAGAACCCCACAAGTCCTACCATCATTTGATGCGTACACACCTCCCTTGACTTACCTGGAAAAAGTAGACGAGACCATAGGAACCCCAATAGAGGTAGAACCTTTGAACCAAACACAACTAGAGGATATAGGTTTGAATACTTATAATGATAACCTTACTCTTAGTTCTAGGGAAGTTCCTAGTTTTGATGAACCAGAGCCTCAACCAACACCGTTACCTAATCTTCCATCCTTAGATGAAAATTTAGGAATTGAAATAGGTTCCGATCCACCCTGTTGATATAAATAATGTTTAAAAAGGTTATTAATATCTCTCAATAATCCTATGTTTTGATAATCACAAAACTCAAATCAAATTAAGTCAAGATTAAGACGTAAACAAGTATTTGGTAACAAATATTTACCTCAACATCTAATATCACTTAAGGTATGCATAAACTAAGCATCTTATTCATTACATGATCAAAGGAAATTTTGTCTTAAGACATAACATCTTATAAAATGATATAAACATTTTATATATATTTGTAAATCATTTTTGGTAATGCTATATTAAACTACAAAGATATGATTTCAAATTTCCAACCAAAAATGGCAAATTTTATCCAGAAAAACTTTTCCAACGTTCAGGAGGGCGGCCCCCTTAATTTTATTAGGCGGCCCCCTTAATCATTAAGGGGACCGCCCCCTAATTAAGGGGACCGGTACGCTCCAGAACAGTATTTTCTGGCCCTATAAATATTGGATCATTTCACATATTTTTCTCACCTTTTTGCACTATATACTTTCTGATCCAACCTCCATTTCTAGATCTAAAATCCTTTGATCATATAATTCATAAGTCTTTGTTTCCAAGTGATCCAAAGCTTCATCCATTCAAGTGCAAGAAGAAGAACACTCCTCTACATCCATCTAATTGTAGTAGTGTTGTGATTAGCTAGTTTCATATTGTAGTAGTGTTAGATCTTTGTAAAAGTGTTGTGTGAATTTATTGTTTGTAGAAACTAGGTGTGTTGTAAAGTAGTTTAGTAGTTGTGATCTAGTTGTGCTTAGAAGAAGGTGTGAAGTCTTGAAGAAGTTGTGAAGGTGTGAAGAAGATGTGAAGTTGTGAAGAAGTTGTGAGATTGGTTCTAGCTACGATTAGAACTCGACATTTAGCTTAGTGTCGTTAACTCGTGTAAGCCAAGGTGTGTAAGGTTTCTCCACCATAAGGAGTTTGTTGACATAGTGAAGAAAACTCTCGAGTGTGGTACTCGGGGAGTGGAGTAGGGCAAGGAAGGTGTCCTTGTAGCCGAACCACTATAAATTCGCGTGTTTTGGTTTGATCTTTCTAACTCTATCTTTTCTTCATTACATTTCAATACTTTCATTATTAGATTAGAATTGCTTATATTGGTTGTCACTTGAATTCACTTGAGATCGAATCGAAAGTTTTTAATAAGCTACAAAATATTTTGGTAATAAATTTAAAAAGGACTTAAAACTATTCAACCCCCCTTCTAGTTTTCCACAATTGGTATCAGGAGCCACGTCTAGCAAGATCTTTAAAATATATTGTATTTTAAAACTTGTAACGATCTATGGAATCTGAAAAATATTTAGAAGGGCAATCTATGCAAAGACCACCACTATTTGAAAGTGATAGATTTTTATATTGGAAAAATCGATTCGAAACTTATGTAAAGTCAAAAGATCTTGATATTTGGAATGTTTTTAGTAATGGTGATTTTTTACCTATTCAAAATAACCCCGAAACTAAGAAAGATGAAATCGTACCTTTTGAAAAACAAAATGATGATTTAAAAAGAAAACTTGCTAAAAATAATGAATTAGAAATGGTTATTTATAATGCGCTACCACGTAAAGAGTACGAAAGGATCTTTATGTGTGAAACCGCAAAAGAAATTTGGAACTCTTTACTAATAACTTACCAAGGTAATAGTCAAGTCAAAGATAATAAGATAGATCTACTTGTTCAACAATATGAGCAATTCACGATTCCAGAAGAGGAATCAATTGATAATGCTTTTGCTAGATTTAACACTATAATCACAAGTTTAAAAGCATTTGATGAGATTTTTTCTAGTAAGAATTTTGTTAGGAAGTTTCTTAGGGCTCTTCATCCAAAATGGCGAGCTAAAGTGACGGCTCTTGAAGAATCAAAGAATTTGTCAACATTGCAACTTGATGAATTAATTGGAAATCTAAAAGTTTACGAAGTTATTATTAAGAAGGATTCCGAAATGGTCAAAGAAAAACAAGAGCAAAGCAAGTCAATCGCCTTAAAAGCTAGAAAGGAATCAAGTATCGAAGATAGCTCATCTTCCGAAAGTGATGACGAAGAATACGCCATGGCCGTAAGAGATTTCAAGAAATTCTTCAAAAGGCGAGGAACATTCGTAAGACAACCGCATGATGAAAAGAAAATATTTCAAAAGAGTAAGGATGACAAGAACTACAAGATTGAAAGGAAATGTTTCAAGTGTGGTGATCCAAATCACCTCATTGGAAAATGTCCAATGATGACAAGAGATCAAAATCAAAGAACTTTTGTTGGAGGCGCTTGCAGTGATAGTGATGAAGATGAGAAAGAAACGACAAAAGAAGAGAAGTGTCTTATGGCGAATACATCAAATGAGGTACGTTCCGAAACCGAATATTTTAGTGATGAAAGCTTATCATTAGATGAAAAAGATCTAGATAATGAATATAATAGGCTATGCAAATTAGGACAACTAGTAATGGCCAAAAACAAATCACTAAAATACATAAACAATCAACTGGAAAATGAAGTACTAGAACTAAAAATTAAAATACATCAACTTGAAAAAGGTAAAGAAATTTTTGAAGAATGTAAATCATGTCAAGAGCTTAAAGGTGAAAACGAAATACTTAGGAAAGAAATTCGCAAACTTGATAAATTTGAAAATAGTAGTCACTCACTTAGTAAAATAATAAGTATTCAAAGAACATCCGGAGATAAAACCGGTTTAGGATATAATTCAAATGAAGCTTTAACAAGTGAGATTAAAAATGTCAAATTCGAAAATGAACCTAATGAACAAAAACTTCTAAAATCTAATCCTAAGTATATACTTATTAATGATAGAAAAATACCTCTTGCCAACAATGAAGAAGTAAAGGTTTTCTATAAACCGTCTTTAAAAAATGAGGCAGGATCTTCTAAACCTAAGAAAAGATCTAAAAAACCACCACCTAGAAAACTAAATAATCCTAATCCTAGGTCTAAAACACCTCAACCAAGAAGAAACCAAAATAGGCAAAACTATAATAACAATAGTAATCAAATGTGGAACTACCAACAAAGCTACAATCCTTGGGGTATACTACCACCTTTCATGCATCCTAGTCAAATGTTAAACATGTTTGGACCAAACAACTTTGGACCAAAGAAACAATGGGGATCAAATGGCTAGATGAACATTCCTTGAGGCAATCTTGAAGTTTCTCTCAACATAGACTTTTTCAAAGTCTATATGTCATCTTGATGATTTTGAAGATTTTTTGAAGACCACCGGGTACGCCATTCTTTCATAACTCATTGCCATGCTTAGATAAATATGCGTTATTTGATTACATTGTTTGCATAGATATAGCTTGCTATTTCTTTCTATTTGTTCGATCATATACTTATATATATATATATATATATATATATATATATATATATATATATATATATATATATATATATATATATATATATATATATATAATTACTTGCATATAACCTAGATACGTCATTAGTTGACTCTCTAGAACTCCAGGAAATTGTTCATTATCGAACCCTTTCCTTCCCCCCTCGTGTTATTCTATTAAGTCCTCTTTTAGAAGACTCATGATGATGAAGGGATATGAGTCGAGTGGACTTTTATCATGCAAGAACGCCTTCGCACGTGAATACTATGGATGAAACAAACTCCTCTCGCCGACTATATCCTATCTCCGCTATTATCTTTCAAACCTCACCCATCAACCCATCTTTCACTCACATTTATACTTATATACATACATATATATATATATATATATATATATATATATATATATATATATATATATATATATATATATATATATATATATATATATATATATATACACTTATTCACATATTCCCGAACACACCTCAAACCTCTCATCAACTTAACACTTTGATCATTTTATCCAAAATTGTCAAAGGTACATTTTAATTATCGAAACGGTAATTAAAAATTGTTAAGAATCTTATCATCGTGCCAATAAACGTTTAAGTATTTTTGATATATTATAAATCTAATTATGTACGTATAAATATATTTGTTCCAGAAACAAAATCCGCGATATTTCAAAAATTTCAAAGGCGGCCCCCTTAAAGATTAAGGGGACCGGCTTGTTATCGAGGGCGGTCCCCTTAATGTTTAAGGGGACTGGCCATCTGACACTTCCAAATACGTTTTCCACCTTATCTCCATTCCCAAACACTCCATTTGCTCATTCATCTCTATCCCATTACTGCTGAGTACGAACCAAAACACCCAAAACCATCAAAATCCTCCACCATATCACCAATCCGGGGTTGTTTCGCAAGGGGCAAACGTTAACCAAACATATAACAACATCTTTTGTAAGTTTTCCAACATGCATTTCATCACATTTCATTCGATTTGGTGTCTAATCAATAATTATGCATTTTATTAAAATTTATTTTAATTCGAATTTTAGTGAAATAGAAGCTAGAAATTGAACTACCAAATGCTTCCCATAAGATTAGGATGATGTATTGCAACTCAGATTTAGTATAACATATCATTTTGTCAAAATCATTAATCGCCCATAAACCCTTGTTGAATTTTATTTTTCAAAAGGCACATTGTTGATATAACTCTCAAAAACTATTTAAAACTTACTACATTACATTGTTTTAATGTTATAAACAATCAAAACGTACTTTTCAATTCATTATAAAATAGTTCATGAAGACAACATGGGCGTTTGGTTCATGAACAAACTATAACTATATGTAGTTATTTGAAACTTAAAACTAGCTCATAAAATTTGTTAATAATACTAGAATCAATAGACATCATCAAGATATATAATCAATATGTATATTCATGTTTTCGGATGTTTTTATCTAGTTAAGCGAGCGTTTGGTTTATCTCGAAAAAGATATTTTTGAAAACTAAAATTTGCATTTTAATCTTTTAAACGAGCTTATGTTGTGTCAAACTCTTATGAAATGGAAGATATATAATCTAATATATATCTAGCCTTACTTCGAAATGAATTATGATATCATACTCTTTGATATCATATATTCTAAACGAGTTTAAAATCAAAATAAAAGGAACATTATGAAACTACTTCATTGAATATTTTTTTTTTGTGGAAGTAGAATTTCGTTCCACATATATTGCATATATATATATATATATATATATATATATATATATATATATATATATATATATATATATATATAACATATGCATGATAGTTATTTTTATATTAATTCTATTTTTGTTGTTATATTGTTTAGGTGAAAATGCTAAGACCACGGTTGGTGATGTCTCCAAAACCAAACAATACATTCCAAATGTCTCTTCTACTCCCGGCATGTCTCCTTCAGTTGCATGTTTCTATCGTCCTATTGAAAATAGAAACATTCACGAAGGAAGAATTGTCGATCCATCTTTCTATGAATCTGATGACACCGAACGAATGTTCTCCAATATTCGTTTTGAATGTCTTTTCCAAATCAACGAACCAATCATTTCTCGTTTTATCCTCGACTTCTACAGCCAAGTGACGGTGCAAACCGATCCCTATGGTCATCTCCTCATTTCCTTCATGATTCAAAATCAATTCATCACTCTTAATCTTGCTCAATTTGGACAAATTCTTAGAATCCCATTCAACGGCCAAGCTGTTTTCTCAAATGAATGGGATCTTTCTTCTCTTGAAAGATATCGTCCTCAGGATGGCCCCTACTATTTTGAGATTCCTAGTCCTGAAGACATTCGTCGAATGCTTGAACTAGAACGTCGTACGACTAGTCGAGTAATCAAGTCGAAGAATGTCGATATTCATGCAAATCAAATCCTCCTCAAAGAGCTAAGCCGAGATATGAAAAAGTGGGAAGAACTCATTCGTGAGAATGCGTTTGGTACTGGTGGTCACCGTGATCATGTCACGGCGAGCATTGCCCACATGTTATATTGTGTAATTGCTGAAGAGCAATACAATTTGGCTTATCTTTTTATCCATCGAATCATGTCCGCCAAAAACACCCCAAATGCCAATCTTCCTTACGGTATGTTCCTTACACGACTTTATCGTTATGTCATGGAACATTACCCTCATCTTCAAAGAGATTACTACGTTCAAATCCTTCCTACCTTGAACCAACTCACTCTTGTTCGTACTCGTCGTTCTCGAAGTGACAAAGGAAAATCTCGTGTTCCTTTGTACTCTAGGCCTCGTGGTTCTACATCTCATCGTGAGGATGATGATGATGAGGAGGAAAACACCTCACGTGCTAGTACTCCATCCCCCACGACCTTTGTTGAAAATCTTTCCGACATAGACGAAACCGAGTATCAAGTTCCTCTTCCTCATGAACGTACCGATGAGCTTCTCTT
Source organism: Artemisia argyi (assembly GCA_030686995.1). Classification (NCBI taxonomy): domain Eukaryota; kingdom Viridiplantae; phylum Streptophyta; class Magnoliopsida; order Asterales; family Asteraceae; genus Artemisia; species Artemisia argyi. The sequence goes on from CM060677.1 coordinate 187,964,700, forward strand.
CACTCGTCAAACGTCCATTATCAACCGTCAACAACAAATACATGAAGAACTTCGCGGAGGATTCAAATCCGTTGGAAAGATGTTTAGGAAGATGATTGGGAAGAAGAAGAAGTAGGAGATATCGATGTATTGCTACTTATTATTATATGTTTCTATTAGACATTTGTATGGTTTGCTATTTGTCCGATTTATTCGGAAGTACTTGTGTTATTTCTTGCTTATCTCTTGGATGATGTTTAGACTTTAAATTGTTATCATGATACTTTCTTAATGTTATGCTATGTTTCTTTTCAATGTGGATTATAATATGTTAATTTGCATGCATATTTGGTTCTATATATATATATATATATGTTTATATATCATCATTCCTAGAGTATATACTTCTAATAGAGCTTGCTGGAAAAACACACTTGAAAAATCACCAAATTCTGCAAATTTTTGGTTTCTGGTCGTCTGGGAAAACACCAGATGGGCGGCCCCCTTAATTCCCTAGGCGGTCCCCTTAATCATTAAGGGGGCCGGCATACAATTAAGGGGACCGGCCATCTGGAACTGGGTTCACTGTTTTCTTTTGCATCTTGTGAACCCTTTCTCTAGTATCAGCTACCATTTCCCATTTTAACCCAACTGATTTTAGAATCTCATTCAACCATTTCAAATATATACCTAAAACAACCATTTCCATACTATAAATTCCCTCCATAATCATCATTCTTCATCTCATCATTTATCATCCAAATTATCATGACTCCACCAAGCACCTCACACTCCAAAGCCTCCAAGAAACAAAAGCTTGTGATCATCCCCCCAAAACAACTCTTCATTGACTTAACAAATGAAGAAGACAAAACCCCATCACCTCCACCCAAATGCTCATCCCCAAGTGCACCCAATGCACCATCTAAAACACCTTCCACTCATGGAACTTCCTCATCCTCCATACCCTCAACCTCATCAATCAATGACTACATCAACTCACACTTGTCACCACAAGTATCATCACCACTTCCTACACAAGAACCTATCTCCACCCATCTTACCATCTCACTTTCACCAATAACACCTCTTGATACTCATCTTTCATCTCCACCAATTACACCACCATTCTTTGGCAATCCCGTGCCTTGGAGGCTACTTGAATCCCAAGGGGATACTTGTCTTTGTTGTATCCACAACCGCACCGTCATCTTTGGCCTTAGAGATGAAATTCAATATATGTTTTCATATATTGAACATTTGCTTACCAACCCACCACCACCACCAACTCCACCATCATCTCCAATCATTCCTCCACCACAATTCTCACCCATTCCTCCACCATCACCATCATGCTCTTCAAATTAAGCATTTGATATGCTTAATAAATAAAGCCTCTACCACCCTTTTGCTTGCAAGCTCTATGAAGACCATGTACTCTTTGCATGATGATGTATTCTCCTAGTTGTTTATTTGTGTACTAGCTTTTCTACTTGTAATCCTTATTTCTACTTGTATGTTGTGTCTTAACACAACCATTTCCTTTATATGAATGCTTTCTTTAAACCACATTTTTTTATCACCTAATATATGTTTGCATGAATATACTTGTGCTTCTAATATTTTTGTGTTGCAAAGCATTCCATAGCTCGTTCTCTTGGTGCCCCCAAACGAGGGGGAGTACACATCAAGGGGGAGATATCTTCCCGTCAAATTTTCACGTTTGAAAATTATCGGCATAACCTTTTTGATTTTACAAAAAGGGGGAGATGTAAATATAAACTCACTAAAATACTTGTTTAAAAATGAATATTTGAGTTAATGAGTTTAAGTTTTGTAATCATCAAAAAGGGGGAGATTGTTGATATAAATAATGTTTAAAAAGGTTATTAATATCTCTCAATAAACCTATGTTTTGATAATCACAAAACTCAAATCAAATTAAGTCAAGATTAAGACGTAAACAAGTATTTGGTAACAAATACTTACCTCTACATCTAATATCACTTAAGGTATGCATAAACTAAGCATCTTATGCATTACATGATCAAAGGAAATTTTGTCTTAAAACATAACATCTTATAAAATGATATAAACATTTTATATATATTTGTAAATCATTTTTGGTAATGCTATATTAAACTACAAAGATATGATTTCAAATTTCCAACCAAAAAGGGCAAATTTTATCCAGAAAAACTTTTCCAACGTTCAGGAGGGCGGCCCCCTTAATTTTACTAGGCGGCCCCCTTAATCATTAAGGGGACCGCCCCCTAATTAATGGGACCGACACGCTCCAGAACAGTATTTTCTGGCCCTATAAATATTGGATCATTTCACATATTTTTCTCACCTTTTTGTACTATAAACTTTCTGATCCAACCTCCATTTCTAGATGTAAAATCCTTTGATCATATAATTCATAAGTCTTTGTTTCCAAGTGATCCAAAGCTTAATCCATTCAAGTGCAAGAAGAAGAACACTCCTCTACATCCATCTAATTGTAGTAGTGTTGTGATTAGCTAGTTTCATATTGTAGTAGTGTTAGATCTTTGTAAAAGTGTTGTGTGAATTTGTTGTTTGTAGAAACTAGGTGTGTTGTAAAGTAGTTTAGTAGTTGTGATCTAGTTGTGCTTAGAAGAAGGTGTGAAGTCTTGAAGAAGTTGTGAAGGTGTGAAGAAGGTGTGAAGTTGTGAAGAAGTTGTGAGATTGGTTCTAGCTACGATTAGAACTCGACATTTAGCTTAGTGTCGTTAACTCGTGTAAGCCAAGGTGTGTAAGGTTTCTCCACCATAAGGAGTTTGTTGACATAGTGAAGAAAACTCTCGAGTGTGGTACTCGGGGAGTGGAGTAGGGCAAGGAAGGTGTCCTTGTAGCCGAACCACTATAAATTCACGTGTTGTGGTTTGATCTTTCTAACTCTATCTTTTCTTCATTACATTTCAATACTTTCATTATTAGATTAGAATTGCTTATATTGGTTGTCACTTGAATTCACTTGAGATCGAATCAAAAGTTTTTAATAAGCTACAAAATATTTTGGTAATAAATTTAAAAAGGACGTAAAACTATTCAACAACCCTTCTAATTTTCCACACACCCATCAAACCATATAGTCCGGGTAGTCTTAGGACAAAGGTAGTAGACTCTAAGCCTTGTAGAGAGGAAGCTGACATATGAGTGGAAAATGACCTTACATGCTGATGCGTAGGGATTGCACCAGGCTTTACCTCTCGAGGGATCTCGAGAAGCTTACAACCCCCACCAGGCAGTGTACCTAATCGATGTAGTATAGTATAATGACAAGTACCGGGGGATTGATCGTTCATCTAGGAATAGTGTCGCTAGGATTAGAAAACCTAAAGACTAGGTCTAGAGATGAGGGATGATTCTTTTTGTATTATTTTTAGTTTTTATAAAAGCAATTAAAAATCTCGGGTTTGAAGGAGTTGGGGGGAATTAGTTGCTAGTCAACTAACCCAATGCTAAGATGCAATCAAAATAAAATACTAGAAATGAAAATAAACTAAATTATACTAAAGGTGTGAGCAATATGTGGGAGAATTGTGTTTACTTAGATTTCACTACTCCCTAGATATCTTTTACATGTTAATTACTTGTTATAGTTGTGTGGATGACGGATTGTATTCCTTAATACCCTTCATGGGGTGGCGTACTTACTTCCCCAATCCTATGAGCGCCTACTTCACTCCTATGTCAAGGCGGCTAAGAAACTCCTAACATGGGATCACTAGAATTTGCTCATGCATTAAATACAACCAATAAAACCTAGTACACATCAGTTCATGTTTCCTAAGACGTTCAAGCATGTTACACAATGGAGATCTGCCAGTTTTCTTAAGCCTAACATTGAAATCATTCATCCAATACAACCATAAACAAGTAATCAACACATAATTAACATCTAGGTTTCATTACATCTAAGCAAAAAAAAGATAGATCTAGTCTAGCATGTTGAAATCAAGACAAACATAAGATATATTCAAACAACACATAGACATATTGATTGAATTGAAAGAAGACTTATCTCAATTGAACATGAAAGGATTCAAGGTGTGAAAACCCTTGAAAATAATGTAAAATACGACCTAGGGTTTACAAAGTTCGGCCCTAGTATTCTCCACACAAGTTCCTCTATAATGAATGAAAAATAGAAAACTATATATAGATTTTGATAGGTGACGGCATCAAGAACAAATGTCTGACGTCGTCATCTCGCCGCCAAATAGTTTCTCGGACTGCCTAGATCTGGGTCTGACGCCGTCATATATACTCCTTATGCAGGCCGTCACCAAAAATAGTCTTGACGCCCTTGTTGTGACGCCTTCAAGTTTTTACTGGGTCGTCATGGATTTTACTCTTGACGCCGTCATGATCTTCTTTCTTGACGCCGTCAGGTACTGTTCTCAGTATGGAAAATTAAGTCTTTGCCGTTTTCTTCACTTTTATGCTCCAAAAACGTCCGAATTGCTTCCTTTTCCAGAATTCACTCCCAAAGTACCTAAAATCACAAAAGGAACGATTTAGGGCAATATTTGATCAAATAAATTCAATTCCGGGCTTAAATGATCCCCTAAAAGTGGTTCATTTTTCGCCTCATCATATACCCTTACACTTGAGATTTGCTTGTCCTCAAGCAAATGCGCTTTTATTCAAGTCAAAATACAAGTTATGGGTCATTTAACACTCATATAAAAGTGATTACAACAAATAAGCGTTCCACTAAAGACCAAAGACAAGCACGGAGGTCATATACTAGCACCTCACAAATAGTGTTTAGATACTTACATCTCTCGGGTGTAATAAAGTAATATCACCATATGGAAATGGAAAACATCTCTCACTACCTGTCATAGCAAAATAGATTACCATAGGCTTGGGAAAGGATCAAACCTCCACCACATGGCGTAAGCACCTAGGATAAACTATCAAAGAGGTCTTTTAAAGGGTTGTAACGTTAGGTGTAGGGATATGGAATACACGGTTTTGTTGGATATAGGCAGTCTTTACTAGTGGCGAGTTAACAATCTTGGTTAATTACATGTACAATATGGCGTTGCTAAGCCAAGACTAGACTCGACTAAAGCTAATAAATGAAAATTAACAAAAACATAAAATGAACATAGAATGAAACGGGATGGTAGTACGTATGTTTTTTCTCTTTTCTTTTTCTATTTTTTTTTTATTTTTTTATTTTTTTTTTGATTTTTTTTTATTATTTTTTTTTGCATACACTCTTACCCTACCATCCAAAATAATACATCATAGGGGATGAATATTCCCCTTACACTTGAATTTTTACATACTTTACAATAAACTAATCTAATTACTCGAATTAAGAAAATCAAAACACTTGGAGTACTTTTAAGATTAACGTACATATGGGGGTAATAATATGATGTTCTTCCCCATTACTCCATAAAATAAGTACTTTACCCATGAGTCCCAATCGTCCCAAAACAATATGTACAAGAATATGACTCGACTTAGCAACCATGTAATCAATTAGATAATTAACTTAAGGTTTAACAAATAACAATAATGCACTAAAGATGAGTGCATACACGGAAGGCTACGGCGATTTGGGTGTACATTTAAGTGGTGTGTAACAAATTCTTCCTTTAAGTAAGATGCTTAAAGGTAGAAACGAAAAGATAGGCTCGGAGGGGTGTACTAGGGGTTTCGTGTACTAAAAATGAGTACAACGCTAAGGTGTGGGAAAAATTAATTGACTTAACTAGCCAAGTAATATGACTTAAATGGCCAAGTAATTATGATACGGGTTTAACACAAGGGTGATCCTAATGCCTCTTATCATGTAGTAAATCCTACTACACGAATGTAGTCTCACTAGCGGTCTCGGGATGCATCACTAACGCAAGTTCTAGAATCTAAATGCTACCGGTACACTCATAAGCACTAATAGTAAATGCTTTTCCTATCAAATCTAAAGGCGAACCTCACATATTTGGGTGTAAAGTTTTTCTGAATAGTACGGTTTTGTGCTAGTCATACAATCTCCTATCCATGAGACGCTTGCTATGGCTAAAGTTTCACTCCTAAATGTTGTAAAAAAATTTAAATTTGGCGCTAAAATTGCACTAACAAGTATTTCTCCTAGTTTTATTACACATCTACTATTAAACAAACAAACTCAAGCGAAAGTGTAACTGTAAGATGTAATACACCGTAAAATCCCAGGTCATTTATTAATGCTAATTACCAACATTATTCTACACTAAGCCATTTTGCGGGCTAATTTGAAATTTTTTTTACATGAGACACTGTTTGTTTGACACCCGATTATGCATTGTCACTCTTGGATATCACCCAACGAGGTTAACACCGGTAACTCCACTTGCGACCCGACACCCAAATTGAACACCGAGATTTTTCTAATATATATATATTTATATTATATATTTATATATATACATCAACTTTCACAAATTATTATTATTATTATATACATATAAGTATATATATATACAAACGATGACACCGTTTATACACTTACGGTTTTCACAAACCGACGCCGACACCGAGGTATATATTTCACCCATTTTTACGAACACCGACACCCCGATGCTTTGGGCCGGATCTCACCCTAAGCCCACACCTTTTTTTTTCTTTTTTTTTTCGTTTTCGTCTTGGGCCGAGTTACCAAGCCCACCAAACTAGTTTTGTTTTTCCTTCTTTTTCTTTCGTAGCATGGCAGTTGAACAAACAAACACCACCAAGGGAAAAACTACCTTCCTTGCTAACTAGATTTGCATGTTTTCAAAACCTTTGTTCCTCCTCACTCGACACACAATACACTCTATGAGTAGTTGACTTGCAACCTAAGCCGACCTAGCCCCTAAACTTTAGACATTCGACCCAATGAACAAAACCATTACACGACTAAACCATATTAACCACCCCCAAATCCTTGTGACTCTTGGATACTATGTTTCATAATCCACATACAAGTCTAATAAACAAGTTACTAAAATCAAACTAGCCACATGCCTAAATCGACCTAGCCACAAGTCAAGGGTGACACGACTTGACCTCTCGATGGATGTTGTGTCTCTAGGAACATCGAACCACCCTCAACCTCCTATATAAGTCTCATTTAATGCACACAACACACATACTTGAAACCTCTCAAACCACAAACACTCTCCACATCCCTTTGGTTACTATCGACAAACACAAGGTTTTTCAAGCAAGGGTTTTGGTTCGAACAAACAAGGCGTTGGGTTAAGAGATTGTGGGAAAGAAATATTGGAGCAAGAGTTGTTATTCGAAGGGTGTTTTTGCTCGTTCCTCTTATTGATCACGCGACCTCATCACCACCAAATACTTGGTGTTGTAAGTTGTCATCTTCTTGCTCTTTTACTTGAATTGTATCATGCATATCACACGCATACACGAGACACACATTCTTTATTTTTTACAACGCCTTAATATTTTGTTGTGTTACTAAACCACCTCGACACCCTCAAGTTTTGGCCTCGCCATTTTGTTTTCACACGTACAACTCACATATATTTTTCGACCATCTAATTATACGACTCACCCACAACCAAGTCGACCCAACATGCATAACTTATGCGACCCCTCGACACGAAAACAAGACCAAAACCAAAGGCTAGTCGAACGAAGATTTAAAAACAACCACACCCACTTTTGGGCCTTACCGGGCTAACGAGCCCAAACACAAAACCTTATGGAATTTTCGGATTTAAAAACTTACTAGTTTCGAGTGGTAACTGATTTCGAAGGACCGAGTTTTTACAAATAAAAAGGAGTAAAAGTGGTAAGTTTTATAAAATAAAAGTTAACTTTTTCAAAAACTAGATTTCGGACTATGTTTGCAAAAGTCCCACGTAGAGGGACTAAAAGTGACAAATTGTGAAAACTTTCGGACTATTTTGAAACTGCCGAATTGCAAGTAAGTAAGGGGTATAAACTGAAATTTTCTAAAGTTAAGGGAAACAATATGTAAAAAGGCAAAAAGGACCACATTGTAATTATTATTAACCAAAGGGTAAAAGGTGTAATTTTAAAGTTAAGGGATAAAATGTGACAAAACCTATTCTTATAATTTATTTATTTCATATACTTTTATAATTATATATATATATATATATATATATATATATATATATATATATATATATATATATATATATATATATATTTCTTAAACTTTAATATATATAACTTTATTAAAAATATTTAATCATAAATATTTTTAACAATATTATTTTCAAAACAAGTTAATATATATATTTAACACCGATTCATATTAACGCTAACAAATAACTACGTAAAGTTATTTGGAAAATATTTTAAGACACCCGAAACGGATATCACCTTACACGTGATATATTACACGTCATTTATGACACGAATATAAAACACCAATTACAATATATTTTTAGGTCGCAAGTCGGAGGAATTTTATTGCTATCCATAGCAATACACCATCACTTTTGAGCACCGTTGTGATTCACACGCACCTTTCAGGTGAGTTCATGGTCCCACATTTTTACTTGTTTTTAAACCCCGTGGGGAGATACATGCTATAAACCGAACACAAGTATTTTTCTGTATGCTGTTATCACCTGATATTGCCTAAGTTGACACCTGTGCTACAAGTCCCTCATATCACGAACCTTAATCACTTGCGAGTGAGCGCGAATATAGTTGATAGATCTATTGGATGGCAGCCCACCTCTGTCAAGGTGATCACTTGGCAGGAGGTGTGCTATATTCGAGGTATTATGGAAATTTGGCACATTTCCTGTCACCGAGGGCCCCTTGTCATTTACATCCGCTGTGGTGTAGATGATTGTTATTATCTTTATGATATGTCAAATCAATGTTAAGGCTTGCGTTTCGTGAGGCTTAGGAGCAATATTACACCCGATTTAGTCAAGACCTGTCTATCTTGGCTTGTTTATTTCAAATGCTTGACTTGTGTTCACACTATTACTATTTAAACTACTATGGATTCACTCAACCTTTGTGTTGACTTTTTAAGCATGTTTATCTCAGGAAACTAGCAAGCATGGCGGTACGGAGCTGGCAAAAGGGCACAGGACCTCCCTTTTATTTCAATAATTATATCATTCTTTACAAACTCATCACCACTTTTGTGAAACAATTAACATTTTGGAAAAATGTTTGTAACTCTGAATATTTGAGTTTTCATGGAATGATATTGGAAATCTTTTGAATTGTTTTCTATGAGTATGACTGTGTACTAAACTGTAATGACCCCGATTAGACTTCCGCTGCTTAATCAAATTTCGGGGTGTTACAGATTGGCATCAGAGCCATGGTTATAGAGAACCAAATGACTTTTCAAAACTTTGGACTATAACCTCACCGAATTTTAAACAAACTATTTATCACCAAAGTGCCCTCCATGCCAGCGCTTGCCAACGCTATGTTTTAAGGTTTGATTTTTAGCACCCATCGCATTTAGCTCACTATGACACCATGATCACCGTGCATGTAGCATTATGTAGAATAAATGACTTATATCACTGCTATTTTTGGGATATTACAGTACCATGTCGCCCCCGGTTATTATTTTGTCTGACAGTGACGACGTCGTACCAGCATCATCCACTCACCCTACTATTGACTTATCTGATTATGACACCCATGACACCCATGATTCTGACCGTGACACCCAACCTGTATCACCTGCTATACCATCTCCTGTTCCATCTGGAGACCCCTCTGCTGACACTGAGCCCTTTGAGGAGGGTGAGGTTGCTTCTACACCCATTGATTCTTTTGCTATTCAGCCTCTCTTTCGTCCTGTTTGTGGACCTATGACACAGGGACAGTACCTTTATGACCAGTACCTGACATCTCAGCAGTTTCTTGCGGCTGATGATCGTCCTTCACCACCTGCTAGTCACCACACCGGTTCAGATGCTGATGACGAGTCTTCTGACTCTGATACTTCTGACACTGCTGCTTCTATTCCACCATCATCCCCGCCTGCACCGATTCGTCGGCGCAAGCGAGTGAGGATTCTTGAGCCCTATGAGCCTGAGCCTTTCAGCGAGTTGTTTCGATACCATGAGGGAGACTATACCCGCAAATGCACGGCTCGGAAACGAGTCTGCTCTTTGCCTGCTTCTACTGTTACACCACCCGTATCTACACCTGTACCTACACCTGTATCATCACCCATATCAGTATTACCACCTGTTTCTATGCGAGATTTGACACCTGTGGCATCACCAGCACCCCCACCATCACCTGTATCACCCCCACCTGAGCCACATCCTTACATGTTGCCTACTTACACCGCACCTCCTACTTCTGAGATCTTGCCACCCATGCCACCACCTACAGTTTTCTACTCTCAAACTACCACTATACCGATCCCATCACCTGCTACATCACCTGTACCATCACCTGCTCCCACCGAGACACCCACCTCACCCGGCATTCATAGATTGGTTGATGCTCGTCGATGGTCGTTTTTGTTAGACTACATACGTAGATGGAGATTAGCTGAGGGATCACCTAGGGCTGCTGAGCTTGGAGATGGCTCTTCAGCGGTGTTACCGGTCACAGGAGAGCCGATACACCACACCATCCCTCTTTTGGCTGCTAGATTGATTAGACATGAGAGTCGTCTTGATGAGCTGTTGAGTGTTATCGAGGATATATCCTTGGAGAGGATTGAGTGTATGCAGGAGGAGGTCACGAACCTCGTGGTACATAGGACGGCCTTAGAGATGGTATTTGAGATGATGGGGACAGAGATCGAGGAGGCACAGGCTACCATCACTGAGTTTGGTCACCGATTAGATGTTCAGAGGCACGAGATTGATGATTTGAGAGCGATTGCAGCCATTACACAGGAGATGATGGAGCATCAGGCACAGGAGTTAGCTGCATCTAGTTCTACCATCCATGCACTTTCGACTACTATTGAGGAGATTCAGGCCCGTGAGAGATCCAGAGATATGGAGATGTTGGAGATGATCCGGATGATCAGAGAGCTAGAGAGGAGATCAGGAGGCGCACCTGGACCTTCATAGATCTATGACATGTCATTACTTACAGAGACATCTTAACTTGCCGCCTGTGGCATTAATAATTGTTGTAACTTATTGTTTTGTAACAATGAATTCCAAAAATTATTAAAACTTTATGTTGGTTACGATTGTAACGTATTGATATTGATTTATGATGTTCTAGTTATCTGATCTTTCTTTTATTATGCTCCCATATTGAGATTCATTATAATTTCCATGTGTGTTGTTACATGTCGTGATGTTTATTTATGAATGATATGGTTTATGTTGATGTATTTATGGTGTGGTTGTGATATGTGCTTTGTGATGATCTCGACTATTATGAGTTGGATACACTACTTCTCTTATTATTGATGTTTGGGATTTGTACTTATGCATTTACGATTTTATAGAGTTATGGCCCCAAGGAAAACCACTACTGCTACCTCGTCACCCGCTATGACCCAAGCTGCTATAAGAAAGTTGGTTGCCGACAGCGTTGCTGCAGCTTTGGAGGTACAGGCTGCCGCAATGGCACGAACTAGTAGCAATAACCGCGCCACTGCTGAGAGCGAGTCTGCTGCGACTCGGAAGTGCACCTATAAGGACTTCATTGCTTGCAAACCATCTCACTTCAAAGGAACTGAAGGAGTAACAGAGCTTGCTCGATGGTTTGAGCGAACTGAGACCGTGTTTGTAAGGAGCGGTTGTGCCGCGGAAAGCCGAGTCTCGTTTGCTACTGGAACATTGTTGGAAGACGCGTTGTCTTGGTGGAATGCAACTGCTCAGAAGATAGGTGTGGAGGAGGCCTATCAGATTACCTGGGCTGATTTCAAGGAGAAGATGTTGAAGAAGTTCTGCCCTAGAGGCGAGATCAAAAAGTTAGAAGATGAGTTTCACACTTTGGTTGTGAAAGGAAATGATCTCAGGGCTTACGACAGGAGATTTCAGGAACTTGCTACACTTTGCCCTTCTAAGGTTCCCGACTTGGAAAAGTTGTTGGAAAGGTACATTGAAGGATTACCCAGGAGCATTGAGGGAAACGTCACCTCGTCTAAGCCTCAATCTTTGGATGAAGCAATGTCCATTGCCCAAAGACTGCTAGACCGGGAGATTAAGCGTAACTCTGCTCAGGGAAACAACGATCACAAAAGGAAGTTTGATGATCGAAGGACAAACAACAACAACAACAACAACAACCACAACAACAGCAACAACAACAACAACCGAAACCCCAACCGTAACTACCACCATGACAGAAACACCCACCACAACCAACAGAACCGCCGACAGGAAGCTGTCAGAGCTTATGTCGCTGCACCGGCTAAGGATGCTAGGTATGCTGGACCTCTTCCATTCTGTGACAAGTGTAAGATGCACCACAATGGACCCTGCTATGCTAAGTGCGGGAAGTGTTCAAGGGTTGGACATAAGACACAAGATTGCAAGGCGACAGGAGCCAATTTGCAACCCGTGGCTGTAGTATGCCATGCTTGTGGAGAGAAAGGACACTACAGGCGTCAGTGCCCTAATAAGGATAACAATGCACGTGGGAGAGCATACGTGCTGGGAAATGGAAATGTCCAACAGGACCCGAACGTAGTCACTGGTACGTTCTTTCTAAACAACCGTCTCGTTAAAGTTTTATTTGATTCCGGACCCGATCAAAGTTTCGTGTCTGTTTCACTTGCACCCCTACTTAATATTACACCCACCCGACTAGACACCACGTATGAGATCGAACTAGCTGATGGAAAGCTAGTGAGCACTAACACTATACTCCGAGGTTGCACCCTACGACTATTAGACACCCCATTTGACATTGACCTTATGCCTATTAGACTCGGTAGTTTCGACGTCGTTGTAGGAATGGATTGGTTATCTGAAAACCGCGCTAAGATTATTTGTGACGAAAAGGTCGTTCACATTCCACTAAATAACGAAACCCTGGTTGTTCGCGGAGAGCGAAGTAAGACACGTTTGAACGTCATTTCGTGCGTCAAGGTTGTGAAGTACATCGAACGAGGATGTCAAGTATTTTTAGCTCAAGTCACTGAGAAGAAGTCGGAAGAGAAGCGACTCGAGGATGTGCCAGTAGTCAGGAACTTTCCAGAAGTTTTCCCTGAGGACTTGCCTGGCCTTCCGCCGACTCGTCAGGTGGAATTTTAAATTGACTTGATGCCAGGAGCCGCACCCGTAGCACGAGCACCCTATAGGCTAGCACCGTCGGAGATGAAGGAGTTGTCTGGACAATTGGAGGAATTGTCGGATAAAGGATTTATTCGCCCTAGTTCATCACCGTGGGGAGCCCCGGTGTTGTTTGTAAAGAAGAAGGATGGAACCTTCAGGATGTGTATCGATTATCGTGAGTTGAACAAACTGACGGTTAAGAATCGATATCCGTTACCGAGGATTGACGATTTGTTTGATCAACTGCAAGGATCGAGTGTCTACTCGAAGATTGACTTGAGATCGGGTTATCATCAACTGAGGGTTAGGGAAGAAGACATCCCTAAGACAGCTTTCAGGACAAGATACGGTCACTACGAATTCCAAGTAATGCCATTCGGTCTAACAAATGCACCCGCTGTATTTATGGACTTAATGAACTGAGTGTGCAAACCATATTTGGATAAGTTCGTGATTGTATTCATCGATGATATCCTTATTTATTCACGTAGTAAGGAAGAACATGCAGAACACTTGAAGGCTATACTAACACTGCTCAGAGAAGAGAAATTATACGCCAAATTTTCCAAGTGTGATTTTTGGATTGAGAAGGTACAATTTCTTGGGCATGTTATTGACAGTAAGGGTATTCATGTTGATCCCGCCAAGATCGAAGCTGTTAAAAATTGGGCGTCACCTACGAGTCCTACGGAGATACGCCAATTTTTAGGTCTTGCCGGATACTATCGGAGGTTTATTGAAGGTTTTTCAAGGATTGCTAAACCTTTGACTGAGTTAACACAGAAGAAGAAGAAGTTTGAATGGGGAGATGAGCAAGAATCGGCATTTCAGTTTTTGAAGCAGAAGCTTTGTGAAGCACCGATATTAGCACTACCCGAAGGAAGTGAGGACTTCGTGGTATATTGTGACGCATCAATCCAAGGTTTGGGTGCCGTATTGATGCAAAGACTTAAAGTAATTGCTTACGCTTCTAGACAACTTAAACCCCACGAGGAGAACTACACGACTCATGATCTAGAATTAGGAGCGGTGGTATTCGCTCTGAAGATCTGGAGACACTACCTATATGGAACCAAGTGTACGGTTTTCACCGATCACAAGAGTCTTCAGCACATTTTAGATCAAAAGGAGTTGAACATGAGGCAACGTCGATGGCTAGAGTTGCTAAGTGACTATGATTGTGAGATTCGCTATCACCCGGGGAAGGCAAACGTTGTAGCGGATGCCTTGAGTCGAAAGGAACGACTTAGACCCCTCAGAGTTAGATCATTGGGTATGACAATTAGATCACCACTGCCGTCTCAAATTCTTGAAGTGCAAACTGAGGCTCTTAAGGAAGAGAATAGACCGCACGAGAAGATTTACGACATGCCAGAAAGCACGAATGGATTTGTCAAGAAACCAGATGGAAGACTGTGTTTCAAAGACAGAAGTTGGATTCCATTGTATGGAGGAACACGAGATCTCATCATGTACGAGTCTCATAAGTCTAAATATTCCATTCATCCTGGTTCAGACAAGATGTATCAAGATTTAAAGAAGTTGTATTGGTGGCCAAACATGAAAGCTGACATTGCAGAGTATGTTGGTAAGTGTTTGACCTGCTCAAGAGTAAAGGCTGAACATCAAAAACCATCCGGTCTTTTGGTTCAACCCGAGCTACCAATGTGGAAATGGGAAAGGATTACAATGGATTTCATTACGAAATTACCCAAGACATCGAGTGGGTTGGACACAATATGGGTTATTGTTGATCGTCTCACGAAGTCAGCGCACTTCTTACCGATCAAGGAGACTGACGATATGGATGTTCTTGCACGTTTGTACCTTAAGGAGATAGTTTCCCGGCATGGAGTGCCGATTTCTATTATCTCCGACCGAGACAGCCGTTTCACGTCTAACTTTTGGCGATCTTTACAGAAAGCCTTGGGAACTAAGTTAGATATGAGTACAGCTTACCATCCACAGACTGATGGTCAAAGTGAAAGGACAATACAAACCCTAGAAGACATGCTTAGGGCGTGTGTGATTGATTTTGGAAAAGGCTGGGATAAACACCTACCGTTAGCAGAGTTCTCATATAACAACAGTTATCACGCTAGCATTAAGGCTGCACCGTTTGAAGCACTTTATGGAAGAAAGTGTAGATCACCAGTTTGTTGGGCTGAGATTGGAGATGTACAACTCTCAGGTCCCGAGTTGATACTTGAAACCACTGAGAAAATAGTAAAAATTAGACAACGATTACAAGCCGCTAGAGATCGGCAAAAGAGTTATGCCGATGTGCGAAGAAAACCAATAGAGTTTCAAGTTGGAGACAAGGACATGCTTAAGGTATCACCTTGGAAAGGAATGATTAGGTTTGGAAAACGGGGAAAGCTAAACCCGAGATACGTTGGACCCTTCGAGATCATTGAAAGGATCGGTCCTGTGGCATACAAATAGGAACTACCCGAGGAACTCAGTAGAGTACACAACACCTTCCACGTGTCAAATTTGAAAAAGTGTTTATCGGATGAAACACTTGTGATTCCACTGAAAGAGATTAGGATCGATGACAAGTTGAACTTTATTGAGGAACCCGTTGAGATTATGGATAGGGAGATCAAACGACTTAAGCATAGTCGCATTCCCATTGTTAAGGTCAGATGGAACTCTAAGAGAGGACCCGAGTACACATGGGAGCGCGAGGATCAAATGCGTGCCAAATACCCACAACTATTTGATGATACAACCCCGAGCACCGATTCAACTTTGGATTCCGGGACGAATCCAATCTAACGGGTGGGTACTGTAATACACCGTAAAATCCCAGGTCATTTATTAATGCTAATTACCAACATTAGTCTACACTAAGCCATTTTGCGGGCTAATTTGAAATTTTTTTTACATGAGACACTGTTTGTTTGACAGCCGAATGTTATGTTCACTGTTTAATTGACACCCAAATGTTTTGATCACCGTTTGTTTAACACCCGATTATGCATTGTCACTCTTGGATATCACCCAACGAGGTTAACACCGGTAACTCCACTTGCAACCCGACACTCAAATTGAACACCGAGATTTTTCTAATATATATATATATTTATAATATATATATATATATATATATATATATATATATATATATATATATATATATATATATATATATATATACACACATCAACTTTCACAAATTATTATTATTATTATTATATACATATAAGTATATATATATACAAACGATGACACCGTTTATACACTTACGGTTTTCACAAACCGACGCCGACACCGAGGTATATATTTCACCCATTTTTACGAACACTGACACCCCGATGCTTTGGGCCGGATCTCACCCTAAGCCCACACCTTTTTTTTTCTTTTTTTTTTTCTTTTCTTTTCGTTTTCGTCTTGGGCCGAGTTACCAAGCCCACCAAACTAGTTTTGTTTTTCCTTCTTTTTCTTTCGTAGCATGGCAGTCGAACAAACAAACACCACCAAGGGAAAAACTACCTTCCTTGCTAACTAGATTTGCATGTTTTCAAAACCTTTGTTCCTCCTCACTCGACACACAATACACTCTATGAGTAGTTGACTTGCAACCTAAGCCGACCTAGCCCCTAAACTTTAGACATTCGACCCAATGAACAAAACCATTACACGACTAAACCATATTAACCACCCCCAAATCCTTGTGACTCTTGGATACTATGTTTCATAATCCACATACAAGTCTAATAAACAAGTTACTAAAATCAAACTAGCCACATGCCTAAATCGACCTAGCCACAAGTCAAGGGGGACACAACTTGACCTCTCGATGGATGTTGTGTCTCTAGGAACATCGAACCACCCTCAACCTCCTATATAAGTCTCATTTAATGCACACAACACACATACTTGAAACCTCTTAAACCACAAACACTCTCCACATCCCTTTGGTTACTATCGACAAACACAAGGTTTTTCAAGCAAGGGTTTTGGTTCGAACAAACAAGGCGTTGGGTTAAGAGATTGTGGGAAAGAAATATTGGAGCAAGAGTTGTTATTCGAAGGGTGTTTTTGCTCGTTCCTCTTATTGATCACGCGACCTCATCACCACCAAATACTTGGTGTTGTAAGTTGTCATCTTCTTGCTCTTTTACTTGAATTGTATCATGCATATCACACGCATACACGAGACACACATTCTTTATTTTTTACAACGCCTTAATATTTTGTTGTGTTACTAAACCACCTCGACACCCTCAAGTTTTGGCCTCGCCATTTTGTTTTCACACGTACAACTCACATATATTTTTCGACCATCTAATTATACGACTCACCCACAACCAAGTCGACCCAACATGCATAACTTATGCGACCCCTCGACACGAAAACAAGACCAAAACCAAAGGCTAGTCGAACGAGGATTTAAAAACAACCACACCCACTTTTGGGCCTTACCGGGCTAACGAGCCCAAACACAAAACCTTATGGAATTTTCGGATTTAAAAACTTACTAGTTTCGAGTGGTAACTGATTTCGAAGGACCGAGTTTTTACAAATAAAAAGGAGTAAAAGTGGTAAGTTTTATAAAATAAAAGTTAACTTTTTCAAAAACTAGATTTCGGACTATGTTTGCAAAAGTCCCACATAGAGGGACTAAAAGTGACAAATTGTGAAAACTTTCGGACTATTTTGAAACTGCCGAATTGCAAGTAATTAAGGGGTATAAACTGAAATTTTCTAAAGTTAAGGGAAACAATATGTAAAAAGGCAAAAAGGACCACATTGTAATTATTATTAACCAAAGGGTAAAAGGTGTAATTTTAAAGTTAAGGGATAAAATGTGACAAAACCTATTCTTATAATTTATTTATTTCATATACTTTTATAATTATATATATATATATATTTCTTAAACTTTAATATATATATAACTTTATTAAAAATATTTAATCATAAATATTTTTAACAATATTATTTTCAAAACAAGTTAATATATATATATTTAACACCGATTCATATTAACGCTAACAAATAACTACGTAAAGTTATTTGGAAAATATTTTAAGACACCCGAAACGGATATCACCTTACACGTGATATATTACACGTCATTTATGACACGAATCTAAAACACCAATTACAATATATTTTTAGGTCGCAAGTCGGAGGAATTTTATTGCTATCCATAGCAATACACCATCACTTTTGAGCACCATTGTGATTCACACGCACCTTTCAGGTGAGTTCATGGTCCCACATTTTTAATTGTTTTTAAACCCCGTGGGGAGATACATGCTATAAACCGAACACAAGTATTTTTCTGTATGCTGTTATCACCTGATATTGCCTAAGTTGACACCTGTGCTACAAGTCCCTCATATCACGAACCTTAATCACTTGTGAGTGAGCGCGAATATAGTTGATAGATCTATTGGATGGCAGCCCACCTCTGTCAAGGTGATCACTTGACAGGAGGTGTGCTATATTCGAGGTATTATGGAAATTTGGCACATTTCCTGTCACCGAGGGCCCCTTGTCATTTACATCCGCTGTGGTGTAGATGATTGTTATTATCTTTATGATATGTCAAATCAATGTTAAGGCTTGCGTTTCGTGAGGCTTAGGAGCAATATTACACCCGATTTAGTCAAGACCTGTCTATCTTGGCTTGTTTATTTCAAATGCTTGACTTGTGTTCACACTATTACTATTTAAACTACTATGGATTCACTCAACCTTTGTGTTGACTTTTTAAGCATGTTTATCTCAGGAAACTAGCAAGCATGGCGGTACGGAGCTGGCAAAAGGGCACAGGACCTCCCTTTTATTTCAATAATTATATCATTCTTTACAAACTCATCACCACTTTTGTGAAACAATTAACATTTTGGAAAAATGTTTGTAACTCTGAATATTTGAGTTTTCATGGAATGATATTGGAAATCTTTTGAATTGTTTTCTATGAGTATGACTGTGTACTAAACTGTAATGACCCCGATTAGACTTCCGCTGCTTAATCAAATTTCGGGGTGTTACATAAGATATCATCATTTTACCCTCCCCTTACACTTTGGATGAACATTATCCCCAATGTTCAAGTAAAGAATGTAAAAGTGAAATAAGTAAACAGAATGAAATCAAATACTCCCCTGATTCGCTTGATATGGATAATAAGGTGGCCAGGTTAGATCTTCCTCCAAGATATGAACAATCAAAGCTTCCCTTCCAGAAAAATAAATCATCTTCTTGTCATACATAACCTGTAAAACCTGAGAAAACAGACAAGGCAACCTCGCATAAAATCGGCGGCAATCTACATATGCTAATAAATCCTAGAAAACAAAATAAGATATAATGCTTGTGGAATGATGTTTGCAGATTTCCTGGAGATTATAAAACTAATAATTCAACAAAAACTTTAAGACTCCATTAGAAAAACAAAACTGGTAAAATTTCCAGATTTTTACACGTGACGCCGTCAAGAGTAAACTCGTGACGCCGTCAGAAGTGACCTGCAGAAATTCTTATGGTAAGTTTCCGGAAAATTTCTGGAAAAACTTGGTCCTACTTCCTGGAAAATCCTGCAAAACATCATTATGACACGATACAAGCATTTGACTAATATACATGTTCACTTAATATTGTGGAGAATCATGATCGGTTTTGTTTCTTAAAAACATATTTGGGGTTTCCCCTTACACTTATCTTTTGCAAAAATACCTTTGGATGAAGTTAAGACTAAGCCAAACAACAAAGTAAAGTATTTTTACTATTTTAGTTTTGAAACATGATCTACCAACAATAAAAATAAAGCACGCATACGGAAACAAATAACAAACAAACAAAATAAAAATCACACAAAACATGGGTTGCCTCCCAAGAAGCGCTTTTCTTTATTTACGAGTCTTGTAGCTAGACTCAAGGTCATGGGTTACTACGTGACCTCATTGTTGCTTCCATCCTCTAGGTCATCTCCTACACCAGTTTTGTATTCCGGACCTAGTTGCAAGCATTCTTTGTAGAAACCAAGCATCCTATTCATCACATACTCGACTCCTCTACGTCTATCCTCATCATTCCTATAGTAAGCTGCTTGTTTGTGTTCCTTTTCTATATTTGACAAGAGGCGGTACTGCTCAATCTTATAGGGCATTTGGTAGGCAATCTCATCATTCTCCTCCTTGAATCTAACTATCCCTAAAGTCGGATCATAACTCATCTTAGTGGCCTCAACAAATGGTTTTCCAAATACTACTTGGCTTAGGCAATCATCTATCACCGGACGAGTATCTTCTACTATCATAAAATCGATCTCATAAGTGAAATTACCTATAATCACATGTAATCCCTTCACTCTTCCTACAAAATTACTTATCGAATTCTTATTGGGCATCATCCTATAACCAAGTTGTTTCTTCATCACCCAATTATAATAAGTCCTAGTCATGATGTTTATAGGAGATCTAGGATCGATATAAGCTTTCCATATATGCATATGCCCGATGTTGCATGGTATGTTGATGTTAGAGGGGTCTCCCATTTTGATAAGGGGTGTGCCAAGGATATATGGTGTCTCGGGGCCATCGAATAAATCCTTATGTATTCCCGTTCTTCCTTGGTGGGAAACTTATCAAAGTGCTTTTCTATAGTCTCTACTTCCTCTAACTCCTCTCCTTTATTAACCTCGACTTCCCTAATTTCATCCCTAGTCTCGGTTTCTATTCCAACTTCATCCTTGTCACTTTCTTCTATCTCCTTATCTATTGGCTTAATGGTGACAACATTGACAAAGTGGACGTGTTTGGATGACGAGGGGTCCTTAGTTTGGATTCCGGTATTGGCTTCCCTAGTCTCCTTCCTAGGTGTAGTCAATGCTTGGTTGTTGAGGGCTTTCAACAAGTTGTCTATTTTGTTGGTCATCTCCGTTTGTTGTTGGTTGAATTCGGCTTCAAACCTAGCTATGCGAGTCTCTTGAGATGCCATGAACTTAGACATCAATCCTTCAAGATTGTTGGTACTACCATAGTTGTTAGAAGGATTATTGTTGAAAGTACGGTTGGAGGGTGGACCGTTTGGTTGGTAACGATTAGGCGGATTGGAAGAATTGGCTTGATTTTGTTTCCACCTAAGGTTTGGGTGATTTTTCCAAGAGGGGTTGTAGGAATCACCGTAAGGGTTTGGCTCGGGTTTGAAAGTGTACCACTTATCTCCCGCTTCGTCGATACGCGAGGATGCGTAGTCCGCAAAAGCTGTTCCGGAGAGTTCCACACAATCATGAGTGTCATGGGGACCACTACATAATTCGCATGAAGAAGTGATTTTGTTCACTTGGCTTGAAGGCTTAGGAGCTTCGTAAGATTTCATGAGAAACTTGACTTGGTCCTCAAGTTCCATGATCCTACGGTCGGGAGTGCTAGAGTTGTTCGAAGGCAAAGATATTGCCTTGACCATTTTGTTCAAATCACGGGGATCACTCCAACTTTCGTTGTCATAGAGAGCAAGATCTTCTATGAGTTCCCATGATTGTTCCGCACTTAGGTCACGTAGCTTACCACCGGCCGATTGGTCAATAGCTCGCCTTGTGGAGAGATCGATATGGTCATAAAAGATTTGGACTTGGAGCCAAAGATCTATGCCATGATGAGGGACTTTTTAGAGTAAGTCCTTGAAACGAGTCCATGCTTCATATAGAGTTTCATTTTGTCGTTGTTGGAACATCAAGATGTCATTTCTAAGCTTGGTAGTTCTCCCCGGTGGGAAAAATTGAGCAAGGAAATGAGTGGTGAGATCATCCCATGTGGTGATGGATCCCGCGGGTAAACGTTCTAGCCATTGACTAGCTTGATCACGTAGAGAGAATTGGAATAGGCGTAATCGGGTCGACTCTCTGGTTGTAACATCAAGGTCTATAGAATCTACGATTTTAAGGAAGTCCTTGAGATGTTGATTTGGATCTTCGGAACGAAGTCCATGGAATGCACATCTGCTTTGCACCAACCGGATGGTGTCGGATCGCAAGGGAGACACATTGGCTCCGGTGAGCTCAATAGTGTTTTGATAGCCTTGGTGGCTAGGTCGGGAGTACTCTCCTAGGGTTCGGGGCCTAAGAGGTTGGTTAGCTAGTGGTGGGTTTTGTTGTGGTGGGATGATGGGTTCAAAGATGTTACCATAGTCCATGATGTCGGATGGTGAAGAGTTACGAACAAAAACACGAAGAAATAAGATAGACTAAAGAGAACCTAAAAATAAAAATAAAATCTTACTAGAAAGGAATCTAGCAAGTAGACCTAATAAAAAGAAATTCTAACCTAGACAATAACTATTCCCCGGGCTGCGGCGCCAAAAACTTGATGCGTAGGGATTGCACCATGCTTTACCTCTCGAGGGATCTCGAGAAGCTTACAACCCCCACCAGGTAGTGTACCTGATCGATGTAGTATAGTATAATGACAAGTACCGGGGGATTGATCGTTCAGCTAGGAATAGTGTCGCTAGGATTAGAAAACCTAAAGACTAGGTCTAGAGAAGAGGGATGATTCTTTTTGTATTTTTTTTAGATTTTATAAAAGCAATTAAAAATCTCGGGTTTAAAGGAGTTGGGCGAAATTAGTTGCTAGTCAAGTAACCCAATGCTAAGATGCAATCAAAATAAAATACTAGAAATGAAAATAAACTAAATTATACTAAAGGTGTGAGCAATATATGGGAGAATTGTGTTTACTTAGATTTCACTACTCCCTAGATATCTTTTACATGTTAATTACTTGTTATAGTTGCGTGGATGATGGATTGTATTCCTTAATACCATTCATGGGGTGGCGTACTTACTTCCCCAATCCTATGAGCGCCTACTTCACTCCTATGTCGAGCTGGCTAAGAAGCTCCTAACATGGGATCACTAGTATTTGCTCATGCATTAAATACAACCAATAAAACCTAGTACACATCGGTTCATATTTCCTAAGACGTTCAAGCATGTTACACAATGGAGATCTGCCAGTTTTATAAAGCCTAACATTGAAATCATTCATCAAATACAACCATAAACAAGTAATCAACACATAATTAACATCTAGGTTTCATTACATCTAAGCAAACACAAGATAGATCTAGCCTAGCATGTTGAAATCAAGACAAGCATAAGATATATTCAAACAACACATAGACATATTGATTGAATTGAAAGAAGACTTATCTCAATTGAACATGAAAGGATTCAAGGGGTGAAAACCCTTGAAAATACTGTAAAATACGACCTAGGGTTTACAAAGTTCGCCCCTAGTATTCTCCACACAAGTTCCTCTATAATGAATGAAAAATAGAAAACTATATATAGATTTTGATAGGTGACGGCGTCAAGAACAAAAGTCTGACGCCGTCATCTCGTCGCCAAATAGTTTCTCGGACTGCCTAGATCTGGGTCTGACGCCGTCATGTATACTCCTTATGCAGGTCGTCACCAAAAATAGTCTTGACGCCCTTGTTGTGACGCCTTCAAGTTTTCACTGGGTCGTCATGGATTTTACTCTTGACGCCGTCATGATCTTCTTCTTGACGCCGTCAGGTACTGTTCTCAGCATGGAAAATTAAGTCTTTGCCGTTTTCTTTACTTTTATGCTCCAAAAATGTTCGAATTGCTTCCTTTTCCAGAATTCACTCCCAAAGTACCTAAAATCACAAAAGGAACGATTTAGGGCAATATTTGATCAAATAAATTCAATTCCGGGCTTAAATGACCCCCTAAAAGTGGTTCATTTTTTGCCTCATCACATGCTTACATCACCCATTTATGATTGATCACAAGACACATTATGGGTTTAAACCGGGTTTATTAGGTCAAGATGGATCCCCAACTAATAGTCTCTTGAAGCTGATAGAAAAGGATCCCTTTCTAGGAGAAAATCTTAATCCACCCATTAACCCGATTGAATTTGGTAAGTTTATGATGATAGGAGCACACCCCTTTGAGCATATAATTAATCCTCTACTCTTTTCTCACGTGGCATACTTCCACCCTAAGGGTGTGTATCGCTACTTCCACCCGCACTTAATCCTAAGTGTAGGGAA
Source organism: Artemisia argyi (assembly GCA_030686995.1). Lineage (NCBI taxonomy): Eukaryota > Viridiplantae > Streptophyta > Magnoliopsida > Asterales > Asteraceae > Artemisia > Artemisia argyi. The sequence goes on from CM060677.1 coordinate 187,988,972, forward strand.
AACCTCCCCTATTTCTGTTAAATAAGGGTAGAGTCAGGCTCGTGACTCGAACAAAAACAAGCGCTTCTTGGGAGGCAACCCATGTTTTGTGTGATTTTTCTTTTGTGTGATTGTTATTTGCTTCCGTATGCATGCTTTATTTTTATTGTTGGTAGATCATGTTTCAAAACTAAAATGGTGAAAATACTTTATTTTGTTGTTTGGCTTAGTCTTAACTTCATCCAAAGGTATTTCGCAAAAGATAAGTGTAAGGGGAAACCCCAAATATGTTTTTAAGAAACAAACTCGATCATGATTCTCCACAATATTAAGTGAACATGTGTATTCTTATTTGTTAGAGTCAAATGCTTGTATCGAGTCATAATGATATTTTACAGGATTTTCCAGGAAGTAGTACCAAGTTTTTCCAGAAATTTTCCAGAAACTTAACATAAGAATTTCTGCAGGTCACTTCTGACGGCGTCAGGAAGAAATTCCTGACGGCGTCACGTGTAAAAATCTGGAAATTTTACCAGTTTTGTTTTTCTAACGGAGTCTTAAAGTTTTTGTTGAATCTTTAGTTTTATAATCTCCAGGAGATCTGCAAACATCATTCCACAAACATTATATCTTACTTTGCTTTTTAGGATTTGTTAGCATATATAGATTGCCGCCGATTTTACGCGAGGTTGCCTTGTCTGTTTTCTCAGGTTTTACAGGTTATGTATGACAAGAAGATGATTTATATTCTGGAAGGGAAGCTTTGATTGTTCATTTTCTTGGAGGAAGATCTAACCTGGCCACCTTATTATCCATACCGAGCGAATCAGGGGAGTATTTGATTTCATTCGTTTTAATTATTTCACATTTACATTCTTTACTTGAACATTGGGGACAATGTTCATCCTAAGTGTAAGGGGAGGGTAAAATGATGATACCTTACAGATACACTTTCGCTTGAGTTTGTTTATTTGATGGTAGATGTGTAATAAAACTATGAGAAATACTTGTTAGTGTAATTTTAGCGCCAAATTTAAAATTTTTTACAACATTTAGGAGTGAAACTTTAGCCATAGCAAGCGTCTCATGGATAGGAGTTGTATGACTAGCACAAAATCGTACCATTCAGAAAAATTTTCCACCCAAATATGTGAGGTTCGCCTTTATATTTGATAGGAAAAGCATTTATTATTAGTGCTTATGTGTGTACCGGTAGCATTTAGATTCTAGAACTTGCGCTAGTGATGCATCCCGAGACCGCTAGTGAGACTACATTCGTGTAGTAGGATTTACTACATGATAAGAGGCATTAGGATCACCCTTGTGTTAAACCCGTATCATAATTACTTGACCATTTAAGTCATATTACTTGGCTAGTTAAGTCAACTAATTTTTCTCACACCATTAGCGTTGTACTCATTTTTAGTACACGAAACCCATAGTACACCCCTCCGAGCCTATCTTTTCGTTTCTAACTTTAAGCATCTTACTTAAAGGAAGAATTTATTACACCCCACTTAAATGTACAACCAAATCGCCTTAGCCTTCCGTGTATGCACTCATCTTTAGTGCATTATTGTTATTTGTTTAAACCCTTAGTTAATTATCTAATTGATTACATGGTTGCTAAGTCGAGTCATATCGCTGTACGTATTGTTTTGGGACGATTGGGACTTATGGGTAAAGTACTAATGTTATGGAGTAATGGGGAAGAACATCATTTATTACCCCCATATGTGCGTTAATCTTAAAAGTACTCCAAGTGTTTTGATTTTCTTAATTCGAGTCATTAGATTAGTTTATTATAAAGTATGTAAAAATTCAAGTGTAAGGGGAATTTTCAATCCCTATGATGTATTATTTTGGATGGTAGGGTAAAAGTGTATGCAAAAAAAAAAAAAAAAAAAAAAAAAAAAATAGAAAAAGAAAAAGAAAAAGAAAAAAACATACAGACTACCATCCCTTTTTATTCTATTTTTATTTTATGTTTTTGTTATTTTTCATTCATTAGCTTAAGTCGAGTCGAGTCTTGGCTTAGCAACGCCATATTGTACATGTAATTGACCAAGATTATTAACTCACCACCAGTAAAGACTGCCTATATCCAACAAAACCGTGTATTCCATATCCCTACACCTAACGTTACAACCCTTTAAAAGGACCTCTTTGATAGTTTATCCTAGGTGCTTACGCCATGTGGTGGAGGTTTGATCCTTTCCCAAGCCTATGGTAATCTATTTTGCTATGACAGGTAGTGAGAGATGTTTTCCATTTCCATAATGTGATATTACATTATTACACCCGAGAGATGTGAGTATCTAAACACAATTTGTGAGGTGCTAGTATATGACCTTCGTGCTTGTCTTTGGTCTTTAGTGGAACGATTATTTGTTGTAATTACTTTTATATTAGTGTTAAATGACCCCTAACTTGTATTTTGATTATAATAAAAGCGCATTTGATTGAGGACAAGCAAATCTCAAGTGTAAGGGTATATGATGAGGCGAAAAATGAACCGTTTTTAGGGGGTCATTTAAGCTCGGAATTGAATTTATTTGATCAAATATTTCCCTAAATCGTTCCTTTGGTGATTTTAGGTACTTTGGGAGTGAATTCTGGAAAATGAAGCATTTTGGACGTTTTTGGAGCATAATAGTGAAGAAAACGACAAAGACTTAATTTTCCATGCTGAGAACAGTACCTGACGGCGTCAAGAAGGAAATTTTGACGGCGTCAGGAGTAAAATCCATGACGACCCAGAGAAAACCTGAAGGCGTCAAGAGAAGGGCGTCAAGAACAATTTTGGTGACGGCCTGCAAAGGGAATACACGTGACGGCGTCAAAACCAGATATAGGCAGTCCGAGAATTTATTTGGCGGCGAGATGACGGCGTCAGAAATTTACTCTTGACGCCGTCACCTCACAAAATCTATATATACTTTTCTATTTTTCATTCATTAGGAGAGGAACCTGTGTGAGAATACTAGGGTCGAACCTAATAAACCCTAGGTCGTTTGTAACAGTATTTTCAAGGGTTTTCACCCCTTGAAACCTTTCATGTTCAATTGAGATAATTCCTCTTTCAATTCATTCAATATGTCTATGTGTTGTTTGAATATATCTTATGCTTGTCTTGATTTTAACATGCTAAGCTAGATCTTTCATGTGTTTGCTTAGATGTAATGAAACCTAGATGTTGATTATAGGTTGATTGCTTGTTTATAGTTGTATTGGATGAATGTTTTCAATGTTAGGCTTAAGAAAACTGGCAGATCTCCATTGTGTAACTTGCTTGAACGTCTTAAGAAACATGAACCGATGTGTACTAGGTTTTTATGATTGTATTTAATGCATAAGTAAATTCTAGAGATCCCATGTTAGGAGCTTCTTAGCCGGCTCGACATAGGAGTGAAGTAGGTGCGTATAGGATTGGGGAAATAAGTACGCCACCCCATGAATGATATTAAGGAATACAATCCGTCATCCATGCATCTGTAACAAGTAATTAACCTGTAAAAGATATCTAGGGAGTAGTGAAACCTAAGTAAACATAATTCTCCCATATATTGCTCACACCACTAGTATAATTTAGTTTATTTTCATTTTTAGTATTTTATTGTGATTGCATCTTTAGTTATTGGGTTAGTTGACTAGCAACTAATTCCCCCCAACTCCTTCAAAACCGAGATTTTACTTGCTTTCATAAAATATAAAAAATACAAAAAGAATCATCCCTCATCTCTAGACCTAGTCTTTAGGTTTTCTAATCCTAGCGACACTATTCCCAAGTTGAACGATCAATCCCCCGGTACTTATCACTATACTATACTACAACGATCAGGTACACTTCCTGGTGGGGGTTACTTCTCGAGATCCCTCAAGAGGTAAAGCCTGGTGCAATCCCTACGAATCACGTAGGCTTCTTCCGACCTGAGGAAGTCATCCACTCTCTCCATCATTTCATCTAGAGTCCTTCGGATCTTGTCAGCAAACTTCTTTGAGAGCTCGGGACACTTGTGTCCGTACATGAATGCTCCTATCTGCATGATCTCAGGAACATCGAGAATACGCCCGCTTTCCTGTATGAATCGTTCTTTGAAGGCCGATAGAGTCTCGTTTGCCTTCCTTTGGATCTTGTGAATCTCTGTGGGATCCTTAAAGCATTTTTTCCTTTGTGAGAAGCGGATGAGGAACCTTCTCTTCAATTCAAACCATTCGTCAATACACCCATTAGCGAGCTTGTCAAACCATCCCCTCGCCCTATCTTCCAACGTTTGTTGAAACATACGGCACCATACTGGCATGGGCCATTCATTGTTAATAGCAGCTCCTGAGAAGGGGCTAAGGTGATCCTCTGGGTCCTTCGACCCATCATACATTCGGATGTGCGGAGGCATTTTGCACTTGGGAGCTGAGAACATGAGGATTCGTGATGAGAATGGAGACTTAAGTTGTGCTTCTTTGAAAGGTTTGCTGAGATCCTCTTCCTTTGTCCGATAAGTAGGAGCCACGTCTTTTTACTTGCCATCCACATATTCACTTCCTGTGAAAGGACGAGACATGTCATCTTCTTCGAAATCAAGTTGGGTGGAACGTATGCCACTCGTTCCTTCTTGGGATTGCTTGATCAACGCTTGTAAAGCCTTGATGCTATCAGTGATGAACGCCTGTTGATCGACACCGGACGTGTTTGTTCCTCCTTCGGTATTATTCTCCTTCGTAGGAGGGGTATCAAGATTGTCGCTTGAACCAGCCATTGCTCACTTAACTAGGTAGAGTGAAATAGCAGTCCCACGAATGGCACCAGTTTGTAGATGCAATAATCCGCACCTAGGATATGGAAAAGAAGTCCGGGTCTTCAAAGGTGTTTGAATCTACTGACGTGCTCCGAACCTCAAGTAACTTCGTATCTCCTACTAAGTCTTGAGGTATGATAAGACAAGTAACACACATTAGCCTCGCCTCGGGTGTTTAGTCCAAGACCCAGCTACGGTGTGAGAATGAGTATGGGTGATATGATTGAAATATGAAATATAAAGTAGAAGTGCTAGTTCGGTTCAGAGTAATTGCTCTCTAAGAAATCTTGCCCTCAACTGTGAATAGTTGGGGCTATTTATACTACTTACTTATTCCGAGAATTAAGCATGGGCTTGATGGGCCTGTCCGTACAGCCCCATAGCTAGGACATCCTTTTTATAATGACGTGGAGCTTGTCAGTTAGTGACAACCCTTTTGGTTCGTCCTTTTGGTTCATCACTTGGTATCGTCAGTGGATCATACTCGTCAATGGATCATACTCGTCAGTGGATCACATTTTGGTTCGTCATGAGAATCGGGTCTTCCGAGACCTGATACACCGTCATATTGTAAAATAATGATGAATCAACCATGGAGCGGTTGGTTGGGTTGATTCTTAATAAAATCTGTTTTGTTCTAATCAGTTAAAAATATTTTGTTATAAATTGATCATGGATTTGTATTTTTAACAATTGTCATTGCAACTTAAATAAAGATATCATCTGTTTTGTTCAACACTTCAACATAGACCAAAAGATTCCATCATGTTAGCTACATCATTGGACTATCCACATGAATTTGGCTAGTTAACCTCTTTCATAAGTTTAGGTCATTAGATACTATAAAGAAACTTTGAATTTTGTACTATAGAAAAGACTTGTAATGTCAATAATAGATTCATTGATGCTGGCTAGACGTTTGGGTTACATATAGTTAGTAGAGAGAAAAAAATGTCATTTTGTAATAAATAGAAGCTTTAACGTCATGCAAAAAGATTTTGTGATCAGTTGATCTTTAGAGCATCATTGAGCTATTTGTCTTGGGTTTTCCTAATTACCCTCTTTAGAAAGTTTGTGTCTTTAGATAGTAGGGAGCAATATTGCCATCTAGAGTATATAGAATGGCATGTGTTTGCTAACAAAGAAACATGTAAGATCATTGGTTTTTTGTAATCTATTACGGAGTATTGGTTTTTTGTAATCTAGCTAGGGGGTTTGGATCTTCATTTGAAGCTCCATGTTTGGCTTTCCTTTAGTGAATTTTGGTCTTAATCCAAGAGAAAGAAAAGTGTCATTTTGCCATATGTGTTTAATTAATCAAACTCTCAAAAATGCAATTTTCTATTAAGGTGGACTACTTTACCGTACCTTGTATCAAATAATTTTGTTGAAATTTTCTATTTACTTTCTTAAGAAGAAAATAATTAAAATTAACAATCGTAAACATTTTTCTCTAAAAAAAATGATAAATTGGTTAACAAAAGATATACATAGATTTTTATTGATTGAGATGTTCCATGTGCCGCATCAATTATGTCACGACTAGCTATTTCTATTTTTGTGTTTTCTGGATTTAGATTAGAATCCCATGATCTTGAATCAATTTTTATTTACATGTGCATAAGTGCATGTATGTGTATGTATGCAAGTAAAATTTTATAAATTTATGAGTTAATTTCATAAATCATCCCTGTGGTTTGGCGGGTTTAACGGAGTTGGTCCCTCTCAAGAATTTTTAACGGATCATTTCCATGTGGTTTTGACCCGTAACAGGTTTGGTCCCTTGACCATTTTTTTTGTTAGTCTGACTGTCAAGGATAGTTGAAATGACATTAATACCCTCGTATATTTAAGCGTGTAGTTCCCCGTGGTTTGTCTCGTATCATAGATTTAGTCCATGTGGTTTTCTTTTTTTCTTATTTTTTTTCAAAACTTTTTTTGTCCGAATTAAAAAAAAAAAAAAAAAAAAAAAAAAAAAAAAAAAAAAATTGACTGAAGATTTAAAACCTTTTTGGCAAAATTTTTATTTTATTTTTAATTTTAACATTTTTTGAATACTTTTGGACGGAGATTATTTTTCTTATATATAATTTTTTGACAAAAAAATTATTTACTAGATTTTTCTTAGATTTCTTGAATGTTTTTTTTACAAGGGTGTTCCTTTTTTTTTAACAGAATTTTGACCTAATTTTTTTTATTCTACTGAAAATATTCAAAAAATTTCAATTTTTTTTTATAAATGTCAAATTTTTTTGTCAATTTTTTTTACATATGTCAAAAAATAAATACACATATATATTCTGCGAAAAATATTAAAAAAAGTTAAAAATTATGTCAAAGTTTTTCTTGTCAAAAAATTTAATTAAAAAAAAAAATCTGGCTAAATTTTTTGACAGAAATTTAACAAATATTTTTGAAAATCCTTTTTGACAAGAAATTAAAAAAAAAAAAAAAAAAAAAAAAAAAAAAAAAAAAAAAAAATCCATTAAAATGTATCTAAAAAAGTTCAAAAAAAAGATGCCAAAAATTAAAAAAATAAATAAAATTATGACAGTTTTTTTAACAACCTTTTTTATTTTTTTAATTTTTTTAATTGTCATAGTTTTTAAAAATTTTTTGGAACTTTTTTGAATACTTTTTAATGGAATTTTTTTTTTTTTTTTTTTTTTTTTTTTTTTTTTTTTTACAAAAAAGATTTTTAAAAAATATTTGTTAAATTTCTGTCAAAATATTTAGCATTTTTTTTTTAATTTTGACAAAACAAGCTTTGACATAATTTTTAAACTTTTTTTTTAATATTTTTCGCAAAATATATATGTATATATAATTTTTGACATTTTTTGACAAAAATAGTTGACATTTATATAAAATTTTTTGAAATTTTTTAATATCTTCCACAGGATAAAAGAAATTCCTTTAAAATGTTTTATAAAATTAAAAAATAATAATACTTGTAATAATAATAAATAAATAAAAATAATTGACGCATGGACTAAATCCGTGATATTCAACAAACGATATGGACCATTTACGAAACACATTTAAAGGTATTTATGACATTCCGATCCCACAGGGAGATGATCTGTTAAAAATTCTTGAGAGGGATGCATTCCGTTAAACTCGTCAAACCACATGAACGATTTATGAAATTAACTCTAAATTTAAATATTGTTTAGTTTGCTTTCCTGAAAGGAGAGTTTTCCACAATTTGAAGGTTGTTGGGCCTCATCTATAGAATAATTAATTTAAAAGGTATTCGAATTTTACTCAGCTTAGCTTAAGCTACTTGAAGCTACATGAAACCGGCTTGATTTAAACTGAGTCAAGCTGGAAACAAAGTGAGTAAGATTTTGATTCAAGATCGAGTATCAAAACACTTAGCTCATTAAGCTCTGGAGTCTTATCAAAATCATTAACCTCAAGATCTTTATTGAAATTATGCCTTACTTGTAATATTCATTAGTGTTTAGTCTGTTGGCTGGAGTTTTAAAACTAAGAGTTGATTTGTACAAATATTTACATTGATGCATGCACTATTAAAAAAATATTACATATTTACCCATTAAAACTTGCATATTTGCTTATTTACTCGAAAACATCTTTAAACAACATATTGTAAAAAAGTAAAAGGACCCAAAGTAAAAAACCATTATCAGATAGAATTTTTATGAAACATGATTCTATAGCCTTGAATTTGAATAAAACGGTCATAACCGAACTGAAACTGACTATCCGCATTTCAAGTAACCAACCAACCAAACAAACCCTCTTCTTCATCTTCAATCTCTAACCCATTTTTTATAACCAAATTCTATTCTTCTGCAGGTAATTCTATTTCTAACCTTTTTCTCATTACTTTAAAATATCGAGTTTATCAACAGTTCTTGATTTCTGTAACTTCATGATCATTAAAACTCTAATGAAATCGAACCCGAAATATTTTCTTACTGATCAAACAACTTAGATGTATAAACTAATGTGTTTTGTTGATTTTATTTTGTAACTTGATCTCATTTTACAGTCTGCATGTTTGTTGGTTACCTATTAGGTAATTGAACGCGAGTTAATCTGCTGAAATTGGTTATACGCACCTCCTGGTACGTGATAGTTTTTAACTTCCGCATAATACGGAGTAATGCCTGTTCTCATGTGGTTATTTGGCCTTTCTTGTTTGTTATAAGTTTCGTGTTAATCGTACTTACTAAGAAAGAAAAAGTAAATGAATGTTATTGAAGAAAGTAAATAAAAGAGGTTAGATCAAGGGCGGATTTAGGCTATAAAGGAAGTAAATAAAAGAGGTTTCGATACATTCATCTTCATGAATTCTTTTTCTACTGCAGGTGAAGATTAAGGAATTTGTTATTGAAGAATCAGAGTGATCAAATGGGTTTTTAACGAAATCGATCAAACTATAATTAAGGTGCTCGCTGTTTACTTCATTAGTCAGGATATATTGATTATATTTTCGAAGCAGTTTCCAATTTTCTTGAATTTGCTGATATAATTTTTTTATCTCAGTCTAGAAAAATGTCTGTTTATACTCAAACAGGCGTCAAGTTAGTAATCATTTGTCGAAGGGTCACCACAAATCTACCTTTGTATCTATTAAACGCTTAAGCATAGATGGTTAATTAGCACTATCTATTGTAAGGCATGAATAAAATATTAGGATACTAGTATATAATTATAAGGCATGAGGGTCGGTCCTGCAAATAAGTCATGATTAGAGACTTAGAGTAGTCTTGGATGATGTCGTGGATAAGTTACAACTTGAATGTTAACTAATTGATGTTATGCATTTTACTTGAAGGCATCAAGAATGGAGGAAGATATTGGGGAGATACAACCCAAGGAACTCAGATTTATGTTTGAACCCAAAAAGCACATCTCGTGCATCCTAAAGCTGGCCAATAACTCCAATCGCCATATGGCATTTAAAGTTAAAATAACGCGTCCTAAGCTCTATCAAGTAGTACCACATGAAGGCATCGTCAAACCATTCTCAATATGTGAAGTGACTATCACAAGAAGGAGTGAAAATGTAGCGCCTCTACCCAATGTGACCGAAAAGGAGATTTTCTTGGTTCAAAGAACTTTTGTGTCCGAAGATACATCTGTTAATGACTTATCATCTATTTTCCATTCTAAGGGTATTGTTAAAAGTGAAAAGAAACTCAAAGTGTATGTAGATGTGAAGCCAGTGACGGAGGCTCAACAGATCAAATTGATGCAGTCAGAAATTGAAGAGCTTCGTTTACGTATGAAGAAGTGTGAAAAGATGATATCAGAACCCAAGGAACCAAAGAGCGGTTCCTGTATCTTCATAAAATGCTTTAACAGCAAGATGGTTTGATTGGTGTAATTTATGTCATTTTTTTTGTTGGGAAACTTAGTTTCAAGAGTATGATTGTGAATACTGACACTGTCGTTGTTTAGAAGGTACTCTGAGAGTCTGAGGTGTGAATAATGAAAATTTGGATTTTGATTTATATGTGGCAAAAATTTAAGTTTCTATTGTTATAATTTTCTTTTTTGTATTGATTGTGCATATGTATAGCCGAAGAATAGCCAGTTTCAGTTACCTTTCTTCGTTATTAGTTCATTTCAATTACGGGGCATGTCTAAAGAAACATTGTTTGTTGGCTGTTGTAGGCTTGTAGCTACTAATGTTCAGGATATGGATGTTGTGACGCCTGTATATCAATTAAATCTTGATGGGTTGATTTTTCCGTTAGACACTTGAATGATCATGTTAGCAATTGGTGGAGAGAAGAGATCCATGGCTCAGGGGTGAAGCGTGTGCGACTGTGCTTGTATATATAATAAACTGATTATATAAAATACATTTCACAATGCTCAGTTACCTCTATAAGCAACATTCTTTTAATAAGCAATCCCACGCGGTCAGACTTAAATTAAAAAAAAAAAAAAAAAAAAAAAAAAAAAAAACAAAAACAAAAAAAACAAAAAAACAAATTTTTGTTGTTTCAGGGTTAATAATTTTCGGTTTTATGTGCTTGTTTGCTGCTGTTTGGTGTGCCATTTGCTGCTATTTCGGACATTCAGTTGCTGACGTTTTGAGTCGTCCTGATTTGCTGCTCTATAGAGTTCTACGTTTTGCTGTGTTGACGTGTTGTTGGTTCATTTCCAATTAAAAGCTTAGCTTATTGTAGCCATATCAATTCCATTTGGTCAAATATATGTAGCCCTTCAAGGAATGTGATAGTTGATTCTTATTATGGTGTACTAGTGTCTGGTTTTGAACTTTGTGATTTATCTACTTTTGCACTTACACACATCTAAGTTTGCATCAGAAAGTATATAAATGAATATACGACATTATAACCAGTTTCAATCAGTATCGGCTGTTTGAGATATGCTTATTGAATAAAACAAACTTTTTTTTAAAGAATATCACATAGAGACCCATTATAATGATAAAATGGCCTTACTGAGACCAATGTCTATTCAACCCCTCTTTGAGACCTGTTTGAGCACCGGTCTAAAAGGCTGCTTTTGTAGTGATAAGCTTCTTGCTTGAGTATGGTTTTTTTTTTTTTTTTTTTTTTTTTAATAAAATTTAAGCGCGCTGTACGAAAAATGAAGTAAAGTGTCGTCTTCTTCTAGCAACCATTTTTTTTTTGGCTACCATGGAATCTTTTTTAATGTTATTTGATTCTTTACATCTAGAGGCAAGATTACCAAAATCTTTATACAAAGAAGATAATATATGAAACAAAGACAATCTTTTGCACCACACCTACTATCTAGTTCATATCAACAACAAAAACAATACCAATCACACTAGAGAGAGGTATGAAGGAGATGGGACGTAAACGGTAACATCCGGCAAGTGCATGTGCAAGCAAACAGGCTTTATGTGTGGTGTGTATGAGGATGAAAAACACAATGAAATAAAAGAAAACATATAAAGTAAAAACATATAAGCGCGCAAAGACATAAACGCATACCGACATAATAACATGAGAGCATGCAAGCATATATAAGGAAAATAAGTTTGTTAATTTATTTCGAAGTTTTTGAAGAAGAAGGAGGGAAAAAAAATGTTAAGTACTAATTGAATTATGGATTATTTTTTTATGATTTTTTATTTATTTTTTTCTTTTGGGACCGAATTAACTATATTTTCAAAATGGTTGTTTCTTGTAATCTCTGATGTGTGTTACCTACACAATTTGACATGGAAAATAAGCTTATCATATATAGCAATCTGTTAAGTTAGCTGAACTTCCAACAGTTTTTACTCTCTGATGATTAAAAAAAGAAAAAAATAGTAATAAATAAATAAATAAAATTGTTCATGTTATTTACTTTTTTGGATAGGTTGAGCTCGATGTCCATGGATCTCATTATTCAAAAAGTGTGTCTGCGCACGTGCAGCTAAATACGAGGGAAAGTGAACAACCACATTGAAACATGTGAAACACACAACTTGAAATCACTTAAGAAATAGAAATTGTGGAATTCATTTGCAACAATATTGCTAATCTATAGACTTAAGAAACAAGATCAACAATGATTGTTATTGGATTGGGAAAGGAAAGATTACAGATAGTTTGTTTACAATTCAAGAAGTTAACTGAAAAATGATTACAATACAGGTATATAAAGGATAGTTGGGTTGTTTGGGTTAAAACAGAATTTGGCGCCCAAAAGTAGTTTGACTTCTTCTTTGACTTTTGTTGACTTTTCCAAATTGGCCTGTATCAACTCCATCTCTCTTGAAAAATTACTTGTCCTCAAGTAGTAGTATCATCAAAACCTGGAAATCTTGTAATTAAATCTCCATATATCTCCCAAGTGGCTTCATCTTTAGATTTGTTAGACCATTGCACAAGTACATACATCACTGGTTTGTTGTGAAGTTTCCCAAGTCTTCTTTCCAGTATTACCATGGGTCTATGTTCTAGCAAACCATCATCTCTTAGCTGTGGTAACTCTCCCATTTGGTGATCTCTTTCATGGCATTTCTTCAACTCAGAGATGTGAAAAACTGGGTGTATTTGACTGTAATCAGGAAGCTTAAGTTTGTAGGCCACTGCACAAATTCTTTCTTCCACCAAAAATGGTCCATAATACTTTGATGACAATTTGTGTTGTTGACTTTGCCTCACAGTAACCTGTCTATGAGGTTGAAGTTTCAAATAAACCCATGATCCAACCTCAAATTCCCTGTCTGTTCTATGCTTGTTGGCCTGATTCTTCATTCTATCTTGAGATCTTTTCAAATGAAACTTCAGCAATTGAATTACTTCTTCCCTAGTTTGCAGAGTTCTATCCACACTTTCTACCCTGCTTTCACCAGGCACATAAGGAACATGAATAAGAGGTGTTTGGCAGTATACCACTTCACATGGTGTTGTCTGAATTGAGCTGTGAAAATTGGTATTGTACCAAAATTCAGCCAATGGCAACCACTTAACCCATTCTTTAGGTCTCTCTCCACACATACACCTCAAGTAACACCCAAGACATCTGTTTACCACCTCAGTTTACCCATCAGTCTGAGGATGGTAAGCAGTGGACATTTTCAACTTAACCTTCAATTCAGTGAACATTGATTTCCAAAAATTACTAAGAAAAATCTTGTCCCTGTCACTAACAATAGCCTCTGGTAACCCATGTAATCTATATACACCATCCAAGAAAACTTGAGCCACCTGACTTGCATTGAATGGGTGAGATAGGGCCATGAAGTGGGCATACTTGCTCAGCCTATCCACCACCACCATAATGACTGATTTACCATGAGATAATGGAAGCTTGTCAATGAAATCCATGGATATTTCAGTCCAAATTCTCTCAGGAATAGGTAAGGGTTGGATTAATCCAGGGTAAGCACTTAAATCAGGTTTCTGTCTTTGACACACATCACATTCTCTTACCCATTGTTTCACCATCTTTCTGAGACCTTTCCAATAAAACACTGCACTTAACTTTTTTGTTGTCACATGTACCCCAGAATGGCCACCTATTGCATCATCATGGAAGTGACCAATCAACTGTTTCCTCAAATCAGTATCAGCTCCAACCACAACTTTACCTTTTCTTTTCAGTATTCCATCTTCCCACATATACTTGTTTCCTTTGTATGACTTGTTGATCAAAGACTGAATCAACTGTTGAACATCAATGTCATTTTGTCAACTCAATTTTACCTTATCCCAAACATCAGTTGCAACACTAGAAACTACCATTTGCAACAATGTACCCTCATGATCAGTTCTAGACAAAGCATCTGCAACAACATTCTCACACCCCTTTTTGTAAACTATTTCATAATCAAAGCCTAATAATTTTGGAAGCCATTTCATTTGAAAAGGAGTGGTTAACTTTTGATCCAGCAGAAACTTGAGGCTAAAGTGATCTGTTCTTATTTTGAAATGCCTGTCCAAAAGGTATCCTTTCCACTTATCCAAAGCTGCTACCACTGCTAAGAATTCCTTTTCACATGTGGACAAAGCTTGATGTTTAGCAGCTAGTGTTTTGCTCAAATATGCCAAAGGATGACCATTTTGACACAACACAGCTCCAATACCATTACCAGAAGCATCAGTTTCAATAACAAATACCTAAGAAAAGTCTGGCAATCCAAGCACTGGTGCTTCAACCATAGCCTGCTTGAGTTGCTTGAAAGCTTCTTCAGCTTCATTGGACCATTTAAAAGCATTTTTTCTAAGCAAAGCTGTTAAAGGTTGACTAATAACAGCATACCTTTTTATGAATCTTCTATAATACCCAGTTAGACCCAAGAAACCTCTGAGTTGTTTGATGTTCATAGGGCTTGGCCATTTCTGCATTGCATCAATCTTAGTAGGATCTGTAGCAACTCCTTTAGCAGATATAATATGACCTAAGTATTCTACTTGAGGCACAACAAAACAACATTTACTCTTCTTGGCAAACAAGGTATTTGCTTTCATGACTTGCAAAACCTGTTGCAAATGATCACAATGTTCTTGCATAGATTTACTATATACCAGTATGTCATCAAAGAATACTAACACAAACTTCCTGAGAAAAGGTTTGAATACTGTATTCATAAGTGACTGAAATGTTGAAGGAGCATTTGTTAAGCCAAAAGGCATGACCAGGAACTCATAGTGACCTTCATGGGTTCTAAATGCAGTCTTGCAAATGTCAGCTTCTCCCATTCTTATTTGATGATAACCACTTCTCAAATCTAGCTTAGTGAACACTGCAGAACCACTTAATTCATCAATCAGCTCCTCTATAACTGGGATAGGAAATTTGTCTTTAACTGTGTGTTTATTCAACTCCCTGTAGTCAACACACATCCTCCATGACCCATCTTTTTTCTTAACCATCACTATAGGTGAAGAGAATGGACTTTGACTAGGCCTTATCACTCCTGACTCAAGCAATTCTTTAACCATTGCCTCAATAGCATCTTTCTGGTTGGGAGGATGTCTATAAGGTCTAACATTGACTGGTGGAGTATTTGGAACAAGGGGTATTTGATGATCATGAGACCTTTTTGGTGGTAGTTCAGTGGGCATAGCAAATACACTTTCATATTGGTTCAAAATTGTTTCCACCTTCTCATTCACAAGGTTCTCCAACTCCATCTTACAAAAGGAAACTGGATATACACATAGAGCCATAGAACACAATTCAGCTTGTTTGAACTCCCCACTTTTGACCACTTGTTTACCCTGCATCCACTGAATTGCAGAATGTTGTGTGCCTCTCAATACTATCTTTCTTCCATTGTATCTAAACTTCATAGTCAATTCATTGAAATTCCACAAAATGGAACCCAAAGTAGCCAACCACTGTATTCCAAGAACCATTTCACACCCACCCAATGGCAACAACATTACATCACTAGTGAAAATCTGACCCTGAAAAGTCCATTTAAACTGCTTAACTTCATATGTACTCATCATATCTTGACCATTTTCCACAGACACCTTAAGAGGATTAGTTCTGATCAATTCACAACCCAAATTTCTAGCAGTCATTTCATCCAAAAAATTATGAGTACTACCTGAGTCAACTAAAGTGTGCAAGGTTTTCTTCCCTACCACACCTTTAACCCTCATAGTTTGATAAGAATTGACTCCAGACAAAGCATTTAAAGAAATCTGTGGTTTAGAATCATCAACCTTCCATTCATTTTCTACCCATTCTTCATCCAAACATTCATCTTCCATATCTTTCTGGTTACACTCTTCCCAAACTTCATCTTTACCATCATCTAAACATTCTTTCTCACCATCACAAATGACTTCTAAAGAATGTAATTGACCACTACATTTGTGGCCAGGCACATACTTCTGGTCACAATAAACACATTGATGCTTTGCTCTTTTTTCTTCCAACTCCTTTTGAGTCAATTGTTTTCTAAATGGCATATTATTGTTATAAGCTGTTCTAGGAGCAGGTAAAGCCAGAGTATTGTTAACATGTTTTGGTAAAATTCCACTACTCTTATTGCCATAACCAACATTTACAGGCTTATTAAATGATGGCTGAGAATTATACCTTGGTTTCATAACAGCATTTGTGGCCTCTTGCATTCTTGCCATACAAAAAGCATCAGTCAAATTTGTTAAGTTGAACATCCTTATGGGCATAAAGATTTCATCCTTCAACCCACCCAAGAACATGCTAACTGTGTAAGCCTCAGTCAAATCCACCTTGCTCAACAACCTCTCAAATGAATCTTGATAAGCTTGAACACTACCCACCTGCTTCAAATTCTTCAATTCCACCATAGGATCTTCATAAGCTGCACCAAATCTCTTTAAAACTTCTTGTTCATATAGATTCCAAGGACTTCCTTCACCAAATCTCTTGATAAATTGTTCATGCCAAAGAAGTGCTCTGTCATACACATGCATTGAAGCCATCTCCACCTTCATCTCTTCAGGAACACTATCAAGTCTAAAGAACTGTCTGCATCTAAAGATCCATCCCTTTACATCACCACCATCAAACTTAGGGAATTCAATCTTGGACATTCTCCCATACTGCATCATCTGTTGACCACCATTCTGACCACCATTGTGACCTCCATTCCTTGGAGTTTGAGCACCACCATTAATACCCTGACTTGGTCCTTCTCCACTTCTTGATCTTGCTAATTCTTGTTGAAAAACGTTTTGTTGTTGCATAATATCATTCAATCTTTGATTGATTCCATCAAGAACAGAAGTAAACCCATTAACTGTTTCATTTAAAGATTCTACAGTTGGGACTATAGACATCTGTGTTGTTCTTGTATTCACCATCATCTCAGTATTGTTATTACTCATCAACTAATGGAATAACAACTACAGATCTTGCTCCGACCACCCAAACCAAATGCTTCTGATCAGCGTGTTCGAGGCTAGAAAATTTAACAAGAATATCGGCTAGCCTCGTGACCGTATAGATGTTTGGCACTGGTCTAATGTAATAGAGCAAGTGAAACCAGTGGTGACTGATTTCGTTACCGGAAATCTTGTTTTGTTGCCGGAATGTGACCGGAGAAGACAACCGGATAATCAAGAACAGCAGTGTACTATTCTTGAAAATGAGTGCCAGGAAGGCGCTCTGATACCAATTGAAACACACAACTTGAAATCACTTAAGAAATGGAAATTGTGGAATTCATTTGCAAGAATATTGCTAATCTATAGACTTAAGAAACAAGATCAACAATGATTGTTATTGGATTGGGAAAGGAAAGATTACAGATAGTTTGTTTACAATTCAAGAAGTTAACTGAAAAATGATTACAATACAGGTATATAAAGGATAGTTGGGTTGTTTGGGTTAAAACAGAATTTGGCGCCCAAAAGTAGTTTGACTTCTTCTTTGACTTTTGTTGACTTTTCCAATTTGGCCTGTATCAACATGTCCTCTCATTTTTTAGGCCAGAAGAATCTCGATCTCCATGGATCTCATTTATTCAAACTGCTATTTGTTTGGTCTAATATATTCATTATTTCTGATCTTTGATTGATTGTTTTTTCTGCTAAAAATAGAGTGACCGTTGATTTTTCTCCGAAAGTTTTTGCTTATTAAAGATTTGCGCTTTTTTAAAGAACTTTTCATATCTTGGATCAACAATGTCCTATTTGTTTTATGCTTATTGATGAGTTCATAAAAACTCATCATTTCTGTCAAATATGAACAACAAAAACATGTAAAAACACTCAGAAACACCACAAAATACTACAAATATTCTTAGAAGGTGTTTTTATATGTTCAAACATAAAAGAACTGAAAACAGGGAAAAACGGCCAAAGTTTACCAAATTGTCAAAATCAGTCCCTTAACTTTCAAGAAATGTCAGAAATGGTCCCTGGGAAAGTTATTTTGAAGAAAAGTCAACAAAAGTCCCCCAGGAATCATGAAATAACAATTTTTACCCTTGGAAGTTCAAAATATCAAAATTGGCAAAACAGGTCCCTGCAGTTTCAATATTGACAGAAAATACCCCTCAATGTTCAAAAATGGATTTTTATCATCAAAGGGTCCTTGGTAATTCACAACTTGATAAATTTGACCCCTAAATGATAAATTCAATGAAATTACAAAACAAGTCCCTGCAATTTGGAAAATGGCAAAATTGGTCCCCGGTTACTTTTAAATTTGGAAAAATAATAAAAAGGTCCTTATAATATTTTAAATGGCAAGAAAGGTCCTTTGTGATATATTTTGGAAAAGTGACAGTTTGGTCCCTGGAAATTCTGAAATTACAAGATAGGTCCTTGGGCTTAATATTATTACAAATCCAAAAATCCAATCCAAATCCATACTAAAAATAAACCTGGTCCAATTTCTTTTCCCAAGCCCAAACCCTTAAAGCCCATTACCCCTTTTATTAATAAAGCGGGCATTGACCCGCGTTGACCCCCATCACCCCCAACCTCCTCTCCACCTCTGCTACCACCACTGTTCACACCATCCACCTCCACCTTCACCTTCCACCATCTCCACCTCAACCCCCCTCTGTCAATCCCTAAACAAAACCCACCACTAAAGTTTACCTCAGGAGAGGCCACATACCATCACCTACACCTCTGCCATCGCCTACACTCTGCAACCATCACATCAACCATCCACCACACCCCTAGCCTTCCCAAATTGCTCCCTATACCTCCCACATCCTTCCAAGAGGCATTAATTACCCTGAGTCTACCCCAGGCCACCTAAACTACTTTTGGCGCCAAAAGTAGGTTTAAACAGTCACCATCAATTGGACACGTACAAAGGCTAAAAAGTGGTGGGATATGCTCAGCAAGCCACATGGATCAAGATGGAAGTCTATAAAAGCAACAAGAAGCAGAATTAGAAGTGTGTAGTTTAATTTTAATTTTCATGTATGTCGTTAAATTGTAGTTTATCAATTCAGTTCAAGTTTCAGTTTCTAATTATTGTACTAATGTTCTAGTGTTGTAATAAAAACTATTTACAAGCTTTAATTCAGTTTCTCAATACATTCTCAGTTTATGCATTTCTTAAAATTTCAAAAATCTCAAGTTTGTTCAATATCAATATTAATGTTGTTGTATTGGATTAATAAGCTTATATAAGCTCTGAAAAAGCTTGAATAAGTCTTAGAAAACTTTAATTGTCTGTTTAGTTCATAAAAAAAAATATAAAAAAAAAATCATATTAATAGTTGAAAAATAAAAAATTGGAGCTCAGCAAAGAAGAAGCATTGGAGCATGTTAAATTTTGGATTGACATGGTTTTAGTACCTCATGGGAGGTTTAGGAAGTGATTCTTGTTCCTGGTTCATCAGTCTAAGGCTTGGATTTCAAGTAAGATTTTGTACTCACTTTTTCTCACATTAGGTACTTAGATTAATTTGTGTAATTGGCTGTTTATTTGTGCTTATCTGAGTTGGTTCTAGCTTATTAAACAGTGACTAGTCAAGTTTGTGGATTAAATTGGTCATTAGCTGCATAACTCATCAAAACAGCCCACATAGAGGGTGTTTGGATCATTAGTGTTCACTGAGTCTCAGACTCATTTAGGTGTTATTTGTTATTGTTAGGTGTTAGTTTAGGTCTAGATAGGTTCATAAAGTCATAAAACTGGTATCTTATTAAGACAAAAGTCAAAATTAGTCTTAATCTACCCTATCTGTTAACTGTTTATGTAATTTGTGTCCATATTTAACATACTAGCTTAGAATTAGATAAACTAGCTTAATTTTAGCATATTATAGCTTAACTTAACAATATCAGTAAGAAAATCTAGATTCAAGCTCATATTAGTCAACTTATTGGTTTAATTAAAAAAGTCAATTTGCAGTTACACTAGTTTTTGACTAAACTTAAAAATTTTGGTGTGAACCTGTTAATTGATATTAGGATCTGAGCTTGTAGGAATATTTAGTCTTGTTGCTTATCTACATGTTACTATTTTTTATAATTTTTATCTAGGTGGTTAGACTGCTTAATTTGTGCTTATTGTCTAGTGATTCTTCATATACCTCCCCTGTACACAGAATTACCAACTACTTTTAGAAGCTTAAAAAAGCCTCATAAGTGCTTGTAGGTCTGTGTATTTTGGTTGTTTATGATGCCCTTGTGGCTAGTTGCTTGAGTGAGTGCTTATTTGCCTATAACTGCTTATCTGGTCTGCTTATTCTTGCTTAATTTGTGCTACAATATCAAACATATCACTGGTCACCCAGTGAAATCAGCAATAATCACCAGCTCATCATAAGCTCATCACTGAGCTTTGGCATGTGAATTTTGGCTCTTTAAGTAGCTGAGCAACCCATCTTCACAGTTCAAGCTTCATATTTCACTCACAAGCTCTTTCACTAGGGCTGCATCAAGCTTGAAGCTTGTCCATTAACCCAACTTGTGGACTGTTTGGTTGTAGCAGGGTAAAAGTTTGCTTATTTAGCTTCTTAGCTTATTATAGTGTATCTTATTAATCATTTCAGCTTATTTTCAGTTCATCAAACTTAGTTTTAGGATCATTTGAGGTTTAGCTTATTTGGCATAGCTTATTTAACTTTTTCTTGTGGCCTGTTTCCAAAACCCAACACTGATCACTCAGTGTTGAGAAGCTTTTTCCCAAGCTCACTCAGAGCTCATTAATGGGTCCCAACCCTTGACCCTTAGCTTTTTGAAAAGCCCTCAAGCTCAGCTTATTGAAGCAAGCTTAACTTTGGACCCCCATTCACCCTAGTGGACCCCACACAAGCCTGCACATTGGCCTTTGGCCTGTTTGGCTAAGCAGCTCATTAAGAGTGCTTATTTGAGCTTAAAGCTCATTCCTTTAGCTTATTTAATTAGTTTCGCTTATTTTAGGTATAAATTATTAGTTTGTAGCTTATTTCACCTTTGTTAGCTTGTTTATAAACTTTTAGCTTGTTAAAAGCCCAACTTTGGCCTCATAAGCCATCTGTTGAGCTAATAAGCTCTCACAGAGCTTATTTGTGAAAACTAAAAAAAAAATGTGTTTTTTAAAGTTGTTTATTTTTACTTATTAAGCAGTTGTGTAAAAAGAAAATCAAGAAAATAAAAAGTTTCAAAAAATTGTTGGGTGTGGGTTTCGAACTCAGGACCTCAGGCTAGTATACATGCATAACCCCCACACCCCTTCCATTAGCTCTGGGGCACCAGTTCCATCATAAGCTCCACAATTAATATACTTAAGGTTGTTTTTGTATAATAAGCTTAAATAAGCTGTTTTGCTTATTACAGCTTCTTTGGATAAACTGTAGGTCCAAGCTTAATTTTCCTAGGCTTTTCTTCACTGAATATACCTTCTGTATTTTTTTCATAATTTTTAATGTTCAAATAATAATTATTTTAATTAATCCTAGTTTAATTAATAATTAGGTAATATTAGGTAATTAAATAGTTTTAAAAATTTTTAGTTAATAACAATATCTTTTTATATTTTTTAAAAGTCTTATAGACCATTAGGTATTTGTAAAAAATAATTTCCTAATTGTTACTGTTCATTTCCTATTTTTCTTAATTAAATTTAGTTAATTAGATTTTAAATAGTAAATAAGTAATTAATTAGTAAATTAGCCTAAATATAATTTTTAGAATAATTTTATAATTTTTTAGGATTCCCGTGATGGTTAAATAGTTTTATAAATTTTTTCTTAATTTTATAAGTTAATTTAGTATTATTAGTAATTTAAACTAGTTTATATAGTTTAGTTAAAATAATTAGTAATTAATTAAAAGAAAAAGCATAAAAAGACAAAAATATTTATTTTAATTTTTTATACTTTCTTCAAGTTCATTTTAAAATTTATAAAATAGCTTTGCAAGTTTTTAGTTTAATTTATAGTTTTATTATTAGTTTAATTTAACATAGTTTTAATTAAATAGTTAAATAGTTTTTATTTAAATAATTAATATTAAATAATAAAATAATCTAAAAACTAATTTTCTTTTTAAATTAAATTTTCTTTTAAGTTTAAGTTTGTAGAATTTTTAATTTTACCCCCTGTAGTTTAATTTTCATTAAAACTCACCTTTTTCCCTATACGTAGACGTAAGTTTTTAAGTTGTAAACGTTTTTAGTTCACATAACTGTTTAAGTGTGTTGTTTAAACTGTTCATTATTTAAATTAGTAACATATACCATTCTCACCTGTTCCTGTTCATAATCACCCGTTCTCAAATTCCGTTTTATTACAGATTTCATACCTCGTTGGGATTAACGACCCGCGGATACCTTGTACTCCACGGAGCATTAGTCTAAGCTGTTTTTGACTTGTTGACCATTTAAACTTGGTCAATATTATCTGACTGTTTAGCACTGATCAAATTTTGGCGCCGCTGCCGGGGATCGAACCCGGGTCACCCGCGTGACAGGCGGGAATACTTACCACTATACTACAAGGACCCTTTGATGATAAAAATACTACAAATATTCTTAGAAGGTGTTTTTATATATTTCAAACATAAAAGAACTGAAAACAGGGAAAAACGGTCAAAGTTTACCAAATTGTCAAAATCAGTCCCTGAACTTTCAAGAAATGTCAGAAATGGTCCCTGGGAAAGTTATTTTGAAGAAAAGTCAACAAAAGTCCCCCAGGAATCATGAAATAACAATTTTTACCCTTGGAAGTTCAAAATATCAAAATTGGCAAAACAGGTCCCTGCAGTTTCAATATTGACAGAAAATACCCCTCAGTGTTCAAAAATAAAGAACTGCGTTTTCAACGTTGGTGACAGAGTTCTTCTTTTCAATTCAAGATTGAAAATTTTCTCGGGCAAACTAAAAACCCGTTGGTCTGGACCATTTACTGTAGCAAAAGTATACCCATACGGAACTGTTGAGTTATTGCAACCCGACGGTCCCAATTTTAAAGTAAATGGCCATCGTTTAAAACACTACTTTGGAGGGGACATACCACAAATGGTTGTCCCAGATCTCCAAACTTTCCCCACGGACTAATTAATACGGGGTCGAGTCAAGCTAGTGACTCGGAAAACAAAAACATTAGCATCACATGGGTTCTCACCCATGTTTCTGACTTCTTTCTCTGTTCTACCACCCAAGTGTAGGGGAGTTGCCCTACTGTAAATAAAGTACATAAAGCAAAAAAATGAAAAAATTCAAAAATAAAATAAAAGTTGTTCCTACATTTAGCTTGTAATATTGCCTTTTTACGTTCAAAGAGTCGGCATAATAGCCGGGACTTTGAATATTGAGGACAATATTCATTTCTAAGTGTAGGGGGGGGGGGGGAATTCTAGCGAATTTAATCACATTATACATCTAGTACCCCCGTTTTTGCCAAAAATTTAAAAATTTTTTCAAAATTTTCAATTAAGGAAGTACTTGGCATTAACACAACAAATGGTTATTAGTCCACCATGTCTAATCCACACAAGGACTGGCTAATCCAGGAGCAAACGGCTCTTGGTAAAGATAACTCAAACCCGTTTATGGCTTGCAATTTGCCAAAAATTGTATGGTTCCTCAACTCCCTATCATCCTCAAAAGATAATGAGTTGGCTAGCCGCAAGGTTATGGCTTGTGGTAAAGGCAGTGAAAAACCATAATTGGTAATCAGCTCACCAAGATGTTGACTATTCCATCAAGAGTTGGCTAGTCCAGAAGCAAACGGCTTTTGGTAAAGACTAATCAAATCCGTTGATAGCTGGTGGTTTGCTAAAAATCACACGGTTATCAGGTGTACCACAGTTTTCACACCTGGCTACTCCAGAAGTAATGGTTGTCTGGTAAAGAGATTTCAAATCCATTACTTATTAAAAAAATTCAAATCGTGTTAAAGTATGATTTGATCTTGGAAAACTAGACAAGTTTTCATAATATATATATAGAGCGATAAGCTAAATTAGTTTTTCATATCGAACCACTAATCCATCAAAATTTGTTCAACTCGGCAACACGCATTTGTTCCAGTGAATTTTTCAGGCAGGTTTTGTTAGATCCGACAATACGATCTACTTTGGCTGTTGTATCCCGGAAACAAAGAACAAATATGTTTTAAAAAAATAGTATCAAACACGAGTCTTGGCCCGTTTTCTGTTTACTAGAGTCTTCTTGTAGTTCAATTCCACCACTTTCTGCATATTATTTGTTTAGTGTGTATTTATTTATTCATTGCACTCTGAATTTTTTTTAAAGTGCATCGTTTCTCTACATATGAATCGGTAATTTGTTTATATTAATGTTATTGTGCGTAATGTTTTACGTTTAGGGATATTAATCTGTTATTACGTTGTTTGTACTTTTATGATTTTATTTTAATTTATGGGTGTAGTTTATTTATGGTTCATCATTGTTGTTGTATGGTTTTCTAATTACTTGATCATTACTGATTTTTTTTTAAGTTAATTTGATATATATTTGATAAAGTATTTAATCAGGTGTTAACTGATTACGGAGTAAATCTTATCGAATAAAGCATTTGTGAAGGGATTTTACTACAAGGCATCAACAATGGAAGAAGATTTATGGGAGATTCAACCTGATGAACTTAGATTCGTATTCGGATCCGAGAAGCAAATCTCGTGCATCCTAAAGATGGTCAATAATTCCAATCGTCATATCGCATTTAAAATAAAAGTGACACATCCTAAGCTCTTTTGTGTAAGACCAAACGGAGGCATCGTCAAGCCACACACAACAACTGAAACTACCATCACGAGACTCGCTAAAAATGATCATGTAATCTCCAAGGAAGCGTTAATGGTAGAAAGAACTTTTGTCCCGGAAGATACCTCCATTGAGGACGTTGCATCTATTTTCTCTTCTAATGGTAATAAAGATAATATTGTAAATAAGAAACTTAAGGTGTATACAGATGGCATCCCTCGGACTGAGGTGGCGGATATAGATTCAAAAATCGAAGAACATGATTTAATGTTGAAGGAAACTCAAAAGATGGTATCGACTATGAAGTCAGAAATTAAAGAACTCGATTTAAGAGTAAAGAAAGCCGAAAACAATGAGGCATCAGAAGTTAAGAAACAGAAGAAAGGCTCATGTATCTTCATCAGGTGTTTCAACAACGTCAAATTGGTTTAACTTCTGTAATTTCTGGTCATCTTTTTTGGTTAGCCATACTTAGTATTTCTTATTTCTCGAAAGGGGCAATTCCATATATACCCAAAACAAACATCATAATCTCATATTTCCCCAACACATGCTTTAAAATATTGCATTCATGCATTGAAAACTTGTCATTTGGGTAAATATGGAATTATGAATTTTCTTTTGGGTATATATGGAATTATCCCTTCTCAAAAAGTTATTACAAAATAGTTAATGCTATATTTCTCATTAATGCACTGCAATTACTTCAGATACATTTGTGTTAATGTATCTTTTTTTTCAAAAACATGACTTCCCGTAAATGAGATTAAAAGAGAAATATAGAGTTTTTTGTTGGACACTTGCAATTTGAAAACTTAAATGCATAAGCATAGTACTTCCAAAAATATATACACAATCGTCTTTATTCCTTTTTACTAATAAATGCATAAACAATCCATCTTGTATTGCTATGCCATCTCTCAAAACTCTAAGTAAAAAAATAATGTTGTGACATACTATGTAGTATATGACTTTTTAACCTACTGAAAGTCAAAATAATGGGGTGAAATGATGAAAACTAACATTTGTAAATTAGATATATCACACTTTGGACATTTGGCATCCTTAAAAACAAATTAGTCACAAGACTATATTCCTCATTTCAAGCATACGCTCATAGATTTCTGATTCCAATATCATGACCAATAACATATACAAAGGAAATTTCCAGAGATTATCAATTAAAAAAAAGTGGCAATTCATATCAAGTCATATTCTAGGCCACAATCACATATACATCAATCTTGACACAATATAACATCGAGGGAATATTACTTTAGTACAGATCCTTTGAAGTGGTCAAGACGCATGGTTATCTTTCCACTAATTAGCTCATAGATGACATGGTTGTCAACCTCGACACTATTATACACAGGAGTCGTACTAATTGCAACTATATCCATGACGTCTTGTACAAAATGGACAAAGATATTAACTTTACTTGCATATGTAAAAAATTATGTTAGTTAATTAAATTATTACTCAATAAGGGAAGGTTGAGTTTTTTGAAATACAAAATTCCTAGTTGAAGTTTCGTTTTATTATACAAAAGATATCAAAAAATTATATAAGAATTTTACAAACAAAGAAACACACACTACAACACACCTGCTCATGAGAACAAATGTAGTCCTCAAGTCCAATACCAGCAACACGCCACTATAAATGAGAAGACATTTTTGCAAAGAGTGAGATCTTGTGTAACAGCTAAGATTATTATTATAAGAAGAAAAACAAAAAGACGTACCTAGAAAAGAAATGATGAATGGGTTGAAAATCGTAAAAGTGTTTTTTTGATGCATAAAACGTTGTAAATTGTTTTTTATGGATTGTCCATTGAATTAAAAGGGGTGTGATAATGAATACAAGCAGAAAAATTCATAAAAAGCCTATTCATATTTCCCTTAAGATTTATAATGGACTTCGAGACTAATTTAACTCTAGCCATATATCTAAAATAAATTTAGGAGCATGTGACCTTTTGGCGCATTGCTATAGCAAAATCAAGAGCATCGTTGCGGATACCACTTTCAAGACCTTTTGTAACATCTCTCGAAGATCATTTAATGATTGTATAGTAGTGATTAATATTTCTATCCCATTGCCTCTTACATCAGGTGTACCTTGAAAATTATCCAAAGCCAACAAATCAAATAATAACAACCATTATCAATTTAACATGCTTAGAAAATTATCCAAAGGCCAAATCATTGTCACAATTCATGAGTTCTGTTTCTTTGCAATACACAATTGAAAGGTTGCCTTCTTGTATTCTAAGAACGATGAAAGTGTTGCTTTGCTCTTTTCATCAAAGGAGTCATTAAGTGAGTCAAGTTGTTCTGTAAGGCTGCATAAGGAAATTTCATTTAACAACAATGGCCTAAGCAATTAAGGGGTTATCACAATTTACTTGGCCTTTCATGTGTCTCATTTATACTGTGTAGTTTGAGAATATCATGAAAGTCACATGTTCAATCACAAGTGTCAGATCCAATCACAGAAAGTCAAGATTTCACCTTTATACAGTATACACGTTTAAATACAAGGGACAAGTTATCTACACGAGGGTATCCAATGATTGGGTGCATCGCTGGCTTGTACGATATGCATCGCGGGTTATACGGTTTGATCAAACCCCCCTGATGTGACAACATAGGCAGGATATGTATAACACATCTCGTAAATACAAATGTCTTACACTTGCAATTACCAATAGTCAATATAGTACACAAGTGTCAGATCCAATCACAGAAAGCCACATGTTCAAAGAAGTGTCAAAAATGCACTAAACCTCAAAGGTTGTATTTAATTGTTGTCCAATGTGTATACATAATGAGGTTGCACGTCTAGTTATATGATTAATTTGGCTTAGGTATTAAGCAAGATAGACCTAACCTTAAACCTATGGATACAACCTAGGAAAAGAAAAGACAAACTATATTAGGCATCCCACTAATATAAAAAGTAAAAACTCAAATATTTCCATATACTTAATCATCCACTATTGCTTTACCTAGAATGTAGCCACCATATATATAGCAATAAAATAAAATGCCACGGCTTTCATAATAAGCAGTGAAATTGAATCATAATGATACTATAACAATCTTCAAACAAACCTTCGAATCAAACTTTTTTTCCATTAATAACTAAACCGCATGTTCCTCTGTGTACATATTTTCATACTCAAACCTCTCGGCTTCGAGTGCGACAACAATTTCTTTTTAACAGTTCATTGGTGAAAGTATGTTTCTATGTGGTGTCTATGTCAACAATAACTTAATGTTATCAAGAGTTAGATAATAATAATCTACGCCTATATGACCATATGTCAAATCAGTTTTTAAAAACCTATAGTTTTTAAACCCAACAATATGCAATTCCACCTTAATTATTTTAACATATAAGCTATTGGACATTTAATGAAGTTACAAAATTATACGGCAATCACGTATAGTCTCTTCCAATGTAAAACACATGATACCTTGGAAAAATAACACATTATACAACAATCAAAGCACACAAAAACTCCAACCCACAACTTTGATTTTCACCAGGTATAATCCCTTTACCCAAAAAATTATACTAACTTTGAAAAAAATCACAATCTTAACTTTACAAACACAAACTAACACACATATTTAACCAAAAACCTTAATTTAACAAAACTCGTAAATTTTTACATATACAACCAATAAAATCAAGATAAAAAATTAGGGTTGAAGCACATATGCATCAATTGATATAAATTCTTAAAATACACAAATACTAAAAAAATAGTAAAAATAAAAAATTAAATAAGTAAAAAAAATGGGTAAGCTAATGATGAAGTTAATAAGTTGTTTTATAAATATTCAAAATCTTGATTTTAGTTTTCTTGTCAAGATCCCTAAAGAGGTATTAGAACTCACCATGCATGTTGTTTGTGTTTAGATCTGGATGGGCTAATCGATTATTGTTTCGAAGAATTCAGTATCTTTGCTTCTTGCAACCGATTTTTGGTATATGAGTTTTTACTTTCTCTGGCACAATTAAGTTTGAACAATTTACTACATATCGTTATCCTCTATGGTTGCCGCACTTAATTAGTTTTGACAAAAACAAATATAACATTTGATTAATATTAAATCAAAAACAAAGTTCAAAGAATCGATAAATATATGGGTTTTGATCATATGTGAAGTTAACAATGATTTAATGGGATGAACTTATCTTTATAGATTCAAAACCTCAATTACTAAAATTTATAAGTAGATTAAGTGACGTAGAATAAAAAAGTAAAACTAAATCATACCTTCGATATGAGCTGTTAACAGGGATTTTGTGAATAGATGTGCATGTACTATGGCATGTTCTTGTGAATAGAGGTGGAATTTTTAGTTTCTTATAATTTTAGTTTTCAGCCTTCAACTTTTTAAATTTTACCCCATCTTTTTAAAGTTTTACTTTTTTATATTTTTGACACATTTATTTTTTACCTTCTTATTTAAAAAACGTAACTAAACAAAAATTTAGCCAAATCTAGTAATATGTCGTAGGGTTTTTTTATTTATTAAACATATTTGATAAAATATAAATATCTCCACTTTAGGTTTTGTTTTATTATATAAAAAAATATAAGTTATTGAATTAGTTTTTTTGTGGGTGCTGATTTATATCTTCAACAAATTTAAGTTTTTTTTTTTTTCTTTTTTTTTAATGTAGCTTTCTGCTTCACTTTTAACAAAATGGTAAGGTTTTTTTGTTTAAAATCTATCTATTTGTTCTATATTTCTTACATTCTTGGCAAGTTTTTATTTGGATTCAAGTGATTTTCGTTCAAAGGGTCTGACTGAGTGTGATCTTCAATTGAGTTATATTTTTGGTACCATACCGAATTCATGAAAAATTTCAAAGAAGCTATTCTCGAGTCAGTTTTGGGCTTAAAAGAAAAATAAATATATTTGGGTCGAGAGAGTGGATGAAGGCGAGTGATCACCAAAAGTTTGGTGAGAAGGATAAAGAAATACGGTCACAATAATAGGAGGATGAACTAGTGTTGTTCAATTTTTAATTAGAGCTAAGGTTTTATAAGACTAATGCTAGTGGTAACCACATTTTCACAAAAGCAACCTCGCCACATCAGCGCCAACTCAACTTTCTCTCTCCATAACTCCACTCCAACCACAATTATCTAGTGGTGAACACAAAGGAACCCCGCCCATTTACTCCCAATGTTCAAAAAATTATGAAGAATTGGTGCAATTCTTTCGGTTGGTGAGGCAACCACTTTTAGGCAAAAGTTGCAATCCAACGCGTCACTTAAAACATTGCTAAAGGAGGGGGCGCGTTGCTTTGTGGGGTTGTGGTTGCCAAGCAACACCCACTAGCATTAGTCTAAGGGTTATTAATTGATGGTTATGATTTTAATTGGAGCTAAGGTTTTATAAGGGGTTATTAATTGATGGTCCATAGCACGGAGAAGTAGAAATGAAGAAAAGTACGTTATGTTGTAAATATTTTTGGCACTATTACGTTTAGGGGTGCCAGTCATGATCTCATATTTCCTCCATGTCTCACCACCCATCAATAATATCATTTAACCTCATTCATGCCTCTCTCATGTCTCATCATAGTTTTTTAGTAGCAACCATGATCCCATGCCTCACCTAATTTAATCTTTTTATTTTTTATATTCATAATTATATTAAAAAATTTAATAAAAACATAATATTTCATTAATAATTAAAAGAAAATTACATAATACTTAAAAAGAAAAGGAAATCAATAGTCTTCGAGAATACATATCTAAAAATCGCAACTCCATCCATATTTCTCCGCGAGCTCACGTTTTTTAGCAAGAGTGAACTCTAGCATATTCGGATCGGTTATGTGATTGTGCGGTTGGTTGTAGAACTTCATCGCCCGAAACAAAGTCTTTTCTTCAACACTACCGATTTGTGCAGCCAACAACTTTTCGGCCAAGTCATCCTTTGCAAGTTTTTTCTCCAACACCGTCTTCAATAGTTGTGTTTTCCTTGCCATGTAGGTGTCGAAGCTCGCAACAACACTTTCCTTTGTCGACGACTCCTTATCGGTCTTTTTGCCTTTTCTTTTCCGTGTAGGAGTTGTGTCGTCATTCAGATCCGGAATAACATTCTCAACATTGCTATTACTTCCCGACTCGTAGTAGCTAGATTCCGACGACTTTCTTCGTTTGTCGGAATTAGACGAAGATGCTTGACCCACACATGGTTGTTCCAACCATTTGTTTTCTTGCCTAACAACCTCCCATGCTTCAATATGACTAAAAGACTTGCCCTTTATTTTCCCATGCTTCATTCCACCTCAACGGCAATCCATGCCGATCTACTTCATGCCGCCTCCATGCCGTAACAGTGGTAGCGGTGTTGCCGCTCGGCATGGTTGATGCTGTGCCCATACTGTAAGCCATTGCCACCCCCTTATGTATTTAAGTTTTCAAATTGTAAGGGTCCAATAAAGAACTCAATATAGAAGACCACGTACAATAACACCAACAATAGACAATCTCACAAAGTCACAAGGGAGATAAGACGTAGATATTTATACCCCTACCCGAGGTTACGGAAATTGTTGTTTCTGGTAATGAACATGATCAATACCCACTTAACTTCAACCATTAAAAAATAATAATAATAATAATAATAATAATAATAATAATAATAATAATAATATTTAAAAAAAAAAAAAAAAAAAAAAAAACTTGCATGGACATAGGGAACAAAGAAATTGAAATTAATTTTTAATTTTCAATATTCCATGTCGTTTAACTTCCAATTTTTGTTTCGTCAAGGGATGAATTAAACTCTTTTTTAGGTCCAAGGTGTGTTTGCTTGCCACTGAAACAAACGCTCTATTTTTTTGTGATAAGAGTGTAATACATAAGAGAGAAAAAAAATAAAAAATAAAAAATAAAAAATAAAAAATAAAAATAAAAATAAAAATAAAAATAAAATAAAATAAATAAAAAACTCCTAGGAAACTTTTGTCTTATATTCATATAATTTGACACAATGAAATGGTATCATAACAGAACCAAAAACATTTGTATTTAAACTTTAACAAAAGAGACTTTCAAATCTTTTTGACATTTTTGAGCACCTTCTTTCTCCCCATAAGATGAGCAATGGAGGAAGCTATGGAAGAAAATCCTTTTTTCACTTTACCAAAATTAGCCTTCATATTCGAATAAGAAGTTGATGATGATGATGACGACGTTGACGATGATGATGTGGCCTGATATGGGAGATCATATGGAAGCTTCATAAGATGTTTATCAATAATATTATGAATTGATACTACTTCAAATGCATCATACAAAGGACTACCACAATCCCATAATATTGTGCATGAATGATCTTTTTCCTCTTTTGCCCATGAAAGGCCATCATTATCATCCCCCATCCTTTTTTTTTTTTTGGAATGGTAGTACGTATGTAGCAAGTACCTATTTATGCAAGAGAGTAAGGGGAATAATTACATGGATTTTTACAATTAATGAATGGAAAGGATAATAAAATCTCTTTTTGACCTCTACCAAGAAAGTCAAAACTTTATCTGTGAGTGTGAAGGGTAAATGTATCTTTTTGGTCTTTTGTAGTTAATGTTGTAGGTAATGAAATTTCTATATTTTTAGTTATCTTTTAGCTAGTAGTAGAAAACATGGACCTTATAAGAAACAATAATATATCAAAAGAATATTATAAGCTTTTGTCATTAAACCGTCTCCCTTAGTAGAGAAATTGTTTTTTATAAGGTCCATGTTTTCTACTTCTAGCTAAAAGATAACTAAAAATATAGAAATTTCATTACCTACAACATTAACTACAAAAGACCGAAAAGATACATTTACCCTTCACACTCACAGATAAAGTTTCTATATATTTGGTCTTTTGTAATTAATGTTGTAGGTAATGAAATTTCTATATTTTTAGTTATCTTTTAGCTAGAAGTAGAAAACATGGACCTTATAAGAAACAATAATATATCAAAAGAATATTATAAGCTTTTGTCATTAAACCGTCTCCCTTAGTAGAGAAATTGTTTACATGTAAAAGACTAAGATTTTACTTTTAAGTTCCTCCTATATACACCATCCGTCTCAAAATTATTGTCCATAAACAAAAAAACACACAGTTTAAGAAAAATATTATCACTACAGCTTTCTTTTTCTTGCTTTTTGCGAAATAACAGTTTTACCCTTAACTAATTAATTTAAAAGTTCTTTAATGTTTGTAATAATAACATCTAGTGAGGGTAATATGTTAACTCGAACTAAATTCTCTATCTATTTTTAAAAGTTGACAATTAATTTGGGACAACTCGAAATGAAATGTGGACAATAAATATGAGACGGATGGAGAATTATGAAAGATGAAGTATTTAAAATAGAAAATTGGGAATTAAGAAATTAAATTATAGATGAGATATCATTATATATTTCTTGCATTTCAAAGGATCAATCTTAAAGACTTATTTTTATATTAAATAATAAATTCACTTTCACCGTTTTTTTTCTAAAAATTAATATCTCTTAAATTGTTAATCATTAAACGGAAAAATTACAAAATCGCGACGAGCATTTAATTATTTTTCTATAGACGGACACTTTTATATACTTTTGTCACTTTTTTCCCATTTTTTTCCTTCATTTTTTCCCTTATTTTTTCCTTTTTTTCGTTGTTAAAACTTACATGAGAAATCACATATAATCAAACACTAATTTGAATATTCAAATATTTAAACATGCAGTAAAATAAACATAGCTTTAAAATTCCAAAAGTTTCACTTTTTTTTTTAGAAAGTAGACATTCATAGCTTTCTAACCGTATATAACACATTATATTTTGAGTTGTAGATTAGTACAGTTAATTCGTCAAAGTTAGATAAAACATATAAAATCACAAGTGATTTTACAACACGTAATCTCAATCACATGTGATTTTCTTTCACATGTGACTATAGAAGTTTCATAAATGAACTGCTATAATATATAACTTAAATACAGCGTGTGATATATGTTTAGAAAACCAGGAATGTATATTTTCAATTGTAAAAAGCGGGGAAAGTCTTTGATTTATACACAAACACTTATGCCTATTTTAATACAGTTGTTTAGTTTTTGAACTTCCCATATTATTGTTAGATATTTCGTGCGAATTTCAATACTGAAAAAAACGAAGAAAAAAATCCGTCGAAAGTATATAAAGGTACACGTGACTGTATAATTTGTGTTGCCTAACGATTAATGGTTCCTATAATATTTAAGTTATAAAAAATGGGTGTAATTGCGCATTTTAATTAAATTATCAATTAATCTACCCCCCCCCCCCCCCCCCTCTATAAAAAACGAGTGATTGTGACTTTTCTCTTGATATCCAGAAAACTTTTTGTACATAAATGATCTCTCCTCTTAACTTATTTTAGGAGTTCCTCCTTTAGAATTACTATTTTGATTAGGCAAAATAATAAAACAGTTAATGATTTTTTTTTTTTTTTTTTTTTTTTTTTTTTTTTTTTTTTTTTTTTTTTTTTGTAAAAGCACATCAAAACAATAGGATTTTGATAAACTTAGCTCTTTAAAGTATGTATTAACAATACTAGATGAGTACCAATGCATAGCAATAGGATTCTAGCTGCAAAAAGTTATAGTAGCGCTATTTTTGTTAAGTATTTCGTGTAACGTTTATATATAAAATGTAAAATAAGCAAAATGCAGTTTAAAAAGGCTGTACCATGCGATAATTTAATTCCAAGAATAATTCTTAAAATATATTAAAGAACATATAAAAACATTAAGTGAAACTAAAAAAGAAACATTACATCAATTTTGAAATAACTAACAATGTACATTATTCGTCACGTAAAGCTTCTTAGTACACGACATGTGAGGTGTAGACTCCTTCTCGACTGTACTCTTGGGAATGCTTCACTAATACCTTTGTAGTTCTAAGGGTTATCCCTCTATACAACACAACATAAAGCTGACCATGCGAGAAAACAAAGTCCGGCAAATAAACACCCACATTTGAAATTCTATGGTCATGAGTTTTGTTAGTCATCATAAAGTTAATTGGCGCACAGAGAATTGGTTTCTCTTTAGTTTGAAAGAGAACATGCCTTCTTCAGATGG
This sequence comes from Artemisia argyi, assembly GCA_030686995.1. Lineage (NCBI taxonomy): Eukaryota > Viridiplantae > Streptophyta > Magnoliopsida > Asterales > Asteraceae > Artemisia > Artemisia argyi. Next base: position 188,023,997 of record CM060677.1, read on the forward strand.
GGCAAGAGGCTTCCACGGCAAGAGAACTCTAATTCCACCGTGTTGACCGATAGCTATCTTGACATTATGATTAAAATATTTACATATCAACCTCGTGCCATTACATAATTCATTTTTCGGATCAAGATTCCTTAAAAGAATAATCCAGCATCCAATTTTCAAGTGCAAGTAGTGAGGGGGCTATCCGCTAACGTTGAGTGAATTTAAGAATTGCATATGATAAAAGTTGTTCGTGTCATCTTCTGCTTCATCAAAACTATAGTAAACTTTCTCCTGGCATCATTAATGTTGTCAAGATGTTAATTTTAAGTTGACAAGATTACTCTTGAAATTATATCAGTGGATGAATTTGCGTTGGTGGCCAGGGAAATAAATATTTCTCATTGATCAATGGATCTTTTGAGGTAACCTCGTCAGTGTGTGGAATGGTCATGTCATCAGGTATGCGTACATAGAAAGTATGAGAACCATGGATCTGTCTGTGCCCTCATAGTCCGAGATGATAATAACATCATCCAAGTTCCAATTTAACAAATTGTGATTGAAAAATGAATTGGGATTGAGAGCAAGAATGGGATGAATCTGTAAAATACAAAGAAAAAAAAATATGAATATTGGTTAATTAAATAAAAGATCACAATCATACTAACCTCATTTTGGTTTGAAACTTGTTTAACAATAACAGCAACATTTTTTCATCATTCACTTTCAGCAATCATGAACTATATCAACTTTAACTATGAAGTAACAGAATAATAAAAAGAAGTATGAGAACCATGGATCTGTCTGTGCCCTCATCGTCCGAGATGACAATAATATCATCCAAGTTCCAATTTAACAAATTGTGATTGAAAAGTGAATTGGGATTAAGAGCAAGAAAGGGATGAATCTGTAAAATACAAAGAAAAAAAATATGAATATTGGTTAATAAAACAAAAACTGCATTAAATAAAAGATCATAATCATACTAACCTCATTTTAGTTTGAAACTTGTTCAACAATAACAGCAACATTTTTTTCTATCATTGACTTTCAACAACCATGAACTATATCAACTTTAACTATGAAGTAACAGAATAATAAAAAGAAGTTTATGGTGATATAATAGAGACGTGGGTGAATTTTTAGGAAGTATTAATGTTGAAAAAAAAAGGAGGGGGGGGGGGGGGGGGGGGGGGGGGGGGGAATTTGTCATGTTAAGTTAAGTTTTTAAAGTTGTCGAATATTAGTTCACCTTTTTTTATGAGATGAAGATGACCAACTCAGGATTTGTAATATTTTAATTTCATTATTACCTTTTGTATATTCATAGTGTGGTGTTCTAGTTAAACTTTACGGATGAGGATGGAATAAGGTAAGCATGCGAAGTATTAATTAGAAGAGTTTGCATTTTGGTCGGCTAAGAAATTTGTGTGAAATATTATTAAGACAAGTATTTTTAAAACTTGCCATGTATATAATATGGGGTTTAAAAATAGTTTTAAGGTAACATTTTTAAATTTTTAAGTGGGAAATTTAAGTTTTAAAGGAGTATTATGGGTATTCAACACTACTCAATTTTAAGATTTTTAAGTTTTAAGTAAAATTATTTTTGGCGAAATTAATCTTGAAGTGGTTGATGCTAATTACTTTAAGATGGTTAAAAAATAATAAGTTATGTTTTATTCTAATCTTTCAAACATATATAGTCTTATGTTTAAGAATAAATCATGTTGAAACATAAGAAGTTTCATAGTAAGATTAAACTAATGAATTGCATAAGTGTAATATAATTTTACCAATAAAAGCTTTGTTGACTAAATAAAAAACTTTATACTATTAAAAGAGACAAAAGAAGGAAGAAAGTTGAAACCACGAGGACCATAATGGTTAAATTAAGAAACATGATAATGTATGAGTAATGAGTTGAAGCAATTTGGGTTTTAAACGTTAGTCCAATAGACCAACAATCCGTATTTAGCTTACATGGGCTTTCAAACGTGTCCACTAAGTGTCTAAGTGATAAACATAGAAGCCCAGTCTTTTGCACAACATTTGTATCACATATGAAACTTTACTCACATACGACAAATTTCATCCTTTCATTTTTCTGTTAAGATAAAAAAAAAATAAAAAAAAAAAAAAAAAAAAAAAAAAAAAAAATTAATAATGATTTAAACTAAAATTCAATCATACCTATGTTTTATAATGTAAATATCTCATGAACCCGTTTATCGTTAGACAAAACAAATTATATCAGTGCGACGAGCATTTTATTATTTTTCTATAGACGAGCTCTTAGATATTCTTTGACAAACTTTTTTTTGTCATTTCTTCATGTTTTATTTTCGGTATTGAAATTTGACATGATATATCACATATAATTTAACACTAATATCAAAGTTCGGACACTAAACATATGTACTACAATTGACATAACTATTTATCTTAAAAAAATAAAAATTAATAAAAAAAAAAATATCTCGCTTTTGCAATGAAACACACACACTCGTTGTTTTTCAACCATATATCACATATTGTATTCGAATTGTACATTATAGCAGTTCATTCGTGAAACTTCTATAATTACATGTGATAACAACACATGTATTGAAAATCACATGTGGTTGTGATTTTATGTGCTTAATCTAATTTTGATAAATTAACTAGAATGATATACAATTGAAAACATAATGTGTTATATATGGTTAGAAAGCTATGAATGTTTAGTTTTCATAAAAAAAATGTGAAACTTTTAAAGTATTGTAAAAAAGTTATGTTCATTTTATTATATGTTTAAATATTCAAGCTAGTGTTTAATCACATGTAATTTTTCATTCAAGTTTCACCAACAAAAATAAAAAATGAAGAAAGTGAAAATAGTGAGGTCAATTTTTTTTTTTTTTTTTTTTTGGTCGAAATTATATTAAAGTGTCCGTATATAAAAAGATAATTAAACATTTATTACGATGATGTAATTTGTTTTGATTAACGATTAGTGGTCAGGTTTAAGAGATGTTAATTTCGAAGAAAAAAATTGGTGAAAGTGACAAGAATACAAAAACGTCACTTTTGTGTGGGGTAAGTACGTAATTTTTTTTTACAGTAAATGACTTGACAGTTGAGAAAACATACCATTTTAATCAGAGGATCACTCAGAGCATATTCTTCTTGTTGCGGTGGCTCATTGGTGTCTCGATAACGATTAGGAACAAAACATTGAACATCACAAACCTTTAATACACTATCAAATGTGTGGTCCAAAACATATTTATATTTTGGCGAATTGTGCGTTTACAGGTTACCCACTAATTTTAATGGCCGTCAAAATCACATAACGATCATGATCAGGAGCGGAGCCAGGATTTCAAGTTAAGGGGGGCCGAACGTAGTCGTAAGACGCTAACTTACAAAAGATTTTATATATCCGGATATCCGAAATTTCGGAGAACAATTTTATATATCCCAATATCCAACTATCTATAATTTTTGGAAAACTTACATGAGTTCCAAAACTTACATTTCACAAAACCCTAACTTTTTAATAAATTTTGGTCAAATTTTTGAATATTCAAATACGAATATTTTTTGAACACCTATAACCTAAATCAAGAAATCATAGAAAGTAAGTTAAATATTTTATCAAAAATAATAAGATTACATAACGTGTATATAAAGATGAGATGTGTGAAAATATATGAAAGAATGAAAACTAACTTTACGAATTTATTGTATTGTTAGTTAAATAAACATCTATAAGTCTAGTGTTTATGGTGTTGGTGTGTCATCAGAAGTGTTGGTTGGATTAGTTCGGTTCGAATCGTTGTAGTTTTGATACTTTGAATATATTGTCAAATTTGAATACAATTTAGCAATCAAACAACACGTTTCAAAAAAATAAATAAAAATAATACAAATTTGACAACAAACGCTTATTAATAACCCGTGCGTGCACAAATATCCATTAAATTTTACTTACGTCAAAACCATGTATGTAGTGGGACTTATATCAACGCTTATCGAACATGTAAAGCAATGAATAATTAACCCAAGACTTATCTAACAAAAATCAGACCAAAAACCCCTAATTAAGTAGTGTATCATGACTTTGTAAATCCTATAATAAATTAACAATCCAATGCGGTAAATTGAAGAACTAACAAAAAAATAAAAATTGACAACACGTAACAAGTAACAAAGCAGTTAAGGAGTTAACACTTGATAGTGAAGAAGTGACCAACGATTCGATTAATACAAAATAGAAAATACCAACTGTGATTAATAATGAAAAATAAAAAACTAGATAATTCAACACCTGGTGCTGATGCGATGATTATGCAATATATTTTAAATTTGTTTGTTTGGATTTTCCGTCGTAACTCGTACACGTTATAATATTCTTTTATCTTAAAAACACAAATTTGAGTTGCTGGCATATTGGGAGGGGCCGACCTTTATTCTTCTTCAAATAATGGGCTTTCAACCTATGTAATATTGTATCCACGGGGCTAGTTGGGAGGGGCCTAGCACCTGCTAGTCACCCCATCCCCTCCACCCTGATCATGATTGTGATACAAAGAGTTGTAAATTATAGACTGTTTGGTGATTTTAGTGTTATTACTTATATTTTATGTAATTGTGATCCACTTGAGATTAAAGGTTCAATCAGGTTTAACTTACACTCGAGTTAGAAGGTGTGAATGCACACTCGTTATAGCTAGCTTGATGCCACCACGAATAAAGAGCGGGGGTCACGCCCCTTTGCGGGGTCAAGGGGAAGAGCCCCTTGCTGGTGTCCCAAGGTACTGGAACACATCGTATCATTATAAGGTATATGTGTTCAGACTGCAAGTGGGTTAGGTTGAAGTTTATCTTCTTAATAGTTCTTTTGAAAAATTGCATTACATGTGCAAGACTAAAGAAACTACTTATGTGAGCATGGAGTGTACGTCGGTGCTTCAAAATGCTAGGACTTGGCTATCTATATGCTCATGAAGGATATGGACACAAGGCTTTGTAATAGTGTCAAATATATGTACATTAAAAACTTGTAGAAACTTATGTGTATCTTATCTTCGAGTATTCAAACGAGTTGATGGGTTCAATCTATGGGACACCCTGATTCTCAAATATTTGGAATGCGTAATATACTATGTGAAAATTCAATCTTTAAGACATTTTCATTTATGCATGAGTTTGGTTTGTTTTGTTTATATTAGCAGATCAATGATTACACTAAAATGAGGGAGAATGTTGGTGATTTTAGTGTCATAACTTATATTTTATGTAATTCTGATTTACTTGATATCAATGGCTCAATTAGGTTTAGCTTATAGTAAAGTTAGAAGGTGTGGAGTGCACACTCGTTCTAGCTAGCTTGATGTCGTCACGAACAAAGAGCGAGGGTCAAGGGGGCTGCGCCGCTGCGCCCCCTCGCAAGATCAAAAGTCACCTTGCGGGGTCAAAACGGTTTTTGGGATTCTGGTATTACCCGTTTTCTTTCCAAACGGTTTTTCCCACCAAAAGTCACATCTTTTCCCCAACAGTCATCACCCTTCCCATCAACTGATTTTAATTAACTTTTGGTTACGTATTTTCATTATATATTGACTCTCATAACAGGACAGAGATAACAACTTTCTATGTATTGCTTTGATTTCTCGTGCGTTAGAAACAAAGTGTTGTTCTCTATCTATCCAATTGAGGATTTCATGATACCCGAGACATATAGGATCGAAATACTTCAATTTGAAAATGATCTCAACACGGATCAAAGAATATATTAAGATTATTACCACCCTCACACATCAAAGTTCTAACATAGACAATAGCTTTTGTGCAAGCATATCCTCCTGGTTTTTACTTGCTTGATTTCTATAAATACTGCCTATATGAAAGGTGTGGGGATTGCTTGTAATTTGTGTATGAAGAGTTGAAATATGTGCATTATTAGTTGTTCTTCATGAAATATAAATTTTACATTGTTTTGAATATATTGCCATTCCATTTGATTTTGTTAGTCATGATAACTAGTGAATAGCTAGCTTGCATATCTTAGATGCGACATTAATCGATTTATCACCATTGACTCAGCTTCACATTAGCTTTTAATATTTCACAAAATTTAACCACCAAAAACCCGTAATATGACCACAAAACCAACTACATAAACATAACTCACTTAAATACAAAAATACCACACAATACACTCATACAGAGACACAATAACAAAATTTTTGTTCGGTCAAACACATAACACCGCCTCTTAACTCGTGGTACACCATGTTATTACATCTAGGTTAAGAGTCACAAGAATAATATAGGGATTACATAGCTTAGTGACCAAGCTAAATGAAGTAATAAGTTAAATCATGCAATTCAATAAAGACTTGAGCTTAATAAGAATAATATCCACTAATAGGTTGGGTACAAATAGTTATGCTATGAAACTCTTCGGACTTTTATGCCGATTAGTAACGTTCTTATGTATGTAAGATAACAAACAAACAATAATGATAGTGAAACTAGTGATGTTGATTGCTAGGGAATGGAAAACCTTTCAAGAGTATGATACAATGTTATTTGAAAACTACATAAAATCTCTTACATAAATTTTAGATGTGACAATTAAAATTGTTTTACGTGATGGCGGTCAAAAAGTAAGTTCGTCAAGGATCCGAAATTGAAAGATATCTAACCCCATATTGGTGTGTATCGTTGAAGACGACTTTAAGTCTTTATCAACTTCTGGTGTGAGTAGTGTCTCACATACTCCTGTTTACATTTTATTTGCAGGTTATCACTGTAAGACATATAAAGATATGTTTAAGGTGGTGGTAATCTTAACCGCAAACAAGACCGTCAAAACGCACTTTAGTTTCTCTTTCATCAACCAACACATCACTAACATAGTGTAATAAACACAATCACCACTAAAACATATCCCACTCAAACACAAATATACCCCGCAATACACACACAAAAAAAAATGGTCGGTCGTCTGATTGACCGACTTATGCTCCAAACCCATGTTGGACTACATTGAAACCCACAGGAGATACGTTTTATTGATATGATATATATAAAGTCAATACATAATAAAACCCTAATGGACCCTGAGCCCACAAGCCGGGCCAGGCATATAATTCCTCTAATACTCCTCTGCAGTCCGAGCGGCGAAATCGCGAAAACTCGGACTGGAGTAGTAAACTAGAAAAAGAAAACATCAACATAATAAAAACATAGCTTTAGTCGACTCGTAACAAAACCGTACCAACGGTCGACTTTAGTCGACTGGTACCAACGGTCGGTTAAGTCGACTGGTAACAACACCGTACCAAAGGTCGACTTTAAGGACTGGTACTAACAGTCAACTTTAGTCGACTGGTAACAAAGTCGTACGAACAATCGACTAACAAACGAACATAAAACAACTAGATTTTTTTTTAGACAATATGAACTAACTTCCCCATCAAGCAGTAAGATCTTGAGCAATCAAAGGCACATGGCAGACGGTGTAGGCAACAATGAATTGATTAATTAAACAATTGATGAAAGAAAAGGTATGACATGCACAATTCCACCATCAAATAAGTAACCAATAGAATTGTAGCACTATCAATCAATGGAGAATTGTAACTGGTGGGAAAAAAAACTACAATGAAAGTATTACGCAGCGGAGAAACGGAGGAAAATTTAGGTTTGGCTACAGGCAGCGGAAGAGAAAAAAAAAATATTTAGGGTTTAACCGGCTGTGATACCATGTTGGAATAATAAACCCCGTGAGATGATATGTTTTATTGATACGATATATATAAAGCCAATACATAATGAAACACTAATGGACCCTGAGCCCACAAGCCGGGTCAGGCCTATAATTCCTCTAATAGTAAGACGCGTCGGTTGGGTGATAACAAGGGCGTTCTTGGGGGTCCCAACAAGGCAACCAACGCGTTGTTGATGCATTATTACCTCTAGTCTAACGTTGTACCAAGATTCTTGTTTGGAAACTAGTTCATAACAAAGTTGATACTCTTGGAAATGTATAGCATTGTAAATGATACCAAAAATACCATATCATAACAACATAACTTCGATAGTTACGGTAAATATTGCTATTGAAAGTTATACTGCTTGTGACAGAACCATATTACAAAGACCAAAACATAAAAAAGAAAGTAAAAGCTTCTCTATACAAGATCGAAACTTTGAAAGCATATTATTTGAAGCTCCTATCATATATGCAAGCTACAATCCTTCAATAACAAAATACACATACCTGACCTTAAACCTAATCAAAAGCACTACTAATGTAGCTTTTTACAACATTGTTGCAGAGAATCTGCAACACTGTCTGGTTAACGGGGCCTACACATCGCGGTGTCTTAAACTGGTTCAAGGTGGAGCCCAACCCTACATAGTGATCCAAAATCTTTTGAAATGTCCCTCTTTTCAAGACTTTGAGCTCCAAGGGTCCAATAGCTTGAACCTTTCTTGAGCTAACATAACCCGCATCAACAAAGGCCGAGTCTAAACGATTGCAAGACGCTTGAAGCACCTCCTCTCTTGCTTCACCACTTACTTCCCAAAAAATCACATAATGACCAGGTTCAGACGAGAGGTCAACTTGACTAGTAAAGTCAACAACCTCGAGTTTTTCACTCGCCAACAGTTTAGCTGCGGCTTCGACAGATAGTTGTAAATCTTTCTCGGTATTCTTGTCGATGTTGATCGTTGGCATTAGATTTCGTCTACAAACAAACTGGAGTTCTGGAGTCGAGTTATGAAATCCAACAACCTTAACAACATCGCCGAGCCTATAACGATACAAACCTACATTGGAAAAGTCACATAGTCAACATAAGTATTCTTACCACAAGTAGACATCTTATGAAGTAACTAAACTAAGGACATGGACAGATTTTCGGTCCAATCTAATAAACACCCCAAATGAAAGCACATTCTGATTAAAATCACAGATCTAACTGAACCATGGGCTACGCCAAAATGGAATCTAAGCGAACCAAACCACTTAAGCTCCTAGCAAGTACTAGTAATTTTTTATAAGGAATATCAAAACACTCATAAAATAAGAAAGTTAAAATTATGGTACCTGCAAAATTGGTGACAACAACCTCGTACTCTTCACCAACCTTGACATCAGTCAAACCCACGGGTCTTGGCTCGACCAATACCAATTCAGACTCACGTTCAGCGTGATCTTGACTAGCCACATTGGCCTGTTTTAAGGGTATGAACTCAAAATATCCAATATTGGGAAGCACAGCAAAGGTAGCCATCTCAGGTGTTCGGGTCGGGTTCACATTAGCTCCAATCCACCCTTCAGAAGACCCGTAGTCAGCACTCAACAATGGTATTCCACCAGCATAATGCCTTAGTTTTTTCAGATAAGGTTCCATTGATCCAGTCATGATCCCGTAAATGTATTTCACATTAGGGAACAACTCTTCGATTAATCCATACCAATTGGTTAAACCTAAACACTTTTCATTAATCGTGTTGGCTAACTCAGGGTTCGGTTTCAGAATATTGGACATAGCAGTTCTGATTGTTGGATAAGTGATTTGAGGAGATAAAGTTCCAGTCTTTATGTCGGTGCATAGTTTTTCCCAAACTAACTCAAAGGTTCTAAAAGAGAGAACAATGCTATGGGCAAAAGTGGATGATATAACTTGAATTTCGTCACGAAAAATGAGCCCACAAAGAAGATGACAGTATAAAGATTGCTGAAAATCAGGCCCGAAAATTACTTCATCCGGGCTACAACATGGGGTTTGCATTGCTTTCATGGTTTTCTTGAACTGTTCACTACGGTATACATTAGTGGTTGCAGTGCCTGCTAGTAAACCGCCTTTTGTCTTAAATTGTTTACTGCCATAGATAAAGCTTAAAGCTTTCCCATTTCCAATTGGATATTCCCTGCATACAAGAAAAATCAAGGCATGGGTCTTTATAATCACATTGATGTTAAAATAACTTGTATGAAAATTGTGAATCGTAAAATACAGCTTACTGATGAATGAAACTAATAACAAAAAGGTTAATGGGTCGATTCTGAAGAAAAACTTTGCATAAAACAAATCTATTGTTTCTACCAAATTTACAGACACGAATCTAACTATAATCAGAAAATAATTGCAAGAAAATCATATGAAATTATATATGCTTAGACTCTAAGTATCAATATTACGTCTCACAAAGATATAATTACCTGTTTCTAAAGGCGAAAGAAGTACGATAAATCTGCATTGTTGTTTCGGTCAATTCATCATTGAATGGTACAAACTTTCTCTTGCCTTGAGTAGTCCCAGAGCTACAAATTTTCAACAAAATCATTATGAAAGCCAGCTCACCAACTAACAACTTAAATGAAAAAATACAATAATTATAGTACTAGAAGACCTTAATGTAATGGTGGTGATTGGCTTTCCAGTGAGAATCGGGTAAGGTGCACCATCCGCAATTTGTTGAATCAACGGCTCAAGTTCTTTGTGGGTAACAAGAGGGACACAAGAACTGTAACTTTCAGGGTCAGTTTTACCATCAAGACCACAGTTTTTCAAATACTCTGCTTCACAATTTTCTTTCAATATTTTGCTTAAAATTTCGGTTTGAACCCTCTTAGCATTCTTCGTCAAATCCTCAAATTCCTTGATCACTTGTTCAGGATCAAACTCTTTTTCCATCTTCTCCAACATGATTTCTTGATTGTTCTGCAACCGCTTGATTATTAATAAACAATTTCTTGAAAAATTTGACCAAAGTTACAAATTTAATCTAGATAAACTAGATCCATAAAGAAGTCTACTTTATAAAATGTTGACTTGTATGTCGAAAGAAGTCAATTCCAGTCTTCCAGAACATATAATTTATGTGAAGAATGATTCAAGCTAGGTACGAAACAACATCATATTCGAACAAATGTCCATGATTTCATCCAGATAAACAAAACACCCAAATCACAACAATGAAATGAGATTATACCCATGTGGCCAAATAAAAAAAAGATGATCAAATGAAGTGTGTGCTCATGTCATATCAAATAAAAGTTAAACAAAAAAAAATGGTCTGACTCCTATGTTAAAAGTAGTCAACTCCTGAGAGTATAATTTCTACAAAGAAGAATTCAAATTCTTAACAAATTTGACAAAAAGATCACAGATTCATCAACATAAACACAACCCAAATCCTAAAACTAAAAATAAATCACACCCATGTAAATATAATCACTTTAAGTATATGCTCATGTCAGATCACTGAAGCTCAAGAGACACATAAACAGTTGACTTTCATGTCAACAAAAGTCAACCCTACAAAGTACAATCTCCACAAATGACTATTTGTCTATTTCATCAACTTTGAGCTAATATTAAAACCAGCATGTATGTAAACACATATAAAAACTGTATGTGTATGAATATAAACTATTGAATATATAGAAGTTTGTATCTAAAGTACCCTAAAAAAGTAGAATCTATATCTATATATAATCAAGAAAAGTATTGACTATTGAGTAATGAAAAATTTAATACCAAATAAGGAAAGAGTTAAGTAATATACCAGGTGACTAGGTGAGTGATGATGATGAAGAAACACAGATAAAAAGAAAGGGTTATTTATGGTGGAAAAAATCTTGTGGGTCATTCAGAATTGACAAATGGAATCTTCTTCATCTAGTTCTATATATAGCGGATATTTTCTAGAGAGAGAGAGAGTTTGAGTTTTCAAATAGAGAAAGATTAGAATAAAAGACAAAATGTGAGTTTTTGGTATTCTGTTTTTTTGTTTACTGTGCACATGTACTCACACTTCAAGAACAACACGGCAATAAATACGGCGGTTTTGTCATAAAACAAAAACATTGTGACGAGGAAAACAATGGTGATTTTGTGTCTATATAAGCTAAATCAATACCTTTCAACCCACCAATAATATAATTCTACCTCACTCATACTTTTTCATCTCACCCTTATTTTCGTGACAATGATCACTTTTTTCATACCTCTCAAACCTTCAACTTTTTATTTTTTTATTTTTTATTTTCATAAATAAATAATTTAATAAAAACATAATATTTCATTAATAATTAAAATAAAAATACATAATACTTGAAAAAAAAAACATAATTAATAGAAAATTACATAATAAGTAAAAAAAATAAAAAAATAAATAACTAGTCATTGAGGTATGCTAAGTTTTGTATTGTGTAGGTTTTTATAGGATTTTTTTTTTTTTTTTTTTTTTTGTTCCAACCGTTGGCCCAACGTCCTTTTTTTTTTTTTGTTTCCACGCGCCAACGTTCACATTTAAACGGCTAGTTTCTTCCAAACCGCGTAAGTGAAAATCACCGTTGAACCATACCGCTCACCCAAACCGCTGGGGTGGTGGCGGTGTTCCCCAGCGGTTTGGGGCAAACCGCTAGCCAAACCGGCACCGTTGCCACTACCCTAAGTGAAAACGAGAAATGAAAATTGGTCAAGATGTTTAAGTGCGTTTAGTTGAGGAAAAACACTTTTGTTTTTTATAAAATGTTTCGTAGAAAACAAATAAAGCAGAAATTGCGTTCAAATCAACGTTTTGTAACAAAATATTTTGCAAAACACAAAATCACTTTTTCCCTAACTTAACAAGGAAAATTACAAAACAAATTTTATTTGTTTTTCTTTGTAACCCACTATCTCTCTCCTCTTCTTTAAAATAGAAAATACAAATATCAACTAAATACGTTTTCTATATTTTCAAGTGTTTTGTGGATATAAATTTCTCTTCTAAATTTTTACAAAACTAGAGATAGAAAACAAGAGAATTTTTCCTCCAACTAAATGCATCCTTAATATAGTCATAGAAGTAGAAGATACTATACGTGAACATCGTATTATCACGCGTGGTTTTTGTTACAGGCTCAAGTTTTCACGCGTGATCAGGCAATGTTTTGAGTGAATCCGATTGAAGCAGAGGACAGCGGTTTTTAACGTGTAGGTGCGTGGTTTGAGGTATATTTAATTTTAAGTGAGTTAAAAGTAAATGCTATGAAATATGATAACTATATATTACATTACAAGGTAAAGTTGGTGCAAAATGTAGTGGCAAGGAAAGATGATGTGACATTTACGTGAATGTAATCGGCGCATCACCATCACACCTCGTTTTAAAAATACAATAAATTATTCCGATTCTTCATGCGATTAGCATTGATCAACATTTATAGTTCTTTCACATAAAAAAAAATTGCACCATGAAACCTCATACTTAGAAAACCTCTTGTATAGTGAAGTGGTTCATGGCTTCAAGCCATCAAAAGCAGTTAATTAAGTTTTGCCTCTAATTCATTGTTTTGTAAGCCAATATTTTGGTAACACTAAACGTTAACCAAAATACTTAACTAAAATATCATTATAATTGTATGTCACTATAAAATCTTGTTGCTATACACGGGTACTCGTCTAGTAATTACCAGTATATTATTTTTTTCTCACCATCGCTGATAACATAAATTTACATCATAATACGTGTGTATCATTGGTCTATAAATCTTTTTGGATGCATGGTTTTTTTTTTTTCAAAAACAAAATAATGATGCGTGGCTTAATTACATTCTCTTATTTATAACAATGCATTTACAATTAGTTATGCATTTGTTTTCTTTTATAGATGCATGTATGAACACTAAAGTTGTCATAATCTTATAAGTTGACCAGCCAGGTATTATAGAGTTGTCATATATAGATCAAGTATACATTAAATTTGAAATCGTAAGAAACCGTGTATTAGTTAGTAATACAAAGTTGCCAAAGATAGATTAATTAACTGTAATTTTTAAGTAAAACATTAATTTAAGAGTTTCACTTTAAAGAAAAGTGATTTTTACATTATAGATAGTATAAATATTGATATACGAGTGTGAGCTAATAAACCTCTCAATTAAAGCGACTCAAAAGCTTTATATTAGAATATAAATATATATGAGGAACAAAATCAAACTGATTCACCACTTTCGTGACTCTTTAAAGTTAGAGTAAAGATCATTTGAGGACCAAACTTTTTTTACATACCAAGAGACTAATCTCCACCTTCCATCTTTCCTACATCTTTATTTGATCTAATTGATGAGATTAATTCCAACAATTTAAAAAACTCACTTTCATCCTTTTTTTCAAATATTAATATCTTTCAAACCGTTAATCGTTAAGCGAAAAAAAAATACCGTTACGACGAGCATTTAATTATCTTTCTATAGATAGGCTAATTGATATATTTTCGACAAATTTTTTTTTTCACGTTTTTTTTTTCGTGGCCGAAAAAATTATATATGATATTACATATCGTATCATATATGATATGTAATATCATATATGATATTACATATCATATATGATATGCAATATCATATATGATATTACATATCATATATGATATGCAATATCATATATGATTTTTTTTCGGTCACGAAAAAAAAAAACGTGAAAAAAATGATTTTTTTTAATTTTTCGAAAGTATATCAAAGTGCCCGTCTATAGAAAGATAATTAAATGCCCATCGTGATGGTGTAATTATTTTCGCTTAACGCTTAACGGTTTAAGAGATATTTAAATTATAAAAAATGGGTGAAATTATAAAATGTTTTTAATCTCAACCATTGATTTTCTTTTTAGATGGATGGTGGAGATGAGTCCCTTGATATGTAAGGAATGTTTGATTTGTAGAATAACTCGACTCAAGTTATGAATAAACTTTACAAAATAGTATATCAGTTTATTTATCACACTATTTAATAACCATCAATTGTCAAAGGGCTTTTAGCCCATTAACACGTGTTCAGTCACACGTGTTCCACGTGTTCATGATTATTGATCAACAATTATTTTGTAAATGTTTTTGTGGGTCTAGCATTTCTCTTTATATAATTATGACTTATGAGATAAGTGGTACATGCGCTTGAAAATTTGCAGCTCTAAAATAACAAATCAAACTGGATTATGTCTAGGGATGAGCACGGTACCGGTCCGTACCGAATTAGTGGTACCGATTTTTTCCCGAGCATAAATAGTGGTACTGGTACCGTACCGAACGGGATTCGGATACCGGTATCGGTACCGGGAAATCGGGTTTTTCCCGTTTTATTTCGGGAATTTCCCGATTTGGTACCCGTCCCGTACCGAATTAGTGGTCCCGATTTTTTTTTTCACCTTATTTCTTAGTCCCGGTACCGTACCGTATATCGGGAACGGTACCGTTTCGGTACGGTACCGGTGCGGTTCCGATTGGGTTCCGGGATTCGGATCGAAATGCTCATCCCTAATTATGTCCTATTTTCTCGTCGATAAAGATCTAACTAAGAAAACCAATTTGGTGGTGAACCTCTCATTCTAATTCAGTGCTCTCCGAACCGTGCGGGAAGGTTTCCCATCACACGGCTCATCAACTTGATCATCCGGGGCATTTTTGTGGTTTACCCAAAATCCCGCTAATCTTTTGTCAGAAACTAATGGCAAGTATCATCCATATAGGAGGTAAAATGTCTAACACTTTACATCCTAGAGGGCATAGTTTTTCCAACTTTTCTTCAAGCTTTGTGTAAGAATTATCTCAGAAAAAGTGATAGATTTTTGTTAGATGGTCTTTAAGGGATGATACTTGCTACGAGTTTTTGACAAAAGTAATTAATGTCGAATTTAACAAACCAAATCAAATATATGATTGTTTGCAGTTTACTCAAATGAATATATCATAGAATTCTAAACATATGTTTACGTATGGAAAGATAAAAACTATAAATACTACGAGTAACAGCCAGGAGTGAGAGTCGGTAATACCTTATTGCAACGTGCGAGTGTCAGGAAGAAATGGTGTGGGAAGTGAGATTTGAGAGTGAGGATTATTGTAGGTTAGAGCAATATATATAGGCATTTATTCATCTATCTTTTGTGATATAAATTTAATAAATTAAAGGTGAATCGCAATATGATAAAAAGATGTCATTTTCATGAATGGAATAGTTCGTGCAACAATCTTTAAATGTTCGCTGGGCATGTAACTTCCCAAAATTTGTTTGTTTTATAATTAAGATTATTTTATTTGATCAAAGTTCATCTGATATCACACTTGAGACCCGGTCAATTGATATGGGTCTTTTACTCCTTTGATTAGGTTAGTCACGTCAGCTTTCTCTATCCGGCTATTTACATGCGATTTTTTGCCACAATAAAAACAACATACACTAAAAAAAACATACTCACAAAAATACATTTTCATTTAATTTAACACAAAAACACTCACACGTACAACCAACAACGACTACCGACCGTTCCTGCGACCGATTCAAAAAAAATTGATCGATCGTGACTTCATGCCACAGTAATGCCTATCGATCGGGAACACAAAGTTGATCGATCATTTATCCTTATTGTGTTTAGCGTTACTGAAACATATGTTTATTGCTTGAAGCTATCTGGTTCTAGAGAATGATCAATCGCCACCTAGCAAAAAGATGGACGGGGTTAAAGTTTTCTTACCCACTTAAACATTTGACGAGACGAAATGGACATCCACTAGCGATCATGATTAGAACATTTGGTGTGTCGATCGAATTTAGTTCATTCGTTTAAAAGCGACTCGGCAAAAGATATCTAACTTTAATCTCCATTAACCATCCACCTCTTTATGGAAAAGACTGTACTGATGGCTTGTGATTACCATATCTATGATAATCATACATAAATGGTAGTAATAGAAATTTGCTTTTACATTTATAGTTACGACACATCATGTGATGTTACTTGTGTCATTTCACATTATGCTAGTGATAAACTTTTTGTTTTGCAGATAAGAAAAGAAAAACAGAAAAGAAATCAAAATTGTACTCAAATTTCTTATCAATGATATTCCTTTTGCTAATGACAAGAATATTAAGGTGGTGCCTACAATTACAAGTAATGACGATTAGCTATTTGCTGATAAAGCACATTTGAATAATTATATAGGCCGGTTGTTGGAGAAAACCCCAAAGAACATTCCCTTAGGTTAAAATGTGTCAAAACAAAGACCGCGATTAGGCATATTTCATTAGTTTTACTCAAGGTATTACGACTCTCATACCATTTGTAGCATCTCAAATATCTAGCAAGGGATTGGTCCGATTACATTGAGAACAACTATGAATAGTAGTTAGACCGTTAAAGTTATTGATACCAAATGTGTTAGATAAGGTTTGAATATCTAAGAATTGGGTTTCAGATTCTACCTTGAGCACAAATGAGTGGTTTAAATGTGTAAGACGAATTGTTATGGGCTCAAACTTATCACATCTTTGTGTGCGAGATGAATTGTCACAATCTTTTTTAAAGTTAATGACAAATACCTTTTATGAATTTATTTTTAAAAGAGTAGAATAATTAGCAACGATTAAATTATGGGTCCTATCTTTTACTCTAGTGGGGACTTTTGTATTTTAGGAAAAAAGAAATATTTTCTTATTGTGTAATATTTTAATTATTATTTTTTAATTTATAAATTTAAAAATTCATTTTGTTAATATACTACACAAATAGAAGATAAATACAAAAAAATATAGATAACATGTAACTAACAATAGAATTAAACTCTTTAAATGATTAATTTTAATAATAAAAAACTATAATTAAAAATCATAAATCAAACAAAACAAATATTAAATTATTTGTTTTTAAATAAATAAAAATATATCATTCAAAAAAAATTTTAAAAACCCGCGCGTGCGCGAGCGTTATAACTATTAATTTATACATCATCTTCCCACTTTCTCTTTTCTCCAATACAATAGTTACTTTACTTTTGTGTCCCATATTTAACAATACATTTATTTCTTTATAAAGTTCTGAATTTTTATAAACTTTTCAAATAAATTAGATTAATATAAATTTATACAAAAAACCAGTTTGTAATCTAAAATTTTAGAAACTTTATAAGAATACTTGATTTTCATTACCATTATAGAAAAAGTTGGATTTTTACAAAATTTATAAAATAATTGTACTTTTTGTTTAATTTTAAAACTTCGATTTATAATTAAAAAAAATGGATACTTATAACATTTGATTTTAAAATTTGAATTTTTGATAAAATCTATAAGAAAATTAGATACTTCAAATTATAATTAAAAAAACAGAATTTTTAATAAATTTTTACAAATTTTTTAAAGTATTTGTAGTTTTATAACCTTTATAAAAAGATTAATTTTAATAATCTTTCTAAAAATCGTTTATAAATTAAAAAAAACGGTATTTTTATTAACTTTATTTACAAAAAGATTTAAAATTACCAAACTTTTTTACATAATAAGGGATTAATCTCCACCCTCCATCTTTATTTGATCTAATAGATGAGATTAATCCTAACAATAAAAAAAGAAAAAAAAAACTTTCATTTTTCTTTTTTTTTCAAATATTAATATCTTTCAAACCGTTTATCGTTAAACGAAAAAAATATATATATACCGTTACGACGAGCATTTAATTATCTTTCTATAGATAGGCACTTTAATATACTTTCGACAAAAAAAAATAAATAAAAAAATAAAAAAAAAATAAAAAATCGTGTTTTAGTTTTTTTTCGTTACTGAAATTTTCATGAAAAAATCATATGTGATTTAACAATAATATCACATGTGGTATTAGTATATTACATATCATATGTGATTTAACACTAATATCACGTGATATTACATATCCTATATGATATATCACATGTGATTTTTTTCATGCAAATTTCAGTAACGTGAAAAAAACAAAAAAAAAAAAAATTGTCGAAAGTATATTAAAGTGCTCGTCTATAGAAAGATAATAAAATACTCGTCACAATTGTGTAATTATTTTCATTTAACGATTAAGGGTTTAAAAGATATTTAAATTATAAAAAATATGTGAAATATTAAAATGTTTTTAATGTCAATCATTGATTTCCCTTTAGATGAAAGGTGGAGATGAGTCATTTGTTATGTAAGAAAAAATTAGTATGTAAAATAACTCTCCTCTTATAAAGATGTGCGTATTTTTCCAGCTTTATTAACATAAAACTACATTTTCATATACTTTATAAAAAAATTTATATATAAAAATAAATAAATAATAAATAAAAAAGAAAAAAAAAAAAATAATAATAATAATAATAATAATAATAATAATAATAATAATAATAATAATAATAATAATAATAATACGAGGCCAAATGCTCAGATATGGGATATGGGTTTCTCTCCTTTTCATTCTCTTCTTTTGGAGAACTTGAGAAGGATGCGGCAGCCTTACTAAAACGTATTCGAAGATTCTCGGTGACTCAAGACATTGGAGCACGTGTTGCTGCTCATATTTTTAGTAGGGTTTTCGCTATAGCTAGAGGAGTGGGGGCTCAGATTGTTTCTCGGCTCCCCACTAATTTCTTGTAAACCCTATGAGTTTCTAATAATAATAATAATAATAATAAAAGAGACAAGACAAGATAAATGATAAAAATAATTAGTTGATGATTGGCTGATAACCCAAAATGTATCATGCTTTATAATTGTCTTACTGAGGTTCTGTTTAATCCACCAGAGCCAACACATCAATCCTAGCTTTTCATGTTTTACAAAATGTAAACTTCTTTTCTACGAGTGAAAGATACACGAAAGTTAATGGTTCGAGGTGGACGCCTTTCACTCAAATCAACTTTTAAGACTTTTTATCTGTCAACTTTTCTCCACCTTAAATTATACGTGCGAGTATTTTAAGTTGATTTTTATAAGTACAAGGGTACCAACCCTAAATGCCCCAAGATTTGTTTTTTCTCTAAATGCCTCAGGGGAGAGGTCGCCCAAATTTCTTGGGCGGATTTAATGTTATAGTGACATGTGTCCCCTATTATATCCCTACCAAGTACTAACATGATACCACACCCAACAGGTACTTTCTCGAGCGACCAGGACCAGCGACTTATTTTTTTTGTCTTTTTGTGAAAAAATTATTAACTACATTTTTTGTCCTTGTTGTTTGCTTGGTATTTCATTTTTAATCACTCTTAGCCACATCGGATTTAACCTCACCAGATTTATCCACACCAGATTTTTGTGTTACAAATTTTGAGACACCAGATTTCGGTGGTGGTGGCAGGGGGCGGTGTTGGCGCGTGGCGGTGATGGGTGGCGTGTGGTGGCGAGTGGGTGGTAAGAGGGAACTCGGGATAACCCAATCTACGTTTTGGTGTAAGAAAAATATTTTTGGCCGGAATCTCACCGGAGAAGACGACCGGAGGTGGGGTTGCCGGCGGTTTAGAGAGAGAAAGGAGAGGTGTGTGTGTTTTTATGAGAGAGAGATGAGAGAAATGTGTTAGTGTTTATATATTTATGTTTATATGATTTTGAAAAGTTGGACAAAAATAAAATACCAAGCAAACAAGGACCAAAAATGTAGTTAATAATTTTTTTACAAAAAGACAAAAGATTGTAAGTCGCCCAAGAATTGCAGTCCCAGTCACCCAAGAAAGTACTAGTGGGATAAAAAAAATTATGACATTTAGGGTTGATACCCTTATACTTGTGGGGCATTTCAATGATTTTCCTTTTTTACAATCACATATCGGAGGCAGAGCCATCTGGACCACTATCAACATTGACAATCAACAATATGTGGATTCCATTATATAATTGTTTTGGTCTTTGATATAGATAGATTCGTCCGTTGTTGACCAAGAAGATAAGTATCTGGGTCTTATCGGGTTGATCTAATAACCAGATAAGATAAATACCCGACCCGATAACATATAGATTTATGGGGTTCGGGTCAAACAAACCCGACTGGGTTTCTTAACCTGATTAACCTGACTTTATAAGCTCTTATCGGGTTCGGGTCAGCCCGACCTTACTAACACCAGCTAGTTGATGTTGTATCAGCCAAGACCCCCCTAAATCTGCTACTCCTTTAATACTCGATCAAAAAAATGTTGTTAAAGTAGAAGAAAACTCGAGTAGGTGGTGAGTGTGATGCAACAAAATTAGTTAGTTGTAAGCTAGGCTTTGTAAATTTGTAATTGGACATAATGAAATGTTTATGTTACTATAGATGAATAAGTTGTATTCTTACAACAACAACAAATAAACAAACAAAAAAAAAAGTAGTATAGATTGAGTAATTTATTAAAGTACATTAATTTTATATCTAAAAACTGTTTTTAAGGCAACTATTTCAAATACTTTTGTTACTTTTGTTTTTTTAATACTTTTATGTGGGAAAATTAATAGATGTTAATTTAAGTTTTAAAGAGGTGTTTTGGAGACTAAACATGATTTGTTTTTAAGATTTTAAGGATTAATGAAAAACATATGTGTATTGTATGTAGTCACTACAACAAAAGTGGCTTTTTAGGACCCTTTGTGTGGGACGGTATGATAATGGAGTTCTAAAAAACTGTTTAATATGACATATGAGCGTTTGTGGTCCTTTTTAAATATTTGCTACTTAAACGATGTCCTAAAAAGGTATATAATAGGATGGTCGATGATTTGGGGTCCTATTATCATATAACTTAATAGGACACTTAAAATATGGATCCTAATAAATTACCTTTATAGGACGTTTATTCATTATGGTTGTATTATAATACACCATAATAGGACACTTGAGTTTTGAGTCATAAGACATCAGTTAGTTAAAACGCTTATTCACAAAAAGTTTTATTATAGCAAAATTTAATAGGACCTTTGACACGTGGGTATTAAAACGTTAACCTTTATAGGACGCTTATGTACAATGGTTTTATTATCGTACACCATAATAGGACATTTCATTTTTGAGTCATATAACATCATTTTTTTAAAACGATTATTTGCAAAAGTTTTATTATAACAAAACTTAATAGGACCCTTAAGACGTGGGTATTATAATGTTAACCTTTATAGGACGCTTATGCATAATGGCTTTAGTATCATACATCATAATAGGACATTTTATTTTTGAGTCATAAAATATCAGTATTTTAGAACATTTATTCGTAAAAGTTTTATTATAACAAAACTTAATTGGACCCTTAAAGGATGCATATTAATTATGGTTTTATTACAATACACCATAATAGGACACTTGATATATAAGTCATAAAACATTAATTATTTAGAACGGTTATTCACAAACGTATTATTAAAACATAACTTAATATGACAGTTGACACTTGGGTCCCATAGATTGATACACCATCATAGGACACTTGATATTTGAGTCATAAAACATCGGTTTAATGGAACGCTTATTCGTAAACGTTTTTTATTATAAGAAAAGTGAATAGGACCCTTGACAATAGCGTCTTATAATGTTAACCTTTATAGAACGCTTATTCATAATGGTTTTTTTATGATACACCATAATATGGCACATCTTTTTAGAGTCGTAAAACATCCGCTTTTTATAACGCTTATTCAGTTTTATAGAACGCTTAATTGCAAAAGTTTTATTTTAACAAAAATTAATATGACCCTTGACACCTGTGTCTTTTAACATTAACCTTTATAGTACGCTTATTTGTTGTGGTTTTATTATCATACGCCATAATAGAACACTCCTTATTTGAGTCATAAAACATCAGTTTTTTAGAACGCTTATTTACAAAAGTTTTATTTAAACATTAGTTAGTATGACACTTGATACTTGGGTATCAAAACTTAATACACCATAATAGGACACTTGATATTTGAGTCATAAAAGATCAGTTTTATGGAACGCTTATTCACAAAAGTTTTATTTAAAATTAGTTTTACTAAATCCTTATTATAATAATATTTCCCCTATTATTTCTTCCCCAATTATAAACCCTAAATCAATTAAAACCTAAAATGTCTTCCTCCTCCAATAGAAGTTATCGGCCACCACCACCAACACATTGTGAACATGATCAACCAGTAATTAGACAGACTTCGCGGACAATTGATTTCCCTTTAAGGCGTTTTCTTGGATGCGTTGAGTACTATAATGTAAGTTACTTGTACATTGTTTAAAACTGAAAGTAATAAGTGTTGATATTAGTGATGTGTGTTGTTTGTACCATCTAGGGTCCAAAATGTAAGACATTTTACTGGCTAGATCCTGAGTTGCCTAATGACTATTACAAACAAGAGGTTTTTAATTTGATTCAAAAGGAAAAATGTTTGAAAGAAGACAAGTACTCATTCAATGGAAAAATAAGAGATTTGGACAGGGAGATTGACTTTCAAAAATCAACTATGGAGAAGGAAATGTTTCTGCTGCAATTGGAGTTGAAAGAAAGCAAGTCTAGTGTGGTTTTTTTAAAGAAAATTGTTGTTGTTTTGTGTTTGGTTATTGTTGTTATGTTGATGTCAAAAATGTGTAATGAAATGCTTGTTATGTAGGTTTGATGTAATGACCTTTTGTGTAATGAAATGCTTGTTATGGGATATATGTGTGGATGCATTTACAGTTGTTGATGTTTGCTGAGATAGTAATGGGTAAAAACAGAATAAGTAAACAAGTAAAAGTCAATGGGTTGAGACCTAAATGTGTCTAACAACCAGCCATTAATGGCATTTACTTTGAAAACCTAATTGCTCCTATTATATAACCTAATTATGCAGACAAAGAATAATGTAGGACACACAATTACAAAACAATGAGCTCTACTAATCAACCAGGTATCTTTGTAACTCATCATCTTAAATATTTTGTAGTCCATTCTCTGAATTATAAGTGGTCCTTTTACTGATAATGAGTATTCTTTTGTTGCAGAAGTGATAACCATTTCAAGCGCTAAATCATCACCTATGTCAAGCTGTGAAGATGATTTAAGCTCAAAATCATCTTGGGCTGATTACTTTCCACCTAATTGGAAATTCAAAGGATTAACAAAGTCAGAAGCCAAAAAGTCAAAAGGCAAAAATGTTGAACAAGTTCCTGGTAAAAGGATACAAGTGTTAGGTCTTGCTAACAATGTTACTTGGGATGCAATAAAAAAGAAGACATTTGGAGTCAAAAAACCATCAGGATAATGTGTTATCTGTCTTTGTATTGTTATCTCTCTTAATCTTTTGGAAGTTTATGTATGGGTTATCTATCTTTGTATTGTCCTTATCTATCAATGATAATGGTTAATTTGGTGCATTATTGCTGTACTATACTAAGCCAGAATTGCACTCACAAAATAAACTATGCTTGATTCAAAAACACCAGAATAAGCTACTATACTAAGCCATGAGCACTGATTACAATGAATAAGCAAAAAGGACTGAGTGCAGGGCATCTCAGTCCTACTGGGGTGATTAGCAGACCAAATTAAAGCAACAAGATAAAATCTAGAATCCCAATTAAGCTCAGAATTCTCTAGTCAGCAGTACAAGCTACTAAAGGAAACAAAAAACAGAAGAGAAACAACAGTGAATAAGCAGAAATTAAGCTCTTAATATGGGCATTTGAGCCAAACAGTGATAAGCCATATTGACCCGTTTGACCCATTTGAGCCAAACACCCCTTAAGCAGGGTTGTTTTGAGATCTTAAAGTGAAAATATAAATAACAAGAAGCTAAAAAGTTAAAATTACCCAAATTTAAAGCAAACTAGATGACTAATAATACACTAAAATGACAACCAAGCCACAATAGGGGAAATAAGAAATGTATAAGAAAGAGTTATACAAACAGTAATGAGGCTTGTCATTGATTCTTAACAACTAATTTTACATAAAAACAGGGAGTATTACTATTTAGGTAATTGAAATCATTAAGCTTCTTCAACTGGATCTTCTTCATCGGCAATAACTAAGTCATTGTTGTCCACAACGGTTCCATCGAAACCACCTCTAACCAATTCAATATCCATTGTTTCGTCATGTTGAGGACCCATAAATGAGTCACCCTGCAAATGTGTTTCCACGTCATCAAGACTTGTTTGTTCATCCATGTCATAAACATGTCTGGGCGCTGTCTTGATCACAACTTGCCATCCTTTGTCAACACTATCTGCAACGTAAAATACTTGATGTGCTTGAGAAGCTAGTATAAAAGGCTCGTTATGAGCCTTCAATCCTTCAAAATTCAATAGAGTAAACCCGTTGTCATCTTCTTTTTTCCTTGAACCATTCGAAATCCAATCACAATCGAACAAAACTACTTGCTTGTCAATACCATACTCCAACTCAATTATATCATTCAAAACCCCGTAGTAAGTTACATCTCCCGCGATAGGATTGTTATCTGTAGCACTCGAGAAACTGTTTGTCATGGCCTGAAGATTAACCCCACTATTCTGTATTTTCCTATTATGTTCTACATCTTTTGTGTGAAATCGGAAACCATTTATGATAAATCCCCTATATTTTTTCACAAACTCAGATGGACCACTTGCCAAGTTCCTTAGACTTTCTGTGATTCTGTGATCCCCTCTAGCATGTAGCTCCTCAACCTAAATTAAGGCAAGATGTGTTAATTGTTTTGTTATACACACGTGTATTAGTAGGCCGAAAATGCTATGTCATTATAATTATTTTGCAAAAGTAATAAACCTGTGTATATTCCTTACATGATCTTGAAACCACGACTCAAAAGTCTCACTATGTAAACGTTGAATGTCACGCTTACATTTTCTCCGCTTTTGATGATGAACCATCGCCAGATGTTCACTGCAGTGTTAACAGATGATAATGATGATAACAACGACAAATATTAATCGTATAATATAATTTATGAAACTCACAACTAATATAATTACTAATTCATCAACTTCACTACAATTGAACAACACATATGAATGTGCTTTAGCCAAAATGTCAAGTTCCATTATTTCTACCTTTGTGGCACCAATCGGTCGACCCGCCATTAAAAAGATAGGTAAAACATATGCATAACCATCGTCCTCATAATTTCGACTTGTCTTATTATGTACGGTCTCAACATCACTGGATAAGTACAATGAACAAAACGACACACACTCTTCAGCTAGATATCCTTCTGCAATGGAACCCTCCGGGTTATTCCTGTTTCGCACGTAAGATTTTAATGTAGATAAATACCTGAGATATCAAAACCAAGAATTTTAGATTCAATAATATTTGTTAATAAAGGTATTTACTAAAATAGTAATGTGCACCTCTCGATTGGATACATCCAACGGTAATGAACTGTCCCTCCTAATCTGGCCTCTGAAGCAAGATGAACCGAAAGATGAACCATGACATCAAAGAATGATAGCGGAAAAATCCTTTCTAAATCACAAAGTATTTTTCCAATCTCGGTTTCCATTTGAACCAAATCATTTGGATTAAGAACCTTTGCGCATAATTGTTTATAGTAACGACATAGCTTCATCATAGTATAGCTCACGTGCTTAGGCAACACATTTCGCAAGGCAATGGGAAGCAACTGCTGCATCAATATATGGCAATCATGACTTTTAAGTCCAAACAGTTTTGGAGGTTTTAACTCTACGCATCTTGATATATTAGCTGCATAACCATCTCGAGCTTTCACCTTCTTAAGCACACGACAAAAAATATCTTTCTCTTTTTTATCCATTGAGAAACAAGCAGGTGGCAAATAAACTTTGTTGTTATCTTGAACTATAGGATGAAGTTCAGGTCTAATGCTCATTTCTTGTAAATCTAGGCGTGCTTTTATATGATCCTTGGTCTTCCCATCTAGATTCATTAGCGTTCCAAAGACACTGTCACAAACATTCTTCTCAATATGCATTACATCTAGATTATGGCGTAGCAAGTTATCTTTCCAGTACAGTAACTCAAAAAAAAAAATACTTTTCTTCTTCCAATTAAAAGGTAAATTTGGGTTGCTCTTCACAAGTTTTCCAAATTTAATTTCAAAACCATCTAACTCATCAAGTACTTCTTGTCCTCTTAAGCCACGGGGTTGCCTGTCTGGTTCTTCTGTGCCATCAAAAGAGTTTTTATCTCTTCTAAAAGCATGATCAGTAGGAAAATATCGACGATGTCCCATAAAACATTGTTTTTTGCCATGAGTCAAGCGTGTTGATTTTGTATGTTTATGGCAGTTAGGACATGCAAGTTTACCTTTGGTGCTCTATCCGGATAAATTTGCATAGGCAGGAAAGTCACTGGTCGTCCATAACAAACAAGTACGCATCCGAAAGTTACTTTTTGTTGATGCATCATAAGTGTCTACTCCTTTAAGATCCCACAACTCCTTTAGCTCAGCCACTAACGGTTCCATATAGACATCTATATTATTCCCAGGAGCAGATGGGCCAGGTATAAGTAACGTTAGAAAGAAATAAGGTTTCTGCATGCACATCCAAGGAGGTAGATTATATGGCGTCAAAACAACAGGCCATGTACTATGAGAAACACTCATTGTTCCAAAAGGGTTAAACCCATCACTCGCTAAACCAAGCCTGACATTACGAGATTCTTTGGCAAACTTATCATACTTAAAATCAATTGCTTTCCATGCTAAGGAATCTGCAGGATGTCTCAAGTAACCATCTTTCGTGCGACTCTCTTCATGCCATCTCATGGAGGCGGCTGTTTTAGATGACATAAATAACATTTGCAATCGTGGTATGAGCTAAAAATGACACAACACCTTTGCTCCAATCTTCTTACATGTATCATCTGTGGTTGACTCATCTGCAGAATCATCTTCACTTGTGTTAGGAATACGAATATTCCTATAAAAGACTCGGTCACCTAAATGATGTAATAGCATTATGATAGCTCGTAGTTAGTTTATTTATTAGATTAGATATTATAGTAATAGTTTAGATATTAGTCACACCGTGGAGGAAGGACGGGTCTTTACCCACTGTATACCTGATCCACAGCCCACAGGAGGGCGTATATTGTAATTGTATATATATACCCTTTCCCACACAAGGGAAGGGTTGGTTGATTTCATAATAACACACATACTAAGGTGTTTTTCTCTCTCAAAAAATCCTCTCATCTCTCTCTTTCTCTCTCTAATCTCTCCACCATGTTTACCTTCATCTTCCATAATCCAAGACCACCCGAACCACATGAATCAATATATATTTCGATCCTACAATTGGTATCAAGAGCCAAGGTTTCATCCTAGGATTGTTGGTGCTCAAATTTGTGGCTTGATGTTTGGTTCGAAATATTTTTTAATCAATCACCTCGAATTGATTTTTGGTTGAAGTGTTGTTGATGATTTGGTGGTATTGTTGTGTTTTGTGGTGTTAGTAGTTCTTAACTTTTCACTTGGGTTGGTTAAATTAGTTGTTTGGTTGATGTTTGATGTGATTTAGTGCATGATTCTTGGTTGAGATTAGCTTGTTTCTTGGTTGAGATTAACTCAAAAAAGGGAAAAAGGCAAACTGGCATGATAGTGACTTTCTTGTATTTTTGTGTCTTGTGGTTAGCTCAAGTTTGAGGTTAGCTCAAAAATGGGAAAAAGACAAACTGGCATGATAGTGACTTTCTTGTATTTTTGTGTCTTGTGGTTAGCTCAAGTTTGAGGTTAGCTCAAGTTTGTGGTTAGCTCAAGTTTGCGGTTATCTCAAGTTTGAGGTTAGCTCAAGTTTGCGGTTAGCTCAAGTTTGCGGTTATCTCAAGTTTGAGGTTAGCTCAAGTTTGTGGTTAGCTCAAGTTTGCGGTTATCTCATCTCAAGTTTGTGGTTAGTGTTAATCTGCTGTTAACTGCCAAGCTCTACGATTACCTTTAAACTTGCGGTTACCTCACATGTAATGTTGCGAGTTGTCCACAAATGATTAGTAGATGATGTAACATTAACCACAATACTAAAGACTAATCCTGGACTTCAGTTTGTCATCATTAACCAACATCTACAACAACACATCTATCCTAAACCAATTACATCCAAACCAACAAACTTACAAGATCTCAGACTCGTTCCTTTTTTTATTATGATCGTTTGCAAATTCTTGTGGAACTTAAATCATCATTGACCACTTTTTTGAAGACTCAAGCTTCGTTAATATCCGTAAGTTAAAGATAGGTTAATAACAATCATGTTATTTCCTTTCCTCGATTCGTTCACAAACAAACTCAAATGAATATAATATGAACAAATGATCTCAGCTCATTCAACACATCATAGATCCTTTTGAAGCATACACTTCTTGTTATTATACGAAACTACCAAAGATAGAACTATATCAACACTGATATCATCCCATCTATCTTTCGGCTGTGAAACATAAACAACAGGAATATAACCTACCCGTGACCCACTGTTAAGATCTTGATGCCGTGACTTTTAGTTTGTGGTATCGTTTGATCAACAAGGAATACAAAGGCCAATCTTTGTTTGTCATTTGCTTCAGGATTTACTTGAATTGATGTCTTGATAAAGAGTCAAATCGTCTTGTGCTTGAGTGTTTAAAATAAGGAAAGGGATGACGCATTTTCTTCTATTCTGTGATTTGGTTTGGGAGGATTATTGTGACTGCGTCTTTTTGGGTGAAGGCGTGAGATTAGGGTTCAAAGGGATTAGGGGTATAATGTATATAATTTATAAACCCTAGTTACCAGATTAAGGTGTGGACTTGGGCTTTTCACATTTAGATGATTATTTGCAATTGTTTGGACTTGGATGGGCTTAGCCGAAGTGTGCTTATATTACTATGGGCTTACACTTAATTTTGTTTAAAGCAAATTTGAGTCGAGTGAAATTCCATGACCACGTATAACAGTTGAATTGGATGGGCTCTAGTTTAGTAAATTTTTGTGAATGACTTTTGGAATATTGAGTAGTAATTTTGGTCTTATGAACTTCACGGGAGATACTGTTTATTGACAAAATCGAGTAAATCATTCTCAAGATTCAATACAAACGATCCTACACGAAACCCTAATTTACCGAATCACATTCTTAACAATCAAACCGAATCACATTTTTAACCGTCAAAAGGCTAGCTTTTGGGTATTTCACCGCAAGAGATGATCATGAAATTTATTTGGTATCTCTTATTTGAGATTGAAGTGGGTTTCACGAAGGCGAGTACTTATTTTATCTTGAAGTCGGGGTTGGTTGGATGCATGACTTTCAATGATAACTTGCTCATGCTTAAATATTTAAGTTGAAGACTTGGTTTATCTAGTTACCAGTAGTCGGGGTGGATGGTTGAAGACTTGGTTAACTATCACTTAAAGGAGTTACATTATAGTACTCAGTGTCACACGCATATGACGTTGTGGATAATCGCAAGAGGTGATGATAGTCTCATACTTTGTCAGGATAGTATTAAGTACTTAGAGATTTGTATGGTGCACAAATTCTCTACACCGCTCTTCCAACCAAAGTGCAAGCTTAAGTAACATATTTGGGAATTCCACTTCATTTTCAAGTTGGGTATATCGGATTTACTTCGCCAAGTGGTCACAGCAAAAGCCGACAAATACGAAGTTGGGTTGTTTGCCAAAAAGTTCAAAGGTTGAAATGTGATCAGCAATTCTCATGGGATATTTGATGCTACAGAATGTCAATGATACTTCACAAGAGCTTCTCGGGTATATGGTTGTACACGTCAAATGATGCTTCCGAAAGCTCGAAACCATCATTGGGGAAGAAACGTGTACTTTGATGATATAAGGTCAACCTCCAGCAGTTTGCTCAACTCATCGGTTCGAATTGCTCAACTCAGCGGTTAGCTCTTGTATTGTGGTAGTGGTAGCGTTTAACTAAGCAGTGAGATTTTTGTGATTTGTTAACTACTTGTGCTTGGTGAATTGTTGCAACTTAAGTCGTTTCGATTAATCTGATTGTGATTGGACGTTGCGAATTAACTCTTACGACTTGACTTATCACGATCGGATATATTTTTACTTGACTTGTTTCGACTTGACACTCAGTACAAACTGTGACTTATCTAAAAATCAACGATTTGGTGGTGTCCAGCGATTAACTCAGTTGTGAGATTCTAGTGATCTGTTAACTACTTGTGCTTGGTGAATTGTTGTGACTTAAGTCGTTTCGATTAGTCTGATTGTAATTTGACGTTGTGAGTTAATCCTTACGACTTGACTTATTACGATCGGATCTATTGTAACTTGACTTGTCGCGCCTTGACACTTAGTGCTAATTGTGACTTATCTAAGTTCTCATTCTAAGTTTATTTCGCATATTACGTCTTTCGGTTTCTTCTGATGACTTTAGTAAAATCCCGGGAAAGAATAGATTTCTCGGTTTAAGTCACAAGAATTGTAAAATCCCGTTTAAGACTACATCATGACAACTACGGCTTCAACTGATGACATTCAAGCTGCTGGGTCCAATACCCGACCTCCTATGCTCGATAGGATTGATTACGAATCGTGGTCTAAAAATTTTTTTGACTTTACTGTCAAGGGAAGGAGAATGGGAAAATATTCTGTAATCAATTGATGAAGGACCGTTTTTTATGGGAACTTCTAGAGACACAATTTCTACCGATGAAGATGAGTTTTGACATACTTTATGGCATTTTGGGTATAACGAGTCTTTATTGGGTTATGTGTGTTTGACTATGATCGGGACAAAACCATTATCAAAGTTCATTCAAAATATCAAAAAGGGCTAGATTTGGGCATTTAAACCACAAGATGTGACTACGGCGTTAATTCAGTATTATTTATTTGAGGTTGAAGTGAAATTTCATGGGTGCGTGTATTTAGTATCTGAAGATATCGGGGTGGTTGGATGAAGATTCTTCGAGATCCTTGTTCGAGCTTTTAACCTTTACAATGACGAAGACTTGGATATCTAGTTATTTTTTGGATTCTTCTTTTCTATTACCATAAAATAACTATCATTTTAAGGAGTTACGTTGTAGTGCTCAGTGTCACACGAAGTTGTGGATATTCAAGAGGTGATGTACGTCTTATACTTGATGGTTGGTTGGTTGAAGAGTATAGAGTACTTAGGGATTCGATGTTGCACGAACTCTCAACACCGCTCTTTGTCACACATTAGTGCAAGCTTAAGTCACAAGTTTGGGTTCTTTTACTTCAGTTTCAAGTTCATCATATTGGGTTTTTCTCCATCAGTTGTCTTGACAAAAAGCCGCAGAGATGATCAGTGGTTCAACTTGTCACCTTGGTTTTAACGTTTCACTGTTACGTCAGGGTATGATTAATCGTAACCATCAGGGGAGAGAGAATGTGTACATCAAGGACGCACAACAGGTTTATGTGATCAGGGCTTAATATCCAAGGATGGATACATTCTATAGATGATCAGTGGTTCAACTTGTTACTTTGGTGTTATACTAAAGACTGAAGAAGGTCGAGTCGTCAGTCTATTCTTTATTCTCGGTTGAGTGTTATTGTCTCATGTGTGCGCTGCGGGCTGATGGGTTATATGTAAGGTTACTGGAAGGCATTTGGTGAGATGAAGATGGTTGGTATTCTGTTCCTCCATATTGGGCAATCTTGAAGTAGGTCGTGTCTACAGTCTTCTCTACATTCTCCGCTATGTGATTAGAAGACTAAAGACGGCATGTATTTGGTTATCAAAAGACCTCTTCATATTATGGGTGTTCGTCCAAAGTCTTCCTTCTATTGTGGGTGTTCATCAGAAAGGTTTTCAGGATTGGGGGAGGGCACTAATTAGGGGAGAGTGAAATGCCTGAATTAATCCCTGGTTAAATGTGCTCACGTTACTCTTCAGCATGTCAAATGATGGAAGCGGAGAAAAGTCTGGAAGCTGAGGAGTAATGATCTTGGTTCGTATCCTTGTACATATTTTAAAAACCAAAAAGAAAATAGAAAAATATAAAACCTATAAAAACCATAAAAATCTGAAAAATCATATAAAATACAAAAATATTCTTCTCACGACATGTCTCTTGTGTAATCAATATTATGTACGTTTCTAGAAATGTCATTCAATAA
Organism: Artemisia argyi; assembly: GCA_030686995.1. NCBI lineage: Eukaryota > Viridiplantae > Streptophyta > Magnoliopsida > Asterales > Asteraceae > Artemisia > Artemisia argyi. The sequence goes on from CM060677.1 coordinate 188,056,827, forward strand.
TGACACGGAATCATACATATGCTTGAGCAAGAGTTTTTTTCAGTTTTAAATAAAGTTTTTTTTTAAAACATGTCGTCTCTCAAAACATTCTTCAAAACTAAGGCTTGTAGTCAATTCAGACTACAACCCGAACTTAAAATTTTGGCTTGTAGTCATTTCAGGCTTCAAAATTAAGGTTTGCTATTACTTCAGATAGCAACCCGTTTTTCAAAATGGGGAAAACACGTCGCCAAAAAGACGGTTGTTCCTCTTACCGGGTGAAGTTCATCCGGGCATGGAATACTTTACATCCATGCACCCTCGATCTAATGTACGCTTCAGTGCATTATTTCTTGATCAAGAAGAGAAATCTTCTTTTTATCGCCAAATACTTTCCATTCTATGATTTTTCCGGAAAGTATTTGTGCAAAACTTGGTGGTACCATGAGATTTTGATTGAAAATCAATTTGAACTCAAACTTTGATGAAATTTTTCACTCAATCAATGCCATAACATATTTATGTTTTAACCATCTGTCATTGATTGAGGGGGAGAATGATTTTCAAAAATTTTATGTATCATCAAAACTCCCACTTTGTACAATACAAAAGCAAGATTTGTGATGGTTATGTGTCAGAATGAGTAAATTTTCAAAGACTGTTCGTTAAAACTTCGAATCTTTTGCAAACTCTTTAAATCTGACACATAACAACCTCCCTCACAGTTTGAGGGGGAGCTAGAAAAAGTTCCTTTTATCAGAAAATATTAAAATTGACCGCATTTCTCTCCCAAAACGCTTTCTAAATTATTTAAGTCAATTGAGATCAAAAATCTCGAAAGGTTTGAAATTTTTGATCGGGGGAGAGAACGTGATTTAAATAAGAAATCTGATAATCAAATGTGATCTTTTCGATTCAATAATAGGCTCCCACATATGTGCTAAACACTTTCGAATATCGATGCACATATTGAGGGGGAGCGAAAGGCGTTTGTGGAAGTAATACCTAAGACCGACCATTTACTTTAATGCACGGAGTTATAAGGACGGTTAAGGTTAGGTATAAGTTCCCATGATCCACCAGAACCGGAAGGATCTTCCCAGGGACAATCCATAGATAGATTAGAAGTCCTTAGGAATGATTGAAAAAAGGAGTAAAGTGAGAAAGGGAAGAGTGCGGACTGAGATAGAGCTAGGACTGGAACAAACCCAACAAGGTTCTAGTGGTGAAGTCTCGGTAAGCACTGAAGGGGTTGAAGAATGAAAAAGAAATGAAATGAGAAAGGGTGAAAAGAAATAGCCCTCCAAATATTCAGCCTTAGGGCAGAAACCGGGTTCAATTCATAATCTACTGGCGGTTACTAAGGTAACACCGGTATTGAAGACAAGACGTCATGGACCAAGTGACGCACTGCACCAAACTTCCCAACCACTCAAGTTCTCTTAAAAGAGCTTGTTTCAATCTCACGGGGAACCCTGTACAATGTATCGACCGCTCATTGCGAGCTATGTTGATACCTAAAACAGGAGACGCCTCCCCAGTCTCCAGGAGCGGATCAAAACGCACTATTGAGTCTAGAGCCATGAGATCATCCATAAATCTCATTAGGACACATTCCAAATATGCTTATTGTTTCACACAATGTGGAAAATAAGATAAAATATTTAGAGTCCAACGCATTATCCTTGTGGTATTGCCAAAACATCCGAGTGATATGAATATATTCACAATGAAGATGGAAATCCTTCTAGAGCGAACATCACTCAAGCTCTTGGTAGGTGACATGTGAGATCCATCTTGGATCAATGATCAAGTGACAACTGGAAAGCAACAATGGTGCGATTCAACTTTGAATCAAACTTGTTCCAGGATATGGACTGACGGATACTTTTGCTAAAACCTTTCAATGTGCTCACAATCTAATTTTTCGAGCACATTGATTGTGTATAATCTTTCAAACAAAAGTGACTTCTATAAATCAATTTCTCTTCAATCCGTGAATATCAATTCACCGATTCACTCTATCATGCTGACTGCTTTGAGACGTTCCGGTATGAGAACATGCTAGGTATGAAGATTCCGAAGTGGATTCTTTGGAAAATTCACTACTACAAGCTGGAAATTCATGTCAAGGAGAGTCTTATTTAAAAGAGACTCTACCTGATCACAGGTCAGTTTTCACAAAACCGGAGGGTAGTCTGTCCTCGCAGAATGAATGACAAAGCCATATTCATTCTCTATCTTTATTGCTAACTGTTTTATTTCAGGGACACATATAAAGATGGCGGTGATGGCTGCAGTTTCCAGCTGAATCGGGTCAATCCATACCTCATGCTCACACATCCTCCATACTATCAATGAAGATGAGAGACTTGCTACAACAAATGTTGAGAGACTACTAACAACGTTTCCGCAACTCTGATGATAAAGTCTCCTGGTCCACAAACTCCAATGCAACGTCTCCAGATACAGAAGGGTGTGAGCATGATGGTCCTTAGTCATTACATCACATGAAGGCAATACAACTATGGATGAGCTTGGAGATTTACTTTGGCTGATGACCTCAAAGGAAGCTCAAAGATCACATATCACAAAGGAATCCAAATCACAAGCTCGCTTGCTTGAAGTACAAAGTGTGCAGATAAGTGAAGAATCAGAACCTACGAGCTATAAAGATAAGAATGCTTGAAGATCAAAGATCTTAATTTCCAAGGTGACCTCGCTTAGGGGGAGATTGTTAGGAATACGAATATTCCTATAAAAGACTCGGTCACCTAAATGATGTAATAGCATTATGATAGCTTGTAGTTAGTTTATTTATTAGATTAGATATTATAGTAATAGTTTAGATATTAGTCACACCGTGGAGGAAGGACGGGTCTTTACCTACTGTATACCTGATCCACAGCCCACAGGAGGGCGTATATTGTAATTGTATATATACCCCTTCCCACACAAGGGAAGGGTTGGTTGATTTCATAATAACACACACACTAAGGTGTTTTTCTCTCTCAAGAAATCCTCCCATCTCTCTCTTTCTCTCTCTAATCTCTCCACCATGTTTACCTTCATCTTCCATAATCCAAGACCACCCGAACCACATGAATCAATATATATTTCGATCCTACAAGTTGCTTTATACCTTGACGTATGGCATATATCACATTCTGTTTTATTAATGTTTTCTTTCCAGTACAGCATACAATCATTAGGACATGCATCAATTTTATCATAACTAAGTCCCAACTCTCGAATTATCTTCCTTAGTTCATACAATGACTTTGGTATAGAAGCATCGGGGAAGGCTTCCCTCATTGTATCCAGCATCATGCTGAAACCATTATCACTACATTTCCCAACACACTTACCATGAAATAGTCTAATGATAAAAGAAAGAACTGATAACTTACACCCAGGATATAGTGGTTTCTTTGCCTCTCCTAACACTTTATAAAATTTTTTCGCATTTAGGTTTGGCATACTCATACTTTCACTTTGTGTTCCCATGTCATCGGTTTGTGAGTCATCACCAAACCGATGGAAGGCATCATTCACCAACCCTTGCATGTCATCTTCAGCATCCAACATTGGAGCATCACTTGATTTGGAACTGAAAGGTGGAATTGTATAACCTTTCATAAACCTGACACATAACAGATGTGTTGTAGCCTCCGTCCGATCTACCCATATCTGATTACCACAATCAATACATGGACATGAAATCTGTCCATTTTTACCCTCATTATAAAATATATGATCAAGAAAGTCGTAAAGACCTTTTTTATATTCAATGGTAAATCTTGGTAAAGACATCCAACTCGTATCCATCTTAAACCTAATTCAATTAACCACAGAAAACCACATATAATTTCAACAAAAAGAAAGGGAGCCTAATTCAATTAACCACATATTTTGTTTCATAAAAATTTAGCAAAAATGATTAGGGTTTTAATTATGAGGTATTACCTGGTCTTGATGATGTTGGTGAGTCCTGTTGGCAATTTTGGATGGTGGAATGATGTGTATTTGGATCTTAAAATTAGAAATACTTTTACAATTTATTTTTAAGCTATTTCTTAATTAATTGCTTAATTATTACTTCAAAGCTAGATAAACTAATTTAAATCTAAAAATTAGAAATTAAAAGTCAAAATTGCAAAAGTAATTTTTACATAAGCTTGAAACCTTATAAAAGTTATAAAAATTATAAAAAGTTATCTGGCATAAAAATTAAACACTAAAACTAATTTATTTTTTGCTTTTTAATTTAAACTAATTTAATTAAAATTAACTCTAAAAATTACCTAGTGAACAGTAAAAATTATGGGAAAATTACTAGGAATGCTACAAGTTACAAGGAACCTAGGAAAAATATGAGGAGGGGGAAAATGGTACGGATAAGCAGTTAAATAAGCTAAATAGTAGAAATAAGCTAAAAGGAACTATATTAAGTATATATATTATGCAATAACAAACGGAACTGGTGCCCCAGAGCAATTGGAAGGGGGTTGTGGTATTGTGCATGTATGCTTGAGGTCCCAGGTTCGAACCCCACTTTTTGCAATTTTTCCATTTATTTTATTTTTTTGATTTTCTTTTTACAAAACTTTTTTATTACTAATTATAAGTAACTTTTGTTAAAACACTTTTTTCAAAACTCAAAAATAAGCTCTCTATGAGCTTTTTAGCTTTACAGATGCTTTTTTAAGCCAAAATGGATTTATAAAAGGAATTAAGCTACAAATAAGCTACAATAAGCTAAATAAGCTGTAACTACATGAGTTATACCTACATTAAGCTAAAACCTACCAGATAAGCTAACAGAATAAGCACTAGACCACAATAAGCACTTGGCCAAATATCACATGCCAATCAGGCCAAAACCAAGAACCTTGCAGCCCTTGTGGGGCCCACGAGGGTTGACAGGGATCCAAAGTGAGACTTGATATGAAAAAGTGACTTATTGAGGTTTCTAAAAAGCTAGGACTAAAGGTTTGGGTCCCATAGATAAGCACTTGAGGAGGGCTTGAACTTGGGTGGTCAACATTGATCACTCAGTGTATGGGTGGAATTGGACAAAAAAAAAAACTAACTGCAGCCCTATCTAATAAGCTCAAAAGTTTGAAATAAGCCCTTAACCTTATAGATGAGCTTATTGGCTTTCCAAAAAACCAATAAGCTCACTGTGGGGCCTACTAATGAAGAAGCTAAGGCACATGGCAAGTTGGGTTTTGAGCTGATGCCCTGGTGCAGGGCAATGTTTGGCCCTGCAGGCCACTTTGAACTATCACCTAAGCCAGAAAAAAATCATAAAAATAAGCTAACTGTGGGATTCAAAAGCTTAGATGGGGAATTTCAACATGTAAAAAGCTCAAGACTTGAATCTCAACACAAAATTCACAAAAATTCTCCCAAGATCTGAGTTTTTGACTAACATACCATTTTGACTTTTTGATTTTGAACTTAAACTTTGACTTTAATGAAACTTGTTTGATCCGTATGCACTAATTATGATTATTTATGCTATGATAACACTAATTTAAGATACATGAACAAGATTTAGACAAAGTAGGTGAAATTTGATCCTCACAGGTCCCAACAGTGGACTGTGAGAGTGAAGGTATTTTGATTTTGACTTTCTCTAGTTCAAACCTTGGTTTTATAGTTTTACTAGTCCTAATATCACCTAAGAGGTCAGAGTGTGCAGAGAAACAAGTGAAAAGGCAACTACCACAGTTGAAACAACACAGAACCAAACACCCCATAATAACTGATTTACCAAATTTAAAAGGCAAATGAGCAATCTAAATCATAATACTGATACATAAGCTTGTACTAGGCTAAATTAAACACATATAAACAAAATCAACCAACATTTAACAATAACAACTAACAATCACAGATTTATGAAAAATTGGAACAAAAGAATGAGACCTTGCCCCTAGGCTCAACCAAGGGCTCTTGAAACAGCTACATAATCAACAAAACTCTCTTCTCCAACACCCCAACATAATCAACATTAGCACATACAGATTATCATCAAAGCACTTAACAAAACAAACGGCCATTAAACATAAATATGTACATAACATTAAAATATTAACCATTGTAGCCAAACATAAACACATAATAAAGTTCAGAAACCATCCCCTTCAGTCTTCAACATAAATACATAATATGTTCTTCATCCAAACAACTACATAACCCAACAACATAAGACCAAGAGACACAAAAACCACAAAAGACCCAACAACTACCTTCATTCTTCATCATACTTCTCCAGCAGCTCAATGGTCTCCTTCTTCAATGCTATCAACCTTTGAAAATCAACCACAACACTTGCAAGAGATTCTACCAAACGTCTCTCAGTGATCTAGACTTCATGGAGTGAATCATAAACATCCTCAGCAGCCAGTTCTTCATTAGTATTTAACTCAAACACCTCGCTCATACGTTCGGTTCTCTTATCCACATTCATACGCATGTCGTCTCTCACAGCCGCCACATTTCGCATGTTCACCTCATTAATAGGTATCTCCTGAATATTCTGAAAAATAAAACAGTCATGAAGCTTATCGAAACCACAAAGATCTTTCAGTTCCTTTAAGTATGGCTTGTCAGACATTTTCAATTAGGGTTGTATATAGAGAAAAAGTTATGAACTGAAAAAAGTAGATAGATGAACTGAAAAAATAAAAAGAAAACAAACATACATATAAAGGGTAGATGCATGAACTGAAACAATTAAGAGATGTATTAACGAGAAATGAAAGAATTAAAACAAGTAATGATGAGAACTGAAAAGACTGAAGAAAATCAAAGGTCGAGAAAATACTTACGCGTTCCCATAATATATTTTAATTGGGATGACTCAAACTTCACCCAATTCAGTTTCAGTTTGAAGAATTTCTAAAAAGAGAGGAACTACTAACTCGGGGTTGAGTCTAAATATATTTCGGGTCGGGTTTGGGTCGACCCATCTAACCCCTTTATTAATCAGGGCAGGTTCGGGTTGTGAATAAATTAAGTGGGTCGACCTGCCAACCCGTTTAAGCTTTTTTTTCTTAATGTGGCAACTTTTGTATCAAAAAAAGGTTGACTGGGTCAACCTAAAACCCGTTTAACCTTTTCAACCCGTGAATTTCAAAAAGATCCCGCCCATCTTTATAAATGGTTATAATTTGGATATTATTTTTAAAATATTCATGATTATTATTTTCAAATTCAATGAAACCAAACTAACCGAACAACCCGATAGTACACTTGGGTCATATGAACCGGTGATATTGCCCTGTTGTCGTCCTTGATGAACCTTAATGACGAATCTTTGATATGATTCTTTTTACTATGAACCTTTTGGATATGAACCTTTTGATATGGCACTCTGATTAAGATATGATATCTGACTATCAGTTTGATACCCGAGCCATTTCACTAGTCATGGGGGTTCCATGTCCGGGTCATTGATGGACCAATGGCATATATGACTCTAGTGTGTTTGAGTGATGTTCCACACCATCCCTTATATGTTACATGTTATGAGCTCAAGTATATGTTTTGCCACTATGTTATCTGCAGGGGAGTATGGATGCATCCTATATCTGTTATCTACAGTTAGTGGATTATCTGTTATTTGATATGATATGTTATGTTTCTAGGCTCGTGGTGGATTACTGTCCTATCTCTCACTTCATGCGAAGCAATACATTCAATCATAATGGTCGGCACTTTATGATCACCTCGCGTATATTGGCCTCACAAATGCCTAGGATAATTCCTCCGTTCAATATGTGTACAATATAGGCTACAAAGCATCCCCGGAATGTGACGTCATGGGAAGTCGGCTTACGTAAAACTCTTGACGATATAAATGAATGACCACATCCGTTGAGAGTTATTCATATTAGCTTTTTCAAAGTTTTTAATTTTCTTATCTTCTAAATAGTTTAAACTTTTTACCAGACATATTTCATAATTTTCTGAATAGTTTTGCTAATTTTCTTGATTTAATTTATTTTATTTATCTTTTAATTCATAAAAAATTAAATAACAATAAAAAAAGTATAATTATTTTTTCTAAAAATTTATTTTACTGATTAGAATTTAAGAAAATTAATTTTGCATCCCTAGAGTTATTATTTCATAAACTTTACGTTTTAACCAAATCAATCCCGAATCCAAAGCAACACCCACCAACCAAACGGCCCCTTAGTTGATAACCCGAGCAACGACCGGGTAATACTCTAGTTCTTTTTTAGTTTCAAATACAATAAAATACCTATACATATATATTATATATATACAATAATATAATACTTTTCATATACTGTATACTAGGTAGTATTAATTAATTTAATTATACATCAAATTATACCCTATCACCAATTCATCCCGCCCAGACCGATTACAAGCTACAAGGTGGTCGACCGCCCGACTACTGATTCGTGATTTTTGCAACATTGGATATGAACCTTTTGATATGACACTCTGATTATGATATGATATCTGACTCCCTGTTTCAAACCCGAGCCATTTCACTATTCATAGGGTTCCATGTCCGTGTCATTGATGCACCTATGGCATATATGACTCTAGTGTGGTTTACTGTCCTACATCTCACTTTATCTTTCGGGTCAACTGGATGCGGATACGCTTTAACAAACGTAGACCACTTAGGATAAATCCCGTCTGTAAGAAAATAACAACATTTTAAATAACGCCCGCGTAAAACAAATGAACTATCTGGAGCCGCTCCATTTCGGGCAGTAAGATAAAACAGAGACTGATTACTTCAACACATTGATATTGTTGTTTGACCCGAGAAGTCGGAAAAACGAATGCCTATATATTATATATACAATAATATAATACATTTCATATACTATATACTACTATTAATTAATTTAATTATAAATCTAATTATACCCTAAAAATTTGGGGAAAACTTACCCACCCACGTTCACATAAACCCGCTTAAAATTTTTGGGGAAAAATTCAGATTCATATATAAGTCTTGGCGCTGCGAAAATCAAGCATATCTTTTCGGAAATCAAGTATTTGATTCGATCTTATTAATGGAAATCGTTTTTCACATACGGTTAAAATCTCAATTTTGGTTTAGGGTTGTATGTAGGCAGCAAAACAAGGATTGTGGGTTTTGACTTTTGAATGAAGATCTGACTCAACAGGTAATGGAAACCTCTGTTGTTGTTGTTATTATTATTATTATTATTATTATTATTATTATTATTATTATTATTATTATTATTATTATTATTATTATTATTGGTATTATCATTGTTATACATTGTTATTGTTATACATTGTTAGTGTTTGTTTAACCTTTGTAATGAGTCTTAAGTGTGGGAAATGGTGGGTTCGGGTATGTGTTTGGTTGACCTCTTGTGATGTGATCATAAGTGCTGCTTATTTGTGATGTGGTACAAGTTGTATTTTAGTTGCTCTGTTTAATTTAAATGAATGTTGGTATACCTGTGTAAAGTTTGTTCAAAGGATTTGGGTAGTGATAGTGATAGTGATTTGATATCAGTTTCTAGCTAATGTATTTCATTCTGTGACATGTAACTGAAGGATTTGAGTCTATTTTTGTTTGTAGATAATGTATTTCATTCTGTAACATGTAACAGATAGTGATTTGATTTCAGTTTTGTTGTTCTCAAATGACTATTGTTCTTTGCAATCTCATAATAATTTTATTTGTTTTGTGCACCAGTGATGGAAAATAACAGGATGCAACGCCAAGTCACCACGAGAAATACGAATGATTATGAAATGTCCAGAAGGACAAGGATTCAAGAAAACCAACAGAGATTACAAGCTTTGGGAGTGAAAAATCTTGCTAAGTCTTTGACAAGTCTAGTAGAGAGTGACAAACCAAAGAAAAAGAAAAAGAAACCAACGGATACCGGTGAGAAAGATGCAGATTATATGTCTGGTTCAGACTTTCATCTTGATGCTGAGGAAGATAACCCAGAAGAAACGGCTACACAAACAAATAAAAAGGTACTAATAATAAATTTGGCTACTATATTTTCTTTATGTTTGTTTTCTAACAATTCTAGTTGCATGAAACAACATCGAAAATACATTGCTCCAATGTCCATGACTAGATTTAAAAATTTAGCACAAAAACGAATGAGTACTCCGAATGTCTCCCATGGGCTAACATCTTCAGAATCTCAATCGCAAAAGGGACAACAGATTGATACAGGGAGGGCAATACGTAGTAGGGTACAGGAGTCCGACCAAGTCCAAACGAGAAATGATCAACCAAATTCTGTCAAGAGAGGGAGATTAACTGCAACTGAGAGAAACTTAGTTGCAATTGACAACGATGATGACCACGGGGAGCGTGACTTGAGATCTCATGGTAACTATACATAAATTTCTAATATTATATATATGATATTAAATTACTATTAAGTGTATATTTAGTTAACTGTTTTCGATGCTTACTTTTTTTTTTTTTTTTTTTTTTTTTTAATGTAGATAACAATGAAGACCTTTATGATGTTGAAAATGATGATATCGAAGACATACCTATGAATGAAGATATTGAACAACAAGCTACTTCAGAAGATGATGTAGATAAAGACATGGATGATTTGGAGAATGAGGATGATTTGGAGAATGAGAACGATTTAGCAAATGACGGCGATGATCTAGTCGGAGAAGAGATTCAAGCTCAGCATCCTGAAAATGAAGAAAACCATGAAGTTACACAAGCTCGAAATGAAACAGGTTAACATGGTCTACTTGATTGCATCGTTTTAAAAATAATATATCATATATTGTGTAATATAAGAAGAATATATAATAAAGTTAAAATAAAACAAGACAAAGTACAACGCTAAGATATTGCCTCCATTTCAAATTATTTAGTACTTTAAATGTATACGTATCTATTGTAAATCATGTTCACTTTTTGTAGTTCGGATTGTAAGCAAAATAAAGAGATGACCAACACGTATGGCAAAAGTTTGGGCCCAATAAAAAGTGGATAGAATTCCTATTTTAGTTAATGAACACGGACAACCTATTAACGACAAAAGTAGTCATCTGACTCATTTCATGGGAACCCTTTTAAGGAGTGGAAAGTATTGCCCGATTTATAAACCATGGAATAAAGTTGACGCCGCAAAAAAAAAAAAAAAAAAAAAAAAAAAAAAAAAAAAAAAAAAGCTTTGCTTGAACTCTTAAAGGTACACAATGTTAAATTTGTATGTTAATGAATAAAGTATTTGTTTTCTAATGTGAGCTATTACATTTTTTAGACAAAAATTGATATTCCGGAAGCTGGAGAAAAATGGATATTGCAATCATTTGGCGGAAGGTGAAGAACTGGAGGGCAAGAGTTAAGGAACACTACCATGATCCGTCTTTGTCAGTTAAGCAACAAATAAGCTCTAGGCCAAAGCAAGTGCAAAAAAAACAATGGAAGAAGCTTGTGAAGTATTGGAATAAAGAAAACACTAAGGTGTGTGTGGAAAACTAGAAGGGGGGTTGAATAGTTTACCGCTTTTTAGGTTCTTTTTAACTTGAATATCCTTTTAGAAACTTTACGTTTGCTTAAATATATAAACGCAACTTTATATGTTTGATTCTTTGAAAATCTTTTCATGTGAATAACAATTCTAACTTTACTTGTTTCATACTTTGAAAAGCTTTACTTGTGATGATCCTAACTTTGCTTGTTTTAGTTCTTTGAAAAGCTTTACATTTGTTTCAAGATATAAATACAACTTTACTTGTTTTAATTCTTTTGGAAAGCTTTATATGTGATTAGAAATTATAACTAAAAGACAACATGTAATAAGCAAAGATAAAGAAAGAAACGATCAAACCACAACACGATTGTTTATCGTGGTTCGGCTACAAGGACTCTTTTTCCTTGCCCTACATCCACGCCCCGAGTTTCCAACTCGAGAGTTATAAGCACTAATCAACAAGCTCCTTTCACCGGTGGAGAAAACCTTTACAACGTCGCTTACACTTTTACCGACACTAAGCTAGATGTCGAGTTCTTTTACAAGGGTACAACCACTCCCATTCGTCGCTTACACTTTTACCGACATTAAGCTAGATGTCGAGTTCTTTTACATGGGTTCAACCACTCCCGTTCGTCGCTTACACTTTTACCGACACAAAGCTAGATGTCGAGTTTTTTTCCAAGGGTACAACCACTCCCGTTAGTTCTTTTACAAGGGTACAACAACTCCCGACACACTACGTATTTTGAGGCCTAAAATACTAACCACTTACATCTATATACATGACACACATGAAGTATAAACTATCAAAGCTTATACATGACCAAGCTACCAAGACTTGCAACTTTAGAGTTGAAGCTTGTAACTTCTTGAATGATCTTGTGAAGTCCCTTGCTACATAAGAGAATCACAAATCAAAAGGTTACTGAGTTAGTTGAGAGAGTATGTGAATATATGTCCTAAAAGGGTTACCAAAAACTAACAAATGGTTTGGTATTTATAGCAAACAATTCTGCAGGTCTGGCGGATCAGGCGGACCCCTTAAAAGGGTTCCGCCCGTGTACCCCCAGGGTACCGCCAGGGCTGCAGTTGGTTTTGCAATAAATCTTGCAAACCAAACAAGGTCTTGTCTCATAACTCCTAGCAACCAAACCATGTCACATCTCATAATAACAAGTCAAATACAAAGCTTGCAAGCAACAACAAAGTTAGTCAAACACATTTCTTTCCATAAATGCATCATGACAAAACTTGCCCTAAATGTGATGTGACCTTACTATATAAAGAAATAAATATGATGTGACAAGACTCATTTTAGTTTAAGAAATAAACAAAATGTTTTGTTTAAAAGGAAATGTTAACCTTAGTTAAACAAGACTTAAACACATAAAGTGATGATTTACTTATAGCCAAACTTCATACTTTGTCATTAACAAAACTTAGCAAAGATCGTAAAATATAAATAACGTTTTTAGGCGATATTTGTATTAACAATCTCCCCCTTTTTGTTGATGACAAAACATAAACTTTATTTATAAGTAAGTCACTAGTTTTAGTGTTAAGTCTTATAAAGTTAGTATAAAAACTTGTTTTTGCAAAGATGAGATGATAAGCACAAGTTGATAAGCACAAGTTTATATAAATTCTCCCCCTTTTTGTCGAAACAAAAAGAAGAGTAGCGAAGCGGAATTAAGACTTGCTCCCCCTTGGACGATACTCCCCCTAAATGGAGTGCCAAGAGAGGAGATATGGATTTTGAACCTACAAGAAAAAGGTTAGTTGTTGCACAAGATAAGTCATGAAAGTATTTCATGTTTAAACACAACTAAGAGTTGTGAAGTGAAATAGTACAACACTCATGCTCCCCCTTGAATATTACTCCCCTAAATGGAGTATCAAGGAAGGAAAACATGGATAATGAACCTACAAAAAGAGAGGTTAGTTTCTAAAGCACAAGATTAATGTATGATACCATATCAAAGTATAGTTCCCACATCATACCTAAATGGTCATCAAACAATTCAAACATTGTTGTAGAATGAATTTCATTAAATTGTAAAATTTTGACTCTTAGAGAGTCAAAGACACAAAATTAAGATGACAACATCCTACTTTTTTTAAAAAACAAAGAAAAACTAAAAATAAACTAAGACCATAAAATGCTACAAGGAAATTTTCATTTTCCTTTGTGAGAAACATTTTCCACAAACAAGGCTAAGGTTGTTTAAGGATGAAAATGTGGGTTGTGGTTGTAGCGGGCTTTATTTTGAAGGTTGAAAGGATGACACGGTTTTGGTTTGTTGGTTTAAATGGGAAACATTTTCCAAAAGAAACGGTTTTTGTTTCATTTTGGAGACTCTAGGGTTGAGGTGTGTGAGACGAGGATTGTAGAAGATCCAAAATGTGGTTTAGTATAAACCTCATTTCTTCGGATAGCTCACGAATTTCCCTTCGACACCCTTCACTAATGTGAGCGGTTCTTTCGCAATGATTGCAATCATGGCGGGGAAAGTTTGGTGGAAGGGTGGTTTGATATGTTGATGGTGGATAGTTTGAACTTGAAGGAGCAAAGGTGGAAGGTTGAGTAGTGTTTTTGCTTCCTTCATTTGTTGATTGAAGTGTTGTTTGTAAAACCATGATATGGTTGATTTGAGAGTCAACCATACGTTTGAAGGCATGAAGGTGGTTTAAATGAGTGTCAATATCATTATGAAGGTTTTGAGGTTTTTCCCATATGGATGCTTCTATTTTCTTATAAGAAGAAAGTAGATATTCAAGGTTTTGGGAAGGTTCTTGTGATGATGGTTGTTGTTGTGGTGGTGGTTGTTGATTTTGAATAAAATGGCGGAAGCTTGTTTCGCCGGAAGGATTGCCATGAAGGTCTTTGTAAATTGGGTGAAACACAAATGATTATGAGTGGGTATGACCTTGATCATTTGGAAAAATGGATGGTCTAGCATAACGGTAAGCCAACCGTTCAACTAATGATGGTTGATGGGGTTCCTCATCTAGTTGCTCACTAGGTTGTTGTTGGGTTTCCATTTGAGCAATGGTGTCAAAGAGTGACAAAGATGGTTGGCTAGATGATTTGGGTGATAGGTCTTCTGAAGTTTCCAAATAGGGTAGTGGTGATGTTGGAGGTGTATGGAAAAGTTCCATTGGTGTAGGTGTTGGTGATTGAGGTGATGGAGTTTCAAGATTAAGCAATTCTTGAAAGGTAATTGCATTGGTATTACAATGTGTTGGGGATTGTGTTGAGGTAGTGAGATTAAGGAAATCTTGGATAGGTGAAGAAATGTTAAATGAAGCATCACTTGAAGAAGATGAGCTTGACTTGACGGTTTTGTTAAAACAACAAGGTTTAACACTAATCCTAGTGATTTTTGAGAAGGATTTTGACGACTCGGATGATGTGTTGGATTTGGTCATTGTCAAAGGTGTGGTTTTGATTGTTTTGATAGAAGAAGTTTTAATGGTAATGGTGTGATTTGAATTGTTGCAAAACTTTCAAATTTATAGAATGAAGAGGATGTTGGAAGGGGTGTTTGGATTTGATGTTTTACCATTCAAAGATTGAGGTTTCAAATGATTTACATTGTTTTCATGAACATGTCAAATCATTGCAAGTCAAACTAATGGAACAAGGTGAAGTGAAAGGCCAACATATGCACTTAATGCTTTGTGATCATGGGATGTGATTTGGTTGAAAATGTTTCAATGGTTTGAAGGATCCTTTGAAAGGGTTCCTTGGGTTGGTTATGTTTGAATTTGAATTTTTGGAGGGAAGTGGCTTCCTAATTGTTTTAGTGAGTGAGAGTTGTTCTAATATAGTTAATGGAGTTAATGGAAGATGTTTCTCACTTAGGATAATGGTTTTGACATATTACAAGTTTTGGACTTAAGAAAAATGGAAAAATTTTCTGCAGGTTACTGGCGGCACCCTCAGAATACACAGGTGGAACCCATTTGAGGGTGCCGCCTGGTCCGTTGGGCCAATTCTGGAATTCCCAGAATTTGTACTGGCGGAACCCAATTTTGGGTACCGCCAGATCCGCCAGGGCTGAAAAAAGTGGCAGTCCACGTTTTTGACCCGCGAGACGTTTTTCAAAATTTTTGAAAACTCCTAAAATCAAAGAGATAAGGCATTTCTGGTTGGGCAATGCAAAAATTAGACACGTAAACATGCATTTCATGGGACTTTGACCTTGAGGTCGAGGATTTCACTATACTTAGCAAGAATTGTCATAAGCATAGAAAAAATGACAAACACCTTAAACTTTGTCATTATGCATAAAAGTTCATACAAACATAATCCAACAAACGTAATAAACCATGAAAGTGAAAAACAAATAATTCACGTAGTTTTATCACAAAGAGGATTCTAAAGCACTCATAATCCAAACACTCCTTAATCTTCTCACAACCGGTCTATCTTCTTCTTGAGCTTGTTTAGGTACCTTCCAAAAACACTTGAACATTCCTTTGGTTTGCTTGAATTCTTCGGAAGCATTGTCAATGATGGGGAGAGCTTGAAGGTATTCTAAAGGAGGTAACTTAGAGTTTGGTAGTTTATCATCGTCACTCATGCCGGATGATGATGATGATGATGGAGTAGGTGATCGAGTACGTTTGCCCTTATTTTTGAAAACTCGTTTATCACTTAAAGGAACGAAGATGTGAGGAACGAGAGCGTGGTCAAGGTGTATTCCATTTTCGTTAGGAGAAATAGGCGAGATTGCTCTAAAGAGGCGGGTAAGAAGCATTCCATATGGAAGAGCGGTTGTTCCGACCAAGGATATGTCGGCCATTCTTTTGGCTAGGTAGTAGGCTAAGTTGAAGGGTTGACCGGTGGAAATGCTATAAAGCATGTAGCATAGGCATGTGTTGATGTGATCTCTATTTCCTATGGTACTTATGACGTTAGCCCTAAGAATTTCTTCCCACTTCTTAAATTGTGGTTTAAGCTCATTGAGCTCCATACCAAAAGGATCCTTGTCTACCGTATTCCCTGAACGATTCACCCTAGTGGTAGAGGTTCTAACAAAGAGATGTTCCTTAATAGTTTCCTTACTAGCAAGAGGTGTATCGTATGGATAAAAACGATCAATAGTATTAAGACTTGAAATGGGCCACTTATCCGTGTAGAGGCAAGTTCCCTCATTTGGTAAACCAAGAATTATAGCTAAGTCTTTTAAATCTATGTCATGTGATATTTGATTGGTTGTAAAGTTTAATGATATCCTACCACCAGCACATGAGGAAAGGTTTACGGTTGCATAAAATTTCAAAATGAACCTAGGACATATTGGCTCATACATATCAAGGAGACAATCAAAGTGAATTGCGGCAAAGTTTTGGCGAATAGATGTTCCTTCTAGAAAGGATGGATCAATGGTTCTACCTTCGTGAACATAGCGTTTTTCTAATGCCTTAAAGGTTTCTACTTGAACCGAGTTGAGACCTTTGGTCATATGGTGTTTGGGCATGTACTTAAGGGTTTCTTTGTGATCGGATTTGTTTGCGGGAGGCATGTTGATTCCTAGAAAACATAAAATTGTATGTTAATGACTTTTAACAATGAGGATGTTTTAATATATTCCTATATGCAAAACAATGTGAAAACATGGTTCTCTTGACTCATTTTGATTCCTAAATCATTTTGTTATGCAAATTTTGTTGTAAAAACAAAAGATAACCAACACTCTCCTAATTGAATGTACCCGAAAATACATATTAGTTATGTATCCCCTTTAGCATTCAAGAGATAGTATGCAAGTGATGTTTAAATGATGTTTTTCATTTGTTTTAACAATGTGATGATGAATTATGTTGCAATTTGAAAAATAATGCACTTGGTGTGTTTGGTAAATCAAAGTAACAATGAAAAGATACATTTCTTAACTAATGAAATACATAATTGACTAGCCACCAAGTTTTTCATGAATCATGAAGTTTTATGCAAAATCCCTAAGATTCTAGTTAATGATTGTAAGCAAAAATGTTATAATTAAATTAAAAATGCAATTGTGATTAGAATACTTACAAAGTTAGTTAGATTGGAAGAGATTGGATTAGAAGCCCTAAAATTCGTGAGGATATGTGTTTTAGAGAGGGTGATGCTGTTTGTTAGTTTTTGTTAAGATTTAAGAGGGTGTTTGGCTTTGAAGTAAAAAGTTTAAACAATCTGAGGTTTGGCGGACCAGGCGGAACCAAAAAATGGGTTTCGCCCGTATGGTCTGAAGGTGCCGTGGGTTCTGCAGGGAAAAACTTAAAAGGAATTGTCTTGATTTTTGTGGTTTTATCCTAATGTTCAAAACTAAGGTTTTTGGTCTTATGAGTCCTTGACTAAGCCTAGGGATGATGAATGATTTTCATTCAAGAGGTTTTGTGAAAACGTTAATAGAATGGTTAACGTATAAGACTTTCTTAGTTAAGATGTTCCTCAATGAACATTTTTACCAAGACGATGATGATGGATCACAATATGTCAATTAAGAACATAATGGATTGAATTGTCGCTGAAGTCGATGCTTCCTTTGTTGAAGGTATAACAATGTTGATAAGATGAATTCCTTTGTTGATGCGAGTTTGCTTGTTCAAGCGGAGCTTGTTGATGTGCTTCTCCATCCGATACTAATTTGAGAATCATACGCGTTTTGGAGAATCATTGGGTAAGTAAGTATGAAAGTGCAAGTACCACTTGTGCTTTTCTTATCAACTTATTACCGACATAATTCCATTTGTCAAACACTATGGTTTCTATTCCCGTTCTTTTGGGAGACCATAATCCTAGTTGTGTAGTACCTTATGATGTATCCAAATAGGCTCAACTAAAGAGTTGTTTTAGGATCTTCTTTAACACGAGCACATAGACAAAAGCTAAACATAATGTTGAATCTAATTGTTATGAGAACAAGTAGTCTTCCAAACATTTCTCTACATTTAGTTTTACCTACGGATTTACTAATCTCATTCTTGATAAGTCATTAATAACTTAACCATTGAGAACAAGAGAGCAACTAGGAATGTCTTTAAGTTAAAATCCCTTGCTTTTGTGGCTTGCTTTTATTATCAAAAGGTCTTTCAAATATTGACACTATACTCACTTGATTACTTTGAAATATCAATTTCGTTTCACTAGTTGTTTTATTCTAAATTCCAAAAATTGTTTTTGTTGAATTTGTTTAGACACAACTATGACCTATAAATCAAGTTTTATAACTTATGTCAATTTTGCTTGATTCAATGTTTGTCTCATGGTGAGGAGATGTTATTTTATACTTTTATTCTTAATGTTTTACACAACATACTTGTCTTGCCATCATTGGACTTTCGACTAAGTTATCATCTACCAAAGATGATATCATAGAAGGAGGAGATCACTCGTTAAATGTCATATTCAACGACTCCTCGACTCTTTGGGTTTTCTTACTTAAGACACCATGAACTCTATTTATTTTGAAAAAGTCCAAGAGGTACAACATCATGAGACTATGTGTCACATTTGATGTGTAAATCCTAGATGTTGAAAACTCATTTTCTTTCACACATCCTAATATATGCTAATGTGATTTATTTCACCTTGTGTGTTTTATGTGAGATTATCATAAAGGAGTGATTGAAGAAAAACACAATTAAAGACTCAAAGTATGGTGTTTGAGAAAATTGTTTAACAAAGGTTTGCTTTGCAAGCATCACAAAAATGTTAGACATTTTAACACTTAGGAAATTCTTAGTTAGCTCACTTGTTAGCAAGAGTTGAGTGAGACATACTCAAGAGTTTTTCGTGTTTATCTCTTGATGGTTAAAGAACCAAAACACCTTATATCTCCTACTAGTACTAAAGACTAAATTCCTTGTTACATAGAATCTAATATTAGTTATTTACAAATAGCAGGTAGACACTCTAGAGTATTACAAATAACACATATTCGAACACATAATGCTAGAAACAAGATACAATCAAAGTCAATTTGAAGTAATGCGTACCTTTTAAATTACATAGAGATGCTATCAAGCGGATAAGCATTACGCGTAAAAACTTGGTTTGACGACACGCTTTGAAACTCAATAACTCATGTATCCAAGAAGGTTAGATAATCATATAAAGGCATAGAGAATGATACTGTTAATCCTTTAATCATGAGTTTCTATTAGAGATTGAATTATCTCTAAATTTCTCTTCTAGGTTTGACAAATTTTACATGCTTTGTTTTATTAGTTGATGATGCTTATGAGTTAAATCCTAATCCGGTTTTATCTTTAAACAACCTTTGACTCCTCAACAATCTTTCAAAAGATTTTGAGCTTTCATCAAATTTAACTAATAATTTTTCCTTTCTCATTTTGCATTTTAATCACAAGTTTGTAATCTAGACATAATTTACATTCTAGATTAATTTCAGCATTACTCTCAATTCTAGACATTTTATCTTCTAATAAGATTTCCTTTTCAAAGATATTCTTAAGAGATTTTGAAGACTCATTCTTGAAGATAGTTTTTAGGTCCATGTTGCATAAACGTTTAGACTCATTTTCTAGTTTAGAAAACTCTAGGATAAATTAATCAAAGCAAAAGAGTTTGGTTTCAAAGTGTACCTTGCTTGATGTTTTATCTAGTTTAGAATCACAAACCGGATGATTGACTTCATCTTCATCCGAGTTATTCCATGAATCGCAAGCAAGACTACTACGAGCTTGACACGAGTAATCACCTTTACTTACACCTTGCTTGTTGTTTCAATAAATTGACAATTAACTACCGGATCATTGTCTTCGTCAACATCCATTACATTCCAAGATACGTAAGCAGGTTCATCAAAACACACGTACTCATCTTCACTTGTACCTTCATTTAAAACATTTAAACTAGTAGCACATGTATTAACTTCTACTAAGTGTCTATTAATTAGTTTTTCTAAAACTTCTAATTCATATGTAAGATCAAATTGATCATCTTTGACTTGACATATTCCTTGATGAAAGTTTACCATATTTTTTCAAACATCATTAGCCTTTTGACAAAAATACATTCTTTCATATTTGGTACTAAAGCTTTGTAAAGCATTGTTTTAGCTTTAGTATTTTTATCAAGTTTAAGATAGTTATCTTGGTTTTCAAAGACTTGTTTTCTTTGGTTTGAAATTACCAAAAGAAATAATATGCCAAAGATCTTGATCAATTGATTTCACATAGTTTTCAAAATTACTTTTCCATTCAAGTAAGTTTTCTATTACAAAAAGCGGTTGGTTTTGAATAGGTTGCCCTTCTTTGAGATTTTCAAAATCCATGGATCGATCCAAGTTCTAAAATACATTCTATTTTAAAGATCTTGAGTAACGTAGCTCCTGATGCCAATTGTGGAAAACTAGAAGGGGGGGTTGAATAGTTTACCGCTTTTTAGGTTCTTTTTAACTTGAATATCCTTTTAGAAACTTTACGTTTGCTTAAATATATAAACGCAACTTTATATGTTTGATTCTTTGAAAAGCTTTTCATGTGAATAACAATTCTAACTTTACTTGTTTCATACTTTGAAAAGCTTTACTTGTGATGATCCTAACTTTGCTTGTTTTAGTTCTTTGAAAAGCTTTACATTTGTTTCAAGATATAAATACAACTTTACTTGTTTTAATTCTTTTGGAAAGCTTTATATGTGATTAGCAATTATAACTAAAAGACAACATGTAATAAGCAAAGATAAAGAAAGAAACGATCAAACCACAACACGATTGTTTATCGTGGTTCGGCTACAAGGACTCTTTTTCCTTGCCCTACATCCACGCCCCAAGTTTCCAACTCGAGAGTTATAAGCACTAATCAACAAGCTCCTTTCACCGGCGGAGAAAACCTTTACAACGTCGCTTACACTTTTACCGAAACTAAGCTAGATGTCGAGTTCTTTTACAAGGGTACAACCACTCCCATTCGTCGCTTACACTTTTACCGACATTAAGCTAGATGTCGAGTTCTTTTACATGGGTTCAACCACTCCCGTTCGTCGCTTACACTTTTACCGACACAAAGCTAGATGTCGAGTTCTTTTCCAAGGGTACAACCACTCCCGTTAGTTCTTTTACAAGGGTACAACAACTCCCGACACACTACGTATTTTGAGGCCTAAAATACTAACCACTTACATCTATATACATGACACACATGAAGTATAAACTATCAAAGCTTATACATGACCAAGCTACCAAGACTTGCAACTTTAGAGTTGAAGCTTGTAACTTCTTGAATGATCTTGTGAAGTCCCTTGCTACATAAGAGAATCACAAATCAAAAGGTTACTGAGTTAGTTGAGAGAGTATGTGAATATATGTACTAAAAGGGTTACCAAAAACTAACAAATGGTTTGGTATTTATAGCAAACAATTCTGCAGGTCTGGCGGATCAGGCGGACCCCTTAAAAGGGTTCCGCCCGTGTACCCCCAGGGTACCACCAGGGCTGCAGTTGGTTTTGCAATAAATCTTGCAAACCAGACAAGGTCTTGTCTCATAACTCCTAGCAACCAAACCATGTCACATCTCATAATAACAAGTCAAATACAAAGCTTGCAAGCAACAACAAAGTTAGTCAAACACATTTCTTTCCATAAATGCATCATGACAAAACTTGCCCTAAATGTGATGTGACCTTACTATATAAAGAAATAAATATTATGTGACAAGACTCATTTTAGTTTAAGAAATAAACACAATGTTTTGTTTAAAAGGAAATGTTAACCTTAGTTAAACAAGACTTAAACACATAAAGTGATGATTTACTTATAGCCAAACTTCATACTTTGTCATTAACAAAACTTAGCAAAGATCTTAAAATATAAATAACGTTTTTAGGTGATATTTGTATTAACAGTGTGAAATACTCTTCCACTTTAAATAACATTACTTAATTTCCCATTATGATATTTTACTTTCCTGCTGCAGAGTTTAAGTGAAAAAAACAAGGCGAATCGGGCAAAAAAGAAGATGATCCAAAGAACCGGTAAAAAAAGTTAAGCTCGCAAAAGGGAAGAGTTAAAGGTAAGTGTATGGAGAAAGTGGGATTGTTAATGTATCCTGTCCTGTCGATATCCACTGTTAATATTCATTTTCTTTTTATTCATACAGACATCTTTGGGATGAGATCCAACTCGATTGGATCTTTTTAGTGCATGCTTCTCCAAAGATGGAAATACCAAAAATGATGACACTGCAAATGCGATTGTAAGTAATATGCTTTTATGTTTGCAAAAGTGTATTAATAGCAGAAGTTAAACACAATATGCTTTTTTTCATAATACATGCCTTTCATATATGTTGTTCATGTTGATATAAAATGCAGGATGAAATGAAACGACTTAGTGATAATCTGCCCGAGGGTTCGATTGATAATCCTGGAACAGATGATATTTTTTCTACAGTTATGGGTAAAGATCGAAATGGTGATGCAGGCATGTATGGTCTAGGTGTTCGTGCTTCTGATGTTTGGGGTGTAATACGAAGTCGTTCAGCATGTCATAGAGAAAACAACGAATTGAAGTCTAGATGTGGAGAACTTACTAGTGAAAATGAAAAGTTACGAGCCCAGTTATCAGAGAAGAATGGGTCGACGGATAGTTCCATTATTCCACCTCTTACATCACCACATTCTCCTGTTGTAACCAATGAACCTCCACGCTTACGGGTATGTTTCTATTATAAATCGTTCCTTTCTAGTTGTTATAGCTTATTTTATCTTTGATAGCTAATGAACCTAGGCTACAAGCTTTTGTATCAGTATTATGATTTAGATTGCTTATTTGCCTTTTAAATTTGTTAACTCATTTATTAACGGGTGTTTGGTTCTGTGTTGTTTCAACTGTGGTAGTTGCCTTTTCACTTGTTTATCTGCACACTCTGACCTCTTAGGTGATATTAGAACTAGTAAAACTATAAAACCAATGTTTGAACTAGAGAAAGTCAAAATCAAATTACCTTCACTCTCACAGTCCACTGTTGGGACCTGTGAGGATCAAATCTCACCCACTTGGTCTAAATCTTGTTCATGTATCTTAAATTAGTGTTATCATAGCATAAATAATCATAATTAGTGCATACGGATCAAACAAATTTCATTAAAGTCAAAGTTTAAGTTCAAAATCAAAAAGTCAAAATGGTATGTTAGTCAGAAACTCAGATCTTGGGAGAATTTTTGTGAATTTTGTGTTGAGATTCAAGTATTGAGATTTTTACATGTTGAAATTCCCCATCTAAGCTTTTGAATCCCACAGTTAGCTATGATTTTTCTCTGGCTTAGGTGATAGTTCAAAGTGGCCTGCAGGGCTAACCATTGCCCTGCACCAGGGCATCAGCTCAAAACCCCAACTTTCCATGTGCCTTAGCTTCTTCATTAGTGGGCCACACAGTGAGCTTATTGGTTTTTTTGAAAGCCAATAAGCTCATCTATAAAGTTCAGGGCTTATTTCAAACTTTTGAGCTTATTTAGCTTATTGTAGCTTATTTAGTATACACCAGCCTCCATACCTGCAGTATTACACTGACCAATTTTTGACCTCCATTGTATACCCCAGCCTCCATACCTGCAGTATTACATCTGTTTAACCTAATACATGTGTCTGATTATAAATTGATAAATGTTTGTTGAAAACTGAAATCTAGGTCGGGGATGAAGTTGTCCTTAAAAGCATTCTAAACTCAACCGAGACTGTAGCAAAAGGATGGGTGAGGAGCTTGAACCCAAATGATATAGTTGGTGGTACAGAGATTGGACGAGGATGGTGTGAGGTAAACGTTCAAGTACCAACAAAAAGAGATGAAATGTTGGTGAGACCATATGGGTTATTTGCCACAATTGAAGACTGTGTTGGTGCAACCATAGCATGGCCTTATCCCTTTATCTCGGTATGTCTTTGTTAATCTTGTGATACCAATAATTTTACTAACATGGAGCTTAATGCTTATACATGTGTGTTTATTTGTAGGTGGTCCGTGAGGATTGAAAGAAGATGCATGATGACTACGGACTAAGCTTCTTGTTGCTTTAATTTATTGTTTAATGTTACAAGACTTTATGTTAGATTATGTCTACCTTATTTATGTTTAGTGCTTTTGTTATGACAATCGCTAATTTGAAATACAATTTCGTTTTATTCATTTAATATTTAGTTGATGTTTTATTCATATCGTAATAATAGAGTGTGCATGGTGAAAATAGCGTCCTATCATATGACTTGTCAGGACTTTGAAATTGTCCTATTAAACTTATTAACCGTCCTAACAATTAACTTAACATTGTAAAAGTGTCCTAATATGTTGTTATTAGGACGTTATTTAGGTTGTTAATAGACATTTTATACGACCAAAAAATTGGTTTCATAATCTTCTTTGAGATATTAGAACCCTTTTCTTGGTGTTAAATTAGCTATAATGTTATATGATAAGCGTCCTAACAATTATCTTTTAAGTACGCTTGTATGTGTATCAAAAGAATAAAATTAGGTAACAACGTTTTACAACATTGTAAAAGTGTCATAATATGTTGTTATTAGGACATTATTTGGTTGTTCATAGACATATTATGCGACCATAAATTTGGTTTCATAATCGTATTTGTGATATTAGGACCCTTTTCTTGGTATTAAAGTAACTATAATGGTATATGATAACCGTCCTAAGAATTAACATTCAAGGACGCTTGTATGTGTATCAAAAGATTAAAAGTAGGTTACCACATGTTAGAACATTGGAAAAGTGTCCTATTATGTTTTTATTATGACGTTATTTGTGTTGTTTATAGACCTAAAATGCGACCATAAAATTGGTATCATAATCTTATTTGAGTTATTAGGACCCTTTTCTTGGTTGCTAAAATAGCTATGATGTTACATCATAAGCGTCCTAACAATACTTTTAAGGACGTTTTTATGTGTCTCAAAAGATTAAAAGTAGGTAATCACATGTCAAAACAATGTAAAAGTGTCATAATATGGTTTTATTAGGACGCTATTTGGGTTGTTCATAGACATATAATACGACCATAAAATTGGTTTCATAAGGGTTAGGACGCTTTGGACCTATTACAACCGCCTTACATGAAACGCTTTCATCCTTGGTCCTATTAAATGAAAGGTCCTAAAAAGTACCATTTTATGACGCTTATGGGGGTCCTAAAAAGCCACTTTTCTTGTAGTGAGTAGAGATTATTCACTTTAAATCATGTTGGTGGTGTTATAAGAGGAAACAAACACCGATTGCCAATTATAGCGCAAGGTGCAGTGTAAGTTATAAGTCAAGTTATTTGCGCGTCAGCTTTTATTATATAAAATTTATATAACATAAAACCTTAAATGCCTCCTCCACAGTATAATTAAGGTTAAAGTAGGGATGAGCACGGTACCAGAATGGTACCGAACCCATACCGAATTTGTGGTATCGATTTTTTCCCGAGCATGAAAGTGGGTACCGGTACCGTATCGGACAGGATTCGGGTATTGGATCCGATACCGGGGAATCGGTACCGATACGGTTCTTCCCCTTTTTTGTTAAACAAAATAGGATTTCAAGAAAATGCAACAAAAAATAGGAAGAAACATGCATTTCCAAGTGATTTCAAACCACGACGTGGCACAAAACGCAACCAGCACTTAAATAAATACATCACCAAGATATTTGTAACATAAAAACGTTTGAAAGCTTATAAAATACGTTCGGGTTTAATTTTTGGAAGCGTTTATGAAGGGTCTATAGTTGCCACAATAAGTTTTTCGAACGTTTGTTTTTATCATATGTTTTACATGACTATTGGTTGACATGGAACGGGCCAAATGGATGTTTGGATAAGTTATTTAATTCAAAAATATAACTACTCAACTTTCAAGATTTTTTCGGTACTTCCCGCTTTGGTACCGGTACCGTATTAGTTGTACTGATTTTTTTTTGGGCTCAATTCATGGTACCAGTACCGTATCGTGTATTAGGAGTCGGTACCGGTTTAGTACGATTCCGGTTCGGTATCGAAATTCGAGTCCAAATACTCATTCCTAAGTTAAAGGTATAGTGGGTCACACTTTTTATTTTCTATTTTCATTTTTTTTAAAACAATCACATTTATTTTTTTATGTATCTATCAAATTTTATATATTATAGTGACAATTTAAGTTCCTAACGGTTTAGATTTATAGAACATTAAGAAGTATTAAAAATCAAATACAACCTAACTCACTAACTAACATTGTATATGAAGGTGAATTCTACACAATTTAATCGATTGTATAGACAGTGGGATATTCTTTTTTGCAAGGGAAGTAAAGTAATTATATGATTTAAGTGAGTGTATTATAAAAGTTTTATCAAATGATATAGTGCCGCAATGTAATATTTTTTATGCAAAGAAAAAAGTAAGTAAACAACTTTAAGGGATTATATCTTAAAAGTTTTATCAAACAATATATCACCGCAACGCGCTGGCATGTTTACAGCGTTATTAACATAAACAAACATCGCCTAAACATCACACGAACTAAAATCCAGATAAAGATTTAAAAGAAAAAACAATACACACAAAAACAAGCATTTTAGACATGGCATGGTACCTATAACTCGCATATAACGCACATTGCGGTGCATCTTGGCACCATTATAGGTACCGAACGGTGCCTATAACAGCGTATAAAGCTCTGCACTGTGCACTCCTATATTATAATCTAATTAAACAAATATATTTAAGAGTTAAGAAAAGGGAGGTGATTTGCACACTCCATAATTTGATTGGTACACTCCAATTTAGTATGTATTGCCATTTATACCCTTACATTACTTGTACTCTTCTTCACCTTTATAAGGGCATAAATGGCAATGCACACTAAATTGGAGTGTGCCAATCAAATTGTGATGTGTGCAAATCACCTCCCTTAAGAAAAGGATGCCTTAGGAAGCTAGGAGTTGTCTCATATGCTTCTAGCTCGTTATGCACGTTTAAGTAGTTTATTTTTCTATAATTCATTAATTCCTAGTGGCTATGTTATTGTCTTCAGAAATGGTCGTTAAGGAACTTTAATTTGTACCGTAAGATTACTGTGAAAGAAGTTAAAGCAACTATTGACTAAAATCTAGGGCTCTTTGTCAAGTTAATAATTAATGTCTTTTGCTTTGGGTCCGTCTTTCCACATGCTTGAGTCGTAAACATCTTATCCTTATATGAAACGTCCAGGATACAATGATATTGTCAGTAAAAATGGGGGCTACAACTACAAGTGACCTCGTATATTGTTGTAGCTAGCCATGTTCTGTTAAATCAACAAAAAAGGAAAAAAAAAAATAATGCAAGCAAAGATTTTAGAATAAAAGTATGTAAATTTGGCCATTTTCTTAGTGTTGTAGCAAACACTTGAATTAATAAACGTTTAAGTAATGTTTTTTAAGAACTAATACTCTAATAGACACATGCATGACGTGTAATAAACTAGTAACGTACTCTTAGAGCACTGGGTGTGGACAACGAATGGGAGTTCGCCGTCCGAGCTGGAGGTGCCAACGGCGAGCCGTTGCTCGCCGCCACACCGGAGGTGGCTCGCCGTTGCTCGCCGTTGGGAAACTCCTCGTCGGGACGACGAGCTTCTTTGTCTGACAAAAGTCTGTTTCTTTTTTTTTTTTTTTTTTTTTTTTTTTACACTTTTAATAATGTAAAATGTATGTATATATGTATGGTTTTTTTGTAACATGTATATATGTATATGTTTTGATTTGTAAAATGTATATGTATATGTATATGTATATGTATGGTTTTTATACGTATATTTTTTTTGAATAATACAACTATATTAAACATAGGATTAAAATAACTCGTAGCAACGTACAATTATTTTACAAATACGATAACAAGATTAAACTTAAAAACGAAAATTAAAAACCTTAAAGTATGATGGGAGAGCTTTCAAATATTTTCAGGTTTGGTTGATTTTGAAGAGCAACACCATCTGGAACCGATTTATCAATTAATCGCCTTTGTATTATTGTATCGTTTGTTGGTTTATGTTAAGTATTTATTTTCGTGCCGTATCGTATGTTTTTTTTTTTTTTTTTTTTTTTTTTTCCGCAAGTCGTATGTTTTTTTTTCCGTATTGTAACTTTTTTATTTGATGAAATAAAATTAGTATGTTTTGTTATTTTTTAGTATTTAATGAAATGAATAAAAAAATAAATGTGTAAGAGGTGGGGCCCGAATGGGGAAGTGGAGGTTTGTTGTTTGGTGAGGGGGGGTTTGTTGTGGTTTGTTGAAGTTGAGGTGTTTTGGTGATGTGGCATGGTGGGGCCCGAATGGGGAGCCAAGGCCTTGTTGCCACACCCAGTGCTCTTATATACTTTCATTCATGATGCATGTCACCATCTATACTTCTATTAATACCATCCTTTGGTAAGTTAACTTCCACATATATTAAGCAGCTAACGACCATATTCATGAAATAACAGGGGTACGAGAATCGCATGAGAACGATCAAGTGTCAAACTGTCAATGATATGATGTTGATGAAACTTTTGACACATCCGCAAACAAAAGTTCATAAGAAGATCGTCAAAATGTTTAAAACATGTTCAATGTATTGCTTAATTAGAGTCGCTTCTAAACACTTCGATACAACCTTTGTGCATGCATTTATCAATCATGAGAACTTTGGAGAACCTTTGTGTCATGTCATAAACAAGATTATCAAACAAGGATTTCTGATTAATCAATTTCTTACCAACTCATGAAGGTAAAAAGCACTCCCTAAGTGAGTAAATGGTAGCCAATAATTCTTAAAAAGCACTCCCAAAGTTTTCTTTTTGCAATAATTAGACTAATTAAAATATAATATATTTTCAGGGTTAAGAAACGTGAGTAAAAAATATAACATAAAAGTTGGTGTGATTATGCGATGAGTGTAAGAATATGCCTTTCATCTTTTAAGTTTTAACTGTTTATCATTAAACCTTTAACAGTTAAATTAGCGAAATAGTTTAGCTAGCTTTGTTATTATGTAAGAAACAAGTATTGCATTCGAGACACTTCATGACTTCAACAAAGTCTTATACAGGAAAAGATCCAATAAGAAGAAATATTAAAATAAGAAGAATGAGAAATTTCTAACCACACATTTGTTTCTTTAACCTTAAAAAAATGTACTCCGTACATATATATATCAATCTTACTGCCCCGTAATTGTATAATTTACTTTTTTACACGGTAATTAAGTAATTAGATTAGTGAGATTTTGATTAGAAATCCCATTGATTGCGTGTTTGATCAATGACACACTAAGAGTTCTAGGTACCACGGCTTGCGGTAGGCCAATCCAACATGTGCACCCACCATAGCGGTGTCATGGTACCGAGGAGGGGTTGCGCCATAGCTTGAGCCAAAGGGGTGGCGTGCACCATTGGTTGCATTTCCTTGTTTTTATTAAATTTAATAGTTTTGTGTTTTTAATGTTTATAGTGTGTGTTTTCAAAGGTTGAAGAAGACACATATATTTAATGGGTGTATAGGAGTGCGTTGTGGTATATACCGATTATCTGATTATCGCAGTTTCAAAACGCATATAATGAGTTATGTGTGTTTGGCAACCAAACTCTAAAAATCAATTTTTTGCGTTTTGACACCTCCAAAACGTAGTTTTGGAAAAAAACAGTTAATAACTTACTTTTTGAAAATGTGAATCTACAAAGATTATCAAATTAACCTTTAAATCACTTGTTCCTCTTCTACAACAGCTACTGATACACATTTTTAAAGGAAAAAGTAACTCATTGAGATATTGATAACCACTACAAAGGCGAACCCAAACGAAAGTTGGGGATACCAAAGAAGGAAAAAAAAATAAAAAAATAAATCCTCATAAAAAAATTGGACAAAATCAACGGAGCCATTTAAAGAACATAATCTTCGAGCAACAACCCCGTTATAAATCTGAACTTGTATGAAGAATGGCAATTAGATGTTGATAAAATGGGTTATGGATGAAGAATAAGGTGGGTAAGGTTATTGGGATACAAGTTTGGCGAGATGGGATATAGGTTTGATGAGATTGTGATATGGATGAAGCAATAAATAAATGGCTGTAAATAAAAAAGAAATATACATTATAGGATTATAAAATGGTTTTGATACATACATTTGTTTGTTGTTTGTTAAGTTTACTATAAAAATATATTATACTATAAATTCTATAGGATTAGTGTAAAGTTAGTTCATATAACTTTATAATATATTTATATCTTTTTTTGGTCATTTCACATTTCAAGTTATCAATAATCTGATTTGCAAAATGCTTAAAAAACTAATTAGCTGATTATTGTGTTATCATACATCATAATCAATCCAAACATCATTTTCAAAATCACGTATCGTAACAGATGATTATTTGATTATCCGTTTTTAAAACGTATATCTATTTTCAATAAGTAATCTCAAACACCCTTTAGTGTATATTTTATTTTATTTTATTTTATTAATTTTTTTTCATTTAAAACCTTTAAATATGACATTTCATGTGTTTTAGCCCCTAAGATTGTTAAGTCCTAAGTTTTAGTTATTTTTTATTTGATTTTTATTTTTAATTAATAAAAAGTTAGTTGGTTTAATAATGAAAAATAAAATAAAACGGAAGATAAACAAGTTTTGGCTTGAAACATGAGAAAAAATGTTTTTATGTATATGAGAAAAATGATGTAAAAGGAAAAGGTGACGTGACACCCAAAAAATGTCATATATAGCTTGAGTCATAGAAATTTCAAACAAGTTAATCAAAAAAAAAAAAAAAAAAAAAAAAAAAAAAAAAAAAAAAAAACTCATTTAGTCGGCGCACTTGGACCAAAAGAGATTATAGACCAAATAATTTTGAAAAACTTTTAACATTATAAATTTATACTTATTTGTTAATAAACTTATTTAGTTTAAGCCTTTCAGAAATGGAATTAGGATGGATCCGATCCTGTGGATTTTAAAACAACATGAATTTTTAGCGTAATGCTAATTCTTGTAATAAGTTTTTTCAATTTTTGGAAATTCATCGAAAACTTAATCTCTAGTCTTGTTTAGTTAAACAAGTACTCCGTGACAGATTAAAAATAACTGGCACTTCACTATAGATGATCATATGGTCCCTAATTAAGTGGTAACATGTTTATTTATTCATTGTTTTAATAAAATCGTACATTTAGATTCATTTTCTGTTACATGCAGTTTAAAACAACTATGCACTTGAGCACTTGAGCGCTCTTATCCTGGTTTCATTTATATTTTTGTTTGGTCGGCATGTAAATAAATACATATAAATCAAATTGGTCGAAAGAAAGAAAAAGAAAATGTATCTTTAAAAATGTATCCATCAATGAAAATGAAATTATATTTTGGGCCAATAGATCGCCTGTTCCGTCCCATGCCTGAATTATGAAGATATCGATTTCGAAGTCTCATAGTAGGCGCCGTTATTTTATATAGCGAACATGAAGGTTGTAAGTTGTAATCACAACACGAGCATACAACCAACTGGGCTAGTTCAGTTGGCCACCAAAGATAACTTTGAGGAGGTTTCTTTTAAGAGGTCTCAGATTCGAGTCTCATCATGGACCTTCAGGGGACCGAAATAAATAAAAGCAGGAGTGGGGTTTATCACTTAAGGAGAAATGTTCGAGGCTTGCATAATGCCTAATTGGATGTCACTGTGAGCTCGGATCACTAACTATTAACTCGCCGTTTGAGAAAAAAAAAAAAAAAAAAAAAAAAAAAAAACCCGACATGAGCATACAAATTGATGGTTTATAGCTTTATATTAGATTTGGCATTATCAATATATCACATCATGCATGTGTCGAATATGGTTATTTGGTGAGAAAATATCAAGATCTTTAATGGTTTATACGTAACGAGCTTAAAGAGGGTGTAGCTTTAGGAACCGAACTACATGGAATATTTATGAAATCTTTTGCACATGTTTTAGAAGAGTTTATATTTTTAGAAAGGTAATCTTACTATATGTCTATATGAAACACAATATACTACTCCTTTTTCCGGTATCTATAACCTTTTGAAAGCATCTTACACCAGGTGCATCCCTAGACTACAAGTCATGTGGGTATAAGATACGAGTAAAGTCATTTGAGCGACATCAATAAAATATTTATTTTGAGGTTTGTCTAAACAAATACCCTCAAATCACCAGTTAAAAGGCATGTTAAACTAAAATTTTCATTTCATATAAAAAAATACGTTGGTTACGCATTAATTAAAAATATAAGTTAACAAAACTAAATTTGATTTCAATTTGATGAATTCTAAAATTTTATTTATCTATATTATAACCTGTTTAAGACTTTTATTTTTAGAAGGCTTAAAAATTTTAAGCTTATACAATTGCTATTATTAGAAGTTCATTAATAATAATAATAATAATAATAATAATAATACAACATCTAATGCAATGTGCACAATTAATAGATGCACTAACGTATACTTTATTGACTGGTCAACACCTACAATTGATGTTGTTCGTTAAAATACCCCCTCAATAAAAAATACAATTATTAAAACTCATTGTACAAACAAAACAAGTTACTTGACACAAAAAATAAACAAACAAAATAATATAAAATACGCAAATCTCCAACACACTTTTGACGTTTATAAATATATATTGATCTATGCTGCACATATGCATGAACTTGAATAACCAAGTAAACCTGGATGCCCATGTATATCTATGTTAGATTCAATATTTAGATGATTCTCTCTAATCAAATACAATAAGAAGGTCGTAAAAATAGGTAGTTGCACTAAATAAAATCAGTTATACAAGCTACAAAAGCTCAAAATTTTTAGCATGAGCAAACACACTAGCAATAAACACCAATAATATTATTGATAAACATTTTAAACCCCAGCCAATACAAAGTAACCCTTTAAATCAAAAGCAACACCCATTAGCATAGACGGTGTGACCGAAATCTTATCAAAAATGGAAGGAAAGACAATACACAACAGGATAATGAGGAATCTTGTTATAGTCAAATATAATATGGTAGCAATAAAATCTTTTGTGATTAAGGCATGTAACATGTGAATATGTTATGGTTGTTGTCGGGGCTTTGCTTTCGAATATGTTCATATTGTGAATGGACGTAAGGGCCAGTTGATCTATGGCGGTTGAAGGTGGAGGATGGCAACAAAACCGTAAAAAGTGATGGCTAGCGTTGAAGGACATGGAGTTGTTCAATAGGAGAGATGTAGGAGATGTTGTGCGCGTATGATATTTTCTTTAGGACATGGATAAATAATGATAATAAAAAAAACGAGAAAAGTAGAGATTAAAACCTTTTCAATATATTAATTCGTTTTATATTTTTATAATTTTTTATATAATAAAACAAAACCCCAAGTAGGGACTTTCGTATTTCAAAAAAAAATATTATTTCTTTATTAGGTGATATTTAAATTAGTATTTTTTTAATTTATAATTTTTAAATTTGTTTTGTTGATATACTACACAAGTAGAAGATAAATATAAAAAATATAGATAAGATGCAACTACAATAGAGTGAAACTTTTTAAATGATTATCTTTAATAATAAGAAACTATAATTAAAAATCATAAATCAAACAAAACAAAGATTAAATTATTTATTTTTTAATAGATTAAAAATATATTATTAAAAAAAAATTAAAAACCCGCGCGTACGCGTGGATTACAACTAGTGTTGTCAACACCATATTCGACATTCCCCTACTTTCTTACTTATTGGATAGTTTTTGAAATCATTAAATGTTAAATTGTATGCATTACTAGTTATAATATCCGCGCACGCGCGTTTTTTTTTTTTTACTTTTTTGAATCATATATTTTTATTTATTAAAAAACAAATAATTTAATATTTGTTTTGTTTGATGTATAATGTTTAATTATAGTTTTTTTATTATTAAAGATAATTATTTAAAAATTTTAATCCTATTGTTAATTGTATCTTATCTATATTTTTTGTATTTATCTTCTACTTGTGTTATGGATAAATATAAAATATTACCTAATAAGAAAATAATCTTTTTTTTTAAATAAAATTATTACTGAATAAGGTATGAATTGATTTTTTTGAAATGAAAAATTCCGAACAGGGTTTTTGTTTTATTATATAAAAGATTCGCACCATTAAAAGTATCAATATAAAAGGCTTTTTGTTTTTAATACTTAGCAAAATATATCATTATACAGTTTGTATCGATGAAATGAAAAAAAAAAAAAAAAAAAAAAAAAAAAATCCCTTTAAAAATTAACAAAGGTCACAAAACATTAAATTATTATGCAGGGACCATAAGATTTTCAAAACATCTTAAGTCATCATTATCTTTTAATATGTTATTTGCATATATTTTGACAGGAACCAAATATATAAAGTAACGTGATAAATAAACCTCAAATTTATAATTGTATGAAAAAAAAAAAAAAAAAAAAAAAAAAAAAAAAAAAACCCTTAGTAATTATGATGTGTAGATATTTATCGTACAAATCTAATGAAGTATATCATACATCTCCTACCTACTTGCGTTGCGACTACAAGCCAGTTTAACCACTATGCTCTTTTACCTTCATAATATTAAAGACTACTGCATCTATATTGTCGGAACAATGTGTGGTTATCCCACTATTACTATATGAAATGGTTTGCTATGATTAAAACTATTAGATCCTAAATTTATTATCATAGAAAACGTATAATCGAAAGACATTGTTCGATAAAAAGTGTAATTAAATAGTACTCGCCACTACAAAACACGGTATCCCGCAATTACAACATTTTCTTGGCGCATCTGTTAACCCCTCCCTCCTCCCCCCCCCCCCCCCCCCTCCTTTTTTTTTTTTTTTTTTTTTTTTTTTTTTTTTTACAATTTTACATAAACTAGGTTACAAAAGTCACAATGATCTAAAATAATTCCCGAACTCGATCTACGTATGTTATCAAAAATGGTCTCGTATTTTTTTTGTTTAACGTTTTGTCGGTATTTTTCTATGTTTTATGCAAAATTAGTCAATAATTTGTGTAGTTTCAGTTTAAATAAACCTTGGTTATTTCATTTATTCTCAAACGATATTAGTACGCCTTGATTTGGTTATGTTTTAACTAGATCCATTTAACTATTCATATACTAAGTCATTGCACTATAATCAAGTTACAAGTTAGAAGATACATTTGTACGACCACACCAAATTGAATTATAAATTCGTTTATAAATGTTTTGGAAACATGAAAAATAATATGAAAGTTAAAAATCGGCTTATTTAACCAAGATTTTATATATCAAATGTAGACAAATTATTGCTGCATAAGTTTATGCCAAAAGAATGTATAGAAATGACTAAAACATGACCGATTTCGAGTTTAAGTCCGATAATAACATGAGTTTGTGATTGGTAGCATACTAGCATTGCTTATTTAAAGATGGGCTATTTGGATCCTCATATTGGAAACTTGATTTAGAGAAACTTTTTATATGATCATTGTTAAATTCTTTAGAAGTATTATTAGTGTTCAATGATGTTTATCTCAATATGACATTTTTCCCAGTAGGTTGTAGCTACAACATTTAGGGATTAGTATTGGGCCATGAATGGCTTGGACTGGACCGGACCGGATCTACTAATTTAGCCAACAATTAAGGACTTGGTCCTTACTAATTCAGCTAAGATCCATTATGTTATTTTTCTTTCTTATAACTGAAAGACTCATAATGTTTAGGATCACACTCTTTTGTATCCTCTTGGCCCAACTTACTTCATACGTATTTTTTTGGATATAATACAAATAGTCTTTCAATACAACTATTTTGTTCTTCACTTTGTTTCCTTTAATATACTGTTGCAGTTCAAAAGAAAAAAAAAAAAAAAGGTTAAAAATGACGTGCATATCAAATAAAAGCAACTCAGCTTCTTTTTATGTATACATTGATTGATTGGTAAACTTTAAATAGTGTTTAACTAAAACCATCAACCTTCAAGATTTGTTGTATAACTAATCAGTCGATCTTGAAACAATCATAAAAATCATGTAGCCTAGTGGTGTATTAGAAAAGTATCAAGATATTCTGTTATTCTACGCTGCGCGAGATAATGTAATGTGATTTACCATAAAACCCTAGTTTCACCTCCGATTTAGCCACGTATATGTTTTACTGGTTATTACTATCAGTATAATCGATTTTGAAATACACATTTGTCGAGATAAAGATGAAAAGAAAATATGTTGTAATTACTTACTGAAATTCGTCTCGAATTATTTATTTTCAAGCTAAGAGATTGTTCTAATATTTTTCTCTAATATAATACTCGAGAGTTATATAATAATACAATATCACTACTCATATTTGATACTACTGTAATTTATTATTTGACCTGTAGTTTTGATACAACCACTCTTTTGCTTATCATTGGATTCATCATGTTATTACGTCTTGGTTATGTCACCTCCGTCAACACATTGAACGTGTCAAATTTTGTTAATGGTTATACGTTAATATCATAAAACTTAGTTTTATTAGGTCACATGTAGCTAGCAAGTATTAGGAAAGATAATTAACCTTTTCAAAAATTATATTAGATTGCATGGAACCAAACTACTTATTTTCGAGTTTTCCATAGTTAAGGGTTTGATCTGTTTACATTTCACTTTCTCTGTGCCTCGTTTAGACATGAATTGGGCATTGTTCTTCTTATTGAAAAGTTATTAGATTGATCTTTTACATGTAAGTTTGAACGCTATAGGTTACGAAAATTGTCAATTTCTAAAAGGCGCACAAAGACTCCGCAAAGACATGAGGCATAGTCATGCCATCATGTCACGCCTTATACCAGGTCTTTTTGTAAACTCGTTATATATGAAAAATGATATAGATATATAAATATTTTCATATTTTGTGCCGCCTTATGCAACGCCTTATAAACGCAAAAGTTTCGCCTTGACCGCTAAAGCGTGAGGCTTGGTCATACCGCCAGTCCGCCACGTCACACCTCGCGCTATTCTATTTATAACATTGGTTATATGTTAAATGGTTAAATAACTTATAGGAACATCAAATAAGATAACCTCTTCGTATCATCCTATGCCAAGTTCCATGAGTATATGATCAATGGCACTTATTGCAAACCTGTAGCTGAACTGAAACTACTATAAGAACAACTCGTCTTGGTACGCAAAAAAAAATAAGAACAACTCGTCTTTGTACGCATCAAACGATAAGTGTTTTCTTGATAGACAACTACTCGACCATAATCAGATCCTAGTTTAACCTTTTTATGGTACAAAACAAGAGATACGTTTCTTGATCGAATATCTTTACCTAACTAGTTCAAACAATTTATCAGGCTGATACAGAATAATAATGATTGGTTCATATGCATCTTTTGCTTTCGGCAAATAGTTTGATGCAACTGCAAGAATGCAACTACCCTCTATTTATTACACTAGTAACTACCAACCACCCGTAAGTAACTCTTTACCTCTCTTCCATGGCATCGAATTGAAACAACCATGTGTCGCCTTTAAAGTATGGCCATATCATGTTCTTTCCCTCGCCAATCATTTTAGGGACATAACCACCGTCTATAGTATTGTACGTGTTTGGTTAATTTACATAATCATTACTTCATCAGATGTTACAACATGCAAGACGTACATCGGTACATGTAACTGTTGGAAAAGATGGTCAAAATGTTTGAATGATAATTGATAATGTCATTATGTATACTAATGTGAATTAAAATCAAAATTAATTATTGGTTTATTTTGATTCATAAGACATTAGTGAATATCATTATGTATACTAATGTGAATTGAAATCAAAATTAATTTGTGATTTATTTTGATTCATGAGACATTAGTGAATTAATTGTGTGAATTAATTGTGACCATTTTTGCTCCCTATAAGTTGAGAGTTATCCTCTCATTCTCATTACACCAAGAAATACACTACTCCTCTCCCTTTTGTTATCAATTATATTTTTTGTATATCCGGTTTGTAATAGAGAGAAGGCACGATTTTGGTTCGCCTTGATAACCCGTTTGTGCTAACGGAGTTATCCGTTGTTGTTGTATCCTGGGAGATAGACGTTCACGATTCTCAAGCACCGTAGATAGGACGCATCTGTCTTAAGGAAAGTGTGAACATTACACGCCTCAACAGTTTTTCCTTATTGTTTGTGTTTTTGAGTCTCCACGATTAAAAGATTTACCGTATGATTTTCTGCACTTTTATGTTTTCATTTCATTGTTTATTTGTCTCTTGTAGCACTATACACATATATACTTACTACAATTTTAAGACAGATTTTTTTGTTGCTATTTGAGGCGGCTGTTGAATAGGAACATAGTAGTTGATTTAGCACAGTTGTTCCATACAATAGAATAATGTTTTGCTTAGATGAACAAAACAACAAAGTGTTTCTTTTTATGGTCATGTTATCTAATGACGTTTATTTGTTTTTCAAAAGATAAGAATGATTAACAAATTACGTGTGAGTAACTGGATGTGAAACTTTTCGGAATCTTTTGCATAAATTCTTTAAATCGAGCAAATCGTAAATGGCTATATGTAGATTAAATTATTGGTTGGACACTTTGATTTGATCCTCTCTGAATATGTAATGTGTGTGCGTGTTTTAATTCAAGGCTATATTAAGATATTTTTTATGGATATGTTAACTGTTGTAAAAGGAATGTGCTATGACGTATTTTTTGGTTGCAACTTATCTTAATATAGTGTTATTGTGATAGCTAGCAAATTTAAACCGTAAAAAGCATATTAGCCCCCTTGCTTCCTCGGCAAATTCATAATTATGAATTTACCGAGGAAGCAAGGGGGCTAATATGCTTTTTATGGTTTATCAGT
Source organism: Artemisia argyi (assembly GCA_030686995.1). NCBI lineage: Eukaryota > Viridiplantae > Streptophyta > Magnoliopsida > Asterales > Asteraceae > Artemisia > Artemisia argyi. The sequence goes on from CM060677.1 coordinate 188,096,208, forward strand.
CGAGATACCAAATGAATATTATATTGTATTGTTAATGATAATAGCTATAATAAATGGTATACTGTGAATTAGGTGTTGAATATTCACACGGTTTTGGTTTTGCTATTTCGATTGCTTATGATTGATTGTTGATTTATGAATAATAGTATCATAAAAAAAAAAAAAAAAATGCATACGTAAATTTATGAGTTTATATGTCTTGTTTAGAAAGAGCATGAGCATCGATCTTGATAGTTAATGTTTTGGCTAACTATATGAACTTTATTTGTGTCAAAGAAGTTGATATGAAACTTCATTTGATTGAAAAGTTTTATGATTATTATGACACTAATATGTATAAGAACTTTGTGCTCACTTCTTCGAACCTATTAATTATGATAGTGATTTCAAGGAACATGAAGTACAGTTTTTGAAATTTCTTTTTGGACTAAACCATTATCAGGTTCTTTTCCGTTGTTTCTTAAGTTTTCGAATCAACATTATGATAGAACAAAGTGTTCAAAGCGTGTTGAATGAAATATTGTCGTGATACTAGTTTGTGTATACGAGTATTGATTTCACTATCGGATGTTGGGATATAACTCATTCGTGCGGAATAAGAATATTGGTGTTATTTGAACTCCAAACACGTGTTGTCACAGTTGTGCAGTCATGGGAAAATGCATCGTTGGCATACTAAATAAATGTTTTTTGGAGCCAAATTTATTTGTGTGTACCTAAGACATTAAACTTGATTTTTAGAAAGTTTAAGCTAAAATAGGTGAACCGTTTGGTCACAAAGTATTTTGGTACAACAATTCATTTTGGAGAATGGTTGTCACAACTACGCATTCATGGAAAATGCGTTGTTCACGTGGTAAACATTAAATGGGTGAACCATTTGGTCACGTTATTTACTTTTGGTACATCAATTATTTGGAATTGTATGTTGTCACAACCGCGATGTCATGGAAAAATTGTGTTTTTCGCATGGTAACAAAGGAGTTTTGCATCAATTTTTTTCCGGTGATTAGGTAACAATGAAACATCTTAAACTTGATGTTTTAAAAAAAATGGTTGAGCTTAAATAGAAGAATTAGATGATCGCAGTTTATATTTTAGCACAACATTTTTTTTCAAGCGGCTTATATATATATTAATTTTTTTTTTTGTACTAATATTTGTGGTGATTGGATGTTGTTTAGTACAACATTTTTTGATTGTTATAATACAAAATTATGTGATATTTTGTAAAATGTTCAACACAAAATTGTTTGTTTCATTTTTTGGTGAAAAATATTGTGGCAAAGTAGTACCTATTTAAAGTTGTTTGGTGCGGTTTTGTGCAACTAAGTTTGTAACATGAGAATAAACAAGTCGCTCGATTTTGTATCGAATATTGGAAGTTTGGATGTTGCAAATATTCTGTTTTGAATATTATTGCAAATTATCAAACTACTTGTTATTCTAAAAAGATGAATAATCGTCAAGACTTGTTATTAATACATATTGCTAATAATCGAACGGTTTGTCATTATGTAAGAAATGACTATGTGTTGAATATAACCGTGTAGGACATCGCGAAATGTCAAGAAAGAACACATATAGAAGACAACGAATTATGTTGTTTGTGTAATTAACTTGAACGGTGTGATTGTCAACCAATGTGAGATAGTGTCCATTTGCTAAGTTGGACACATTTTGATTGTGTAAAATGATTACACATTGATTTTATGTGATTATAATCACATAATAAATTGTGATAATCATATAATGATAAGAGATTAAATGTGATTATATATAATTACAAGTGAATTGAAATGACATGTTATAAGTGTAGGACTTACACATATAACTTATGGGATCCTCCTAAAATATGTGTGTTTAAGGTGGTGATTTGTCTAAAAGAAGAATGTTAGTAGATGAAGCTATGAGTAATCAGAATGATGCATCTTCTGTCATACGCTTGATTCCTTGGTCTATAGCATGCTAGATTTGGAATCTGTTAATTATGATACGGAAAATAATTAACATAAGACATGTGAGGTGACAAATTACTAATGATCTTGGTGTCATATCCATGTGAGAAAAATCTTATAAATAAGATTAATATATTGAAAGGGAGAACCTTTCTTAAAATTCTTGAGATAAATTCCATGTGGGGGATTCCGGCATAGCTAGAGTTCAAAAGGACATCAACAAACATGAAGTTCTTGCCTATTTGGAATACTCAAGAATTACTTGGAGCATGATATACTTAAAGAGTTGAACAAAACTCGAATTTGTTCAGACATATTATGTCGATACGACAACTACTCTCAGTATGAGTTATCCCTATTGACAATGTGAAGTCATAGAATAACATTGTGGATCCACTTGTAAAATGCTAAATGTGAGAGTTAGTTATAAAGTCGTGAAGAGGAATGAGACTAAAGCCCTTGAAAAGTTTATATGAAGGAAAACCTAACCCAGCTGACTGGAGATCCCAAGATCTGGGTTCAATAGGACAACCTACTTGTATAAACTGAGGTCACTGTGGGGGAGTAATAAACTCCACATTTATTTAAGGGAGTTGGTAAACTTCCTAGTCCATTCCTATAACAGTGACAATATGAGGTTAAGCATATGGCTTTTAATGATTAATCGAGAATCACCTATGTGAGAGAGAAGTGGGGTCGCTTCTAAGGGAATTGTGGGGGCGCAATTCTTAACAGCTCTCACAGAACCAGGCTAATGTTCATGACCATAACGAACATAACTATGAGAACCAAAAAGTGTCAAGGAGATATTTGTGTGAATATATATTGTCGTCTCCACAAACAGCAGACAGTTCAAAGACATCGAGTTCTACTGGCTGCTAGGAGTCTAAGTATATTTCACAAGGGAAGGTTCAAAGGATAACACCTAGCTATCCTTTGCAAATATCAACTGCAAAACTCTATTACAATGTCGAGTCATTGAAATTTGTTTCCTTCTATCAATTTCATTTATGTGGGGGATTGTTGGAAAAGATGGTCAAAATGTTTGAATGATAATTGATAATGTCATTATGTATACTAATGTGAATTGAAATCAAAATTAATTATTGGTTTATTTTGATTCATGAGACATTAGTGAATGTCATTATGTATACTAATGTGAATTGAAATCAAAATTAATTTGTGGTTTATTTTGATTCATGAGACATTAGTGAATATCATTATGTATACTAATGTGAATTGAAATCAAAATTAATTTGTGATTTATTTTGATTCATGAGACATTAGTGAATTAATTGTGTGAATTAATTGTGACCATTTTTGCTCTTTATAAGTTGAGAGTTATCCTCTCATTCTCATTACACCAAGAAATACACTACTCCTCTCCCTTTTGTTATCAATTATATTTCTTGTATATCCGGTTTGTAATAGAGGGAAAGCACGATTTTAGTTCGCCTTGATAACTCGTTTGTGCTAACGGAGTTATCCGTTGTTGTTGTATCCTGGGAGATAGACGTTCACGATTCTCAAGCACCGTGGAGAAGAAGAATCTGTCTTAAGGAAAGTGTGAACATCACACGCCTCAACAGTTTTTCCTTATTGTTTGTGTTTTTGAGTCTCCACGATTAAAAGATTGACGGTATGATTTTCTGCACTTTTATGTTTTCATGTCATTGTTTATTTGTCTCTTGTAGCAATATACACATATATACTTACTACAGTAACAACATTATATATGTCAGAAAAATGGCTTGCGTGAGGTTTAATTTACTCGTACAGGCCAAAGTAAAGATTAGACAAGTTCATGTTAATCCATATACAATCTTCCATGGATGCATGATTATTAGAGAGCTAGTTGCAGCAAGCCCCCAATAGCACTTATTGGTGAGCCACCTCAACGTCATCTCGGCATTTCCCTAATGACATAGCAATAACTAAAACACCCTCTCGAACAATAAAACCAATAACTGTTATTGACGCATGTAGGTCTCACAAAATACTATACCAAAAATACCTCACTCACTCACAAAAAAATAAAAAATAAATAAATAAATAAAATTAAAAAATAAAGCGAATGACACCGGTGGATGGAATGGCTAGAGACGAATGGCATCAGTAGGACGGTGCAGTATCACTAGTCATTGGTATGTCATTCGTCCTAAAAATCCTAATGACTGTTGAGGTGACAATTTGTGCTCAAAATTAAAAATATATGTTTATTTGAGCAAATTTGTAAAAGATTTGAGCACATTTAGCACCCTCAGTTTTTGAAATGGACATGTTTTGCCATTTAAAAGTTAAATAGGCAATAACAGACACATATTTTCTCTTAATTGAAGAACATTATAATTATTTTTAAAGAAAAACTTAGATATAATATTTTTAATGTTTAAATATCAATGAGGTATCACGTTTGAGGAATTTATTTTGTCGTTTTGGGTCTTTTGGCCGGTGCCCGTTTGAACCCGAGCCCATTTGATCATTGGCCCGTGCCCGCCCGTCCTGTCCGTTTTGCCACCTATGGCTGCTGCACCTTGCACTCTTGCATTCATTATATTGCATGCATAGTGCAATTCCATGTATGTCCACCAGTGTCGTGTAAGAATAGACAGATTATTGCTAAATATGATCCTTGTCATGCAACTAATAGATAACACGTACATGTATCTAAAAGTCTAAAACATAACAATTTTCACAAGACTTAAAATACTAATATCTAAAAGCAACCAATGCTTCTTGTTAACGTTACATAACCAAAGACAATATATTAAATATGCTCTCACAAATCGCCATCCATTGTTTTCTCCGTATTTATTTACCACCTACTTGTAACAACTCATCACATATTTTTTTCGTTGTATTCAACCCTATAAATACTAAAGGCTCACAACTCTCGTTAATACAAAGAAAAAAAACATACACTAACACGATCGAGGGAATGGAGTCGGTAGCGCGCCAAATTCCGAACGGGCATCACATGAAAGATCGTTGTGTGCATTTCGAGATGCCATTGCACTACCCAAGGTATACTCGGGCAGAGTACGAGACCATGACTGAGTGGAAGCTTGATTGCTTGCTTAAATCTTACGGTCTACCTATCTCTGGAGACGTAAACCAGAAGAGGAAGTTTGCCATGGGGGCTTTTTTATGGCAATATTGAGCTTCTAGCTACTTACATATGTATTTCTGATTTTCGAGTATGAGGTGTATCAATAAAGTTCGTTTAGATAATTATAGTGCTAAGATCATATCGGTTGTTTGCTCGTTATATTGTGTATGTTAATAATTACTTCTTATTCTCTGATAATATCATAAAAGGGATCATATGAGTTTAGTAACAATGTACTCCGATCCGTAGTCCGTAACATGTAAAAAATAGAACGTTGTTTAATTAATCTCTTTGAGACATGTTTAGTTTCGTTGCGTGGCAATTGTGCATTGCAGAGATAGTTCAATAATCATACTTGATTATGTTAACCTGTTCAGGGATTTGGATAGTTGGATACTTAATCTGTTAAACATTGTACATGTTGCAAGTTGTAAATCACAAATCGACTTATAAATCTAACGAACGTGTGATTTTGTGATTCTTGCTATATTTACGAAGAAAACTACGCTTCAAGTTTAGCGGTACCCTACAAAATCAATCGATTTATAATTCGAATTATAGATGAGTTTCTACTTTAATTTCTTATTGACCAACTTGCCTTGTCGATATGTCGCATGTTAAAAATTAAAATATGCGAAAGTCTCGTATCTTATCGCAATAAATTTTGCTGATGGATTTATATATGGTACTTATGTGAACTCTTTTTGGTCACTGAGGAGAAGAGAACTTCATAATTAGAAATATTCATGTTTTTCACATATGTCGCCACTTTTTTAAAGAAATTGCTGAATTGGTCTGAATATCATCTTCCGTCGATCATCGTTGGGACAGGCACACGTAACTCGGTTAACATTTTTGGAAGGTTGCCTCAAGCCCACAAGTAAGTCGATGTGGATTAAGATAACAAGCATTGCTAAAGCCTCCTACAATATCCTCCTACTAATCCTGCTACACACAACAATATTATATATATTTTTCCCCCTCATTCTCTCTTTGCATCGAAACCATAAACTATGACAATTGTCAGAATCCTGTGAGTAGAATGATAAGTAGGAACAATTTGTAGGAGGAAATAGCATTTTCTTAAAGTTACAAACCCATCGTATTCCTTAAGCTTTAGTTAGATAATCATGAATCATAAAGTTAACTATACGGGTCATCATCAAAACACCTCTCACTTGTTTTTGTTAGTGTATTTCTATTAGAGTTAGAATTATATTAACGGTAGTTTGGTATGTGGGTTTTGTGACAAGGGATTGAGAGTGAAAGCAAAACATTATGTTTGTTTGATAGGTTTTACTTTTTAAAAGCCCGTAGGGTTTACACAAACCCCATCTAAGGCTGGGCGGAATGAAAGGTGAGCCATCACCTTTCAACCAATGTCTCACGCGTCACCATCAAAACAAACACCCTCCTGACGCGAGAGCTAGTAAATAAAAAAAAGAGTGACCCGGTCATCTTTCGATTTTATTATTTTTAATTTGCTTTGTCATTGTGCGTGAGGTATTTAGTGGGGTATGTTTGAATAAAGTGAGTATTTTAATGAAAGATTATGGTAGTGGTGGTCACTATGGGGGAAAGGTTAACTATAGTGGTCGTCGCCAAAACGCCTCTCACTTGTTTTTGTTAGTGGATTTGTTTTACACTTAGAATTATATTAGTATTTGTATTGATTTAGGCTCAAACTCAAGTATTATGTTAGTCATTAGTATAAATATTGAGTCTCATATAAACACAATTTGTCAATTATTAATCAATATCAATCAATTAATCATTCACCTCTTATATAGTATCGGAACTTTAAGTTCAACCCACCACAAATAGTTGTCCTCCGGGCATTAGCTACTCGCCGATGATGCACAGAGATCCCGATTAATTTACTTTTTTTCGCGTGGCAATTTAGTTTTATTAGGCTTCATATCTAATCCAAATCAATATTTTCATCAACTCTAATCAAAGTCGATAGCAACAGCTTATCTTTTTCAGTTTTCTCTTTATCAACTTTAACATAGTCGATTGCTTTTTAATCCACTGTTATCTTTTTAATATATTACTTTTTGGTCGATTTTTTTTTTTTTTTTTTTTTTTTGTCCACTGCCACATCCCTTAATATGTCGACTGCAAGATTACAAGTAATCCTTTTAACACAGCAACAATAATTTTTAAAAGTTGACACCATGTTACCTTTTATTTTTATTTTTTCCCCACTGTTATCCTTTAACATGATCCAAGATTACTTTTTAGTCTATTACTTTTTGGTCTATTACTTTTGGTCACCTCTCGGCTAGTTTTCACGTCTTCTAATTTATACATACAAAAAAGTTTGTTTGATCATGTTTGATTTTAAAAAATGGTTTGCTTTGATATACGGTACGTTTTGATTGAAGATTCGTTTGAATTTGCTAGTGGTTGAAGAAAGAACCAAGTTCCGTTGTTTTTTGTTTGTTTTGTTTCTCTAAAATTCTCCGCGTTTTTTTTTTTTTTTCCTCTTTACACATAAAGTCGACTAAAGCTCAATCATTGGTGTTACTTCTTTGTAGATGCAATAATCCGCACTGTAGAGAACTGCAAAAATACATATAATTAACGACGGTTAATTATATATTAGTTTCTGTCATTATTTTAATCACCATTTTTACAGAAAAAATTAAAATTTTTCTTATTATATTAAATGGTCATGATTACGATATAACAAAATTCACCAAATGACGAAACAAGTTCTCGATACGTTTATCGAAATATTAATATTTTACAAATCCTTAACTAATCCTACTTAAGCACTAATTACATTCTAAACGGGCCCTTAATATTTCTCGGTCCAAATCCACGAGTACTATTCATCAGCCCAAAGATTAAGGCCATCCTTAGTTTTATGATTTTATGTGAATTCGACAAGTAACAAGCCTACAAAACGCCTCTCGTACACTCCATTTTTACACACGACATATATATATATTTTTGCACCACCTCTTTTCTCACCTAGCCAACTACACGTATGCCAAGTCTCAGATCCACAGGTCGAGTATTGCTATGTTTTTAAAGGGCAAAGTGGTTGGCCAAAATATAACCCAACACGACATAGTGATAAATCCAAAACTTAACCGTATTGACTCCTGTTTGTTTCTATAAGTTCCTAATAATATTTCAAACATCAATTTATGTTAGAAGTCGACATTCATCAGTTAGAAACCAAGTTCTATACGATTTCTCAATTCGTGTATATATTAAATAGCTAGTCGACATATGAATAAATCCCAAAGACAAGTTTCCATATTTTTAGCTCTCACAAACATTTCTTAAAGTCCTAGAATGAAAAAAAAGCCATCTAAAGTTGTTTGTTCACTAACAATATAGTAACTCATGTTTCTTTGAAAAATTTACACCAATACGTGTTATAAAATTTTACTATATGTACTCTAGCTTCCTCCTCTTGTTTCTTTCATTCAATACACTCATAAAAACTTCCTTTACTATCTTTCAAACATCTCTGATCGACCAGGAGCAAAACTCTGTCACGTTTGGAAGCAAATAAGTGTTATCGGGTTTGATATATAAGTTTATTACTTATAGTCGAACGATTATATTTCTTGTGAATCGTCCTTGTGTTCTAGCTACTCTCACACGTTCACTACTCACCTAAGAGGTGTTGCAAGTCCTCACACTCCTTTTTCAATTTGTTTCCCACGTCATTTAAGCTCCATGCATCACGTTTGATATTATATCGAATGTATATAGTTTCATGTTTATTTTTATGTACGCATAATCATATAGAAACACAAAAGTGGCTAGCCACTATCTTGGAAGGCATAGGAGTCACGACACACACTTGTTTCACCTTTATTTTTATGTTACATGCATCATACGAATCTATTTTGAACCTAGTTTTCAATCGGATATAAAAACTCTCAATACTTAGAAAATTTTCTAAGTCTTTAAAATAAATAAAAACGTTCCAGCAGCCTAAGAAATAATCGGATATATTGAAATTTCAATTAACGAACATGCTATATTATTTCACAACCTATTAGACCACCTAACAAACTCTCACTTTCGTATAGAAAACTTGTAAAAATAATCGCGTCTCGACACTCTAAATCGACCAAAGTAAATGGCAGAAACTCGTATCCTAAAACTAACAAATTAAGCGAGATGGGATTTTAAGCCCAATAAGCAGTTTTAAGCACTTTGAATAAGCTAGATTATCTAGGCTTTTTGACATGAATTTAGAACATGAAAAATGATATTTTGATGAGCTCAACTCGTCTCACGATGTACGGATTTTAAAACGTTAACGGGCCACTAAATAGCTCGTTAAGAGCGAATTTAATGAAAAATAATATATTTTTCCAAATAAGCAGTTGGAATAAGTTTTAATAAGCTCCAGAAAAACTCGGATACTTTTTCCCCATAATTTTTATGACTTTGGACTAAAAATGTAACGCGACGACACTTAGAAGGACTAAAACTATCAAACTGTTAAAAGTAAGGACTGAAACTGTAAAAAAAACAAAAACATTAGGGTAGAAATTGATATTATTTAATATTCCGAGCTCAGAAAGTTATTTTGGACAAGTAGTGGACTATAAATACAATTATTATATAAGAAGGACTAACGGTGTAACGCAAACGCAGTTAGGGTAAAAAGTGTAAAAACTGAAAAAAGGACAAGGACGAACATATTATATTTGACATACATATTAAAAACTTATTGTTTAATCATACTTGAATTTATTTCAAATATTACTAAATACTCCCGATTTCATTGAAATAAATGGTTTTCCATTAAACTCTATGAACTCACCAACCTTTGTGTTGACACTTTTAAGCATGTATATCTCAGGTAATTAACGGAGCAGGACAAGACACGGAGCGGGCATTAATTACTCTGATAAATTAAAATTGTGTAAAAATCAAATATGTCATTCTTACAAACCTTTATATCTTTTAATGAGATTTTAAATCAAATGTTTCATCTTTTATCAAAAATATTATTTGAATGATAAATAACTTTCAAAACGCTTCTTTTAAGCCGTTTCATGTGATTATGACCTCGATCCTCCCCGTAACACCCTAATTACTTTTCCGCTGCTAAACCATAAATTAGGGGGTGTTACAGATTGGTATCAGAGCTAAAGTTATTGAGAACTAAATGTTTTCAAACATTAAACTATAACTACACTTTCAAAATAAATGATTTTACACCATACTATTTTATGCCCTCCGTGTCTGCAGACTGCCGTGCTCAATACATTACCTGTTAAGAATATTTTACATGTTTAGAAATTACTCTTACACAATTATTATTTCATCCGTACTGTTACATCTTTAACGTAAAAATTACTCATAAAATGCTATTCTCGGTTACTACAGTAACATGTCTCCTGAAACTCCCGTGAATGTCGAAACTACTCTCCGTAATACTAGTACATCACCTATCAATCAAAATTCTATGAATACTGAAGGCCCTTATGTACAAATATCACAACCCCAGTCTGATATAGAACTCACTCAGAGATCCTTTCCATCGTCACCTATTTGTTCACCTTTACGTAAAAAACTCATGAGAGCTACTGAATCATATGAAGATTTGATTGGTGGTCAGGCAACATTCGAAGTTGGACAAAGTTCACGCCAAGAGATGTCGTGAAAGAATGTTGAGCCAAATTCTCCGTTACCTTATACTTCAAATTCCTCAATACCAGATATTCCAAATAATTTATCCTCGCCTAATTCACCCAACTACAATATAAGCACTTCTGATTCAATATGGACTCTTATTTATCAACAAGCCAGCATATTAGATGCTCACACTGAACAGCTAAAAGATTTACAACTAACACAATTTGAATGGTACGACCGTAACCTTGACACGTTGTTCAAAAGAGCGGATGCTGAAAGACGAGCAATGTTTGAATTAGGAATAAAGATTGGTGAGATAAAGGACAAAACCAACCAAGAGCTTGGAAACTTGGACTCCAGGATCCGTTATGCAAGAAGAGAACATAGTCATACACATGGTAGAGTTGAAGATATTGAAAGAACCCTATGGATGGCCAGAGACACAGCCAGAACCTAGGGTCAAAAGATTTCCGCATTAGAGACTATGTTGGCTAATCAAATGAACATGTGTCAAGAACGTTTCTCAAACATGGAAGCTGCACAACTTGAACTTGAGAAAGAAGTTAGATATTTATGTCAGAGGCGTAACTAATCTTAAGTTTATAAGTATCCTTGTTGTACCTACTAAACCAAATAGTTTTGGTTAGTATTTCATGTAATGTTCAATAAATCTAAAACTTTCAGAACTTGTAATCGAATCATAATGTATAATAACCTCCTTTTCTGTTATATCTCTCTGTTATGAATCAATCTTTTATTTCATAGCAAACATGCATGTAATGAATCCTCATACCTTCATGCAAAAATCTCATCATTTTTTATTTTCTTTGATAAACAAATGACTCCACACAGATCAATGGAGTATTAATAAAAGATCTTGTATCGTTTGTTTTGCAAAAACAATCAGTCAAGTTATTAATATTATGTTAACTTCTGCAATGTTATTCAAATCTACCGTAAGATTTCTTAAAACATACCATAATTAATCAAAAAAACCAAAGAATTGTCTAAAAATAATTTTTTGAGAGGGAACTTGAAGAATGGAGAAAAGATTATTGAACTTCAGCTTTAGTAGATAAATCAGTTTGTACCTTAGTAATCCCATATCAAGAGTTGATCATTTATCTATGATACAACCCAGGCATATCTTGAAATTAGATTACAGTAGGGATTCAATTCAGTCTATCATCAATGAAATAATTAGCTTCATTATTTGAATTATTCTGACATTATATGGATTCTAAGTTGAGTTTCATTAATGATTTCAGAAGATGGACAACATGAACAATATATATACTCCATCATCATCTAAAATCACCATGACTCCTGAAGCCATCAAGAAATTGGTAAACAACATCGTGTCAGTAGTACTCGAAGGGACTACCATAGTTTATCCGAGAAGAGAGACGGGTATACCTGGTAAGCATAACCATGTAAGTTTCATGGAATATAGGCCAGCCCACTTTAAAACTCTAGAAAGAAGGATTAAACCAATCGTCACCCCTAACCAAGGGATTAGGCAAGGAGTTATATCTAATGGAAATAACCAAAAGCGAAAACTCACTGAAATAGTAATCATCAACCCCATCTGCTGCAATTTCACCAATGCTCAAGACTGCTATCGTAAACATCTGGAAGATTGTATCAACTATCATCGTCAGCTGGTGTAGAACCCTATAAAAATTTCTTGTAATTAAATCGTTAATAAATATATAATCTTTCGTTATAGTTTCTAATTCCCATTTTCTCGGAAAAATTTAAAATTTTTCTTATTATATTATTTTGGCGATTTTCACAAAATAATATAATTCATGAAATGACGGAATTAATCCTCGACACGTTACACGAAACCTAAACTTTTCATTTAATCCTAAACCTAAATCCTAATCCTAATTATATTTAGTAAATATAATTAAAAATTCACTAATTACCTAATTAATCAAACCGGACCCTTAATTATCTTCGGCCTAATCCATCTTTACTATTCCTAAGCCCACGCCACTAAGCCCAAATTCCAAATCAATAGTTTTCATCCGTTCGACATATTCCAAACCACCTCCAAATCGCACCGTTTATTCGTAAATTTAGCACACGACCTATATATTTTATTTTCTCATCTCGTTAACCTACTAGCCAACAATTAGTGTGTCAAGTCTCGCGTGCCTACGATGAGTTTTGATACGTTTTTAAGAGGCATAGTAATCGACCTTAGCAAACCCAACTCGATTTACAATATATTCAAAACTTAACCGTTTTGAATCTAGTTTGTTTCAAATCGTTCCTAATATTATTCCTAAGATGATTTTATGCTCAAATGTCAAGGATGATCATGTATGTTCAAGTGGTATACGGTTTTGTAAATCGTATACATGGAAATATGTATGTCGACATGATGCATGAATCACCCCAACACCTCCCTTCTTTTGTGCTCTCACAAGCCTTCCTAAAACAATATAAAACTTCACCTAAGGAGTCTAGTACTGACATGCAATAGTGTGGGATGAGTTTACATTGAACTTTCTCACTAAAACGTTATATATTTGTAATATATATATGTACGTTGCATGCATCTTACTCTTATTCATTCTCTCAATCTTTCACTGCAATAATTGGACTTTCAAATCCTTCTCATAAGACTTACAAGTCGAGTGGTAATATATTGGAAGCAAAGAAAAGATATCGGGTTCAAAATAACATATAACGTTTGGGTTATATAGCTTGGACGTGATTTCTTGTGTTCTTTTATACCTATCTCGAATCTATATCACCTCTAAGGTGTTTGTAAGTTCCTTACACTCAATTCTAATCCATTTTATACGTATTTATATGTTCATGCACTTTGTGATTCTTGTTTCAATCATCTACACTTTGCACGTTTGATTCATGTATATATTTGTTTATAGTACACGAGACGTGATTAGCCTCTATCTTGGAAGGCCTAGGAATCACGTAGCACACACCATTCACTTTAGTTGTAACGATATAATCATTTCATGCATCTATTTTAACTTGCATCCATCGATTTAAAATTTGTAAAACACTTAGTAAAATTCACAAGTTATCAACACATATATATCGACTCAACCATGTCACAAAACGAGTCTATAACTTAAAATTTCGTTTAACAATAGTACCATATCTTTTCACGACGTCATAGACCACCTAGCAAACTAACAATTTCATATAAACAACTTGTAAAATTTATCACGTTTTGACATCTTAAACGACCCATTTTGAATGTACATAAACCGGATTTCAAAACTAAAAATATTCATAAAAACTTTTTTATTGTCGAGTGGGCTTAACTAAAGCCCACTAAGCTTTTGAAATCCGTAAGCCCACTGGGCCTATAAGAAATGTTTTTAGAATCATAAAAATGGTCCAAAGCCAAGCCCAAAACTTTTTCCATGCCCTCGCCTCCAAAAATCTTAACGGGCCTTAAGATAATTCGAACCAGACCCATAAGCCATAAAAATAAGCTTTTGAAATAAATAAGCAGTAAAATAAGCTTTATACTTAATAAATAAGCTACGGAAATTTTTGGAAAAGTTCCATAATCATTTTTGTAAAATTGGACTAAAAATTTAACGCGACGACACCTAGAAGGACTAAATGTGTAAATATTGAAAATCAAGGACTAAACCTGTAAATACAGAAATCTAAGGATAAAATGTGATAAAAATTAATATTAGAAGGTTTGTATTGATTATTGGACAAAGTAGAGGACTATAGTTGAAAAATATATAAAAAGGACTAACGGTGTAACGCAAGTATCGTTAGTGTAAAAATGGTAAAAATTGGAAAAGGAGACAAAGACTAAAAATAATTTATTTATCATTCTTATTTATTTTATATTTTTCGTAAATTTATTTCGTATCATGTTTAAGCTTTATTTTTATTTATATATATATTATTAACTTAACGTTAATAATATATATAACGATAGTTAAAAAGTTAAGGTTTTACTTACGATTAAAAAGGAAAAACTTCGATGGGTAATTTTAAAAATCATATTTTGTCATGTCATGCATATCACAATATTTTCACTGCACATCACTTAATCGTCATAGCGAATATCTAATATTCGTTATTTTCTTTATAATTACCAAATAGTTTTTGGTCAAGTACTTAGATAAATTTAATTATCAGGTTGTGTTTTGAAGCCGTTTTCATAAAATTCATCCGACTTTATTTTCTTCAGTATCAATCAAGGTGAGTCATAGCCTCACATTTAATTATTTTCAAAAACTCCGTGAGGGAGATACATGTTATAAATAGATCACAAGTATTTTCTGTATGCTTTCCTGACTGATATATGCCTAAGTTAGCTATTGCCAAAAGACCCTTATTCATGAGCCATTAATCACTGCGGTGAACGCGAATATAATGAATAGATCTATTTAAGGTTTGACAGCCTGTCCCACTAATGCTTGACGGAATGCCATTATGCATGTGGTTAGCCGCATTAGTCGTGATAATTATATTTGAGTAAAAATAAGAATTGGCAAATCACCTATTACACGAGGGCAAATTTATCATTGATTTGATAAACACCCGCCGTTTACGGTATTTGTTAACGTTTGCGTGTCATGAGACTTAGTGCAATATATGAACTGCAATATCAATGTTTTCAAACTGATTGTATTTTCCAATACAATCTTGCTTGTGTATCAAAATGATTATTAAATTCAAACTCTATGATTTCACTCAACAATTTTGTTGACTTTTAAGCATGTATCTCAGGTATTTAACAGGGGAAGCAAGCATGGAACGGGCGGCAAAAATCTTCAAATTATGTTTACTTTATTTCAAATATGATGTAAAATAAATGATGTTTGATTTAGTTCAAAACGTCAAGTTTTTATAATACTCTGATAAGGACCTAATGTATTTCAAATATTTATAAATGAAATAATGTTTTTAAAACGTCTCTTCGAATCGTTTTCTATCATTATGACTTCGATCCTCACCGTAACACCCTAATTTCTATTCCGCTGCCGCATTTCAAATTAGGGGTTGTTACAGATTGGCATCAGAGCCATCGTTATAGAGAACCAAATGTTTTCAAACATTGAACTATAACTATACTTTCAAATAAATTAAATTTTTATCATATAAATTTTTGCCCGCCGTACCTGCTTGCTACAGCACTCCGTAAGTTAATCATTAAGCTATGATATTTTGATTGTGATATGTTAAAATTTTATGATAATAAATTCTTATTCTGCGCTATTTATGAATTGTTACAGTATTGTGTCAATATGAGTATGTTCGAATCCGACTCTGATATTTCCGTCGCGTCCGTTACTTCGCCTGTTTATCGTTCTACTTTTGTACCTGACGCTGTTTCCCAAGAAACAGAACCCTACGAGCAAGACGAAATTGCTACAATGCCTGAAAATCCCAATGCTTTTGTTTTATCGACACCATTACCACGTCATGATTTTAATTCATATGCACCCGATCACCTACTCAACCTTTTTAGCCAAACTTATCCGTATAATTTTCACCAAAGAGAACCAATCCCTGAAGTAGATATACCTACATCCAGCCGCCTTCGTATTTCTGATTCTATTTCTCCCCTTTCACCATCATTACCCTATCCGCCTGGTTTTACTCCCCCAGCTCATATCAATGAAACTGGCGAGAGTGCTAGGATTGAAATTTCTTCTACCTTTTCACCTTCTGTAGTAGTGACGCGATTGGAGCATCACGAAGATCAGATAGACTCACTTCTCCAAATGATTGATTATTCATCTTTCGATCATTCAGATACTACCCACAACACCTTACATAACCTTATAGCCGATAGGATAGAGTTGCAGCAAGGGTTAGCTCAGATACGTTCGGATATCTCTGAGACACGTTCTTTCGCGATATCGTTGCGAAGAGAGGGACAGGACCATACTTGGGAAGCCCAGCTTGCACGCCGAAGAGCAGATACATTGGAAAACATTGTAGGGGATATGAAGATGCAACATCATACTGAGATGCAAGAGCTCCGAACTCAGATCTTAGAGATGGGAGAGCATGTGAACATACCTAATCATTAGAGGCAGTTAGTATTTGTACTAGTAATAAGGCATTCAAGCCTGCCGCATGTGGCATTTAATAAGCTTGTATCGTTTTGTTATAACAACTCAACTGATTAAGTTATTAATGTTATGCTGTTGGTTTTGATATTACTATCTACAAATGTTAACTTATGCTTGTGGTTGTTCATGTGTATTATAATTGCATCTAACATATCGGAATGATTATGACTGTTGTATCAAAATAAAAACTACATATGATGCCCAATTATTATTAAGACTCAAAATTTATTTTCCCTACTTCACAAGAATTTTTAAAACAAGTGGTTGTTTAAAATTCTAAATGCTATATTTTTGTATTATTAATAGAAAAATGGAGCATGCAAGTAGCAAAAACTCTAACCCGGAAGTGATCTTGACCCCCACTGAGGTTCAAAGAATGATTGCTGAGGGAATATCTGCAGCTCGTGAAGCGGATCGTTTGAATAATACCAATGGTGCAAATCGTGAAGCTAATACAATTACTCCACGTAATTGTACTTACAAGGATTTCATGACTTGCAAGCCAACAAACTTCAAAGGAATTGAAGGAGTGACTGAAATGGCACATTGGTTTGAGCATACTGAGACAGTCTTCAAGAGGAGTGGTTGTCCTGAGAATAGCAAAGTTACCTTTGCTACATGAACTCTTCAAGGAGAGGCATTATCGTGGTGGAACACTACTGCGAATGCTATGGGTCCAGATGAAGCTTTCAGACTTTCGTGGAATGAGTTGAAGAATAAAATGTTGAAAAAGTATTGTCCAAGGACAGAGATTCGAAAACTGGAAGATGAAATTCATCAGCTAGTTGTAAGGTATAATGACTTGAAGACATACGACAGAAAGTTTCTGGAGTTGTCGGTGCTGTGTCCAACTATAGTACCCGATGTTGCACAAGCATTGGAGAAATACGTGGAGGGACTACCACCATCCATTGAAGGAGATGTTACCTCATCGAATCCAAAGTCAGTAGAAGAAGCTATGGAGCTTGCACAGAGATTGTTAACCCGGGTAATCAAAAGAGGTTCTACCTCTGTGATTAATGAGCATAAGAGAAGTGCTGACAACCGAGGGAGTAACAATAGAAACAACCGCAGCTATAACAACAGTTACAGTGGTAACCGTAGCTACAGCAACAACAACAATCAAAGCAGAAATCGCAACAGAGATCAGCAGCAGAACCGTAGTAATCATCATCAGCAACAAAATCGTCGACAAGAAGCTACCCGAGCTTATGCAGCAGTGCCTGCAGAAAGTAAAGGTTATTCTGGAACGCTACCCCCATGTAACAAGTGCAACATGCATCATAATGGAGCATGTAGGGCTGCTTGTGGCAACTGTAAAAGAATTGGTCATATGACAAGGGACTGTCGAGTGACTGGAGCCAACACACAACCGATTGCAGTAAAGTGTCATGGTTGTGGAGAAGTTGGACATTACAGACCTCAATGTCCGAAATTTACCAATAATGTTGCCAGAGGAAGAGCGTATGTACTTGGTGATGGGAACACAACGCAGAATTCAGATGTTGTTACTGGTACGTTCCTATTAAATCAACAAGATGCTAAGATATTATTTGATTCAGGAGCAGATAAAAGTTTTGTGTCTACTTCGTTTGCCGCAAATCTAAATATTACTCCTGTAGAATTAGATACTATCTATGAAATAGAATTAGCAGATGAGAATATTTTAAGTACCAATACCTTAATCGAAAACTGCACCTTAACCCTTCTAAATAAATCTTTCCCTATCAATCTTATGCCCATTCAATTGGGAAGTTTTGATGTCATCATTGGTATGGATTGGTTATCTAAACACCGTGCCAGAATAATTTGTGATGAGAAAATCATCCAAATTCCATTCGACGGTTGATGAGTGTGTAAATACTCATCATTTTTACCGTATTTTAACTGCCAAAACACGAGAAAACACTCAAGAATGCATCAAAATAATGAAAATATCCCAAAGATCGTGTTTTATGTGTTTTAAATGCAAAATGATTGAAAACAAACGAAAAACGAACAAAGTTTGCATAATTGGCAGTTTCAGTCCCTCAACTTTCAAAAATTGTCAAAATTAGTCCCTAAGCGTTTATTTCAAATGAAAAGTCAACCCAAGTTTCTTAAAAGTCAAAAGAAGTCAAAAATGATCTTTGGGTAAAAAGCTTTTAAAAATAAACAAGTTTAGTCCCTAAAGAAAAAAAAGTTCGGAGATTGTACAATTTTGGTCCCTGAACTTTCAGAAAATGGCAAAATAAATCACCAAAAACCCTTTTTGTCAAAGCTTTTTTATTTTCTTATTATTATTATTATTATTATTATTATTATTATTATTATTATTATTATTATTATTATTATTATTAAAAAAATACGATTTTACAAAAGAATATATATCAGTCTAACTAAACTAACTCTTAATCTAACCTTAACCCACTCCACCACTTCCACCAGGCCCATTTCCATAACCAGCCCACACCAAGACTTAACCCAACAACATACACCACAACCCAGTAATAAAAACAAACATTTTCAACCATTGACCATTACCAGTCAAACACTCCGTCTTCTTCTTCCTCCCTTTTACCCACCAAGCAATCCCCATCCCCTTACTTTACCTGAAACACTCCACTAAGCACCTCAAAAGCTCCCCTTCTTCACCTGCTCCAAGACAACTCCTTCACATGATACCATCTCCAAGTCAGCAATCCATGTGACCAAGTCCATTCTACGGCTGTGATTTATTGGAGTGGTTCCCAAGATTAAATTGATGGCTGTGATGGGTTTTCAAGAAGCACATTTGGGCTTATCTCATTTTATCTCACAAAAGAAGCACAACACAAGAAAAGAGGAGAAGAGGCTCAAGACTTGGAACCCTAGCAGCCCCCTTATAAATAGAATATGTTGTAAAGCCATGAAGGCCAGTAGGGTTTTAGTTTAGTTTTTTTTCAGTATTTTAGTTTTTAAATCTTTTGTACTCTTTCCTGCAATTCAATGAAAGCTTAAAACTTTGCTTTCCTTTTTTGTGTTACTGTAGCAAGTCCTTACATTGTGCTTATATAGTGTTTAATACTAGCTTATTAATGCTTATTTAGTTTAGTTGAGGTCTACTTCACCCTTTGTTATCAGCATCTTTGGTTTAAATTCAGTTTTGCCTTTTAAAAATACCAAACATTCCCCTTAAAGGAGTGTTTGGCACAAGACCCTTTTTTTGGCCAAAACCTCTTTTGTTCCAACTTTTAAATTTAGATCAACATTAAAATAATCTAAGAAATGGTTTTTAAGTAAGATTTACTTGTTTCAATTAATTTTCAAGCTTTGTTACTTGTTTTTAGAAAATATATATATATTTTTTTGGGATAATTCTATATATACCCAAAAGAAACTTCATAATTCCATATTTACCCAAATGACAAGTTTTCAATGCATGAATACAAGGCTTTTAAAGCATGTGTTGGGGAAATATGGAATTATGGTGTTTGTTTTGGGTATATATGGAATTGCCCCTATTTTTTTTACTGTCATGTTAAAATAGATAGGGTAGATTCAGAATAGGTAATGTTTAGTTGTTAGTTTTACTTGGAACTTGTTCACTATAGGTTTTTGAAGTTATTTACCATCCGGGAGTCGAGGTTTGTTAGTCAAAAAATCCGATTTGTGACCCATTTTAACCCACTGGTTCAGCAGCCCTGCTGTCCCAGCGTGGCTTTTTCTAGATCACTTATTGGCTGATCCACTAGTCCAAATTGCTTCATTTTTGATTTTATCATATCTCTAGTTGCTTGTCTTTACTATTCCACAGCTTTTACACCTTAGTATTACCGTTTACTAGCTTAAAAATTAGCCCAAACTAGCCCGTTTAGAGTCGAATCTGTCAAGAAAACGTGCAGACCAGAAGTGGTTTTTGATTTTTCATTCGTTCGTTATAAGTCCTTTTTACCTGAAATTTGGTACGCAAGTTAATTGGATGGTATGCTAGTTGCTCATATTTTTTTTTTGAATGTTTAAAATTTTTTTTCAGCAGCTTTTCTGTCCATTTTCCGCAACTGCAGCCTAGAATAGGAAGTTGCTTATTTGTGCTTTTTAGGCTTCGTTAAGTGCTTTTATCTATTCCTTACTGCTTATTATTGTTCCCTTAGTTTCCTGTAGCTTACATCTACCTAGGTTCAGCTTAAGTTAGCTTTTTAGATAAGCTTTTAGACTTTATAATACTCCTTTATAACCCTTTTTAGTTAACTATTAGTTCCTTTAACTTATTTATGTGCTTATTAGTTTATGAGCAGCGCTTATTTTCTGTCACCCTAGTGCTATTTAGGATTTCCATTGATTCCCTTTGCATGTTTCCCCATTAGCTTAGTCTATATCTTTTAAATTAGCTTATTTCATTTTCAAAACTTTTTGTTTCATACTTTAGTGTTAATTGTTATTAGCTTTCCCTTATTCTGTGTTTCTTGTTAGTTTTTAGAAATAGTGTTAGTTTTATAAGTTGCTTATTTCAGTTAGTAGATTTAGTTTGTAAAAGAAAAATTTGAAAAAAAAAACAAAAAAAAAATAGTTGCAAAAATAGGTATCAGCAGGTTCGAACCTGGAACCTCAGATAACAAAAGCACTCCCCTTCCATCCCTGCTATGCTTTGTTTCTTGTTAAGAATTCATTAAGTTATTTATTTAATCTATTAGTTGCTGTTTTGATAATTAATTAGGATCAGCTTAATCATTGCTTATTTTTGCTTATTTTGAACTGCTTATTTTACTTTCCTATTTTTCCTAGCTTCTCCATAGTATAATAGACTTTCCAATTTTTTTTTTTCATAATTTTCTAAATAGTTTTACTATTTTTAAATTATTTATTTCATTATTTTAGCTGTTAATTCATTATAAGAAATACAAAAGCCAAAAAAATATATATATTTTTCTTTTTCCAAAAATTTTCTTTCATTATTAGAATCGTAGAAAAATGATTTTTACACCCGTAGGACTAGTATAGATTTAAATTCACGTTTTACTTTGCGCACTCGCGTCTTTCTTAAAGTAACTTGTACGTTTTTACAATTAGTTTACGTTTTAGGGTCCCCTAGCTTCCTATTAACATTCCCGTAGAATTCCAAGTAGTTTTCAAGTTTTAATTTTCATTCCCTGTTTGTGTTCATGTTTTAGTTAAGTTTATTTTATTTTTCGTACGTTATTTGCAATTTAGCGTAATTCAACAATACCAAATAATCTCTCAAAACCATTCCTTACAAGCATTTTAATCTCCTAATCTCACACGATATTGTCAATTCACACCTCGTTGGGACACGACCCGGGTAATCACTTCCCGGTCTCACAATTTGAATATCACTTTCACAAGTTTTGCGAGGTAATCGTTTTCCTAAACGGTTTACTCGTATTACTTCACGATTATTTGTCTCACGACAAATTGTTGATATTTTGATAAAATTGTTGTTTGCACACACCAAAACACAACGAATCAAAATGGCGCCGCTGCCAGGGAGGCTGTATCGCGACAATATCGTTTTGATTTCAACGATTAGTGACTTGTAGAACCATCGTCAAGAAGTTATCGTTTTCAAAAAAGTAAAAAACACAAAAATATTTTCCTTTTCTTTTGTATATATATTTATCATATAAAAAAAATAATATATATATATATATATATATATATATATATATATATATATATATATATATATACCAAAAACTTTTTCCGTTTCTCTTGTTAAATAAAAAAAATAAGCATAAAACACACCGCCGAGAACCAAGGCTGAACACCTACCAACTGGGGGTGTGAACATTAATAAGTTCCCAAACAAAAGATTAAAACTTGTCATTGTATCCTTGTGAGTGGTGTACCTTTTTCAAAGAAGCCATTTACATTGTGATTATTGGTTTAAGTTCACAATTGTCTTTTTGAGTTGGTCTCGTCTTAAATAATGTGTTTTTTGAAAAACCCAAAAATATTTTTCCTTACCCTCCATCCGTTTGATTCTACCTTCTTATACCCCTCTCATGTATAATTCTTATGGCGTCTCTCGGCTACACGTGTTTTCACTGTAAAAGCCCGATTGAGAATGGCTATCGTTGTTTCCGGTGTATTTGTGAGAAGTGTGGGAACAATTGTAGTAACAGATTTTGTACTACGTGCAATTTGTTCATAAATCCAACTTCTCTCGATGATTCACCAAATTCTCCCAGCCACCCATCACTGCCTGAAATACGTACTATTAATGACAAACCATCAAGAATTGACCCTAACCTTTCAGGATTTACGGTTAAAGGTTTGTCAATTAAACGTACAGAGCATAGAGCAGTGATTGAAAAGAACGACTTGCCTAATCTTTACGATTATCAAAAACAAAAACCAGAGACCATAACGGAAGTGGTGGAAATTCCTAGCTCTCAGAGCACACCACTTGTCCCACCTCTGACTTTTATTCCTTGTGTCGGTTGTGGTGAGCCACTTTTCGGGTTGCCATGTCACTGGTGTACATGTGAACGATGTGGTAATGATATTCAAAACGGAAGTTGTTTGTTTTGTGGTTCGAGTAATTCATTCGGTTACGATTCTAATCCGAGCTTTTGCAATGAGCCACAAAACGATTACATTTCATATGAGCATAATCCGTGTTATCAAAATTGCAATGCCGTATCGTTTCAAAATGCACCAACTTCACAACAATACGGTTGTGAATATTGTGGAGGTCCGCATTTTAGCACCGATTGTCATACTAGGAATCTTTTTCCTTATGACAACAATTATCACGACCAACCTCCACAATACCAAACTTTTGAAACACATCCTCAACCATTTCCTCAAGAACTTTTGCAAAATGTTTTAGATACTTTAAATGACCTTAAGGATTTGGTTAATAAACCTGCTCCGGAAGAACCTCGTCCGAAATCTTACAATGAAATTCTAGCTGAAGAAGCTGAAGAAGCAGCTAGAGTAAGATTTCGAATGCGTAAAACTATCATCTACGATGACGATGACGATGACGATGACGATAGTTATGATGAAGATACCCTTGATATTCGTCAAGGCTCATCAAATTCATCAGTTGAGGTTCCTTCCATTAAAGATCAGTCTGTTGTTATCACACCCGAAGTTCACACTCACTCTTTGATCATGGGGGATGAGCATCTTAGCACTGTTCCTGATAAGGAATCGGACGAATTCATAAAGTCTAGTGTTGAGAGCCTTGTCCCAATCCCAGGAGAGTCACAGGGAACTTTGGATCATATGTATGATTTACTTTCCCCTCTTGAGTGTTCGAAAGATCAATTTGAGACTTTCTCCGATTTTAGCGATGATTATACATCTTATGGAGACATCGAGTATGTCGAGGCATCAGTTCCACATTCTGATGCTGATCATCTTCTTGAGGAGTTCGCCGATGAACTCACTCACATCAATCCACTTCCAACGGGAAGTGATGATGGTCTCGTTGATTTTGAAGCCGATCTTGGAGAAATTGAAAGTCTCCTCTATCATGATCAGTCACTCAGTTCTTATCCCAGCAGTCCAATAGAGAATGATAATCCATTTGTTCCCGATGCATTCAAAATGACTCTCACCAATCCTTTGTTTGAATTCGACTCTGAATTCACTTTGATTTCTGATAATCCAATCTTTGGTACTCAGATTGAGGATTGTGATGAGTCTACTCCGGAACATGAGTTCACAAATTTACATCTTGTGAATAATTCTCTTCATGAGGATTTCTCCGGTGAACTCACTCATCATATCATGACTCCTCCGGAGTTTGATAGCCCGGGGGGAGATGCACTCAATCATGAGAATTTGCGAATTCCCACCCACCCTCCCGGGATGTTTTTGAGCATAACCCTTGAAATCCAAATTCAGGCTAATGAGCCTGCTCTCGAGGAAGAAGATCTTATCATGATTTTCATCATGGGTTTCTTCCTTTTCTTCACTTATAAGGTGACTTCTCTTGTTCTTCACTCCTTCGGGAATGAAGATACCATTTTTGATCCCGGCATTTTCATGTATCATTATCTTGAGCCGGATACTTATCTCATCGGTGTGGAACTTTCACGTGCTTCAAATGTTTGTCCAAACATCTTGAATGAAAGTCCGATGGAGATTGTTTCTTCCACATCATGCTTCCCCAAGGACAAATGAATTTGGGGTCGAGTCAAGCTAGCGACTCGGTAAACAAAAACAATAGCATGCTTATAGGGTTTTCACCCTAAGTGTGGGGGTGTTACCCCTGCAGTGGTTACAAATAAAGTGAAAAGAAAAATGATGTTTCCACATTTAGCTTGTAATGTTGCCCTTTTACGTTCAAAGAGTCGGCATAATAGTCGGGACTTTGAATATTGAGGACAATATTCAATTCTAAGTGTGGGGGGGGGGGGGGGGTTATTTCGCTATTCTAGCGAATTTTATCATATTTTACTATCTTATACCCCCGTTTTTGGCAAAAATTTTAAAAAATTTTCACTAAAGTTTCAAAATTTTTGTGGTTATCAGTCCGCCATGTCTAACCGACAAAAGGATTGGCTAATCCAGGAGCAAACGGCTCTTGGTAAAGATATATCAAATCCGTTTATGGCTTGCAATTTGCCAAAAATTGTATGGTTCCTCAACTCCCCATATCCTCAAAAGCAAATAAGTTGGCTAGCCCACAAGATTATGGCTTGTGGTAAAGGCCGTGGAAAATCCATAATTGGTAATCAGCTCACCAAGATGTTGACTATTCCATCAAGAGCTGGCTAGTCCAGAAGCAAACGGCTTTTGGTAAAGACTAATCAAATCCGTTGACAGGTGGTGGTTTGCTCAAAATCACACGGTTATCAGGTGTGCCACAGTTCTTACACCTGGCTACTCCAGAAGTGATGGCTTTTGGTAAAGAGATTTTCAAATCCATCAAGTTTTTCACAAAATATTGCTAGGGACTAGCAATACTCAAGTGTGGGGGATTGATGAGTGTGTAAATACTCATCATTTTTACTGTATTTTAACTGCCAAAACACGAGAAAACACTCAAGAATGCATCAAAATAATGAAAATATCACAAAGATCGTGTTTTATGTGTTTTAAATGCAAAATGATTGAAAACAAACGAAAAACGAACAAAGTTTGCATAATTGGCAATTTCAGTCCCTCAACTTTCAAAAATTGTCAAAACTAGTCCCTAAGCGTTTATTTCAAATGAAAAGTCAACTCAAGTTTCTTAAAATTCAAAAGAAGTCAAAAATGATCTTTGGGTAAAAAGCTTTTAAAAATAAACAAGTTTAGTCCCTAAAGAAAAAAAAGTTCGGAGATTGTACAATTTTGGTCCCTGAACTTTCAGAAAATGGCAAAATAAATCACCAAAAACCCTTTTTGTCAAAGCTTTTTTATTTTATTATTATTATTATTATTATTATTATTATTATTATTATTATTATTATTATTATTATTATTATTAAAAAATACGATTTTACAAAAGAATATATATCAGTCTAACTAAACTAACTCTTAATCTAACCTTAACCCACTCCACCACTTCCACCAGGCCCATTTCCATAACCAGCCCACACCAAGACTTAACCCAACAACATACACCACAACCCAGTAATAAAAACAAACATTTTCAACCATTGACCATTACCAGTCAAACACTCCGTCTTCTTCTTCCTCCCTTTTACCCACCAAGCAATCCCCATCCCCTTACTTTACCTAAAACACTCCACTAAGCACCTCAAAAGCTCCCCTTCTTCACCTGCTCCAAGACAACTCCTTCACATGATACCATCTCCAAGTCAGCAATCCATGTGACCAAGTCCATTCTACGGCTGTGATTTATTGGAGTGGTTCCCAAGATTAAATTGATGGCTGTGATGGGTTTTCAAGAAGCACATTTGGGCTTATCTCATTTTATCTCACAAAAGAAGCACAACACAAGAAAAGAGGAGAAGAGGCTCAAGACTTGGAACCCTGGCAGCCCCCTTATAAATAGAATATGTTGTAAAGCCATGAAGGCCAGTAGGGTTTTAGTTTAGTTTTTTTTCAGTATTTTAGTTTTTAAATCTTTTGTACTCTTTCCTGCAATTCAATGAAAGCTTAAAACTTTGCATTCTTTTTTTGTGTTACTGTAGCAAGTCCTTACATTGTGCTTATATAGTGTTTAATACTAGCTTATTAATGCTTATTTAGTTTAGTTGAGGTCTACTTCACCCTTTGTTATCAGCATCTTTGGTTTAAATTCAGTTTTGCCTTTTAAAAATACCAAACATTCCCCTTAAAGGAGTGTTTGGCACAAGACCCTTTTTTTGGCCAAAACCTCTTTTGTTCCAACTTTTAAATTTAGATCAACATTAAAATAATCTAAGAAATGGGTTTTAAGTAAGATTTACTTGTTTCAATTAATTTTCAAGCTTTGTTACTTGTTTTTAGAAAATATATATATATTTTTTTGGGATAATTCTATATATACCCAAAAGAAACTTCATAATTCCATATTTACCCAAATGACAAGTTTTCAATGCATGAATACAAGGCTTTTAAAGCATGTGTTGGGGAAATAAGGAATTATGGTGTTTGTTTTGGGTATATATGGAATTGCCCCTATTTTTTTTTACTGTCATGTTAAAATAGATAGGGTAGATTCAGAATAGGTAATGTTTAGTTGTTAGTTTTACTTGGAACTTGTTCACTATAGGTTTTTGAAGTTATTTACCATCCGGGAGTCGAGGTTTGTTAGTCAAAAAATCCGATTTGTGACCCATTTTAACCCACTGGTTCAGCAGCCCTGCTGTCCCAGCGTGGCTTTTTCTAGATCACTTATTGGCTGATCCACTAGTCCAAATTGCTTCATTTTTGCTTTTATCATATCTCTAGTTGCTTGTCTTTACTATTCCACAGTTTTTACACCTTAGTATTACCGTTTACTAGCTTAAAAATTAGCCCAAACTAGCCCGTTTAGAGCCGAATCTGTCAAGAAAACGTGCAGACCAGAAGTGGTTTTTGATTTTTCATTCGTTCGTTATAAGTCCTTTTTACCTGAAATTTGGTACGCAAGTTAATTGGATGGTATGCTAGTTGCTCATATTTTTTTTTGAATTTTTAAAATTTTTTTTCAGCAGCTTTTCTGTCCATTTTCCGCAACTGCAGCCTAGAATAGGAAGTTGCTTATTTGTGCTTTTTAGGCTTCGTTAAGTGCTTTTATCTATTCCTTACTGCTTATTATTGTTCCCTTAGTTTCCTGTAGCTTACATCTACCTAGGTTCAGCTTAAGTTAGCTTTTTAGATAAGCTTTTAGACTTTATAATACTCCTTTATAACCCTTTTTAGTTAACTATTAGTTCCTTTAACTTATTTATGTGCTTATTAGTTTATGAGCAGCGCTTATTTTCTGTCACCCTAGTGCTATTTAGGATTTCCATTGATTCCCTTTGCATGTTTCCCCATTAGCTTAGTCTATATCTTTTAAATTAGCTTATTTCATTTTCAAAACTTTTTGTTTCATACTTTAGTGTTAATTGTTATTAGCTTTCCCTTATTCTGTGTTTCTTGTTAGTTTTTAGAAATAGTGTTAGTTTTATAAGTTGCTTATTTCAGTTAGTAGATTTAGTTTGTAAAAGAAAAATTTGAAAAAAAAAAAAAACAAAAAAAAAATAGTTGCAAAAATAGGTATCAGCAGGTTCGAACCTGGAACCTCAGATAACAAAAGCACTCCCCTTCCATCCCTGCTATGCTTTGTTTCTTGTTAAGAATTCATTAAGTTATTTATTTAATCTATTAGTTGCTGTTTTGATAATCAATTAGGATCAGCTTAATCATTGCTTATTTTTGCTTATTTTGAACTGCTTATTTTACTTTCCTATTTTTCCTAGCTTCTCCATAGTATAATAGACTTTCCAATTTTTTTTCCATAATTTTCTAAATAGTTTTACTATTTTTAAATTATTTATTTCATTATTTTAGCTGTTAATTCATTATAAGAAATACAAAAGCCAAAAAAATATATATATTTTTCTTTTTCCAAAAATTTTCTTTCATCATTAGAATCGTAGAAAAATGATTTTTACACCCGTAGGACTAGTATAGATTTAAATTCACGTTTTACTTTGCGCACTCGCGTCTTTCTTAAAGTAACTTGTACGTTTTTACAATTAGTTTACGTTTTAGGGTCCCCTAGCTTCCTATTAACATTCCCGTAGAATTCCATGTAGTTTTCAAGTTTTAATTTTCATTCCCTGTTTGTGTTCATGTTTTAGTTAAGTTTATTTTATTTTTCGTACGTTATTTGCAATTTAGCGTAATTCAACAATACCAAATAATCTCTCAAAACCATTCCTTACAAGCATTTTAATCTCCTAATCTCACACGATATTGTCAATTCACACCTCGTTGGGACACGACCCAGGTAATCACTTCCCGGTCTCATAATTTGAATATCACTTTCACAAGTTTTGCGAGGTAATCGTTTTCCTAAACGGTTTACTCGTATTACTTCACGATTATTTGTCTCACGACAAATTGTTGATATTTTGATAAAATTGTTGTTTGCACACACCAAAACACAACGAATCAACGGTGAAACCTTAATCATCCAAGGTGATAAACCTAAAACTTCTTTCAATATCATTTCGTACGCCAAGACGATGAAATACATAAGCAAAGGATGCCATGTATTTCAAATCCAAGTAACGGGAGGAGAAACAAAAGAAAAGAAGAAACAACTTGAAGAATTGCCAGTTGTAAGAGAATTTTCTGATGTATTTCCCGAAGACTTACCTGGAATCCCACCAACTCGTCAAGTCTAATTCCGAATCGATTTAGTGCCTGGAGCAGCACCCGTTGCAAAAGCACCATATCGATTAGTGCCCTCCGAAATGAAAGAATTATCTGAACAGTTAAAAGAACTATCAGATAAAGGTTTCATTCAACCTAGTTCATCCCCTTGGGGAGCACCAATCCTATTTGTCAAAAAGAAAGGTGGAACGTTCCGAATGTGTATCGATTACAGAGAGTTGAACAAACTCACGGTGAAGAATCGATATCCATTACCAAGGATCGACGATCTATTTGACCAATTACAAGGATCAAGTGTTTACTCAAAAATCGATTTGAGATCAGGATATCATCAATTAAGAGTTAGGGAAGGGGACATTCCCAAGACAGCTTTTAGAACACGATACGGACATTATGAATTTCAGGTGATGCCATTTGGTCTTACCAATGCACCGGCTGTATTCATGGATTTAATGAACCGAGTATGCAAACCATACTTGGATAAATTCGTTATTGTGTTCATTGATGATATTTTAATCTATTCGCGCAATAAAGAAGAGCATGCCGAACACTTAAGGACTGTTTTGGAGTTACTTAAGAAGGAAAAGTTGTACGCCAAGTTTTCCAAATGTGATTTTTGGATTTCTACCGTTCAAGTTTTAGGCCATATCATCAACAACAAAGGTATCCACGTAGATACCGCAAAGATAGAAGCAGTTAAAGGTTGGAAGTCACCCACTTCCCCAACCGAGATTCGTCAATTCTTAGGTTTCGCTGGTTATTACCGGAGATTTATAGAAGGTTTTTCAAAGATTGCAAAACCATTGACGGAACTGACCCAGAAGAACAAGAAGTATAACTGGGAAGAGAAGCAGGAGTCAGCATTTCAACTGCTGAAACAGAAGCTTTGTGAAGCACCAATATTGGCATTACCAGAAGGCAATGAGGACTTTGTAGTGTATTGTGACGCATCTCATAATGGTTTAGGTGCGGTACTAATGCAAAGAGACAAAGTTATAGCCTATGCTTCACGACAGCTGAAGAAGAATGAAGAAAACTACACCACTCATGATCTAGAATTAGGAGCGGTAGTTTTTGCTCTTAAGATATGGAGACATTACCTATATGGTAAAAAGTGTACGGTTTTCACCGATCACAAGAGTCTACAGCATATCTTAGATCAGAAGGAGCTAAACATGAGACAAAGAAGATGGTTAGAATTACTCAATGACTACGACTGTGAAATTCGTTACCATCCTGGTAAAGCGAATGTAGTAGCCGATGCGTTGAGTAGAAAAGATAGAATTAAACCTCTTATAGTTCGATCTCTAGGAATGACAATTCATTCACCACTTCCTGCTCAAATCATCAAAGCTCAAATGGAAGCTCTACAAGAAGAAAACCGGCAATATGAGAAAATTGACAGGAGGTCAAACCTGGAAGATCAGGTTGACAGAATGCCAAATAATGAAAAAGAATTTGTGAGAAGAAATGATGGAATGTTATGTTTTAAGGAAAGATATTGGATTCCTCTATTTGGAGGTATTCGAGACCTTATCATGCATGAATCTCATAAATCCAAATATTCTATTCATCCCGGTTCCAATAAAATGTACCAAGATATTAAGAAGAATTATTGGTGGCCAAATATGAAAGCTGATATCGCCGAGTACGTTGGTAAATGTTTGACCTGCTCTAGAGTAAAAGCAGAGACTCAGAAACCATCAGGATTACTCGTGCAACCAGAAATTCCAGTCTGGAAATGGGAACGAATCACAATGGATTTTATTACCAAATTACCAAAGACTTCGACTGGATTAGACACAATCTGGGTTATCATCGATCGATTAACCAAGTCTGCACATTTCCTACCAATCAAGGAAACTGACGAGATGGAAACACTCGCTCAGTTGTATTTTAAGGAAATTGTGATTAGACATGGGGTACCAATATCTATTATTTCTGATAGAGATAGCCGATTCACATCAAGATTTTGGGAATCGCTACAGAAATCTCTTGGTACTAGGTTAGATATGTGCACCGCTTATCATCCGCAAACCGATGGACAAAGTGAGAGAACAATCCAAACCTTGGAAGACATGCTTAGAGCATGTGTGATTGATTTCGGAAAAGGTTGGGATAGACACTTGCCATTAGTTGAATTCTCGTACAATAATAGTTACCATGCCAGCATAAAGGCTGCACCTTTTAAGGCACTGTACGGAAGAAAATGCAGATCACCAATCTGTTAGACAGAAGTTGGTGATATGCAACTTACCGGACCAGAGCTAATACATGATACTACTGAGAAGATATTCCAAATCAAGCAACGCTTGCAAGCTGCTCGTGACCGACAGAAAAGTTATGCTGATGTCAGGAGAAAGCCTATGGAATTTCAAGTAGGAGACAAAGTCATGTTGAAGGTTTCACCATGGAAAGGAATGATTCGTTTTGGAAAACGTGGAAAGTTAAATCCGAGGTATATTAGACCTTTCAAAATTTTGGAGAGAATTGGTTCAGTTGCTTATAAGTTAGAACTTCCGGATGAACTTAGTAGGGTACACCCTACGTTTCACGTATCCCAACTCAAGAAATGTTTATCAGACGAAACTATCGTCATTCCACTAAAAGAGATTAGATTGGACGACAAACTAGTGTTCACAGAAGAGCCTGTGGAAATAATGGATAGAGAGATAAAACAACTCAAACAGAATCGTATCCCCATTGTAAAAGTAAGATGGGACTCTAAGCGAGGACCGACTTATACATGGGAAAGAGAAGATAGATTCCGTGAGAAATATCCGCACTTATTTTCATAGAACGCACTTGTTAGATTTCTTAAAATCGAATTTCGGGACGAAATTCAGAATGACAAGTGGGTACTGTAGAACCCTGTAAAAATTTCTTGTAATTAAATCGTTAATAAATATATAATCTTTCGTTATAGTTTCTAATTCCCATTTTCTCGGAAAAATTTAAAATTTTTCTTATTATATTATTTTGGCGATTTTCACAAAATAATATAATTCATGAAATGACGGAATTAATCCTCGACACGTTACACGAAACCTAAACTTTTCATTTAATCCTAAACCTAAATCCTAATCCAAATTATATTTAGTAAATATAATTAAAAATTCACTAATTACCTAATTAATCAAACCGGACCCTTAATTATCTTCGGCCCAATCCATCTTTACTATTCCTAAGCCCACGCCACTAAGCCCAAATTCCAAATCAATAGTTTTCATCCGTTCGACATATTCCAAACCACCTCCAAATCGCACCGTTTATTCATAAATTTAGCACACGACCTATATATTTTATTTTCTCATCTCGTTAACCTACTAGCCAACAATTAGTGTGTCAAGTCTCGCGTGCCTACGATGAGTTTTGATACGTTTTTAAGAGGCATAGTAATCGACCTTAGCAAGCCCAACTCGATTTACAATATATTCAAAACTTAACCGTTTTGAATCTAGTTTGTTTCAAATCGTTCCTAATATTATTCCTAAGATGATTTTATGCTCAAATGTTAAGGATGATCATGTATGTTCAAGTGGTATACGGTTTTGTAAATCGTATACATGGAAATATGTATGTCGACATGATGCATGAATCACCCCAACACCTCCCTTCTTTTGTGCTCTCACAAGCCTTCCTAAAACAATATAAAACTTCACCTAAGGAGTCTAGTACTGACATGCAATAGTGTGGGATGAGTTTACATTGAACTTTCTCACTAAAACGTTATATATTTGTAATATATATATATGTACGTTGCATGCATCTTACTCTTATTCATTCTCTCAATCTTTCACTGCAATAATTGGACTTTCAAATCCTTCTCATAAGACTTACAAGTCGAGTGGTAATATATTGGAAGCAAAGAAAAGATATCTGGTTCAAAATAACATATAACGTTTGGGTTATATAGCTTGGACGTGATTTCTTGTGTTCTTTTATACCTATCTCGAATCTATATCACCTCTAAGGTGTTTGTAAGTTCCTTACACTCAATTCTAATCCATTTTATACGTATTTATATGTTCATGCACTTTGTGATTTTTGTTTCAATCGTCTACACTTTGCACGTTTGATTCATGTATATATTTGTTTATAGTACACGAGACGTGATTAGCCTCTATCTTGGAAGGCCTAGGAATCACGTAGCACACACCATTCACTTTAGTTGTAACGATATAATCATTTCATGCATCTATTTTAACTTGCATCCATCGATTTAAAATTTGTAAAACACTTAGTAAAATTCACAAGTTATCAACACATATATATCGACTCAACCATGTCACAAAACGAGTCTATAACTTAAAATTTCGTTTAACAATAGTACCATATCTTTTCACGACGTCATAGATCACCTAGCAAACTAACAATTTCATATAAACAACTTGTAAAATTTATCACGTTTTGACATCTTAAACGACCCATTTTGAATGTACATAAACCGGATTTCAAAACTAAAAATATTCATAAAAACTTTTTTATTGTCGAGTGGGCTTAACTAAAGCCCACTAAGCTTTTGAAATCCGTAAGCCCACTGGGCCTATAAGAAATGTTTTAGAATCATAAAAATGGTCCAAAGCCAAGCCCAAAACTTTTTCCATGCCCTCGCCTTCAAAAATCTTAACGGGCCTTAAGATAATTCGAACCAGGCCCATAAGCCATAAAAATAAGCTTTTGAAATAAATAAGCAGTAAAATAAGCTTTATACTTAATAAATAAGCTACGGAAATTTTTAGAAAAGTTCCATAATCATTTTTGTAAAATTGGACTAAAAATGTAACGCGACGACACCTAGAAGGACTAAATGTGTAAATATTGAAAATCAAGGACTAAACCTGTAAATACAGAAATCTAAGGATAAAATGTGATAAAAATTAATATTAGAAGGTTTGTATTGATTATTGGACAAAGTAGAGGACTATAGTTGAAAAATATATAAAAAGGACTAACGGTGTAACGCAAGTATCGTTAGTGTAAAAATGGTAAAAATTGGAAAAGGAGACAAAGACTAAAAATAATTTATTTATCATTCTTATTTATTTTATATTTTTCGTAAATTTATTTCGTATCATGTTTAAGCTTTATTTTTATTTATATATATATTATTAACTTAACGTTAATAATATATATAACGATAGTTAAAAAGTTAAGGTTTTACTTACGATTAAAAAGGAAAAACTTCGATGGGTAATTTTAAAAATCATATTTTGTCATGTCATGCATATCACAATATTTTCACTGCACATCACTTAATCGTCATAGCGAATATCTAATATTCGTTATTTTCTTTATAATTACCAAATAGTTTTTGGTCAAGTACTTAGATAAATTTAATTATCAGGTTGTGTTTTGAAGCCGTTTTCATAAAATTCATCCGACTTTATTTTCTTCAGTATCAATCAAGGTGAGTCATAGCCTCACATTTAATTATTTTCAAAAACTCCGTGAGGGGGATACATGTTATAAATAGATCACAAGTATTTTCTGTATGCTTTCCTGACTGATATATGTCTAAGTTAGCTATTGCCAAAAGACCCTTATTCATGAGCCATTAATCACTGCGGTGAACGCGAATATAATGAATAGATCTATTTAAGGTTTGACAGACTGTCCCACTAATGCTTGACGGAATGCCATTATGCATGTGGTTAGCCGCATTAGTCGTGATAATTATATTTGAGTAAAAATAAGAATTGGTAAATCACCTATTACACGAGGGCAAATTTATCATTGATTTGATAAACACCCGCCGTTTACGGTATTTGTTAACGTTTGCGTGTCATGAGACTTAGTGCAATATATGCACTGCAATATCAATGTTTTCAAATTGATTGTATTTTCCAATACAATCTTGCTTGTGTATCAAAATGATTATTAAATTCAAACTCTATGATTTCACTCAACAATTTTGTTGACTTTTAAGCATGTATCTCAGGTATTTAACAGGGGAAGCAAGCATGGAACGGGCGGCAAAAATCTTCAAATTATGTTTACTTTATTTCAAATATGATGTAAAATAAATGATGTTTGATTTAGTTCAAAACGTCAAGTTTTTATAATACTCTGATAAGGACCTAATGTATTTCAAATATTTATAAATGAAATAATGTTTTTAAAACGTCTCTTCGAGTCGTTTTCTATCATTATGACTTCGATCCTCACCGTAACACCCTAATTTCTATTCCGCTGACGCATTTCAAATTAGGGGGTGTTACAACTGGCATACAAACAAAAAGCTAGTAGAGACTGCCTTGCCACACCTGTTACTGAAAGTGGTTATCGTGGAAGTCAACCCCTGTGTCAAAAATGCGAGATGCATCACACAGGAATCTGCATTGTTAAGTGCAGGAAGTGTGAGAAAACAGGTCACAAGGCAAATAGCTGTAAGGCTCCGGACAGAAAAGGGCAACCAACAACTGTAGTATGCCACGAATGTGGTGTAAAAGGGCACTACAAGAGCCAATGTCCAAACTACAATATCAATTGGAAAGCCAATACTTTTGCAAGAGAATGAAGAATCTTTAAAGACTTCGATAGTATCAAGGGAATGATAACTAGATTTAAGCAGATGAATAAATTATTATTGTGAATAAATAAATTATAGTTCAAAAATTTCCTAAGTTGTATCTCTTTCTTGTAGTTACGATGGATGTAACCTAAGTATAACAACTATCTTTCTACCGTATCGAAAAATCTACCTTGTAATATTTCCATAATAATCATAATATACGTTAATTTCAATTTCTATTTCATTTACCAAATAACAATATACTGTTATTACCTTAGAAATTTCTGACTCATCATCATTGTATGAACCAAAAATTTTCTACTTTATTCTTAAAAGAAATTACGTTGTTATATTATAAAACGACCCGCTGAACACCATCTAAAATAATTTAAAGAAACATAAATACCACTGTGACTGAGCCAAGCATCACATCATTTAGCCCTCAATTTTACATAGCCTGATCAACTATGACTAATTTAGGAAGAATCATGTTATGAAGGGAACAGTCATAATTTTAGATTTTCTAAATAACAATCTTCATTCAAAAGCAAAATATAGAGATAAAATGAACTGTTCATAAATATTACATTGTACAAACCACAATAAATACCTATCTTACCCCCTCATCATTATCATGAGAAACTGACAAAAGTACAAGTAGGAAAACCCTAATAATTCACAAAGACTGATAGAAAATTCAAATAGCAAAAATTTTATTTGAATCCATGAAAATTAATAAATAAACAAATAATTAGCATCGGAAGTGCTAATGTTACAATAATTACAATATAAATCATGGAATCTTCAATAGGTTGATCCGCTATAGCAACAAAGACCCCCACCAACACAACAATAGCAAGAGCCACCACAGGATGAATCACCCTAATTATGCTGAAAGATAAATATAAACAAACCATTAAAAATAATAATGCGACAAATTCCTAAACATAAAAACAAAACGAGCTTTATTCCATATTCGTTAAGGAGTACATAGAAACACAACAAGGACTTAATTTAAAACAACCCTAGTTCAAGATTATTACCCCCATATCTTGTCTACGGTAATGGCTAGGACAGTAAGGGGTACGACAAACAACAAGATCGCGACCAGGAATCCAAAGTCTTCATCTGGAACATACGCTAAGTAGATATCGGCAAGGACGACATACACAATCGCTAATATAGTGCTGAGGTGCGGCATTTTGAGATGGAAAATGAGAGAAAAATTGTTGATGGAAGAAATAGAAATTAGAAACGGGTATTTATAGGCTAAAATATAGCCGTTAGGGCACTATTCACGGCCGTTGGAATTCACTATTCTCGACCGTTAGAATATTGTGCACTAGCCGTTATTTTACTATTCATGACCACTATTTTCAATATTCACATCCCTTAAAAACATCAGTTACTTTGTCTTGTCTAGTACATGTAAATCTAACTGAATCACGTTTCCTTAATTTTTGGAATAAAAATCTCTCGACAACCCTCTGTTCAAAATTCTCTACTCAAGTAATCACGATAAACTTGAATTTCGGGACGAAATTCAGAGTGACGGGTGGGTACTGTAGAGAACTGCAAAAATCCATATAATTAACAACGATTAATTATATACTAATCTCTGTCATTATTTAAATCACCATTTTTATAGAAAAATTTAAAATTTTTCTTATTATATTAAATGGTCATGATTACGATATCACAAAATTCACCAAATGACGAAACAAGTTCTCGATACGTTTATCGAAATATTAATATTTCACAAATCCTTAACTAATCCTACTTAAACACTAATTACATACTAAACGAGCCCTTAATATTTCTCAGCCAAAATCCATGAGTACTATTCATCAGCCCAAAGATTAAGCTCATTCTTAGTTTTATGATTTTATGTGAATTCGACAAGTAACAAGCCTACAAAACGCCTCTCGTACACTCGATTTTTACACACGACATATATATATATATATATATTTTTTTGCACCACCTCTTTTCTCACCTAGCCAACTATACGTATGCCAAGTCTCAGATCCACAGGTCGAGTATTGCTATGTTTTTAAAGGGCAAAGTGGTTGGCCAAAATATAACCCAACTCGACATAGTGATAAATCCAAAACTTAACCGTATTGACTCCCGTTTGTTTCTATAAGTTCCTAATAATATTTCAAGCATTAATTCATGTTAGAAGTCGACATTCATCAGTTAGAAACCAAGTTCTACACGATTTCTCAATTCGTGTATATATTAAATAGCTAGTCGACATATGAATAAATCCCAAAGACAACTTTCCATATTTTTAGCTCTCACAAACATTTCTTAAAGTCCTAGAATGAAAAAGAAGCCATCTAAATTCGTTTGTTCACTAACAATATAGTAACTCATGTTTCTTTGAAAAATTTTCACCAATACGAGTTATAAAATTTTACTATATGTACTCTAGCTTCCTCCTCTTGTTTCTTTCATTCAATACACTTATAAAAACTTCCTTTACTATCTTTCAAACATCTCTGATCGACCAGGAGCAAAACTCTCTCACGTTTGGAAGCAAACAAGTGTTATCGGGTTCGATATATAAGTTTATTACTTATAGTCGAACGATTATATTTCTTGTGAATCGTCCTTGTGTTCTAGCTACCTTCACACGTTCACTACTCACCTAAGAGGTGTTGTAAGTCCTCACACTCCTTTTTCAATTTGTTTCCCACGTTATTTAAGCTCCATGCATCACGTTTGATATTATATCGAACGTATATAGTTTCATGTTTATTTTTATGTACTCATAATCATATAGAAACACAAAAGTGGCTAGCCTCTATCTTGGAAGGCATAGGAGTCACGACACACACTTGTTTCACCCTTTTTTTTATGTTACATGCAACATACGAATCTATTTTGAACCTAGTTTTCAATCGGATATAAAAACTCTCAATACTTAGAAAATTTCGTAAGTCTTTAACATAAATAAAAACGTTCCAGCAGCCTAAGAAACAATCGGATATATTGAAATTTCAATTAACGAACATGCTATATTATTTCACAACCTATTAGACCACCTAACAAACTATCACTTTCGTATAGAAAACTTGTAAAAATAACCGCGTCTCGACACTCTAAATCGACCAAAGTAAATGGCAGAAACTCGTATCCTAAAACTAACAAATTAAGCGAGATGGGATTTTAAGCCCAATAAGCAGTTTTAAGCATTTTGAAATAAGCTAGATTATCTAGGATTTTCGACATGAATTTAGAACATGAAAAATGATATTTTGATGAGCTCAACTCGTCTCACGATGTACGGATTTTAAAACGTTAACGGGCCACTAAATAGCTCGTTAAGAGCCCATTTAATGAAAAATAATCTATTTTTCCAATTAAGCAGTTGGAATAAGCTTCAATAAGCTCCAGAAAAACTCGGATACTTTTTCCCCATAATTTTTTTGACTTTGGACTAAAAATGTAACGCGACGACACTTAGAAGGACTAAAACTATCAAACTGTTAAAAGTAAGGACTGAAACTATAAAAAACAGAAACATTAGGGTAGAAATTGATATTATTTAATATTCCGAGCTCAGAAAGTTATTTTGGACAAGTAGTGGACTATAAATGCAATTATTATATAAGAAGGACTAACGGTGTAACGCAAACGCAGTTAGGGTAAAAAGTGTAAAAACTAGAAAAAAGACAAGGACGAACATATTATATTTGACATTCTTATTTTGTTTTTCATTTTACGTCACCCCATCACGTCACGTGCATTTTGTATAATTCGTTTATTTAATAATTAACTTTCATTATATTTATATAAAACATTTTAAAACGATTTAGCTTAACGAATTGTTTCCTCACTTTCGAGGAAACGATATATTGGTTTCAAAGACATAAAAATAAGATAATATTAAGAATAATATTATTTCTGAACTTTAGGCATTTTAAGCGTATCATATTCTCACTCTAACGATCATATCGTTATTCGTTCTCATTATCATTTCCATCATTAGTATAAAGTCGAAATCTGAAGATCTTCCTTATAATCAGGTTCCGTATTGAAGACGTTTCCATAATCGTTCCCATAATCTCACCCGAATTTACTTTTCATCATTTTCAGTATCGCTCAAGGTGAGTCATAGACCCATTTCCAATACTTGTTTTAACTCTTTGGGGGAGATACATGCTTACATATACTTTGATAATTTTATAAGTATATGAATAACTTACATGATTCAAATCAATTTCCTAATTAATATTTACCTGATATGGTTTATGGCCTAAGATGTGATATATATATTTTACTGGCAAATTGCTTAACTAGAATACTGAACTCAGATGATAATGATTCCAAAATGATTATTGTGGCATGATGCTTGAATATACTATAACATCCTGAATGATTCCCTTATCTTTATATGATATTTCTATGTTTCAACGGAAATACTTGCTAGGAAGAGCATAAATACTTTAGTTTCATCATTACCATGATATTGCCTAAGTTACCCTTATCGCCATAAAGTCCCTCTATCATGAGCCATTAATCACTTGTTGTAAGCGTGAATATAGTGAACAGCTTCGAAACCTGTTGAGGCTTGACATCCTATCCCACTAAATACTTGACGGAATGCCTTTGTGGCTAGTCGTATTAGTCGTGATACACTATATTTGAGTAAAAATAGGAATTGGCAAATCACCTATTACACGAGGGCATTATTATCATCATTGACTTGATGATCACCTCCGTTTTACGGTATTTTGTTAACGTTTTGCGTGTCATAAGGCTTGGGGCAATATCCATAAGAAAATATATGTATTCAACATATATTTAGATACAGCTGTATAGGTATTTCACCAGACTGCATTATAGATCTCATTACATTAGTATCATGAGTTTCCACCTCATGTTAGGATTACGATTCTGTATTTGAATTTGACGAAATACATGTATGATTTATTTGTGATTATAATCAACACCACTTATTACTTGTTTTATCACTGTTAGTATTTGTTACAATTATTACTTCACTCTTGAATTCATTGAAATGAAACTATTTATCAATACTTAAAACACATATCGGATAATCATTTTAACCAAGAACTTATTAAAAACTTATTGTTTAATCATACTTGAATTTATTTCAAAAATTACTAAATACTCCTGATTTTATTGAAATAAATGGTTTTCCATTTAAACTCTATGAACTCACCGACCTTTGTGTTGACACTTTTAAGCATGTGTATCTCAGGTAATTAACGGAGCAGGATAAGACACGGAGCGGGCATTAATTACTCTGATAAATTAAAATGGTGTAAAAATCAAATATGCCATTCTTACAAACCTTTATATCTTTTAATGAGATTTTAAATCAAATGTTTC
The DNA here is from genome assembly GCA_030686995.1 of Artemisia argyi. Lineage (NCBI taxonomy): Eukaryota > Viridiplantae > Streptophyta > Magnoliopsida > Asterales > Asteraceae > Artemisia > Artemisia argyi. Next base: position 188,137,602 of record CM060677.1, read on the forward strand.
ATCTTTTATAAAAAGTATTATTTGAATGACAAATAACTTTCAAAACGCTTCTTTTAAGCTGTTTCATGTGATTATGACCTCAATCCTCCCCGTAACACCCTAATTACTTTTCCGCTGCTAAACCATAAATTAAGGGAATGTTACACGCACATAAGATATGGAGAAGAAGTCCAGGTCTTCAAGGGTGTTCGGATCTACTGACGTGCTCCGAACCTCGAGTAACTTTGTATCTCCTGCTAAGCCTTGAGCTGTGATAAGACAAGTAACACACGTTAGCCTCGCCCGGGCGGGTGTTTAGTCCGAGACCCAGCTCCGGTGTGAGAATGAGTATAGGTGATGTGATTGAAGTATGAAATATAAAGTATAAGTGCTAGTTCGGTTCAGTGTAATTGCTCTCCAGGAAATCTTGCCCTCAACTGTGAATAGTTGGGGCTATTTATATGATGAGGCGAAAAATGATTCGTTTTTAGGGGGTCATTTAAGCCCGAATCCGAATTTATTTGATCAAATATTACCCTAAATCGTTCCTTTTGTGATTTTAGGTACTTTGGGAGTGAAATCTGGAAAAGGAAGCAATTCGGACGTTTTTGGAGCATAAAAGTGAAGAAAACGCCAAAGTCTTAATTTTCCATGCTGGGAACAGTAGGTGACGGCGTCAAGAGCAACTCCTTGACGGCGTCAAGAGCAAAATTCCATGACGGTCCAGTAGAGATTTGACGGCGTCATGAAGGTAGGGCGTCAAGAGTAAAAAGTCATGACAGCCTGGAAATGATTAGTACTTGACGGCGTCAAATGTAGATCATGGCAGTCCGAGAAGAGTTTTGGCGGCGAGGTGACGGCGTCACCAAATTGGTCTTGACGCCGTCAGACCCATTTTTCTATATATAGTTTTCTAATTTTTCACATTTAAAGAGAGAAGTTTTGGGAGAAACCCTAAGTACGATTTTGGTGTAACTTTACAGGTTTTTCAAGGGTTCCAACCCCTTGATACCTTGCATGTTTAATCAAGATAAGTGTTCCTTTAATTCAATCAATATGTCTATGTGTTGGTTGTCTATATCTTGTTCTAATCTTAATTCCATCATGCTAGGCTAGATCTATCTTGTGTTTGCTTAGATCTAATGAAACCCAGATGTTGATTATGTGTTGATTACTTGTTTATTCTTGTCTTGGATGAATGATTTATATGTTAGGCTTAAGAAAACTGGCAGATCTCCAATTGGTAACATGCTTGAACGTCTTAAGAAACATGAACCGACGCGCACTAGGTCTTTATTGGTTGTATTTAATGCATGAGCCACTGTTTACAATCCCTATAGTTGTGCTGGGCATGGTGTAGGAGGAGATAAGAGCTCATAGAATTGCGGAGTTAAGTGTGCCACCCCATGAATGGTATTAAGGAATACGATCCGTCATCCATGCAATTATAACAAGTAATTAACGTGTAAAAGATGTCTAGGGAGTAGTGAAATCTAAGTAAACACATTTTCTCCAATTACTGCTCACAACTTTAGTATAATTTAGTTTATTTTCATTTTTAATATTTTATTTTGATTGCATCTTAGTATTCGGTTAGTTGATTAGCAACTAATTCCGCTCAAATCCTTCAAACCCGAGAATTTTACTTGCTTTCCATAAAATATAAAAATACAAAAAGAATCTTCCCTCATCTTTAGAACTAGTATTTAGGTTTTCTAATCCTAGCGACACTATTCCTAGCTGAACGATCAATCCCCCGGTACTTGTTACTATACTATACTACAACGATCAGGTACACTGCATGGTGGGGGTTGTAAGCTTCTCAAGATCCCTTGAGAGGTAAAGCCTGGTGCGATTTCCACGTATCAAGTTTTTGGCGCCGCTGCCGGGGAATAGTTATTGTCTAGGTTAGAATTTCTTTTTATTAGGTCTACTTGCTAGATTCCTTTCTAGTAAGATTTTATTTTTATTTTTAGGTTTTCTTTAGTCTATCTTATTTCTTTGTGCCTTTGTTCGTAACCACCCAACATCATGGACAACGGGAACATCTTTGAACCCGTCATCCCACCACAACAAAACCCACCACTAGAACCCCTTAGGCCCCGAACCTTAGGAGAGTATTCCCGACCTAGCCACCAAGGCTACCGAAACACCATTGAGCTCATCGGAGCCAATGTGACCCCCTTGCGATCCGACACCATCCGGTTGGTGCAAAGCGGATGTGCATTCCATGGACTTCGTTCCGAAGATCCAAACCAACATCTTAAGGACTTCCTCAAAATCGTAGATTCCATAGACCTAGATGTTGCAACTAGAGAGACTACCCGTTTACGCCTATTCCAATTCTCTCTACGGGATCAAGCTAGTCAATGGCTTGAGCGTTTACCCGCGGGATCCATCACCACATGGGATGATCTCACCACTCGTTTCCTTGCTCAATTTTTCCCACCGGGGAGAACTACTAAGCTTAGGAATGACATCTTGATGTTCCAACAACGTCAAAATGAATCTCTTTATGAAGCATGGACTCGTTTCAAGGACTTACTCCAAAAAGTCCCTCATCATGGCATAGATCTTTGGCTCCAAGTCCAAATCTTTTATGACCATATCGATCTCTCCACGAGGCGATCCATTGACCAATCGGCCGGTGGTAAGCTACGTGATCTTAGTGCGGAACAATCATGGGAACTCATAGAAGATCTTGCTCTCTCTGACAACGAAAGTTGGAATGATCCCCGTGACTTGAACAAAACGGTCAAGGCAATATCTTTGCCTTCGAACAATTCTAGCACTCCCGACCTTAGGATCATGGAACTTGAGGACCAAGTCAAGTTTCTCATAAAATCTTACGAAGCTCCTAAGCCTTCAAGCCAAGTGAACAAAATCACTTCTTCATGCGAATTATGTAGTGGTCCCCATGACACTCGTGATTGTGTGGAACTCCTCGGAACAGCTTTTGCGGACTACGCATCCTCGCGTACCGACGAAGCGGGAGATAAGTGGTACACTTTCAAGCCCGAGCCAAACACTTACGGTGATTTATACAACCCCTCTTGGAAAAATCACCCAAACCTTATGTGGAAACAAAATCAACCCAATTATTCCAATCCGCCTAATCGTTACCAACCAAACGGTCCACCATCCAACCGTACTTTCAACAACAATCCTTCTAACAACTATGGTAGTACCAACAATCTTGAAGGGTTGATGTCAAAGTTCATGGCATCTCAAGAAGCTCGCATATCTAAGTTTGAAGCCGATTTCAAACAAAAGCAAAGCGAGATGACCACTCGAATTGACGCATTGTTGAAAGTTCTCAATGACCGAGAAATGGGAGCACTCCCAAGCGACACGGTCAAGAATCCGAAACTAACCGTTAATTCCATATCCTCAGTTTCGTCACCCACTTCGTGTCCATAATACTACTCGGTTAAATCCACGAGCACGTGTTTCAAACAAAACCAAGTTCTCCAAAAAGACCAATCAAATAAAACGCCCACTATAGAGCCGGTCAAAAGCATAGTTGAAACACCTCTTACGCAAGACCTTGACGAAGAATTCAAAGAACTTCATCTTGAACGCCCCGTCATTGATGTCTTAGCGCGTGCTCCTTACTATAGTGCCCTCCTAGAAAAATATGAGAAGTTTAAACTAGGTAAAAATGGGACCGCCTTCGTTCAAAACAAGTTGCCTAAAAAGCTTGATGATCCGGGTATATTTGTTTTGCCTTGTAAGATAGGAAGATCCGAAGCTTTCGACACACTAGCCGATTTAGGGTCAAGCCTCAACTTGATTCCCTTATCCTTATTCACCACTCTTAAGCTAGGAAAGTTAGAGGAAACGGAGGTATTGATAGGGCTAGCGGATGGGAGTATTGCCCACCCGGTCGGAATGATTAAGGATGTAGTTGTTCACGTAGGAAAGTTAACTATATTAGCGGATTTTCACGTCCTAGACATGGTTAGTGACACTACATGCCCATTATTGGTAGGAAGAGGATTTTTAGCAACCGCTAGTGCCATGATAGATTGCAAGGAATCCAAGATAACGGTAGGTGAAGGCGATACTTGGTCGGTGTATGATGTTAAGAAACATAGTTATGATTGTGATGATGAACCAACACCGCATTGGGTAGAGATGAATAGGAGACCGTCTAGATATGGACCTTGGATACAAAGGAACTTTATAGGACCTCAATGCCCATTCTATCTAGAAAAAGATTTCATCGAAAAGACACATTCGGTGGAACAACTCATAGCTAGAGATGAAGAGCTTGACCCCTTTGAGGACCCCTTAGTCTTTAGGAAGATGATTGAATTCTTAAGCGTAATGCCCATCAACATAGAAAGGAATAAATGGAAAAGAGAGGGAGACAAGTGTAAATGGAGGTGGGACAAGCCACCCAAAGAAGGTGACGGATCATGGCATATGAGAATGACTTTGTATGATCCGGATGGAGAAAAGTTTGAAAGGTCATACCATACTAAGGAAACCGATAGGAAGTTGAAACCTAAGTTTGATCCAAAAGATGTCCTCAATGAGGAACTCACCTGTATAACGTAGTAACCCATGACCTTGAGTCCAGCTACAAGACTCGTAAATAAAGAAAAACGCTTCTTGGGAGGCAACCCATGTTTTGTGTGATTTTATTTGTTTGAATGTTATTTGCTTCCGTATGCATGCTTAGTTTTTATTGTTGGTAGATCATGTTTCTCAGTTAAAAAGTGGAAATACTTTACTTTGTTGTTTTGGCCTAGTCTTAACTCCACCTAAAGGTATTTTTGCAAAAGATAAGTGTAAGGGGAAACCCCAAAATATGTTTTTAAGAAACAAACCGATCATGATTCTCCACAATATTAAATGAACATGTATATTCGTATTTGTTAGAGTCAAATGCTTGTATTAAGTCATAATGAAGTTTTGCAGGATTTTCCAGGAAGTAGGACCAAGTTTTTTTCAGAAATTTTCCGGAAACTTAACATAAGAATTTCTGCAGGTCAATTCTGACGGCGTCGGGAATTTACTCTTGACGGCGTCAGGTGTAAAAATCTGGAAATTTTACCGATTTTGTTTTTCTAACAGAGTCTTAAAGTTTTTGTGAATTATTAAGTTTTATAATCTACAGGAGATCTGCAAACTTCATTCCACAAGCATTATATCTTATCTTGTTTTCTAGGATTTAGTAACTTATATAGGATGCCGCCGATTTTACGCGAGGTTGTCTTGTCTATTTTGTCAGGTTTTACAGGTTATGTATGACAAGAAGATGATTTATATTCTGGAAGGGAAGCTTTGATTGTTCATTTTCTTGGAGGAAGATTTAACCTGGCCACCTATTATCCATACCGAGCGAATCAGGGGAGTATTTGATTTCATTTTTTTTTTACTTTTTCACTTTTACATTCGTTACTTGAACATTGGGGACAATGTTCATCCTAAGTGTAAGGGGAGGGTAAAAAGATGATACTTTACATATGCACTTTCGCTTGAGTTTGTTTTGTTTAATGGTAGACGTGTAATAAAACTATGAGAAATACTTGTTAGTGCAATTTTAGCGCCAAATTTAAAATTTTTTACAACATTTAGGAGTGAAACTTTAGCCATAGCAAGCGTCTCATGGATAGGAGATTGTATAACTAGCACATAACCGTATATTCAGAAAAATTTTCCACCCAAATATGTGAGGTTCGCCTTTAGATTTGATAGGAAAAGCATTTATTATTAGTGCTTATGAGTGTACCGGTAGCATTTAGATTCTAGAACTTGCGTTAGTGATGCATCCCGAGACCGCTAGTGAGACTACATTCGTGTAGTAGGATTTACTACATGATAAGAGGCATTAGGATCACCCTTGTGTTAAACCCGTATCATAATTACTTGACCATTTATTATTTTACTTGGCTAGTTAAGTCAACTAATTTTTCCCACACCTTAGCGTTGTACTCATTTTTAGTACACGATACCCCTAGTACACCCCTCCGAGCCTATCTTTCCGTTTCTAACTTTAAGCATCTTACTTAAAGGAAGAATTTGTTACACCCCACTTAAATGTACAACCAAATCGCCTTAGCCTTCCGTGTATGCGCTCATTTTTAGTGCATTATTGTTATTTGTTAAACCCTAAGTTAACTTTCTAATTGATTACATGGTTGCTAAGTCGAGTCATATCCTTGTACATATTGTTTTGGGACGATTGGGACTCATGGGTAAAGTACTTATTTTATGGAGTAATGGGGAAGAACATCTTATTATTACCCCCATATGTGCGATAATCTTAAAAGTGCTCCAAGTGTTTTGATTTTCTTAATTCGAGTCATTAGATTAGTTAATTGTAAAGTATGTAAAGATTCAAGTGTAAGGGGAATGCTAATCCCCTATGATGTATTATTTTGGATGGTAGGGTAAGAGTGTATGCAAAAAAAAATAAAAATAAAAATAGAAATGAAAAAAAGAAGAGAAAAAAAACATACGGACTACCATCCCTTTTCATTCTATGTTCATTTTATGTTTTTGTTATTTTTCATTTATTAGCTTAAGTCGAGTCTAGTCTTGGCTTAGCAACGCCATATTGTACATGTAATTAACCAAGATTGTTAACTCGCCACCAGTAAAACTTCCTTTATCCAACAAAACCGTGTATTTCATATCCCTACACCTAACGTTACAACCCTTTAAAAGACCTCTTTGATAGTTTATCCTAGGTGCTTACGCCATGTGGTGGAGGTTTGATCCTTTCCCAAGCCTATGGTAATCTATTTTGCTATGACAGGTAGTGAGAGATATCTTCCGTTTCCATATTGTAATTTACACTTTATTACACCCGAGAGATGTGAGTATCTAAACACTATTTGTGAGGTGCTTGTGTATGACCTCCGTGCTTGTCTATTGGTCTTTAGTGGAACGATTATTTATTGTAATTACTTTTATATTAGTGTTAAATGACCCCTAACTTGTATTTTGACTAGAATAAAAGCGCATTTGCTTGAGGACAAGCAAATCTCAAGTGTAAGGGTATAGGATGAGGCGAAAAATGATCCGTTTTTAGGGGGTCATTTAAGCCCGAATCCGAATTTATTTGATCAAATATTGCCCTAAATCGTTCCTTTTGTGATTTTAGGTACTTTGGGAGTGAAATCTGGAAAAGGAAGCAATTCGGACGTTTTTGGAGCATAAAAGTGAAGAAAACGCCAAAGTCTTAATTTTCCATGCAGGGAACAGTAGGTGACGGCGTCAAGAGCAACTCCTTGACTGGGTCAAGAGCAAAATTCCATGACGGTCCAGTAGAGATTTGACGGCGTCATGAAGGTAGGGCGTCAAGAGTAAAAAATCATGACGGCCTGGAAATGATTAGTACTTGACGGCGTCAAATGTAGATCAAGGCAGTCCGAGAAGAGTTTTGGCGGCGAGGTGACGGCGTCACCAAATTGGTCTTGACGCCGTCAGACCCATTTTTCTATATATAGTTTTCTAATTTTTCACATTTAAAGAGAGAAGTTTTGGGAGAAACCCTAAGTACGATTTTGGTGTAACTTTACAGGTTTTTCAAGGGTTCCAACCCCTTGAAACCTTGCATGTTTAATCAAGATAAGTGTTCCTTTAATTCAATCAATATGTCTATGTGTTGGTTGTCTATATCTTGTTCTAATCTTAATTCCATCATGCTAGGCTAGATCTATCTTGTGTTTGCTTAGATCTAATGAAACCTAGATGTTGATTATGTGTTGATTACTTGTTTATTCTTGTCTTGGATGAATGATTTATATGTTAGGCTTAAGAAAACTGGCAGATCTCCAATTGGTAACATGCTTGAACGTCTTAAGAAACATGAACCGACGCGCACTAGGTCTTTATTGGTTGTATTTAATGCATGAGCCACTGTTTACAATCCCTATAGTTGTGCTGGGCATGGTGTAGGAGGAGATAAGAGCTCATAGAATTGCGGAGTTAAGTGTGCCACCCCATGAATGGTATTAAGGAATACGATCCGTCATCCATGCAATTATAACAAGTAATTAACGTGTAAAAGATGTCTAGGGAGTAGTGAAATCTAAGTAAACACATTTTCTCCAATTACTGCTCACAACTTTAGTATAATTTAGTTTATTTTCATTTTTAGTATTTTATTTTGATTGCATCTTAGTATTGGGTTAGTTGATTAGCAACTAATTCCGCCCAAATCCTTCAAACCCGAGAATTTTACTTGCTTTCCATAAAATATAAAAATACAAAAAGAATCTTCCCTCATCTTTAGAACTAGTATTTAGGTTTTCTAATCCTAGCGAGACTATTCCTAGCTGAACGATCAATCCCCCGGTACTTGTCACTATACTATACTACAACGATCAGGTACACTGCCTGGTGGGGGTTGTAAGCTTCTCAAGATCCCTTGAGAGGTAAAGCCTGGTGCGATTCCCACGTATCATTATACTACCTACTTATTCCGAGAATTAAGCATGGGCTTGTCCGTACAGCCCAATAGCTAGGACGTCCTTTTCATAATGACGTGGAGCTTGTCAGCTAGTGACAAATCATTTGGTTCATCCTTTTAGTTCAACACTTGGTATCGTCCTTTTATATCGTCAGTGGATCATACTTTGGTTCGTCAGTGGATCACACTTGTCAGTGGATCATACTTTGGCTCGTCAGTGGATAATACAAGTCAGTGGATCATACTTTGGCTCGTCAGTGGATAATACTCGTCAGTGGATCACACTCGTCAGTGGATCACATTTTGGTTCATCATGGGAATCGGGTCTCTCGAGACCCGATACACCGTCACTTCTTCAATATGGCGCATGTGTTATTTCTTCAAGAATCATTGTGAAAATTTTAATGTCCTAAATCACATCCTTAATGAATCTACAAGTACTGCCTGCTTTGTTTGCTGAGTTTGAGTATTTCGATGTCCTAAAGCAAATCATTGGTGAATCTACAAGTTCTTCTACAAGACCGCCTACTTTGCTTATTGATTTTCGAGATAGTTTGAGTGTTGTTCGAACTCCAATTGTGGGAGGCTGTTAGTGGATATATGTATTAGAGTTAGAATTATATTATTCGTAGTATTTGTATTAGATTATGATTAGTATGAGCCTAAGTGTTAGGCTATAAATATTTGAGCATATGTATTCTCTCATTATTCAATCAATTCAATTATTTAGAATTATTTGTCTTACAGTTTTAAGCTGAGCGGCGCATCATCTCTCTTGCATTTCACCCATTAATTTATCAATTAAACTCTGGGACACTCCCTTCTTTCTCACTATTTGCTTATACCTCACATTAACAAACACATACAAATCCTCTCACTGGTGCGCTAGCTCATCGTTAGTGATGATTCCACCTAAGAAGTTCACTCGTGACCTTTGATGCAATTTCAAGCAACCAAAGGATCATACAGTTAGAGTCCTAACTGATTCCCTTGCTACTCACAAGCTTACTTATTTCAAGATATTCATGGTTACCAGAGGGGTTTTAAAAAGGTGTGCAATAAGTGTCAACGCACAAGGCTTCCACTAAAAAGGGACAACATTTTATTGGTTTAGCATATAAATACGTATAATATTAAACATATGAGTCATATAATTCACGTTTATATGTAATTTCTCTTTAGTTTATAAGTGGATAGAACCTTTTTGTTTTTGTTTTTATTGCCTAGAGTCACCGACCACCACGAGATGGCCCTGATGGTTACTTATTCCAAGCATCAATAAAGGCGTTCGATTAAAATAAATTACTTATCATCTTTAAGAAAAGGCAAAGACCTCCCATTTTTATTCACAAGATAGTTACTAAAATGTAGTAACTACGTCCCACATTAAATGTCCACTATAACCTTTTTAAGTCTTTTTCTTCAACTTTGAGCATAAGTATATTTGTTTGTGTCATATAATATTTGATAAAAATTATAGAAATCAAAATACATTAAAAACTTAATCTATTCGTATATCTTGCATCAAGTATTATATAACATGAACAAAAATATTTAAAGTTAAAGTTGAAGAAAAAAGACTTAAAACAATTTTAGCGGACACTTAATGTGAGACGGAGGGAATGATGTTAAGAAAAGTAAGTTTAATTTCAATAAAAAATCATTAGATGTTACTACTTACTAAAGAAGAAAAATCTTTTATATAATAAAGGAATTACATTATTTTTGGAGTTTTTTTGACAAAACAATCTTAGTGGAAAAAAAATTGGACCAATAGTAAAGCTCGATTTTGACACATAGGTGAAATCGAGCAATATGATTGGCCAATAAAAAGTCAAAATTGATTTAATTTTGGTCAAACTTTAAAAAATTTGGTGGAGAATTTGATTGAGGAAAAAAACACATAAAAATATAGGTGTCAAATTTGTGAAAATAAAAACTTAAAAAAAGAGGAGGTAATTAATAAAACATTAGTGGTTGAATTTTAAATATATTATATGGAGTTAAGTGAAAATTATAAATCTCCATTTTTTTTTTATTATTTTTTTTGAATTTAAGATAATAAACAAATAACCCCTTACACTTTATACCCCTACATTTTATAATATAAACTTTGTTTACAATTACATGAGTATTAGTATTGATTTGAGACTTCTATCAATTAAACTCACAAAATTTTATAAATGTATGAATTAATTTTAATATGTGTTGAATACTTTTAAAATAAATATTAGTTTTAAACTTTCATCTATTAAAATATCTTTTTACTATGTACGTTAAATATAAATAAGAACTCATGTTATCCTATTTAAAAGTTTAATCTATACGTACACGGGTTTGAATATTAAATATAGTTAAATTATTATTAACGGTAATATAAATATCAAATGGTAAGTATGAGTTACTGTGATATGAAAATAAATATACGCGATTGTACTTATAATGGCTCATGTAATTATTATTTAAAGTTTATATACGGATATCCGGAAAACATTTTTAAAAAACTTTACGGAGTATATTTTAACTTAATCAACGCTCATTATGTGCTACTAAACTTGCACATTTTGTACAAAATAATATTAATAGTTAAAATTAAACAACAACATCAACCTCAACATTAACATCTATGTCAGCTAAACAAAGTTATATCTTTCATCCAATAAAATTTTGACAAAATATTAATTGATATTAATACATAATGAAAAACTCATGCATACTTATAGTTGTAATTATATCACAATTTTAACGGTTAAATTCTTATATGTTCATATAGTAAACAAAAATTTTAAGATAAATTCGATTTATGTGTAAACCCATGTGATTAAAGAACCTTTGATCCAATAACATTATAAAAAGACACGCTCAAGAATCCAATACAAGGTCGATGCCACGGTTATATTTACAATTTCTGCTAACTATTTTTCTTACTTTCGTACGTGTTGATGCTCTAACTTTTTAAAATACACATAAGATTTTCTGTTTTTAAACGATAATACCATATAATTAAATTTTTCTAAAAAAACCTGTGCGTGCACGGGTATTATAACTATTAACAAGATTACACAAATCACGTGTTTTACAATGGTTCTATACTTAATTAAAAGTTACATTACACTCTCATATTATCGCCCAAAGTGCATACATCTAAATTATTACTGCATACATATATATCTTTGATCATGGTCCATGGAACTAATATGTAACACCCCCAATTCATGATGCAGCGGAATTCAACTTGGGTGTTACTCGACGGCACAACAGTCATAATAATAGAAAACGATCTCTAACCGAGTCATATTAAAAAGAGTTGTCATTCATATTTATTCAAATATATCAGAGTTTACATAGTAAGGTCCCAAAAAGGTTCCATGTTTCAAAATACATCAATATAAAGTCCTTGATGTTTTTATCGAATGACATAGTAGTTTATAGCCTTCTTCCTTTAGTACGTGCCCTTCCGCTCCATTCTTGATTATCATGGACCTGAAATACATGTTTAAGAGGTCAACACAAAGGTTGAGTGATATTCATAAAGTTTGTTTAACGGTTGAACACAATATGTTGGTAGTAAGAGTTAATTAGACTCATACTTATGTTGGAAAACAAAACAGTTATTATTATATACTAAGCTCATGCAACCAATACGTTAACGGGTACCAATATCAATCGGCGGTTTTGTTGCCCCGGTAAGTACTTTGCCGTCATACTTAATGTTCAAATATAGTGCATTCGTTTGAACTAATCTGCTCAAACAAATGGGATTCGTCAATCCCAATAGGACTATTTACAATACTCGCGCTCACTAATACTAGTGATTAAATGGTTCATGATAGGGGCCTAGGATTGGCAAGGTAGGTACTTAGTAATAATAAAACAATTAGGCAGCATACAGTTTCAAAGCATTGTGTTCGGTTTAAAAGTAGCATGTATTCCCCCCAAGGGTTTGTAAAACATTGAAGTAATGTAAAGTGGGGCTATGAACTCACCTTAAGTAAGATAGCAAGTAATGAAGGTAATGGTTGGATCGTGTAGGTTTCTACAAGCAACCTATAATAGAATGTTGCGACTTAGGATCGGAGTGAAGAATATGAATAAGTGCCTATATAAATATCTTGCATTTAGTCCATGATGTGGTATGATGTATAGTGTAAGTCTTTGAAAGAAAAGATTCATGAAACATGTATGTTTTATATATCGTTTACTACCGTTCGGGCCGACATAATTCAGAAGTCATGTTAGTAAGCGTTCGAGGAGCCAGGACACTTTAATTCGTAAATCCACAACTTAACTCGACGGCTTACATAATGAACTCCTCACATGAGGCTCCCTACTATTGTAGTAGTTGATAAAATATATAGATATAAGTTTTGATCCGAAAAGTTACATGTCCGATATTTGAATAAACTTAGGAAAGTTTATTTTTACATGAAGATTGTTATTAGGGGAAGTTTCATAAGTCTTGTATGACCATTTTTCTTTGTAATATCTCATGGTTCCTTTAAGTGAAGTAGATCCAAATTGCTTGTTCAAGTTATCGTCAACTCCTTGTTTCATGTTTACGCCTAAGTAAGCTTACATGGTCATTTCGTCATGGCCTTGCCATGACCTTTGGTCATTGTTCCATGGTCTTGAGACTCAACCTTGGCTCTAGCCATGGTTGTGGTCTTGATTCTAGGTCATAAGACCCCTTTGGTCTTTATAAACCATAACCTATATATAATGACTTTGGTCTAAAAATGGGATGTTAAGAATTTGTAGAAATTATCACTCGGAAAGTGTTTTCAGGGCTCGAGCTTCTTTGATCCTGAACGAAAACGTCGTTCCGGACAACTTTCGTGTTTTAAGTTTTTGATGAATCGAACCAGAAGGGTGACTTTCAAAATGGCAGAATGCAAAAACAGTAGGTATCGGCAGTTTCGGCGTTTTGGTTTTACTAACTTCAAATGGTCATAACTTTTGACTCGTATACTCGTTTTAGGTGGTTCAAATTGCTATGGTTTCCTTGTTAAGTCCTCTACTGTAATATGTAATGATCCAATATCATAATTTTACCATTTTGATCAGGTCTTACCAAGAAAGTTACTAGTTTACTTGTTTTAATAACTTATCTTGTCAATCAATTACAACAACTTGTTTTACTCACTTTCATACATCATGGACATGAATACAAGACATAATATAGCATGAATAATATGTAAATAACATGAACATGATTATTCAACAAGAAGCATGTTAGGGTTTGGCTTACAACTTTTGGCTTTCAAATATGAAAGGAAGTTAACATGTAAGGATAGGACTTTGATAGACTTTTGCTTCAACCCACTTCACTTCATGCAATCTTTCTACTCTTGTAATCTTGAAAGAGAGATGATGAAAGTTGAGGTGACTTGAGTGGATTCAAACTCAAGAGAAATCACCAAAGTATATGAGGTTATGGAAGTGTTTTGGTAACCTAAAACCAAACTAGGGTTTCTATCTTGAACTTGCTCTTGAACCTTGCTTGAAATTGGAAGAAATAAAGCTAAGTGTGGAGTGGTTTGGTGTGTGGTGATGGACGACACAAAGAGGGAGGGGGGGGGGGGTATTTATATGCTCATGAGGAGGTTACATTTCATGACTAGTCAAAGCTTCCTAAGTACACTTCAACACATGGAACTCATCCAAGACCACATTGCCTAGGATCAAGCCATACCAAGGGTGACTCCCCCCCCTATTGGCGGTTCACAAGGCTAGGGGGGGGGGGGTGAGGTGTGCTTGGCTTGATAATATCCTAAGTATTAGGATGAGATTTGACTCCGGGAAATGCCAACCGTAAATGATTAGGCCTCAAAACGTAAAATCGGGTGTCGTAAAAATATGGAACTTGAAAGTATTGTTAAACATGTCCATATGTTCCATAATAAAATATAAAATGAGTGGTAGGTTCCATTTGGGTGGTAAAACCCTGCTAAAACTGGAAACACGGGTCTAAAACACGTAATACGTAAAATGTACGAATATTGCGTAAAATTGAGAAAAGTAAAATATTACTTTTCCAATAGGATATAAATGAATTAAAATGACTTATAATGTCTAGACTGGGCTAAGTCTAGTGTCGGTTGGTATTAAATGTCTTTTAGACATCAAACCGTAAACCTAAAAATCAAGGAATGACTTATAAAATCAAGGAATGATTTTTGGTCAAAGGAGGAGGGAAATATATGTTGACTTATTCCAAAAATGTGAAAACTCAAATCAACTTAGAAACGCGGTGCAGGTATAGGCTAGGGTTACGGCTGAGTAAAAACGCTTAAAACTGAAAATTCCAGTTTTTCACGGCCGAGGTTTATTTGGTCATGTTTTTCTCAGTCATGATTTATTCTCAAATAAATCATGAGTGTGTCAAACATTTTTCTGGTACGGGGAAAATTAACGCGACCGAGTTTCGTTGTGCGTGGAATTTTTGAATGACGTTTTACCCTAAAACGTGTAATTCCTTAATAACTTTCACAAAAATAACCTGACGAGTGTCAAACATTTAATTTGCCATGGAAATGATTTATCACTCGAGGCCAAGAAATAAAAATCAAGTTTCGGGAAAATTTCGGAAAAATGAATAGTAAACATGAATAGTAAATGTGAATAGTAAATTTTTCGGGAATAGTAATTAACCTGAAATTGCGAATTGTTACATAATATAACAATTATCATATAACAATTGTTGGAATTTTACCTCAACAATCAAACTTTGAACCGACTAAGAAAAACCTCACATGATATAAATCGACACAACTGACAAAAGACACACAATTACTTCAAATGGTCAACTCTTTATTTATCGAAAAACACTTAAAAGTTTACAAAGAAAAATACGTCTATATATATAATTCGCTTAACCTCAATCGTAAGTGTAAATATAATCGACTTACGAAATTAAACCTATATTCCCTCTAATTTAAGTAAACTTTCCATATCAAGTTTACGTATTTTCCAAGCTACCTAGCTAGTTCTTTCCTAATTACAATTAGCTAAGTTACATAATACCCCTTCAAGCATAACTAATATATTACTAACAATTTATATATAAATGGAAACAATGCATCTTGTTAACTTTAATACCAAAAATATTAAACAAATCTCTTACAAATCGCCATCCATTGTTTTCGATCTTTTTACTCAAGCCTATATATACTAAAGGTTCTCATTCTCAACCCTCGTTAATACAAAGGAAGAAAAACACGAGCACGCGAATGGAGTCAGTAGCACGGCCAATGCCTAATGAGCATCACACGAAAGAACGTTGCGAGTATTTTGAGATGCCATTGCACTACCCAAGATATACGCGGGTAGAGTACGAGACCATGCCCGAATGGAAGCTTGATTGCTTGCTTAAATCTTACGGTCTACCTATCTCTGGAGACGTAAATCAGAAGAGGAAGTTTGCCATGGGTGCTTTTTTGTGGCAATACTGAGTTTCTACATGGATGTATTTTTATCTTTCGATTATTATTAATAAATTACGTTTTGATAATCAATTATTTTGCTAAGGTTTTTGGTCTGATGAATTATGTTTCATATGCTGTATACTTTTCATTCTCGATCTGGTTATGGTTTATATATACTTCGGCATATTGTTAACAAAAGTGTTCTAGTTGGGGATAAAATCGTTTTTACTTTAACATGATGGAAATTATGAATCTTGTGCAAACAAAAATATATAATGTTTTGAACTCTATCAATATTAAGGGCAATCTGACTTTATAATCTATAAGTATCTCTCGACTATTGACACAAAAAGTTATCAATGATGCTGGGCTCCAAACTCTTTATGTCTTGGGTGGCGGTTTTTCATTACCATAGTACGATGTCTTCAGCTATTTGACATCACTTGATTATTGATCTATATTAGAGGTGGCAAAACGGGCGGCCGGGGCACGGGTCATGGGCTAAATGGGCTACGGGCTAAACATGCATGAGTCAAACGTGTACGTGCTAAACGGGCGCATGTTATACGAAAAGCTTTAGAAAAGAACCAAAACGGCGAAATAAAATTTCTCAAACATAACACCTCATTTATATTATATATATATATATATATATATATATATATATATATATATATATATATATATATATATATATTACATCTATAAGTTTTTCTTAAAAAATAATTGTAATATTCTCCAATTTATCTTTTAAATAGCCAATATATGTTCATTTCAAAAAAAAAAAAAAGGGAATTGGCTAAATGTGCTCAAATCTCTTAAAAATTTGTCATAATTAGCCATTTTTTTTTTAATTTTTTTTGGACACAAATTGCAACCTCTAATCTATATCTACTTGGATGTGGCTGCCACACGTGACCAATAACAGTACTTGTGAGTAGTAGCTGTATTTTTCTATAATAACATAGTTGATGTTGTAATTATGATGTGTAAAATAACTCCTAAATGTTCTAACGCTCCTAAATGCTACTTCATAGAGCATTAAAAAAAGAACATTCCGAAAAATATAGGTAAAGCTACTTGTTGCTTGCCAAACGAGCATTAAAAATTAAAACGCTCACAGCTCACCGCTCCTAAATGCTCCTAAACGCTCTGCACCAAACACACTTATAATCCAATTTCGAACGAATATACACAGTAATGTTGACATTTATTATGAAACTAGTAAAATTTGAAGATACTTGATAGTTTTCTAGAGGTTCACCTTCTTCTTCATTTCCTTCTTCTAATGTAACATCCACATCAACTTCATTCATTAAGTCAATCTCGTTACACATTTCGTTGTTCACGACAGCAAATTTGGATATTTCATTGAAGTTCTCATTTCGAATCATGTCTTCCACGACATTAATATGACTCACATCATTGCTCCTTTCTTCATCAACTAAAACTGAATTTTGAGTTATGCAATTACTGAAACGTACAAAATAGGTAACAATCAGTTTACGTAACAAATATTAAGTAAATAATATAAAAATAAAAGTAGATAGTATAAGGAATTGTTATACCGGGGCGCCATCTCTTCACGAAGTGGTTCGGTGTCTTCAATCTCTATGTATAAATCAATGTTACTTAGTTTTTTATGGCGAGTAAGCACATCAAACATGATTTCAACATCATTATTATCATTTATATGAAGTGAAATATATTTCATCACTTTTCCAGCAACCGTTGGGTATCGGCATATTACTTTAATGTGATGTTGTTTCTTATCAATGGGTATGGCAGTGTGAATTTGATCGATTAGTTCATCATGTCGTATTCCGCATTGGACCTTTATAGCTTTACTCGGGGACTTGTTATAGAATACACCGTCTGGCCCATCACAAATTGCACCATTCCAATAGCATAATAGTGTAACAAACTTTGGTGCCATGATAAAGGTCTCAAAAATCTTTAAAAAAATGTAACCCTAAAAAATTACATGTTGTACTAATTAAATATGGTAATTTACCAATCCAAGGAAAAAAAAAGACACATATTGATACTTGAAAGCAGTGAGACATAAGTACAACAATGAGCAATGAGATCCCACATAGGAAGTTACATTATGTAACATTGACGATGAACAACAATTGTAATAATTAAATATTGTTGTTGTTGATTGAATCGGAATTAAATAATCGAAGAATTGAAATCAAAACAAATATACCTATATTGATTGATGATGGAACTGAGAAGATAAGTGATCATGGAGGAGTAGTCGAGCAGTTTATATGTGGGTTTTTACCCATTTAGTGAATGAAAGAAGAAAAGGAATAAATGAAAGAAGAAAAGGAGATAGAAAAGGAGATAGAAAGTATACTTTAGAAATTACTTTTATTAATCCTTGGGTTTGGGAAATAATTTTTTAAACTCCCTGGGTTTGGGTAAAAACTCAGCATTTCAGTATGCGTACTAAACATAATAACAACAATTCACAGTGAGTATGCTTACATACCAATGAGAACATGTTAAGGCTCCAAGATGCAAACTTTGCATACACCAGTTAAACCGGGACGGTTATTAATTCTGTTTCGCAATGCTGCCTCAGCCCTTGGATTGTTGAAACTGCTCTTGCTCTTGTTTCAATTTCTGATGTAGCAAAACCTGCAATGAACGAACACGTTATTAGAAAACAGCCTAAAGTACATAAATATGCGTGTGTATAAAGGCCGATATATCTGCATCACTTGTTCACGAAATCCCCAACAATTATTTGTATTCCACTTTTTACGCGATAGATCTGTTTTGTCATCACATCACCACCAACAACCAACACTGTCTTAAACGGCAAACACTTACCTAACATGCCCTGTTTCATGCCGTCGATGATTGCACGGTATTTTTTTTAAGTAGAAAGTGCAGTTGAAATAAGAAAACAGGCCTGTGTAAGAATACAAAGAAAAAAAAGTAAAAAATCAGGTTACATGTTAAGTTACAGGTTTTTTTTTTTTTTTTTTGTCTCATCGTTACATACTACATCCAAATTGATTTTGAAGAAGGGCAAAAATGTATACAGATATATCAGAAGTATCAATGTCACCTGAGAAGGAAGTTTCTTTAACTCGATTTGGATATGGTTAAACATGTCCGGACTTTGTTTCAGTAGCAATAGGCTTAGCGACAGGAACCTCGGCTGCAAATAATTAATAAATGATTAATCAAAAGAAACCACACCAAAGGAATTGAACACCTTTACAATTTAAGAATACCTCACATAATTAGTAGTTCATATATTTCAATGGCTCTACTATGAGCCTGCATCGAATGTGAAATGCGAGCGTAATATAGAAATTTGACACTTGAGTCTGGATGTTTTATTCCCTCCATTCGCAGCCTGCATACCCAAATTTACATCAGTCAAAGTTGAATAGAAAAGTCACAACGACATAATATGTGAATAATACCTTTTAAGGGGTTGACAAAAATTGCTTATTCAGCCGTTTGAAACCTACAACAGTAAATTCAAATAAGCTAACCTACTATAAAGGAGGCATAATAATATAATTTGCATAAGCCATAAAGTGGGGAAGTTGTAGACTTATCAGCATTTCATTACGTCGAAATATAAGTGCCAATAGCTAAAAAATGCATCTGCGAGAAAAGAGCATAATAGTACAAAACATCCGCCGTGGTTGCAACAATATATTATCAATATCAAGCATAACATATAAGAGGTTGATGTAAGTGGTTCATAGCGTTGCAGAGTCCAACTCGCCACCTAAAGGTAGCTGCCGTCCAATAGCAGCAATATGCAACTTTCTTGCACCTGAGAAAGAAGAAAAAGATAAATGAAATTGAAATGAGCTCTTTTTACAACGCATGCACATAAGGTCATAAGCTACTCATATTACAAACATCTTTAACGAAATACATTTCCAATTTAATCAACTTATAACCTCAAGATACTTTTTCATATTGGCTTCTTAAAAACAGATTATCCGACAAAAAAAAACATGGTAAGCCATGTACCTATCCAATAATCCACGATTCCCTGATAAATCCAAAATCTTTTCCACAAACAAAATTGCAAATTGTTGGCCTATGTTAATAAAAAACAATAGCAAAAAGGCAAAGAGTTTAAATGAAAGTGAAATAAAAGTCAAGGAAATTCTACCTAAGCTAGCAAAACAAATCCCAGTTCACAAAAAAATAAACAAAAAACAAAAAAAGCCCTTATCTTGAATTTTTGTAAAATGAAAAAAAAATAAAAATAAAATAACAATAATTAGTAGAAACCAACACAAAGTAAACAATAAATTAAAAAGGGCGTTTTATCACCTGATAAGAATAAAAGATCTTTACATGTATATTTTAATCACAATCTTGACAGCAACCGCCTCTGATATTCGTAATCCGCTTTATAGCTTTGATACCCGAAGTGAAAAAGACCAGTCACCAGGCAAAAATTATAGATGAAGAAGATGGGTAGAGAGAGTTCTGGAATCACCGGTAATTACTAATTATCCTTTAGCAAATGGGCCTAGATGAAGGAGATGTGTGTCTGTGTTTTTAGGCGGTGTATAAGAACCATGGATCGGGCCTTGTAGCAGGCTGAGAAAAAAGAAAAAGGGCCCGTTTTAATACACGACGTCGTATTAAACGGGATTTAATATATATAGTAATGGAAAAAGTACAATTAGAGATGGCAAAACAGGCGGGCCGGACGAGCTCGGGCAACGATCCAAACGGGCTAGGTCCCAAACGGGCACGAGTCAAACGGGCTTATCGAATACAAATATATTATATATACGTTTTTCTTTAAAGACAATTGCAAAATTTTCCAATTGAGAAAAAACATGTGCCCGTTAATGCCCATTAAATTTTAAATGGGCCATACGTGCCCATTTCAAAAAAAGAAGATGGCTACATGCGTCCAAATCTTTTACAAATTAGCCTAAGCGATTCCTTTTTAAAAAATTTGGCACAAATTGACACCTGTAAGTACAATAATAACAATACGAAAGGGAATTTTCTTTGCCTATCCAGCTTATTTAAACGCAAGAAACCTTTTAGGTGTGCTTTTTTTCATCATGCTTGCTGGTTATTTTTAAAGAAAAAAAAAGTGTTAAATAGGTCAAAGTGTCAAACCATCAACCCCTTCAACTATCTAGCTGTTAAAAATCAAACATAACAAATACTGTAATTGTTGAGGTAAAATCTTGATCCTACCTTCAACAAGCAAGATGAACCCTCCGGACACTGAAGGGTCCTTCGGATTCGATATGTCTCCGGGTTGATGAAGTCTCTTTCGGATATCTGCAAGACAAATACGTCCGTCAGTCTCGTCCCGGGAGTGTTCCCAGGACCAACCTCCGGCGTGAGAGTAAGTATATGTTTAGAGATAGAAAGTATAAATGTAGAATAAATTATAAGATAGGAAAAGAGTTGTTTAACCTTGATAATTCTCTCTCTATTTATAGGCTAATTTGGTAGGGTATGAGGTTGAATGGTACTTACCCCTTAATGGTTACTTGTTGGTGTTCTATTTATCAAGTACTTATGTACTTGTTTGTACTTGGATTCATTTTGATTTGCTTAAACATCGTTAATCCGGAATAACTGTTAATCCGGGAGGCGTATCCTTCCGGATTCTCTCGAGTGGTTGGCTTTGCTTTATTGGTTCATCCTTTTCGACTGTTGGTTCGATCCTTCCGGACTTGGTCCGGAAGGTACATACGGCAACATGTCCCCCTCAGTATCATAGTATTGGTTTAGCCAATGGTGTGATATTAGAAGTGTCTTTTGTAACTTTCCGGAAGGTATGTCATGCTTTTGTCGTGTTAACGTCGTGTACAAAATGCCAAAAGTGGTTAATATGTCATTTTTAAGGAGCGCCGTCTTTTTTACTGAGTCTCTTGGATTCGGACACGTGGGTGCGTTTTTGCATCCTTTGGCTAAGGTCGCGACACGTAAGCCCTATGTGGGGGGTGTCGTTTCGCGCCCATTTCTCTTGCCATATAAATAGTTCATTATTCCTCATTTTTTACCACTGTAACTTTTTTCTCTGACATATTTCTGCATCGTATTGTCCGAACGTCTTTTCCGAGAGTTAGTGATTCCTCCGGTGTGTTTACTATTAGGTACGTTTCGTTCCTCTTTACGTGTTTGTGTTGTGTGGCTATAGCTCTTTTCTACTCTTCCCATTATGTCGGAATCTTCAATGTCGGTGGATCTAGATGACGCTTACGTAGGGGGTGAGTTGTCGGTGAAGGAGGATATCCAACGGAGGACCTCTAAAACACGTCCTTCGGACTTAGTTGCTCTAGTTGAGGCATTCGGAGTACTTAGGGATCTAAATCCGCGGGTACCTCCGGCTGGCATGACTATGGATAAGTTACCTGCCGATGCAATAGGTCTTTATGTCCAATACTTTTTTTAGGGAGGTCTCAACGTTACTTTTTCTACCTTTCTTTTAGAAGTGATCAGATATTTTAAGGTGCACATTTCTCAGTTGGTTCCCCTTGGCCTTCATCGTGTGACCCTTTTTGAGGTTTATTGCCGGAGTGTACATGTCCCTCTGACTACTCCTTTATTCCGAGTGTTTTATAAGCTGAGTAAGCAGGGTTTGTGGTTTTCTTTCGAGAAGCGAACGGGTAGTGGTAGAAAGGTTTGTTTTGGTGAGTTTCCCTCTTGTTTAAAGGGCTGGAAGGAGGAGTTCTTTTTGATAGATAGGCGTGCTATTCCCTTTGCAATGCCGTGGAGGCATCATGACTCGGACGTTTCGGATCCGTTTCCGAAAGGACAGTTTGTGGTGGCCCACGCTGAGAAGTTGGCTGAGTGCGTTGTTGAGCCTTGTCAGGTTCCGCACGATTTCCTGTATCTCTTGGGTCTATCTTCTTACTAGAAGTTTCTCGGTTACCGGGCGGCTTTGAGGGATGAGGAGGGAAGGGGTATAGCCTTTGTCTTGCATATATATATGTGTTAACTATTCCTTTCTCCTTTCTCCATTTTTTTTTTCCTTATCTTTGTGTTTTTCTTTGCAGGTGTTACCATGTCCGACTATTTGAAGAAACCCTCCATCCGCAGGAATGTCAATGTTGTTAGAGGTGACAGGCTCCGGGAGGGCCAGAATGTGGAGTTGCACCTGACTCAGTCGTTGGCTTCCAACGCTGAGGTTCCGGAGAAGACTGCTGACCTTCTTAGGGTCGAAGTACCTGACGATAAAGTGATTGCCGTTAAGGAGAAGAAGAAGGAGCAGGCTGCTAGGGCCGGACTTCAGAGGCCTCCGGCCAGTGCTGCTACTAAGCCGACCCCTTCGGTCAAGAGGCCTAGGGAGGAGGTTCCCTCCCGTGTTCAAAAGAAGAGCAAGACTACTGATTCTCCGGTGATTGATTTGGATTCTTCTGAGGCTGTTCCCAACCCTACTCCCATTCGTTCTATTCCTCCGCAGGACCAATCTTCTACGGGAGGGGAAGGGAGTAGTGGTCCGAAAAGGAGTGCTGGAGAATGTGAGTTTTCCAAGTTTTTTTTTTTTTTTTTTTTTTTTTTTTTTTTTTTCTTTACCAGGTAAGCTGAAGGGTGCAGCGGTTGGTCGCGGCAGAGAGACGGATGATGAAGACGTTGATGTTGATGGTGATTCTTCGAATGAGGCTTTTGTTCCGGAGTGGTCTGTGAAGAGGGGTACGAGGATGAATAACTCTACCATTTGCAGAGATATGATGATCCACTTGGCTACTCCAGGTGAGGAAAAGTATATCGATGCTCATGATGATGAGGAGGCTACTAACCGTGCTTGGCTTCTTTTGGCCAAGAGTGCCACGGCTCAGGCGGATTTGCTGTTCCGTTTTGAGAATGCTTCGGAAGAGCGCCGAAAGGTTATTGCTGCTCACAAAGACTGTGACCGTAAGGTGAAGGATGGTCTTAAACGGTTTCAGTCTGTGAAGGGTGATCTTGAAAAGCTTAAGGCTGAGCACGCTAAGTGTGCTTCCGAGGAGCCGGAAAAGTTGAAGAAGTTAAAGGCTGAGCATGCTGGTTGTTCGTCTAGGGAGCAGGGTTTGTCAGGAAGGATTGCTGATTTGGAAAAGGAGAAGGAGGAATGGAGGAAGGTTTCAGGTGGTCAGGCTGAGCGGATCAAGTCGCTGGAGGCTGATTTGGCAAAAACAAGGTTGTTGCTGAGTGATGAAGAAATGACTACTCAAGAGCTCCGTAAGGAGAAAGAAAAGATTGCCATTCTTGCGGGGAACACAGAGATAGACCGTAACAATATCGTGAATGTTTTTATTCCGGAGATGGTCCGTCGTCTGCTGGGTAGTCATGAGTATAAAACAGCCTTGGCCGAGCCCTTTAATTTGTATTCTCAGTCCGGATTCTTGGATGGGGTCTCCATGGGGAGGTAACCGGAGCAGGTGGATAAGTTGTTGGAAGAGGTGGAGGGTCTGGATTTGGATGCTGATGCTAAATATCAGCCTTTGTATGATCAGCTGTTCGTCAAGGAATATCCATATGTTCAAAAGATCCGTAAGACCATCTATCGTACTTTTGATGAACTGATGGAACTTCACCCGGATCCACCTCATGCCAATCATGTTGCAGAAACAGTTGAAGAAACGGTTGCTCTGGATTCTACTTCTGAGCCTGTGGTTGACCCTCCGGTGGACAATCCTTCTGTCCAGCCTTCTTCTGATCAGACCACTTCCGTGTTTGTTTGAAGGAATCAACTTGTAGGGTACCGATGTCTCCATTTTGACTATGGGTTAAGATATTTGGTATCCTTCGTGAAGCTTGTTACAAAACTTGTTCTTTTTCTTGGTGACTTTTAGGTGTTGCTGATCCTCCTTGGGAGGTTAATTATTGACTGGTATTACGGTTTGTTCGGAGGCCGATGGATGTCCGGACGTTTGACAGATGCTTTTACCTATATATTATTATCTCCCTTTTTTTTTTTTTTTTTTTTTTGTATTGCATGTAATCAATCCGGACTTTTGTAAGATCTTATAGGTCATTTCCGGAGTATGCTCATGTAACGGCCCTTGCGGCCTTTTTTGGATTATATGAATATCATTGCTTCTTTTTGGATTGTGTTACATTATGCCTTGTGTTCATATATTGCATTCATTATTAGCTCTTGGGACCATATTATGCTATAATGTCTATGATTTTTGTCCGTTGGGGCGATTTACGCCGGAAGACACTTGGTCATATTATCATTTTTTGGCCTTTGG
This sequence comes from Artemisia argyi, assembly GCA_030686995.1. Lineage (NCBI taxonomy): Eukaryota > Viridiplantae > Streptophyta > Magnoliopsida > Asterales > Asteraceae > Artemisia > Artemisia argyi. The sequence goes on from CM060677.1 coordinate 188,162,639, forward strand.
CCGTTCGGGGCGATTTACGCCGGAAGGCACGTGGCCTTATTAATCATTTTTTGACCTTTGACTGTTGGGGACGATTTACGCCGGAAGGCACATGGCCTTATTAATCATTTTTTTTAGCTTTGACCGTTGGGGGCGATTTACGCAGGAAGACACTTGGTCATATTATCATTTTTTGGCCTTTGGCCGTTTGGGGCGATTTACGCCGGAAGGCACCTGACCTTTTAATATTCTTTGGCCTTTGGCCGTTGGGGGCGATTTACGCCGGAAGGCGCCTGGCCTTTTTAATATTCTTTGGCCTTTGGCCGTTGGGGGCGATTTACGCCGGAAGGCGCCTGGTGATGCGTGGGAATCGCAACAGGCTTTACCTCTCGAGGGATCCCGAGAAGCTTACAACCCCCACCAGGCAGTGTACCTGATCGTTGTAGTATAGTATAGTGACAAGTACCGGGGGATTGATCGTTCAACTTGAGAATAGTGTCGCTAGGATTAGAAAGCCTAAATACTAGTTCTAAAGGTGAGGGATGATTATTTTTGTATTTTTATATTTTTATGAAAGCAAGTAAAATCTCGGGTTTTGGAATAGTGGGCGGAATTAGTTGCTATTCAACTAACCCAATACTAGATGCAATCAAAATAAAATAATAAAAATGAAAATAAACTAATGTATACTAAAGTTGTGAGCAGTAATTGGAGAAAATGTATTTACTTAGATTTCATTAATCCCTAGATATCTTTTACACGTTAATTACTTGTTATAATTGCATGGATGACGGATCGTGTTCCTTAATACCATTCATGGGGTGGCACACATAACTCCCCAATTCTATGAGCTCTTATCTCCTCCTACACCATGCCCAGCACAACTATAGGGATTGTAAACAGTGGCTCATGCATTAAATACAACCAATAAAGACCTAGTGCGCCTCGGTTTATGTTTCTTAAGACGTTCAAGCATGTTACCATTTGGAGATCTGCCAGTTTTCTTAAGCCTAACATATAAATCATTCATCCAAGACAAGAATAAACAAGTAATCAACACATAATCAATATCTAGGTTTCATTAGATCTAAGCAAACACAAAAGAGATCTAGCCTAGCATGATAGAATTAAGACAAGAACAAGATATAGACAACTAACACATAGACATATTGATTGAATTAGAAGAACACTTATCTTGATTAATCATGCAAGGTATCAAGGGGTTGGAACCCTTGAAAAACCTGTAAAGTTACATCAAAATCGTACTTAGGGTTTCTCCCAAAACTTCTCTCCTTAAATGTGAAAAACTAGAAAACTATATATAGGAAAATAGGGATGACGGCGTCAAGAACAAAGGTGTGACGCCGTCATCTCGCCGCCAAATACTTCCTCGGACGGCGTTGATCTACTTCTGACGCCGTCAAGGCCTAGGCCGTCACACAAATTACTCTTGACGCCCTGTGTGTGACGCCGTCATCAACTACGGATTTTAATTCTTGGGGTTTGACGCCGTCAGGAAAACTCTTGACGCCTTCATGAACTCTCGGATTTTATTATTGAGGTTTGACGCCGTCAGGAAATTACTCTTGACGCTGTCACCTACTGTTCTCAGCATGGAAAATTGAGACTTTGCCGTTTTCTTCACTTTTATGCTCCAAAAACGTCCAAAATGGCTTCTTTTCCAGAATTCACTCTCCAAGTACCTAAAATCACAAAAGGAACGATTTAGGGTAATATTTGATCAAATAAGTTCGGATTCGGGCTTAAATGACCCCCTAAAAGTGGTTCATTTTTCGCCTTATCACCTGGCCTTTTTAATATTCTTCGGCCTTTGGCCGTTGGGGGCGATTTACGCCGGAAGGCGCCTGGCCTTTTTAATATTCTTCGGCCTTTGGCTGTTAGGGGCGATTTACGCCGGAAGGCGCCTGGCCTAAGAAATTTCAACTTGCAGGCTAACAATATTACTTTGATAATAGTGAGTCTTATTATAGAAAAGAGTTTGACTTATGAGCCTTACAATGGGTCCTTTCGGATACTTTTGATTACATAAAACATTTCTTTAAGTTGATGGCGTGCCATGTCCTAGGTACTTCAACGTCTTCCATGGTTTGAAGCTTGTAGGTGCCGTGCTGATAAGCTTCTAGTACTCGATATGGACCTTTCCAATTTGGTCCCAATTTTCCTTGGTCTTCCGTTCTGCTGGCTTCATTCCTCCGGTACACAAATTCTCCTACCTTAAATGTTTCCGGACGCACCCTCCGATTGTAATACTGTTCCACCTTCTTTTTGTATTTTGCTTCCCTTATTGCTGCCATTTCTCTTCGTTCCTCTAGCAAATTTAAGTTGAGATTGATTTCGTCATCATTGTTTTCCACATTGGTCATCATAGTCCGGAAGGTGGGCATGCCAATCTCAGCTGGGATAACGGCCTCGCTTTCGTAGGTTAGACTAAAAGGTGTTTCACCGTTGCTGGTCTTCAGGGTGGTACGGAAGGCCCAAAGTATGTTAGGTAGTTCATCGACCCATCCGGCTCTTTCTCGTCCTAGCCGCGACTTAAATCCCTTCATCAAACTTCTGTTGGCCCTTTCTACCAACCCGTTGGCTTGAGGATGCGCAACGGCCGTGTTAATCTGGGTGATGTTTAGCCTTTCGCACCAACTCTTGAAAGGGTCTCCTATGAAGTTGCTTCCGTTATCCGTAACGATTATTTTGGGTAATCCGAATCGACACACGATGTTATCCCATACGAATTTTTTGACTTCTTTTCCGGTGGTTTTGGCCAACGGCTTTGCCTCCATCCACTTGGTGAAGTAGTCTACTGCAACAATTACATATTTGACCTTTCCTGGAGCTTCAGGCAAAGGTCCCAAGATGTCTATTGCCCATTGGTAGAAGGGCCATGGGGCCATGACGGAGGTCAATGTTGTTTTTGGTAGTTTAGGAACCGGAGCATGTATTTGACATAAATCACACTTCTGAGTCAATTCCCTAGTGTCACGATGCATGGTTGGCCAATAATAACCTTGCCGCATGAGCATGGCCACTACAGATCGTGGTCCGGAGTGCATTCCGCATGCCCCTTCGTGTAATTCTCTGATGATATAGTTGGCCTGAAGTGGTCCTACGCATCGTAACATTGGTCCCAAGTACGATTTTCGGAAGAGTACATCGTCCAATAGGGTGTAATGGATTATTTTCATTCGGAGGGCTCTAGCCTCGTTCTGATCTTCCGGCCAGATTCCCTCTTTTAAGCACCGGAGGATAGGTGACATCCAGTTTTCCTCCTCTTCTTCCACTATTGCGTTGATTGGCTTCTCCTCCGTAGATGGCTTTTCTAGTACTTCTACTAGGATTTCCTTCGTTAGGTGATCGAATGCTACGGATGCCAGTTTGCTTAGTATATCAGCCTTTTGGTTCTGAGCTCTTGGGATGTTTTTTATGTTGAAACGTTCGAAGCAGGTGATGTATTCCTTAGCCTTGGCAAGATATTTCATTATACTCTCCGTATATGCCGTAAAGTCTCCGTTAATCTGGCTTGCCACTAGGTTTGAATCCACCCGTACGTCTAACGCTTTTATGTGCATGCTTTTTGCAATTCTCAATCCGGCTAATAATGCTTCGTATTCTGCGCTATTGTTGGTGGTGTTAAAATTTAGCCGAAGGGCGTAGGTGTACTCCTCCTTGTCCGGACTAATTAGAACTAAACCTGCTCCGGCGCCTTTTTTGTTGGACGCGCCGTCAGTGTAGAGTATCCATGCTTCGCTTTGGGAAACATCGTATATCTCTTTTCCCCTTCTTTTTGGACCTTCTTTTGAAATTCCCACGGGAATCTCGTTGATGAAATCCGTTAGAACCTGTCCTTTGACTGCGTTCCTTGGTATGTATGTGATATTATAGGCTCCGAGCTCTACGGTGTACTTAGCGAGACGTCCGGATGCTTCTGCCTTGTTTAATACTTGCTTGATAGGTTGGTCCGTAATGACCTTGATAGGGTGAGCTTCGAAGTATCGTCTCAATCTTCTGGACAAGTGTAGTAGGGCTAGGGCCAGCTTTTCTACCGGAGCATATCTCTTTTCGGCTTCATGCAACGTCCTGCTTACATAGTGTACCGGAATTTGTCGTCCTTCCCTTTCTACTAACATAACCCCGCTAATTGCCTCTTCGGCGGCCGATAGGTATAAATACATGTATTCCTTCGGTTTTGGTGTGGTTAGGCAAGGGAGTTCCAAAATCATTTTCTTCATTCTCTGAAAAGCTTCTTCGGCGGTCTCCGTCCATTGATATTGGTCTTTATTCTCTTTGGTAATGTTTTTGAGGGTTTCAAAGAAAGGTAATGACCTTTCGGCTGATTTGGACAAAAAATGATTTAGTGCTGCGAGCTTGCCGCTCAGGCTTTGCATTTCTTTGAGAGATTTAGGTGACCGCATGTCGGCAATTGCTCTTGTCTTTTTAGGATTTGCTCTGATTCCTTCCGAGGATATCAGGTATCCGAGGAATTTTCCTTCCTCGACTCCGAAGGAGCATTTTTTGGGGTTTAGTTTCATATTTATCTTACGGAGATTATCAAATGTTTCGGCAATATCGGCTAGTAACTCCTTTTCAATTTGGCTCTTAATCACCATATCATCCACATATGCTTCCAAGTTTCGTCCGATCTGTGATCGGAAGACTGTATCTACCAATTTCTGATAGGTTGCTCCGGTGTTCTTTAATCCGAAGGGCATCTTGGTATAGCAATACGTTCCATGATCGGTGTAGAAGGCGGTTTTTTCTTCGTCTTCTTTTGCCATTTGAACTTGGTGATATCCTTTATAAGCGTCAAAGAAGCATTTGTAACGGAATCCTGTTACTGATTCAATCTTCCAATCAATCTCTGGCAGCGGGTAATAGTCCTTCAGGCAAGAGGAATTGAGGTTCTTGAAATCGATGCACATTCTCCAACTACCGTCCGGCTTTTTTACCAATACTGGATTTGATATCCATGTTGGATATCGGACGGGTCTGATGATTCCGGCTTTCAACCATTCTTCCACATCTTTGTTTATGGCTTGGTTCTTTTCTTCTGAGAAGAACCTTTTCTTCTGCGCTACGGGTTTATCCTGCACGTTTGCATTGAGCTTGTGTTCTGCGACCCATCGGGGGACACCCTTCATATCGGACGGTTCCCATGCAAAAATATCCCAACTGTTTTTGAGTAAGGTAATCAAGTTTCTTCGTCCTTCTCTTGAGAAGCTCTTTCCTATCGTTACTAACTGTTCTGGATATGCCGGATGGACCAAAATTTCTTCCGTTCCATTGTCTTCATTACTGATTATCGGTTCTGATGGGGATTTTGCTTCTGCTTCTTTTTCTGATAAGAACTTTTCCTCTAATCTTCTACATTCCGAAATGATGACGGAACGAGTAACCAGGGTAGCAATTCCCCTTGGGGTTGGGAATTTCATCATGGAATGTATTGTCGACGGGATGGCTCTTAATTGCTTAATTCCGGTACGTCCTAATATTATATTGTAAGGGGAAGGAGATCTTATCACTGCAAATTTCATAGTTGTGCGCCGATATAACCCTTCGCTTCCGAAGCATACTTCTAGCTCGATTTTTCCCAACGGGTTAATGGCTTCTCCGGCGAACCCTACCAAAGGCGTGTTCGTCTTAGTGAGTCTAGATCGGATGGCTGAGTCCAGGTTTAAGAAACAGTGCTCATACATGACTTCAACCAAAGCTCCTTGGTCAACATACACCCTTCGGACAGTGTATCCTTCCACTTCTGCTTCTACGATGAGGGGTTCTTCCGAGGCATCTCCGGGCAAAATCGGGGGAAAACTGATCGGAGCATTCATCCATTCTTCTTCCTGATCCCTGCTTTTGCGCTTCGGTCTTTTCTCTTGGTATCGGATCATATTTATGACCCTAGCCGGGTTGGTTTGATGATTGCCCCTCTGAGGTACCTGATTCCTTTGCCGGACATCTCTGATCAGATGGTCCAGCTTGCCCGTTTCCAAGGCTTTTTTGAGCTGCTCTTTCAAGTTATGGCAGTCGTTTGTGAGATGTCCCTTTTCTCCGTGATAGTCACAATACTTGTCCATGTTTTCTCTCGAAGGTCTTCCCTTCAACGGAGGGGGAGCTGGTAGTCGGAGGTGATGTTCGGTAGCCAGAATTTCCTTGGGGGCCTTAGTAAGTGTGTTTAGATCTATGGGCCTGATGTCCCTTCTATTTGCGTCGTTACGACGATATTCCCCCCTGTAATCTGTTCTGTTATCATTCCTTGCCGGACCATAGGGTATGTAATGGTTGTTTTGACGAGGCCTAAAGTCATCCCGGCGACCCTCTTGTCGACGGTTTCCTCGGAAGGAAGATCGTCGCATGTTTGAGTCTTGTCTGCTATAAGGGATGTGTTGATGATCTCTCCGGTAACTATCTACCCTTTCTCCTCTTGGTACTTCAGCTGTCCGATATGCTTTTTCGGAACGGATGAAATCATCAACTCTTACCATCATTTCCGTAACTGTTCGGGGAATTTTCTCAGAGAACCTTTTGGCTAGTTCCGGACACTTGCAACCATCAATGAAAGAAGATATTTGCATTACTTCCGGTACTCCGGAGATGCGACTAGCTTCATCTGTCCACCTTTCCTTGAATTCTGGCAGACCTTCATTGGCTTGTCGGACGATTTTGGTGATTTCCATTGGATCCCTAACGCATCTTCTTCGAAGGGCGAACCTTTGTACAAACTGCTCGCACAAGGTGTCCCATTTGTCTATGCTGCCCCGAGGTAGACTATCAAACCATCCCCTGGCGGCATCGTCCAAGGTTTGTTGGAACATCATGCATCATATGGGCATAGGCCAAGCTCCTTGGTTGGCGGCCCCCTCGAATCTTGTGACATGATCGTCCGGATCTGTGGATCCATCGTATAGCTTTATGTGTGAAGGCATCAAATACTTTGCGTCTTTGGGTCCGGAGAAGTTGATGATCCTCTGGGTAAAGGGGCTTTTCGATGCTGCCTTGAAGGGTTTAGAGAGATCGTCCGTACTTTCTTCTTCCGTTTTCTGAGTTCCGGTATCTTGGGCCCCTTCGTCCTCGAAGTCGAGTTGGATAGGCTTGATTGGTGTTTCTCCTGTGGCGTTGTGCTGTTGGATTAGAACTTTCAGTGCGGTGAGGTGACTTTGGATTTGTTCTCTGCTGATGGGGTTGACCTCCGGGTCTTTCCCACTTCCTTCGGGTGTAGTGGGGGCAGGACCTGTCATTGCTTAGTTCGGGTAGAGTGAATGACGAGTCCCACGGATGCCGCCAATTTGTTGAGGTAAAATCTTGATCCTACCTTCAACAAGCAAGATGAACCCTCCGGACACTGAAGGGTCCTTCGAATTCGATATGTCTCCGGGTTGATGAAGTCTCTTTCGGATATCTGCAAGACAAATACGTCCGTCAGTCTCGTCCCGGGAGTGTTCCCAGGACCAACCTCCGGCGTAAGAGTAAGTATATGTTTAGAGAGAGAAAGTATAAATGTAGAATAAATTATAAGATAGGAAAAGAGTTGTTTAACCTTGATAATTCTCTCTCTATTTATAGGCTAATTTGGTAGGGTATGAGGTTGAATGGTACTTACCCCTTAATGGTTACTTGTTGGTGTTCTATTTATCAAGTACTTATGTACTTATTTGTACTTGGATTCATTTTGATTTGCTTAAACATCGTTAATCCGGGAGGCGTATCCTTCCGGATTCTCTCGAGTGGTTGGCCTTGCTTTATTGGTTCATCCTTTTCGACTGTTGGTTCGATCCTTCCGGACTTGGTCCGGAAGGTACATACGGCAACAGTAATAAATAACAAAAATGATGAGCGGAGGTTTAAAATATGTAGTTAGTTTGTAAGGAATTAGCTGATTTATGATTTGATTTTGATTAATGTATGCATCTTATTTTATTAATTTTTAATTAGTATGTAATTTTGGGAACATAAACTAATTAACTCGACCTACTTACTTGATTAATCTGTTTAGTCAAACATGTTATACGCGTTACAAAACGGATCATAGCATAGTTACGTTTTTTACATGATTAATAAATAAGTTGTGTTTGAGTTAAAATGATGTTGACCGTCAACACAAATAATTTAAAATTTAACCCGAACATCACTAGATCGTTAAAATTAAAATTTTCCCTATGAGTATTATCAACTAGTGAAGTGATATACAGTAATCGTTTGGTAGAAAAAGGCATGAAATAAAAAAACGCACATTATTAGGCTCACCAAGAAAACAAAGAAAACGGATCATAGTAATCATTTTCCCTCTTTTTAAAACCCCCGCCTTACACACACACAGCAGTACACTTTGCAAACCCTAGAAATAAAAAGCAAAACTCAATCGAAGGATGCCTCGTGAGATAATAACATTACAAGTAGGACAATGTGGGAATCAGATCGGTATGGAGTTCTGGAAACAGCTTTGTCTCGAACACGGTATTTCTAAAGACGGCATCCTCGAAGATTTCGCCACTCAGGTACCTTTACTCTTTATAAATTGATTGTGTATATTTATAAATTGTGGCTAAATTGGTTAATTATTTATGATTAGAAATGAATAAGTGAAGCGAGGATAGGTGAATTTGGGATTTTGATTGTTTTAGGAGCATTTTAGATGTGGAAGTTTGTATTATTCGTGCTACGTTTTTTTATATATTTTTTATTTTGAAATGTGAGTAATTTATTTGCGAGACTTTGGTAAGTGGTAAGAAGGCTGGCCTACACGTGTTCAGCGGCTGACTTAGGAGAGTGTTTACCGATATTGAGGAAACTTGACTATATTTACGAGTTCCTCCTCCGTAGATACAAGTAAGCCACACATGTGAGAGCTGACCATAAAGTTATAGGTTGTGTGGAGATTCAGTGATTCACGATTAAATTTATAGATTGGGGTTATATTTTGGGGGTAACGGTATAAGACTGAGTGATAGAGTATTGTTTATGTGTTAAGAGTTGTTTATTTATGATTCAGTGATTCACGATTAAATTTATAGATTGGGGTTATATTTTTATGGGTAACGGTATAAGACTGAGTGATAGAGTATTGTTTATGTGTTAAGAGTTGTTTATTTATGATTGATGGTTATATATATGTGTTCAATATTCCTTGCTCCACATGGCCCATGATGAGAGGAGAGCCTGGATATTTAAAGTTTGAACTTGGCTGTAATTTGTTAGACACGTTTTAGTATAGTGTATTGGCATTGTATGATTGTATCTAGAGCAAAAGGCAGAGGTGCCAAAGCGAGCAATATGTCACAGGAACGGATTTGTGTCATATCAGATGGTGGCTTTGAGATTTGTTGGATATATTTTGGGCTTGATGAGGATTTGAGGATTTTAAGTTGTAAGTGTGAATTTTGATCTGCTTATGGTTACTCGATAGAAGGATGCTGATATTTTTTCTTTGGTTTTAGCTGACCGAGAATAGTGGTAGATGTTATCTGGGGAAGCTAGTTGGCTTAAGTTTGGTGATTACATCAGGGGCGTTGATATTAAAATACAATGTATAGGGTTTGAGAATGTGACTCTGTGAGATTGGAGTTTATTAGTTATAATTGAAGCTTGTTTGATATGCTTTGATTTGATCAAATTCTAGTGGAAGCTGTTTGTTTAGACTTTAGATTATTGAATACACATTACTTCTTTGCTCGTCATACATAGTTCTCTCTGCTAGCCTGCTAGGTATTTCCCACTTAATTCTGCAACCAATTTAATTTTGGATTGGAATTACAATGCTAAGACAAGGATAGTGTTGCACTTTCATTCTTGATGATACTTCTGGTGGTGTGTGATAAATATAACCTACTAATGGTAAAATTTGGACAATTGGTTTACCTATTATTTGAGGTTGATTGGTAGACCATATAATGCATTAAGCCAGTGTCGTGTGATAGTCACTGTACTCATAGATGTTTGGGGAAGTGAAAAATGAGACACCTAGACATAGATTACATATATTGGTAGAAGCAAACCGCGTTTGTTCTACGAGATGAGCATGGTAGCCATTATGTTGCCTCACGGTAGAGACATTATAGTAGGAACAAACAGGCTTTCCCAAAGTATGTGTAGGATTTACTATGTTTGACCTTGCTAAAAGAACGATTTTTTCGATGTCTATATCCACCTCACTTCAAGTTACATATTCTTACATGCTGAATCCCATGTTTCTTAAATAAATATTCTGTGTACAAACTTACTGCAGGGAGGTGACAGGAAAGATGTGTTTTTCTATCAAGCAGATGACCAACACTACATACCACGAGCGTTGCTTATGGATTTGGAGCCCAGAGTGATAAATGGAATCCAAACTGGTGAATACAGAAATCTTTATAATCACGAGAATATATTCACTTCAAGAGAAGGAGGGGGTGCAGGAAACAATTGGGCCAGTGGATATCATCAGGTCAGGAACCGCCTTCTTGTGACCACACTTATTATTACATTTTTCTGTTATGCTATCATGATTCCAAACTGGATTTCTCACTGAATCAAGATAGACTGGGTCGAATCATCGTAGTTACGCTACGTGTGGTGTTTTAGAAAATGTTTGCAATAGGTCACATATATAAAAAATCTATATTCACTGAACAGATGTCTTGATTCAGTCCTATTCAATTGATGGATTTATGTCGGCGAAACTTCTTTTTTTGTTTTGCTTAGTTTCTTTTATCTTCCAAAAGCCTAATGCATCTGGACGCTTCGGATTTTGGCAGGGTAAGAGTTTTGAGGAGGATTTGATGGATATGATTGACAGAGAAGCAGATGGGAGTGATAGTCTTGAAGGATTTGTTCTCTGTCATTCTATTGCTGGAGGAACTGGCTCAGGTTTTGTTTTTATCTGATATGTATATCACTATTATTACTAATATCTATTTCTATTTCTCGTTTGGCTATGATTGAGGCATGAGAAAACCTGTAATCTCATCTTTAAGCTCCCATGTGTATGCAAGCTTTCGGCTTTATGGCCTCTGCTGATTCACAAACTTCCTTTTTTGTACAAAGACCAGTCGTGCAAGTTCGATTCATTGCTTGATCGTTAACTCACTAACTAACATTTAGTGGCTTATATAATATTAAATCATCATGAGTTGATTTGTGCTGTCCTTGGACAATCATCTGTAGGTATGGGTTCATATCTTCTGGAGACTCTAAATGATCGTTACAGCAAGAAACTTGTTCAGACATACAGTGTCTTCCCTAACCAGAATGAGATCAGTGATGTGGTGGTTCAGCCATACAACTCTCTTTTGACTCTTAAGCGACTTACACTAAATGCTGATTGTGTTGTTGTTCTTGATAACACTGCACTTAATAGAATTGCAGTAGAACGCCTGCATATACAAAACCCTTCAGTTTCTCAGACAAATTCTTTAGTTTCTACTGTTATGTCGGCTAGTACAACCACCCTTCGGTACCCTGGATATATGAATAATGATATGGTTGGTCTTCTTGCTTCTTTGATCCCAACACCGAGGTGCCACTTTCTCATGACAGGATATACACCACTGACAGTAGAGCGCCAGGTAATATATCCTTATCTCTGTTTGTGTTCTTAGTGTTATATAACTGTATGCGTGTATCATATTTCTAAAGTCTTCTTCGACAATAACTTTCCTCTATTGAACAATGTTTCCTTTCAACTTAGCTATTTGGGTCGATATTAAAGGTCAGCTGATTTGAAACTAGTGAGATCTTAACTAGCTATTTGCACCATAGAAAAATACTCAAAATAGATAAATGTTTGAAATTTCAATCATGATGGGAGAATTTGTCATGGTGAGGCATGTTTGAAATTGAATGAGAGAAGTGTAAGTGCGAATGATTATGTGGGTAGTAGAAGGTTAATGATATAGGTAATGATAAATAAACGAACCTGCTACCTAACTACCTGTTTAAAAGTACAATCAGCTTTTTTCTTAGAGGAAGAGATTTCTTGACCTTGTGTCACTTTAGATGACATAAGTATTTGTGTCTCTAGATGATCAACAATTCAACATATACAATCTGTCAATCTGATGTCTTGCAATCATCTTCGCAGGCTAATATGATTCGCAAAACCACTGTGCTGGATGTGATGAGAAGACTTCTCCAGGCAAGCAAACTAAAAAGGTTGTTTCATGAGGCATGCTGTGTCATATTTACTAACAATTCTCTGTCTTGCAGACAAAGAATATCATGGTTTCCTCGCATGCTAGGACAAAAGAAGCTAGTCAAGCTAAATATATATCGATACTGAATATTATTCAGGGAGAAGTTGATCCCACTCAGGTGATTGAACATTTTGTATCTACAGTTTTGTACTCTAAAACACTTCCACTTGCTTATGTGCTTTAATTTTAGGATTGCCGTGGAGCCATTCTTATAATTTTGAACGTTCAAAAGTATTTTATGCATCTAACTTTCATTATGATTCTTTTCGGTGCTTTCTTTAGGTTCATGATAGTTTGCAGCGAATACGTGAAAGAAAGCTTGTCAATTTCATTGAGTGGGGCCCTGCTAGCATTCAGGTATGTCTTATAACGGCTTACTCTCTTAGGTGTCACAACAATCATTTTTTCATTTAGTTTGATTTTTGACTTATTTGCATCTACTTATGACAGGTCGCTCTCTCAAGAAAGTCTCCCTATGTTCAAACTGCCCACAGGGTGAGCTTTTAAAAATTTATGGCAACTTTACTATATTTTGTTCTTTTGATCGATAGTGATGGATGGATGGATGGAAGGAGACTACATGTCTACGTGGTCATCTCATATATGATTAATTAGAATAATGAGATCCATATGCTTTTACACTTTTTAGGTCAGCGGGCTGATGCTTGCAAGTTACACTGGAATTCGGCATCTATTCTCCAAATGTTTGAGTCAGTATTCTCTCCTGAGAAAGAGGCAAGCCTTTCTTGACAAGTACAGAGGTTTCCCATTGTTTGATGTAAGTTGTTGCTCACTACTCTTATTAAGTTTAAGTAGGTCCTGTATATATGATTATGTTGTTGAGTAATATTACAAGTGAATTTTTCAACTAGTAATACATGTGATGATGACCTAAAATTACTGAAGTTGATGTACATTTATAACATTAATAATCTGACAGTTGACCAAATGATGTTTTTGAAATATCTAGTTTGTTAAAATCTTTTTTGTTGGTGTCATCATTGTAACCACATACGTTTCATACTTTCATGAAATGTTCTTAAACTTATTGGCCTTTTCTTTTGTAAACGTTGTTCAGGACAATGACCTCTCAGAATTTGACGAGTCTAGGGACATAATTGAGAGTTTGGTTGATGAATACAAGGCCTGTGAATCCCCGGATTACATAAAATGGGGAATGGAGGTATGCTATAATCAATGATTTTCTTGGATTTTGTAATTTCTTTGTCATTCTTAACGAGTTCCTATGTTCTTCAGGATCCCGACCATCTTCTAACGGGCGAAGGAAATGCTTCAGGAACAGTGGATCCTAGGATGGCGTCGTGAACAGGCCAAGTATGTTAGAATCATCTGTATCTTCTGTTTATGTTCTGTTTTTGTTTTACTGAAGATTATGTTAGTCAATGTTGTTACCACTATATTTTCCATTTTTACAATTATGGAAAATTTTCCTGAATACCGCACATGTAGGCTTTCTTTTTATATCCCTTGCTAACTGCATGTGTTGCTTTAAAATTGTTAAATGTGCATTTTCTCTTGGGATGTCTTTCACACTTTCATCAATCATCCAGCATTCAAGGATGCAGGTTCAAGATAGACGTGTTGTGCTTTCAACCTAGCAATTTTCGTGTTAAATCCTGTTGTTTTCTAGTCAAATTATTTTCTAAATTAACACAGTTCTTCTCTCTATTTATGCCCCTTTTTAGCAAATCTATATACGCATTCTTCCCTCAGTGCGACATAAAGCTCCAACCAAGAGTGGGAAAAAAGTTATAAGACTGCACTAATATGTAGATAACTCCTATGTGTTCTCATTTCTTGTAGAGCGTTCATCTGGATTTTTGATCCTTGAATATTGCGGTTCAAGTAACTAGTGTCATAATTTCTAGTAAATCCAAAACGATAGGAGATTACAGGAAATTGTCCATAAACTTTCCCCATTCCCTAATTTGCTTTACAATTGATTATCTAAGATTCTTAAATTGGCCTTCAAGTGTTAAAGCTAGTATATGTAGTACGTCCGCTACAGGTATACATTTTAGTTCATCTGGCTTCTGCTTTTAATTGCTGGCTGTACTATTAATTGAGAAATATTGGATATCTGGTTCTGTTGACTTGTTAAATCTGGATTGAAGTAGAATCCTATGCAAAATGAATATACTATGTTATTAATAATAAAAAAGAATGAGCATTTGTTAGAACACATGTGCTTGCTGCAATTACATATTATTTATGTGAGAACCAATTCATACTATATTGAGCTATATAGAGTTGGTTAGATCTTATTCATTTTGGCCACTTCACTTTTATCATTTTATGGGATCATATGTTATTGGTTCCATAAGAGAAGACAGAGACCTGCAGAATGCAAAAATAAATAAATAAATAAATAAAAATTAAAAAATAAAAATTACAAACCAATAAAAATCTCGCTCTCCCAACATAAGTTAGAGAATCCATCTTTGGTGTTGTGGAGGATGGAGTACTTGCATTTGCCTGATGACTCCAATTTACTGCAGATGATGGCCAAAATTTTAATAGTTTATAGTTTATACAATCATAATTAAAGAGATCAAATAGGAAATGTTGCGGATGATCTAATAAAATACAATCTCTCACACAACAAGAAAACTTAAAAAATTGCATGGCTCACCCAGTAGCGGTTCTGCAAGTTACTCGTCTATGCCTTCATATTCATATGCATCCTAGTCTAACATTACTAATTTACACATGAGTACATGATCATGTGATGCCTATATCTTTGTATTAATTTAAGTATGCACATTCTCTAACAAATAAATAACTTCATTTGCTTTACACTATGTTACAGGGCTGTACGATGATTATGTAGAAATGGGTGCAAGGGTGGTTTGGTTTTTTTGCTTACTAAATGGCTGTGTGGCGTTTATCTTGTTTCGTGTGCATCAAAACAAAGATTGTAAATGTGGTGTCTCTTATAAAAGACATTATGATCTTTATTTGTCGATTAGCGAGTTATGATTTTGTTAATCTTCCATTATTCTCAGAATAATGTTTTTAGCATCACCCAGGTTGTATTAACTCAGATTCCCAGTTAGGTGGGATTCTAATTTGATGAGTAGCATGTGGGTTTGGTTGTATTATATTTAAGATAAGTTTGTTAATTGTTTTTCTAATTGCAATGAAATATGCTTCAACTTTGATGTGCCAAGGTTTGACCTTTAGTGAACCATAAACAAGTAATGTTTATAACAGCATAGCATAGGATAGTTATTTTGATTCATGTGATCATGTCACATCCTAAAGTGGCTAAGATATTGTGGTCAAGTGGTCAACATTGTTTCAACTGGATAGCATGGATAGCATGACTAATTTGATTGGTCAGGGGTCACCTTTGCTGCTTTTATGGGACCCTAATGTGCTGGAGCAGGTAAGGGGTGTTGTACCAGCCCATGTGAGTGTGGGTTAGGGTCATGGTTGGTGACTTGGTGTGGGTCTCTTGTGTTTGGTTTAAGTTGTTACAAACCTTTTATGGAGGGATGTTGCTCATGTGCCATGGTCCTTTTGGTCAGTGGCATCATACATTTTCATCAACTTGTGTTTTGTTTAACAGAAATCAGAATACGGTTCTATGTGTGTTGCAGAATGTTCAATTCATCAATTATTGCTTTGAACGATGTATGAAAAGGCTGACCATTACTTAAGTTGATACTACTTAAGTTTGAATCCTGAAGTCCTTTCTTATTATGCATGCATTTTTTGTG
The DNA here is from genome assembly GCA_030686995.1 of Artemisia argyi. Taxonomy (NCBI): domain Eukaryota; kingdom Viridiplantae; phylum Streptophyta; class Magnoliopsida; order Asterales; family Asteraceae; genus Artemisia; species Artemisia argyi. The sequence goes on from CM060677.1 coordinate 188,178,540, forward strand.
AAAGCATATACGGTACACTCTTTAATGTAATGGGTACAAGACTTTAATTTCTCCTATATGTTTGATACAAGTAACATGTAATTAAACTTCTTTTAGCATACACCAATACACGACTTGCTTGTAACCGGTGAGCAAAACTGTCTAGAATGAAATGCCAAATGACACTAAGTCCCGATGAGTTAAATACGTCTTCAATACTACCAATGATCTCTTGGCTCAACGGTATGTGAGTAGCCCATCAACCTAGAGGTTGTGGGTTCAAGTCTCGTTTGAGACATGTGAAATAAGTGGTGTATGTTGTAAAAACTTGCTGTAAAAAAAGGGGTTTCAATACTTGTTAAACTGTGACCTAAAGTATTGTATTATGGACTTTCATGTGTATTGGTGTATGCTAAAATGAACTTAACTACTACTAATTACTAAATGAACTTAAAATGAGATGCATCTACTTTTGTAGGTGAATCTGAAATGTGTGATTGTAGTTTTTTCTCACCCTTTTTTTTTTAATCTTTCTTTTTATTTGATTCTTACTCAAGGGAAGTGATCCGGTACGAAAAAACAAATTGAAAAAAATAATAATACTCCATAAATTAGCCACACATTTCAAAAACTAAAATGGCTGTGGTTTCTTGTTACTTTATAATTTGTTTCTTTTGCAATAACAAATAGTTTTATTTTCTTGGAAGTATTGAATGCTGTATATGATCTGGCAACCGCCGGCATTGTATCAGCCCTCCAAGTGTGGTTAGATCCGACCCGAGGTCACCAACTAAATTATTTCTTTTTGTTTTCTATATGCAAACTGCAAATAAAAATGAAGAGAAAAAAGATACATTTTCGTTTGATTTTCATTTATATTAATTTATTTTCAAACATCATTTTACACTTCAAACCTTACATGACTTTAAGGCCGCTTCATATGAAGTATATTTTATTATTTTTATTTTCAAGCAATTATAATTTTGATTTTTTAACCGGCTAATTTTGGTGTTTAAGTCCAACCACAAACAAGCTAGGAAAACATTTTGCAAAAAAATATACAGTTTTCAAAAGCTAGACTACAATTTGCTCGGCGTGTTATTTGATTAGTCTAAAATTAACTACGCATAACATCACCCGTAAATTTCCACGTTATCAATACTTTGCAAAACTATTTTACAACTTACTTATACTCTTCTCTTTATATTTTTGGAAGTCATACTCAATATTCTCACACTAATACATAAATGTAACTATTTCTTTTAAATTCGTTGATTAACACGACTTAAATTTTAAACGTAACCTTGGTTGCTTCTATATTCTAGTGTTAGAGAGGAGGGTATGGTAGCGGGTAAGCACGTCAAGTTGGACGACTTGACGTGGACATGATTTTGTCGCCGCCAAATGAAAGCCACTACACCGAAGACCCTCAAAGCCAAGTTCTAACGCTAAATATTTGGCGGACCGTGAAATGGGAAAAAGACAAAAATAGGTGTTTTTTAAATGGATTTTATTTATTTATTTATTATTATTTTTAATTTTTGTGTTTAATGGTATGGAAGGGCCAAAACGACTTATGAAGTATGGTGTATTTTGGTATTTGAGTGTTAAGAGTGGTATGTTGAATTGACGCTGAGGTGATACTGAAAAAATGTTTTTGGCATGTCACGGTACCCTTTTCTCTCATACGGACTAGTAAGTACTAAGACTGCCCACACCAAAGAGGTCGGCGACCCAGTGGGATTCGGTCGAGTTTGATGCGGGGTTTCGGTCGATGTAGGTCATCGGCCTGTTTTTTTCGTTTCGATCACACAGACGATCGAGGTCGTGTATGTGTTTGTGTGTATGTTAATTAATTAAAAAATAATTTTTATGGGATAAGTTTTTATAATGCAGTTCGTTTTGATGTGGCAAAAAGTTGTGTGCAATTTTTCGAAAAGAAAAAGCTAATGTGATGTCCAAAATGAAGGTGGAAAGTGGTGTGCCCAGGCCCAGCGTAAGTAGTAACCGGCTACCGGATACCCCCGTCTTTCGCATATACCGCTTTCCCATATATAAAAAAGCAAAACCACCCCTTCAAAAAAGAACACACACAAGTTGCTTCAAATACTCCTAAGTTTTTAGGGTTTCGGATTGCGTTTTCCTCTAATTTCCAAAAGAGGAAGACACGATTCACATTTGTTAAAAACTAACAACAATGGTGTTGAATCGAGCTGTAGCGATGGCGTCATTAGCGGTAATGATGATGATGGTTTTGTTAGGATGTGCTAATGCTCAATCATTAGCACCTGCACCTGCTCCCACTAGCGATGGTATAATACTATTTGCAATGCCTTGTTTATTTCTTTATATTATTTTACTAGATGTATTAGATCTGATTTTTCTATGCTTTTTTTTTTTTTTTTTTTTTTTTTTTTTTTTGAATCCAATGCTAAATTATATTCAAAAAGAAAAATTAAACTTTTTTACAAACAAGTTTCAAACGTTTTGATCTAAACAAAACAAAGCAACTTAAATCTCATAATAATCTTCTTGTGCCAAACCAAATACGAATGCCATCTTCGAATTTCTTGACACCATCCCTCCCTTAATCTTTTTCTATGCTTTTTTCCGTTGTTTTATGCGATTTGAGCTAATTTAGGGGTGTTTGTTTAAGCTTATATGTGGCTTATGAGCTTATTTGTCTTTCGGCTTATATTTCATAACCCCTTAATTTTCGGGCTTATTTTGAGACTTGTGGGCTTATATAAGTTTATTATGTATGATATGATAAAGTTATACAGCGTATAAGTTTATTATGATATGATAAACTTATATAAGCCCATAAGTCTCAAAATAAGCCGGAAAATTGAGGCTTATGAAATGTAAGCCGAAATCAAATAAGCTCATAAACCCGTATATATAAGATTAAACAAACACCCCCTTAGTGATTAAGAACTTGTAATGTTATAAAATGCGCAAATTACTTTTGTCGATGGATTGATTAAGGAACTTACATTATTTTTATTTCGTTTGATTAATGTATGTGTTACATTAGATGTGCTTAATAGCTGGTTACATTATATCGTCTTTTAGACGAACTGTCCTGATCTTAGTTGTAGTGGTGATGTGGCATGCTTAAGTGTCTAGATGATGTGTACGGAATTATCTACGTGTTTTTCCACCTTTTTAGATTTCCCAATCGCAAAAACTCTTATCATTTTCGTCGACATTAATCTTTAAAGTTTCTTTTATGTTATCAAGTCAACATCATTCTTTAAAGTTGTAGCTTTTTAATGATCAACATAATGTGTGGGTTTAGGCACCAACTAAAAATTTAAGAAAGACATGTCAGTTTAAATCTGGCACGTCATTTTGTCACAAAGTATCTCGTGTCACCATTTTCATCTAAGTTAGGACGGTCATATCTGAGACGACATAAATGTAACTTTAGTAATCTGTTTAGCCGATAAAATGTAAAATCCTAATTACTTAATGGTTCTAAAAAGAGTTTAATTACTCAAGCGGTCAATCGACAAATGTAGGTTGCCATTTTATGGCATTAACCTTTCTCTTTTATTTGGTGAAATAATTTGTGTTCAAGTTTTCTCTGATATTGTAAATGCAGTTTTAAATGGGATTGGATCTCTGATTGTGTACGTAGATCTTGTTTAGGCTCTGTTTTCACCATTTGCGAAACAACATTATAAGTAGTTTGATTTGAGCTTTTAATGGTATTCTACTAGAATCCAATGATTACAATATGTCAGCTTTACCCAAGAATATGTTAACTTGTTAAAAGTTTACGTAAAACGGGTAATGCCGTTATAGCCTTTCATTGGACTAGTTGCTTAGTTCCACCTACCGTCAATCGACGATCACTTGACGTTGTTTGCTTGTTTTGTATCCATCAACAATAGTCAACAACATTTTACTTTTATGTTTAAACAATTAACTAAATTATGTATATGAATCCAGGGTTGTTTTTCGTTGGACGTAAAATGGTCCCTTTATGTTTTTAAATGTCGTTAGACCATAAGAAGGCAGCAACCTTGTATGAAAAAGGTTCATTTTAGTGCACAATCACATGTGATAGGCACATTCCAAATTTCAAAGGTTGCAATGGTCTATTATTGTGAAACTAGATAATGTAAAAAAATACTTTTGTTTGGGATAGTAAACTATCTTTTGACAAATTGTAAAAAGAATGAAAGGCAACAGGATCTTCATCCGATACTTATTGTTGACAATGGCCATCCTTATTAAGTGTACTTGCAAAATTCCCATGTAAATTTATATATCGTGTGCTGCGACTTTGTAACATTACTTAGGTCGCTTTAGCAGCGTATTTGAATTCTAACGGATGAAAATTGTGTAATGTGTCTTGTAGGGACTTCCGTTGACCAGGGTATCGCTTATGGATTGATGATTGCGGCGTTACTTCTAACCTACCTCATCCATCCAATGGATGCCTTCCCGTATGGTTTATTTTAAGATGTTTTAAGTTCATGTAGTATAGTAAGACGCGGGTTTGATCCAAATGAGCATCATTGTGACAAATATTTAGTTGTAACGTTGATCATTGTACCTGAGTAGCACTAAATCGACCTATTTTTCGATTATCTTTCCTCTAGTCAGTAGTTACGCAACTCATTGAGGGAATGTTGTGTGGAATAAAATGAGTTTGTCCCAATCTGTTCTGCACATGGATACTTGAGATTCATTTCAAAACAAAATTAGTGGTTGAACTGATGTTTGGCTGTGTTGCAATGTTGATTATTATGATTTCAAGTCGTAATAATTACTCCGGTTATTATTACGTTTGGTTGAAATGATAATGTCTATGAATCCTCTATGATCATGATTATGGCTTTAGTCCCTATTAGGACCAAACAAGTACAAGTAATAGAGTTAGATGCAGAGAAATGAATATTGAGGCCAGATTCAAAATCTATCCACCCCTTAATTATCAAATAGGCATGAATCAATCTGAAGGCTCTTGTCGAAACTCAAACATCCCCATTGAAGGATCCATGAATGTCCTTTTTGAAAGTGATAGATAGCATGATACTGAGTAATCAGCTTTAAATCATGAGACTCTTAAAATATGTGTTTACTATTTTGAAGCTGTAATCATATTTAGTAATCAGCTTCAGGTTGGGGATACAACTATGTCACTATTCAATAATTAGTTTTCCAGCATTGATTTTAACCATAATGCCATCGACTGTCTCTGTACAGTGTAAAATCGATTTTTTTGGATTAGTAACAGTTTAAGCACATATTTTAACACCCTGTGAAGGCTATATATGCAATATGTAAATGCTAAGTGTCATTGAGAGAAAGATGGCATTACGTGATCGTTTTTTTTTTTTTTTACAAGATTTAGTAACATGCTGGAGACCCTATAACTTTCTAACTGTTGTATATAAGACTGACGCAATAGGCAAGTTCAATGAGTTGACGGGCTAATTCAACTTGTAAGTCAGTTGAAGACAAATGAAAACCAATAGGAATTGCTGACATGTTAATACCTTTTTAACCCTTATACTCCTAATAAATAACAGGAGCTAGTTTAATTAAAATTAAGTAATGAGTTCAGTTCTTTTGTTACTACTGTAATATTTTGCATCATACTAAAATTTTTTCTTACGTGAAGGTCTGTGTTTATGTGCCGCTGCTTTAAATTTCTTCCAATCAAATTATAAGCTAACGGTTAACCTATATATATACAAATGTTTCAGACACTTCTCCCTCTTAGGTTTTGAACCCACGGCCACTTGGTTATTAAGCATTCTCAGAGATATTTCTGAGCTAGAAGCCGTTTTAGTTGGCAGTTAGACTATAAATGATTTCTTGCTGGATAAAACACTGCAAAATTTTTAGCAGGTTTAGTCATAGGTATTCTCAGTATCTCTGTCATGAACAAGATCAAAGTATCAAACTAATATAGCTGATGCACTTATAGGTGCTGTTTCTGTTTTTTTAACTTAATGGGCTAAATGTTGTAAAAACTTATTGGGTCATCCATTTGGCACGACCTTTTTGGAGAGCTGTTAACTTTTTGTTACAAAAATAATCTCTTCTAAAATAAGTAGTTCCGTTTGGATACATTAACTTCAAGCTTTTATTTCAAACAAATAGCTCCTAAATGAAAAGCTGATTCATGAAACTTTTTAAACATCTTGGAGCTGTTAAAAATATAAATTACTGATATATCCTCCAAACATTTGTTTACAATTATAAATATGTCCTTTTATGTCATTTTACATCTTATAATTACATTTAAGAGCTAACTTAGCAGACACTTTTATTAAAAAAAAAGATACAGTTTGTAGCTCATGTTGACAAGCTTACAGTTAACAGCTTACAACATACAACTAGTTTTGCCAAACATACCCAAAGATGTTTATTCAGGACTTGATTGATGGCTGAATTGAAGGCTGATAGCTGAAAATTAGCATGAATTGGTGTCTTATTTTCAAACAGATTTAGATGATTTGAGTATAACAATACCTTTATGCATGTGTTCATTATCATTTTTTTTTTCACCAAATCAAGTAAAATATCCATCATATCTCATATGTAAAGATCAACCTAACAATTAGGTAAACACCATAACAAGAAAAAACCGGGACATTTATTTTGTAGCTGTGAGTCAGAATATCACATATCTTACCATGTGATACCAAAATTCAAACATGTAACACTTGAGCATGATGTGACGGCTCACCATGTCTGGATTCTGACTCAAAGGTTGGTCCATGATTCCAGAGAATTCAACACCAAACTTGAAGCTATTATGGAGTTGGATGTAGGGTTCTACTTGGTCATTTATGACTCTAATGACTCTATCTTAGTTATACCGTTGTAATGGTTTAATCTTGGTCCTATCTTTTGGACTATGGCTTAACTGAACATACCCCTGTTTGGCACAAATTACCCAAGAATACAAGTCTTCCAGTGTTGCTCTTTTTCACTTGCAAATTCCAGGGACCACGTTCCACCGACGTGGAAAAGATAACTTGGTAAGTTGCACACTACTGCGCTAGAGCTTGTCGAGATAAGTCATTGAAACAATTCTACAAGTCAACAATCTTCAGAAACCTTTTTGTTTCTAAAAAAAACCACTCATATAGAACACTATGTAAACTTAAACTTTAGTGACTGCCATTATCGTATCAGCTGAACGCTAGACCAAAAGCTTAACGCTTTTTACCACTAATACTTATAACATACTGTGCAATGTTCAAGTAAGATCAAACGGACTAGTAACCAACCACTTAATAAATAGCAAAGTAAAATCAAAGTCAGATAGTATTTCATGCATCTTTATTCACAAATAAACGACGAACGATCGATTACATTTATGTTCATGTGTAATCGAACATCTTATTGCTAAAAGTTAAGAACCTAGTTAAAAACTAGACATATACCGGGAAAAAAGTCCTAGCTTCTAACTACATAGATACCACTACATCTTATGTCGTTTAGATATTATTAGTGCATAAAAATTAAACCTTTTTTCGCAATCACTCGACATGATATTAGAAGAAACTATCTACATCCTTCATCCACGATTCGACATCATAGTCCAACTCTGATAAAATTCCGTTTGATACCGCGTCATTCCTTTCTAGCAAATTAAACTCTTCTAGGATCATTGGAGACGGTATCCGAAAATCAAAGAAATCATTTTCAAAATTCGACTCATATTGCAAATACTCATTTGAAAATGGATTATTATCAAATGGCTCGACTTGTTTTGGTTCCAAAGGGGTTTGTTCTAATGCCTCCTCTGCGTTACAAACACGTAAAACCGACGTGGGTGAAGAAGGATCACGCATATTGTGATTCGTACATTGATCAGAGACCGAAATAACAGGCTGAACCGCGGGTGGTGGCTTTAAAAAATTAGTCTGTGCTTGTGACCCACGTAATTCAATAGCTCTTCGATCATATACTAAAGCTGCCTCCTCTGCAGTATCATACGTACCAAGCCAAACTCTAGTCCGTGTCGTCGGGTCACGAATTTCAGCAGCCCATCGCCCCCATTGCCTTCGCCTCACCCCCCGAAATTTCTGAACATTTTCTAAGCCATTTCCTGTCTCGGGAACTTTTTTTCGACGAAGTAGTTTTTTCTTGTCACCATCATCATGACCATTTTGAGTCATACTTGTCCCACAACAATTTTTTTCTAGCTTGATCACGCTTACATATCTTTTAATACTCCTACGACCCGCTTCGTGGTTATGTTCATCTCCTGAAGAGTCAGTTGCATCACAATCTGTCAAGGAAATCGTTACGACTTTTGGTGAGTCCATTTGAGATTGTTGTAGCTTTGTTGTGATCTTACGAGTAACTCTGAATTTGGGAGAACAACAGCCTATGGATTGATGGCCCATTTGAAACGTAACGTAAAATTTTTAATGTGGAATTGTGGATTATGAAACTGAAAAATAAAAGAGGAGGGAGTGATGGTAGAGAGATATTCAATAAAGGTTTGAATGAGTGTAAATAACAAAGAGAGATTGTAGGCAAGATACTTTGCTTTAGTAGACTGTTTTTTATTTATGGATATGATTTATAGCTATATATATATGCACTACTCCTATTTTTTAGTTTGATTTCTAAAAAAAAAAAAAAAAAAAAAAAAAAAAAAAAAAAAAAAAAAAAAAACTATTTTTTAACATTAAATGTTGTGTTATATTTTTCAAAAGTGATTTTTTAGGCTATTTTTTACGAAATAAATCATCAAGTCCTATAAAATCTAAATTAATATGGATTTTTCAAAATTTTCTTAGCAAGAAGTCAGGACCTAAAACATTGTCAAAAAAGATAAATACGTCTGAGATTTCGCAAAAATAGATGAAATTTTCAATTATTTGAAATGTAACTTAAAACTCGGGATGTAGACGTAATATTATTTAGGCTATTTTTTAAAAAACTTTTTAGTATTATAACCCTTGGGCGCCAAGGAATTCCAAAAGTCAATTACCGACATACGTTTCAGGTTATAATTTATTTGCAAACGTAACCAAAAAAAATTTATTTTTGTATAATATAAGTAGTTGGAGATATTTACCTACTTTTAAAATGAATTTTGACTAGACGTTTTTCACAAATTATTAAAATTTCCACAAAGTAAAACAGCACTTAGGCTTAATTATTTATATTAGCTTGTTTTGTTATTAATAATCGGAGCACTACTTCAATGGTATCACTCTTTCAATGCAAACGTTCAATTTATTGGTTAAATGAAGCTTTAGAAAAATACCAACACTAGCTAAATGTCACTGGAACATGTGTTAATTGCTTGAGGTTAGGTCTTTCGAGAAGTGTCTGTTAGCGCAAAAAAATAACTAGAGATTTGAGTCCTCGCCGGTTTAAACCTTTTGGAGAAAATTTAGTTTTAACCCCAACCTTATTTAATAATTTAGAAATTATACGAACTTAATTAATTCATTTTGATTCAACCAAAATCCTAGATATTTGATACACTCATGTCGGTTAATCCCTAAACTTTATCGTTTTTAACGCAAGGGTGAGTTATACGAGGTGGAACTTGGGCTCCAAGTAAATTTTAAAACTTGAAATAAGTGATAAGTACTACTCAATTGCGTCAGTCATTGTCACATGTCATTACTTTTGCTTTCAAAACATGCGTTTGTGAGAATGCAAACGTTTATATGTTCCTTCCCAATATTTATATTACGTACATAGTCACGGATATCATCAACTAGAAATAAAAGCCATACATCTTGACATAAAAACATTCGCTGTCAAGCTACACTATCTTTGTTTCCTTCAAAATTCACTTCGAAGTGACCTTGCAATATTAGGACTTTAGTTATTAGAACTTGTGACATAAACTTTAGATACCTTATCGAATGACAAAAACTCGAACTTAAAATATAAAATGAAATTAGAAAACGAAAAGATATATACTCTTCTCTTCGACGCTTATTTAACAAGAAAGCAACATCTTGAACATGATCTCGACTAATTGACCAAAGGCAACGACCGCGGGATGGTGGTTGTTGATACAAAAGTTGGGCGTTCCTTGTTTGGCTTCCTGTTCTCGTACCAATTAGACCTTAATACTTGAGACCTGCGCACTAAGAAAACAAACAAACACCGTTAGGCTTATCGTGTGATTGTCTCTCACGATTATCCTCCGGCGTGAGAGTAGGTAATCGGTTTTAGGGTTATGTATATGAATTAGGGTTGTGAGTCGTACCTTTAACGAGAGTTATGACATTGTTTATATAGGCACGAAATCCTTGTAGGTTTCGTGCTCCTCACTCTTCGCACGCGTAGTGCTTATCCGGCCTATGGATCTTTATCCATAAATAGAAGATCTTTATCTAGACCATAAATAGTTTGGTTGGGTTTGGGCTTTCGTGAGTCCAAACCGTTAGTAGTGTGGCCCAAATCATTGTCATGATAGCCCACTCATAGTAGACTTGGGCATTAGTAGTGTTTATCATATGGGTTCGTGGCCCGAATATAGACTATACGTCATCATGTCCCCCCAGTCTAGTGTGCGCGGGTTGTTGCCGCGTGCGCTAGACTAATAATATCAGTGGCAAACGTGGCGGGAAAAATTCGAATATTCATCGCCGATTATTTGGAACCATGTATCTAGTCCCAAAATATCTCAAGGATCCCTCGGTAAACGGGGAGTGTGTCCACGTGTCCTTGGGGAAATGTGAAAAAGTGTTTGTACCCTTTTGCATTCTAGCCACACGATTACCTTAGTAGGATCCACGTGGCGATTATTTAGGGTTTGGTGACCCTATATAAGTCACCGCCTCCCTTTTCACTGTAAATCTCACAGTAAAATACCTTCTTCCGCCATTTTTAAAATTTCTCAAAGCTTGTTCAAGAATCAACTGTTTTATTAGGTAACAGCGAGTGCGCTCCATAGTTAATCTTATTTTTCTTTAGAAATGGTTCGTCAGTTAGAAGAGTTTCGCTCTGAGATGGACGAGGATGAACTACGTCAGTTCACCTCCGACTATTTCATTCCGCTTGCAGTGCATCCGGAGGTACCGGATGCCAACGCATGTATCGCGGACTTTCCTGAAGGGAAAATAGGGGTGTATACGCGCTTCTTTGAATTCGCTAACCAGTGCGTGCCTATATCCCGATTCCTGAGCGATGTGCTAAACTTTTATCGCCTGCATATTTCGCAGTTGCACTGTATAGGTGCGGCCAAAATAATAAATTTCGAGGTAAACTGCCGTTTACTGGCGATAAACCCGACTATCAATTTATTCCGCGCGTTCTACCACACGTCGTGGTTGAACGGGTGGGTAACATTCTCCAAGTGCCCAGGGGGTTATCAGTGCTATACTGATAAGGTGGACTCCCTGAGGGGATGGAGGGAAAGGTTTTTTTGGATAGATGATCGGGTATTCACTTCGCTCTCTGAGTTTTATACTCAAGGGGGGCTTCCAAAGGATGAGCGCCCAGATCCCGGTACGTACAATGTGGGGGATGCGGAGACTATTGATGAGAACCGCATCCCCATCAATACTTATCCCGAGGAGTTCTTGGTGCACATGGGGCTGAGTCGTAACTACTTCGGGGGAAGTGACGAGGTGCCAACGTTCTTGGATGGAAGCGGCCGGGGTGGGTGCTTGTCCTTTCTTGTCCTTGCGTTTATAATGTAAGCCTCTTTGTATATAATGATTTTATCCACTAACTTGTTCCTCCTTTTGTGTGTTTATATGTTGCGCAGAGATGGATCTATTCTCTGTAGTGAAGCTGACAAAGCCGACGCATGTAACTGTGGGCGTGCGCCCCTTGAGGGAAGGTGAGGTGCCTATTCTGGAGGCTACTGATGGGCGTTTGTTGGAGCTTGTGTAAGAGGAGCCTTCTGACGCATCACAGCCTGTGGTGAATGCGACCCCAGTGCAGACAGTGCCTGCGCAGGTAGTGGTGACGCCTGAAATTGCGCGCGCTGAGTCGTCCACGAGTGTTGGTATTCTCAAAGTGGACACGGACTCTGAAGAGGAGCGTCAGGGTGTGAAGCGCAAGGCTGTTGTTGATGTGGTGAAGGGACCTCCAAGCGTAGGCGTCATACCATTATTGTGGATGAGTCTACAGACGAGGAGACGTCAGTGTCTGTTGCTGTGCAGGGGAATGCTCAGACTTCTCCCTTTATGTAAGTAAGCTGAATATTTATACATGTTTTTGCGCAGCGCCATTCCCTAACTTTATTTATGTTTGCTTGTAGTGACGACGCTGCAGGGGTGATGCAGCGTCCGTGGAGGGGTCAATGCCACCTCAGGCGGCTCATACTCATGCGGAGGAGCCGGTGAGAGTTGATGAAGAGATGTCTGCGCAACAGCTGAGCGTCAGGCTGAGTTAGTTACTCAGCTGAAGCGCGGTATGTTGGAGAAGGTAGCAGTCTCGCTCAGAAGGATGAGGAGATTGCCTTGCTCAAGGCGCAGTTAGTTGATGCGCGAGCAGAGGTAGAGTCTACCACTGCGTATGGTAGGAAGGTTGCTGATGAGAAGCTATCCTTGATGGTGGAGCTGAAGTGTGAATGTGCTGCAGCTGAGCAGCACAGGTCTAGCTGCGCCTGGGCGTTGAGATACTTGCAGGAGAATCGAAGCAAGCATTTTGCTCAGCTCACTGAGTTCTGCGAACGCGTAGAGGAAAAAGTGAAAATGCAGAAGAGCAAGCTGCGGAAGCTGAGCATAGAGTACGATGAGGAGTTATATCCTCATCTCATGTCTACCATTGCTGAGCGCAGGTATGTATCTTCTATTTTGAAGTCTTTATCTACTATATGTATTAATGCTCTTTTTGTCTTCTAACGCGTGCGTTGTTGTATGTGTAGGTGGTTGATCAGCCATGGTTTGCGCCTGGCTGCTATGGGCACATTGGAGTCCCAGGAGGTCGTAGAGGCCTTTGGGAAGGTCGTGGAGTGTGCTGTGGCACGCGACAAGGCCCAGGCTGTGGAGGAGCTGCATGAGAGCAAGATGCTGACTGTGCCACTTGCAGAAGTTCCTGGGTACAACGCGGATGCGTTTGATGAGCTGGTGATGGCCATGGAGAAGATGAAGGTCTTCGACTTTCCTTATATTGCCCGCTTGGAGCGTGATCAGGATTATCTCATCAGCGTGATCATGCAGGGCCTAACTCTGGCCAAGCACATAGCTTAGGATGCAGAGGCGCACCCTGACTTCTTTTTGAAGCCAGACGAATCGCAGCTGATGGTGCCCGTTTTTGCCCGCCCTCGCCACATGCTTAATCCCTTTGATGAGGCGAAAAATGATCCGTTTTTAGGGGGTCATTTAAGCCCGAATTCGAATTTATTTGATCAAATATTGCCCTAAATCGTTCCTTTTGTGATTTTAGGTACTTTGGGAGTGAAATCTAGAAAAGGAAGCAATTCGGACGTTTTTGGAGCATAAAAGTGAAGAAAACGCCAAAGTCTTAATTTTCCATGCTAGGAACAGTGCATGACGGCGTCAAGAGGAGTTTCTTGACGGCGTCAAGAGTAAAGTCCGTGACGACCCAGAAGAGTTTTGACGGCGTCACGTAGGAAGGGCGTCAAGAGTAAAAGAGTCATGACGGCCTGGAAGTGTATAAGTCTTGACGGCGTCAGATGTAGATCTAGGCAGTCCGAGGATTGTTTTGGCGGCGAGGTGACGGCGTCACCTATTTGGTCTTGACGCCGTCAGACCCATTTTTCTATATATAGTTTTCTAATTTTTCACATTTAGAGAGAGAAGTTTTGGGAGAAACCCTAAGTACGATTTTGGTGTAACTTTACAGGTTTTTCAAGGGTTCCAACCCCTTGATACCTTGCATGATTAATCAAGATAAGTGTTCTTCTAATTCAATCAATATGTCTATGTGTTGGTTGTCTATATCATGTTCTTGTCTTAATTCTATCATGCTAGGCTAGATCTCTTTTGTGTTTGCTTAGATCTAATGAAACCTAGGTATTGATTATGTGTTGATTACTTGTTTATTCTTGTTTTGGATGAATGATTTATATGTTAGGCTTAAGAAAACTGGCAGATCTCCAATTGGTAACATGCTTGAACGTCTTAAGAAACATGAACCAACGCGCACTAGGTCTTTATTGGTTGTATTTAATGCATGAGCCACTGTTTACAATCCCTATAGTTGTGCTGGGCATGGTGTAGGAGGAGATAAGAGCTCATAGAATTGGGGAGTTATGTGTGCCACCCCATGAATGTTATTAAGGAATACGATCCGTCATCCACGCAATTATAACAAGTAATTAACGTGTAAAAGATATCTGGGGAGTAGTGAAATCTAAGTAAACACATTTTCTCCAATTACTGCTCACAACTTTAGTATAAATTAGTTTATTTTCTTTTCTAGTATTTTATTTTGATTGCATCTTAGTATTGGGTTAGTTGAATAGCAACTAATTCCGCCCACTCTTCCAAAACCCGAGATTTTTACTTGCTTTCTAAAAAATATAAAAATACAAAAAATAATCATCCCTCACCTTTAGAACTAGTATTTAGGCTTTCTAATCCTAGCGACACTATTCCTAAGCTGAACGATCAATCCCCCGGTACTTGTCACTATACTATACTACAACGATCAGGTACACTGCCTGGTGGGGGTTGTATGCTTCTCGAGATCCCTCGAGAGGTAAAGCCTGTTGCGATTCCCACGCATCACCCTTCGCTCTTGAGAAGGAGATTTCATTGAAGAAGTGCCTAGAGGCACATGAGACAAGAGCTGCTCGTAAGAAGGGCGTGAAGGGAAAGGCCATCCTATGTGGTGTTGGCGCAACCATCTTTCCAGGTCTGATGGGATTCCCGTTAGCGTACCAACGGTGTCTCAGAAAGACAGCAGCCTGTTAAGAAGGCTAAGTGAGGCTGGCGAGTTGGCATCCACAGCTAGTAGCTCAAGTCACAGGCGTGCTCATAGCATTTAGATGTGTATTTTTGTAATTATAACTTGTATAAACTCGTAGTTCTCATTAATAATAATGTTTATTTTATTTCGTACGTCTTGTTATTTGTACTTAGATTGTTTTCTTTTGTAAAAGATCATCCAAGAGTCAAATTGAAAATGCGACATACTTAAAATGATTTAGATTAAGTACGTAACTTAAAAAAAAATCATAAATGTGAATATAAACTTGCGTTGTTTTGCAAAGACTATATCAAAATGACCAAGAGTCTTGGCTCGTGGATTGCTAAGCATGTACAATGTATGTTATGTTGCGTAGTCGTCGTGGAATGCGCATGTAAACTTACTTCAACGTCTTGAAAGTAAGGCGCTTAGCAAGGATGCGTGATCCAGTGTTGATGGGTTTGCAACCCTCTTACTCAACGAGTTAGTTAGTAGGTTTACTCATCCTTTATGCCATCGTGGGTCTTTAAGAAGTGCATGCAAGCCATGTAGGCAGAAAGTAAAAAATAACAATATTGAAATATAATAAAAAATGTGCGCAATAAAGTTAAGTGTGTTATGGAGTTAGCTAGAAACCACAACGTTTTATTAATACTTGCAAGTTTTTGGAAGATAAAAGACAATTCCTAAAAAAAATTCAAGGACAGACATTTATTGGGCACGTACTAAAGTGCAAGGTTGTCTGTGTGTGGGCCGTAGCCTTTTCTAAAGATAGCATCTCTTGAGATTGCAGATATTCCAAGTGCGTGCCAGCTCGTGGCCTTCCATATCGCGCAGCTTGTATGCACCATTACCTAGTGCATCCGTAACCTCATAGGGTCCTTCCCATTTGGCTCCAAGCTTGCCCGTGTCTTCGGCGTGGCTTGCATCATTAGCGCGGTATACAAAGTCTCCTGGCCTGAAAGAAGTGTGTTTGACCTTTGCATCATAATACTTTTTCATCTTTGCTTTAGCCTTTGCTTCGCGTATAGCTGCGCGTTCAAGCCTTTCTTCCAGTAAGTCCAAGTCTATGCGCCGCTCCTCGTCATTTGTTGTGACGTTTATTTCCGCTGTACGTATTGTTGGCATTCCAATTTCGGCAGGTATGACGGCTTCTGTCCCATAGACAAGAGAGAATGGTGTGTCTCCGGTATTGGTTTTAATTGTCGTGCGGTGCGCCCATAAAACATGTGACAATTCGTCCACCCATCTTCCTTTATGTCTGTCAAGGCGCGCTTTTATTCCTTCGCCCAGATTGCATTTTGCGCGTTCAACCAAGCCATTGGTTTGTGGGTGTTTCACTGAAGCAAAGTGTTGTGTAATGTTTAATTGCACGCACCAATCTTTAAATGTGTTATCACAGAATTGTTTTCCGTTGTCTGAAATAATTTCCTCAGGTAGTCCGAAGCGACACACAATGTTGTCCCACACGAAGCGCTTTACCTGGTTGCCAGTGATGCTCACCACTGCTTTTGCCTCAATCCACTTGGTAAAATAGTCTATAGCTACGATGAGAAATTTTAGCCCTCCCGCTGCAACTGGGAAAGGGCCTGCGATGTCAATGCCCAATTTATAGAATGGCCATGGTGAGATGATGGGGGTTAACTCTTGTTGTGGTCGGCGAGGAATTGGCCTGTAGACTTGGCAATCGCTGCATTTCTTTATCATGTCCCGTGCGTCGAGGTGCATAGTAGGCCAATAGTATCCTGATCGCAGGGCGCGTGCCACTACAGAGCGTGGTCCTGAGTGCATGCTACATGATCCAGCGTGAATTTCTTGGAGTACATAATCTGCTTTAAGAGGTCCAACACATTAGAGCCAAGGTTGTAGGAATGAACGTCGATATAGGACGCCATCTCGAAGTTCAAATCTCTACGCTGTGCGCCGCACCCTTCGAGCGTCCTTCTGATCATGTGGTAAGGTTCCTTTGCTTATAAATTCAATGATAGGTGTCATCCACGTAGGATCCTGTTCTTCTATCACCGTAGATACTTCCATCTCCAAGATTGATTTGCTTTTTAGAGTTTCCACCAATACCTGTTTTGATAGGTGCGTAAAGCTTGTAGATGTGATCTTCCTGAGCGCGTCAGCTTTCCTGTTTTCTCCTCTAGGTACTTGTTTGATTGTAAACCTATCAAAGTTCTGAATTAAAGACTTGGTTTTTTCAAGGTATTGGATCATGTGTTCATCCTTGGCTTCATATTCACCTAGCACGTGGTTAGCTACTAGCCTGGAATCCACATTTGCCTCTAGGTTGCGTACACCCATTTGAATTGCAATACACAGTCCAGTGAGTAGGGCTTCGTATTCTACCTCATTGTTTGTGGTTGTGAATTCGAAACGCAGTGCGTAGGTGAATTCTACTCCTTCTGGATTAGTGAGGATAAGGCCTGCGCCTGACCCATCCACGCATGAGGATCCGTCTATGAATAGAACCCATGGTTCTTGTAATTCTATCTTTCTTGCCGAAGATGGAGTATCGGTATCTGGCTTCTCAACAATAAAGAAGGCTAATATCTGCCCCTTGATTGCAGTGCGTGGTCTATACGAGATGTTATACTCACTCAGCAACATACTCCATTTTTGTAGCCGTCTTGATGCGTCAGGTTTAGAGATAACTTGTTTGATGGGTTGGTCCGTGATTACAGCTATTGGGTGCGCCTGAAAGTATCTGCGCAGTCTTTTAGTTGTGAATACTAGAGCTAGGACCAGCTTTTCCATAGCGGTGTAGTTAGTCTCTGTCTTTTTCAGTGCCTTGCTTACAAAGTATATGGGCGTTTGAACGGAGTTCCTATCTGTTAATAGTACTGCGCTAACTGCTCCATGGGTTGCAGATAAGTACATAATCAACTCTTCCCCTGGTCGCGGTGCGACAAGTTTGGGAAGTGATGCAAGATGCTGTTAGAGTTGTTGGAAGGCTTCCTCCGCCTCCTCAGTCCAACGAAAGTCTCCCTTTTTTGTGCACTTCGTGAGTGTTTTAAAAAGAGGGAGCGGAGAAGGGATTTAACCCATGGAAAGCAGGGCTTAATGCCATCAGGTTCTATTAAATACCCAAGGAACATGCCTTCTGTCGCGCCAAAGGTGCACTTATTGGGATTTAACTTCATGTTTATTTTTTCCAATGTTTTGAACGTCTCCTCAATGTCGCGCACCAATTCTTCCTCTGTATGACTCTTTATGACAAGGTCATCAATGTGAACTTCTAGGTTGCGACCTACTTGCTTCTCAAATGCTGTGTCTACCAATCGCTAGTATGTTGCTCCCGCGTTCTTTAGGCCAAAGGGCATTTTTGTATATCAAAAAACCCCTTGACTTGTGTGGAAGGCTGTTTTCTCTTCATCTTCTTCAGCCATCATAATTTGATGATATCATTTGTATGCGTCTAGGAAGCATTTAAAGGGATATCAACACAGAGATTCTACCTTCCAGTCTATTTCTGGCAGCGGGTAGCGGTCCTGTGGACATGCTTTATTGAGGTCAGTGAAGTCCACACACATTCTCCAACTGCCATCACTTTTCCTTACCATTACTGGATTAGAGAGCCAGTCGTGATAGTAGACTTCGCGCATAATACCTGCGTCTACAAGTTTGTGTACTTCTTCCAGAATGGCTTTTGCGCGGTCTGGAGCCTGGCCGCACTTTTTCTGTCGTATTGGAGGATATCCTTGTCAGATTTGTAGCTTGTGCTCCGTAATAGAGCGTGACACTCCAGTCATGTGTTTTGGTTCCCACGCAAAGATGTTTAGGTTATTTTGCAGGAGTGCGCACACAGCTGCTCTGCCTTTGTCAGACAGTGACCCGCCAATTGATATTTGCTGATTTGGGTAATCTGGGTGAATGACAACTTTTAAGTTTGGTATTTTGGCTGCGCGTTGTTCTGGGATATTCTCCACTTCACTGGCTACTGTGTTACACTCTTTTGGTGACACAGCGGTATTGTAAAGTGTGACAATGCCTCCTTCCACTGGGAATTTGAGCATGCCATGCACTGTGGATGGTACGGCGCGCATGGATGATATTCCAGGTCTCCCGATGATGCCGTTATATGGCGAGGGGGACTTGATTACCATAAAGTTCATCCAAGCTGCCGTAGAGTGCTGTTCATTACCTATGACCACGAGTAGGCGTAATTGCCCCATGGGCCACATCTTCTCTCCTGTGAATCCTGTCAGGGATGTCGTGGCTAGGATCAGCTGACTTTGTATCTCTGGTCGCAGCCTTTTGAAGCAATGTTCGTACATGATATCTGCGGATGCCCCTCCGTCTACATACATACGGTGAATATCGTGACCCCCTGTATGTATTTCAATGGTGAGTGGCTCCATTACTGCGTTGTCCACAACGAGAGTTGGGAAGGAAATTTCATTCTTAGAGGAGAACTTTTGGCTGACTTTTTGCCTAGTTTTTCGCTGCCATGATTGTATCATGTAGATTGTGTCAGCCTTGTCTTTGGCTATCTCCTTTTTGCCTCCATTCTTTGGTTTTTCTTTTCCTTACTTTATATTTTTAACGAGGTGATCCATTCTACCTTCCTTTACCAGCTTGTCGATCAATTGTCGTAGTTGGACGCACTCGTTGGTAGTGTGGCCCTTTTGTCCATGGTATTCGCAGTATCCATTCCCCACGCGCCGGTCCTCTGGGGTGCGCATTGGTGGGGGCTTCGGGAAATTTGCGCCCTCTGTTGCAAATATCTCCCTTGGTGTTTTCGTAAGGGGGTATATTTGTCATTTTCCCGTCCACTTCCCTGGCCGCGATAACCCTTGTTGCGATTGCTACCCTGGTCATTGGATTGTCTCCTAGACTGCTCTTGTTGCCTATAATTTGAGTAGCCTTTTTTGCTATCTGCGGCTGCTGCTTCTCCTTGGATGAAGGAACTTGTGCGCTTCATTAACTCATCAAAGGTTTGGGGGACCTTATTATTTAATTTCTTGATGAGTTCTGGGTTATTTATCCCATTCATGAACCCCGAGATTTTTAGCACTTCAGGACACGCCTTGACGTGTATGCATTCATCTTTAAAGCGCTCCATGTAAGCGCTTGTTGATTCCCCTTGGCGCTGTTTTACTCTGGCCAATTCAACAGGGTTCTTTGCACACTTCTTTCTCTGAGTAGAATTTAAGCGGAATGCTTTTCGCAATTCTTCGAACCCGTTTATGCTTCTTCGTGGAAGCTTATTAAACCAGGTCCGCGCATTCCCTACTAAGGTAGAGTTAAACATATGACACCACACAGGTTGTGGCCAATTTTCGATGGTGGCAGCAGATTCAGAAATTTTTAGGTGGTCGTCAGGGTCACCTGTTCCATCATATGTTTTCACGTTGGCGGGCATGCGCCTCTTCTTATCATGCGAGTAATCACTAATGCGCCGTGTGAACGCATCAATCTTTTGGCGGCGCCAAGGAAGAGATATGTCTTCATCTTCCTCCTCACGACGTCTTCCTCTAGACTTCCAATGTCCTTTTTCTTTGTTCTCGTTGTCCGAGGAATCACTCGAGGAATAGTTGTCTCTTTTACGATGTTTGCGCCGTTTTTCTTCAGAATCTGAGCTTTGAGGACTTTCACTTGGAGGCGCCCGTCTTCCTAGTCTATCCTGGATCCTTCTGCTATCAGACCTTGAGGAGCTGTCGCTCAGTGAGCGTTGTCGCCCAAGCCTGTCTTGTATTCTGCGGTTACCAAGTCTAGAGTGGACATTGGTGCGTATTCCATCATCTTCATATTCTTCTGAGTACTGCGAATCAGATGTTGTACCCAGTCTGTCGTGGACATTGGTACGTCTTTCATTATTTTCGCGTCCCCCCCCCTCTGGTAGCGTGGTGGGGATGTTTCGCGTTCAGGACCAAAGTTGAGCTGGGCTTGCAGGCTCATATTTGACCTTCTCCTTGCTTCTTCTTGCATGAGGGCAGTTAGGGTTTCGTAATTTTGTGATACAAAATTACTTAACGTTAAATTAGGCGCGCCCTCTTCCGCTGCAAGAATTTCTGCCTCAACATTAGGCGCTCTATCTCTGTTGGGTGCGCTGAAGTTCCTCAGTGTTTGGGACCACCGTGGTGGTCTGAATAGTATTTATGGGTAACTCTATAGTTGGGAGGATTAAAGTTGAGCCCGTTTCTTGATGTCCAGGCGCACTGGTTGTTCCAGAGGCCTGTCTAGGAATTGAATCTTGGTTCTTCCTCTTTTGGGAGTCACCGTGTGTTTTTTCCAACTGCGGAGTCCGCTGGCTTGAGTTTTTGTGCTTCGTCATTCTAGTTATTAGTGTAGGGTCCCACGGATTGCGCCACTTGTTGATACAAAAGTTGGGCGTTCCTTGTTTGGGTTCCTGTTCTCGTACCAATTAGACCTTAATGCTTGAGATCTGCGCACTAAGAAAACAAGTAAACACCGTTAGGCTTATCGTGGGATTGTCTCTCACGATTATCCTCCGGCGTAAGAGTAAGTAATCGGTTTTAGGGTTATGTATATGAATTAGGGTTGTGAGTCGTACCTTTAACGAGAGTTATGGCATTGTTTATATAGGCACGAAATCCTTGTAGGTTTCGTGCTCCTCACTCTTCGCATGCGTAGTGCTTATCCGGCCTATGGATCTTTATCCATAAATAGAAGATCCTTATCTAGACCATAAATAGTTTGGTTGGGTTTGGGCTTTCGTGAGTCCAAACCGTTAGTAGTGTGGCCCAAATCATTGTCATGATAGCCCACTCATAGTAGACTTGGGCATTAGTAGTGTTTATCATTTGGGTTCGTGGCCCGAATATAGACTATACGTCATCAGTGGTGGTTGTTGCCAAGGGTGGATACGGTGAAAATGTGGTTTGCAAGTTAACAATCTTAATCAATGAGAAATAATTGGATGACTAAAAATATGATTAATTTATTGCTAGTCATATGTGTCAACAACTTGTTGGTAGCAACATAAAGACTAACTTTTTTACGGTCCAATAAATTATTTGCACATAGTTTTGAGCATATAATTATACACGTTTTTACTTTTTAGTCATGTTGATCATTTCTCTTAATTACGATTAATAGTTAATAGTCATGTTGTTTAATAGCTTTCCATCGTTATCTCTTTGGGGCTTATATGGCACAAATAATCTCAAATTAAGTGTTTGACTAAGATTATATGAGTGGGTTTATAAGCTTATACAATGAAGTTTTGATAAACTTACAAATTGTTGCTTTTTATGAGGGGTTTGACTTATATAACATTTTTCATTAAAAATTATAATTTTACCTTCAACTGTACTTAATCTAAGGTTCGTATTTTCTAAATTAACGTCTTTTTTTATCTTTTACCAACATAACATAAACCAAGTAACCGAGTTTATCAATATATTAAACATAAGATAATCTAAGGGCTCACCAATAGGCTTATGAGCTTATGATTTATAAGCCATAAGCTGATCATATAACATAAACATAAACTGAATTCATAAGCTTAACCAAACACCCTCTTATCGAGTATTACAAATACTTCTTGGCTAATGAAATTTTGAACATTCAAACTAGTAGTTTTTAGCGCATAAATTTGAGATAATGTGCATATTTGGCGCAATGGTTTGGAGTTGAGGTTGTAGATGGAGCTTATGTTATAAGCGGAAAGTTGAATGTTATATTTTTATAAAGTTATTTGAGAATTAGCTTAAGCCAAAACTTATTAATGTAAAACTGCATAACTCTACTTCATATAAAGCAAAGGGTAAATACACAAAAAAATCACTAAACTTTGCAAAAAAGTTCGCCTAAGTTACTCAAGTTTCAAATTGTTCAATTAAGTTACTGTTCTTTGCGTGACCGTTTATATACGTTACCGATCTTTTAAAAAAGTGTCATTCTCATCACTCCATGGACTGGTTACCGGCTACTTAGTCTTGACCCGTTTCCAACGGATAGTTTGAAAAGTCAAACACAATTTTATTATATAAACACCCACTCACATCATTTTATTAAAACCCATTCTCCCCTAAAAATAAATTAGGGTTCTTATTTCTTATTTCCTCCTTCCCCAAATTGAAACACTCTTTCACTAGCATCAATGGCTATGGTTTGTGGCTGTGGTGAGTTAGCTAAATGTCGAACCTCTTGGACACAGAATAACCCAGGTCGAAGGTTTCTTGGTTGCCCGAATTACATGGATCCTACAAGGAATTGCAATTATTTTAGGTGGGTTGATGTTGAGTTACCAAATCGATGGTATCAACATCAAATGTATCAGCTTCATTTCAATTTGGCAAATGTGCAAAATGAGATTGTTCAGTTGAACAATTGAAACTCAAGGACTGCAACATATAACAAGATCTTGATGGTGTTGGTGTTAGGCATGTTTCTGTTTAGGTTTGTTTAAGTCCATGTTGTTGTTTAGGTTTGTTAGGTGTGGTGTTGATGTATTTTGGTTAGTATGTATGAAAGTAGGGTATGAAATGATGGTGATGATGTATTTTGGTGACCATTTGTAATGAAGTTTATGTTAATGTACTAGTCACTGGTTTATTTTTTGTTGTTTAACACATGTTATCAAAGAACAATATCAAAAGCACATCATATATAATTGTAACACATAAAAGAATAATATCAAAAGCACAACATATGTAGGAAAAGCACCATACATAGATTAAAGTTGCCCAAATGAAGCCAAAAGATGGGCAAGTTAACAGAGTTAAGTACTTAAGTTTCTTTAGTTTTTGGATAAATGGTTATCCAGAAACAATTGAAATTTTGTACTTCAAGAGTTAATTACATAGAAAGCATCCTAAGGTTGTTAATTACATACTAAAGAGTTAAGTAGCAATGGTATATATACCATTCAAAACAAGATCATAATGGCAGTTTTACAAAATTGCCTAACATTTGGCATGCCATTTTAAAGTTAACTGAAGTTACTCTAAGACCATAGCATCATCAGGTGTTAAACCTGGTCCAGGAGGTGGTGGTTTATTGAAAAGAATCTGCTTGATCCTTTCTGATTGTCTCCTTATCACTGGTGCAACTTCATGTTGAGGTTCATTTGGTTCTGCTTCAGCTTCAATTACAGGTTCTGCATGTTGGTCTTCAATAGCAGGCTCTTCATGTTGGTCTTCAATTGGAGGTTGTGAAGCACTAATTGGAATTTATTCTGGTGTGACTTCATTTGGCCATGCAGGTACTGGCAAACCTTGCATATTCTGCAAAATAAACACAAACATGAAATTAATGAAAACACAAACATTTTGGTTAATAACAAGTTAACTGAAGTTAAACATTGATCTTACCCCTAACATTGCTTCTCCAGTTACTGAATCCCAAGAAATCCCAAATCCAATTGGTGACCTAGAAGACCCTCCCCTAGTCCTAACACCACCACTGCCACTAGCAGACCCACTCCTTGAACTCACACCATCACTTGAAGACCCACCCCTAGTCCTAACACCACCCCTGGCACTAGCAGACCCCCCCCCCCTTGAACTCACACCACCACTGACAGACCCTCCTCTTATCTTAACACCACCTCTGCCTCTAGCAGACCCTCCCCTAGTCCTAACACCCCTTCCCCTAGACCCAACAGATACACTAGTTTGTGTTTCTTCCTCACTTGGTTTTTTTGGATAGCCTCTTTTGTTGTGGCCTGCTTGGTTACAGATTTGGCAATGAACCACTTGACCCTTTCTACTCAACCTGGTTCTAGCACCATCACCTTCACTAGGATCCATCTTTCTTTTGTGTGGTGGCCTTCCAGGCATTATCCTTTTGATGGGAGGCATTGGTTTCTGATAAGTGGTTTTGGGCCATTGATCCATGCCATTCATGGACTGGATGTAAGTGCTATAAGCAGATTCATACAAACCCTTCTTATACCAATCTGAAACAAAATCCTCTGGTTCTTTGTGTAAGAAATAAATGGCAGCAACACCATGTTGACAAGGGATTCCAGTTAGTTGCCAACCCCTACAAGTGCAGGTCTTTAATCTTTCATCAACCTTGCATTTATATTTCTTTAGGATACCTGCAATAATCTCCTTAACCTTGATGGTTGGATTTACCATAATCTTTTTTGCATAATTCCTAGCAATCCAGTTACTTGTAATCAAGCTACTAAACTCATAAGTCCTAGAACATGCATGCTTATCATTTAAACTTTTAATCTGAAAAGACTTCTCATTTTGCATCCAAGATGCCCACAATCTAAAAGGACATTTCTTTTCTTTATCATCTCTACAACATTTGGCCAAAAGCCTCTTAGGGTTATTCACTGCATAATATAACTTCAAACCATTGGCCAAAGCATAAAATGTCAATGCTCTTTTAAGCTGATCAGGAGACTCAAACCTTTCACCTAAATGTGGTATCATTAATTTCCATTTGATGTTTGGATCATGCACTGGCCAGTGATCACCTACCTTATCTACATCTTCTGGATTTTGATCATTAACATCAACTTCTTTATCAACATACTCATCAACTAAGCCACTATATATGCTAGTTAGAAAGTTCACATCAAACATTTTTTAGCTGTTTTTTTAGGTTTAGGCTCTGCTTTCTTAGTCCTAGCTTCTACCACTTCTTCTTCACCATCAGACAAATGATCAATGGATGCCGTGTCACTCTCCTCAGAACTAGCATAGTCATAAACATTATAATCATCCTCTAATTCACTATCACTGTCACTGTCACTTACCTTTTGAGCAGTTTTGTCTAGACTCTCAGGACTAGTTGCATCATGTATTCAAACACACAATGAGACACATATATATCTACCACATTATCATTTTTAGCACCACACTCAACACATTTAGCTAAGTCATCATCATTTTTCAGAACTTTCAATCCTAACTCTAAATCTAAGCCAGGCTTTGCATAAAATATCTGTTTGATATCAGTTGCACATTCACTTACTAATAGTTTCACTAAACCAACAAATCCTAACTCAGCAAGATCAATATTATGAATTTCAGACAGAATTTCATAGTTATATGAAAAAGGGTCTCTTACAAACAAGCCATTACGATGAAATTTAATAAGAAAAGTTGAGGACGATGAGGAAGATCCCATCTGAAACAAAATCAAGCAATAAAAATTGTTAATTTCAAAAAACCCTAAATTTTTAACAAAACCCTAATTTTTATAACCTAATTTACTGTTAATAAACAATTGTAATCAACAATCAAAGAATGAAAATTACCTTTTTGATAAGATGACAACCATAAATCGAACTCAATTTCAAGATTTCGTGATGTATGTTTTAGAGAGAAGATTAGGGTTAACTGTGTGCCTGGGATCGTGTTTTTTATTTGTGTGTGTGTGAGTTTATGGTTTTTTATTTGTGTGTGTGTAATAAAGAAATAAAAAAAATTAGATATTTTGATGCCACGTTAGCTGAATACCGGTTATCATGAGTTACTATAAGACCGGTAATGTATATAAACGGTCACGCAAATAACAGTAACTTAATTGAACAATTTGAAATTTGAGTAACTTAGGCGAACTTTTTTGCAAAGTTTAGTGAATTTTTTGTGTATTTACCCTAAAGCAAATTTGTCTATTCTTGAAACTTAAAAATGCTTAAAAAAGGAGTAAAGTAATTTGCCTAGTCTACTTTTTGATTAAAAATTGTTAACATCCACCACTAAATTAATATTTTATATATTGTTCCTAAAGCTTTTATCATTTTTCGTTTATAACTTATAAACTATTTTTCGCAATGATGACAAATTGAACTTGTAAATGTTGCATCAAGAGTCATACCATAACTACAAGTTCACAAGTATAATTATTAGCCGTTATACACTGTCGTTTTGCGCGGGTATTCACCTAGTCAAATTAAATTCAGATATATTTTCAGCTTTATATCATAATATGTTACACTTAAAATGTATTTAAGTAATTTGACTAAGTATAAGCTTCCAAAAGCCCGTTTTAATTGGCTTGAGTTTATGAAGGCTTATTATTTATAAAAGTTTCCATGAGTTTATTTGACAAATAAAACTTATTTTATAAACTACCTTATTTTAAATGTTTAACTAAGCTTATATGAGTAGGCTTATAAGCTTATACAATGAGGCTTTGATAAACTTACAAATTGTGACATTTTATGAGGGGTTTGACTTATATAACATTTTTCATTATAACTTATAATTTTACCCTAATTGTACTTAATTTAAGGTTCATATGTTTTTAATTCACATTTTTATTATCATTTACCAACATAACATAAACCAACTAACTAAGTTTATCAACTTGTTAAATATAAGATAATCTAAACGCTCACCGATAGGCTTATGAGCTTATAATATATAAGCCATAAGTTGATTATATAACATAAGCATAAACTGAATTGATAAGTTTAACCAAACACCTTCTTATCGAGTATTACATATACTTCTTGGGTAATGAGAATTTGAACATTCAATCTAGTTGTTTTTAGCGCGTAAGTTTGAGATAATGTGCATATTTGGTGCAATGGGTTGGAGTTGAGGCTGTAAATGGAGCTTATGTTATAAGCGAAAAGCTTATTGTTATATCTTTATAAAGTTATTTGACAAATTAGTTCAAGCCAAAGCTTATTAATGTAAAATTGCATAACTCTACTTCTTATAAACTATTCATGAAACTTAAAAATTCTTAAAAAAAAGTAAATTAATTTGCTTAATCTACCTTTGATTAAAAGTTGGTAACATCTACCACTAAATTAACATTTTATATATTGTTTAATCCTAAAACTTATATCACTTTTCGTTTATAACCCATAAATTATTTTCTTGCAATGACTACAAATTGAACTCGTAAATATTACATCAATAGTCACAATATAACCACAAGTTCACAAGTATAATTATTAGCAGCTATACACCGTTGCTTTGCTCTGGTATTCGTCTAGTCAAAATAAATTCAGATATATTTTCAGCTTTGCGTCATAATACGTTACACTTTAAAATTTGTTTAAGTAATTTGGCTAACTATAAGCCTCCAGAAGCCTTTTTTATTTAGAAAGGCAACATTTATTAAAGGAACTAAAAAAATTAGAAAAAATTGACATCTCATTTTCTTAACAAGAAAATTAAAAAGAATAGGAACAGGAAAAAAAATTGTACCACAATGTGCAAACAACGATCCAAATAAATGAAAAAAGACAAGGGACTTATGACTAAAGTAGACACAAACAAGACATCTACCCACATTTCCATGGACCACCAGCTACTTGGAGTATATGAATAACCAATGATCAGCATAAAGTGGGGCTAAACAATGCTCACACAATTAGATAGTACAATACTTGCGGGCTTGCTGCAGCCACAACAATTAAGAGCAGCATGTTTGCAGCAGACGCATAAAACAACTGAACTAAATTGACAGCAGAATACTATTAACTCCGGAAGCTCGTTTTAATTGGCTTGAGTTTATGGAGCCTTATCACTTATAACAGTTTCCATAAGTTTATGTGACAAATAAAACTTATTTTATAAACTACCTTATTTTAAAAGCTCAAACCCTTAGAGCGTTCGGTAAGTTAATATAGAGGTGAGTTAACTTTTAACGCAGCAACAAAAAAGGGGTGAGTTACCTTACCACCACCTGCGTTAAGGTGGTGCGTTAAGTTAAGAGGGTAACCCACGTTAACAAGCATTAGGGACAAAAAAAAAAAAAAAAAAAAAAAAAAAAAAAAAAAAAAAAAAAAAATCCATCCCACCCCTTTCTAACAGGGCTGAAATTGAAAATACTAATTGAGGTGGAGGTAAGTTAAGGTGCGTTAAATGTAAGTTATGTTACCGGGGTTGAAAGTCAAGAGTTAAGGTTAAAAGGTAAAAGCTGATGTGGCGCTGACGTGTCAGTGCATTAACTTTTGACACTGAGTGACTATACCGTGTGCTCTTATAAGCTTTTATAAACCCAGCGTCAAACACATCCAATGTATCCTTGAGGTTTAGGTTGGTTTACAATAAGTACGTACCTAAACATTTAAAATGAATTGAATGACATAACAATTTCTTTATTATATAGCATCGTTTAAGTCAAGTTTGATGTTAATGAACACAAATGAATAGTCTATTGACCTTTTTATTATAGTCGCATGCATAATTGAGGATTTGTTAATAGTTTGGTGGCCATTATATGCATTTCCTGTTTTGCTACTTATGTGATGTCTCATAAAATATGCAATCACATGAAACTATTTGTTAAGCAAGGCCTTGCATTTATCCTAAGATACATGATTAAGAAGATGTTGTACAGTAATTTTCTATAAATTTACTTAGTCATGAAATAACCAACACCACCAAAATGTCAAAATGGTCCGGACCTGACATCCTCACAAGACATTTCAGATTCAAATATCACCATATAAGCATCTTGAAGTGGCAAAGGAAAATATCAGAATTGGTACACATCTATCTCGGAAATGACCGGGAAAGATACAAATAATCCGTTCACCCGTTCTATAGTAAAAAAAAGTATATCGTAATCCGTTTACCCGTTCTATAGTAAAAAAAGGTACATACTTTGTTTATGGGCATATATATGAAACCAAGGTTGCAAAAATCCTGAGCCCGTAGTCGGTCGGTCGACCTCTTTGTATCTTGTAATCGATCTAGGCGAGATTAATCATTGAGTATTCAGATTGGCATTTCCGGCAAGTTTCAGGTATTCCCGGCAAGTTTTAGATATTTATAGCAAGATTTGCTTCAAAAATAACTTTTTAATAGATATAAAGAGTGACTAAAATAAGTTTTTGGTGAGTTTATGGTATTTTTGGTTAAATTTTGTAGGTTTTGTGGCAAGTTTGATAATCGTTGACCGCTTTTTTGAACTGATTTACACAAATCGAAAAGGCTTGTAGCTGATTAGCGCCTAAGCGGCGATTACTCAAAATTGTAGGTTTTTTGACAACACTGATACAAACAATTCATCTAAATTTAAATCTTTTAAATCTTGTGCATTTATTCCTAGACATGTTAAGTGCCATATGATTTTTATTACGTCCAATTTGTACAGTTATATACGTGTAACATGAATGACAAGTGGACAATCTCATGCGATGTGGGTAAATATGGAACAACAATTTTCTCAAAGCCAATCCGATGGATTTGTTGTAGGGAAACAATGGGTACAAATGTAAATAGATACTAAATGAATCACATGTGACTTGAGACACGAATTCAAACCATGTTATTTAAAATACTTGTCATCAATTGATGTACTTTTCTAGACTGAGAACGAAATAGCCCAAAAACATAGTCGGTTTACCGAGACCGAAATAAAGGAAAGGTTGGGACCGAGACCGGACCACTGATCCTTCGGTTTGGTCGGTTTTCGGTCGGTCCGGTCAGTTATCTCAGTCGGTTTTCGATCGGTCTAGTCAGTTATCTCAGTCGGTTCGGTCGATTTGCTCAGCCCTAAACTGTTGTAATAGTAAAATGTTTCTCGGTTCATAATTATAAAACATGACCATGGTGTCTATCAGCTGGTTTACTTGGTATGAGGTCGAACAATGGACACCTACAGCGTCCGCACTTCACACAACATGATAAACTGGATCAAACTCAAAAAGATTTAGAGACCGGGTCAAGATAACATTTTTTGTGTGATTATAGTATGCATCCATCCTCAAAAGAAAAGAAAACGTAGCTAGTCACAAATTCACAATCCTAATCATAGATTACATGATGCTTAAGAAAAGCTAAAAGTGACACCTAAAATCTACTTTTGCATACATAAAAGAAAATTTAACAAACCCGAAACGAGTATTATCTTATACGGAGGCACCTCAACTGAAAATCAGAGATCCTCGCTGCAAAAACTTGATGGCACGACAGCAATTTCCATTCGACCCGTCCATTCTTCTCCTGGCTTCAAAGTAATCGGCTTCTCTATCGCTGCACCATCAACACATAACATCTGCTTGTACTCGTCATCTCCCAAATCCGACATTGCTTTTGATTTCTTGTCCCATGGATTCCACACCACTTTATTTGCAAATGTTGAAACAAAGTTGTTGTTACTCACATGTCAAACTTTGTGATCAGCAAGAAAAAAGTGTGATTTGACTTTACACGTCAGCTTGACAAAGTTTCAGATTCCATATTAACGACGCCGCTATGCAATTCTAAAGAGCTTTAGGGTGCGTTTAGTTGAAAAGGAAAATAGAGATTGCGTTCAAATCAATGTTTCCCATCAAATTCTTTACAAAACAGAAAATTTGCATTTTCTACTTTAACAAGGGAAACCACAAAACACTTTTTTTTTTCCTTGTATCCCCCCTTGTTTTCTTGAGAATTGGAAAACAATATCATATGAACGCGTTTTCTATGTTTTGTGGAAAAGTAAATCCCCTCCTCTTTTATACAAATCTAAAAATAGAAAATTAAGAAATTTTTTCTCTAACTATATGCACCCTTACTATCTATAGTGAAAATTCTGGGAAAAATGGTGGCCTCAAAGTCATCAACGAGAGTTAACAAATTTGAATTTTGTGGTCAACCCGAAAGGTTTCAGTTATGAAAATCACATGCTCATTTAAATTCAAAAATTAATGAAAAAAGACAACTATGTTGAAGTTCTGTAATCAATGGCTCTCGATTGAGAAACTTTGTTTATAAATTCCGTATCCATTTTCAATCAGGAGGTTGGTTAGTTTGACTAGAAAAGCCAAAGGTAGCATGGACTATGGAGCATATTATTAATAGGTAATAAGCCGGTAAAGTCAGAAACGGCGTACCAACATCAGGTAGCCCTTCCTTTCTTATCACGTATGTACGCTTCCGTTCATGATCAAGGACAGCAACACAATTAGGAGAACTGAGATAGACACGATCAATCTGAAACAAAGTTAAACCCTTTAATATTAGATTTTGTAATAAAATTTAATATAATAACTTATCGTAAAAAATTTTAGAAATTGGGTCAACCAAACCCAGCTCGAGAAGTAGAAAGATTTACCTCGGATTCAAAAGTAATAGCATCTCCTTGTTCTGTAAAACGCTCTCTTTTAGAAAGGTTGTCAAAGTAGTCCATTGTTTCTAGCCCTTCGATCCTCACTTCACTAGGAATCACAACAACAACAAAATGAGGTAAAAAAGCTATCTTCACAGCATCGACATCTACTCAATATTTCATAAAACGTAAACACAGAAAAATAGTAAGTAGAGCTCATACCTTATGTCGGAAACAGAGAGATGTGAGTGATAACCAAACGAGAAACTGAAAGGCTTTCCGTTTACATTTCTAATGCGGGATATCAAAGTCAAATTCCCATCCATCCCAAGGGATACTCTAAGACGAAACTCGAAGCTGCAGAACAGGGATGTCATCAACAAAACTATTGATATAATCTAAATGTGATAATGGGTTAATATTTGTAAGATAAGTTGTTTTGGCCAACAAAGAAACAGGTGAAACGTTTTAACAACATCACAAAGTATACTTAGTTACACCCTCATAAATTGCTTAGTTCAAAATATATATATTTATATAAATATTTTACCAATAGCTTTTTTAATATATTTAGTTATCAAGTAATTTAAGATTTGAAGAAAGATACAGAAAAGGTTTGGGCAGGCCAATCCAACCTATTTGACCTACTCGTTTTGGCAAATTACCCGACACGTCCATTTTTCAACCTACTGATGTGTATTCAAAACTGAAATAAAGAATCTTCTTTGAATTATGATTTTGTTACACTTATTAGACAAAAGTTGACAAGCATTGAGGCAAAAGTAGAACCTGTGAGGCCAAACTTTAAGATCTTCTTCAGACGGTTTGAGTAACAAATCAACATAAGCTTTCCCTTGCGAATCGTTGGTGGGAAGTGGTGGAGGATCATCATCAACCGTCCAGATTTTGTTTCTTGCAAACCCATGTTGCTCAATTGAATCACAGTTACCAAACTACATCAAGAGATAAATTTACATAAACACGCAACTTAACTTTGTTGGTTGATCGTAAGCTAATGCATAAGGATCGTAAACTTACCTGAGGAAAACAAATTGGAATACCTCCTCGCATTGCCTTCGGGGGCTTAAAGATCGCCTAAAATTGTCAGATACCAACATGCCTCTATCAGTTTCATATTGTTTAAGATTACAATGGCATAAAATCTTAGGTGAATATAGATCAATTTCGCTTATATTTCTCGATAGCAGCTCGAGCAGGTATAACTTAAAACCTTTAGCAAAAAAGGTCAAATCGGTCAAACCATTAATTAGTGGCCCAAGTATTATATTCTAACTGTTTGCAACCTCAAAAGTTGGTTTATCCAAAATATTGAAAGGGCATCTTGGTAATAATAGCTTTTGTATCAATAGTTTACAAATTGTATTTTATAAATTCTAAAAGAGATACACAAGAGACAATGTGGGCTAGTCAAGTCAATCCAACCCAAATCCATTAGACACGTCCTAAAAAATCAACCTTTTTGACCCACATGTTCAAGCAGTCAAGCATTTACATTTCCTATATTGTTCTATCCAAATAAGATTGGATTCTTATTTAAATAATAGTTTCTATAATCAAATTTTATGTATTATTATATTTATGAAATCAAGGAACTGGCAAGAAATAGTCCATGCGCTTCAACCTAAACCTTCATAAATGTTTGCCGTTTTTGACCCATACCCATTTTCCCATTTTGCCTCCTATGGTTTAACAAGGAGAAAATTCTCCTAAAAATGATGCTAAATTGACTTTTGCCAAGGGAACTGACGTTTCCTCGAGTAAAATATAGCAATCTTATTTGTTTTCATAACTTCGATCTAACAATGATAATGCGTGCTGATGTATCATGATCTGATAACCATTAAGCAATCAAATATCAGATTCAATCTTTGAACTCCTGAACTATTTATTGCCGGAAACAACAAATTAAGGGAAAAAGGTCACCTTGCTACTTGTAAACAAAAGTTCTTCACCTCGTTCATTACGCCATGAAATCACTTGACCTCCATGCAAACTAACCTGTACAAAATTTGCAAGTATTGACATGAATTACAGCATGATTTTCTTCAAACTAAACAGAAATTCTTAATTTTACGAAACCAACCCTAGCTGAACCTCCTTGTGGATTTCGAAGCACAATTTGATCAATCCCATTCCAATCCTTTACTGTTTCAAGGGCCAACCGAGAATCCCAAACAGCGGCAGAGTGCCCCATCTTTCTCCCTTAATCGCAATCTTCAAGTGTATTAAATGCCAAATCGTTCAAGACTTGGTGCCACGTGTCAACTTTAAGTAAACTGTATCTTTAGGATATCGTAAACAATCTTTAAAAACCTCGACTAGTTATTCCTCATAGCCACAAAATATTCGATCAACTTGCTTTTCGAAACAGACTCAACACGAAACTCCCTTGAATTGCAGTTTTTGAATTCTATAAATACCACCTATTTATAGGATAAGATAGACAAAAGTCAAGATTTTGTAACAAGAATCTTTACCTAATTTTCAAACTAGAAGATTTAACCAAATTTTCAAACAAAAGCAATGGAATTTTGTAAACACCAAGCAAAAACACATGTTCAAAACTTGCTCTGTCGCTATCGAAAGACGAGTCCACTCCACGGTTTCAAGACTGTTTCTAGCCATATTACTCTTGACTAATAATAAACCAAGACACCATACATGATATCCTACCTAAAGTTCAACAATTAATCAATTCTAACAAAATTTGTCAAATGCGTATACTTAGACAAAAGTAATCCTCTGACTCAAGTAAAGAGCCAACTTTAATAAGAATCTAATGACAATTTTAATAAAAACTTTAGCCTTTATAAAAATACTGAAAAAAACATGATTATCTATGAAATCCTAACTAATGTCAAACATAGAATATCCAACCAAACTCAAGTAATACTAATCAAATGAAGTCTAAAACACACAAACGGACCCGGTTTAACAATTACTTCTTTGATTAAACACATATGAAGAAAACGACTCACTATCCAATCCTTACAAAAATGGGTATGTAAGGATCAATTAAATTAAAATATTCTCTTCCAACTTTTGACTTGATAAAAAATATTGTAGAGAGCCCGAAAACCACAACCAAACGCCATTGGGTAATATCGACTATTCTATACCCAAGTGCAAGATATGAAGTTCAACCCTAGAAACTGTATATTGGACTTTCTGAGTAACGTGTTTCATACACCTTAGCAATCACATCATACACAACAACCATTTTCTTTTCTTTCTACCATTTTCACCGTTCATCAATAAGACAAAATGAAATAAGCAAAATTAGGCGGAAAGTCATATCGTCAAGAAAGTAAGTGGTGCACATCATCTTCCGTTTTCGTGTGACGCTCAAAGAATTCACCCAAACACTTCCATTAATAATTCCTAAGAAACAATTCCTACATTAAATGATCAAAAACCAACAAGAACAACAATACCAAACTATCCAAGGGCAAATCAAAGAACAAAAAGCCATATTCCACATCAAAATCAAAACTTTATAGTGATTAGGGTTTCCCTCAACCAAATTCACAATAATTCAAGAAACCAAACAAGAGAACAAATTCCAGAAAACACAAGCATCCCACATTACCATATTTAAAACACAGCCTAAAAAAAAAAAAAAAAAAAAAAAAAAAAAAAAAAAAAAAAAAGAAAAAACAAAAACAAAAACACACACACACACACACAGAGCCTAAAACCTTAAAATATGGATCCAAAATCACATAAGCAAAAACTCACTACTTAACTAAAAAACTAAATCTACAAGAACAAGAATAAATAAAAACAACCACTATAAGCAAATAATAATCAAATCCAAACACAACCCACTTCAAGAAACATAACAAGAACCTTAAATAAAGTAACAAGATAAAAAAGATTGACTCACATTGACAAAGTTAAAGAAGATGCACAAACCGGTTGAGTTGCAAGAAGCTTAAATAAAGTTGAAGAAGGAGAAGAATTTAAAAAAGTGGAGAGAATAAAGAAACATGGGGTAAGAGGAGGCAAGATTGTGAAAACATGTGCAAGAAACTTATAAAATAAATTTATGTGTATTTATAATGAAATGAAATGAAAATTTTAGCCTAAGTTTAAGGAGAAATAATAAATGAAGGTGGAAGATACGTGAAGTACATGAGAATTGTACAAACGGTCAAATAAATAAAATGGACTTTTATCTTTTAAAAGTGTCGGGGGGACAAAAAGGATTCAAGTTGATGAAGGAAACTGGATCAAGAGGCTCTCCTAGGGGTGGTGAATGGGGGCCATGGATTTATGTATATGAGGATAAAATGTCTATGTGTTTGGTTTCAACCTTCTATTATGGGAATTGATTTGCACACTTTGGAGATTGATTGGGACACTCCATCTATGCATTAAATATTTGTACAATATTAAACAATGTTAAACATTCTGCTTTAACTGCTTGTACTTTGAGTGTGCAAATAATTTTTTAGAGTGTGCAAATCATTAGCCTTCTATTATTGCATAATGTATCTTGGAGCCATGAAATTTTGCGGCGTAGTGTTAGTTGTGTTCTTTGTTTTGTATAATTTTTTGTAAAAACACATGGTCAAATTGTGTTCAGGTTCTGTCCGTGCTCAGGTCAAAATAAAATCCTATTCGGGTCACTTTTAGCATGGGTGGAGCTATTAAGGGACCGGGAAGGGTCCCAACCCTCTAGGTCTAAGCCCGTTAGTGTATTTTTCACGATTTTATATGTTAAAATTTTATTTTTTCTATCTCAGCCCTCCCATATAATGTTTTTCCGGAAAAAAAGTTGTTTCGCCCCTCCTAATAAATTTTTTCTAGCTCCGTCATTGACTTTTAGTGATCTGACATGTAAACTCTCGAATTTATAGGTCATTTTGCATTACTCGTGGGGCATGAGCCGTCCATGGTTAAATGGCTAGAAGGGTAGCTCGTACAAGTTGCAGCTTGGGTGATAAACTCAATCATGTGCATGAAGTGGAGATTGGCTTTCAATCATTAATATGGTTGATAGTTGTCTTTTTGGTAACATTATGTATTGTGTGATTATTTTTTTTATTTTTATTATTATTTTTTTTCTTTCTTCCCATTATAGTATAACATCTTTAGATCATATGAGTGTATTTTGCCCTTTTTATCTTAAAGAAGTATGATAATCATACTAATTCGGTGAAAAATTGCTCATTAGTAAAGACATAGGCGGTGAATTAGGTTGAAAACTCATATGATATGTTTTGTATTTGATATCCCATTACACTCATATTCCGTGAGGAACATTCACATGTAAGGGACTTTTATTAGTTTTAGCTAGACAGTGCATTATATTGTGATGACAACATATTATAGGATGACAAATCTCTACAAGCAGTGACCAACATTGCTTGAATCTTAGATTCGATGTGATACGAATTCGAAAACCAGTGAGCATTTATCTGAAATGATTGCTACTTCAACTTTTTGGAAAGACTAATGGCCTTGGTTGTTATGCATTTCAAGGTGAAATTCGTATTATAGGATAACAAACCTCTAGAAGCAGTGACCAACATTGCTTGAATCACAGATTTCATGTAATACGAATTCGAAAACCAGTGAGCATTTATCTGAAATGATTGCTACTTCAGTTTTTGGAAAGACTAATGGCCTTGTTTGTTATGCATTTCAAGGTGAAATTCGTATTTCAGTTAGAATTTTGAATGCCAAATTTGTTTCTAGGCAACACCAAGGGGTCTAAAGGGATTATCCAACGATTCTTATTTTATATTTGTATACCGCCTATTGAATTCTTAGAAGAGTTCCTGTTTTAAATTGACAAAAGGTTTGTTACATAAATTCAACCATATGTCTACACAAAAAGTCATATAATTATATAGATTTTCTAATGCTAATAAGTTGAAAGGATAAGATAATCATCGAATGAAACTATGACATCATATACATGTGTATAAAAATATGAACCGTGTAAAACAACATTGTATCTAAAGCTAAAAAAGAGCAACCATTACTACAAAATTTACTAGAAATTCTTTAAAGATTTAAAAATATGTAACTAAAAAGCTATTATACATCTTGTGTATATGTAAACACAGAGACGAGATCAACGACAACAAATTCTTTAAAGATTTAATAAATAAATCATAGTGATTTATGTTTCTATTAAAACAAAAGAACTCATTTTTCAATATTTTTCATTAATAGTAAAATATTTTGCAAACGATTAATCGTTAAAAAAATACAGCATCACGATTTTTTTTCTTTTAGTAGATAGGCACCTCGATATATTTTCGACGAACTTTTCTTTACGAGTTTTTAATTTTTTTTTTTTATTATTTTTTTTGGCTGAAATTTACGCCCTGAAAAATTACATGTAATTTGTTATTTTAAAAATCACGTGTGATTTCACAAATCACATGTGATTTTTAAAATAACAAATCAACT
Organism: Artemisia argyi; assembly: GCA_030686995.1. NCBI lineage: Eukaryota > Viridiplantae > Streptophyta > Magnoliopsida > Asterales > Asteraceae > Artemisia > Artemisia argyi. Next base: position 188,216,742 of record CM060677.1, read on the forward strand.
CCGATTTTACAAATAACATGTGATTTTTCACGGCGTAAATTTCAACGCTAAAAAAAACTCGAAAAAAATGTCTATCGAAAGTATATACAAGTGTCACTCTATAAAAATATGATTTGATTATCGTCGTGATGGTATGATTTATTTCACGTAATGATTAACAGTTGTGAAATATTTAATTTTTTTTTAAATGATGAAAATGAGTTTATTTTTATTTGATCAAGTAATCAAACTATGAATGGTTATGATTTATTTATTGGTTCTTTAAAAAAAATTTGATATATATTTAATTTTTCATTGTAAACACAAAGTTTTCCTAGTAATATATAGAAATAATCATTTGTAAATGTATATAACTTGTCGCATTTTTTATTTATATGTAGCGAATAAATTTTTTTGAAACTTCTGTATTAAAGTGCGTTTTTTGTCACTTTTGTATTAAATTGTCTTTTTTTTGTCGCATTGATGTACGATTTTCCGACACTTTGATGTACAATAATACACTAAGTTGACGAAAAAAACTATATGAAGTTGTAAAAAAAAATAAAAAAATGGCTACATAAAAATGAAAGACGTGACAAGATATTTACAAATAATTATTCATAATATATAACGTCTATAGTTTTGCGAACTAAGCTCTACCATGAACTTATAATCAATTACCTAAAACCCTAATATATAATGTCTTTAGTTTTTCGAACTAAGCGCTACCATGAACTTATAATCAATTACCTAAAACCCTAATATATAATGTTTTTAGTTTTTCGAACTAAGCTCTACCATGAAACTTATGATCGATTACCTAAAACTCTTTTATTATTAACGAAAAGGATTTCAACCAATAGTCTAGAACCACTTATTAATAGGTTACATTTAACTTGTTTACATTTGTTCGTATGATTGGGTCGAATCAACCGATTAACATCATGTTGATTATAAATACGTCTCCATCAAATCATTTGTGGAATAGCTTATCTGGTTCTTAAATTTTATAATGAAACGAAAAAATCAAGTTTCTAAATTTGTGGAACACATGGCATCAATTATTGAATACTCTGATTAATAAAAATTGTGATAGGAGAGTATTTGAAATTTACAAGAAATGTGTTTAGTTTTAGTCCCATATAAATTATCCAAAGTTCCAAACAAATGGAGCATTGATATAGGTCATAAACAGAAAAAATATTAATTAACTTTTCTATTATGTTCTTAATTAGCTCTTTTACTAAAATATATGAAAAGATAGTTAGATGTCTAAACAATAATGAAAAGAAAAGTAAACTTTTGAAATGGTAGGTTTTTACGCTGGTGAAAAATTTATATCTGACGAGTAAACCAATTTACTCTTTATTTTCATTTGCTCTCGATCTCCATGTGGCAAGCAAATTTAGTTGAAAAAGTTATTATTTGAGTGTGTTTATGAAAGTGACGAACAAACCAAAGTGACGAGCACATGTATTTGCTCGGCATCCACAAGTTATTTCTAAAGTTACAAGCAAATGGAAGTGGCGAGCAAATTTATTTGCTCGCGATGTAGAGATCTGTAATGTGGAAAAATATTGTTGATTATGGATATTTGGTTTGGTAGAAGTATAGTTTCACAATTGATTTTTTTAAGGATAAAAAATTGAAAAGAGTGAGTATCATAAGGAAAAAAGAGCTATATGTCCTCCCAACGACGATTTATTTTGAATCTACTCATTATTCAATGTCCACAAAAGAGAAACAAAAAAAGTTACGACCGCGTAGGCTGGTCATCACGGCGCGAGAGGCCATGGCACCACCCACGGTGTCCGGCTCACGCCATAGGGGTTGTTGGTGCGATGGCACCAAGGCTAACAGCCCGGGTACCATGTGCTCTTAGTGTGCTAAAAATCAAGTGTAGCCATGTTACATCCGCCACTATGTTAAGTCTACTCCAAATTATATGTCATAACTCATAAACATTATTTCTTATGTGCATGTACTTGAGTTTACTCGCTGATTTTTCTTAAAGATAGGAGTACAATTTTAATTAGTGAGTTGAATTATAGGCGAGGATGATGAAATGTTACAAAAGTGTAAACTGATGAACTAAAGTGTGATGCCACGCGAAGATTAATCATGGCAAAAGTACAAATATTGCACATTCAAATTTCGCCCACTACTATACTAATACTAATACGAAATCTTAATACTAATATTAATATCACTACTCATCGATAGTAATGTATATTCGAATTTAATATTGATTACGTAAAGTATTCCGGACTCAAAGAGTCCGGGCCTGACACGTGTTGATATGAGAAACGTCACCAAGACCCAAAGAATCTGGATCTCAAGGAAGTCCGGACATCACAAGAGATAAAACCGGTATGGTTGAACAACCATGGCGGACCTATAACTCTGAATACGCTGTTGCATAAGGATGAGCCGCCGAAAACAATCAGGTCCAGACCGGTCTTGGGATCTAGACCATCGTCTAACCCGAAGAGAGTTAATAATATAAGATGTGGTCACGAAATAAACATGAGCATGCCTAAATGGGAAGAGGTGGCGACTTGCCAACCAAAGGTAGCGTTCCCAAAGCACAAAGTAGTCAACATGCATGACTTCAAGGCAACCTCTTTATAACCCATCGGTTCATAAGATATGCCGCACCTCGTGACCCCCAGAATACGACAAAGATTCCTGCCTATAAATAAGAGTGCATTAAACACTCCTGACGGTATAATCTCTCTCGCTAAGAATACACCCACATACTTACTTTCTTTCTTTAGATTCTTACTCTCACACCCGATGTTGACCACGGGAATCCCCTCACACGATGAGACTAACGGTGCTTTCTTTCTTAGCAGGAGGTTACGAATACTTTCACTTAGTCCAAGATTCCCCAAACTGCCGAGAAACCCCATTCCGAGTAAGTCCGGCCAATTACTAAACAATAACCCGAATTTTTGTACTAACAAGTAACAAATATTATAATTATCCTTATGGGTGTTTAAAACTTATGAAACTCTTTGTCATGCATTCGTACAATCATACTCAATTATTGCATGCATGATGCAGCGCTATCTGTTAGTGTACTACGTATTTGCCAAAGAAATAAAGAAGAAAGGGGAAAATGACGCTAATTATTTTGTTTACATTAAAAAATATATATTTAATTTCCCTCTCTACATAATGCAAGCTTTATGAAAAGCAAAATGTATTATGAATATGGCTAAAAACGATTATGGCCAATTAGTTGGATAAATACTTGGCTTAAGATAATGGCACTTGTTTCAACCTCAGCGAATCTAACATCAACTTGTCTCCAATCAAACAATAAACAAGCAAATAAAATCATGGTGGATAACGATAGAAGAAGATAAAATAGTTTCATGCATATAAAGAAACAAAAGCCATCAAGTCCTTAGAATTGAATAAAGAAAATTATCTATTATATAATGTATGCATATATGTAACCATATTTGATCATTTCGAACCATAAAAAATGTTATTTGTTATGGCTAAGTTTCAGGTTGATTTCTTCATTAATTTAGTAAACATAACCTTTTTGTTTTGTTTTGATAAGTTTAAAGATTTAATCATAACAAAATAGATGAGTTTGCAGTTTTTACAAATTTTCTTAGGTCTTTTTGTTTTATGTTGTTTGACATTTGCTCATATATATACATTGAAGACGTTTTAATGCATGATGCAAGAAAGCAAAAAATTCAAACCATCAGAAATGGTGTTTGTGGATACATAGAACCTTCCTTCATTCAATGGCTTACTGATTTTTCAAAATTATGATATCCAAATTTATGCATAGGGTTTATATGGTTCAGGTTCATTTTATAAACGTGTCAAACATATATATGACTATTTGAGAATCTCTTTTATATTTTTAGTCATTAAGTCCTTTGATTTCTTCTTTCATGTGTAAAACATTTTTTTAAAAATTGCATGACATTATGTAAGTGAAACACTGAAACATCATATAAACTTCTTTTACAAAACTCACGCACCCCCTAAACTGCACATCTAATCCAAATGAGACTTGATGCCTTCATCAACCTGAACCTATTACAAGGAAGAACACCTTAGATATATACACTCCGGGTAACTCCGTTAGACCAAATGCTCTTTAACTGTCATGTATCTTTAACCACTTGACTTAACATGTAAATCATATAGGTTTCTTATTTGTAATTAGAAGCGGACCGGACCAAGAAGGGTTCTCGGGTGTGTTTGCGAACCACCTTCGTTCTCTAAAAAGTATGTCAACACTTCCTTGGGTTTGTTTCGGAGATTTTAATGAAGTTTTATATACTTCTGAGAAAGTGGGAATGCGTGGGTGTAATTTGCGAGAACTGAAAGCCTTTGAAACATCGTGCCACTACTGTGATCTATATGATTTAGGGTCTAAAGGCAGCAAGATGACTTGGTCAAATGGACGAAGAGGCGTGCATAATGTACAAAAACGACTAGATAGATGTTTGGCTACACAAGATTGGTCCACACTTTTTCCTTCTAACCAGGTCCAAAACCTTCCCCGAGTGGCTTCGGATCATTCACCCATTGTCCTCTCTCAAAAAGAATGTATTGATATAGGTGGTCAAAGAAGGAGGTTTCGATTTGAACACATGTGGCTTAGAGATAGCACACTTGAGGGAATTGTTAAAGAGGCATGGCTTGACGGCGTAAGAAATGGTTTGGGGAGTAATCCTTCTGCTCTAGTTGGGGGTTGTGCGGGCAGACTCAAAGAATGGAATTAGGGCTGGCAATTTTGACACGAAACCTGTTAACACGACACGACACGACCTGTTTTTAACAGGTTCGTGTCTTAACCTTAACAGGTTTCGTGTCTTAACAGGTCAGACCTGTTAAGACCTGTTAATTTTCGTGTCTTAACAGGTCAAACCTGTTAGACCTGTTAATGACCTGTTAATATTATATGTTAGACCTGTTAATTTTGGTACTTGTGGTGGACAAAACCTGGAACAACAAACACATTTACACATAACACAATACACATCCATCTCTATTCTCTCTCTTCTCTCCCAATCCCATCTTCATCTTATATAAACCAAACCTAGCCGCCCCTATATCCGGCCACCACAGCTCCACCGCCGGCCACCACACTACACGACCACCACCATTAGAATCCCCATCTCATTCTCTTCTCGATCCACTACTACACGCGCCCATATTTATTTCTTTTGACCTCGTTAATAATCAAACGCGCCTCATTTTTCATGTTTTGCACGAGTTCTTGTGTCCTTTCTTGTGATGCCGATGACCCTAAGGGTCCGTTTGGGTTGATGTTGAGCTCGGTTGAGCTACGCCGAGGCCTTAGTGGTCTCGGGTTGGGTCTTTGTGACTAGTGAAAACTAAGTCGAAGTCGAAGTGATGTTTTTGAGGGTGTTTGGATGAATTATTGTTGTGATGTTCTTGATGTTTTTGAGGGTGAAAACTAAGTCGAAGTCGAAGTGATGTTCTTGATGTTCCTATTGTTATTGTTGACTGCAATTATTGTTGTGGTTTATTTTTATTGTTGTTGATGTTATCACTTGTTCGAAGTGATGTTTTTGAGGGTGTTTGGATGAATTATTTGACCACGAGATTAGATATATTTGTTGTTGTTCTTGATGTGTAGATCTATATTAATTTGTTGTTGCTCTAATTTGTTGTTGTTGTTCTTGATGTTCTTGATGAGTAATAAAAAAAAATTGTTTGTTCAGATCCAGAATTCCAGATCCATATCAATATCAAAAAAAAAAAAAAACAAAAAAAAACCTAATATGCATGTTAACAGGTTCTTAACAGGTCTTAACAGGTTAACCTGTTTATTTTCGTGTCGTGTTCGTGTCTGAGAAAAATGACACGATAAGCTAACAGGTCGTGTTCGTGTTTGACCTTAACAGGTTCGTGTCTTAACAGGTTCGTGTCTTAACAGGTTCGTGTGACCTGTTATGCCAGCCCTAAATGGAATAAAACAACCTTTGGCCACGTTCAACGCAATATTAGAGCTAAAGTTAATTTGTTGAAAGTTCTACAAACCCAACCGAGTTACGATACCTATCAACAAGAACATGACCTACAAGACGAGTTAAAAGAACTATATGCACGTGAAGAGGTCATGTGGCGTCAAAGGAGTAGAGTCCAATGGTTGAAGGAAGGTGATAAGAATACAAAATTCTTTCATGCTCGTGCCAGCAGTCGACAAAAACAAAACAGCCTGTTGAAATTACGAACAGATGATGGTAGATGGGTGGAAGATGGTGCATATTTATGTGACATGGTCTCGTTATATTTTGTGAAGTTATTTGCTACTTCCAATCTTCCAGAATGCGAAGACGAGGTATCATGCCTTGATAAAGCTCTTTGTGAAGGTGATATCGAAAATATAGGAAAACCAGTTTCCGAAGATGAAGTTTATGATGCAATTATGCAAATGCACCCTTCAAAGGCACCTGGACCTGATGGTATGACTGTCTTATTTTATCAGAAATTTTGGAAGATCGTTGGACCTACTGTTGTAAGTGTAGTGGCTCAATTCTTTTGTAGTGGAGTTATGCCGCCAAATATAAATGAAACTCTAATAACTTTGATACCAAAAACCTCATCCCCAACATCTTTAAATGACCTACGCCCCATCAGTCTATGCAATGTGATTTACAAAATCATCTCCAAAGTCCTCGTCAACAAGATTAAACCAGTACTCCCAAAGCTGATTGATGAAACCCAGTCTGCTTTTGTTACAGGGCGTATGATCACTGATAATGCTATAGTTGCTTTTGAGCTCTTTCATTGGCTTAAGAATAAAAGAAGTGGTCGGAAAGGCGCAATGGCTCTTAAAGTTGACATGAGTAAAGCTTATGATCGTGTGGAGTGGTCGTTTATTAGATCAGTTCTTCAAAGATTTCGGTTCCCACAAAACTTTGTCAGTTTCCTTTTCATTTAATATTAATAGGCAAATTTCAGGACATGTTGTTCCCACTCGAGGACTCCGTCAAGGGGATCCTATATCGCCCTACTTGTTTATCATGTGCGCGGAAGTGTTATCAGCAATGATTAGGAAAGAGATTTCTACACGTCGCATTCATGGAGTTAAAATTAGTCGTGGTGCGCCTGAAGTCAGCCACTTATTTTTTGCGGATGATAGTATTTTCTTCACCAAGGCGTCGGTAGATGAATGCACACGATTGAAGAATATATTGGGAAAGTATTGCATCTATTCAGGTCAGAATATTAATTTCCAGAAATCTGAGGTTTTCTTTAGCCCAAATGTTGAAGCACACTTACGGGATGTTATTGTAACTGAACTGGAGGTCTGCCAAGCATCAAATCAAACAAAGTATTTAGGACTCCCTTCTATTATTGGAAGAAAGAAAAAAGATGTGTTTCAAACTGTTCTAGATAAGGTACGAAAGAAGATCGCCGGCTGGAAAGAGAGAAATTTGTCAGTAGGGGTAAAGAGGTTCTTCTAAAATCCGTTACTCAAGCAATGCCGATGTATGTTATGAATCTTTTTCTATTACCAGATGTGCTAATAAACGAGCTACATCGTGCTTTCAATCACTTTTAGTAGGGACATGGAAACAAGGAAAATCCTATACGATGGGCTTCATGGGAGTCTATGTGCATCTCTAAAGATCGTGGCGGTCTCGGCTTTCGTCATATGAATGGGTTTAACAAGGCTCTCCTCGCAAAGCAAGGATGGAGACTAATCACAATGGAAGGGCCATTTTCAGCTAGAATTCTTAAGGCAAGGTATTATTCAAGGGGTAATTTCTTAGATGCAAGGATTGGTTATAATCCGAGTTTTATATGGCGGAGTTTATGTTCAGCACGAGACATTATACGAAAAGGGCAAAGATGGAACATTGGCAATGGTATAAAAGTAAGAATTTAGGAAGACCATTGGTTAGCGGGTTACAGGACACTTCATAACCACACTCAAAATTCAAAATATAAGGTTGTTAATGATCTTTTGGATAGTACTACACAAAGGTGGAATTATACACTCCTGTTACAACTATTTCCACGCCAAATTGCAACCATGATTTCATGTGTACACATTAATCCTACGGAGTGTGACTTCCGTTTCTGGGATGCTTCCACAAATGGAGAGTTTACTTGCAAATCTGCTTATTGGATTGCAACTCAAAGTATAGATTGGCTCCAAGAATCACAGCACGAACGAAAATACCTGAAGGCCGTCTGGTTGGCAAATATTCCTAGTAAGGTAAAGATTTTTGTATGGAGAGCTTGTATGAATCTGTTGCCCACCATAAGCAATCTTGTTACAAGAGGGTTAGTATCGAACTCCTTTAATTGTGTTCATTGTTTGACACCTATGGAAGACGTTAAACATGCATTGTTTCTTTGTGACTGGGCTCGAGATATATGGGCCGACATGGAGGTAAGTAATCTTACTAATCAGGTAGCAGATATATCCATTGAAGAAATGCTCAGTGCTACAAAAGAGAGTAAAAGTGGTAAGTTTGAGCTGATGTTGATGCTAATGTGGCGGATATGGTGTGCAAGAAACTCCAAAGCTCACGGACAAGGAGATCTAGAAAAGGATAAAGTGAAAGAATCAGCTTATGGGATGTTGCAAGAACTTTCCCGAGTCAACAGACCGACTGAAGCATTTACAGCTCCTCATCATCCACCATCGCGAGCTTGGTCTGCCCCACCTTACGGAGTGATAAAAATCAACTGCGACGCTGGAGTTCTAGGAACTAATGGTGCATCAGGCCTTGGCTTTGTCATGAGATGCCACAACGGTTTAGTTTTGGTAGCAGGAAGCAAACGATTGACATTCGCAACGTCCGTTGTTGAAGCCGAGGCAAAAGCGATTCTTTGGGCTATTCAAGTGGCTCAAGCCAAAGGTTTTGCAAAAGTTGTTTTGGAAACAGACGCAAGTATACTTGTCGACGCTTTCAAACACAACAAAGTGTTGCATCACATCTGATCTTTATTCCTCCATATTCGACGTCTATGCCTCCTATTCAATTCGTGTACTTGGTCTTTTGTGCGACGTGATGGGAATAAAATCGCTCATGAGCTGGCTAGAATGGCGTTAACTGATAATGTAGATGACATGTATAATGGATATGTGCCATTTTCAATTGAGGCACTTGTACAACATGATGTAAATTCGTTAGTTGTCTAATGAAATATCTATACTTAAAAAAAAAAAAAAAAAAAAAAAAAAAAAAAAAAAAAAAAACCTTATACACGTACTCCGTACTTCTTAGTAAGGCTACTAGGCAAGGGAGAGATTCTCTCACCAAATGGCCCCACATCACCAAATATCACTTTTGCCCTCTATTTCATCTCACGCGTAGTTCACAATTCCCAAAGCCAAAATTGGTGGTCTGACCACTAAATGAAAAAGAAAGAGAATGGCTCAGTTTTTTGTTTTTTATTTTGTGTGTGAGTGTATGTGGATATTTAGTGAGGTATATTTTTATAAAGTGGATATTTAATAAAATGTGAAGTTGGAGATAACCTTTACTACTAATTGGTGAAGGGTGGTGAAGGAAAGCTGACGTGACGCTGATGTATATCGTGAAGGAGTGGTGACCTTGCGTTTTAGTCTAATATAGGAGGACATGTCACATGTGAACCGTAAACAAGATTATTAGAATCTTGTAAGAGAACGTCATGCATTGTTATACTTTAATAAGTATTTTGAATTTATAAATTGTTGTCGTTTAGACGTCACCTCTCGTGGGTTGCCGGCTTTTATTCCGCGACGGTTTTGTGCTGGTCGCCTGTTTATTTATTTCTCGTACGGACAATGCCGTGCAACACACGTGCTTTACCCACAATCAACTTTGACTATAGAAAGTCAGTTATCATGATTTAGTCAAACTAGCTTTTCTTGAATTTATTTTTGTTCAAATATTTCATTTATTTGTATAATTGTATTCATACTATTTTTCTCTTGTAAAAGTTACATTTTGTAGTAATTGTTTGTTGAATGAATTCATCATATATTAAAAATTGACTAAAAAAGATAAAACATTCTGTTAGAAGTCTATTTGTTGTATAGAAGTAACCGACTATTTTGACATGTTTGATGTAAAAACAAATCAGTTTCAGCTACCTATTGTTTTAATGCAATACGTGTTGTTCTAATGCAATATACGTGGATAAACTTAAAAGAGTGCTTGGATTTACTTATTTCTTATGCTTCTACTTTTACTTTAAAATAAGTACTCTCATTTTTTATTTTATTTTTTTGTATGAATTTGTGTTTTTATTGAAACAAACGAATAATTATAAAAACGGAATAAAAAGTATAAAAACGGAAAATGTACATAAAAAAAATAAAAAAAAAAAAAAAAAAAAAAAAAAAAAGGATCTTATCGGCTAGTGGCTTTTACCCTAGAGGGAAATGAGTGCAGAAATGGATAAGGAATATTTAAAAAGAAATAGGTGAAAAGAAAATGTTTTGTAGTTTATGTATTAAAGTGACGAATAGGGATTTTGTGTTTTGTAAATAACTTTGTTAGAATACTCTAATTTGAACGCAATTTTTGTTTTCTTTGGTTTTTACCAAACATTTTGTAAAAATAATGATGTTTCCTCCAACTAAATACACCCTAAGAGTTGGGGTTGCTTTTCTATTAAAAAAAAAAAAAAAAAAAAAAAAAAAAAAAAAAAAAAAAAAAAAAGCGCCCTCTTATTGATTGTGACCTGAAACTAAAATTGTATTTCTCTAAGCATAGTAGTTTGACATGTTACATTACTTGTTGTTTACGTATTTATTTAATCACTTCATGTGTTGCGAGTGATTGGGTACATGTAAGATCGTGTTAAACCGTAAAAAATGTTAAAATTTTATCATGTCATGAAGTCTATACTCATATTGGGTTTTCAAAGGGTGCCTAAGCCTTTGCAATTTTAAAAATGATTCACATGACTTAGTGAGAGTGAAAATGTTTTTCTTTTCTATACCTCTTAAGACAAACATAACCATTAAGTAAAATGTTTTTGTAACTTCTAAATATTCTCTTGATGCTCTAAACGTCTTTTTAAAATGGGCTAATAAGATGATTCCTCAATCCAACAAATTTACCTTATTAGATGGGTGTGTCCGTGTGGGCTTAGATTGATAAGATCCAGTTAAACGACATAAATAAATTGTAAATCAGAAATAGGAAACATGACAGTTGTAATTGTCTATAAGATGCCTTAAAATAAAAGGAATCACCTGAAACAAGTACAGAGTTAATCGACATGAAAGCACATAATAAGGAGAAACATGATACGAAATTTCTACGAGACTTCTAGCTTTACACGAATACATTTAGCGTACATGTTTTAGTTTATTCGTGACACGTTTGCTTTAATCGGGTGCTTGATTATCTCCTGAATCACAAGATAGATTGTTCATTCAGAGTCGTAATGTATTTAGCTAGTATTATTGAGACTCTAACGGATCAATGATTTTATTTTTGTCTCTCTTTACAATAATTGTTGACAAATCCCACTTCACAAGCCAAATACGTGTTTATATAGTCCATATTTCTTGGTCCGTCGTGCCAAACAAATTGTCGCATGTTCTAAAAGCATTTGGGCCACATACGTTGAAGAAAAGCATCAGGTATACAAATTGAACTAGACTAATTAAACAAAAACAAACGAAGAAAAAAATGTATCCTCTAATGAAGTTGAATCCTCCATGACCTAACCTAGATGGATGTAGTGCGTACACCTAACTAACACTATTCTCGTAGCGAGAAAAAAAAAAAAAAAAAAAAAAAAAAAAAAAAAAAAAAAGAGGAGGACGATATTGTTGTATCTAGAGGAACTTGCTCTCCCACTAACAATAGCGCAATTGGTGGGATTATTCGCACCATGGGGATATTTGAACTTAGAAACCCCGTAAGTAACACTTTATTATTAATCACTACTACAAATGTTGAAACCCTAACACTAATCCTAGCTTTAATTAAACTTATAAACCAGGCTTGGCACTAATGTATTCTATCATCTAATAATCCGCGGCAATTCGAGTGCGAAATCGCAAAAGTTCAAACTTGAGAGAAAAATTAAAAACATTAAATCAATATCTAATTCGTTGATCCAGATATCCAAAAGCAAGCAGAGATAAATCTTCAAACACCATCAATAAAAGTAGAAACAAACAACAAAAGTGAAAGCATTAAAGCAATAACTAACTTGTTGAAGACATCTGACGACGTGTGATGGCGCGTCTTTAGGTATTCAGAAGCTATTCCGGTATCCTAGTCTTTGGAATTTAATTACAAAGCCAATCACACCGATGGTGCCAGTTAACTCCTTGCGGTTTAGGAGTTATGGTCGAAACAGTGACCAACTAGGGTTTAATCAAAAATTGAATTTTTTTAAAGAACAGATAAACGGCGATGGATAGGGTTGGATGGGGGTGACGTATAAGCGTCGACACCAAGCCTACTAGGTCAGATGATCGACCTAATCAGATACCATTTTGACGATGTAAACCCCATGGGGATATTTTTCATTAATGTAATAATTATCAAAGCAATACATGAAAACCCTAATAGTCCCGAACCCACAAACAGACTCGGGCCTTATAATCTATTGCAATATTTACAAAGCATTTTAGAATCGTTGCCGAAGCCCTAAAGATAGGCCGTCACACGCTATAACAAGTTGTCGAGTTCAGAAAACAACGTTGGCTCACTGTTTCGCTTATAACTCTCAAATCGCTGAGAGTTAGATGACACGGTTAGCGACCGTAGATTCGTAGTTAAATTCCAAAGAAAATGCTATAGGAATCGCCTCATCCACCTGTTGGACGCACTTTCACTCACCGTTACAAGTTCAGACAGTCGTTGAAAAGGAAAAAAATCCTTTTTTTAAGATTACGTTTATTCGCTGCAACTGGTTACAATCACAATCTTGATTCTTCAACAAAGTAACTATCTTTATTTTTGTTTTTTGAGTAATTATAGTTGACACTCTAATTCGAGCTTTCGTGATTTCGCCGCTCGAATTTCGAAAGAGTATTAAGAGTATTAGGCAATAGATTATAATGCCCGAGCCAATCTGTGGGTTTAGGTCCATTATATATGTAGACATTATAAGTACTAGTTATAATACCCGTGCACGCACGAGGTTTTGACATAAAAATTTTATCATGTATTTAATACCGAATATATTGTTTTAAAATGTTTTGAACTTTACATATATTAATTTAGTATAAGTCAAATTTATTTTGCAATAACAATGCCTATTAAAAATAGTCGCAACACCCATTAGCGACCGTAGATTCGTAGTTAAATTTCAAAGAAAATGCTATAGGAATCGCCTCATCCACCTGTTGGACGCACTTTCCCTCACCGTTACAAGTTCAGACAGTCGTTGAAAAGGAAAAAAAATCCTTTTTTTAAGATTACGTTTATTCGCTGCAACTGGTTACAATCACAATCTTGATTCTTCAACAAAGTAACTATCTTTATTTTTGTTTTTTTAGTAATTATAGTTGACACTCTAATTCGAGCTTTCGTGATTTCGCCGCTCGAATTTCGAAAGAGTATTAAGAGTATTAGGCAATAGATTATAATGCCCGAGCCAATCTGTGGGTTTAGGTCCATTATATATGTAGACATTATAAGTACTAGTTATAATACCCGTGCACGCACGAGGTTTTGACATAAAAATTTTATCATGTATTTAATACCGAATATATTGTTTTAAAATGTTTTGAACTTTACATATATTAATTTAGTATAAGTCAAATTTATTTTGCAATAACAATGCCTATTAAAAATAGTCGCAACACCCTTGTATTCGGCTATTTTTACAATTCCAAACACACCAATTCAGCTATTAAAAACAGTCCCAAACACCTTGAATTCTGCAATTAAAACTGTCATAAAAACCCATTAATAACTATTATGACAACCATTAAAACAATCCTAATTACCATTATTGAGACGGTCCCAAAACCCTTTAAAAACATACTAAACTCCAATAACTTAAGCAAGTCTTACTTTAGTAAACCGACTCATTCTTTTCGCAATAGATTTTTAAATGAATGAAACACATTAGTTACATCTCTTGCTAGATCATCATTATTCTATATTACAACAAATTCAAAAGCAATTAACTCATCAAATACTTGTGAGATTTGTTTTTTATTGCAACTTTGGTATAAGGTTAATGCAACACATATCAGTGCCTGAGATAAAGGCATTTATATAACGTTAACTTGGGATTATGTGAGTTAGCCGTTTAAGTATATGAAAATTCAATAGACAACTTGATTTTAAAATCCAATAAACACATGTACCATATAAGCAAATTATTATATCAAATACATGTTCTAAGTAACCTTCAAAGTAAATCCGTAGTTGATGCATCAGGTGTAGTTTAGGGGGGTTTTATGGTTCCTACTTTAGCATACTTAATGATGAACTTGTATTCGTCTCTTAATGTGTCAAGTTCGAATAGACAACGGATAAGGACCAACCGGTATATAAAACATCTTGAAAGAAACATCAATCAGCTAATACTCAAATATTGACACAAAACTTACACTTTTTTTTTCTTCATTTCTTTCGGACTTAACAACGCACACAATACACTTTCTGCTAAAGTAATAAAAAATAGAAGGTGCAGCCTAATAGAGCATATCACTTGTCAAAATGAGTAAATCAGCTTTGTATAACATTTTTAACTGACAGACATGCTGAGTTTGATGCTAACTTTAACTATTGATATCATGTTATACAAAATGTGCGAGTTTAGTAGCACATAATGAGTGTTAATAAAGTTAAAATATGCTCCGTAAAGTTTTTAAAATGTTTTTATTGATATTCATACATAAATTTTATATAACAATTTCATGAGTCGTTGTTATAAGTAGAATCGCGTATATTTATTTCTATATCAAAGTAACTCATGCTTACCATTTGATATTTATATTCCTGTTACTAATAATTAGCCGTATTTAATATTCAAACCCGTGTACGCATAAATTAAACTTTTAAATAGAATAACACGAGTCCTTATTTAAAAAAATATTGTAATTGATGAAAGTCTAAAACTAACGATATTAAAACTAATTCGAATATTTACCAAATTTTTAATTTTAATAGATGAAAGTTTAAAAATTAAGACTAATACTCATTAATTTTAAACAAACTTAATATTATAAAGTATAAGGGGTATAAAGTGTAAGGGGTTATTTGTATTTTTTCTAAAGTTATTAAAAACATAGAAACTTGTAATTTTACACTTATCTTTATATAATTTATTTAAACTTCAACTACTAAAGTTTTATTAATTGCTTCCTTTTTTTTAAGTTTTTATTTTTATAAATTTGACACTTACATTTTTTTTCTTAACTAAATTTCTTCACCAAATTTATTAAGTTTGACCGAAATCAATTTAATTTTGACTTTCTATTAACCAATTATATTGCTCGATTTCACCTACGTGGCAAAATCGAACTCTCCTATTCGTCTAATTTTTTTTTTCAATGAGAAGTGTTTTACAAAAACACTCCGAAATGATGTAATTCTTTTATTATATAAAAGATTGCATCAATGAAACATATCTCCCAAATTCAATGTTTATTTGGAACTGCGGCATTCAGGTTAAGCAAGTATATGCGTACCTTATAACCTTTTTTTTTCCTCGTTTAAAATATGATTATTTGTCACGATATGCATCCTATTTGTGCTCTAGTACAATAGCGCATACTCCAACTATTGATTTGGATCCGCTATTCACAAACACTTGTTTAAACACGACCATGAAATTTAAAAGAAGCCTAGAAAACAAGGACATATGGATTACATGGTTCCATTATTTCATATAATCACGAATAGACGAATATGCCTAGATAGATACCATCTTTTTAGAATTCCATATGGGATTTAAACAATAAAAGTATGTTATTTGCCCCTTGCTTCATTGCTTTGATAACTTTCTCTAAAGAGCAGTGTGTAAAACTCGAGTAGAAGAAGGGGTAAAAATGGGTCAAGGTAAGACTGATCCGAGTCGGGTTGACCCTTCCGTTTTCGCCATTTATCAGATAATTGAAATAGTGAAAATTGTCGTTTTTATTTTCATACAGCTGGGTTTTATATCAGATGTCCAGTTTGACCTATTTTAAATATTTTTAACACCCAATCTTTTATATAATAAAACAAAATCCCTATTGAGAATTTTTCATGTCAAAAAAATGCATTAATACATTATTTAGTAATAATTTTATTTAAAAAAATATTATTTTATTATTAGGTAACATTTTATATTTATCCATAACACAAGTAGAAGATAAATACAAAAAATATAGATAAGATGCAATTAATAATAAGATTCAAAAAATTTTAAAAAACATGCGCGTGCGCGAGCATTATAACTAAGATAACTAACACAATTTCTAACTGGACTCATTTTAACAAATTCTAATTACCAAAAGTCCAAAACTATCATACAACCAATATTTACCCGGCTTGACCGGGTCCTAACCTACAAGGTATGAAGAAACCTAGAGAACCAACCACAGTTGCTGAACTAGATATAAAGTTTAGCAAGATTTCATTTTAGGTTCCCTATGGTTTTAACCCAGTCTTATTTTAATAAACTGCATAGGTTTTATTTGTTTTGTTCTTAAGCCACAACACCTTATCACTAACCCATAGTTTGAACTTGGGTACGACATGATCGAAAACCAACCCAATTCGATGACAGTACCATACAATCAGTTTTTTGAGTCATCCTCAAATATCCGGTAACAATAGCTAGAGAACACACATATGTCGAGGCGCCCATCAGGGGTGGAGGAGATAGGGGGACACGTGGGTGCGGAGCCTCCCCAACCTGTCCAACTACTTCAATGGTGATGAGGGCTCGTATCTCATGCAATTTGGCCAATGGGCCTCCCCTTTACTTCTTTACGCGGCTATAAATTAAAAAATTTACAGTTAATCTAAGACTTCAACTTTCAGCATGCTGTTTATTTGAATGTTACACTTTTGGTTTCAATTTTCTTTGCTCTTCAACATAGATAATCAATTAGTCGTCCTCAATCTTTAATATTTCCATGTTCTTGTTTTCTTCTTTTAAATATTAAAACTAGTAGTCCAATATAGCTTTGTAAATATTTATTAAGAGTAACTAGCTTAAAATTTAGAAATATTCATTTACACATGTATATTCATTTTAGTTACATATGCCTGATGGAATTACATAACTCAAAGAATACAACAAGAAAAGTTTTCATGCTAACTGCTTAGTCAACAATTCCAATATCTTCAATTAATTTGAGCATATTCATTAAAGCTAGAACAATGTAACTAGCTTAGAAATTTACTGGTAATTTGTAAGACCAAATTTTCTTTTATGAATTGAAAAATCTTAGCACTATTTATTTTTACCACACATATAAATTTATGTATTAGTATTAGTTACTACTTGTAGTATACAAGAGTTTTTACTCTTATATAGCTTCAAAGATAGAACATGAACAACATAAGGAAAAAATATCTAATTAATACGAGTATTTATGAACAAAGACACGATGTTTTTTATAACCCCATAATCACAATCATAGCTGCGGCACGACCTATAGGCCGCAAAATTTATATTGGGACTACAAACTACGTGACATGGTAATTTATTTACATATAAAATCTATCGCAACTTTATCAGAAAAAATCAGCAACCCCAACTTTAAATCCTGGCTCCGCTTCTGCCCATCACAGTCTGGTTTTGTACCATTACACGGCGCTTGCACCCTTGGGTTCTCACATGTGTCACTGTTAAATAAACATTTACAATAGCAGACTCCACAAGTCATCAAGGGTGCACAGTTACAGTCCAGTCTTGTACCATTGCACGCCCAGGCGCCTGCGCCCTTGGGTTCTCACATGTTTCACAGCTAAACAAATGTCTGACAGCAAGAGAGTCTACAATTCAACGTTAGTCCCGAACAGATGACTCCTTAACCCAGTCAGGAATCACCATTTTGGTTAGGATTTTACCCCCGACATGTTTATCAAGTAACACATGCAGCAAAAGTCACACAAGAACTCCAATTATATTACACAAACCCATAAGAGAAATTTTGAAGTCACAACCATCCAGTATATTACACAAACCATACAAATATATAGGTTCCATGACAATATTTGCTTACACACCCATCAATATTCTTATGTCTCCAATCTCTCTTAATAATTATAAGATAAACTGTCGGTGGCCAATTTCGAAGCAAACTCTGAAACTAAAAACCACATTTCAGGCTCGCTACAGAAATATCAAAGCACGACCAGACAAAAGTCTAAAAATCTCACTTGTTTATCTCATCACCCAAGTCACGGCCCTATTCAGGTACTTCCATTAGCTACTTACGTTAGAAGTAATTTCGGCTTGAAAATGACGCCAAATTCACATATAATCATTTTTAGAAAACTATGGTAAGCAAACAGATTACTTATTGCGGGTTATTTGATTAGGATCAACTTGCAGCAACAGCATCAGCCCGAGGGCTAGCGTCCAGGAGTTGATGAAGCTTTGCGCTAGGTTTTTGATTAATGTTTCCTTCATACACTTCACCTTCATCATTACCAGAACTCGAGCTTGAACCATTGTCAACCTTAGATAGAAGGTTGGCTGTGCTGAGGGACAAACTCTTTGTATCCAGTCGTGGGTCTTCGATATTTTGTTCTTGCTGTGCATTTTTAAGTTTTTCCTGAGGTAAAAGAAAACTGTGAGAAGGTGAAAAGTAATAGCGGAGTTGGAAGAAGATAAAGAAAGGAAATGGTCTTACCACTAGTTTGGCATTCTGAAACTTCAATTTTTTCGAGTTATCAGTCAACCGGTTAATCTCAGACTTCAGGGTCAAGTTTTCACTAGTGAGGGCTCCAACTTTTATCGCGAGTTCTTCGGCTTCAGCCTAGATAATTATAATTTCAAATTTACATATATCACTTGCATTTATAACTTTTTTTAAAAACTTGATGTACGAAAGATGCTCGTACCTGTTTTCTTAATCTAGACCTCCTGGCAGATTCTCGATTAGATTGCTTTCTTCTCTCCCTCTTAAGTTCTCGCTCGTTCTGTCATAGTACAAACGCGAAAATGTAGAACTTAGATTAAGATAACAAATTCCCACGTTAATCCTATTCAGTTTCTAATACATTATTTAATAGAAGAATAAGATTAACAAAACAAACCTGCAACAGGGCTTCACTTGGCACCATTGTAAGAGTAGCGGAGGTCATCACAGAAGTTGCAGTGGGAGACTTCTTCAGGTCGGAATCAGAAAGAACCTTAACAGGAGGGGTTACACTGAGACCAGTCAATTTCTTAGAAGCCCCGTTCGGCTCAGCAGTAAAAAACTCGTCACTCAGTGGCTCAGTCTTGCCAACTTTAGCAGCTGTAATAAAATATAATCAATACATAAGCAAAAATAGTTGCAAAAAGTACATATTTTTTTGGTGAAGAACTGTAACTTACGAGCATTAGGTGACTCTTCACGGCTCCTTTTCCCACTACTTTGAACCCCCTGAATAAACAAACGAGTATATTTAACATCACCTGTCACGAACATTAATGTATATATACAAATGTTAGCCGGGAAGAAGCTTTTTTACCTCTGTCGTATTACCATCACTTCCTTCACTAGAACCTTCAGTCTCCCCACTGTTGAACCATTACACGTTTTAGATTTTCACGTATAGGTGTTTGACGGATAAGACTGAGAATACTGACGGTTAGTACCTGTGAGAGATCCCATTGTCATTGCCACCAACAGCACCATTGCCATTGCCAATAGACATAGCCAATCCATCAAATCCCTTTAGCTTCTTCATCAAGCCACGGTCAGAATTCCCTGATGACTTGGCAGGAGAATCAATGCTCAGAGGACTCCCCTGCATTACTCGAATCATGAGTTTGATATGAAAGATAATTAAATGATCGCGAAAGTTTAAGGCGGCCATGAAGACTCACAAGAGGAACTCCAGGATGTGGATAAACACCTCCATGTGGATACATTGCAGCATACGGTGGCATCATATGCTGAAATGTAGGTATGGAGAAAGGTTAACATGCTGATGACCATCATATATAATCAACATATTCATATGAGCATCGGTAGTGTTTGCAAGCGACAATACCTGCGGTGGTCCCCACATGTAAGGTGGAGGAGCATGACCAGGTGCAACAGCAGAGTTGAAGTATGGTGGCATAGCCATTCTAGAGCCATAATATGCCTGTAATGGGGATCAAATAAAATTAGAGTGTTCAATCAATCAATTTTCAGGAACCAAACACTATTGACTATTGTAGATGGTCATTCTGGATCTGCCTTGTAAAAATAACAAACCTGCATGGCTGCCCAATCGGAATAAGCATGAACATTCGCTTGTTGATGATCCTGCCACAGTTGGTAATAAAATCTGTTAATATAAATAGGTGACGATAGTAACTAATTATGTGGAGGTGAGAGGACGACATGAGAGACTATAAAAAGGAGACAAGTCACGCAAGATTAATTAACTCGCAAAAATAGTAATTATTATAAGCTTACAGGTGGAGGTGAAGATGGTTTTTCAGGTTTACAAGTCTTTGTCTCGTCAGCGTTGCCCATGAGCAAACAAGTCAAACTGAATCAAAGAAGAACTGGTCAAACACTGTTCCAAGTCACCTAATAATATAGTCTTGCTATAGTTGCTCGCTTGGCTGCAATGCAAGATAAACATGTTGAGATGACAGTATGACAGCAAAAAGAGATCATGAAATGAAATTAAATGCATAAACAACCAGCTTTGAGCAATTGAGCCACTGTTAATAGAAGCATGTGTAATTTAGATATATTCTAATTTACATTAATATAGAAGGATATCTCTGTTGAACGATACAGTATTTAGAAGTTAAATGTTACTCCTTATTTGGTCAGAAATGGTAGAGCCGTAAATGTAGAACTTAGTGGAGAAAAGCTTTAACAGTTTGATCGTATTTTGCGCAGATATGGTAACTAGCAGTAACATTTAAATGTGGAAATTTTGACAGTGAAATATCAAATGAGCAAAATTGTGAAAATCCATTACATGTGTAGTTTAGACTGAAGATGTTGATAGATAAACTCATACGTATAAATCCAAAAACACAACATAGTCGGGATCTCTAAAGGGAGTAAATTATTAATTACTGCCGCACAATTGTCAATTTATAACACCACCCCCTAAGTCCCTAACACAAGGACGCGCAACAACTCAAACAAATGATGAGGCAACACGACTTAAATTCTATATGTCATTATAAAGAGGTCGTCACCCCCATGACAACTATGACGTGGTAGTTATTCGGTCTTCCAAATGTCTCCAGATCCACCAAATTACTTAAAATTAAGGAGTATTCAAAACAGAATCCTAGTCAAGTTAGTTGACATTTTCAGCAACCTAACCTTGATCTAGAATCATGCTTCTAGACGCCACTTAAACGTGTCTCGGCGTGTAGAAAACAGCTATTTTCCTAAACCAGCAAATTCAACTATTTTTAGGATCTACAAATTTTGATAGCAAAAAACCAAAAAAGGGTAATATGGTAATTTCCAGGATGAAACAAGGCAGCACTAGAAACAAGGGGAAAGTAACAGATGACCAAGTCCAACCGACAGACTTACCATTAACTGTCCCTCCCATGTTTCCCAAATATTACCCCCCCATATTTTATTTTATTTTATTTTATTTTATTATATCTACAATAAACATGCTCAATATAATTTGTCTTTTCTTATATTGCTCAATTCTCAATTTAAATAAATAGGAATTAAACATTTTCAACCCAATTTTCATAGGAAATATTTTATTTCAAAATCAACCCAATCACCCTTAAAAAAAATGAAAAAAAGTTTATTGTACTACCTAAAAACAAAATTCTGAGTAAAGAACAAAATCTTTCAGTTATAAAATTTCATGCGAATTGTCCTCAATTCTGTCTGATTTCTTTTTTTTTTTTTTTTTTTTTTCTCTTTCTCTATAAAAACACACACAAACATAATTGTCAAAAAAAAAAAGCAACTAGTAATTCTAAAAATTATAGAGAGAAAAACATAAAAGCATAAAATGTGAATTAAAACAAATTGAATTCTAAAGAATTTGAAGAAATTATATGATAGAGAAAGGAAGTAGAACCTACCTGAGTTTAGAAGAATTTCTCAGAGATGCATTTTTATTTTTTTCTCTCTCTGTGTGGGTGTTAAATATAGTTTGTTTCTCTCTCTAAAAGGGATGGGTTAAGTAGGAGGAGGGAAGAGGAAGTGTGGGCTTTTTGCAGCTTGTAAAGAGAGAGACTGCCAAGCAAACAACACTCCACGTCACTATACCACGTGTTCGTCCCGTATTTCTTTACCCCTCTCTGAATCATCAATATACTACCGTACAATGTTTTTTTATAAGCGTTACGAGCGATAACATGTTAACATGGGATTATTATTATTTTTTATTTATTTTTTTTTCCACATCAATGCTATATCATTTGAACATCAAATAACATAAAATCAAAAAACACCCCGTAATCATAACACAAAATAACATCATGTTTTACTCATTTTAAAAATAAAAAACAAACAAATAAAAACAGCGATGCTACTTGCTATAAGACTGGTAGGCCCGGAGGGTTTTTTCATCTGACATCTCAGTGTCACATCACCTTTCTCTCTCCTCTCACTTCTTTTAACCTCACTTCACAACTTAGTAGTTAAGGTCACCTCTAACTTCACATTTCATTAAATATCTATTTTATACAAATATACCCTACTAAATACTAGGGGTGGCAATTTCTGACCCGACACGAAACCCTACCTGAAACCGACACAAAAATTAACAGATTCGGGTTGAGTCTTAATAAATTTCGGGTCAGGTTTGGGTTGACCCATCTAACTCGTTTATTAAATAGATTAGGTTCGGGTTGAGAATAAATTAAGCGGGTCGACCCGCTAACCCATTTAAGATTATTTTCTTAAGTTAAAATTTATTTACATTTTATTATACGGGTTAATTGGATTAAACGGGTCAACCCACAAACCCATTTAACCTTTTTTTCCCGTTTAATATGTCAACTTTAGTACATAAACAGGTTACATGGGTCAACCTAAAACCCGTTTAACCTATTAAACTCGTGTAACATATTTAACCCACCAAACCAAGTATATATACGAGTTAAATGGGTCAAGTTCGGGTTATGTGTAAACAGGTTAGGGTTGACATAACTAACCCGATTATTTAAATGGGTTAGGTTCGGGTTGAGGTTTTCTGACCCGCCAACCTATCAACCCGAACCAAACTCAAATTGCCACCCCTACTAAATACCTCACACACAAAATAAAATATAATAAATGGGGCCCATTTTTTTCTTTTTCATTTGGTGATCATACCAGTATACCACCGATTGTTGCCTTGGTTTGTATGTTTTTTGTGAAGCAAATGGTGGAAGGCAAGGGCTTTCATGTGTGAGGTGAGGCCAATTGGTGAAACCACCACCACCTTGCCTAATAGTCTAACTTGACAACAAACAAATGGGGGTATCATAACTTGGAGCCAAGTTATGTTATTAACTTGCATTGCTATATCAACGTAAATGAAAACAGCGTTGGAGTTTTTGTGTACTCAATAATTCAGTATCATAACTTGGAGCCAACTTGAGTTATAAATTGCCACATAGACCATAACGCCGGTTTTGCGTTATGGTTCCTTACGCTCTTAAAGGATGATTGTTTAAAGTATATGCGACCTTAAGAGCTTATTTGATTTTTGGTTTATAAAATTTTTATAAGCTTTAATTTTCTAACTTATTTTGACACTTATTAGTTTATTCAAGTTTATAATATCATAATAAACTTATATAAGTTTTAAAGTAAGTCGAAAAATTGAGGCTTTTAAAATATAAATTCAAAAACAAATTAGCTCATAAGCCGCATATAAGCTTAAACAAACACCCCTTTGAGTGCTAGGTACAGTTGGTGTCATGAGAAAAAATGGTGTCACTTTAGCACTTTTTGCCTATGATATCATTTTTTGCTATGACACAAAAACACTAACCTTTGGCATAAACCAGTTTTCTGTTGTCATGGTGCATAATTTTTTATTTTTTATTATTTATTCATTTTACAATTTTTTAAATAAAAAATATACTTAATTAAAATAAAATTTAATTAATAAACAAGTACATAAAATGACAATACAAACTAAATAATTATACCGAAAAAGAAATACAATTTAGTGATTAAGGTTTCATAAGTGATCGACTATGTCTTGTCGAAGTTCGTTATGCACTCTTCTATCTTGAGTTTCACTGTTCAGTTGCAGAACCAAGATGGCTTTTCTCCGACTGCTTCCAGCTAATTTAGGCAGCAACATAGATGTTGTGACCAAAGTGGTAAATTGATGTCCGTAGATTTTTGTGTATACTTATAAGCATATAAAGGATAATCATATAAGTAACAGTGTTTGTGCATTTTCAGGCTGATCAGTAGATGATTGTTCATGAAAAAAGTCTTATTAGCCGGCTACATAGGCTACAATATGTAGCTCCGGAATGGAGTTTGCACACGATACTTTTTTCAAAGTCCCTTTTTGTAAATGTTAATATATATATTTTTTAATAACATCCCAAGTAATTTGCACACAATTCTTTAGAGGCGCCATTTTGTCAACAGTTAAATTTTTCATTTTCGACGTTGCAGCTTTGACCCATGTATCTTTGGATGGGTCAACTTGGGTTTTTTTTCCCTTTTTAAAGAGATGTCAAACATGCCGAATAAAATATAGACGTGCTAATGCAACTTATATCATTTTCGTAAAACCGATGCTTATCACCGGCTAAAATGGTTCGAGATAGGTGGGCTGACTTACCTTTATTGAGTGCGATCTGGAACATTTTATTAAAGCATGTAAAACTAGAGGGTTATCTTGAAAGGAATAAAAAAAATTACCCATACAGTTGACTACTTTTCTACATTACCACCATTAACATTTTATCCATTTCAGATTTTTTAGTTTTGTCACATGTTTACTCATTTGACCCCTTTTAATGTAAACACCAAATAAACCTTAGTGATTGCATCATTGTTTAAACTACATGATTATTGTCACTATACAGCCATAGGTCCATAACAGTAGTTAACAACATGGCGTTGTTTGATTAGCTTCTAGCTTGAGGCTCCTAAGTTTAAGCTCCTCACGCCTTTAATTTTCTCAGATGGTCTTAGGGTGATTCTCTTTCACATCCTGTTTTTTCGTTGCTAACTGTTTTATAATTATCTCCTTAGGATCAAACTAACTGAATGACATGGTTGACACGGTGGTTTAAAGACCGGAATCAAGTGTACCTAAAAAAGAGTTAGCTGCCCCAAGGAGAGTGAGACCAGAAAGTTAGTATCAGGTTCTTCAAATAATCATCCTGATTCATTCAAGACAATGACATCAAAATTTTAGAAATCCACACAGCAGCCAGAAATTTCAATAAGGAACTTTGTACTTAGTATAATTACATCTTGATATCTTATTTTAAAACTTTGCATAGATCTAATTAATGAAACTGTTAGCAGTTGTGACAGTGAAAACGAAAAGATCGAAGATGACTAATTTAACAACACAAGGTACAACTTTAAGGGTTCTATAAGTGACCCATCAGCGACAGCACCACTGACCTTTTTCACACCAGCAACAAACGACATCACGGGATACACATGTGAACAGTTAATCAAAAAATACAGGCTTGCCGGCCCAAAGCATGTCCAGGCTTGCCGGCCCAAAGCATGTCCCACCAGAAATAGTCGCCGTAGAAGGGCAACAGGTTTTACATCTGTGCAGTTTGCCACTTTACAAAAACATTTGCTATATTAGTTTGTAGAATGGCTAAAAATATTTGTTGTATTAGTTTGTAGAAGGGTAAAAGCTATTAAATACCATCGTACTTTAAAAAATGTACCAAGTTGAACCATGTACTTTTTTATTGCTTACTTGACCAACGAACTTTCAAAATTTTATTCGATTTGAACCATATCTTATTTATTAAAAAAAATAAAATAAATTACACGTGGATAATTAGAAAAGATATGGTTCAAGTCTAATAAAAATTTGAAAGTTCGTTGGTCTAGTAAGCAATAAAAAAGTACATAGTTCAACTTGGTATATTTTTGAAAGTACGATAGTATTTTATAGCTTTTACCCTTTATAAAATGGCTAAAATGGTAACAAAAAGTATAATGATATTCTGTTATCTATCATTTCCAGTTCTCAGCACTTGTTAAACGTGACAAAAATTACTTTTTTAGCAAAACACCTCACGGAAACGCGCGGGTTTCCAAACTCGTCTATTTATATGTAGTATATACAATTTTTCAACGGTAAAAACTTATTTAATTAAATCTTAATCTATATGCACTCTCAGATAACAATAGTTTAACAATATGCTTCACTAATTTATCCTCAAGCTTTAACTCTAATGCGTTAATTTATTCTCTAACTAATTTTCAATCATTTCTTAACCTTTTCGATGAAGATGCTCTATTTAATAATATATCGACACCATTAACCAATTCGGTTACTTGTCATGTAACAATATTGCTAAAGTCAACATACGACTATGTTATCAATCTTGATTTGATGTTTTTATCCAGCTTGAACTTGTTATGAAAAAAGTAAAGTGACTTGGACTTTTTAGTTGTACGATTTCTAATACTAGTATGATGAAATTACGTGTTTGAGAAAAATGTTGACATGATTACATTTTATCATACATCTAAATCAAGTCTCTTTTAACAAATCCCTTGAATATATTCATGCTTCAAGTCGCATAATTTGTATTCAACGTGCGCATTTGTATTATTGTAGCCTGCCATAATTTTTTTTTTCCTTTTTTTTGTACATCGGCATTTTTTTGTTAGAGTTTTGCTATTTGCTATTTGCGCGCGGGTGGCATGCAATGTGTTGGCAAATCTTCACTTAAATTTTATTACACAATTAATCACAGGGATGGAGCCAGGGATTTCTACGGGTACTCGGGACTCCTATGAATTTTTACGATGTAGAGTTAATTTTTTTTAAAAACACACTAACTTTTCCTAAACGCAATTTAAGTACATCCGGTCCATCAAAATATGTTTTTATATTACGGTTTAAAAAAATTTGTACACCCGATTATATTTGATTCTGGTTTCCTCCCTGATTAATCATACATATGTCTATATCGTAAGTCTTCTTAAATGCCTAATACATGGCTATATGTGATATGTCTCAATTTACGTACATGGTTGGTTTTGTAGTAAACTTGACGTTTTATCCGTCAAAAGGTCAATACGATGAGTCACTGAAATTGAAATATTATTCTTTGATTTAAGTGTTGTAATTTAATATAATAAACTATATTTTTAAATGTAAAAGAGTAGCCACTTCAGCAATTTGAAGAGAATGGTGTATGTGATTTTGATCAATGAATTTTGCAGCGAGAAAGGTGGTGGTTGAGCTGGCCCATTGATATCGTGCTGTCCTTTTATCGACTTACTTTTTTATAATTTATAATTTAATCGTTAATAAAAAGTAAACTATTCACTTTACTCCCCTCTATTTGTTTATAAGAACTTTTTAGTCCACCAAAGCGTCCATCATACACTTTTGTATTTATGGAGCAAAACCTTGTTTTACATTAGAAATGGGATGAGTCCATGAGTTGTGCTTCTCCTTGTTACTCCGGGGTGTAAGGTGTTCATTGCGTGATACAACGCGGTACTTCGAAGATATATCTGCAAAATTACTAGTCAAGTGTTCCATTATATTGTCATGGTAGATTTCAGATCAATTTTGACATACAAAAGTATTTTAACATGTAGTTGTATTGTCATTTGGCAATATTTAGCATATGCTTATAAAAGAAAAAACTGTTACGCATTATTTTTGTGTCATTAGTAGTTCCGTAGTTATGTGTTAATTAAAAATATCATTTATTATATCAGTTTTTCAAAGAGAAGGTCAAGGGTTCGAATCCAACGGGGATAACATTAATCATTTTTTGGCCACGGAAGTTCACATGCGTCAACTCTGGGCTATTCAAAAGGGTGATCGCATTGTGATTAGTCGACTTGCAATGTAGAGTCAGAAAAAAAAATTATTCTTTAATAAACGAGCACAATTCTTTTTAAATTGTTATATTTTCTATTATTCTTATAATCTTTATTACATATAGTATATAATCTTAAGTAGCATGTTATGACATCCTCATGCATATACACAGTTACAAACTATGTTACAACTAGAAACATTGATTACAAGACTAATCCTATATTGACACTTTCAACAAGAGAATATTTAGAGTCAAAAATATCATAGATTCATAGCCCAATAATCACAAATTCACAATGCCTACTCATCAAGTAACAAAATGCAAGGATACATTTTGAATAACTCAAATAAAGAAGCGGATCAAAGTGCAAATAAAAGAATTGTACAATACTCAATGTGATGATCCACCGTCCACGTGTTCGAATCAAAATAGATCTACACGTCGTGAAGAATTGGACAACTAGCTCCACCAGTCATGTGGCTGACGTGGTCGATTTACGCCAAATTATTTTATTTATTAAGTCAATAATTATTAAAATAATTACGTAGCTGCAAAAATATTTATAAACTGTAGTTTATAAAACATCTCACGTCCGCATGCGCTAATTTGGAGTCGAAATTACATATCTGCCCTTATTTTACAACTAGTTTTACTACTAGTAGTATTTGTTTAGAGATATTTTCTTTCTTTTTTCTTTTTTTTAGATAGGTAACACACTTGAAATTCGACCTCCTGAGTTAAACCATTCAAACGGGCAGGCTCCAAGACCTGAACCATTACAAAAGACTCGCGAAGGGAAACCTCCGGATTTCTTTCTCTCTTGCGAGACTCAATCCCATAGAAAACCCCTCCCAAGCTCCGTGAGTTAAGTCAGTTGGTTTAATTCATGAGTTAAGAACGTTACATGTTTCAAAATAAAAATTAAAAAAAAAAATTAAAAAAAAAAAGTAAATAAAAAAATCAGTGTCTTCTTCGAAAAATTAACATGGACTATTAATAACAGATTAAACTGCAAAAATAGTTACTATGATTTATTTTTTGTGACAATAATCATCAGTGTAAAAAACTATTTGCAAAAATAATCTTTAGAGAGTAAAATCTAACAAAAATAGCCATTTTAAGATATTTTTAGCATGATATTTTGGACTTTTTAGCCAACTGATAGTGTTTTTAAAAACTATCTACCAAAACACCGATGTGTTGAAGATATTCTTCAATAGGCCATGACATTTACTACAAGTATCTATACTACCTAATACCTATAATGAAAAAATGGTTAAAAGTGAAATGTTGAGTTTTTAACAATGGTCAAATGAAAGAGAAAATGAAATATAATTAATACTCTTATTAAAACACCCAAATACTTAAAAGTACAATTATTTATTCACATTATACAATCAAATTAAAGCATATCTACCAATTAAATACAACCAATTCAAACACAAATCAGGTTGACCCGGGACGCTTCAAACCCAGCGGGTTGACCCGGTTTAATTTGACCCGTTTTCGACCCAACCTAGCAAGTTAACCCGGTTTAAATCGACCCATTTTTCGACCAGAACGTTTTAACCGGTTGAACCACCCGGGTCGAACCGGGTTTCAAAACATTATCTATTACTTAAAAGTACAATGATTTATTTACATTGTACAACCAATTAAAAACATATCTACCAAATTAAATATAACCAATTAAAACACAAACCGAGTTTACCCGGGACGCTTCAAACCTGTTTTTCGACCGAAACGGTTCAACCAGTTGAACCACCCGGGTCGAACCGGGTTTCAAAACATTATATTTAATTCCCAAATCTTCAAACTTTTATTATTTTTCGCTTATAACATATAAACTTTTTTTAATCAATAAACTATCTGTCGCTAAAAAATCTCGTTGCTATGCACGAGACGTATTATTTTGTTGATCCCCTATCTTTTCAACAACGTATAAATATTCAAAATTAATTATTAGTACAAAAACAATTAATTATCAATATATAACTTTGACAACACAAGTTTGTTATGTGAGGTGCTCTATAATTATTTAAGATAGTCCGAAACTAGCCATCTTTGTATTCACTAAAATAGTTTTTGAATTTTGCAGGTTCCAAATCAAATAATAAGCTAAATCATGTTCGTAATTTCGGAAACAAAATGGAATTCCTTGATTTGTTTTCGTTCTCAAATTCGGCTCAATTTTTTTCTTAAAGATCTCATAAACCGAACAAAGCAAACGATGAAAAATCAAAAACTTCTTAGGTAAAAGTACACCAAGATGGTTAGATTTAATTTATGCTACAAAAAAGTGCAACTGATATAATAAAATTGCATGGATGAATTTTTGGCAAATCATCGAAGAATCATGAAAAATGATGTGAGCCGGAGGATATCTGAGATTCCAATGACCAATACATGTCTTTCGATTAAGTTCTGAATAATCTGGAATCCTGTCTCTTTTTTGATTTTTACCAGAAAAATACGAACTAAAAAATTTGTGTCTAACTTGATTATTAGTTAGGGCAAATGATATTAAAAAGTAATATACTTGCCACAAATTCATCGAATGGGTAGTGAACTATTTTTTTTCATTTTGAGGGTAATTTTCTTTTAAATTCATCATCTTTAGGGTATTTTGCAAAATTTTTGGACAATTTTGCCCTTCGGGAAAAAATTTTGTATTAGCTATGAGGGGCAAAATTGTCCAAATTTTTTACAAAATACCCTAAAGATGATGATTTTGAAAGAAATTACCCTCAAAATAAAAAAAAATAGTTCACTACCCATTCGATGAAATTGTGGCAAGTATATTACCTTTTTTTAGTATTTGCCCTATTAGTTACTGAGGGGTTAGAAATATATTTTCGCTTAACAGAAAGAGAATAAGCGTTTATTTGATCTTGATCCTTATGGATCGAACAGGGGACTGGACTGATCTCCAGGGATCCCCTAATAATATCCATAAATGATTTGCTTTTTGTAAGAGATGAATATTACCATATGTAAATTCAGGTGCATGGTACACATCGGTATTACAGTGCATTTCGCCCTCGGTGTCAGAATAAATATGTTTTCGAACTTTCTCTTTCAAATTCAAAGTGGATGTTCTCGCGCGAATCTCAGCAATGACTTGTTGTGATTCTACATATTGATCGTTTTGAATTAAAAGAAAACTTTTGGGCGGAATACACACATTGTATGTAATATCTTCGCTCTCAATAGTTACATATAAGTCTCTAGAACATAGAAAAGCAGGATGTCCATAACGTGTACGTGTCATCTCTTGATAACACTAATAATAAATGTTTCTGTTTATTTAAAATATTGCCATGGCTTGGATATAATTTCTAAATCTCCACATGTTGGCAAATATATTTTAAATCATTAGGACTCAGTTAAAAACTCTGATATTTTGCATAAAGTTTGCAAAAGATTTACAAAAATCATTTCATCAAGAACGTAAAATGTTGAACGTTTGGGTTTTTAAAGTTTATACTTGCATGGATGAGAGGCAATGGAGGTTGCTTCATCACGTCAACGAGATTGATGTTTTGCTATTTGTGAGTCATAATAGCTTGGTTCGCATATTAAACGAGTGCATAACAATGACGCTGATAAGATGGCTAAAAAGGTGTATCTCAATCAGTTCCATTGGTTGTTTGACATATTGTTTTGAGTTTTTTTTTTTTTTTTTTTTTTTTTTTTTAACTGTTAGCATTGCGATTTTAATAAAGACATCATCTTTAAAAAGAGTTATAGTTTACCTTAGATTGTTTAAGGAAAAACGTATTGTGAATGCTCATACCAACATTGGTTATGGTACATTGGTACCTAAGTGATGATAATGAGATTGAGTAGACATTTATTTGTCCGTGTAAACTTTTGTTAAATCGCCGAATGTATATTAAATTAGAGAATTGATTTGCACACAATGATCATTTGATTGAGACACTTCAATCTATACATCAGACACGCATACAAATAATCTATCGAGATACAAATAATCGTCAGTTTCATAACGAATAAAGATTCTAATTTAACAAATAATCTGTCGAGATGATCCATTCATGAGTACTAATTTTTTCTATGCAGCAGCTATAACTATGATTCACCAATTTTTGACGTACAATGAACTTTGGTAATGCTTTTAGTTAGTAATTGATACTAATACAGATACAAACTTGATTGTGTACATGCATAGACCATAGTTTCGACAAGTTTTGACTAAGATGTTACGAGACATATTTAGCTAAGTAATCTAGCCAGTAGCCACAGAGTCAAGACCCAAGATAAACATGTATTGTCGGCTTGAACGTTGCGGAACTGACCGTCTGTTTCATAACAGCAAGTATAACGACATGCATATCACGAACATAGTCATTTTTGTCTTTGTAAATTAGTCAAAGGGATAGGATTATAATAACGACGTGATCAAAGTTGATAGATTTGATCAGTTATCTGGTACAATGAAAATGCAACAAATAGATAACGGCAGATTTGACACATATTACTACTAGTTAATAAACGTTACATGTCATCGTCAACTATACTTTAGTGATAATATCTTTACGTAGATTCTAATTGTTTATCAGGTATAGGAAAAAGTTGAACAAAGCTAATTTGTCAAATTTAACGAATGAATAATGTAATATTCAAATGCAAAATGTCGTAGGTAATGAACTATATTGACCCGAGTCATTCAATAGTTTACGTATGACGAGAAAAGCCATCAGGAATATGAAAATCTTACATCTTTTATTTATTTATTTATTTATTTATAATTATTATTATTTTTGAACAATCAAAATCTTACATCTCAGTACTCTTTTTTCATAAGTATCGTAATTACTTATCATAAAATAGTTCGAATATAATTAAAACTAATTTATAACGTCATCTCCATGTCCCTAAAATCATATTTTATAACTCCTCCTCTGGTGCCAATGGTGATTTATTTTCTTAACCTTAAACTCTCTCCAATCGTTGCTTAATCTTCAATCCTGCTTCTAATTCCTTTAACGATTGTGTTTCTGGTTGATTAGCTTCGTTTAATCTAATCTTTAACATTATTTTTATCGGGATTTAGACTTGATTTGATTAGGTTATCGATTTTTTTAGGGTTTCTTGTGAATCGCTGTTTTAGGGTTTTTTTTGGTTTTCGATCTGCTGTTTCCTTTTTTTACTTGTGATTATCTACAATATGGAAATCGGTTGATCTCTATGGGTATTTAAATCATGCCTTGACTTTGTTGAGGCCATCGGTTTGAAGATAGACGTAGTTCTTCTGGTTTTCTTTTTGCGATCGTTGGTTATTCTTAGGGTTTTTCTTGTTTTCTTTTTTAGTTGATTATGGAGGAAGTGGGTACGGGAGAGGAGAATACGCAATTGTTGTCGAATGTGACTGTGAGGAAAAATAATAAGTCTCGAAGACATGCTACCATGAAGGATACTAGTACACATGCCGTCACTAATAACCCTGCTTTTGTAAAGCCTACACTTGATTCGTTAGTTGGGAGTATCCCTCCTGCAACTGTTGATACAGTTTCAATTGATGCAAACCTGCCTCACGGTGATGGTGTTAAAGTTTCCTCTAACACGGGCAGTAATGACGCTTCACAGCCTGAGTCGTTTCAAGAGTTTCTTGATGCTAATAAGGTTAATGCTAATGTTCCTCCTAGTAATCCTAACGCTGGGTCGACAGTAACACATGTGTCTCCTTTGAACACTATCAAAAGTAAGCATGATTTTATTGAATTGGTGTTTGGGGTCTCGCTGAAATCATCTTTGGATATTGATTTATTCCTTAAGGAAATTGAAGCCGGCAAATATCCAAAATGGTCTAGTTTGGATAGTGCTACTCGTTCACATGTGCATGACACTATGTATGGATTGTTTGAGGCTTACGAGATTGAAAGGAAGGCTAATGCTACTACTTCTAATTCTGGAGATAGTGTCAAAGTTCCAACGCCCAATGGTGTAAATGTGGATGCCAATCCAAATACTACGGTGAGTGCTTTGGCTATTGATTCAGTTTGTGGAGGAGTTAATGTTTCTATTCCACGTAGAGTGGTCGAAAAGGTTAGTGCACGTCTTGAATACACTCTATATGGTTACTTTATTGGTAATAGAATGGCGTTTCCAGTGGTTGAATACTATGTTAGAAGTAATTGGGCTAAATATGGTTTGAAAAAGATTATGATGAATGCAAAAGGTTTTTTCTTTTTCAAATTTGATACTCAGGCTGGTTTAGAAGCAGTATTGGAAGATGGCCCTTGGTTGATACGCAAATCACCGATCATTCTCAAGAAATGGCCAATTAATACTAGATTATGTAAGGAAGAGTTGACCCGTACTCCGGTATGGGTTAAATTACATGATGTGCCTATTCAAGTTTTTGAAGATGATGGTATTAGCTTGATTGCTTCATTTCTTGGTAAACCTATTATGCTTGATTCGTACACTAGCTCTATGTGTAGGGCTGTAAATGAACCGGACGAACACGAACGGAGCCGTGTTCATATTCGTTCATTTAATTTTAACCGGACAAATAAACGGACATGGACGCTTAAACGAACAAATTTTCTTGTTCATGTTCGTTTATTAAGAAAATGACTTGTTCATGTTCGTTCATTAAGACACTAAACGAACATAAACGATCGAACATAAATGAAAATAGGCAAACAAACATAAACTTTATTGAATTCTTCACAATATATTTTTTTATAAGTGTTGCTTTGTTTAAACAAACCAATTTTTTAAATTATAAAATTAAAAGATATGATATATGAACATAAATATATAAATAAACATAAATGAACTTTAACGAACGCCTAATCGGACGTTCACGAACATAAATGAACGAACGAGACTTTTGTTCATGTTCGTTCATTTAACTAAACGAACGTAAAATATTGTTCATGTTCGTTCATTTAATAAACGAACGAACATAAACGAACTTTTTACCGAACGGTTCATGAAATGTTCACTGAACGTTCAGTTCGTTTACAGCCCTATCTATGTGTAAGGATTCTTGGGGTAGAAGTAGTTTTGCTCGGTGCTTAATCGAGGTTTGTTCTGAGGCTGAGCTCGTAGAGGTTATTACTATTGGTGTCCCCACTCTTATAGAGGATGAGTTTACTAAAGAAACTATCCGAGTCGAGTATGAACGGAGGCCTCCAAGGTGTACTTCATGTAAGATTTTTGGGCATACCCAGGATCATTGTCCTAAAATCGTGGTCAGTCCTCCTGTTGTTTCTACTCCCAGTGTCGCTACTCCTGCAGAGCCTCTTAATGATGGTTTCCAAAAGGTATATCATAAGAAGAAGAAGGGTAAAGCCCAGTCTAGTAATGTGAGTCAGGTTGGTATTTCAGTCAAACCGAATCTCAGGTATGAGCCTAAGAAGACTACTAGTGAGCCAAACAAGGGTGCTACTAATAGGAATAATGTGCCTAAATCGTCATCTATGTTGAACTCTAAAGGTTTATCCTCTAAGGAAAGCGATATAGCTACGTCAAATCCATATGCTGCTTTGGCTACTGATGAAGGCGGTGATGAAGATTTTGTTGAAAACGTGTTTGATGAATCGACTAATTTATTTCCTAACTCTACTACTGATGGTAGTTCATCATTCACGGCAGCAGTTGGTTAGAGTGATGGTAACCTTGGTGCCATGGGCCAAAAAGTGGTGCCACGTCAGCAAAAATCTCTATGGCACACGGCACCACATTCTGGCCGTATCCGTTGGCACCTGCCGTCGGCTTTTTTTTTTTTTTTTTTTTTTTTTTTTTTTTTTTAACATAAAATTAAACATACATAACATTAAAAAAAAACAAAGATTACATAAAAAAACACACACATTACATTGAATTTCAAATAAAATTCCCCAACACACGATACAGGAATACAAAGCCATTAATCCCAATATCGGTTCCAGGTTTTGTTTCTTCTCAAAATCAACCAAACGTGAAAATATTTGAATGGTTGCCCAGCATGGCGTTCTTTGTACACGTTCAATGCATCTTCAATACGAACATCTGGCTCACGTGTAGGCTGCAAATTCAAGAAAATGTCATGAAATACTTGACATTCAGAGTTCAACCGTGACCACTTACTCGTTATTTGGCTCTTGGTATGGTGAGGACCATCTGATTGTTCATTGAATCTTCGTGTTACAACTGTCCAAAAACGGCCTTCCATCGCATGGAACTCATGAACATTTTGCCACATATCGGCTAGCAAGGTTTCTTCTTCAATCGTCCAACGATTTGCCATTGTGAATTTTGTTTAGAAAGTGAAGTGTGTTTAGAAAGTGAATTGTGTGAAAAATTGTATGATAATGTATGCTATTTATAGGAGTGTATTAAAGTTTAAAATTCAAAATTTGAACATGTGAGCGGGATAATTTGAAATTTAAAATTCATTGTTCAAGGCGGTTAAACTTTTAAATTTCAAATTCAAATATAAAAAAAAAAAAAAAAAAAAAAAAAACGTTTGCAGTAAATGGGCGGTTAAACGGTTGAATTTCAAATTCAAATTCAATAGCGGGATAATTTTTTAATTCAAATATGTTCAAACAGCCCTATAAATACCCATTCCCAGTTCATTTAAAAAACACACACAAATCATCTCTCAAACCAATGGCTAATCACAATTCACCAAATAACGGTTCAGAATACAACACCCCTCCTGAAGATTTGTATCCAGTTTTCCAATATGACACTCCACCACAAAATACTCCACCTGAAGTTCTGTTTCCATCTTTAAACAATCCCCCACCACAAAACCCACAACCAAACAATCCACCACCACGGGCATTGACTGAGGATGAACTGTACGAGCAAGACATGCAAGAGTTGTTGAGGGTTCAGGCTGAGGAAGAAGAGGAGAGAAGAGCTTGTGAGGAGTACTGGTTAGCTAAACGGGCTCGGAGAGAAGCTCGTTGTGCATATCGAATCGCACATGGATTGCCCCGTGTGTCAACGAGTGATGACGATTCGAGTGCTTCAAGTGATGAGGGCTGGGTCTCGGATGATTCGTTTTATTGAATCGTAGTTTTATCGTACTGTAGTTTAGGGCTTTCAATTTCCGTTTCGTTGTTTCATGGTTTAATTAACGTATCTATGTTTAATGTATTTTCGTTTTAATGTTTAACGTATTTTCATTTCGTTAAAATCTTACATGAACTTACTATCTAAGTAGTATTTTTTTTAATACAAAGAACATGCTTAAAAAAAAAAAAAAAAAAAAAAAAAAAAAAAAAAAAAAAAAAAAAAACTCACGGCGTGGGCTGGCCACCACGGTGCAACAGCCGACGGCGCCACCCACGGTGTCGTGCGCCAAAGGCTTTTTTGGGCTGGTACCATGGCACGAGCTTAACAGCTATCGGTACCCCTCACTCTTAGCTTGTTTTGCTTAGTTCTTATTCTAGGTTCATTTTTTTGATTCTAGAGTTGTTATGAGCTGTTGGCATGTCATAAGCTCTAGGTTTTTGTCTATCAAGCTGTTTAAGCTTGAGATTAATGTGGTACTTCAGCCACATTCTATTTGTACTTAAACGTTTTGGGTTTTAATATATTTACCAGGGTGCATAATTACTCCCCTTTAAAAAAAAAAACTAATTTATAACGTTAAACGTGTTTGCGAGTTCAATTATTAAAAGGTTCATGTCCAGCTGCCAGAGTTGCATAACCCAGATATTTTTTATTTAATAAAGAAGGCAATAAATATTTGATAAAGAAAAATTATGTTATGTGGTAGCAACGTAATTTTTACGATTTTATCATGATACGTTAATTTTTTTTAGAGATGCGTTGGATAAAATTTATAGCAATTGAGAGTTTGAGACGTTAAAAATTACACAATAAACCTGATATCAGACTAGAATTTTAAAACTCATAAGTGTAAATACCAAAACCTTATGCTATGTAACTATGTAAGTGCATACGTCGTTTTTGCTAGAAATCTTTAATGCATATATCGTTTTCGTCCTAAAGTAAAAAGACTAAAATGTTTTTTTTTTACACTGTCATGCGGAAGGAAAAGGCTTTTCTGTCATTTCAATTTAAAGTATTTTGAGTTTTCAATGTTACCAAAGATCACATATCCACTTTTAAAAGGATAAAAATTGCGCGTGCAATTCGGATTTTTGCAATTTAATCAACTTATAATATATATAATGAAATGAATGACGATAAAAAAAATAAAGAATATACGTTGAAATGAGAAAGTATAGCCTTACAAAAAATGTAAATTGCTCGATTGCTAAGTATAGCCTTAAGTGATGCGTTTAAGATATACAAACACACATTAAGTGTGTACATTTTGAAATAACTGCTCACTCCTGTATTTAACATATCTCAACCGATTCTATGTACCACGTACAATGTATATTTTTGTTTCCTAAAAGCGATCGATTTGCCTGCCTATGTGGTACCAACCCGGCCGAGTCCCCTTGGTACATTCGGTTATGAGATTTCGGTTGGTCGGGAGAAAAGAAAAGGAAAAGGTTGAGGTCTAGTGGTATGAAAGTTTTACCATCCTATGCAAGTTCTCAAGTTCGAGTCTTGTCTAGGGCGATAAGGGTTTTCTCCCGCGTGTGTAAACAGAAGGGTGTCATTACCTTCTGGGTTGAACCCAACCTGATTGCATGGGCTCGGTACGCCATCTGAGCTAGGGGCCATGTAGCCACAATTGCCGTTAAAAAAAATGTGTATGGTGTTTTTTATTAATTTTTAAGGTATATGTTTTGTAATGTTCTCGGTTGTTTTATTACATCAAGTTGGTGATAAAGTATTCCGTAGTTTAAGAGAGAAAGTCTAGATGACTGGAAAGATGTAAATCCCTCGGAGGTTCTATGTTTAGTGAAACCCAAAAAATATTTACTTGTACGAAATATAAAATGAGAATGTTATACTTTAAAATGAAAATTATAAAAGGGTGAAATGGGGTCCACATGTCAATTAATCCGACGAGGAGAGCACACCGTGTCTGACGCATGATGTTTGACTTGGAGCAAAAGCCCACCAACGTTAAATTTAATCCCAACCGTCCATTTGTTTTTGCTGATTCATCACGCTTTTGATCTCACTCCAAGCCAACGAATCACCACGTGTTCCTTATCTCACCCCACCACCCTTTTTCTCAATTAATTTTCATTATCATTAACAAGTTAGATTTTTTTTTTTTTTTTTTTTTTCCCTTAATAAAAGTGTCCTAATTCAAAATATCAATATCTTGATCATAAGAATCAAAAATACCTTGTCATGAATCAAAATGATTACTTGAGCATAGGGGTGAGCAAATGGACCGAGAACCGATCAGAACCGAGAACCGAACCGGAACCGAACTGAATTTTAGAACAACGGTCCGGTTCTCGATTCTTCATTTTTGAAAATTGCGGTTCTCGGTTCGGTTCGATTCGGAACCGCGGGTATCGGTTTCGGAACCAAAGAACCGCCCGACATAGTACATTGCTATAGAGTATAGACTATAGTTGTGATTTTATCTGAAATTTCTTTTACCAACATTTGTCAACTTTTTGTAAGTTCAAATTTCCACGCAAGATTTAATTTTCGTAAAAATAGCTTTAACAATTCATTTTTGAAATAACAATTTTTTTTTCAGTTTAAACAGTTTGTCACAAGTTATATGCTAACAATAAACGAGTATAATAATTTTAGTAGCATAAAACTAGAAAGACTTGTAAATACAGACTAATCTTATCGAACACTAGTAATGACTAATCAAGAAATAAACACAACACAACAAATTACACACGAGCAATTAACAAAAAAGTTTTATTTCTTAACATAGAGATTAACATATTCTCTTTAGCAATTTGAACTTACATTTCTTACAAAAAATTTGTAACAGATTCTCCTAACATATTCAGAGCTTGTTCACTAAGTTATACTACCAATTTTAATTTCACACGTTCATTGATTAACAAAAAAACATGTTATCTCTTTTTGAGTAACTCGATCAGTATGGTCACAAAATGGTAGCAAAAAGAGAAAACATACCAACACCAAGATTTTCTCTCCATGACAAACAAGCTCGAAGTTGCTTAGCAGCTTTCTTCACTATGTATTTGTTGAATGTGGCATGGTATAAAATGAGTTGAAAGAAATACATATATCACAATTCACCTAATTAATTACGACCAAATATCCCGTTGAAAGAAATGCATTTTTCTTAAAAATTGCGGTTCCAATCGGTTAGACCCGCAAGGAACCGAACCGGACCGAGAACCGAACCGTAACCGAGACATGTTACTCGGTCCGGTTCTCGGTTCCTCGGCCATCCATTTTTCGGTTCTCGGTTCTCGTGGTTCCGGTTCGGTTCCGTGCGGTTCCGGAACCGCGCTCACCCCTACAGTTGAGCATCGTAAATGAATCGAACATTCAATAAATATTTCATAAATCATGCGTTAAAATATTTGTTTATGTGCATTTATTTATTAAATGAACATGAACAAAATTTTATGTTCGTTTAGTTAAATGAAAGAATATGGGCAAAAGTTTCGTTCATTCAGTTATGTTCGTGAATGTATGATTAACATTCGATAATCTATGTTTTTGTTCATTTATTTTACTGTCGTATATAGTATATTTTTATTAGATATTTTAAAAATTAGCAAGCTTAAGATATTGAATATAAATATTTGTATTTATTTTTGTTTGTTTCACAAGTTCATTTTTGTTCTTTTGTTTACATTTGTTTATCTGTTGATGTGTTGGGATTCCTCTCCAACAACCTGGAAACTAGAATGCGAAATTCGACTTGTTAAGAACACGAAACACACCAACGAATACTTATCGACAGAAAGTAACGGTACACATGAATGTTCTCAACATTTGTTTATTGAGAAACTAGAAATGAATGAACGGTACAACGACCCCTCCCCCCTCACATCTTTATTGTAGAGAGGAGGGGGGGGGGGGGGGGGGGGGGAACCAACTCGAAAAGAGTTAAACTGGCTGCTACTACAAAGGAGAAAATAATAGTTTTACCGATGTGAGATTGGGTTTGAACACCCAACAATCCTCCCCTCAAACCCAAACTACCATGGGCCTCCCCTTCGACTATAGCCATGATCCCACCTTTTTCATACCGCCGACCATTACCCTCGGAACACATCGTGTTGATATAAATAATGCCTAAAAACATTATTAACATTTATCGATATCTTTATGTTTTGATAATCACAAAACGTAAAGTCATTGAGCTAAAGATTATGACGTAAACAAGTATTTAGTGATAAATATTCACTTTACATCCAAATCACTTAAGGTATAAATGAACAAAATGTTTAATCCATTTTATGATCAAAAGAATTTTTATTTTTACAAACCTTACATTTTTTATAAATTGGGACAAACATTTTAAAACTTATACAAAATGTTTTTGTATTTATAAAGAAATGTTTTATTCAAAATAAATATTTTGAATTCAAATTTCTACCCAAAAAACGGCTATACTCTTCAGGAAAAATATTCCCCACAAAAAGACAAAAATTCTGAAGAAAATATTTTTTTTTGTTAGGCGGCCCCCTTAATAATTAAGGGGACCGACTAGTAAATTAAGGGGACCGGCCACACAATTAAGGGGACCGCCCACGCTCCCAAACAGTATTTTTTCTCCTATAAATACTGGTTCGTTCCACAGATTTTTCTCACCTTTTGCACCTCAAACTTTCTGATCTAAATCCTCTCTTCTATTCTTTCTAATCCTTTAATCATATTATCATAAGCTTTTGTTTTCAAGTGATTCAAGCTTCTGCTATTCAAATGCAAGAGAAGAATACTTCTATCCATCAAGTCAAGAAGTATTACAACTTAGTGTGATCCCTTCATCTAAGTTATTTCTACATCACCATTTGTATAATATTCATTCATTTGTGTATAAGTTGTGAATATTAATTAGATAGTTGTAGATATAAGGAGTTAGGCTAGTAAGGTGTGTAAGTAAAGAAGTTGTGAAGAAGATAGTGGTATGAATAAGTAGTGTTGGTGTGAAGAAGATAGTGGTGTGCTTAGGTGTGAACAAATTGTGAATTAGTTGTGAATAAGGTGTGAAGAAGTTGAAGTCTTGAAGAAATAGAAGTCGTGAAGTAGTGAAGAGATTGAAGTTGTGAAGAAGAAGTTGTTAAGAAGGTGTGTAGTGATTAGAGGTGTGAGATTGGCTCTAGCTAGGATTAGAACTCGACATTTAGCTTAGTGTCGTTAATTGGTGTAAGCGAAAGTTGTGTAAGGTTTTCTCCGCCATAAGGGAGCTTGTTGACATAGTGAAGAAAACTCTCGAGCTAGGTGCTCGGGGAGTGGAGTAGGGCAAGGAAGGTGTCCTTGTAGCCGAACCACTATAAATCCCTTGTGTCTCGGTTAGATCTTTCCATCTCTCACTTCCTTATTATTTACTTACATTGTTATTACTTTAGTACTTAGTTATATAATTGCTTATAGTGTGCAAGACTTGAATCCACATAATATCGAATCAAAAGTTTTTAAAAGTAAACAAAGTTTTAAAAATAAAGGTTTTCATAATAAATTAAAAAGACGTAAAACTATTCAACCCCCTTCTAGTTTTTCACAATTGGCATCAGAGCTACGTTAAACAAGATTTTTTAAAATATATTGTATTCTAAAACTTGTATCGATCTATGGAATCGGAAAAATATTTAGAAAGGCAATCTATGCAAAGACCACCACTATTTGAAAGTGATGATTTTTATATTGGAAAAATCGATTCGAAACTTATGTGAAATCAAATGATCTAGATCTTTGGCATGTTATTACTAATGGTGATTTTTTACCTACTCAAAATAATCCCGAAACAAATAAAGATGAAATAGTACCTTTTGAAAAACAAAATGATGATTTAAAAAGAAAACTTTCTAAAAATAATAAAACAAAAATAGTTATTTACAATGCGTTACCACGTAAAGAATACGAAAGGATCTTTATGTGTGAAACCGCAAAAGAAATTTGGAATTCTTTACTAATAACTCACCAAGGTAATAGTCAAGTCAAGGATAACAAAATAGTTCTACTTGTGCAACAATTTGAGCAATTTACGATTCCGGAAGAGGAATCAATTGATAATGTTTTTGCTAGGTTTAACACTATCATCATAAGTCTAAAAGCACTTGATGAGAATTTTTCTAGTAAGAATTTTGTCAGGAAATTTCTTAGGGCTCTTCATCCAAAATGGCGAGCTAAAGTCACGGCTATTGAAGAATCAAAGAATTTATCAACTCTACAACTTGACGAATTAATCGGGAACTTGAAAGTTCACGAGATCATAATAAAGAAGGACTCCGAAATAGTCAAAAGAAAAAGAGAACAAAGCAAATCCATTGCTTTGAAAGCTAAGAGGGAATCTAGTGACGTGGAAAGCTCAACCTCCGAAAGTGATGATGAAGAATACGCTATGTCCGTAAGAGATTTCAAGAAATTTTTCAAAAGACGAGGAAGATTCGTTAGACAACCGCATGATGAAATGAAAATATCTCAAAGAAGTAAAGATGACAAGAATGGGAAGAATGAAAGGAAGTGTTTTAAATGTGGTGATCCAAATCATCTCATCGGAAAGTGTCCAATGATGTCAAGAGATCAAAATCAAAAGGCGTTCATTGGAGGTGCTTGGAGTGATAGCGATGAGGACAAGAAAGAAACCACAAAGGAGGAAAAATGTCTTATGGCTAAGACGTCAAAAGAGGTACATTCTAAAACCGAATACTATATTGATGGACATTTATCTTTAGATGAAAAAGACCTAGATAGTGAATATAATAGGTTATGCAAATTAGGTCAAAAGGTTATAGCTAAAAATAAGTCACTAAAACATATTAATAATCTATTAGAAAATGAAGTATTCGAATTAAAAATTAAACTACAACATTTGGAAAAAGGAAAAGAAGTTTTTATAGAATGTAAAACATGCTTGAAGGTTAAAAATGGAAACGAAAAACTTAAAGATGAAATTTTCAAACTTGACAAGTTTAAAAATTATAGTAACCCACTTAAGAAAATAATAAGTGTTCAAGAAACTTCAG
This sequence comes from Artemisia argyi, assembly GCA_030686995.1. Classification (NCBI taxonomy): domain Eukaryota; kingdom Viridiplantae; phylum Streptophyta; class Magnoliopsida; order Asterales; family Asteraceae; genus Artemisia; species Artemisia argyi. Next base: position 188,260,853 of record CM060677.1, read on the forward strand.
GAGATAAAACCGGTCTAGGATTAACCTCAACTAATGATTCAACTAGTGAAAATAAAAGTATAAAGTTTGAATGTGAATCTAGTAAACAAAAATCATTAGAATCAAAACCTAAGTATATACTTACAAAAGATAAAAAAATACCCATTGCGAATGATGAAAAAGTAAAAACTTTTTATAAACCATCCTTAAAGACCGAAGTAGGATCCTTTACCTAAATTAAGATCTAAAACTCCACCACCAAGAAAACCAAATAATTCTCATACTCTATCTAAAACACCTCAACCTAGAAGAAACCAAAATAAACAAAACTACAATAATACTAGTCATCAAATGTGGAATTATCAACCAAGTTACAATCCTTGGGGAATATTACCACCATACATGCATCCTACCCAAATGTTAAATATGTTTGGACCAAACAACTTTGGACCAATGAGACAATGGGGACCAAGTGGCTAAGTTGTCATTCTTCGAAGAAGTTGGAATCTCATCTACAAATGACTTCTATAAGTCAACATAGTCACTTGAAGTGCTTGAAGAAATTCCATTGAAGATTAAAAGGTACGCGTTTCTTTTAAGTTCATCGCTATAATTTGCATGCTTAGATAAATGATTAGTTAGATTAATGCTTAGCTATACATATATATTGTTTGTAACTCTTATTCATATATACGTACATAATAGCTTATATACTTATAACCTAGAAACTTCATTAGTTGACTTTCCTAGGAATAAGATGAAATTGTTCATTGTCGAATAAAATAGAAAATGGAAATCTTCTATATCCGCTATTAGCAAACTCATGGTGATGAAGTGAAATGAGTTAAGTGGATCAATTGTTAATATAGAAGTAGGATTAGATCCCTCGCGTAAGAAAACTATGGATGAAACAAGCTCTTGTAGAATATGGCATTAAGTTAGATAAGCGTACGAAAACAAAGGAACTATAGATATTAGGTTATACCTCATTCAGCACTCTCGCATCTAACATATAAATTATCGTCATCACTTCCTTTAGGATCATAGGATATGTAGAAACGATAGCTTGAGATAATAATAGGCTTAACGAATCCTCTTGAGCATGAGATCTTTAATAAACATCTTTTAAAATATATGATTAATGATATTTGTTGTCAAAAATCTAATATCTCTATAAATATGTAAAAACCTCATATTTTGGAAAATAGTGTAGAACCTTGTAAAAATTCCTTGTAATTATATCGTTATTAAATAAATAATCTTTCATTACCGTACTAATTCCCATTATTTCAGAAAAATTTGAAATTTTTCTTATTATATTAATTAGTCGTTGTCACGACATAATATAATTCATGAAATGACGGAACCAATCCTCGACACGTTACTCAAAACCTAAACATTTCATTAATACTAATTATATTTCTAAACCTTAATTAAATTTTCTAATTACACTTAAATACAAACGGGCCCTTAATTAATTTTCAGCCCAATGCCTCGTTACTGTTCATCAGGCCCAAGGCCAAAGCCCAACTCCAAATTATTAACTTTCATTTGGTCGACTAGCTTCATGCCTACAAAACGCCTCTCGTATTTTTGATTCTTTCACACGACACATATATATATTTTTACACCACCTCATTCACCACCTAGCCAACTATTAGTGTGTCAAGTGTCATGTTCATAGGACGATATTTGATACGTTTTTAAGTGGCGAAGTGTTTGATCAAAACTCAACTCAATCGATTCATAATAAACTCAAATCTTAACCGTTTTGTTTCCCGTTTGTTCCTAAGTGTTCCTAATCACATTCCTAAGATGATTTCATGTTTAAATGTCATTCATGATCAGCTATGTTCAAGTTGTACACGATTACTCAATTTGTGTACAAAATAATAGTGTGGTCGACATACTAGTGAATCACCCAAACATCCACCTTATTTCATACACTCTCAATTGATATTATATGATATATAACTCAGCCTAGAACCTATATTTACTGACATTGCATAGTGTAAATTGTTTCCTTGAAAAATAGTTACACTTACGTGTTGGGAAAAGTCACCATATATACTCCTTGTGCATGCATCCGTTTCTCTCATTATCATACACTTTCAAAACTTCCTTTCTTCCTAAAAACTATCCTTTGAAGACCAGAAGCTGTTACAATATCGTTTGGAAGCAAGAAAGGGTAATCGGGTTTAATATATTCGTATATTATTTTGGTTATAGTCGAATTTGATCGTATCTTGTGTTTCCTTCTTCCACTCTCGACTCTCTACCACCCTAGAGGTGTAGTAAGTTGTTTCAAACTAATTTCAATTCATTTCACACGTTAAATATATTTCATGCACCATATTTATGTTTTATTGATCGTATATAAGTTCATATATATTCATTTCGTACATATTCATATATAGAACAACAAACGTGGCTTGCCTCTATCTTGGAAGGCCTAGGAGTCACGTAGCACACATATTTCACGTTCATTTCAACGTTACATGCATCAAATAAATTTGTTTTGAACCTATCAAACTCACGCATGAAAACTATATATAAACACTTAGAAATAATTCTAAGTCTTTCACATATATTATATAAATGTCCCGTACATGCTACAAAACGCACGTATAACTTTAAATATCATGTAACAAGCGTATGATATTATTTCACGACCTATTAGACCACCTAGATAGCAAACGATTTCGTATATATAACATGTAAAGATAACTTGATCTCGACACATAATTTTCACCGAAGTGAATCGCTATTGAGTTAGATAAAAACATATGATTTTAGCGAGTTGGGCCTTAAAGCCCAATAAGTTGTTTTTAAGCTCTTATGATAAGCTAGCTTATCTAAACTTTTTGATATGAAATAGAACAAGAAAAATGATATTTTTGATGAGCCCAACTCGTCTCACGAAGTACGGATTTTAAAACGTTATCGGGCCTTATTTTCAACTCGTTAAAGGCCCATAAGCTGAAAAATAAGCTTTTAACCAAATATGCAGCTGAAATAAGCTTATTATTTATTAAATAAGCCACGTAAATTATTATATAATTTTTCTAATCATTTTTGTAATTTTGGACTAAAAATTTAACGCGACGACACCTAGAAGGACTAAAATTGTAAATATTGAAAAGTGAGGACTAAAACTGTAAAAACAAAAACATAAGGATAAAAATTGATAATATTTAATATTCTAAGCCTAGGTTTGACTATTTGACAATTAGAGGACTATAATTGTAATTTATTTATAAAAAAGACTAACGGTGTAACGCAAACGTCGTTAGAGTAAAAATAGTAAATTTGGAAAAAAGTCAAGGACTAAACATATTCTATTTAACATTCTTATGTATTTTCTATTTTGTAAATTTATTTCATATGCATTTAAAACTTTCATTTTTATTTATATATATTATTTAACGTAACGTTAATAATATATATAACGAAATTTCAAAAATTAATATTATTACTTGTGGTTAAAAAGGTAAAACTTCGATGGATAATTTAAATAACGTATTTTGTCATATCATGCATAGCATAAGAATTACACTGCACATCATCTGTTCGTCATAACGAATAATTATTATTCGTTATTCGTACGTATTTACCAAATGGTATTTAGTCAAATTCTCAGATAAATCTATTTATCAGGTTGTATTTCGAAGCCGTTATCATAAATTCGTCCGACTTTATTTTCTTCATTTCAGTATCAATCAAGGTGAGTCATAGCCTCACATTTACTTATTTTCAAACTCTGTGAGGGGGATACATGTTATAAACAGATCACAAGTAATTTTCTGTATGCTACCTGACTTGATATATGCCTAAGTTACCTATTGCCGAAAGACCCTTGATCATGAGCCATTAATCACTGTTATGTGAACGCGAATATAATGAATAGATCTATTTAAGATTTGACAGCCTATCCCATTAATACTTGACGGAATGCCATTATGCATATGGTTAGTCGTATTAGTCGTGATATATTATATTTGAGTAAAAATAGGACCCGTCCAAATCACCACCAAGACCACGATGAAACACCACTTTTGTACTTCTTTTTTATCGATCATAAATGGAGAAAAGAGAGCGTGCAGCAGCCGTATTTTATTTGATAGGTTTAGGGTTTTCGTTTTTATATTTTATGTTTTGTCAAATATGTGTGTTGTGATCAACTCGGCTGTTAAGAAGGAATCAAGGAGAGATAATTTGGTAAACTCCCGTGATTATTGGGTAAGTAGAAATTCGGTCAAATGGAACAAGAATGGGGAGAGTAAATGCGGTAACAAATCGTAATTTGTGGAATGAGTTATAAGACTAAATAACTTCCTAATAAATTCATGCACCTAGTCTAATATTTGGACCATGTATTTGTGTAAAATTTAAAATGAAATTCGGCCCTAGGACAACTTAGAAAACGTGTGATGTGTTCTTCCATAATGTACAAGTCATATAAAATTTTACTTATCATAAGTTTAATTTTATTCGAATAAACGTCGGTGGTTCAAATATTAACGAACTTACATACTTAGGTTATAATCATCAAGGTTTATAACTATAGAGGTATTTTGGGTATTTTAGATGTTCAAGATTTTCGGGTTTTACAATTCTTCCCCTCTAATAAGAAAATTTTCGTCCTCGAAAATTGAAGTCGTAAAGTTAGACGTAGTCATAGCAAATCACAAAAGTCGTCGCAAATAACCTCACTCTCGAGGAAGTTATTCCAAAAGAATCTTCACAATGAAATAGTTCCTCATGACTCGATCCGAACAAAATAGGATAGCCTCGGCTCTCCACAGAAAACAAATATGATCCAACGAATACGAAAATGACATGAAACAGATGATAGTCGTAATCTCACAAAGAGATACATGAACATCAGATGAATTTGGAGTGAATACGAAAGTGATACCAAATGGTAGAAAATTTCGCAAATCTAATCTGGTTCTAAACGAGCTAAGGAATGTGCTAAAAATATGAGAAGCATAAATCGAATTATCGGACATAATCAGAGTTTCCTAAAGAGGTTGGTAACCTATTCGCACTGAGGATTAAGTAAGCATATATCGGAGTATCGAGTCGTATCAGAATATATAATGGAATAGGTAAGATAACTGCACGGATAAGAATGAATCTAAGGACTAACGTATCACGAACTAAATCTTCTTATATGTCAACACATCTAACTCTTCTGTACGAAAACATCATTCGGAACACACAAATCCTGGTCTAAGGTTTCAAAGCTCCTCTTCCACAATGATAACTTTTCTATTAGTTGTTATAATCAACTCTAATCATTCAATGAGCAGCTTCTCGACTTAATTCAACCAAAGGTGTTCTACATTTCCGTTCATACACTAACTGAAAGGACAAACTTTGTCCTTGCATGCCATCAATCTTAGTGAGCAAACACAATCAGACCACACACTTGTCAACTTCCTGCTCAACACTTCTTCCAAGTTTAAATAGTTATCCTGCTTACCCATCAGTCTGTAGATGAAAGGCATAACTATACTTGAGTCTGGTCCCTCAAGCCTTCAGTAGTTCTTCTTGGGACTGTGAGGTAAAAGCGCAAATCTCTGACACGATCACTGCAGGTGCGCCATGCAATTGAGAAATCTTATGTCGGAGGATTTATGCCAACTTGCTAACAGAATACACATCCTAAGAGGCAAAAGTGAGCTGACTAACTTAAACGATCTACCATAACTCAAATTATGTCATCCTTCTTAATTGTGCATGGAGATTCCGTTCCAAGGTTCATGAAATTCAAATCCTGCTTTAGATCCCTTATACATCTTAGTACAACCAAGAGGGATAGAAAAAGTAGAACTGTGCCTCAATCGTAACAATTTCTTTCCAGTTTCCTAACACAGATCATAGTTTACCATCTTGCTCTTGAGTTTTCCTAATATCTGAAATTGGATTCCATCTTCATGTGAGATATTTCTTCAAGTCTTGAGAGCAAACACCACTGCCGCCAACTCCAAGTCACGCATTGAACAATTCTCCTCTAGCGGTTCTAGTTGCATAAGCAACAACTTCCCCGTGCTGCATAAGGGCATACCAAGTCTTCTTCTCGAAATGTCTCAAAATTGATACTCATCTGAAGGTATGGAAGCTAATTTCTATTTCAGCTTTTCCAAAACTCCATTCTCATCCAAGCTAAGCTTCTCTTCCATACTCATAAATTCATCAATGGTAACGCAAGTCGTGAACATCTTCCAACCAATGTCATGCTTCCAGAATATACAAATGATCCTCATATTTCCAACATATTACGAAAGTGATTCTCATGTCTCTTCTTCGTCTCTGAATGTACTAAGATGTCATACTATGACAACTTGTCTAAGTACTCACGAAAGAAACGATTCATCAATTCCATGGAATAGTCAAAACATCAGCTAATACTATTAGCATCACTAACAGTCATAAAGGTTGTTACGAATACGAAAGGCAATTCCAGAATAACTTCAAGCCATAACTCCGTCAAAAGAAAACTCCGCGTACTAAAGTAAATCAGACACATCATCAATTCGAAATCGGAAAAATAATGGTTTTCTAACGGTAATGCGGTTCAGCTTCCAGAGGTCAACACATAATCTTCTGCTATCATTCTTCTTCATCGCGAATAAAATTGTAGTACTCCAAGAAGATACACTTAGATAAACAAACCATCTTCTAGTTTTCGGTTGCTGCTCCTCCAGTTTTCTCAATTCAACTGGTGCTAATGAATATAGAGTTTTCAAGAACAGGCAAAACATCATTTTATACAAAGAAGGTTCTGTCTCATCAAACCTTACTGTTCTGAGGTACTTCTCAAAGACGTCCTATGAACCCCATAAGTTCAAGTTATATGATGTAATTATTATCACGTTGGCCAGGCGTCATAATACTTGCATCATATAAACCTGCCTTTTTGGAACTCATATTCAACCTCGAGTCGTGACTAACCAATCTCTTAGTGCTAGGTCAAAGCAAATTCACAATCTGGTGTAAATCTTGGTGGTTCATTCAGGGATTATATCAGAAAATCTCAGATCGCAATATGACTCTCAAGGTGAGATTCATCCCACGGGGAACAAGAATAGATGCTAGGGAAAATTTTACAACCGTGAAAATAACGTACGAGTTTCCAGGTTAGCAAGGATAACAAAAGTTTAACAATCGGAAATCATGATAGAAGTAAATCAGAGTGGTTCAAAATGTCAAAGGAGAGACGTAGTATCATAGTAGTTAGCATCTTGATGCTCAGTGAACCAATCCATACCGGAATAATATCGAATTTAACATTCCAAGGAAGGACAGATAAGCATAGTAAACCTTATCATTCAGAAGTGAGGGAGACATTCCTATACTCGTGATTAATTACCACAAGATTTCTCATAGGAATTGAAATGAATATGGCAAAATCTAATAGTGTAGGAAGACTTAGATAAGCTCAGCAAAAGTAAGAGAAATCACAGAATGTGTCATACACCTCATGGTCATACAAATTCTCAGAATGCTCGAAGAGGCATCTAAATGGTTAACAAATGAATCAGAGGCTAAAATCAAACAGGAATGAAGTTTATGTAATGTCAAACATTACTACAGAATTCTCAACGCGTTCTAAACTTACTTAGTCACTAATCTCATGTTGTGTAGAATCATAAGTTTCAAATCTCCGGGAGGTGAAATCTAAAAAGGGCTTAACTAAAACCAAAGCACGAATTAGAGCGATACGGAAGCAAAGGATAATTAAACAAATGCCCTATAGTCTACCCAATCCTCACTGGTCATAACTTAAGTTTCAGAGTGGAAATCCTACAGCGAGTTCTCAAAGGTTGTTTCATAACTCCCATGGTGCAAAACTTAAAGGCCTAATACTCACAGGTCATAGCCTAAGCTCTACGGGTTTTGAATCCGCCGATCAAACCTGTCTCTGATACCAAAATTGTAACACCCCAACCCGAAAAGGGCTAAAGTGTAACATTTTGGGGTCATATCAGAACACAAGTAAACGGAAATACATTACTAATATAAGGGTTAAAAAGAAAATCTGAATACATGATAAGGTGCTAACTCTAAATATTACAACTTCCAAACTAAATACAAACTAATAACGAAGAGAACTTTGAGCGCAAATCTAAACCATGGGAAGCTAACAACGGTGTAGTCCACTAAGAGCTCCTAAGCACTCTTCACCCAACCCAGCTTCCTTCTAAAACCTGCCGCAGGAAAAGAAATGCGGCTGAGCTTAAAAAGCCCAGTGAACAGATATAAATAAATGAAAACTAATAAACAAAGGAAAACGAAAGCGAATGCGAAATGAGTCCAAGCAAACCTTCTAAGACAAATGTCAAGGAATATGGAACATATAGTAGGACTAACAGAATATAATCAAGGGAAATACGAATATGGAATATCAAACGAATCAAATGAAAATGAAATGGATCATAAATGTAATCAATTGAAAAGAAAACAAACATAAGTTAATCACAACAGAGAAGACAAGATAATAAGGATCATATAAAAGTAGAACTAATAGAAATGCCCAACAAATACTAATGCGCACATAGGAGTGATCATCTCCAAATGTATTATGTGAAAGGGGTGTATTGCACACACACCAACATTCACCAAATAATACTAAACAAAGTACCTAGGATGCATCCATACGCTCCCTGCAAAACAGATATATATGCACAAAGCTCTAGGCTAAGTAAACATATACAATAATAAATATAGGCCTGAATAGCTATAGCATAATAGGGAACGCTGTGGACAAAAACCCACCTCCACAGATAGTGTCAATACCACTGGTGCATCAGTAGCAAGGCCATGGACTCCCCATGACTGGCTAATAATTCTAACACATAAAGGCAAAACATATAATGGGCCAAATAGGAAATGCTATAGGAAAGAAGTATAGCACTCAAACGAATATCAAGCTCATATCAATGTCAAGTATCAACAAATATAAATCAAACAAAGGGAACATAGCAATGGCTTAGGGAATCTTATAACGAATCAAAGATCAAGATCAGGTCATTAGAGAGAAAGCACCCTTACTGAAAAAGGGTAGAATATATGTACCTCAAACCGCTAACGAAACCATATCACACATAAGAATAGGAAGTCACTCCTTCTTCAGCGAATCTACACGAATTCACGATCGCCTTATTATTAACTTACTCTAAATCAGATTACTCATTTTAGTCGGCTTTCATTTTTAGTAACTTTCCTTTTATAGCAACTTCCAAAAAATAGTAACTTTCTAAAAATAGTAAGTTTCTTCTTTAAGTAGTTCACCATTTTAAGTAATTTTCTATTTTAGGCAGGTTTCCTGAATTATCAAGTTTCCATATTTAGTAAGTTTCCTGAATTAATGCATTTCCCGAAATAGCAACATTAGCCATTAATGATACAAATTAATACTTAATTTATTTAAAATACTCAAAAAGAAACATTATTAGTAGATTAGAGTTAATTATGATATCATTGCAAGTTTAAGGTCTAAAGTGTCAAAATAGCAAAGTGTAGGGTCTAAAGTGTCATTTATCAAATAGATCATATTTTAGTTTAACTAATATGCAAACTCCTTCTCTTTCGTATGAACTTGTTACTGAAACATGCCGAAAACGATTCGAACTTCTTATTACTTGTTCCATTTTCTTGTTTTAACAAGGTTGTCGAGCCACCAAATGAATACTCAAAACACACACAAGCATACGTTTAAGAATCGATATATATAGGTTTGGTTCCTCGTTATATTATGTAAACATGGTCCCGATTTCATGTGATCTTTATATAATTTCATGCGACTACGATTCGTAAAACATGCATGCATTCATATAATAGTTTCATACGTATATATTAAATATATTTTTAACCCGAAATCGATTCGACCTCTTTTCACGTTTATAAAACAAGTTGTGGTTTCTGTTTATGTTTTCATGACATCTGAACACGTCTCAAGTCCTTTTTAAATCCATATATTTGAATAGGTTACTAGTCTTGGTGCCCTTTTTATTTTCTAACCATACGCCAAGATGAAACTATCACGTTCAAAACTCTTTACCATTTGATTTATACAAGTTGTGGTCTTTATTATTAGCATTTGTGTCATACGAATGAAAGAAAAACTAGCGTGTTCCAAACTCATTATTATTCGATCCTTATAAGTTAACAAGTTTCAGCTGATTAGTTAAAGTTACCCAAATCGTCATATTATGTGGTTCACTTATTCGAAAAAAGAAAAAAAAATTTAAAGAGAAAAACATGAACACCTTATAGCAGATTAAGGACATGACAAGTGACAATTCCGATTTCATGTGTTGCTATATTCAAATGAATTACTTGGTTGATCAGGATGATTTAAACACGAAATAAAAGAGAACAATAAAGAAGAAGAAAATGAACAAAGCTTAGGGTTACGTTACCCTTGTTGCGTGACGAAATGAGAACAGGAAACCATGATCGAACACAACCCTTACTCCAGCCGAACCACAACCAATACCACCTCCTTCGAGCAGTTTTAACCCACGAAAAAGGACCCTATTTCGAACCAGCAGTACCACGTCCAAATCACCACCAAGACCACGATCAAACACCAGTTTTGTACTTCTTTTTGATCGATCAGAAATGGAGAAAAGAGAGTGCGCAGCAGCCGTATTTTATTTGATAGGTTTAGGGTTTTCGTTTTTATATTTTATGTTTTGTCAAATATGTGTGTTGTGATCAACTCGGCTGTTAAGAAGGAATCATGGAGAGATAATTTGGTAAACTCCCGTGATTATTGGGTAAGTAGAAATTCGGTCAAATGGAACAAGAATGGGGAGAGTAAATGGGGTAACAAATCGTAATTTGTGGAATGAGTTATAAGACTAAATAACTTCCTAATAAATTCATACACCTAGTCTAATATTTGGACCATGTATTTGTGCAAAATTTAAAATGAAATTCGGCCCTAGGACAACTTAGAAAACGTGTGATGTGTTCTTCCATAATGTACAAGTCATATAAAATTTTACTTATCATAAGTTTAATTTTATTCGAATAAACGTCGGTGGTTCAAATATTAACGAACTTACATACTTAGGTTATAATCATCAAGGTTTAAAACTATAGAGGTATTTTGGGTATTTTAGATGTTCAAGATTTTCGGGTTTTACAATTCTTCCCCTCTAATAAGAAAATTTTCGTCCTCGAAAATTGAAGTCGTAAAGTTAGACGTAGTCATAGCAAATCACAAAAGTCGTCGCAAATAACCTCACTCTCGGGGAAGTTATTCCAAAAGAATATTCACAACGAAATAGTTCCTCGTGACTCGATCCGAACAAAATAGGATAGCCTCGGCTCTCCACAGAAAACAAATATGATCCAACGAATACGAAAATGACATGAAACAGATGATAGTCGTAATCTCACAAAGAGATACATGAACATCAGATGAATTTGGAGTGAATACGAAAGTGATACCAAATGGTAGAAAACTTAGCGAAGCTAATCTGGTTCTAAACGAGCTAAGAAATGTGCTAAAAATATGAGAAGCATAAATCGAATTATCGGACATAATCAGAGTTTCCTAAAGAGGTTGGTAACCTATTCGTACAGACGATTAAGTAAGCATATATCGGAGTATCGAGTCGTATCAGAATATATAATGGAATAGGTAAGATAACTGCACGGATAAGAATGAATCTAAGGACTAACGTATCACGAACTAAATCTTCTTATATGTCAACACATCTAACTCTTCTGTACGAAAACGTCATTCGAAAGACACAAATCCTGGTCTAAGGTTTCAAAGCTCCTCTTCCAAAATGATAACTTTTTTATTAGTTGTTATAACCAACTCTAATCATTCAATGAGCAGCTTCTCGACTTAATTCAACTGAAGGTGTTCTACATTTCCGTTCATACACTATCTGAAAGGACAAACTTTGTCCTTGCATGCCATCTGTAACCCGTCAAGGGTAAAGATATCACAATAAATAGTGTCCAACAGAGCAAAACACAAGCTTTATACTTTAATAATACAATGAGTACAAGGTTACAAATGAATTCCAAAATAAGGGAATTACAATAATAAAACCATGTCCATAAAATAAGGGAACTCTAAGTTTGGTCCACACTCTCTTAACCCCAAAGCTAAACCCCGCATCCTAGCTTAAGTACCTGCCGCATGGAAAAGAAAACGCGGCTGAGCATAAAAAGCTCAGTGAACAGATATGATGATAACAAGCACATCAAGTAATAAGATAAGAGAGTATGAATAGAAATTACATATGGTGTCACAAGGTATATCAAAAAAATTTCAAGGTTGAATATGAAAAGTCATCAAGGTTAAGTATCCCGAATCGTCAAGTGTAATAGCAATGATTAACTAGTTTCAAGGATCGTCAAGTATAATGTCAAGGGTTTAAGTATAGTGTCAAAGGTTACCAAGTTTCATGGTTTCCAAGAATTAAGCAAGATCAAGTATCAATAGTTTGCAAAGTCAAGTACCAAGAGTCAAGTATCAAGTGTCAAGTATCAAGTATTAGGTATCAAGTATCAAGTGTCAAGTGTCAAGTGTCAAGTGTCAAGTGTCAAGTGTCAAGGCTATCAGGTGTCAAGTGTCAAGGGTCAAGGCTATCAGGTGTCAAGGGTCAAGGCTATCAGGTGTCAAGTGTCAAGGGTCAAGGCTATCAGGTGTCAAGTGTCAAGGCTATCAGGTGGCAAGTGTCAAGGCTATCAGTATTTAACCCCCAGGCACACAAATATCAAGTCAAGTATCCCAAGATGGAGTGATCAAGTCCCAAGATGTGAGGGGCTGTAATGCACACACGCCCAGTCACCAAGTAATATATATCATGTAGTCCATATCATAATCAAGATGGCCGTAGCCCAAGACAAGTCAAGACAAATCTAGGATGCATCCATACGCCCCTGCTGGCCAATAACAATAATCATAATAATCATAGCAACAGTAGATCACAAGAATCAGGGACGGTGTAGTACATCTCTCCAACCACACTAGAGTACATAACATTGGTGCATCAATGATATGGTTGTGGCTACTCCACAACAAGTAGCTCCTGGTTAAAATACTGATGGGTCAAGGGTTCATGGTTCAATGTCATGTACAAGTGGTCAAGTCATAATCAAGGGTTCAAGTCAAGGTTCAATTATCAAGGTCAATATCAAGGTTCAATATCAAGGGTCAATATCAAGGCTCAATATCAAGGGTTCAATATCAAGGGTTCAATATCAAGGGTTCAATACCAAGCAATATAAGAGAGAGAGAAAAAAGGTCATGAGAGAGAAAGAAGTTGTACTCTTGCTGAAAGAGTACGGAATATCTGTACCTTAGTCCAAATGCAAAAGCAAGGTCAAACAATCAAGAAGTAGTGGATCACTCCCGCTTCACCGAACCTAGAAGAGAATGGATACGAATCAAGACGAGTTCATTTCACATAAGTTACCTCTTTTAGTTATCTTCCAATTTTTAGAAACTTTCCATAATTAGCAGATTACCCAATTTAGCAAGTTTTCCAATGTTAGAATATTCTTATAGGTTAGTTTTAATACCATATCAAGTTTCATAGCCTCATGCATCACGGATTTCATTTTATAGTCATTTTCTGAGATTAGGGTTTCGTTAGATCACCGAACATGTTTTGGGGCAAAAAGTGTCAATATAACAAGTTAGGGGTCACAAGTGATGATATTCACATTGTAATACATAAACATAAGTCAAGGATGCCAAATATGTCAAATTAATATATAAATCACATAATTAATCACATAACCACATAAATCCATCAAGTATCATAAAATGTCAATTTTAGTCCCTCTTATATTAATTCAAGTCGAAATTCATTTAATTACAATAATAGTCCCTCCATTTAAACCAAATACAAATTATACTTTTTTAATTATATAAATTACAATAAAATCCTTTTAATTACAAAACTTACACTTTCTACCATTTTTATAATTTATACGAATCACCCTTTATATTTATATAAGTTTCCAAAACAAACCCTTGCATTTATATAATTTCAATTCGCCCCTTTTCATATTTAATTTACAATTTACACCCTTTAATTATCAAAATCACATAACACACCCCCATACTGATTTTATACAGATTTCCCATGTACTTTTATAATTAACAAAAATAACCCTTAGGTTTAATAAATTACCAAACACCCCCTTATATATCAAAAAGTGCAATCGGTATATATTTAATTTACACACCCTTAACCCTAATTTTTCCAAAACCCTAAAACATTAATTTTCAATCAATAATATCATAAATGAAACTGTAAAAATAAGAAACCCTAGTTTAATAGGCAAATCGATCTCTTTTCAATTTTTCTTCAAATCGGTAAAAACAAAATAATTCCCACAACGATTTACAAGCTTCAAATAATTTTTAATCTATTTTATATGAGTAATATAAACATGTATAAGCATTGAAAAAATATGAACAAGGCCCAGAAAAATATATGTAGCCGATTATCAATTTTCCTTTTTTTTAGGGTTTTTGATTGTGTTTTAATTCAAACGATTTTTCTGGAGTGCATGGATATTTTTCCCACGTCTCATATTAATCTTAGAACATATAAAATTACCTTGTTGAATAATTAACGAGTGAAAAGGAGCAGAACAATTCTTTCTTCTCGGTTTGGAATAATTGAACAACTAAAACTCCAACCTTCGAACCAAGCTATCCCAGCCACACCCACTATTTTTATAACCTTCCTTGGATACGAAAGAACCCACGAAAATTATTCAAGAACTCCCAAGAGGTATGAGCCATTGTTTGGGATTTTTGAGGTGTTTTTAGGGTTTTGAAAAATGTATAAAGTGTGGAAATTAAATTGAATCCGTGTATAGGGAGGGGGGTTGAGTGATTTTCGGCCCATAAACTGATTTGCTAACTATTTCCAAGTATATCATGCTATTATCTTTAATTTATGCATTTAAATCATTAAAATGTGTACACAAAAATGTATTTCGGCCCAATTCCAACAAAATAAATGTGTCAAGTATTTTTATGGCATCTATAATATTATAATGTTCATATAAAAATTATCATATGTCATAGGCTGTCAATTATTAAGTGTTTGTGATTTATTTGGTGTTTATAAGTGTTTTATTGAAATTTTTAAATATCAAGGGCATTTTAGTAATTTCACTTATTATGGAATTTGTGGGTTTTACAACTATTCCCCCCCCCCCCAAAAAGAATTTTCGTTCGTGAAAATGAATGAAGAAATAGGTAACGTAACAAACGAGAGTTTACCAGATTACACAGGAAGATGGGGGTAGCTGGCTCGCATAGACTCCTCGGTCTGTCAGGTAGCCTCACGTGGTGGATGGTTCTTCCAAGGAACTTTAACAAAATAAAAAACTTATTTCTCATGACTCTCTCCTGTCTATCAAGAGTTTGCAAGTGACATATCTGGTTGAATATGATCAAAAGGGTATGACACCATATGTAGAGGATGATAATTGTATCTTCTGGAAAGTTCATATGAGATACGAACAGAATTTCAAGTCAAGTTAACTGTATCGAGCAGTAGAGATCTCTTCAAAGAGTTTGAGATTGGTGACAGTTGTATCGAGGTCAACAAAATACAAAATCGAGAGTTAACTTTTAATCCAATTATCCAACGAACAGATGTAGAGTCAACGCATAGGTAGAATGAACCTAAAGTCTCACCAGTCGCAGAAATTTCAATGGAGTTCAAATTCTAAACTTCTTAGATACTCCCCAAGATATCCTATAACCACAATAACTGCACGTTATATGATGTGAGTATTATCACGTTGGTCAGGCGTCATAATACTAGCATCATATAAATATGCTCTCATGATGGTCATACTTTATCACGAGTCGTAAACAAACAAGTCAATCTTAGTTCACCTATTACTTCTATCACTTAAGAGGTCAACCGACATCAAACGTCATAACCAAGAGGAACATCAATAACAAGACAGCGGAAGTCTCAATGAATAACTAGAGGAAAACAAGACTACTCGCAAGAGTAACGGAATTCTAACATATCAACAATCAAGGTACGTTGTCTCAAAAGCATCCATCTTCCCAAAATTTGCCAAATTTCCAAAACAAGACTAATATCAAGCATACGCAGAATGAACACGAAACAGAGATGATATTGGAGAACCTAAATCATCCAAGGATCACATTACCAAGTAACGAAACTCAAGAATTTAACAAGAGTGAGCATTAGTTAACATAAACTTCATCTTCCACACAATCAACTCTTTCAAACAACAAAATGGTTTGTTCCAAAGATCACCGATACTAAACATCAAATGTCTTCAAGTCCAAGCAATCTATCTTCTTTTGTCTATCAATCTGGAAATGACACAAAACTGTGATCTTGAGTCTGATTCATCAAGCCTTCCGCAGTTCTTCTTGGAATGCGATGGAGTAATGCAAATTCTGACACGACCTTTAAATTTCTTCATCATCCAGTCTGCTTCCACTCTTAATTCATCTTAGTACAACCAAGATGAATAGGGAAGTAAAACTGCATGTCTTCATCAGCTCCAGGTTTGCCACTTTGCCCAGCGCTTGTTCCCTGCATCGTCAACACTTCTGTCTTGTAAGGAGTGTCTTCACTCTTCATGGTAGCCACTGTTGTTGACAATTCCAGGTCAGGCAGTGAAGTTAATCTTCTCATAAGTTTCTAGTTGACGCAAACTGGTAATCATCTTCCAAGATTCTTCTGTAAGATTTAAAAGACTAGAGTTTCAAATTTATTGTCGGTCTTGATCACTTGGTGCAAATTTCAGATCTTGCGGAATATAAAGAGATATTCTAATCTAAGAACACCGTTGTCCAACAATTATCAATCTCCCCAAAAATGCACAAGTGGTCGCCAAATTTCAACAAGGTACAAAATAGTTTCCATGTCCTTTCTCGTCCTCGAATGTACTATTACGTCATACCATGACTGTTTGTCCAAGTACTCACGAGAAAACGGTATTTTACAGTTTCACAAGATGGTCAGAGCTTTAGCTAATACCATTAGCGTCACTAACCGTCATAGTAGTCGTCACGAATACGGAAAGCGATTTCAAAATAACCTCCACTCATAACTCCATTTCAAAACATACCACAATGTCGTACTATACAATTTCTCCAAATATTCACGAAAACATAACCTCATCATGTACACGAAAATAGTTGACGTGATAGCCAATACAATTGGAATAGTTAACTTATTATCACAAAATACAATTACGGCCTCACAATCATCTTAAGAAACCTTCACGTTCACTCTACGTCGTCTTTCCTCTTCTTCACCAATAAAACTGATATACTTCACGGCTTACTCTTGGTTAGTAACCTATTTCTTAGAAGTTCTTTCATTTGTTTCTTCAGTCTTTCAAGTGAAGTCATCGGGAACGGATTTTCAAGGGTAGGTCCAAAATTATATCAAGGTAAACAGAATTGTAACTACATTCGTCAAACCAGACGGATAGTTCACGAATTAGGATCAAGTGTAAGGTTTATCAAGAGTCTTTAGGCGGACAAGTCAGCTATTCGAAAAGGTTGGAAGTTTGCTCAACTTCATAGCCCAAGTGTGCCTTATTACGAATACGAACATTGTATTGTTGTCAAAATGATACGCGTGGAATGCTAGTTGCTAACACCGTCAATGGGGTCAAAAGATGAGAATTATCCGAAAGAAACGGAATTAATCAAGTCAATTAATTTAGGGTGCAAAACCCTCGTACCAATACTTCTAAAATCATCAAGATTCCCATAATAATTAACTGATGAATACAAGCAAGATTGCCGTAACAAAGCGCACAAGAGGGAAACTTAATTCAAAATTTTAATACAATGAGAGTAACTTGAAAATGGAAATGAAATTTGAAGTTAAACAAAAGAGTAAAAGAAACTAGTTCATGATTAAAAATTCCCTTCATTTAACTTGGATTATAGCGGCTGGTCGCCGTAGACTCTAGATCGGAGTCCACATCATTCTCTTCCTTCTCCTCCTCTCTTTCACTAATCCGGCCATTCTTATTATTCTCGTGTTGCGGCAAAAGGCGGCTAGCGAAGCCACTTTTGCAATCTCTCTCTTCTTCTTCTGCCAACTCATGGCAATTTCCGCAATACTTGGTGCCAATACTTTTGTTATCAATTGTTGTAGTTTTATACTTCTCTTTCTTCTTGTCCTCCGCCTTCTGGCAGCCCGTAGCATTAACAGTAGTTCCTTTACTCGTACTTACGCGCTGGGTCTGTCTCAAAACATCCTTTATGGCTTGAGTCACCATTTTCTTTCGGTCTTCGTTAGGTGATCCAAAGTGACGAGATTTAACCATCTGAACGGTTACCAATTGATCAGGATAGGGAAGTCAAGAATAAACACGAAATGTAAAGGTATGCCGAAGGAAGCCTAATATCTACCCAATCCTCATAGGTATAAACTTAAGTTCGCACAGGGAAGAATCCTAAATCAAGTTCTCAAGGTGTTCATCAATGTTCCTACAGTGGAAACCTAATGGTCCCAAAACTCACAGGTCCAGGTTATGTATTATAAGTCGTCAGCCTGGTCTTTGATACCATAAATTGTAACACCCCAACCCGTCAAGGGTAAAGATATCACAATAAATAGTGTCCAACAGAGCAAAACACAAGCTTTATACTTTAATAATACAATGAGTACAAGGTTACAAATGAATTCCAAAATAAGGGAATTACAAAAATAAAACCATGTCCATAATATAAGGGAACTCTAAGTCTGGTCCATACTCTCTCATCCCCAAAGCTAAACCCCGCATCCTAGCTTAAGTACCTGCCGCATGAAAAAGAAAACGCGGCTGAGCATAAAAAGCTCAGTGAACAGATATGATGATAACAAGCACATCAAGTAATAAGATAAGAGAGTATGAATAGAAATTACATATGGTGTCACAAGGTATATCAAAGAATTTTCAAGGTTAAATATGAAAAGTCATCAAGGTTAAGTATCCCGAATCGTCAAGTGTAATAGCAATGATTAACTAGTTTCATGGATCGTCAAGTATAATGTCAAGGGTTTAAGTATAGTGTCAAAGGTTACGAAGTTTCAAGGTTTCCAAGAATTAAGCAAGATCAAGTATCAGTAGTTTGCAAGGTCAAGTACCAAGAGTCAAGTATCAAGTGTCAAGTATCAAGTATTAGGTATCAAGTATCAAGTGTCAAGTGTCAAGGCTATCAGGTGTCAAGTGTCAAGGGTCAAGGCTATCAGGTGTCAAGTGTCAAGGGTCAAGGCTATCAGGTGTCAAGTGTCAATGGTCAAGGCTATCAGGTGTCAAGTGTCAAGGCTATCAGTATTTAACCCCCAAGCACACAAATATCAAGTCAAGTATCCCAAGATGGAGTGATCAACACCCAAGATGTGAGGGGCTGTAATGCACACACGCCCAGTCACCAAGTAATATATATCATGTAGTCCATATCATAATCAAGATGGCCGTAGCCCAAGATAAGTCAAGACAAATCTAGGATGCATCCATACGCCCCTGCTGGCCAATAACAATAATCATAATAATCATAGCAACAGTAGATCACAAGAATCAGGGACGGTGTAGTACATCTCTCCAACCACACTAGAGTACATAACATTGGTGCATCAATGCTATGGTTGTGGCTACTCCACAACAAGTAGCTCCTGGGTAAAATACTGATGGGTCAAGGGTTCATGGTTCAATGTCATGTACAAGTGGTCAAGTCATAATCAAGGGTTCAAGTCAAGGTTCAATTATCAAGGTCAATATCAAGGTTCAATATCAAGGGTCAATATCAAGGCTCAATATCAAGGGTTCAATATCAAGCAATATAAGAGAGAGAGAGAAAAGGTCATGAGAGAGAAAGAAGTTGTACTCTTGCTGAAAGAGTACGGAATATCTGTACCTTAGTCCAAACGCAAAACCAAGGTCAAACAATCAAGAAGTAGTGGATCACTCCCTCTTCACCGAACCTAGAAGAGAATGGATACGAATCAAGACGAGTTCATTTCACATAAGTTACCTCTTTTAGTTATCTTCCAATTTTTAGAAACTTTCCATAATTAGCAGATTACCCAATTTAGCAAGTTTTCCAATGTTAGAATATTCTTATAGGTTAGTTTTAATACCATATCAAGTTTCATAGCCTCATGCATCACGAATTTCATTTTATAGTCATTTTCTGAGATTAGGGTTTCGTTAGATCACCGAACATGTTTTGGGGCAAAAAGTGTCAATATAACAAGTTAGGGGTCACAAGTGATGATATTCACATTGTAATACATAAACATAAGTCAAGGATGCCAAATATGTCAATTTTACACTTTACACACTTTAGTTTCGAAAGTTACAATTTAATCCCTTAATTATTCAAGTTACCATAATTAAACCTTTAATTAATAAAATTATCACATAAGCATCACAACTATACAAAAATGACAATTTCAGTCCCTCAAGTTATTTTAGGTCGAGATATGCATAATTACCCATATTTACATTTTTAGTCCCTCTAGTTATCATATTTATAATTTAAACCTTTCAATTATCAAATTAATATATAAATCACATAATTAATCACATAACCACATAAATCCATCAAGTATCATAAAATGTCAATTTTAGTCCCTCTTATATTAATTCAAGTCGAAATTCATTTAATTACAATAATAGTCCCTCCATTTAAACCAAATACAAATTATACTTTTTTAATTATATAAATTACAATAAAATCCTTTTAATTACAAAACTTACACTTTCTACCATTTTTATAATTTATACGAATCACCCTTTATATTTATATAAGTTTCCAAAACAAACCCTTGCATTTATATAATTTCAATTCGCCCCTTTTCATATTTAATTTACAATTTACACCCTTTAATTATCAAAATCACATAACACACCCCCATACTGATTTTATACAGATTTCCCATGTACTTTTATAATTAACAAAAATAACCCTTAGGTTTAATAAATTACCAAACACCCCCTTATATATCAAAAAGTGCAATCGGTATATATTTAATTTACACACCCTTAACCCTAATTTTTCCAAAACCCTAAAACATTAATTTTCAATCAATAATATCATAAATAAAACTGTAAAAATAAGAAACCCTAGTTTAATAGGCAAATCGATCTCTTTTCAATTTTTCTTCAAATCAGTAAAAACAAAATAATTCCCACAACGATTTCCAAGATTCAAATAATTTTTAATCTATTTTATATGAGTAATATAAACATGTATAAGCATCGAAAAAATATGAACAAGGCCCAGAAAATAATATGTAGCCGATTATCAATTTTCCTTGTTTTTAGGGTTTTTGATTGTGTTTTAATTCAAATGATTTTTCTGGAGTGCATGGGTATTTTTATCACGTCTCATATTAATATTAGAATATATAAAAATTACCTTGTTGAATAATTAATGAGTGAAAAGGAGCAGAACAATTCTTTCTTCTCGGTTTGGAATAATCGAACAACTAAAACTCCAACCTTCGAAGCAAGCTATCCCAGCCACACCCACTATTTTTCTAACCTTACTTGGGTATGAGAGAACCCACGAAAATTATTCAAGAACCCCCAAGAGGTATGAGCCGTCATTTGGGATTTTTGTGGTGTTTTTAGGGTTTTGAAAAATGTATAAAGTGTGGAAATTAAATTGAATCCGTGTATAGGGAGGAGGGTTGAGTGATTTTCGGCCCATAAACTGATTTGCAAACCATTTCCAAGTATATCATGCTATTATCTTTAATTTATGCATTTAAATCATTAAAATATGTATTCAAAAATGTATTTCGGCCCAATTCCAACAAAATAAATGTGTCAAGTATTTTTATGGCATCTATAATATTATAATGTTCATATAAAAATTATCATATGTCATAGGTTGTCAATTATTAAGTGTTTGTGATTTATTTGGTGTTTATAAGTGTTTTATTGAAATTTTTAAATATCAAGGGCATTTTAGTAATTTCACTTGTTATGGAATTTGTGGGTTATACACCATCAATCTTAGTGACCAAACACAATCAGACCACACACTTGTCAACTTCCTGCTCAACACTTCTTCCAAGTTTAAATAGTTATCATGCTTACCCATCAGTCTGTAGATGAAAGGCATAACTATACTTGAGTCTGGTCCCTCAAGCCTTCAATAGTTCTTCTTGGGACTGTGAGGTAAAAGCGCAAATCTCTGACACGATCACTGCAGGTGCGCCATGCAATTGAGAAATCTTATGTCGGAGGATTTATGCCAACTTGCTAACAGAATACATATCCTAAGAGGCAAAAGTGAGCTGACTAACTTAAACGATCCACCATAACTCAAATTATGTCATCCTTCTTAATTGTGCATGGAGATTTCGTTCCAAGGTTCATGAAATTCAAATCCTGCTTTAGATCCCTTATACATCTTAGTACAACCAAGAGGGATAGAAAAAGTAGAACTGTGCCTCAATCGTAACAATTTCTTTCCAGTCTCCTAACACAGATCATAGTTTACCATCTTGCTCTTGAGTTTTCCTAATATCTGAAATTGGATTCCATCTTCATGTGAGATATTTCTTCAAGTCTTGAGAGCAAACACCACTGCCGCCAACTCCAAGTCACGCATTGAACAATTCTCCTCAAGCGGTTCTAGTTGCATAAGCAACAACTTCCCCGTGCTGCATAAGGGCATACCAAGTCTTCTTCTCGAAATGTCTCAAAATTGATACTCATCTGAAGGTATGGAAGCTAATTTCTATTTCAGCTTTTCCAAAACTCCATTCTCATCCAAGCTAAGCTTCTCTTCCATACTCATAAATTCATCAATGGTAACGCAAGTCGTGAACATCTTCCAACCAATGTCATGCTTCCAGAATATACAAATGATCCTCATATTTCCAACATATTACGAAAGTGATTCTCATGTCTCTTCTTTGTCTCTGAATGTACTAAGATGTCATACTATGACAACTTGTCTAAGTACTCACGAAAGAAACGATTCATCAATTCCATGGAATAGTCAAAACATCGGCTAATACTATTAGCATCACTAACAGTCATAAAGGTTGTTACGTATATGAAAGGCAATTCCAGAATAACTTCAAGCCATAACTCCGTCAAAAGAAAACTCCACGTACTAAAGTAAATCAGACACATCATCAATTCGAAATCGGAAAAATAATGGTTTTCTAACGGTAATGCGGTTCAGCTTCCAGAGGTCAACACATAATCTTCTGCTATCATTCTTCTTCATCGCGAATAAAATTGTAGTACTCCAAGAAGATACACTTAGATAAACAAACCATCTTCTAGTTTTCGGTTGCTGCTCCTCCAGTTTTCTCAATTCAATTGGTGCTAATGAATATAGAGTTTTCAAGAACAGGCAAAACATCATTTTATACAAAGAAGGTTCTGTCTCATCAAACCTTACTGTTCTGAGGTACTTCTCAAAGACGTCCTATGAACCCCATAAGTTCAAGTTATATGATGTAATTATTATCACGTTGGCCAGGCGTCATAATACTTGCATCATATAAACCTGCCTTTTTGGAACTCATATTCAACCTCGAGTCGTGACTAACCAATCTCTTAGTGCTAGGTCAAAGCAAATTCACAATCTGGTGTAAATCTTGGTGGTTCATTCAGGGATTATATCAGAAAATCTCAGATCGCAATATGACTCTCAAGGTGAGATTCATCCCACGGGGAACAAGAATAGATGCTAGGAAAAATTTTACAACCGTGAAAATAACGTACGAGTTTCCAGGTTAGCAAGGATAACAAAAGTTTAACAATCGGAAATCATGATAGAAGTAAATCAGAGTGGTTCAAAATGTCAAAGGAGAGACGTAGTATCATAGTAGTTAGCATCTTGATGCTCAGTGAACCAATCCATACCAGAATAATATCGAATTTAACATTCCAAGGAAGGACAGATAAGCATAGTAAACCTTATCATTCAGAAGTGAGGGAGACATTCCTATACTCGTGATTAATTACCACAAGATTTCTCATAGGAATTGAAATGAATATGGCAAAATCTAATAGTGTAGGGAGACTTAGATAAGCTCAGCAAAAGTAAGAGAAATCACAGAATGTGTCATACACCTCATGGTCATACAAATTCTCAGAATGCTCGAAGAGGCATCTGAATGGTTAACAAATGAATCAGAGGCTAAAATCAAACAGGAATGAAGTTTATGTAATGTCAAACATTACTACAGAATTCTCAACGCGTTCTAAACTTACTTAGTCACTAATCTCATGTTGTGCAGAATCATAAGTTTCAAATCTCCGGGAGGAGAAATTTAAAAAGGGCTTAACTAAAACCAAAGCACGAATTAGAGTGATACGGAAGCAAAGGATAATTAAACAAATGCCCTATAGTCTACCCAATCCTCACTGGTCATAACTTAAGTTTTAGAGTGGAAATCCTACACGAGTTCTCAAAGGTTGTTTCATAACTCCCATGGCGCAAAACTTAAAGGCCTAATACTCACAGGTCATAGCCTAAGCTCTACGGGTTTTGAATCCGCCGATCAAACCTGTCTCTAATACCAAAATTGTAACACCCCAACCCGAAAAGGGCTAAAGTGTAACATTTTGGGATCATATCAGAACACAAGTAAACGGAAATACATTACTAATATAAGGGTTAAAAAGAAAATTTGAATACATGATAAGGTGCTAACTCTAAATGTTACAACTTCCAAACTAAATACAAACTAATAACGAAGAGAACTCTGAGCCCAAATGTAAACCATGGGAAGCTAACAACGGTGTAGTCCACTAAGAGCTCCTAAGCACTCTTCACCCAACCCAGCTTCCTTCTAAAACCTGCTGCAGGAAAGGAAATGCGGCTGAGCTTAAAAAGGCCAGTGAACAGATATAAACAAATGAAAACTAATAAAAAAAGGAAAACGAAAGCGAATGCGAAATGAGTCCAAGCAAACCTTCTAAGACAAATGTCAAGGAATATGGAACATATAGTAGGACTAACAGAATATAATCAAGGGAAATACGAATATGGAATATCAAACGAATCAAATGAAAATTAAATGGATCATAAATGTAATCAATTGAAAAGAAAACAAACATAAGTTAATCATAATAGAGAAGACAAGATAATAAGGATCATATAAAAGTAGAACTAATAGAAATGCCCAACAAATACTAATGCGCACATAGGAGTGATCATCTCCAAATGTACTATGTGAAAGGGGTGTATTGCACACACACCAACATTCACCAAATAATACTAAACAAAGTACCTAGGATGCATCCATACACTCCCTGCAAAACAGATATATATGCACAAAGCTCTAGGCTAAGTAAACATATACAATAATAAATATAGGCCTGAATAGCTATAGCATAATAGGGAACGCTGTGGACAAAAACCCACCTCCACAGATAGTGTCAATACCACTGGTGCATCAGTAGCAAGGCCATGGACTCCCCATGACTGGCTAATAATTCTAACACATAAAGGCAAAACATATAATGGGTCAAATAGGAAATGCTATAGGAAAGAAGTATAGCACTCAAACGAATATCAAGCTCATATCAATGTCAAGTATCAACAAATATAAATCAAACAAAGGGAACAT
Organism: Artemisia argyi; assembly: GCA_030686995.1. Taxonomy (NCBI): domain Eukaryota; kingdom Viridiplantae; phylum Streptophyta; class Magnoliopsida; order Asterales; family Asteraceae; genus Artemisia; species Artemisia argyi. The sequence goes on from CM060677.1 coordinate 188,286,445, forward strand.
AGCAATGGCTTAGGGAATCTTATAACGAATCAAAGATCAAGATCAGGTCATTAGAGAGAAAGCACCCTTACTGAAAAAGGGTAGAATATCTATACCTCAAACCGCTAACGAAACCATATCACACATAAGAATAGGAAGTCACTCCTTCTTCAGCGAATCAACACGAATTCACGATCGCCTTATTATTAACTTACTCTAAATCAGATTACTCATTTTAGTCGGCTTTCATTTTTAGTAACTTTCCACTTTTAGTAACTTTCCTTTTATAGCAATGATGCGTGGGAATCGCAACAGGCTTTACCTCTCGAGGGATCTTGAGAAGCTTACAACCCCCACCAGGCAATGTACCTGTTCGTTGTAGTATAGTATAGTGACAAGTACCGGGGGATTGATCGTTCAGCTTAGGAATAGTGTCGCTAGGATTAGAAAGCCTAAATACTAGTTCTAAAGATGAGGGATGATTATTTTTGTGTTTTTATATTTTTTAGAAAGCAAATTAAAATCTCGGGTTTTGGAAGAGTGGGCGGAATTAGTTGCTATTCAACTAACCCAATACTAAGATGCAATCAAAATAAAATACTAAAAATGAAAGTAAACTAATTTATACTAAAGTTGTGAGCAGTAATTTGAGAAAATGTGTTTACTTAGATTTCACTACTCCCTAGATATCTTTTACACGTTAATTACTTGTTATAATTGCATGGATGACGGATTGTATTCCTTAATACCATTCATGGGGTGGCACACATAACTCCCCAATTCTATGAGCTCTTATCTCCTCCTACACCATGCCCAGCACAACTATAGGGATTGTAAACAGTGGCTCATGCATTAAATACAACCAATAAAGACCTAGTGCGCGTTGGTTCATGTTTCTTAAGACGTTCAAGCATGTTACCAATTGGAGATCTGCCAGTTTTCTTAAGCCTAACATATAAATCATTCATCCAAGACAAGAATAAACAAGTAATCAACACATAATCAATATCTAGGTTTCATTAGATCTAAGCAAACACAAAAGAGATCTAGCCTAGCATGATAGAATTAAGACAAGAACATGATATAGACAACCAACACATAGACATATTGATTGAATTAGAAGAACACTTATCTTGATTAATCATGCAAGGTATCAAGGGGTTGGAACCCTTGAAAAACCTGTAAAGTTACACCAAAATCGTACTTAGGGTTTCTCCCAAAACTTCCCTTCTTAAATGTGAAAAATTAGAAAACTATATATAGGAAAAGGGGTCTGACGGCGTCAAGAATAAACTTGTGACGCCGTCACCTCGCCGCCAAAACTCTTCTCGGACTGCCTAGATCTACTTCTGACGCTGTCAAGACTTATACACTTCCAGGCCGTCATGACTCTTTTACTCTTGACGCCCTTCCTACGTGACGCCGTCAAAACTCTTCTGGGTCGTCATGGACTTTTACTCTTGACGCCGTCATAATCTTCCTCTTGACGCCGTCATGCACTGTTCCCAGCATGGAAAATTAAGACGTTGGCGTTTTCTTATCTTTTATGCTCCAAAAACGTTCGAATTGCTTCCTTTTCCAGATTTCACTCCCAAAGTACCTAAAATCACAAAAGGAACGATTTAGGGCAGTATTTGATCAAATAAATTCGGATTCGGGCTTAAATGACCCCCTAAAAATGGATCATTTTTCGCCTCATCATATACCCTTACACTTGAGATTTGCTTGTCCTCAAGCAAATGCGCTTTTATTCTACTCAAAAGACAAGTTAGGGGTCATTTAACACTAATATAAAAGTAATTACAACAAATAATCGTTCCACTAAAGACCAATAGACAAGCACGGAGGTTATACACAAGCACCTCACAAATAGTGTTTAGATACTCACATCTCTCGGGTGTAATAAAGTGTAAATTACAATATGGAAACGGAAGATATCTCTCATTACCTGTCATAGCAAAATAGATTACCATAGGCTTGGGAAAGGATCAAACCTCCACCACATGGCGTAAGCACCTATGATAAACTATCAAAGAGGTCTTTTAAAGGGTTGTAACGTTAGGTGTAGGGATATGAAATACACGGTTTTGTTGGATAAAGGAAGTTTTACTGGTGGCGAGTTAACAATCTTGGTTAATTACATGTACAAGATGGCGTTGCTAAGCCAAAACTAGACTCGACTTAAGCTAATAAATTGAAAATAACAAAAACATAAAATAAACATAGAATGAAACGGGATGGTAGTCCGTATGTTTTTTCTCTTTTTCCTTTTTCTATTTTTTTTTTTTTTTTTTTTTCATACACTCTTACCCTACCATCCAAAATAATACATCATAGGGGATGAGAATTCCCCTTACACTTGAATCTTTACATACTTTACAATTAACTAAACTAATGACTCGAATTAAGAAAATCAAAACACTTGGAGCACTTTTAAGATTAACGTACATATGGGGGTAATAATATTATGTTCTTCCCCATTACTCCATAAAATAAGTACTTACCCATGAGTCCCAATCGTCCCAAAACAATATGTACAAGGATATGACTCGAGTTAGCAACCATGTAATCAATTAGAAAGTTAACTTAGGGTTTAATAAATAACAATAATGCACTAAAAATGAGCGCATACACGGAAGGCTAAGGCGATTTGGTTATACATTTAAGTGGGGTGTAACAAATTCTTCCTCTAAATAAAATGCTTAAAGTTAGAAACGAAAAGATAGGCTCGGAGGGGTGTACTAGGGGTTTCGTGTACTAAAAATGAGTACAACGCTAAGGGTGTGGGAAAAATTAGTTGACTTAACTAGCCAAGTAATATGACTTAAATGGTCAAGTAATTATAATACGGGTTTAACACAAGGGTAATCCTAATGCCTCTTATCATGTAGTAAATCCTACCACACGAATGTAGTCTCACTAGCGGTCTCGGGATGCATCACTAACGCAAGTTCTAGAATCTAAATGCTACCGGTACACTCATAAGCACTAATAGTAAATGCTTTTCCTATTAAATCTAAAGGCGAACCACACATATTTGGGTGGAAAATTTTTCTGAATATACGGTTATGTGCTAGTCATACAATCTCCTATCCATGAGATGCTTGCTATGGCTAAAGTTTCACTCCTAAATGTTGTAAAAAAATTTAAATTTGGCGCTAAAATTGCACTAACAAGTATTTCTCATAGTTTTATTACACATCTACCTTCAAACAAAACAAACTCAAGCGAAAGTGCATATGTAAGGTATCATCTTTTTACCTTCCCCTTACACTTAAGATGAACATTGTCCCCAATGTTCAAGTAAAGAATGTAAAAGTGAAAAAGTAAAGAGAATGAAATCAAATACTCCCCTGATTCGCTCGGTATGGATAATAGGATGAACAATCAAAGCTTCCCTTCCAGAATATAAATCATCTTCTTGTCATACATAACCTGTAAAACCTGACAAAATAGACAAGACAACCTCGCGTAAAATCGGAGGCATCCTATATAAGTTTCTAAATCCTAGAAAACAAGATAAGATATAATGCTTGTGGAATGAAGTTTGCAGATCTCCTGGAGATTATAAAACTTAATAATTCACAAAAACCATAAGACTCCGTTAGAAAAACAAAACCGGTAAAATTTCCAGATTTTAACTCCTGACGCCGTCAAGAGTAAACCCCTGACGCCATCAGAATGGACCTGCAGAAATTCTTATGTTAAGTTTCTGAAAAATTTCTGGAAAAACTTGGTCCTACTTCCTGGAAAATCCTGCAAAACTTCATTATGACTCAATACAAGCATTTGACTCTAACAAATACGAATATACATGCTCATTTAATATTGTGGAGAATCATGATCGGTTTGTTTCTTAAAAAACATATTTGGGGTTTCCCCTTACACTTATCTTTTGCAAAAATAGTTCTAGGTGGAGTTAAGACTAGGCCAAAACAACAAAGTAAAGTATTTCCACATTTTAGTTTAGAAACATAATCTACCAACAATAAAAATAAAGCATGCATACGGAAGCAAATGACAAACAAACAAATAAAATCACACAAAACATGGGTTGCCTCCCAAGAAGCGCTTTTCTTTATTTACGAGTCTTGTAGCTAGACTCAAGGTTATGGGTTACTACGTGACTTCATCATTGGTTCCATTCTCTAGGTCGTCTTCTAAACCAGTTTTGTATTCCGGACCTAGTTGTAAGCATTCTTTATAGAAACCAAGCATCCTATTCTTTACATATTCTACTCCTCTACGTCTATCCTCCTCATTCCTATAATAAGCCGCTTGCTTGTGTTTTTTTTGAAATTAGAGAGAAGGCGGTATTGTTCAATCTTGTAGGGCATTTGATAGGCAACCTTATCGTTCTCTTTCTTAAATCTAACTATCCCTAAAGTCGGATCATAACTCATCCTAGTGGCTTCAACAAATGGTTTTCCGAATACTATTTGGCTTAGGCAAGCATCTATCACCGGACGAATGTCTTCCACTATCATAAAATCGATTTCATAGGTGAGATTCCCTATAATCACATGTAATCCCTTCACTCTTCCTGCAAAATTACTTATCAGATTCTTACCGGGCATCATCCTAAAATTAAGTTGCTTCTTCATCACCCAATTGCAATAAGTCCTAGTCATGATGTTCACGGGGGATCTAAGGTCGATGTAAGCTTTCCATATATGCATGTGCCCGATATTGCATGGGATGTTAATGTTAGAGGGGTCTCCCATTTTGATAAGGGGTGTACCGAAGATATATGGTCTCTCGGGACTATCGAATAGATCCTTATGGTACTCCCGTTCTTCCTCGGTGGGCAACTTATCAAAGTATTTTTCTATAGGCTCTACCTCCTCTAACTCCTCTTCCTTGTTAACCTTAACTTTCCTACTCTCATCCTTAATCTAGGCATCTACTCTAACTTCACCCTGGTCACTCCTCTCTATCTCCTTATCTATCGGTTTAATGGTGACAACATTGACAAAGTGGACATGTTTGGATGATGAGGGATCCTTAATTTGGGTTAAATTATTGGTGTCCCTAGTGTCCTTCCTAGGTGTGATTAACGCTTGGTTGTTGAGGGCTTTCAACAAGTTGTCAATCTTGTTGGTCATCTCCGTTTGTTGTTGGTTGAATTCAGTTTCAAACCTAGCTATGCGGGCTTCTTGAGATGCCATGAACTTTGACATCAATCCTTCAAGATTGTTGGTATTACCATAGTTGTTAGAAGGATTGTTGTTGAAAGTACGGTTGGATGGTGGACCGTTTGGTTGGTAACGATTAGGCGGATTGGAAGAATTGGGTTGATTTTGTTTCCACCTAAGGTTTGGGTGATTTTTCCAAGAGGGGTTGTATGAATCACCGTAAGTGTTTGGCTCGGGCTTGAAAGTGTACCACTTATCTCCCGCTTCGTCGGTACGCGTGGATGCGTAGTCCGCAAAAGCTGTTCTGGGGAGTTCCACACAATCACGAGTGTCATGGGGACCACTACATAATTTGCATGAAGAAGTGATTTCGTTCACTTGGCTTGAAGGCTTCGGAGCTTCGTAAGATTTCATGAGAAACTTGACTTGGTCCTCAAGTTCCATGATCCTACGGTCGGGAGTGCTAGAATTGTTCGAAGGCAAAGATATTGCCTTGACCGTTTTGTTCAAATCACGGGGATCATTCCAACTTTCGTTGTCATAGAGAGCAAGATCTTCTATGAGTTCCCATGATTGTTCCGCACTAAGATCACGTAGCTTACCACCGGCCGATTGGTCAATGGCTCGCCTCGTGGAGATGTCGATATAGTCATAAAAAATTTGGACTTGGAGCCAAAGATCTATGCCATGATGAGGGACTTTTTGGAGTAAGTCCTTGAAACGAGTCCATGCTTCATAAAGAGATTCATTTTGACGTTGTTGGAACATCAAGATGTCATTTCTAAGCTTAGTAGTTCTCCCCGGTGGGAAAAATTGAGCAAGGAAACGAGTGGTGAGATCATCCCATGTGGTGATGGATCCCGCGGGTAAACGCTCAAGCCATTGACTAGCTTGATCCCGTAGAGAGAATTGGAATAGGCGTAAACGGGTAGTCTCTCTAGTTTCAACATCTAGGTCTATGGAATCTACGATTTTGAGAAAGTCCTTAAGATGTTGGTTTGGATCTTCGGAACGAAGTCCATGGAATGCACATCCACTTTGGCTCCGGTGAGCTCAATGGTGTTTCGGTAGCCTTGGTGGCTAGGTCGGGAATACTCTCCTAAGGTTCGGGGCCTAAGGGGTTCTAATGGTGGGTTTTGTTGTGGTGGGATGACGGGTTCAAAGATGTTACCACCTTCCATGATGTCGGATGGTAAAGAGTTAGGAACAAAGGCACGAAGAAATGAGATAGACTAAAGAAAACCTAAAAATAAAAATAAAATCTTACTAGAAAGGAATCTAGCAAGTAGACCTAATAAAAAGAAATTCTAACCTAGACAATAACTATTCCCCGGGCTGCGGTGCCAAAAACTTGATGCGTGGGAATCGCAACAGGCTTTACCTCTCGAGGGATCTCGAGAAGCTTACAACCCCCACCAGGCAGTGTACCTGTTCGTTGTAGTATAGTATAGTGACAAGTACCGGGGGATTGATCGTTCAGCTTAGGAATAGTGTCGCTAGGATTAGAAAGCCTAAATACTAGTTCTAAAGATGAGGGATGATTATTTTTGTGTTTTTATATTTTTTAGAAAGCAAATTAAAATCTCGGGTTTTGGAAGAGTGGGCGGAATTAGTTGCTATTCAACTAACCCAATACTAAGATGCAATCAAAATAAAATACTAAAAATGAAAGTAAACTAATTTATACTAAAGTTGTGAGCAGTAATTTGAGAAAATGTGTTTACTTAGATTTCACTACTCCCTAGATATCTTTTACACGTTAATTACTTGTTATAATTGCATGGATGACGGATTGTATTCCTTAATACCATTCATGGGGTGGCACACATAACTCCCCAATTCTATGAGCTCTTATCTCCTCCTACACCATGCCCAGCACAACTATAGGGATGGTAAACAGTGGCTCATGCATTAAATACAACCAATAAAGACCTAGTGCGCGTTGGTTCATGTTTCTTAAGACGTTCAAGCATGTTACCAATTGGAGATCTGCCAGTTTTCTTAAGCCTAACATATAAATCATTCATCCAAGACAAGAATAAACAAGTAATCAACACATAATCAATATCTAGGTTTCATTAGATCTAAGCAAACACAAAAGAGATCTAGCCTAGCATGATAGAATTAAGACAAGAACATGATATAGACAACCAACACATAGACATATTGATTGAATTAGAAGAACACTTATCTTGATTAATCATGCAAGGTATCAAGGGGTTGGAACCCATGAAAAACCTGTAAAGTTACACCAAAATCGTACTTAGGGTTTCTCCCAAAACTTCCCTTCTTAAATGTGAAAAATTAGAAAACTATATATAGGAAAAGGGGTCTGACGGTGTCAAGAATAAACTTGTGACGCCGTCACCTCGCCGCCAAAACTCTTCTCGGACTGCCTAGATCTACTTCTGACGCCGTCAAGACTTATACACTTCCAGGCCGTCATGACTCTTTTACTCTTGACGCCCTTCCTACGTGACGCCGTCAAAACTCTTTTGGTCGTCATGGACTTTTCCTCTTGACGCCGTCATAATCTTCCTCTTGACGCCGTCATGCACTGTTCCCAGCATGGAAAATTAAGACTTTGGCGTTTTCTTCACTTTTATGCTCTAAAAACGTCCGAATTGCTTCCTTTTCCAGATTTCACTCCCAAAGTACCTAAAATCACAAAAGGAACGATTTAGGGCAATATTTGATCAAATAAATTCGGATTCGGGCTTAAATGACCCCCTAAAAACGGATCATTTTTGGCCTCATCAAGCAACTTCCAAAAAATAGTAACTTTCTAAAAATAGTAAGTTTCTTCTTTAAGTAGTTAACCATTTTAAGTAATTTTCTATTTTAGGCAGGTTTCCTGAATTAGCAAGTTTCCATATTTAGTAAGTTTCCTGAATTAATGCATTTCTCGAAATAGCAACATTAGCCATTAATGATACAAATTAATACTTAATTTATTTAAAATACTCAAAAAGAAACATTATTAGTAGATTAGAGTTAATTATGACAACATTGCAAGTTTAAGGTCTAAAGTGTCAAAATAGCAAAGTGTAGGGTCTAAAGTGCCATTTATCAAATAGATCATATTTTAGTTTAACTAATATGCAAACTCCTTCTCTTTCGTATGAACTTGTTACTGAAACATGCCGAAAACGATTCGAACTTCTTATTACTTGTTCCATTTTCTTGTTTTAACAAGGTTGTCGAGCCACCAAATGAATACTCAAAACACACACAAGCATACGTTTAAGAATCGATATATATAGGTTTGGTTCCTCGTTATATTATGTAAACATGGTCCTGATTTCATGTGATCTTTATATGATTTCATGCGACTACGATTCGTAAAACATTCATGCATTCATATAATAGTTTCATACGTATATATTAAATATATTTTTAACCCGAAATCGATTCGACCTCTTTTCACGTTTATAAAACAAGTTGTGGTTTCTGTTTATGTTTTCATGACATCTGAACTCGTCTCAAGTCCTTTTTAAATCCATATATTCGAATAGGTTACTAGTCTTGGTGCCCTTTTTATTTTCTAACCATACGCCAAGATGAAACCATCACGTTCAAAACTCTTTACCATTTGATTTATACAAGTTGTGGTCTTTATTATTAGCATTTATGTCATACGAATGAAAGAAAAACTAGCGTGTTCAAAACTCATTATTAATTGATCCTTATAAGTTAACAAGTTTCAGCTGATTAGTTAAAGTTACCCAAATCGTCATATTATGTGGTTCACTTATTCGAAAAAAGAAAAAAAATTTAAAAAGAAAAACATAAACACCTTATAGCAGATTAAGGACATGACAAGTGACAATTCCGATTTCATGTGTTGCTATATTCAAATGAATTACTTGGTTGATCAGGATGATTTAAACACGAAATAAAAGAGAACAATAAAGAAGAAGAAAAGGAACAAAGCATAGGGTTACGTTACCCTTGTTGCGTGACGAAATGAGAACAGGAAACCATGATCGAACACAACCCTTACTCCAGCCGAACCACAACCAATACCACCTCTTTCGAGCAGTTTTAACCCACGAAAAAAGACCCTATTTCGAACCAGCAGTACCACGTCCAAATCACCACCAAGACCACGATCAAACACCACTTTTGTACTTCTTTTTGATTGATCAGAAATGGAGAAAAGAGAGTGTGCAGCAGCCGTATTTTATTTGATAGGTTTAGGGTTTTTGTTTTTATATTTTATGTTTTGTCAAATATGTGTGTTGTGATCAACTCGGCTGTTAAGAAGGAATCAAGGAGAGATAATTTGGTAAACTCCCGTGATTATTAAGTAAGTAGAAATTCGGTCAATGGAACAAGAATGGGGAGAGTAAATGGGGTAACAAATCGTAATTTGTGGAATGAGTTATAAGACTAAATAACTTCATAATAAATTCATGCACCTAGTCTAATATTTGGACCATGTATTTGTGCAAAATTTAAAATGAAATTCGGCCCTAGGACAACTTAGAAAACGTGTGATGTGTTCTTCCATAATGTACAAGTCATATAAAATTTTACTTATCATAAGTTTAATTTTATTCGAATAAACGTCGGTGGTTCAAATATTAACGAACTTACATACTTAGGTTATAATCATCAAGGTTTAAAACTATAGAGGTATTTTGGGTATTTTAGATGTTCAAGATTTTCGGGTTTTACATATTTTCTATTTTTGTAAATTTATTTCATATGCATTTAAAACTTTCATTTTTATTTATATATATTATTTAACGTAACGTTAATAATATATATAACGATATTTCAAAAATTAATATTATTACTTATGGTTAAAAAGGTAAAACTTCGATGGATAATTTAAATAACGTATTTTGTCATATCATGCATAGCATAAGAATTACACTGCACATCATCTATTTGTCATAACGAATAATTATTATTCGTTATTCGTACGTATTTACCAAATGGTATTTGGTCAAATTCTCAGATAAATCTATTTATCAGGTTGTATTTTGAAGCCGTTATCATAAATTCGTCCGACTTTATTTTCTTCATTTCAGTATCAATCAAGGTGAGTCATAGCCTCACATTTACTTATTTTCAAATTTCGTGAGGGGGATACATGTTATAAACAGATCGCAAGTAATTTTCTGTATGCTACCTGACTTGATATATGCCTAAGTTACCTATTGCCAAAAGACCCTTGATCATGAGACATTAATCACTGTTATGTGAACGCGAATATAATGAATAGATCTATCTAAGGTTTGTCAGCCTATCCCATTAATACTTGACGGAATGCCATTATGCATGTGGTTAGTCGTATTAGTCGTGATATATTATATTTGAGTAAAAATAGGAATTGGCAAATCACCTATTACTAGAGGGCAATATTATCATTAATTTGATAACACCTCCGTATTTACGGTATTTGTTAACGTTTTGCGTGGATGAGACTTAGAGCAATATATACTGTAATATCAATTTTTAACTGATTGTATTTCCAATACAATCTTACTTGTGTATCAAAATGATTACTAAATTCAAACTCTATGATATCACTCAACATTTTTGTTGACTTTTAAACATGTTATCTCAGGTATTTAGCAGGGGAAGCAAGCATGGAACGTGCGAAAAACTTCAAAACTTATCTACTTTATTTAAATTATGGTGTAAAATAAAAGATGTTTAATTTAGTTTAAAACATCAAGACTTTTATTATAATAGTCTGATTGTGACCTATTGTATTTGAATTTTTATAAATGAACTTATGTTTTAAAACGTCTCTTTCGAGCCGTTTTCTATCATTATAACTTTGATCCTCACCGTAACACCCTAATTACTATTCCGCTGCCACATTACAAATTAGGGGGTGTTACAGATTGGTATCAGAGACATAGTTATAGAGAACCAAATGTTTTCAAACATTGAACTATAACCACACTTTCAAATAAAGTAAATTTACACCATACTATTTTTCGCCCGCCGTGCCTACTTGCTACCATACTCAGTAAGTTAATCATTAAGTTTATGATACTTTAATCTTGGTATATTAGAATTTTACATTCTTTGACGATAATAAATTCTTATTCTGCACTATTTACGAATCATTACAGTATTATTTCAATATGAGTATATCAGACACCGACTCTGAGATTTCCGTCGCATCTGTTACGTTGCCTGTTTTTCGTTCTACCTTAGTCCCTGACGCTGTTTCCCAAGAAACAGAACCATTCGAGCAAGACGAAATTGTAACAACGCCTGGAAATCCCGATGTATTGGTTTTACCAACACATATACCATTACCACATAGAGAACAAATTCCTGAGGAAGATATACCCGCATCCAGCCGACTTCGTATTTCCGAATCAACTCATCCACTTTCACCATCATTACCATATCCTCCTGGTTTCACTCCCCCAGCTCATATCTATGAAACTGGCGAGAGTGCTAGGATGGAATTTATCCCTACTCTTTCACCTTCTGTAGTAGTGACGCGTTTGGAGCATCACGAAGAACAGATAGACTCACTTCTTCAGATGATTGATTATTCATCATTTGACCATTCGGATACTATCAACAATACCTTACATAACCTTATAGCCAATAGGATAGAGTTGCAGCAGGGTTTAGCTCAGATACATTCAGATATCTCCGAGACACGCTCTTTCGCGATATCATTGCGAAGAGAGGGACAGAACCGTACTTGGGAAGCCCAGCTAGCACATCGAAGAGCAGATACATTGGAAAACCTAGTAGGAGATATGCAGATTCAACACCATACCGAGATGCAGGATCTCCGAACTCAGATTTTAGAGATGGGAGGACATGTGGACATACCTAACCATTAGAGGCAGTTAGTATTTATATTAGTAATGAGGCATCTAAGCCTGCCACATGTGGCAATTAATAAAGAATCTTGTATCGTTTTGTTATGAAAACTCAACTGATCAAGTTATTAATGTTATGTTGTTGGTTGTGATATTACTATATACAAATGTTAATTTACGCTTATGGTTGTTCATGTGTATTAATAATACATCTAACATATCGGAATAATTATGATTGTTGTATCAAAATAAAAACTACATATGGTGCCCAATTATTGTTAGAACTCATAAATATTCATTTCCCTACTTCTCAAGATCATTTAAACAAAATTATTGTTTAAATTCTAAAGCCATATTTTTGTATTATCAATAGAAATATGGAGCATGCAAGTAGCGAAAATTCCAACCCGGAAGTGATCATGACACCTACTGAGGTTCAAAGGATGATTGCCGAGGGTATATCTGCAGCTCGTGAAGCTGATCGCTTGAATAACATCAATGGAGCAAACAGTGAAGCTAATACATCTACTCATCGTAAATGTACATACAAAGACTTCATGACTTGCAAGCCAACTAATTTCAAAGGAATAGAAGGAGTTTCTGAAATGGCCCATTGGTTTGAGCATACTGAGACAGTCTTCAAGAGGAGCGGCTGTTCTGAAGATAGCAAAGTTACATTTGCTACAGGAGCTCTTCAGGGAGAAGCACTATCGTGGTGGAATACTACCGCGAATGCTCTGGGTCAGGATGAAGCTTTCAAACTTTCCTGGAATGAGTTGAAAAATAAGATGCTTAAGAAGTATTTTCCCAGGACAGAGATCATAAAACTAGAGGATGAATTTCATCAGCTAGTAGTAAAGTACAATGATCTGAGGACATACGACAGAAAGTTTCTGGAATTGTCGGTGTTATGCCCAACAATAGTACCCAATGTTGAAAAAGCATTAGAGAAATATGTGGAAGGACTGCCACCATCTATTGAAGGGGATGTTACCGCATCGAACCCCCAGACGGTAGAAGAAGCTATGGGACTTACACAGAGATTGTTGACCCGGGTGATCAAAAGAGGTTCTACCTCCACAATCAATGAGCATAAGAGGAGTGCTGACAACCGAGGAAACAACAATAGCAACAACCGCAGCTACAACAACAACTACAGTGGTAACAGGAGCTACAACAACGACAATCAAGGCAGCAACCGCAACCGAGATCAACAACAGAACCGCAGTAATCATCATCAGCAGCAGAATCATCGACAAGAAGCTACCAGAGCTTATGTAGCAGTGCCTGCAGAAAGTAAAGGTTATGCTGGAACTCTATCCCCGTGTAACAAGTGCAACATGCATCATCCCGGATCATGTAAGGCTACTTGTGGCAACTGCAGAAGAATTGGACACATGACAAAGGACTGTCGAGCAACTGGAGCCAACACATAACCGATAGCAGTAAAGTGCCATGGTTGTGGTGAAGTTGGACATTACAGAACTCACTGTCCGAAGAATGCCAATAATGTTGCCCGAGGAAGAGCATATGTACTCGGTGATGGAAACACAACTCAGAATTCTAATGTTGTTACGGGTACGTTCCTATTAAATCAACACAATGCTAAGATATTATTTGATTCTGGAGCAGATAAAAGTTTTGTGTCTACTTCGTTTGCCTCAATTCTAAATATTACTCATATAGAACTAGATACTATCTACGACATAGAATTAGCAGATGGAAATATCCTAAGTACCAATACCCTAATCGAAAATTGCACCTTAACTTTTCTAAGTAAATCTTTCCCCATTGATCTCATGCCCATCCAACTGGGAAGTTTTGACGTCATCATTGGCATGGATTGGTTATCTAAACACCGTGCCCGAATAATTTGTGATGAGAAAGTCATTCAAATTCCACTCAATGGCAAAACCTTAATCATCCAAGGTGATAAACCTAAACCCTCGTTCAATATTATCTCGTACGCCAAAACGATGAAATACATAAGCAAAGGATGCCATGTATTCCAAATTCAAGTAACGGGAGGAGAAACAAAAGAAAAGAATAAACAACTTGATGAAGTGCCAGTTGTAAAAGAATTTTCTGATGTATTTCCTGAAGACTTGCCTGGAATTCCACCAACCCGTCAAGTAGAATTTCGCATCGATTTAGTGCCTAGAGCAGCACCAGTTGCAAAAGCACCATATCGATTAGCACCCTCCGAAATGAAAGAATTATCTGAACAGTTGAAAGAACTATCAGATAAAGGATTCATCCAACCAAGCTCATCCCCTTGGGGAGCACTAATCGTATTCGTCAAAAAGAAAGATGGAACGTTTCGAATGTGTATCGATTACAGAGAGCTGAACAAACTCACGGTGAAGAATCGATATCCATTACCAAGGATCGATGACCTATTTGACCAATTATAAGGATCTAGTGTTTACTCAAAAATCGATCTAAGATCAGGATATCATCAATTAAGAGTCAGGGAAGAAGACATTCCCAAGACAGCTTTTCGAACACGGTACAGACATTATGAATTTCAAGTAATGCCATTTGGTCTTACCAATGCACCAGCAGTGTTCATGGATTTAATGAACAGAGTATGCAAACCATACTTGGATAAATTCGTTATTGTGTTCATTGATGACATCTTAATATACTCGCGCAATAAAGAAGAGCATGCCGAACACTTAAGGATTATTTTGGAGTTACTTAAGAGAGAAAAGTTGTACGCGAAGTTTTCCAAATGTGATTTTTGGATTTCTACCGTTCAATTTTTAGGCCATATCATCAACAACCAAGGTATCCATGTAGATCCCGCGAAGATAGAAGCAGTTAAAGGTTGGACATCACCCACCACTCCAACCAAAATTCATCAATTTTTAGGTCTCGCCGGTTACTATCGAAGATTTATAGAAGGTTTCTCAAAGATTGCAAAACCTTTGACGGAACTCACCCAGAAAAACAAGAAGTATATCTGGGAAGAGAAGCAAGAGTCAGCATTTCAAATGTTGAAACAGAAGCTTTGTGAAGCACCAATATTAGCATTACCGAAAGGAAATGATGACTTTGTTGTGTATTGTGACGCATCTCATCATGGTTTAGGTGCGGTACTAATGCAAAGAGACAAGGTCATAGCTTACGCTTCACAGCAGCTAAAGAAGAATGAAGAAAATTATACCACTCATGATCTAGAATTAGGAGCAGTAGTTTTTGCTCTTAAGATATGGAGACATTACCTATACGGTACAAAGTGTACGGTTTTCACCGATCACAAGAGTCTTCAACATATACTGGATCAAAAGGAGCTGAACATGAGACAACGCAGATGGTTGGAATTACTCAATGACTACGACTGTGAAATTCATTACCACCCTGGTAAAGCGAACGTCGTAGCCGATGCGTTGGGCAGAAAAGACAGAATTAAACCTCTTAGAGTTCGATCTCTAGGAATGACAATTCATTCACCACTTCCAGCTCAAATCATCAAAGCTCAAACAGAAGCTCTTCAAGAAGAAAATCGGCAATATGAGAAAATTGACAGAAGGTCAAACAATGAATATAAGATTAACAGAATGCCAAATAATGAAAAAGAATTTGTGAGAAGAAATGATGGAATGTTATGTTTTAAGGAAAGATATTGGATTCCTCTCTTTCGAGGTATTCGAGACCTTATCATGCATGAATCTCATAAATCCAAATATTCTATTCATCCTGGTTCCAATAAGATGTATCAAGATCTTAAGAAGATTTATTGGTGGCCAAATATGAAAGCTGATATCGCAGAGTATGTTGGTAAATGTTTAACATGTTCTAGAGTAAAGGCAGAGACTCAGAAACCATCAGGATTACTCGTGCAACCAGAAATTCTGGTCTGGAAATGGGAAAGAATCACCATGGATTTTATTACCAAATTACCAAGGATTTCGACCGGATTAGACACAATCTGGGTTATCATCGATCGATTAACCAAGTCTGCACATTTTCTACCTATCAAGGAAACTGACGAGATGGAAACACTCGCTCAGTTATATTTTAAGGAAATTGTGATTAGACATGGAGTTCCGATATCCATTATTTCTGATAGAGATAGCCGATTCACCTCAAGATTTTGGGAATCTCTACAGAAATCTCTTGGTACTCGTTTAGATATGAGCACCGCTTATCATCCGCAAACCGATGGACAAAGTGAAAGAACAATCCAAACCTTGGAAGATATGCTCCGAGCATGTGTAATTGATTTTGGAAAAGGTTGGGATAAACACTTGCCATTAGTTGAATTCTCTTACAATAACAGCTATCATGGCAGCATAAAGGCTGCACCTTTTGAGGCACTTTACGGAAAGAAGTGCAGATCACCAGTCTGTTGGACAGAAGTTGGTGATATGCAACTCACCGGATCATAGCTAATACATGACACAACCGAGAAGATATTCCAAATCAAGCAACGCTTACAAGCTGCTCGTGACAGACATAAGAGTTATGCTGATGTCAGGAGAAAGCCTATGGAATTTCAAGTAGGAGACATAGTCATGTTAAAAGTTTCTCCCTGGAAGGGAATGATCCATTTTGGAAGACGTGGAAAGTTAAATCCGAGGTACATTGGACCTTTCAAAATTCTGGATATAATTGGTCCAGTTGCTTATAAGTTAGAACTTCCGGAAGAACTCAGTAGGGTACATCCAACGTTTCACGTATCACAACTCAAGAAATGTTTGTCTGACGAAACTCTCGTCATTCCACTAAAGGAGATTAGATTGGATGGAAAACTAGTGTTCACAGAAGAGCCTGTGGAAATAATGGATAGAGAAATAAAACAACTCAAACAGAATCGTATCCCCATTGTAAAGGTTAGATGGGACTCAAAGCGAGGACCAACTTACACATGGGAACGAGAAGATAGATTCTCTGAGAAATATCCACATTTATTTTCATAGATCACACTTGTTAGATTTCTTAAAAATCGAATTTCGGGACGAAATTCAGAATGACAAGTGGGTACTGTAGAACCTTGTAAAAATTACTTGTAATTATATCGTTATTAAATAAATAATCTTTCGTTACCGTACTAATTCCCATTATTTCAGAAAAATTTGAAAATTTTCTTATTATATTAATTAGTCGTTGTCACGACATAATATAATTCATGAAATGACGGAACCAATCCTCGACACGTTACTCGAAACCTAAACATTTCATTAATACTAATTATATTTCTAAACCTTAATTAAATTTTCTAATTACACTTAAATACAAACGAGCCCTTAATTAATTTTCAGCCCAATGCCTCATTACTGTTCATCAGGCCCAAGGCCAAAGCCCAACTCCAAATTATTAACTTTCATTTGGTCGACTAGCTTCATGCCTACAAAATGCCTCTCGTATTCTTGATTCTTTCACACGACACATATATATTTTTACACCACCTCATTCACCACCTAGCCAACTATTAGTGTGTCGAGTGTCATGTTCATAGGACGACATTTGATACGTTTTTAAGTGGCGAAGTGTTTGATCAAAACTCAACTCAATCGATTCATAATAAACTCAAATCTTAACCGTTTTGTTTCCCGTTTGTTCCTAAGTGTTCCTAATCACATTCCTAAGATGATTTCATGTTTAAATGTCATTCATGATCAGCTATGTTCA
The DNA here is from genome assembly GCA_030686995.1 of Artemisia argyi. NCBI lineage: Eukaryota > Viridiplantae > Streptophyta > Magnoliopsida > Asterales > Asteraceae > Artemisia > Artemisia argyi. The sequence goes on from CM060677.1 coordinate 188,304,005, forward strand.
AGTTGTACACGATTACTCAATTTGTGTACAAAATAATAGTGTGGTCGACATACTAGTGAATCACCCAAACATCCACCTTATTTCATGCACTCTCAATTGATATTATATGATATATAACTCAGCCTAGAACCTATATTTACTTACATTGCATAGTGTAAATTGTTTCCTTGAAAAATAGTTACATTTACGTGTTAGGAAAAGTCATCATATATACTCCTTGTGCATGCATCCGTTTCTCTCATTATCATACACTTTCAAAACTTCCTTTCTTCCTAAAAACTATCCTTTGAAGACCAGAAGCTGTTACAATATCGTTTGGAAGCAAGAAAGGTTAATCGGGTTTAATATATTCGTATATTATTTGGGTTATAGTCGAATTTGATCGTATCTTGTGTTTCCTTCTTCCACTCTCGACTCTCTACCACCCTAGAGGTGTAGTAAGTTGTTTCAAACTAATTTCAATTCATTTCACACGTTAAATATATTTCATGCACCATGTTTATGTTTTATCGATCGTATATAAGTTCATATATATTCATTTCGTACATATTCATATATAGAACAACAAACGTGGCTAGCCTCTATCTTGGAAGGCCTAGGAGTCACGTAGCACACATATTTCACGTTCATTTCAATGTTACATGCATCAAATAAACTTGTTTTGAACCTATCAAACTCACGCATGAAAACTATATATAAACACTTAGAAATAATTCTAAGTCTTTCACATATATATAAACGTCACGTACATGCTACAAAATGCACGTATAACTTTAAATATCACGTAACAAGCGTATCATATTATTTCACGACCTATTAGACCACCTAGATAGCAAACGATTTCGTATATATAACATGTAAAAATAACTTGATCTCGACACATAATTTTCACCAAAGTGAATCGCTATTGAGCTAGATAAAAACATATGATTTTAGCAAGTTGGGCCTTAAAGCCCAATAAGCTGTTTTTAAGCTCTTATGATAAGCTAGCTTATCTAAACTTTTTGATACGAAATAGAACAAGAAAAATGATATTTTTTATGAGCCCAACTCGTCTCACGAAGTACGGATTTTAAAACGTTATCGGGCCTTATTTTCAACTCGTTAAAGGCCCATAAGCTGAAAAATAAGCTTTTAACCAAATATGCAGTTGAAATAAGCTTATTATTTATTAAATAAGCCACGGAAATTTTTATATAATTTTTCTAATCATTTTTGTAATTTTGGACTAAAAATGTAACGCGACGGCACCTAGAAGGACTAAAATTGTAAATATTGAAAAGTGAGGACTAAAACTGTAAAAACATAAACATAAGGGTAAAAATTGATAATAGTTAATATTCTAAGCCTAGGTTTGACTATTTGACAATTAGAGGACTATAATTGTAATTTATTTATAAAAAGGACTAACGGTGTAACGCAAACGTTGTTAGAGTAAAAATGGTAAAATTGGAAAAAAGACAAGGACTAAACATATTCTATTAAACATTCTTATGTATTTTTTATTTTTGTAAATTTATTTCATATGCATTTAAAACTTTAATTTTTATTTATATATATTATTTAACGTAACATTAATAATATATATAACGATATTTCAAAAATTAATATTATTACTTATGGTTAAAAAAGTAAAACTTCAATGGATAATTTAAATAACGTATTTTGTCATATCATGCATAGCATAAGAATTACACTGCACATCATCTGTTCGTCATAACGAATAATTATTATTCGTTATTCGTACGTATTTACCAAATGGTATTTGGTCAAATTCTCAGATAAATCTATTTATCAGGTTGTATTTCGAAGCCGTTATCATAAATTCGTCCGACTTTATTTTCTTCATTTCAGTATCAATCAAGGTGAGTCATAGCCTCACATTTACTTATTTTCAAACTCCGTGAGGGGGTACATGTTATAAACAGATCACAAGTAATTTTCTGTATGCTACCTGACTTGATATATGCCTAAGTTACCTATTGCCAAAAGACCCTTGATCATGAGCCATTAATCACTGTTATGTGAACGCGAATATAATGAATAGATCTATTTAAGGTTTGACAGCCTAACCCATTAATACTTGACGGAATGCCATTATGCATGTGGTTAGTCGTATTAGTCGTGATATATTATATTTGAGTAAAAATAGGAATTGACAAATCACCTATTACTAGAGGGCAATATTATCATTAATTTGATAACACCTCCGTATTTACGGTATTTGTTAACGTTTTGCGGGTCATGAGACTTAGAGCAAAATATATACTGCAATATCAATTTTTAACTGATTGTATTTCCAATACAATCTTACTTGTGTATCAAAATGATTACTAAATTCAAACTCTATGATATCACTCAACATTTTTGTTGACTTTTAAACATGTTATCTCAGGTATTTAGCAGGGGAAGCAAGCATGGAACGGGCGGAAAACTTCAAAAATTATCTACTTTATCTAAATTATGGTGTAAAATAAAAGATGTTTAATTTAGTTTAAAACGTCAAGATTTTTATTATAATACTCTGATTGTGACCTCTTGTATTTGAATTTTTATAAATTAACTTATGTTTTAAAACGTCTCTTTCGAGCCGTTTTCTATCATTATGACTTCGATCCTCACCGTAACACCCTAATTACTATTCCACTGCCACATTACAAATTAGGGGGTGTTACAAATAGTTTTTCAAATAACTATCCCACTTTTAAATAACATGTTTTCTCAATCAATATCCACAATTTTGTTTTGATCAAAACTAAAGATTGGGAAAATATTCTTTACCGTTCATTCACACATTTTGAAGTAAAACCCAATCTATTTTATTCAAATAACTCTCACATATAAGTGAAAAACCTACTTTCAAACATTGTTGAATAATGCTAAAAACGTCTCTGTTAAATCATGCATGGTGATATCATATTTGTCATCTATATTCATATAAATGACACTTATAAGTGAACTAAATCAAATTAAGAGGACCATGGTTTGTCTATTAAGACTTTGTTTGTAACAAGTCTAGAAATCCATGCTATCATAACTACCCACTTATTGCACATTGATACACATTAGGATCAATCCTCCTAGTTATGTAGTTATGAAATACTTGTTGTTGCTTATTGTTTCCTAGCACTTATATTTTACTTGCTTGATGAGTATGTTTACATGCTAGATGAAATTGCTTGTTTACTTAATCTCTTTGGTTAACATGCTTTGGCTACATAATTGCCTACATAATTAGTATATGCTTAATTGCCTCAAAGAGTTGGACTTGTTTAAAAAAAAAAAAAAAAAAAAAAAAAAAAAAACTTTCTGCAATTCACTATCAAAAATCCTTTTCTGGCAATCTGGGAATCACCAGATGGGCGGCCCCCTTAATTATTAAGGGGACCGGCCATCTGATGGTCGAAGGTATTGTTTCCTTTTTCTACTTTTTAGCCCATTTCATCCTACACTTCCCAAAATTCACAAACCTATTTTAAACCTTCCATCAAAGTTTATCCATCCTTGATCCTACATTATAAACACTCTCATTCCTCTCAATCTCCACTCATCTCGTCATTTCCTCTCCCATTAAACCAAAACCACCAAGAAACCCGTTTGGAGAAGAAAGCCTAACTTCCATTAAAATCCCCTCAAACCAAATGATGTTGTCAAACATCCAACACCAAATTCCTCCTATGTCTTCAACATTACATACCTAAAACCTCACTCTCCTTTCCACCAACATTATATATCAATAACCTTTACTCACCTCAACCTCAAATTTCATCTCTTAGTGCACCTAATGCACCATCTATAACTCTCTCCTACCAAGAAATCCCTTCCATGAACATCGCTCTTTCACTCTCACCAATCACATTACTTGATACTCATTTCCTATCTTCACCAATAACTTCACCTAGTCATCCTCACAAAAAGATTCAACCATATAACCATTACCTACACTCTACAAAGTGTGTTATCACCACTACAACTTAACCCATGAAGGTCAAACCATATTTCATGATACACAAACCTCATGTTCACTCAAATGAACCCTTTCACAAACCTCATCATAATAACCAAACATCTATCATTGTTCCCCAAAATACACCTTCATCTCACCCACATAAGCCATATGAAGAGCATGTTCAATCTCAAAACAACAATCCAAATCTCATTCCTAACACCATACATTTTGTTCAACCTACCAATCCAACATCCAAAACACTCTCCACTCAAGGAACATCCTCCTTTTCCATACCGTTATCCTCATCCATTCATGATTACTCAAACTCTCAAATGTCTCACCAAAAGTATCATCACCACTTCCTACCAACTCACATGCTATTTCTATATTGCATGTCCAATCATCCATCCTTAATTAAAACCACAATCCACCATCATCACCTTTCTCCAAACACTTGAAGAACTCAAGGAAGCCTATGAGCTTAGTGCTTTTCTTGCCTTACACCTTGCTCAATGCAACTTGGAATAACTTTCCTCTAGCTCTCCTTCATCACCACACAACTTGAAACAAGTTGCAAAACATGTCAACAATTTTCCTTGTTGCATCTTTCCCCAAAAACAAACCATTTCATTGAAGGAACACTTCACTTGGATTGAGTATCTTCTCACTAGTTCTCATAAAAAATCCTCGCTTGAACAACATCCAAACTCTCAATCAACCTCTTCCGCTCCTAACTCTACACCTCTAAACTCTCCACCACCAAACTCTCCAACATTCATGCACCCACACATATACCTCCATTAATCCAACAACCTTATCATAACTCAACCATTTTCATTCCAAACACTCCATCATCAACCATCTAAGCATACTATATGCTTATGAATTTCACTATCAAATACGAATCAACCAACCTTTTGTTACAAGCAAGTCCGATGGTTCTATTTGGCAAATTAGTATATTTAACATAATCACTTTGAATTAATTGTTATGTATCCTTAATATTTGTTTGCTATGCTTGTTATTTGTATATTGCATATTTTTCTATATATGCTTGTGCTTCTAATATTTTTGCAGCCAAGATTCCCATTACTCGATTCCATGGTGCCCTCGAACGAGGGGGAGCACACATCAAGAGGGAGCTTTCATCCCGTCTAACTTCATTTATGAAGCTAGTCGGCATAACCTTTTTGATTCTACAAAAAGGGGGAGAAGTGAATATAAACTCACTAAATACATGTCTAAAAATTAATTTTTAGACTTGATGAGTTTAGGTTTTGTAATCATCAAAAAGGGAGAGATTGTTGATATACATAATGCCTAAAAATATTATTAACATTTATCGATATCTTAATGTTTTGATAATCACAAAACGTAAACCCATTGAGCTAAAAATTATGACGTAAACAAGTATTTAGTGATAAATATTCACTTTACATCCAAATCACTTAAGGTATGAATGAACAAAATGTTTAATCCATTTTATGATCAAATGAATTTTTATTTTTACAAACCTTACATTTTTTATAAAGTGGGACAAACATTTTTAAACTTATACAAAATGTTTTTGTATTAATAAAGAAATGTTTTATTCAAAATAAATATTTTGAATTCAAATTTCTACCAAAAAAACGGCTATACTCTTCAGGAAAAAACCTTCCCCACAAAAAGACAAAAATTCTGAAGAAAATATATTTTTTTGTTAGGCGGCCCCCTTAATAATTAAGGGGACCAGCTAGTAAATTAAGTGGACCGGCCACACAATTAAGGGGACCGCCTACGCCCCCAAACAGTATTTTTCCCCCAATAAATACTGGTTCATTCCACAGATTTTTCTCACCTTTTGCACCTCAAACTTTCTGATCTAAATCCTCTCTTCTATTCTTTCTAATCATTTGATCATATTATCATAAGCTTTTGTTTCCAAGTGCTTTAAGCTTCTACCATTCAAGTGCAAGAGAAGAATCATTCTATCCATCAAGTCAAGAAGTATTACAACTTAGTGTGATCCCTTCATCTAAGTTATTTCTACATGACCATTTGTATATTATTCATTCATTTGTGTATAAGTTGTGAATATTAATTAGATAGTTGTAGATATAAGGAGTTAGGCTAGTAAGGTGTGTAAGTAAAGAAGTTGTGAAGAAGATAGTGGTGTGAATAAGTAGTGTTGGTGTGAAAAAGATAGTGGTGTGCTTAGGTGTGAACAAATTGTGAATTAGTTGTGAAGAAGGTGTGAAGAAGTTGAAGTCTTGAAGAAATAGAAGTCGTGAAGTAGTGAAGAGATTGAAGTTGTAAAGAAGAAGTTGTTAAGAAGGTGTGTAGTGATTAGAGGTGTGAGATTGGTTCTAGCTAGGATTAGAACTCGACATTTAGCTTAGTGTCGTTAATTGGTGTAAGCGAAAGTTGTGTAAGGTTTTCTCCGCCATAAGGGAGCTTGTTGACATAGTGAAGAAAACTCTCGAGCTAGGTGCTCGGGGAGTGGAGTAGGGCAAGGAAGGTGTCCTTGTAGCCGAACCACTATAAATCCCTCGTGTCTTGGTTAGATCTTTCCATCTCTCACTTCCTTATTATTTACTTACATTATTATTACTTTAGTACTTAGTTATATAATTGCTTATAGTGTGCAAGACTTGAATCCACATAATATCGAATCAAAAGTTTTTAAAAGTAAACAAAGTTTTAAAAATAAAGGTTTTCATAACAAATTAAAAAGACGTAAAACTATTTAACCCCCCTTCTAGTTTTTCACACACCGCTTTTTACCGGCTTCTTTTCGGTACAAGGTTTACCGGGATCCACTAATACCGTCGAACCGGGGTCTAATCGAGGGAACACCATCCACATCATCACTTGGCCCAATATGTCTTTGATACCACTCGTGAGATTCTTACGGCCCAACATCTCACCAAGTCCAACATATAAGCCCAACTGAGGTTACATTCTAAAACCAATTGGTGATAGAAGCAGTAGCCCACCAAGCTATATAAGTTGAATTTGAGATTATAGTATAATGAACGAATATAAACGAACACGAAAAACCTTATTTCTTAATAAACGAACATGAACAAGGAAATTCATTCGTTTACGTGCTCGTGTCTGTTTATTTGTTTAAATAAAATTAAAAAAACAAACATAAACAAAGCCCCGTTTATATTTGTCCGCTTCATTTACAGCCTTACAATAAATCCATTAAACATTTAACCACATTACACTTTACTCATTCTATTTGATCTTGAATAAAGTCTAAACGAACAAGTCTTAGCAAATCGCAAACTCAAGTGTCTTAATTCTTAAGTAACTTTGCTTCGGGAATTAGCAGTACAGAAAATAGATGCATGTTGCAATACTTCACAAGAATAGGATATTTTTTGTTTCTTAAGTCACCATACTTTAGTTGACTAAAAGTCTAAAACTAACGATCTATATGTCGCAATAATAAAATTGTTAGATTTTTGTTTAAAGGTACAGGAAGGACAACTTCAGCACTTTCTTGTACATTGATTTCCAACTCAAAAGCATATAAAAAGTTGTAACCCTTTTTCTTTCTCTAAAATCGAAAACGTTACACAATCAAATAGGGTCCAATTTCTTCCGAGTATATATATTCGTTCTGCCTCATTGTTTCATTATTGCTTGGAATCTAGTCATCGATGAACTAGACATGTAACCTGTGTGGCCATACCTTAAAAGTCGACCACTGCCTAACGAAATAAATAAGCTAGCCCACTCATGAGTCATGACAACACTTAATTATTGTCGACGTTATAAATGATCAATAATATTGTGACTGGTAAATGTCTCGATCTAAGTTGTTGTAATCATTATTGGTCGACTCAACTCATTGAAGTACTTTTCAAGTTAAGCTTATTCAGTTTATTTAGACATGTGTTGTTGATAACGACGTCGAAAAAGTGTTTATGCCGACTTCTGCTCGTTTACGTGTTAGTTTCGTGCCAGTAAAGTTTTGGTGTATGTTGCCATGTTATCGTCGTGTTGATATTGTTCTTTGACATCTATTGCTTGATGAGTTAAAAAGTTAGATTTTGTATTGCTCAATGAATATTCTTTTATTGCACTCAAAAAGGTACATTTTACGATAAAATGAGACACATTCACACATGAAAGTATCCAAATTGAAAGTGTTCGATTAACTGATGAAGTACATAATTCATATCCGTAGTACCTTGTTTGCTAGGCCCATAACTTCATAATTCATAATTTCATATCCTTTAGAAAGACTTGATTCCCATATGATGGTTGATTGCAAGGCTGGCTGATGAGCACGTATAAAACAAAATAGAATATAAAGCAAATCACACAAAAACTCATTAAACTTACGTTTCATTTCCAATCAGAGTACTATTTTTTTTCTTGTATAAAAGAACGCCCAACAAATTTTTGCAGCTGATTTAGGTTTTTTACTAACTTTTGTTAACCCACTTCGTTAGTAAAATTACATGTTTGGTCCTTTAATTCGTATAATCATTTCATGTTTGGTCCTTATTTTTTTTTTCTAAAATATATTTTTCGAAAATATTTTTTAGGAAACTTTTTTTACCGATTTTTTTCTATTTTTTTTTAAATTTCTTTTTTCTATAACTTTTTTTGAATTTCTTTTTCTAAATTTTTTTTTCGAAAATTTTTTTTCGAAAAATAAACTTCAGAAAAACAATTGGAAATTTTTTTATTATTTTATTTTTTTCGATTTTATTTTACATTTTATTTTTTGAAAAAAAAATTTTGAAAAAAAAGATTATAGAAAAAAAATATAAAAAATTCGAAAAAAAATATTTCAAAAAAAAAATCGAAAAAAAAAATAAAAAAATTAAGGACTAAACATGAAATGATTATACCAATTCAAGGACCAAACACGTAACTAACTAACAAAATGGGTTAATGAAAGTTAGTAAAAAACTTAAATCTGCTGAAAAAATTTGTTGGACGCTTTTTTATGCAAGAAAAAAAAAGAGTACCATGATTGAAAACGGACCATAAATTTAGTGTCTTTTTATGACATTTGCTATAGAATATATGTCATTTTCATTATTATTAACAAATCTTTTTTAATTTAAATTCTGAAGCAGCAGACAATAACATCTGATTACGCGCAAGAAAGAATAATCAAAATGTATACCCATCTTAATGATTCATAATACGTAGCATTATTCTCAAATCATTAAAATATGACATGACAAAGTCAAACTAAAACAATGTAAAATAAAAAATAATTATCTTTAAATGTTTTTATCGTGTTGTCCTCCTTGAAATTAACATTTTAAGATATTAATGTACCGTTAAAAAAAGAAAAAGAAAAAAGAAATGTTTTATTGAAAAATTAGACTTGTGATTTGTAATAAGAGCAATACTACACTCATTCACAAAAATCCACATAAAATTTTACTTGTTGACTTATCAGCGGATGATTGATACATCCACGGATATGTGAGCGAGTGGATTTTTTGTGTGAATTTTGTGAGTGACTATTGTAATAATATCCGTCATAGTTGTTGCATAAAGAGCAGTTTGATTTACTAGCTGACATATTTTATCGTGTTTTGCATTTCAAACATAGCGGTAAAACTGTAAAAGCATAAATAAAACTTTTAAGTTTACAATTTTAACTTATTAAATAGGCCAACTAAAAAGTTCCGAATTTTTAAAATTTTAAAAAATTGTATTTTTAAAATGCTCCATAGCAAATTGCAACAACCAAGCAATGGGTTAGTGGACCCCCGGTTTACATAAGATAGACGGTTCAGATCATGCCACTAAAGAATCCAAATAAACAAAGGAAGGAAAGGAAAGGGCATCTTGGAAGTCACCGGGTGGAGTCCACCACCGTCGGTTCAAGATGTGGTCCGGGCCAAGTGACGTGTGCTGTGTATGGATCGGGTCTTTTAATAAAAAAGGGGCACAAGGATGGGCTCCATGAACCATCATCTACCCACGTCACCATTTGAACTTTATTTCCCATTGGGTTCATCATGTGTCACGTAGATACTTCACGTGCTACATGCTGACCTGCCCAGTTTTAATTCGTTAATCCGGGCTTTGCTTATGTGTATATGTTTACTATTCTTCAATTTGCATATATATATATATATTTTTAATTATTTGGATATATATACACATGTTGTCGATTTTTTTTTTCTTTTTTTAATTAAATTAGTGAATTATTCTATTATGTCACCGAACTTATGCGATACGATATTAAAAGATATTTTTTCTTCATTTTTTTTAAATAAAAATAGTTTGAGCGTTAATATGAGTAATTTGAAATCAATAGCTAGTTGATTCTGTATTTGAATAGACAAAATACGGCCTCGAAAACAAGTTAGTAGGATCCCTCAGGTTTTACAAACTCACCTTCTGTTTATCGAACAATACAACAATAATGTGTGCAAAAGAAGGTCTCGACTGTAGAGATACACTATTAGCCTATTAGGCTGCTATAAGCCTATAACAAGCCTTTGATCCGTATTAAAAGAACTATCTGATAATCATGGGCTTAGATTTTGTCTGTGTAAGCATCCTTACTAAATAGTCCATTTCATAGGTCCTTGTCATATAGAAAGCCCACAGGCCTCAATAACCAACAACCACGCAATTTGACTAGAGGTGTTCGTCGGTTCGGTTATCGGGTTGTTTGATTTATTCAGTTCGTTTAGTTTGGTTAATTTTTTTTCTAGGTAAAACTGAAAACCGAACCGAACCGAATTTAAATTGAATTAAACCGAACCGAATAACCAAAAACCGAACTGAGTAACCCGAATTACACAATTTTGATTATTTATTTATTTAATTATATATATTTTTAGAAACAAAAACCTTAAAAAATGTTAGATTTATATTATAAAAGAGTTTTAATGTACTTTTTAATATATAAATATATTAAAAATATATGTTTATGTGAATTCAGTTTTCGGTTCGATTCAATTCAATTTTTAATTTGCCAAACTCATATCCAAACCAAATATCTAATTCAATTTAGTTTGGTTTGGCAAATTCGATTCAGTTATAATTTCGGTTTTTGGTTCAAGTGGGTATCACCCGAATTCGGCACACCCCTAAATGTGATCCTGTCTGTGAAAGTGGTTGTGCGAGTATGAACAACACATTCTCATATTTGAAATTCTGAAATATATTTCCATCATCAAAGTTGTCTTTTCAAATGACGCATTCTACACATTCTCATCTTTGATATTGGTTTCTTGGTATGTATATCAACTCCACCGTATGTTTTACTCAAACACAGTTGTACCATCCTATATTTAAAGCATGTTTGGTGTATAATTAGCTACTCAATGTTCGCAAACTTGGTTTTAATTGTTGATAGTTTGATACTGTTAGGCCAAATTCATGCTCGGATAGGAGAAGCATGAACTTTTCTAAATATACCGATTTGGTACTTGAATTCTGAAATAGTTGTGTAAATGTAATTAACTTTTATAAATTGTTCTAATCTACATATTTAATGACGTGTCATACCTGAAAGTCTGACACATGACACCATCTATAACGTGACGCGTCATCAAAACGTGCAGATTGAAATATTTTATGAAAGTTCGTTACATTTACATAACTTTTTCAGAGTTCACGTATTAAAACGAAAAAATGAAGAAAGTTCATCGCTATTGTTCGACCAAAACCCTATTTTGATTTGATATGAAGCAATCTTTATTTCTTGAGAAAAGCCCAAAATACATCCCTGTGGTTTGGCCTTTGCTCGCTTTACATCCTTTTTCTATCCATCCGTTAGTGATATCAGTTAATGATAACTAACGATGCACATTATTTTCCGTTATCTCCTAACAAGAGTTAAAATATTTGCATCGTTAGTTGTTGACAAGTTCCTTAAATTTTTTAAATTAACGACAAAAAAATTGTCAAAAATGTCTCATTGCATATTTTTGCTTCAGTGGCCACTTAGATAGGAGATATTTCATGTCGGTGTTTTCTTTTTCTTTCATGATAGAAAAGTCCCTAGTTGGGAGATGCTCGTGGTATATTAGACACTAAATTATGGGCTAAACAATGGTATCTTAATACAATCATTAAGCTTATTGGAGGGGGCTTAGCACCCGCTAGCCACCCCCTCCATCCGCCCCTGATTATACTCACTCACTCTAATCCAGCCTTGAGCCTGGATTATTCCATTCATAGCGAAAGTGATGGTTAACCCTCGATTCGAGAGTCGTGTACAGGCCGAGTCAAAAAACGAAGGAAGGCCCCCAGCTCAAGGAACAAAAAGCTGGGTTTTATGAAATGACAGTTTTGGAAGTTATATAAAACTTTTCTAAAAATTATATATATCTGGATAATCAGATACATAAAACTGTAATCTGAAATTTCGGATATCCGAATTACAAAAAACTTTGATAAAATATTATGTCTAACATAAAATCATCATCGCAAAATTTCGGATATCCAAATTTGTGATATAACTAGTTGTTGACAAGTTCCTTAAATTTTTTAAATTAACGACAAAAAATTGTCAAAAATTTCTGATATCTGAAAACTTGATCATAATTTACTAAAAAGCTGGTTTTATGAAATGACAGTTTTGGAAGTCATATAAAAATTTCCAAAAATTATAGATATCTGGATAATCAGATACATAAAACTGTAATCTGAAATTTCAGATATCCGAATTACAAAAAACTTAGATAAAATATTATGTCTAACATAAAATCATCATCGTAAAATTTCGGATAACCAAATTTGTGATATAACTAGTTGTTGACAAGTTCCTTAAATTTTTTAAATTAACGACAAAAAAATTGTCAAAAATGTCTCATTGCATATTTTTGCTTCAGTGGCCACTTAGATAGGAGATATTTCATGTCAGTGTTTTCTTTTTCTTTCATGACAGAAAAGTCCATAGTTGGCGGATGCTCGTGGTATATTAAACACTAAATTATGGGCTAAACAATGGTATTTTAATACAATCATTAAGCTTATTGGAGGGGGCCTAGCACCCGCTAGCCCTCCCTCCCTCCGCCCCTGAGTATACTCACTCACTCTAATCCAGCCTTGAGCCTGGATTATTCCATTCATAGCGAAAGTGATGGTTAACCCTCGATTCGAGAGTCGTGTACAGGCTGAGTCAAAAAACGAAGGAAGGGCCCCAGCTGAAGGAACAAAAAGCTGGGTTATATGAAATGATAGTTTTGGAAGTCATATAAAACTTTTCCAAAAATTATAGATATCTGGATAATCAGATACATAAAACTATAATCTTAAATTTCGGATATCCGAATTACAAAAAACTTAGATAAAATATTATGTCTAAAATAAAATCATCATCGCAAAATTTCGGATATCCAAATTCGTGATATAACTAGTTGTTGACAAGTTCCTTAAATTTTTTAAATTAACGACAAAAAATTGTCAAAAGTTTCGGATATCTGAAAACTTGATCATAATTTACTAAAAAGCTGGTTTTATGAAATGACAGTTTTGGAAGTCATATAAAAGTTTTCCAAAAATTATAGATATCTGGATAATTAGATACATAAAACTGTAATCTGAAATTTCGGATATCCGAATTACAAAAAACTTAGATAAAATATTATGTCTAACATAAATTCATCATCGCAAAATTTCGGATATCCAAATTTGTGATATAACTAGTTGTTGACAAGTTCCTAAATTTTTTTAAATTAACGACAAAAAAATTGTCAAAAATGTCTCATTGCATATTTTTGCTTCAGTGGCCACTTAGATAGGAGATATTTCATGTCGGTGTTTTCTTTTTCTTTTATGATAGAAAAGTCCCTGGTTGGGAGATGCTCGTGGTATATTAAACACTAAATTATAGGCTAAACAATGGTATCTTAATACAATCATTAAGCTTATTGGAGGGGGCCTAGCACCCGCTAGCCACCCCCTCCCTCCGCCCCTGCTCTTTTGCATGACAATTTATTCACATACTAATTTTCAATAAGATTAATCTTTTGGTTAACAGACCATACTTGATTATGATTTTTATAAGGTACGATATACATATTGATATGTTGTCAAGTGTACGTACGTGATTATAATAAAGTGTTTGATAGCTGGACATGATGAAAGTGTAACCTCTCGTCATAGAGTATGGAAATGCGAAAAAGTAGTACGTATACTAGCTAGCAATCAGTCAGTTACAATAAATTTCATCGATATGTGACGTTAAATTTGCTATTTTCTGTTCATTTTTCGTGGAAATTAAGAACCCAGTGTATCAACTATTCATGCATATCTATAAAAGTATAAACCTGGGTTTTTTATGAGCTCGACTAGCTAGTTTATATTTATATATTAAATTTTAAATTCGAGTTTGTATCTTGACATATTTCACGAGCTAGACTTATGTTTTATGAAGCTTAAACGAAATAATGATTAACTCAAGCTTTGCTTGTTAAACAATTAGCTCGAGCTTGTTTATTTATTAAAAGTTCGTTTATATATAATTATATGTATACGCAGGAGGACATACCTATATAATTTTAATGATCGTGTAAGCTCGCGAACCTAATCGAGTTTATGATATCAAGCTCGGACTCAAGGTCGTTTGGCTCAAGTTTAAGCTCGTTTAGGCGCTGCTCGTCTCGATCAGCTATTACCCAACCAATCTTTATCAACTCACGAACGACTTAGCTTGTTTACACTTACATATAGCACTACAAAAAATTTGTTATATTTCCAAAAAATGCACCAAAGAAAATAAACTTTCATTTTGTTTATTTAGATTCTTGAATTTATGAAACATGACATCTTTGGCAATACTGACTTATAAAAATATATATAAATATCACTGAACCTGTAAAAACACATTATTTATGTTACTTAACTATCAAAAAGCATGCGTTCAATAACTTTGGAAATACGGAAAATTATCTAAATTACTCTATAAGTTCAATAACTTAAATGAATAAAATCAAAATTTGCTACATTAAAATTTAGTAACGTATGTGTATATTAACATATTATATAAAACACATATTATTTATAAATTTTCATCGCTACGACAGTTTTTGACAATCTAACTCTTGTGTTTTGAATTATTTTTATACACTTCTTACGTTTAAAGACATGTATATTATGCGTACTTTTATACGTTATTTATTCTTTTTTTTTGGGTAAAGGGTTATACCCGATGAAATATATTGAGAAAAAATGTTCGGTACACTAAGGGTGGTAATGAGCCACCCTAAATAAATAAAAAAAACACTATACTTTGAACATGTTCAAAGCATAACAACCAAACTAACCAAACGCGTTACTGAGACTACAAAAGATACACATTAAACTAAGCCTTTGGACAGCATCACTTCTAGCTCATTTCCACTTGCACATTAGCAATCTTCTACGTTCTCTTCATTTGCTCCACACGAGCATTCTTCTTAAACCGAATAGTTGCCAATTTTAAGCGAACCATGTCAACTATACTTTTGGCAACTTCATCAGGTTGTCTTCCACACTTTTCATGAATTCTATTGTTTCGTTCTTGCCACACAAAATAAGAAGCAGCTGCCACTAGTAGACGACCAACAATAGTTGTCACCTTATTTTGTCTTGAGATAGGAAGAAGCCAAGTAACAATGTCACTCCACTTTGATGATATTCACCATTCTTCATGGACGGACCTACATGTATGTCGGGTGTGGCACAAGCTACATCCTATTTTATGTCGTGAAGTGCAAAAATATTTCAAAACTGCCGTTTTTGTTGTATGTGCAACCCTCAAAATTTGTTTTGCTACTTTCGTTTATTACAGTGTAACTTTAGTTAGCCAACAATTTTTTTTGTGCAACACCCTTTTAAAATTCCTCGTCAGTTCGCTGCCATTCTTGTTACCGACAATATAAATTTATTATTTCGTCTATATATGGCTATATGCACACTTGAAAACACATCCTTGTCTTAGCTTACAACCTGTCACCCCTTTTTATACATCTCTCTCAGCTTGTCTCAATCTTGTAGTTAATGTAAAAGCTAATTGTTGGAAAGATCGGTTTATCAATGTTGCGAAGGTTTTGGGTTGTTCCGGTGCTCGTAACATTGGCATTGTTGGTAGCTTTATGTCATGCTGGATGTGGTTATGAAGCTATCTTTAACTTTGGTGACTCGAATTCCGACACTGGTGGTTTTTGGTGGGCATTTCCTGAAGCTCCACCACCTAATGGTATGACGTATTTTAAACGTCCAGTGGGTCGTGCCTCTGATGGACGCCTAATCATCGACTTCTTAGGTATACATATCATGTACTCGTTTAGCTTATGTATGTTAATCACTATTATCATGTACTCGTTTAGCTTATGTATGTTAATCACTATTATTTCAGAATGTGAACATACAAATTATGATTCTACATTATTGTAGTATTTGTTAAATGTTGCAAAATATAACCTTGTTTTGTGCACAAAGATTAATATCATCAATTCAAAGTGTTATATTAGTTCAAAAAAAAATAAAAAATAAAAAAATTCAAAGTGTTATAGCTTAATTAGTTAGTTTCTTGCTCAAAATACTTGCATAATACAACTAGGAACAGAACTAGAGCTAACAATGATAAGGTGCATTTACAAAAAACTAAATAAAACTACAAGCACATTCTTTAAAGACCCGTTGCGGCAGTTCCAAAATTTTAAAGTTTTTACAAGAATTAACACTACGTCACAAAAACAGTGTATCTATATGCAATTGTGCATATATGTATACATTGTCATATGATTGAATATGAGGCTTGTAAAAGTGCCTAGGGAATTTCAACAATTGTAAAAAGATAAAGTGCCTCATGGTCCAAGTTTGGGACAGTCTTTAATTTTACATCTTATATCTTTTATTTTTCCATAGCTAGTTTTCAATAACTAGTTTACAATTATAAACATCGATCCATCAGTGATCAGTCTATCATTATTCATTAATAATTACTATAACCGATTTATAAATTATAATCAGTTGTCCAAATAGGTTTGAAATAAGCATTATATATACAATTAGGCACGTACTACTTGTTACAAAAAAATAAGCACATAATACTATCGTAACTCATCATTCGTTAGCATGTGGTTAGGGTCGGGTTTTTTTGTTGAGTTTTTGGGTATCAATTCATAAGCAGGTATTGATAGGAATGGTTTTGGTTGTAGCTGAAAGAATCGGTATACCATTTGTGAGCCCATACTTGAAGTCAATCGGATCAGATTTTCGACATGGTGCAAATTTTGCAACACTAGCATCGACTGTGCTACTACCGCAAACCTCCTTGTTTGTGTCAGGACTCAGTCCTTTTGCATTGCCAATTCAACTTAATCAAATGAAGCATTTCAAGATTCAAGTCGATAAACTTTACCCCAGCGGTAAAATACATTAAAAGAAATACATGAGTTTTTTGTGCTAGATGAATTAGTGGTCATTTGTGCTTTGCTTTTGTTTATAGGGTCATCCAATCTTCCTCCATCCGATGTATTTGGGAAATCACTCTACACATTTTACATTGGTCAAAACGATTTCACTTCTGATTTAGCTAAAAGTGGTGTCGAAGGTGTTAAAGAGAGACTTCCTCAAGTGATTTCACAGATTACTGGCACGATTAAGGTAAGTACCTCCTTGAAACCATAGTATCATCGGGTTAAAAAAGAGATATTATATATGTTATAAATACTTTTAGGGACATCATATAACATTTTTTTCTTTTCTTAATGCAGGAGTTGCACGGGATAGGCGGTCGAACATTTTTTGTCCAAAACTTGGCACCCATAGGGTGTTACCCTGCATTTTTGGTAGAACTCCCTCATGGTGATAAGGATATTGATGAGTTTGGGTGTATGATCCCATACAATAATGCTGTAGTCGAATACAATAACATGCTCCATGACGCTCTTAGCCAAACAAGGCAAGAACTCTCTGATGCCAACATCGTTTATGTTGATTCTCACAAAGCGTTACTAGCGCTTTTCCAACATCCCACTTCTCATGGTACGCCTATTTCACTCTACTATATTATTGTTTGATTTTTATGAATTGTGCCGGGGAATTTGCAACATATTTGATGGTAGAAATTGTTAACCATGTAATTTGATTAACAAATTTATCTTACTAATTTGTACCTGCGATGTAGGTTTGAAGTATGGTACGGTAGCATGTTGTGGTAATGGGGGTGGTAAGTACAACTTCAATCCTAAAGTGTTCTGTGGTAATACCAAGTTCATAGACGGGCAGAATCTCACTGCATCGGCTTGTGATGATCCTGAAAACTACGTGAGCTGGGATGGAATCCATATCACGGAGGCCGCAAGCAACATTGTTGTTGATTCCATCCTTAGTAGCGGCTTTACAGATCCA
The DNA here is from genome assembly GCA_030686995.1 of Artemisia argyi. Taxonomy (NCBI): domain Eukaryota; kingdom Viridiplantae; phylum Streptophyta; class Magnoliopsida; order Asterales; family Asteraceae; genus Artemisia; species Artemisia argyi. The sequence continues at coordinate 188,322,282 of CM060677.1, forward strand.
ACTTTTGAGATCAGTTGCTCATAAATTAATTCTAGGCATACAGTTCTTTTGTTTTAGAATAAATCTGCAGAATCATTGAATCAATTAAGTGTCAACTTTTTTAACAACATATACAAAGTTACAAAAGTTTAAGGAAAATAATCATTCTCAAGAACAGGCTGAGTTCTTATCCCACAAGCACAAGGCATTCTACTAGTGCCAACATATGTTGTATCCAAAACCTCGCTCTTTTCTGATTGTCTCTCCATCTTTTGAATATTTCTGTCTTCGACGAATCTGCTTAGCTTGCATAAAAGAATTCCACACAACAAGAAGCCAAGGCTCCCAACGCCAAAGCCAACGACCCACCATTCCCATACTTGATGTGAAGGTGGCACCCGCACGACAATCGCAAAATATCCTTGGCCCCACACTTCACACGTGTGAGACAAGGACATATTGGTTATTGTAGTCCTCCCATCCGAATAAAACTTGACACATTTACCTTGAGGGAGCCACACAGAAGGAAATCGAACCATAATCGGGTGTTTGATGATAGGTAGATCTAGTTTGGTAGTTTTAGAGGTAAACCGCCCATTTTTCCCTTTCGTGTGGCTTACACCGTAGGCACTAAAACCTATAATCGGGGTGACGAAAGTGTAGTTTGGCATATCATAATAATAAGATGACCAATTTCCTAGATTCGAAAAGACTAAATCTAGCCATGTAACGTTTGGCTTTGGAATTATCCTAGGAGGGACATGGAAATAACTCAGATTAGCTCCTTGAGCCCAAACACTCGAGCTTTGAAGGTGTACAACTGAAACTTCCATTCCTGTGAAATTTGTGGGGAGCGCTACGTTATATAATTTACCTACTTTAGGATCTTTTGGTATTGATTTCTTCGCGTGATCTTGAAAAAAGTCATCCAATGAACGATCACGATAGATGTCCATGGATTGAAATAAATGCAAGGAACATAAACAATAAAAAGTCACAAAACTGATGATGAAGCTTGTTTTAGACCCCATCAACATCTAACACAAAACGTTCTTTTAGCCAAGTGCCTCATGCGGACTTCGATTTTTTGAACATTCAAATAAGACCGAGAAAATCACCGAAAGAAAATCTTGATCACGAAGTGTTGTAAATTTCTCTAGAGTGTCTCGATATAAAACCTTTAAAAGAATGAAATCCAACGATAACACGAATTGGTGGAATGCTTTGGTATGTTGTTGCTTAGTGTTTGCCAAAATGGTGAAGATGTTTTTTCGTTGTTCCGATGATTAGGGAAAATGTTGAAATGAGAGTTTGAGAGGGTGGAGTTTAGTCCGACCGAGTCTTTTGCTCATTGTAAAGAGACAAATACTCTATTGCCATTAAAATAGGCACTTTGTAATGGTGACCATCACTTGACTACTACTTTCTATACAACCATGATTATATTGAATAAATACAACATTTCATAATTTTTTTTATGACGTTTGCCTGCATTTTTTTTGTTAGCATAACGGGTGTTAAACAAGTGACGTACATTTGTAACAAAATGTTTTCACAATTTTCAAAGATAATTGATACTGTTTTCGCGATGGTAGCTAAATGATGAAGGACATGCAACATAAAACGTAAACACTAAACATAGATCATAGTACGGCCATGTCTCTTTGTTCCCATAAAACATGTGTTATCTGATTTACGCTCCCTATCACCCCATGTTGGTGGTAACTAGAGCGGTGTAGTGGTTGATTTTCCCTTCTAGTAATTTGATGTTAGTAGTGATGTACTACATATCTAGCAATAATTATTCATCGTATAATTTGTATAATGTTGCATACGTATATTATTAAGCATTTCTAAATCAATTTTGTATGGTGTAGTTAGCCTTGTAGTACACTAGTAGCAAGAAAAAATATTTTTTTTAGAAAAACACCACATTTGAAATCCGATCCCGAGTTAAACCATCTAAATGGGCAATCCTCAAGAACTGAGCTACTAAGAGAGACCTGCGAGGGAAACCCCTTGAACTCGCGGCTACACACTAAGAGGAAAATCCATATTTTTTTATCACTTGCGAGACTCGAATCCAGTTAAAACCTCTCTCCAAACTCAAGAAAGAACTTAAATAGCCAATTAAGCTAAGTCATTGGTTAATAGCTACTCCCTCCGTCCCATAATTATTGTCCACATTTGACTTTTTTAGTCTTTAGCTTTCAACTTTGACCGTAAATATTTTTCTTTGTGATATATGTTACTTGATGCAAAATATATAAACAGATTGAGTTTTAAATGTATTTTCATTCGTATAATTTTCATCAAGTATTATATAACACAAATAAAAATATTTAAGGTTAAAGTTGCAAAATAAAGACTTCAAAAGTCAAACGTGGACAATAATTATAGGACGGAGATAGTATAAAATAAAATGAAAAGAATAATAATAAAGTTAAAGCTACCCAAGCATGAAGGCATGAAGCTATGCTAGAGTATATAATAATAAGGAATTAAAGACCCAAAAAGTTGAAGGCCCAAACTATGTGAACCTTTCAAACGTGGATTGTGAAGATAAAGACTCCACCAATCACAACGCATCATTTGTCCACGTGTCACACCAAAATCCTCATTTATAATTTCAAAACATCAAAAACTAAAAAAAGTTGGTTCAGGAAAAGATAGAAGAAACACACTAAAAAGTTTGTGCGGACAACAATTGATTGACATGGCGGCAACAGCAACTTCAACCTCCATGGCAGCAACCACAGGTGTCATGCTACCTCGTCTTCCTACTTTAACCACCCGTTGCTCCGCCTTACCTACCCTTCCTGCTCGTTCTTTTTCTACTTCCATCAAGCAGGTTTCAGGTAAACGTTATCTGTTTGTTACAAGCAACTTGGTTGGTTTTAAGGTTTTCATGCTCGAAATGAGTATTTTTTATAGATAAAGTGTTGAATGAAGGGTTTATTCAATGTTTTATGAATTTTATTCATTTGCTTGTTTTTTTTGTCCAACACTTGGTGGGTGTTAAGGTTTTGATGTGATGATAATTGATAAGAATTTATAGAAAGAGATTTGGTCCACTGTAGATATAGAATTCCAATGTTAATTAAAGAGTTCATTTGATGTTTGTTTCTGCTTTCTAGTAAGCATTTAGTCACACTTGATGTTTGTGGTGATATTGTCGTCGTAATCCTAAAATTGACACTCTGTTCCCGAGTATAAAACGGAAAGAAAAGAGATGAGAGGGAAAAAGGAGTGAAGTAAAGAGGAGAGGAATAAGAAATTATTTTTTTATATTGTGTTCCCGAGTTGGAAAGAAAAGAGAAGGAAGTAACAAAAAAAGAGCTTTAAAATCAACATCACTCCATTTCATCCCAATTTGGGAAGTAAATTAGGAGAGTAATTTTGATGTAATTTACTATCCTTTACTTTCCTCTCCCTCCGAAAAAACATATTACCATCCCAAACCTTTCCCTTTCACTCCAGAAAATAAACTCGGGAACAGAATGATAATGTTTTGTAGCTGACAGCAGTAAGATTATGAGTTTCGTAGGGAATGTACAATTCAATTTTACTCAAAAATGATAATTTGAATGCATGTTTATTTGTTATTTGAATTCTCAAATGTTTCGGTATATAAGCTGTTGAGTACATTCTGTTTTCAAGTTTGTGTCAAAGTTCCTTCCTTTTCTTTGTTAGCCTTTAGACACATACAAATGATATCTGAAAACCTTACTATCAGTTATTTTGACATATTGTTTACTTGTATACCTGCATATGGCAAGTAACTAACCATTTCATTTTACTTTTCATTCCAGAGTCAAAGAGGTCAGCTCTGTTCAAGGTCAAGGCATCAGAAGAAGCATCACCCGTAGATGCTAACGAGTTGTTCACCGACCTAAAAGAAAAGGTGAATATGATATTGAAACATAGAAACCTTTTTTGTTTAGTATATCCCTTTATGCTTCTTTCTTTACTCTTATCTTCCTTCTTTTACTTTGGTTGTTTGTAGTGGGATGCACTTGAAAACAAGTCCACAGTTATAATCTATGGAGGAGGAGGAGTGGTTGCAATTTGGCTATCCTCAATTCTTATCGGTGCCATCAACTCTGTCCCATTGGTAAGTACTAAGTAGTAGCAAAAGAAGCAAATTAACAGACCCGAAACTAGGTAGCATATCAAATTTTGGACATCCTAAGTTCCTAACCTTCTATGATTTTGCTTTTCGGGTTTCGTGAACATTTCAGCTTCCTAAGATTATGGAGTTGGTAGGACTTGGATATTCCGGATGGTTTGTCTACCGGTATCTGCTCTTTAAGGTAAGAACCATAATTTGTGGACCAATAACTTGTATCACTCAAACACATTTAAGTTGAACCCATAGCTGAAAAATGACTAATGATTCACATTTTTTGTACTCCAGTCAAGCAGAAAAGAGCTAGCCACAGACATTGAGTCCATAAAGAAGAAGATTGCAGGGACTGAATAGACGGTCGTGGCTTCATTCTATCCTACATTTACTTTGTTTGTCGAATCCGAATCAATATCTTTTATAAATTTCTGTACAAGAGGCATATATGGTCTTTATAATGTAGTATAGATCTTGTGTGGAATTTGTTGTAGCCTTACACTTGTTTTGCTTCTCTATAAAACTTGGCAAACTTGAACTGTGTCAATTTGAGTAAACTTGAGTAAACAAAACACGTGAGACTGGAACCGGCTATATTTTGTGTTCTATATATCTTTTCAGAACCTGGTTCTCTATATTAGAACTGACATTCAATCCAGTTTCCTTCAAGTTCTTTGTTTGAATTCTTAAACATGAACTCGCAGTTCTTTGAAATAAGAAGATTTTGCATTTCTTATACATAGGCAGTGGTTACATTCTATAAATATGTAAAACAAAAAGTAAAACACTGAGAAGGCTTTCAGCATTTATTATGGTTTTGGCTTGAGTTATTAGGTGTGGTGCCTCAAGCCAAATAGCCATCTCACCGCCACCCCAGTATTTTCGTTTTTCACACTCACACACCAAAATACCCACCCACTAATAACTCAAGCTAAAACACCGGTTTTAGGACCCATCATTTTATTTTATTCATTTCTTCAAACCAGCTAATTTTTCATTTATTAAAATAAAAATGTAAATTACATTAAAAAAAAGGTTACGAAATCAAAATTACAAATTACATTACTATTTGAAAGACAACAACTAAAATGGTTAATGTTCAGATTTCTAAGATGCTTGCTTATTAAATTTGATTTTAAAAAAAATTAAAAATTTATCTTCCACACACAAACACACGCATCCTACACATACACTAAAATACACACACTTCACACACCACATACACACACACTCAATGGCGAAACTATGAAGAGATTGGAGGGGGTTGCGGCCCTCCCGCAATTTTGTCGCATAGCGTATTTTTATATAATGAAAATAATGTTAAAAGTTACGTATACATATTAATTAGTAAATGACTAGTATCGAACCCAAGACCTCGGGATTGCACACATTACAAACGAGAATTAAAGATTAATAAATATTAATTGTTATGTATATTTATTAATAACACAAGTATAAGGACTAATGATCGTTAGTGATTAAATGTATGGACTAACTATCGTTAAATAATAAGGAAATGGACTAGAATGTAATTTGGAAGACAAGAAGGATCCAGAAACCCCTTGAGGGGTGCATGGCCGGTCGACCCTAGCCCAAGGGGATCGACCCATGCCTCTTTCTTGGTCACCAAGTTACATATACTATATAAACAAACCCAATGGTCTTTTGTTTCTCACCTTTTGTGCATACACAATACCCTAAGTTTGGTTTTCTTCCCTTGTTTCTTCCTTGGCCGATCGTACCCTAAACCCTTAGGGTTTGGATCGAAATTTTATAACAAAAATTATTCTTGTGTTTAATCTTGCAATTACTTTTATTCGGTATTAGTTTGTGTGTACAAGAACGAGGTAATTACTCACTATAGTAATTATCAAGAGATCGATAAACAAAAACGGTAAGGGGTTTATCATTGATCTAGTTTACACAAGATTCAAGATTTATTGAAGTGCATCGGGTACGTTACTATTTATGTTTTAGTTAATCTTTGTATATGTTATACTTGATCCTAGCTTCCGCATATTTGTGTACTTTGATTGTTAAATTCTAACAGTGGCATCACGAGCCATGTATAACATATAATTGATTACTAAAACGTAATAAAAAACGGATCTTTAATTGTTTTAGATACATGTTTTTGATCTAGGGTTTTTCTTTCATTTTTTTTTATAAAATTTAAACCCTAACCCTAATTTGGGGGGGGGGGGTCGATTTTCCACATAAAACCCTAATTAGGGTTTGTGGTTTACTTGATTAAATTGTAATCACTAGAAACCCTATGTCTTTAACCGGTTATGTGAACGTACTTGTGACCTATGTGCTAATTGTTAGGTTTAATCCATGACAAAACATGCATGTTAGTCATGGATCTTGTTGTTTTGATTTCTTTGTCACATGTTTTAGATAGATCTAAAATTGGGGAAGACTCCAATACATATATATATTAAAATCAATTCATATGCTATGTGGTGTGTATATTAGCTATGGCCTACGCAATTGATTTATCAATGTATGTGACTCTCCTCCATCAAGAGGAGAAGGCCTTAGTTGATTACATGCATGATTATACCTAGACTTGATTTTATTAGGATATTTTCTAATAAGGAATGCATGTGGCTAATTGTTTCACTTTAAATATTATAAGTTGTTATGTTTTTCTTTAAATTACTTGTCTTTTTATTGTTTCTTAATTGTTGGACTAGTTGTAAGCAATAAAAAGGGTGATTTTCATAAAGAAAATAATATGGACTAATAATGGTGAAACCCTAAGTAATAAAGATTGAATCTTGCGGAGTCTTATGTGCCAACAACGGTTCGCTTCGCACGGTAATTCGCTCCAAGGCGAGACTAGCAAGATTCATACTTTATTACATGATTTTGAGATTGAATCCATAAACTTTTACTTGATTGATGTTTTGTACAAACGTGCTTCTAAAAGTAACTCTTTTAAGACAATATTCATAACCGTGATTTGAAGGCTTAGAAAAGAGCCTTAGAGTCTACCTTGGTTATCACAATCTTGAATATGTCTTAAACGAATTTCTTTTAAAATCATTGATGAGTGCTCAAACACTCATCATTTTTTGTCAAATCTAAACTGCAAAACATACAAAAACACCCAGAAATGCATCAAAATACTGAAAATATTCTAAAATTGTGTTTTATATGTTTTAGATGCAAAATGAGTAAAAACAGTTGAAAAACGTACAAAGTTTGCATAATTGGCAGTTTCAGTCCCCCAACTTTCAAAAATTGGCAAAAAATAGTCCTTGAGCACATATTTTAAAAGAAAAGTCACCAAAGGTCCTTTTGAAATCATAAGTTGTCTTATTTTGTCCTTTGGTGAAAAATTGGAAAAGTTTTAGAAATTTGCAATTTAGTCCCTCGAGTTTCAGATTTTGGCAAGATTGGTCCCTGGTGGGAATTTTTGGATGAAAAATCATTTTTGGGTCCTTGGGAAATCACAAGTTGGCAAATATGGCCCTTGGGTAAAAGATTTGGAGAAATTACAGTTTTGGTCCCTCTAGTTTCAAAATTGGCAATTTTAGTCCCTGGGAATTTTCAAAATATGGAAGAGTCAATTTTGGTCCGTGGAGTAATAAAACTGGGCATATTTTACCCTTGTTACAAGTTTGGATTGTTGCCACTCAACCCCCTCCATTTCCAGAAAATTACAAAAGTGGTCCTTGTGAAATAATACAAACCAAACTAACCCATTTTATTATAAACCCAAAAAAAAACTAAACCTGATCCACACAACCTAGCCCAATACCCCAAGCCCAAATCCCCTTCTACTACTTTCAGGATCAAACAGTCAACATAAGTCAAACCCAGGGTCAAAACACCATCCCCCCATCTCCTTCCTCCCTGATTATACGCTCCATGTCTCCTCCCTCCAACCTCACCTTTCCACCAATACTACCAACCATCATTAATTTTCTCACCAGCCCACACCAACTCCCCCTCCTCATTAAACCTCCTCACCTGTTCCACTCAATTCCACCAAAACCAAATTTCCCGCCAAAAACATTTGATGGCTGAGATCATTTTAAGAAATCCAAAGGTCCATATTAGTGGTGGGAAAAGTCAAGGAAACCCTAATTAGTCCCCATAAATAAGAAAGAAGGCCAGAAGAGAAGAGAGAGTTAGTTTTTAGTTTTAGTTAGTAGTAGTTAATGTAGTTTAGTTGAATTTAGTATAACTCAAGTTTTTCCAGTGTAATTTTCATTTCCATTGTATTTCTTATCTTAACTTAAGTGTATTTTCAATTATTCAGTTGTAATTCAAGATTCTCAGTTTATGTGCAAGTTTTCCATTTTCAAATAAAATTCTCATTTCAAGTTTAACAAGTGTTAACCAAGTTCTTCACTGTTTTACTTAGCTCAATTTAACTTAATAAGAAGTTTTAACAAGCTTGGAAAGTACCTTAAATAACATTAGTTCATAATTTCAAAAATGCTCAAAAAAATAGGACAAATAATAAAAAAATAAGAAATCAAGAAGAAGAAGAAAGAAAGCTGTGGAAGCAGGGTTTAGTGCCTCAAGGGAGGTTATAGGACAAGTTGTGTACCTTGGTTCTTGGTTTTGAGCTCACAGGATCCATTTGTGAGCAAATTCTCAAGTCTTTTTTATTTCTACTGTAGCATAGCTATTTATTGCTCATCTTTATTGCTATTCAGTGTTCTGTGCTTATTTGGTGTTAGTCTAGTTTGATTTTTGTTTGCAATAGTTGCTTGTTTATTGAATCTTGTAGTTGTGCTAGTTCTTGTTCCAACTGTCAAGTTGCTTCAGTGGTGTAATCTAGTTTTTTTTTTTTTTTTTTTTTTTTTTTTTTTAAGTTCAGCTCAAGTAGTTGCATGTAGCTTATAGAACTCATCTGAATCAGTAGCATAGGTTCAATTCATTTTTTTGCTCTTAAATATTGAAATCAGTTCATTAGTAGGGGTGTTTGGATTAAGCTTTAAACCTATGTTGGTGTTGTTATTTTGAGTCAAAGATACTTGGTGCATTGTTCTTAAGTGTAAATCAGTCCATATTGATCATCTTCTTGGGCACTTTTACTCAAAAAGTCAAAACCCTCAATAACCTTGCATATCTGTTTACTGTTGAGGATTTAAGACCCTCAAATCACCATTTCATTGCATAAGTAGGTAATTTAGTCTAAATTAGTTCTCTTATAGCTTAAGATAGCTTAACTAATCAGTAAAGTAGGATCAAAATCCAAGAAAGTCAAAATATCAAGTTTTTGTCAAAAAGTCAAATTTTCATTTTTCAGGAAATACCAAAACTGGGGGATTTGTTTAGAATTTTGTATTAGGGTTTAGAGCTTGAGCTTTTCAGAATATGTAGTCTCCCAGTTCAACTTTGAGGTCCTGGCATCCTTTTATTTTTGCCATTTTTCTAGTGGGCCCCACCTTGGATCAAACACACCTGCAGGGGAAGAGAACCCCCTGCTGCAGCAGACCACACAGCCACAACCACCACTTTGGTGGTTGTTTCTGACCACCACAGTGGGTCCCACAAGCTAAAATTTGATTCTTTGAACCCCCCTCCTGCCCCTCTTCAAGTTTTGAGCAAAAGTTTGAGCTTAATCTCCCTGGGTCCCACGTGCTTTTCCTCCTCTTTTCTGTCCCAATTCTGTGCAGACAAGGGAATTGGAAAGTGCTTATTTTGGCTTAATTGCTTATTCAATGATACAACTTCTTTGATTCTTACTTAAACATGTCCAAACAACTCATCTGAACCAGATTCCACCCTTGTGGACCCCACATAAGCCCATTTGAGCTTATTTCTTGGTTTGGTCAACCAAAGTCAACTGTGCAAGCTTTTAAGCTTGCACTTGGCTTATTTTCAAGTTCTAAAAAAGTTGTTTTTGTAAAAGTTTGATGTTTTTAGGTATAAAATAATTTTATAAAAGAAAAATCCAGAAAAACCAATTTAATTATAAGAAAAATCCAGAAAAACCAATTTTAATTATAAGTGATAATTTCTATATAATTTTATTTATCTTTTTAATTTTCATTTTTAGATTTTCATTAAGTAAGTTGCATTTTTATATTTTTCTTAAATTTATTTTATACTATAGTAATTTTAGTAATTTTCTAAGATTTTTATTTTGTCATTTAGTATTAATTAGATTTAATATTAGTTTTATTAATAATTAATTAATATTAATGTATTAAATAGCATAATTAGTTTTTATAAAGTAACACCTAGTTTTTATATTTTTCCTAGCTTTTATATAATATAATATAATTTTAGGAATTTTTCTAGAATTTTTACTGTTCATTTTCTATTTTTTATAATTTAATTAGTTTAATTAGTAATTAATTAATATTTAATATAATAATTAGTAAAATAGTGTAAAAACTTATAAAACAAACTTTTTATAATTTTTTAGGATTCCTATAATGGTTAATTAGATTTATAAAAAATTTCATAATTATCTAAGTCTTTTTAGTATTTTTAATAATCTTAATTAGTTTAATTAGGTAATTAATATTTAATTAGTAATTAATTAATAGAAAAATCACAAAAAGACAAAAAGATATATTTTTAATTTTAAAATTAGTTTTTAGTTATTTTATAATTTTAGAAATTTAATTTTCATTTTTCTAGTGTTAAATTAATATTATATTGTATTTAAGTTATTTAAATATTAATAATTAGTATTAAATAGTATTTAATTAATATTAAATAATTAATTAGTGTAAAAAAATTTATTTTCTTTTTCTAAAAATTTTCTTTCATCCTTAGGTTTGTAAAAAAGTCATTTTCACCCCCTGTGGGTTTTCAGATTTCAGTTTTCGCTTTTTATTTTTGTACGTTCGCGTAAATTTAAATTGAACGTACACGTTTTTAGGTTTAAAACGTTTCTGGTTTTTCTGATTTCACAATCTTGTTCATATATCTTATTTAAGCTATTTCTTTGTAGATTCCTTAGTATAACCATTCACAAGCCCCTTTCTGTCCAAATTCACCCGATTACAAACCCGTTTGATAACAATTCACACCTCGTCGGGACATAACGACCCGGGGAAACCACTATATTCCGCGGAGCATTGACTCTAAGCTGTTTGACTTTGTTGACCACATCCGTGGTTGACTTTAGTTGACTGCTTTTGCCTCAATCAATCATGCTTGTAGAAAGTCATCTTAGGGTTTTTAAAACCTCAAGTAAAACTTTGTGTATTAATTTCACGAATAAGTAATAAAAAGGTTTTGAAAATTATGCTATGAAGATGAGTGCATGCATCTTTATACATATTTTGATTGACATATCAAAAATTGAATACCCTTAAAATTTAAGTTACATGCCATCTATCTATAAGAAACACTTGGAATTTTAATTTAGTAAACGTGAGACCTAGGCTAAATTATTATAACAAGGTAAAATTCTTTTAGCGCGTGAGACCATAATTGTAATTTTACAGTTTCTAAGGTAGACGACTTAATTAAGTTGTGCGTGAGACCTAGAACTTAAGGCATGAGATGAGATGAAACATGCTTACAAGGAAAATTGATGAATCAATTTGATGTAAATCCCATAATGATCTAGGAATTGGAAATCTTGTTTGCCAATTATTGTTCGACAGATTACCATCTTTTGTACTTTCACCACTAGCAAATCAACTGATGTGGTGGAACTATGTAAAGTTGGATCCTAGATTTTCAAGAAAATTTTGGTGGTTATATGAATATAGCCTATGGGTATTTTATTTTATTGAAGATATTTATTATCGAAAATACTAATGTTTGAACTTTTATCTGTAGATATGGCTCAACCCGATAACCCATCTGTGATTTCTGCTTTCAAGAGTCATCTTGAGAGAGAAAAATTGACTGGAAAGAATTTCAATGATTGGCACCGTTCGCTCAGAATTGTCTTGAGGGCGGCCGGTAAGCTCAATTACTTGACCGAAGAATGTCCAGCTGAGCCTGCTGCTAATGCAGCAGAAGCAGTTAAGGCGGAGTGGAGGGAGAAACATGCTAAGTTTAATGAGGTTGCTTGTTTAATGCTCACTAGCATGAGTGCTCCATTACAAAAGAAGTTTGAGTACTTTTTCCTAAAAGATATGCTTGAAGTACTTCAGCAGTCTTATGAGAAACCTCCCGCAGTTGAATTGTATGATGAACTTGACAAGCTACACAACTGCAAGCATGGTGATGGTAAACCAGTTGAAGATTATGTGACTGAGATGAAGGAATCTTTTGATCAGCTTCACAGAATTGGATTTGGTTACCTTGAGAATGTACAAGTGCACTTGATCAACATGGCCCTTAACAAGGACTTTGCTAGTTTTGTGCAGAATTTCAACATGCACTGCTCGGGGAAGACAGTCTCAGAATTACTTGCACTGCTTGTTGATTATGAGAAAAGTCTACCAGCCAAGGTCAAGGCTCCTACCCCGCAAGTGTTGGCGATTCATGGGGGGAGAATCCAGAAGAAATCGCATGTGAACAAAGGCAAAGGGAAATGTAATAAAGGCAAGCAGGTCATGGCCTATCAACCTCAACCCAAGATGAAGCAACATCAGCCTAAGCAGAACAAGGTGAATCCGCCAAACAAGAAGGATCAGGCTTGTCACCATTGTCATGAAAAGGGCTATTGGAAGCGCAATTGCCCTCTCTACATTCATGACCTGCGACTCAAGAAGCAGGGGAATGAAGCTGGTAACCCCAGTTCATCAGGTGCGTTCTTTATGATTGAATTATTCACTCTTACTCCTAAATTGAATTCATGGGTATATGATACGGGATGTGGCATTCATATTTGCAATACCTTGCAGGGGTTTAGAGTTGAGAGAAAGCTGGCCTATGGACAACAATTCTTGCACGTTGGTAACGGAGCGCATGCAGGAGTTGAAGCTATAGGAGTTTTTGATTTAGTGTTGCCTTCGGGCCTAGTACTATCTTTAAATAATTGTCATTATGCACCGTCAATTGTTAGAGGTGTAATTTCATTTTCATGTTTGTTGAACCTTGGTTTTGAGCATACTATTTCTAGCAATGGAATTTCAGTTTCTTTAAATGGTGTTTTTTATTTTAATGCTATTGTTGTGAATGGTGTCTTTGAAATTGATATGAATGATAATGATAAAGCTTTTGTTAAAAATAATTCAATGTATAGCATCAATAATAAGAGAATCAAGAAAGGTCTGGATTCGTCTTATCTTTGGCATTGTCGACTTGCTCACATTGGCAAGGATCGCATGAAAAAGTTGCAACATGATGGGCTTTTAGAAAAGATCAATGATGAATCATTTGATAAGTGCGAATCTTGCATTGCTGGGAAGATAACAAAGACACCCTTTAAAAATAGGATTGAAAGGGCTAATAATCTACTTGGTCTTATTCACACAGATGTGTGTGGACCACTTAGACATGTGTCAAGGAGAGGTGCTAGCTACTTCTTAACATTTACGGATGATTACAGCCGTTATGGTTATGTTTATTTACTTAAACATAAACATGAGGTGTTTGAAACATTCAAAGTGTTTAAAGCAGAAGTAGAGTTGCAACTTGGAAAGAAGATTAAAGCTCTTCGATCCAATAGAGGTGGTGAATACCTGAGTCAGGAGTTCATAGATTACTTAGCAAAGGAGGGAATTGTCCAGCACCTTACTTCTCCATATACTCCACAACAAAATGGTGTATCTGAGAGAAGGAATCGTACATTGCAAGACATGATACGATCTATGTTTAATCTAACAACTCTTCCTTACTCGTTTTGGGATTATGCCTTGGAATCTGCGGTTCGCATTCTTAATATGGTTCCAACAAAGAAGGTTGATAAGACTCCATATGAGTTATGGACTGGAAAAGCTCCTAACTTGTCTTATCTTAAGGTCTGGGGTTGTGAGGCGTATGTTAAGCGTGACTCAGCAGACAAACTCCAACAAAGATCTGTGAAGTGCATCTTCGTAGGATACCCTAAGGAAACTATGGGTTACTACTTTTATTACCCAACTGAAAACAAAGTTTTTGTTGCAAGGTATGGAGACTTCTTGGAAAAGGAGCTCATATCTCAAGAATTCAGTGGGAGAGTATATGATCTGGAAGACGATCATGAAGATGTAGAACCTTCTGAAAACACTAGCCAACTTCCTGTGGAACCTGAAAGTTTAGGTCCTCCACCTGAAGTTGAAGTGGTTCCCGTTCGTAGGTCATCTAGACTTGTGAAGGCTCCTACACGTCTATGTCTTAACATGGAGTGTGATGACAACTTGATAGGGGATCTTGATGAACCTACAAGTTATAAAGCTGCCATGAATAGTCCTGAAAAGGAAAAATGGCAGGGAGGTATGAATGGGGAAATGCAATCCGTGAAAGACAATGAAGTCTGGGAAGAAGTAGACCTACCTCCGGGTGCCAAGTTAGTTGGGAGCAAATGGCTCTACAAGAAAAAGACTGATATGGATGGCATTGTACACACCTATAAGGCCCGTTTGGTAGCTAAATGCTATACTCAAACTTTTGGTGTTGACTATGAGGAGACCTGATGAGGCGAAAAATGATCCACTTTTAGGGGGTCATTTAAACCCGGAATTGAATTTATTTGATCAAATATTGCCCTAAATCGTTCCTTTTGTGATTTTAGGTACTTTGGGAGTGAAATCTGGAAAAGGATGCAATTCGGACGTTTTTAGAGCATAAAAGTGAAGAAAACACCAAAGTCTTAATTTTCCATGCTGGGAACAGTAGGTGACGGTGTCAAGAGTAACTCTCTGACGGCGTCAAGAGCAAAATTCCATGACGATCCAGTACAGATTTTACGGCGTCACGAAGTAGGGCGTCAAGAGTAAAAGTCATGACGGCCTGGAAATGATTATCACATGACGGCGTCAAATGTAGATCAAGGCAGTCCGAGAAGAGTTTTGGCGGCGAGGTGACGGCGTCACAAGTTTAGTCTTGACGCCGTCAGACCCCTTTTCCTATATATAGTTTTCTAATTTTCACATTAAAAAGAGAGAAGTTTTGGAGAAACCCTAAGTACGAATTTGGTGCGAATTTTACAGGTTTTTCAAGGGTTCCAAGTCCTTGATACCTTTCATGTGTAATTGAGATAAGTGTCCTTTTAATTCAATCAATATGTCTATGTGTTGGTTGTCTATATCTTGTTCTTGTCTTAATTCCATCATGCTAGGCTAGATCTATCTTGTGTTTGCTTGGATCTAATGAAACCTAGATGTTAATTATGTGTTGATTACTTGTTTATACTTGTCTTGGATGAATGATTTATATGTTAGGCTTAAGAAAACTGGCAGATCTCCAATTGGTAACATGCTTGAACGTCTTAAGAAACATGAACCGACGCGCACTAGGTCTTTATTGGTTGTATTTAATGCATGAGCCACTGTTTATAATCTCTATGGTTGTGCTGGGCATGATATAGGAGGAGATAAGAGCTCATAGAGTTGGGGAGTTAAGTGTGCCACCCCATGAAGGGTATTAAGGAATACGATCCGTCATCCATGCAATTATAACAAGTAATTAACGTGTAAAAGATGTCTAGGGAGTAGTGAAATCTAAGTAAACACACTTTCTCCACTTATTGCTCACAACTTTAGTATAATTTAGTTTATTTTCATTTCTAGTATTTTATTTTGATTGCATCTTTAGTATTGGGTTAGTTGATTAGCAACTAATTCCGCCCAAATCCTTCAAACCCGAGATTTTTAATTGCTTTCTAAAAAAATATAAAATACAAAAATAATCATCCCTCGCCTTTAGAACTAGTATTTAGGTTTTCTAATCCTAGCGACACTATTCCTAAGCTGAACGATCAATCCCCCGGTACTTGTCACTATACTATACTACAACGATCAGGTACACTGCCTGGTGGGGGTTGTAAGCTTCTCAAGATCCCTTGAGAGGTAAAGCCTGGTGCAATTCCCACGCATCAAGTTTTTGGCGCCGCAGCCCGGGGAAATAGTTATTGTCTAGGTTAGAATTTCTTTTTATTAGGTCTACTTGCTAGATTCCTTTCTAGTAAGATTTTATTTTTATTTTTAGGTTCTCTTTAGTCTATCTTATTTCTTTGTACCTTTGTTCGTAACCATCCGACATCATGGACAACGGGAACATCTTTGAACCCGTCATCCCACCACAACAAAACCCACCATTAGAACCCCTTAGGCCCCGAACCTTAGGAGAGTATTCCCGACCTAGCCACCAAGGCTACCGAAACACCATTGAGCTCACCGGAGCCAATGTGACCCCCTTGCGATCCGACACCATCCGGTTGGTGCAAAGCGGATGTGCATTCCATGGACTTCGTTCCGAAGATCCAAACCAACATCTTAAGGACTTCCTAAAAATCGTAGATTCCATAGATCTAGATGTTGCAACTAGAGAGACAACCCGATTACGCCTATTCCAATTCTCTCTACGGGATCAAGCTAGTCTATGGCTTGAGCGTTTACCCGCGGGATCCATCACCACATGGGATGATCTCACCACTCGTTTCCTTGCTCAATTTTTCCCACCGGGGAGAACTCTTAAGCTTAGAAATGACATCTTGATGTTCCAACAACGTCAAAATGAATCTCTTTATAAAGCATGGACTCGTTTCAAGGATTTACTCCAAAAAAGTCCCTCATCATGGCATAGATCTTTGGCTCCAAGTCCAAATCTTTTATGACCATATCGACATCTCCACGAGGCGAGCCATTGACCAATCGGCCGGTGGTAAGCTACATGATCTAAGTGCGGAACAATCATGGGAACTCATAGAAGATCTTGCTCTCTATGACAAAGAAAGTTGGAATGATCCCCGTGACTTGAACAAAACGGTCAAGGCAATATCTTTGCCTTCGAACAATTCTAGCACTCCCGACCTTAGGATCATGGAACTTGAGGACCAAGTCAAGTTTCTCATGAAATCTTACGAAGCTCCTAAGCCTTCAAGCCAAGTGAACAAAATCACTTCCTCATGCGAATTATGTAGTGGTCCCCACGACACTCGTGATTGTGTGGAACTCCCCGGAACAGCTTTTGCGGACTACGCATCCACGCGTACCGACGAAGCAGGAGATAAGTGGTACACTTTCAAGCCCGAGCCAAACACATTCATACAACCCCTCGTGGAAAAATCACCCAAACCTTAGGTGGAAACAAAATCAACCCAATTCTTCCAATCCGCCTAATCATTACCAACCAACCGGTCCACCCTCCAACCGTACTCTCAACAACAATCCTTATAACAACTTTGGTAGTACTAACAATCTTGAAGGATTGATGTCTAAGTTCATGGCATCTCAAGAGGCTCGCATAGCTAGGTTTGAAACCGAACTCAACCAACAACAAACAGAGATAACCAACAAGATTGACAACTTGTTGAAAGCCCTCAACAACCAAGCATTAGTCACACCTAGGAAGGACACTAGAGACACCAATAACGGAAGCCAAATTAAGGACCCCTCATCATCCAAACATGTCCACTTTGTCAATGTTGTCACCATTAAGCCAATAGATAAGGAGATTGAAGAGAGTGACAAGGATGAAGTTAGAATAGAAGCCGAGACTAAGGATGAGAGTAGGGAAGTTGCCCACCAAGGAAGAACGGGAATACCATAATGATTTATTCGATAGTCCCGAGAGACCATATATCCTTGGCACCCCCCTTATCAAAATGGGAGACCCCTCTAACATTAACATCCCGTGAAATATCGGACACATGCATATATGGAAAGCTTACAACGACCCTAGATTCCCCGTGAACATCATGACTAGGACTTATTACAATTGGGTGATGAAGAAGCAACTTGATTTTAGGATGATGCCTAATAAGAATCTGATAAGTAATTTTGCAGGAAGAGTGAAGGGACTGCATGTGATTATAGGGAATCTCACCTATGAGATCGATTTTATGATAGTTGAGGACACTCGTCCGGTGATAGATGCTTGCCTAAGCCAAATAATATTTGGAAAACCATTTGTTGAGGCCACTAGGATGAGTTATGATCCGACTTTAGGGATAGTTAGATTCAAGAAAGAGAATGATGAGGTTGCTTATCAAATGCCCTACAAGATTGAGCAATACCGCCTTCTCTCTAATTTCGAAAAGGAACACAAGCAAGCGGCTTATTATAGGAATGAGGAGGATAGACGTAGAGGAGTAGAGTATGTAAAGAACAGAATGCTTGGTTTCTACAAGGAATGCTTGCAACTAGGTCCGGAGTACAAAACTGGTTTAGAAGACGACCTAGATAGTGGAACCAATGATGAGGTCACGTAGTAACCTATGACCTTGAGTCTAGCTACAAGACTCGTAAATAAAGAAAAGCGCTTCTTGGGAGGCAACCCATACTTTGTTTGTTTATTTATTTGTTTGTTTGTTATTTGCTTCCGTATGCATGCTTAATTTTTATTGTTGGTAGATCATGTTTCTAAACTAAATAGTGGAAATACTTTACTTTGTTGTTTTGGCCTAGTCTTAACTCCACCTAAATGTATTTTTGCAAAAGATAAGTGTAAGGGGAAACCCCAAATATGTTTTTGAGAAACAAACCGATCATGATTCTCCATAATATTAAATGAACATGTGTATTCGTATTTGTTAGAGTTAGATGCTTGTATCGAGTCATAATGAAGTTTTGCAGGATTTTCCAGGAAGTAGGACCAAGTTTTTCCAAAAATTTTCCGAAAACTTAACATAAGAATTTCTGCAGGTCACTTCTGACGGCGTCAAGAGTTTACTCTTGACGGCGTCAAGTGTAAAAAATCTGGAAATTTTACCAGTTTTGTTTTTCTAACGGAGTTTTATGGTTTTTGTGAATTATTAAGTTTTATAATCTCCAGGAGATCTGCAAACTTCATTCCACAAGCATTATATCTTATCTTGTTTTCTAGGATTTAGTAACTTATATAGGATGCCGCCAATTTTACGCGAGGTTGTCTTGTCTATTTTATCAGGTTTTACAGGTTATGTATGACAAGAAGATGATTTATATTCTGGAAGGGAAGCTTTGATTGTTTATTTTCTTGGAGGAAGATTTAACCTGGCCACCTTATTATCCATACCGAGCGAATCAGGGGAATATTTGATTTCATTCTTTTTAACTTTTTCACTTTTACATTCTTTACTTGAACATTGGGGACAATGTTCATCTTAAGTGTAAGGGGAGGGTAAAAAGATGATACCTTACATATGCACTTTCGCTTGAGTTTGTTTTGTTTAATGGTAGATGTGTAATAAAACTATGAGAAATACTTGTTAGTGCAATTTTAGCGCCAAATTTAAAATTTTCTACAACATTTAGGAGTGAAACTTTAGCCATAGCAAACGTCTCATGGATAGGAGATTGTATGACTAGCACATAACCGTACTTTCAGAAAAAAATTTCCACCCAAATATGTGAGGTTCGCCTTTAGATTTGATAGGAAAAGCATTTACTATTATTGCTTATGAGTGTACCGGTAGTATTTAGATTCTAGAACTTGCGTTAGTGATGCATCCCGAGACCGCTAGTGAGACTACATTCATGTAGTAGGATTTACTACATGATAAGAGGCATTAGGATTACCCTTATGTTAAACCCGTATCATAATTACTTGACCATTTAAGTCATATTACTTGGCTAGTTAAGTCAACTAATTTTTCCCACACCCTTAGCGTTGTACTCATTTTTAGTACACGATACCCCTAGTACACCCCTCCGAGCCTATCTTTTCGTTTCTAACTTTAAGCATTTTACTTAAAGGAATAATTTGTTACACCCCACTTAAATGTACAACCAAATCGCCTTAGCCTTCCGTGTATGCGCTCATTTTTAGTGCATTATTGTTATTTGTTAAACCCTAAGTTAACTTTCTAATTGATTACATGGTTGCTAAGTCGAGTCATATCCTTGTACATATTGTTTTGGGACGATTGGGACTCATGGGAAAAGTACTTGTTTTATGGAGTAATGGGAAAGAACATCATTTATTACCCACATATGTGCGTTAATCTTAAAACTGCTCCAAGTGTTTTGATTATTCTAATTCAAGTCACTAGATTAGTTTATTGTAAAGTATGTAAAAATTCAAGTGTAAGGGAAATGTTTATTCCCTATGATGTATTATTTTGGATGGTAGGGTAAGAGTGTATGAAAAAAAAAAAATCGAAAAATCAAGAAAAAGAAAAAAAATAGAAAAAGGAAAAAAAAGAGAAAAAACATACGGACTACCATCCCTTTTTATTCTATGTTCATTTTATGTTTTTGTTATTTTTAATTTATTAGCTTAAGTCGAGTCTAGTCTTGGCTTAGCAACGCCATATTGTGCATGTAATTAACCAAGATTGTTAACTCGCCACCAGTAAAACTTCCTTTATCCAACAAAACCGTGTATTTCATATCCCTACACCTAACGTTACAACCCTTTAAAAGACCTCTTTGATAGTTTATCCTAGGTGCTTACGCCATGTGGTGGAGGTTTGATCATTTCCCAAGCCTATGGTAATCTATTTTGCTATGACAGGTAGTGAGAGATATCTTCCGTTTCCATATTGTAATTTACACTCTATTACACCCGAGAGATGCGAGTATCTAAACACTATTTGTGATGTGCTAGTGTATGACCTCCGTGCTTGTCTATTGGTCTTTAGTGGAACGATTATTTGTTGTAATTACTTTTATATTAGTGTTAAATGACCCCTAACTTATCTTTTGAGTAGAATAAAAGAGCATTTGCTTGAGGACAAGCAAATCTCAAGTGTAAGGGTATATGATGAGGCGAAAAATGATCCACTTTTAGGGGGTTATTTAAGCCCGGAATTGAATTTATTTGATCAAATATTGCCCTAAATCGTTCCTTTTGTGATTTTAGGTACTTTGGGAGTGAAATCTGGAAAAGGAAGCAATTCGGACGTTTTTGGAGCATAAAAGTGAAGAAAACGCCAAAGTCTTAATTTTCCATGCTGGGAACAGTAGGTGACGGTGTCAAGAGTAACTCTCTGACGGCATCAAGAGCAAAATTCCATGACGATCCAGTACAGATTTTACGGCGTCACGAAGTAGGGCGTCAAGAGTAAAAGTCATGACGGCCTGGAAATGATTATCACATGACGGCGTCAAATGTAGATCAAGGCAGTCCGAGAAGAGTTTTGGCGGCGAGGTGACGGCGTCACAAGTTTAGTCTTGACGCCGTCAGACCCCTTTTCCTATATATAGTTTTCTAATTTTCACATTAAAAAGAGAGAAGTTTTGGAGAAACCCTAAGTACGAATTTGGTGCGAATTTTACAGGTTTTTTAAGGGTTCCAAGCCCTTGATACCTTTCATGTGTAATTGAGATAAGTGTCCTTTTAATTCAATCAATATGTCTATGTGTTGGTTGTCTATAGGGGTGTCAAATGGGTCGACCCGACCCGACCCGAACCCGACCCGAACCCGATAATGCCTTATAGGGTCGGGTTTATTCGGGTTCAATTCGGCTTATCGGGTCTATCGGGTCAACCCGACCAACCCGATAGCCTTATAGGGTCGGGTTAGGGTTATATTTGTCATACGTTATCGGGTTCGGGTTCAACCCGATAACCCGATAATTGTATAAGCCTTCCTCGGTCATTTCTGTAGCTTGGAATGATCTCAAAGAGACACACTTAATTTGAATGTATTTGTTATAAGTATGTATCTATATTTACTGCCTCTCTCGTATATATTTCTGAGCGCGAAAATGTACAAACGGTACCTGTGAATCACATACATAAACCATCGATCAAACTGTTTTAACTGGCGAGATTTGTAATAATATAAGATACGTTTAGACAAAAATCATACAGATATGCAAAACACTTGATCCCAAAAAGTCTAAATAAAGTTATAAATAAATGAGACATGCAAGAAAACTACCCTGGTAACATGTTTACAGCTAATTGAGCGTCTCTTTAAGAAGTTTGTGTAAAGGAAAATCATTATCCCAGTATTTACCAAGTGAAGCTTAACCGTATTTCTTCATCCTTCCATGTGATCTTACCACCTACTCTATTATATTAATGCACAAGTACACATAATAATACATAACATCACACATGTTGGTACAGTTGTATATCCAATAATAGATATTGATTTTTCAAAACATTAATAATCTAAAGATGTGGCAAAATGGTTTGGTCGGATAATGAGTCAAAACAGTCAATTTTGGTTACAGTCAATGTTGATCCAAACACTTTGTCCAACAAATTTAAATGCTTGTTAAAAGTTAGGTTGGTAAAATATGACTCAAAATCTAAAACTATATGAATGGTAATCTGGTTTTTTTTAATAAAACGACCCAGCAAGTTTCATGAATTTATAGTACACTTTGGGTGACTCTTATGACCTGCTTCCTTTCCAGCTCGTCTCTAAAAATGTCACCTGAATCAACGTATTTATTAGCAACCGGACCAAAATTAACACCTTTGATATTTTAATTTTTACTATAATCAAATCATCATTCTCCATTATTCAAAATGATCGATTTGCTTGTCTTTTTCAATTACCCAATATTGTTCAGTCTTGCGAAATGGCTTGATATTTTTTCTTTATATAAAAATTATGCCAACCCGAATTGACCCGATAGCATAACCCGATATAACCCGAACCCGATAAGACCCGAACCCAATAACCCGAATCCTTATAGGGTCGGGTTGCGGGTCATATTTTTTTAGTCCAAAACCCGATACAACCCGACCCGATACACCCGATAACCCGACAACCCGACCCGATAACACCCCTAGTTGTCTATATCTTGTTCTTGTCTTAATTCCATCATGCTAGGCTAGATCTATCTTGTGTTTGCTTGGATCTAATGAAACCTAGATGTTAATTATGTGTTGATTACTTGTTTATACTTGTCTTGGAT
The DNA here is from genome assembly GCA_030686995.1 of Artemisia argyi. Taxonomy (NCBI): domain Eukaryota; kingdom Viridiplantae; phylum Streptophyta; class Magnoliopsida; order Asterales; family Asteraceae; genus Artemisia; species Artemisia argyi. The sequence continues at coordinate 188,345,208 of CM060677.1, forward strand.
GAATGATTTATATGTTAGGCTTAAGAAAACTGGCAGATCTCCAATTGGTAACATGCTTGAACGTCTTAAGAAACATGAACCGACGCGCACTAGGTCTTTATTGGTTGTATTTAATGCATGAGCCACTGTTTATAATCCCTATGGTTGTGCTGGGCATGGTATAGGAGGGGATAAGAGCTCATAGAATTGGGGAGTTAAGTGTGTCACCCCATGAATGGTATTAAGGAATACGATCCGTCATCCATGCAATTATAACAAGTAATTAACGTGTAAAAGATGTCTAGGGAGTAGTGAAATCTAAGTAAACACACTTTCTCCACTTATTGCTCACAACTTTAGTATAATTTAGTTTATTTTCATTTCTAGTATTTTATTTTGATTGCATCTTTAGTATTGGGTTAGTTGATTAGCAACTAATTCCGCCCAAATCCTTCAAACCCGAGATTTTTAATTGCTTTCTAAAAAAATATAAAATACAAAAATAATCATCCCTCGCCTTTAGAACTAGTATTTAGGTTTTCTAATCCTAGCGACACTATTCCTAAGCTGAACGATCAATCCCCCGGTACTTGTCACTATACTATACTACAACGATCAGGTACACTGCCTGGTGGGGGTTGTAAGCTTCTCAAGATCCCTTGAGAGGTAAAGCCTGGTGCAATTCCCACGCATCAAGACCTTTTCTCCTGTAGCTGACATTAGGGCTATTCGGATTCTTATAGCCATAGCCGCTTACTATGACTATGAGATTTGGCAAATGGATGTCAAAACCGCCTTCTTAAATAGTCGCCTAGATGAAGACATCTATATGGCGCAGCCTGAGGGGTTTGTGAATCCAGAATTCCCAAATCGTGTATGCAAGCTCAAAAGGTCCATTTATGGATTGAAGCAAGCATCACGACAATGAAATAAGAGATTTGATAGTGAAATTAAGAAGTATGGATTCACTCAAAATCTTGATGAGCCATGTGTATATCACAAAGCTAGTGGGAGTAATGTAATTTTCCTTATTTTATATGTTGATGATCATGGGGAACGACATTTCAAGTTTGCAAAAGGTTAAGGCATATCTTGAAAGTTGCTTTTCTATGAAAGATTTAGGGGAAGCTGCGTTTATTCTGGGAATCAAGATATATAGAGATAGATCTCAGCGATTAATTGGATTAAGCCAAAGTGCTTACATTGATAAAATATTGAAGAGATTCAATATGCAAAATTCCAAGAAGGGTGTGCTTCAACACCTGAAGAGGTGCAACGCATGAAGAGAGTCCCTTATGCTTCGGCTGTGGGATCTATTATGTATGCGGTGAAAAGCACAAGGCCTAATGTGGCGTTTGCTTAGAATTTAACCAGTCGATATCAGCAGAATCCAGGTGAAAAACACGGGACTGCTGTTAAGAATATTCTTAAGTACCTTAGGGCTACTAAAGAGATGTTCTTAGTTTATGGGGGTACTCCATTTGCAGAACTTGATGTTACAGGTTACTGCGATGCTTCTTGGAAAGGTGATAAAGATGATACGAAGTCTCAGACGGGATATGTCTTTGTCATTAATGGAGGAGCTGTGGATTGGAGGAGCAGAAAGCAGAGTGTGCAGAAAGCAGAGTGTACTAGCGATGTCTGCTACAGAAAGTGAGTATATAGCTGCTTCAGAAGCTGCAATGGAAGCTGTTTGGATTAGGAAGTTTGTTTCAGGGCTTGGGGTTATGCCGTCGATTCAACGACCTATAAAAATGTATTGCGACAATTCAGTTGCAATTACATTTGCCAATGAACCTGGAATCATGAAAGGCACCAGACATTTCCCGATTAAGCACCACTATGTTCGAGAACAAGTCGAAATAGGTGAAATTGAAATGTTCAAAGTTCACACAGATGAAAATTTAGCAGATCAATTTACGAAACCTTTACCTGGCACCAAGCTTTACAAGCATGCTGAAGGAATAAGACTTAAATTAGCTGAAAGTTCCATGCCCATTTGTGATTAGTATTTGGATAAGGGTTGTAATGTACAATTATTATTTTAATAAAATAAAATATTACTTATGTTTATTTATTCATTGTCTTAATAATATATCATATATTTGCATGTTTAAGATCCATGAATAAGTTATTATTCTAAATTGTCCGTTGTCGATTAATGATATGGAAATATCATTAAACTAAGACAATTTTGAGTATTGGTTAAGGATATACTTGAAAGTATATTGATGCGTAGTTATACCAATTTCACATGATATTCAATGAATTGAGTATTGGACTTATCCCAACAATATGATTTAATATTTAATGTGAGAATCATATTTAAAGTTATCCTCAGACTTGAGATACCAGATAAGTGTCATGGATGTAGTGCATTTTTGTGAGGCAATCTACCGCTTACCGTAATTGGAAGTCATAAGGGTTGTTTTTAGAAGTGTTGCAAAGTTCATGTGTTATTCTTGTAGTCAAGAGAGAATTTGTTCCTTCTTATTTGTTCAGAAGTTTAATACTGCTGCGCCCCTCGTAGGGTTGACAAAATGTTTGCGTGACCACGCCCAAAGTCTATCTGGAATACATTAAGATGTTTTGGTAATTTTGTTCTATCATAAAGAGACGAGAAACAGAATATTAATAAAGAATCTCACATCTTTATTACATGTAGTATTAGAAACAAAATGATAATTATAATGATGAATCATTAAAGGTTTTCCAGGAAACCTAGCTCGAGTCGTGCTGGGGGCATTGGAGTGTTGCAAGACGCCAACCAATGTCAATTTACTATTAATAGATATACGAGTGGGAGCTGTTAAAAGTTACGTATAAATATTAATTAGTAAATGACTAGTATCGAACCCGAGACCTCGGGATTGCACACATTACAAACGAGAATTAAAGATTAATAAATATTAATTGTTATGTATATTTATTAATAACACAAGTATAAGGACTAATGATCGTTAGTGATTAAATGTATGGACTAACTATCGTTAAATAATAAGGAAAGGGACTAGAATGTAATTTGGAAGACAAGAAGGATTCGGAAACCCCTTGAGGGGTGCATGGCCGGTCGACCCTAGCCCAAGGGGATCGACCCATGCCTCTTTCTTGGTCACCAAGTTACATATACTATATAAACAAACCCAAGGGTCTTTTGTTTCTCACCTTTTGTGCACACACAATACCCTAAGTTTGGTTTTCTTCCCTTGTTTCTTCCTTGGCCGATCGTACCCTAAACCCTTAGGGTTTGGATCGAAATTTTTATAACAAAAATTATTCTTGTGTTTAATCTTGCAATTACTTTTATTCGGTATTAGTTTGTGTGTACAAGAACGAGGTAATTACTCACTATAGTAATTATCAAGAGATCGATAAACAAAAACGGTAAGGGGTTTATCATTGATCTAGTTTACACAAGATTCAAGATTTATTGAAGTGCATCGGGTACGTTACTATTTATGTTTTAGTTAATCTTTGTATATGTTATACTTGATCCTAGCTTCCGCATATTTGTGTACTTTGATTGTTAAATTCTAACAAATAATATGTATTACAAGTTGATCTTTTTACATATGGAGAATAACATGTTTGTCCCTCCCACAAAAAGTCACCAAGCTACGCCTTTACACACACTAAACAGAACTACAACACAAATATGAACACAAACACATAGAAAAAAAGAAAAAAAGAAAAAAAGAAAAACAGAAAATATGGGCTTTCACGCGACGCCATTATTTTGGCTTGGGGTTTGGCGCTAGACTCCCGGTTGTGGTAACGCCTATTTGGCGCCGTGCTACATTGAAATGGCGTGGGTTTTGCGCCATGATACCCATCACTCTTAGGAGTGTTTAGAATAGCGTTTTTCTAAAATTGATAAATCCATTTGGACTTGCTTTTCTAGAGCTACGTTTTGTCTCAATAAAACACAAACAAACCTCTTTTCAACTGATTTGATAGGTACAAGTTTCTATTATCGGTACCTAATTTGAAAGAAAAGCTTATACAAATTTGATTGCAGGGTTGTCCTGACAATAACTCAACGTCTTTAGGCTTCTGATTCACATAAGGCACCAAATTCTAACTAAGGAAATTAGCTATAAAAGGAAAAAAATTATGTAAATGGCAACTTAAAGAAATTAAGGTTTCATGGAATAAATGAAGACATATTTTAGTGTGTCATAAGCTTTAGGCCTTATTCGACTATCTACCGTGTTATCTTATTATTATCATGATTGAACGTGAGAGGACTTAAGTTCAAATTTTATTTGATGCAAATAGTCATGTAGTCTGAGGCCAACTGTTCACAAAAACAAACAAAAAAAAAAAAAAAAAAAAAAAAAAACTTTACCTGATTAAAAGTCTAAAGTCTAAACGGCAATGAGCTTAAGCATGAATTAGTGAGCTAATATTTCATTAATATCTCTTTGCTCCCCTTTAACCCCCTCAAACTTTCCATATCATCACATTTCACCCCATTCTCCCCACAACATCCTTCCACCCCATCTCATTTCATTTCCACTCCACTAAACCCTACCTAGCCACCACCATGACATCCCTCACCAAACTCAAACCACTAACATCCTCACTCCAAACCCTAGCCCACCGCTTCCAACAACAATGCTCGGTTAGCGGCACAGCCAAAGGCAAAGGCAAAGTCAAAGACGGCCACATTCTCAAACGCTCCAAAATCACCATCAAAAAAGGCGGCGCCGGCGGCCCACCTTCACCTGACCCATCACAATCCAAAGGAGGCCGCAAGTCTCACCTTGAACAAATCATAGACGACTGCTTACACTCCAAACCCCCCCTAAGATCCTTAAAACCCAAAGACCGTGCCCGCGAAGCCGAGCGCGAAAGAATGGGCCTTTTGTCCGAGGAGCGAAAGCTCGAAATAGCAAATTTTAAGAAAAACTCAAAACATGACAAGAAACATGGGACGAGTGGTTCGAATGAGGGGGCATTGATGATAGGGACTGAAGGGCTTGATTTGATTAGTTTAGGAGTTGTGGATGGCGATAAAGTGCCGAAATATGAGCTGACTGTTGAGGATGGGAGGAAGTTGGCGAAGGAGTATAGTAGAGTGTTGATGAGGAAGCATAGGGCGAGGCAGGCGGCGGAGAGTGGGTTGTTGAAGTGTAAGAAGGAGGCGATTGAGGCGTTGCCGGATGGGTTGAAGGAGAAGGCGCTTGTTCCGGATTTGGCACCGTTTCCGGTTAATAGGTTTATGGCGACTTTGACTCCGCCGATTGAGGGGTATATTGAGAAGGTGAATGAGGTGGCGAAGAGGCAGAGTACGATTAAGGGGAAGCTTAGATAAGTGGTGAGTTTTGAATTGATTTGTGTTTCGTGATTTTGATAATGGTTATACACTTATGCTTGTATGTGATATCGATGGTAGTGGATGAAATAAGGATATAAGGATAGTCCCTTTGCGGTTTTTGTTGATTATTGATATGTAATTTAGGATAGTCGCTTGCTATGAATAATCGATTTTACGTGCTAAATTATATTAGTATGATTATGCTAAATGGTAGGATGTTGTTTATAAATTGTATCCAAAACGGAATACATGTGATGTTTAAATTTGTTCGAGAAAGTTGGCTGTTACTAGTTGATGCAGCATAAAAAGATGGTTTCTAATCCTTTTAAACACACTAGAAATTGCATCCTTGAAAGTAGTGAAGTTAAAGTTGGGTCGTCCTTCTACTCCAAATTATATATAGTCAGTTATGCAAAAACAATGTGATGCACGTACGGTAGCTGCCTTTTTTGATAAAGTTGGTTGGTTGGTTGCGTAACTACGTTTTAATAAACTGAAACAAAAATCACTTTCATCACTTTTGGTCTGTAATTAGTTGTTGGCCAAACTCCGTCTGTACAATAATACCAAAAGCTCCTTCTTCCTAAATGTTAAAGAGTTGCTATTCAATTAGTAGAGATATGCAGAGAGAGCTATAGACAAGAAGATTTAAAAAGATCATCTTGTAAAATACTACTAGTGTAGTAGCCATGAAATGTGGCATGATAAGGTTTAGAAAGTAAGTAGCCATTCTGGAAACATCAAATATAATTAAGCATTTTGAGTTAATCAGTTACTAGTATTATAAAATGAAAGCAGCACAATAAAGACAACAACAACACAACAGCAGTAAGTAAATGAAAATGAAATTAATTAGTAATAATAATTATACCGTGAATGAAAGTGTGATTGAGTTCGGTTAAAGGCAAGACAAGAACAGCACGTGACAAATTAGAAGAGCCAAAAAGAAGCGAAGAGCAGCGTGATGATTAAGAGAAGCAAGACGAGATCCGAAAGGAGATCCACTTGCTAAACTAAATCCATCACCAAATGATTCATGTGTCACATACGATTATTTTCTGTTTACAATCTGCATCTTTGTTATCAGTGTTATGTGTTACTAGTTACTACTATTTTGTTTTACAACTTGTGCTGCAGATTATTGAAACGAATGCACCAGTAGTATCTTGAAGGTCATTTTAGAGACAAATATGAAAACAATTTTCAGGAAATATTCGGCAACTGGTCGGGCCTGATATTTTCAGTAGAAAAACTGATAGAAAAGCTTTGTAACAAGCTGACAATGTCATTTACATTTCTTTTTTAATTGTTTTTTACTTCTGAACAGTATCATCAAATTGACTTCTGAAGTTGTATCACTATCAGCTACTAGCCATTGCCAAAGGTAAGGTTCATTACGAGCTTCTTTACCAGTAAGGTGAAAATGGAATGGAAGTCTATTTTACAAAAGCAAAAACAGCTGGTAAAGCCAAGAATGCATTCCGGTTTGAATGAGTAGGTAGTTACATGCAGAATAAACACTCTCTGTTGGCCAACTGTACCACACAGATTATATACTCATTTAGTTTAACAAATTTGTTTGAATGCACATACGTGTACATGAAACATATGGACGAACATGGTTAACCATACAGAAAGTCGAAGTTAAATCCAAAAAAAGTTTCCTCCTCGGAAGTGCCGATAACAAAGTTGTAGGTCAAATTTACTTGTAAATGACTTCATAGATAGCAAAAAGAGGTAACACTCGTTGGTATTATGACACTGTGATTTAGAAGTTGGCCTAAAAAGTATTATGGGCAATTCTCAGAAACAATCTATTTTCAAATCCAAAATCTACTTTCTGTGTGGTTAAGCAGGTCTATTCATGTGTTTCTGCGACAGGTACCTGCTTTTAAACAAACTTGTTAAATACAACGAGAATATAATATTTACTTACACATTCATAGCGGAATATGTTCTTGGCTTTAGCAATTGTTTTTGCATTTGCATTATAAACTTCATCTATAAATGTCCCAGGCACTTTCATTCTTGTATTCACAAACCAGTAAAGAAGCTAGTAAAGAGCTTTACCTTTGGCAATGGCTGGTAGCTGATACAACATCAAAATCAATAATAGTATTCAAAACTAGAAAAATCAGTTAAACAAAGAGAGATATATGTGTTAACTTCACCTTGTTACAAAGCTTTTCGGTCAGTCTTTCTGTAGAAAATATTAGGCCCGACCAGTTGCCAACTATATCCTGTCAATTATTTTCAAAATCATCGTAATGATGACCTTCAAGATACTAATGGAGTTGTTTTCATAATCTGCAACACTAATAAAAAAAGAATGCAACAAGTAAAGAAGCATTTCATAAATGGAAAATAAGCATAAGTAGTATAAGAAGCATTAGGTGATGCACCGATGCATACTCCTTTTCTCTTTCCCTATTTCTTTGGCATGTTGCTGTCTAGTATATAGCATAAACTGCCAGTTAAAGGATTGCTAGAGTGCTAGACAACTTGTATTTGGAGGCTTGAAACTGTGTAGATGGAAAATAGGTTGCTTCACGTTCACTCATATATGAACCAAAGTGTGTAGATGGAAAATACGTATTTTCCATCTACACAAAACCGAAACCGAAACCGATCGGGTCACTTTGGTCCCGTGCTATGAATCATCGGTTTTACATGCTAAAGTTATATGAGTGTGATTATGATATGTTTATCGCTTTTTTGTTTTTGTATTAGGCTTTTATGTTTAGTGTTACTTTTGTTATCATTGTTGTAGCATAGGTGTGCGTTTAGTTTGAGTCATGGAATCACAATCGGTATTGATTTAGAAATGAGTTTATGATTCTGAATTCATTGTTTATCACTTTCACGAGGTTTGAGTCTAACACTTAAAAATCACACACCTCAACCAAACACCTACAATTGCATTCATTGGCATTCCTTCATTTCCGTTCCCCAATACTTAACACACCTCAAGTACTTTGATGAAGTATTTTGGTATGAATTGAAAATGTTACACTATATGTTTTTCTTAGGTGAAGCAAGTTTTTGTTTGTTTGTTGAACATAAGTATGTTTTTGTGTGTAAGGTGCACTTAATAACCTTATGCATGCCCCTGTTCTTGTGGTTATAGGTTCCATACCAATTACAACACACGTTATAGCAAATGTACTCATTAGTTGTTATCGGATAGGTATTGTTAACTAGGTTGAACAAAGTCATATGAACTGAGCTGCAAACTGCATGATTTTCACAGCTATGAATACAGATAGCATTGCTGTGTTATCGACTTGTATAACCTGTATTTAATGTGTATGGGTTAGTCCCACCTTTTTTCCACATTGATTAGATAATATTGTTTGTAATGTATATACCTTGAGGCTATGGATCACAACACTCATTTGATCATTTGAAATATATCATTCACAGCAACTGACCAATCTATTCATTTTTCTTTTTTCTAATTTGCTTTCCTTAATTGATGCAGATCAAATCTGATACAGTGGATATGCCTTAGTTTTTAATTTTTTAGTAGACCGGAGCTTGACTCGCTTGTCAAATTGAGGCGTACAATCAGCTTATAAGTCTCTGCAGTTTAATCCATTTGGTATCAGCTGATTTACTTTTTAGTTTGTTATATTTCACCTGCTTAAAATTGCCCATGTAATAAACATCTTGTTCAACCGATGAGAACGTGATTGATCACCAGTAGGTTTATACACTTGTTTTTGTCATGACTGTATTTAGGCAGTTGTGTGTTCTTACTTTCGGAATGCAAGGCATGCCCTTCTGTAGTGGCTATATGTATTTCTTGCACATTTGAAGTAGGTAACTTGCACATTATAGACTTTCGTTGCAAATTAGCCGTCTATCTTGATAACTTGATTGTTTGCAACAATTATTATTTTGAATAAATTATGGAAGTATAAATGCAAAAACATATTATAGACTGCATTATTATTTTTAATTATGTATTTGTTATTAAGATAACTGCTATTGTTATAATCAAAGTGAGTTACAAAAAAAACATGATGAATGCTGAAATCATGGATTTGGTCTATTAACCTCATTGTTTAAAACTGAGGTGTCCACATTTTTTGAGTTTTGGTTACGGATATGGTCTGTGACATGGATACGGTTAGTTTAGAGTCGTTAATACTTAAATGTTATCATGTGTTAGGCATGTGACGGCCATTTTCGTCTTTTCACTCTAAGCAGGTCCTTGTGTCCTCTACCTTTTTCGTCATTCTCAACCTCCTTTTTACCACCTTCAACGATAAAAGAGTTTTGTTAACACCAACCTTAATAAGCTAAATACCCAGAGAAATCTGCAGTTCAATCCTAATTTAGATCTCAAAATAGAAAACTCCCATCCACTCTTTGTTTTGTTGTCTCTCACACCTCTAAAACGAAGTCTTAAATTTTTTAAGATTTTATATTAACAAGATACTTATTGGTTTTGAACACGTTTGTAGTGTGGAATAGCTAACTTTGTCATGGTTGATTGAGACAGCTTAAACTTCTTCAAATTTTTTAATACAGATTGCAGAAGGGAGAAGCTTGGGAAAGCGAGAGGTATGGAGTTTGAAAGGTTTAATGCTTACTCAAACTGTAGTGTCAATCTCCTAATATGTTATTGTGTCAAAAATGTGGAACGGTGGTGGTGTGGAAGACCGGAGGAAAACATACTGGTGGAATGAGGTGCGTGTGCGAGAAAGACACAACTAGGAGAAGGGGGTTGTGTTTGTTTTTAAGTTTAAAATGACCAAGGTACCCATCAAATGCCTAGTCGATGCTAACGTTATCTATGCTAGGGATCATATCCATAAGCAAAACTTTGATGCGTATAGTATATGGTTCCTTGCCTGTTAGTTTGAAGCTGTTAAATGTCATCACCTGCTTGGGAAATCTTGGTGCATTTTGGTTGATTTACCCTTCAAGCAAAATACAAAAACAATTATAAAGAAAACCTTATACAAAGAAAATGTCTTCCCATGTCTCCTAAATTCGTCATCCTCTCCCACCCCCTGCACCCTTCACCTTCTCCGTGCTCCTTTCTTGTTCTCTTCTTTCTACGCCGTAGACTTTCTTTTTAGCCGTTTTACACTTTAATCTTTAATTTAAGTCATTTTCCGCATCATTTCGTTTCAACGCCTCTTTTAATCCAATTATGCAAGAAATAATTATTAAGCATCAAATTCATATAAATAAATATAAAATGTGGCATTAAACAATTGATATCTTTTATATAATAAAAAAAATTACATCATTTCGGAGTGTTTTTGTAAATCCCTTCTCAATGTAAAAAAAATTGGGCCAATAGGAGAGCTCGATTTTGCCACATAAGCAAAATAAAAAGTCAAAATTGAATTGATTTTGGTCAAACTTTAATAAATTTGGTGGAGAATTTGATTGAGGAAAAAAACATATAAAAATATATATGTCAAATTTATGAAAATAAAAACTTAAAAAAAAGGAGGTAATTAATAAAACATTAGTGGTTGAATTTTAAATATATTATATGGAGTTAAGTGTAAAATTATAAATCTCCATGTTTTTTTATAACTTTAGATAATAAAAAAATAACCCTTACACTTTATAACCCCTATACTCTATAATATGAACTTTGTTTACAATTACATGAGTATTAGTACTGGCTTGAGACTTTCATCCATTAAAGTTACAAAATTCTACAAATATACGAATTAGGTTTAATATACGTTAAATATTTTAAAAACAAATATTTGTTTTAAACTTTCATCCATTAAAATATTTTTTACTATGTACGTTAAATAAGGACTCATGTTATCCTATTTAAAAATTTAATCTATGCGTACACGGATTTGAATATTAAATACGGCTAAATTATTATTAACGGTAATATAAATATCAACGACTCATGTAATTATTATTTAAAGTTTATATACGGATATCCTGAAAACATTTTTGAAAAACAGAGTCCACAAATTTTAACCCACATAAGAATCAGTTTTTCCATTCCTCTCTTCTCTTCTACCCCACATAACAAAGCCTAAACATTCGTTCTTTCAATTCATGAGATTGGATATTCATGATGTATTACAGTGATGAACAAATGTTTATGTTTTAATTCATGAATATCCAATATCACCAGACATAACAATCGCATCCATCTTCTATAACCCGAATCAAACCATACCTTCCCAAAATCAAACTGATTGGAGAATCAAAAACGAATATTAAAACGTATAAAACCGTACAAAAACGTATACAGTTGTCGATGTTTAAGCTTAAAAATGTATTAATGACTGAGATTAGGTTTAAGTTCAGTTTTTTTATTTTATTTTTTATTTATTTATTTTTTATTTTTTTAATGATCTTTTGGTGTTGGGTTTAGCTGATAAAGTTTGTTAAATTTGACTTTGTGTTTTGTTGAAGTTTTGCTTTTGTGGGTCTTTTGTATTGTTTAGTTGATAAAGTTGTGAAATTTGTTCAACTTAATGGTAGATTATGTTGAAGTTTTGATTCTTATAGCGTTCGGGCATAATAAAGTGGTGATTGGTATGCTTTCTGTATATGTTATGATGATCTCAAGTAAGAATCTCCCTCTATTAATAGTTGTAAATGGAGTTTGTATAAATAAGTTTTTAGTGTTTTTGTGTACTTTAAGTTAACTAATTATTAGGGGACACTAATGTTGTCAAGTGAGTTTCGACATGTTTTCATAATTTCGTAGGTCTTGGATGCAAACTCTATAAGATTTGACACAAAGATTCAATGGCATATGTGAGATATATTTTGTTTAAAATACAAATTGGGTGTAACACAATGAGTATATTTGCAATTATAAACTCATTATATAGTGACTATCTGAGCTGCAAAGAGATTTCACGTCGAATATTTACTCTACGGGTAAATTGTGTATATCCTTATAAACAACTATTTGATTGGAGCATAATGGAGTGTTGTTCTTTATACGGAAGTGATTGGCACACTTTCGTTTTTTTTATCGGGACAGTCACGATACAAGCAGTTAAAGCAGTTTATACTAAAGATACAACTGTTTATTGTATAATGTGGAGTGTCCCAATAAAAATTGAGAGTGCTGCCAACCACTTCCCTTCTTCATATGATATGGGGGATGCTTAAATATCACACTTGAAAAAAGATTATGCGTTGCAAAGTGACTTATGTACCTTATAATATAATCTGAATCATTAAACAACCCATTGTAATACTATTCTTTTGAATTTGAATTGATTTGGATATATAACATCAACGAAAATAGTTAAGGTTAAAGTTGAATCAAATTAACTCTGAAAATTTAAACTAGACACTTATTTTGAGACGGAGGTAGTATAAAGGTTCGGCTTTTAGCACATTTACCTTAAATTAACAATTACTCAAAGAAAAAAATATTATAATTAAAATTTATGTGAAAACCCCGTGCGTACACGGATATTATAACTAGTTGATAACCAAAAAGTATTATTATTTGATGAAATCGATAGTAACACAAATGAACTTGACGTGCAATGTCCTTGGCTTTGGGGATGTTTATATTTAAAGCTAAAATTCAACCCGCAACGTTTGACTTTCGAATATCAGAAACTGTCCGGTTTGCTTTATTGGTTAAGTTTTTTCCTTTGTGTTTTCTCTTATTTTAAAAGTTCTTTTAGCCTTTGGTTTGCTAGACGAATACCTGTGTATAGTAACGAGATTTTATTACGACAGATCGTTTAGTGATAAAAGAAAGTTTATGGGTTATAAATGAAAAATAATAAAAGTTAGGGGTGGCAAATCTTGCCTAATTTGTATTTTTTGAGCGATTTTTGACACTTTTTTAAAAGTTTGGGGCGTTTTTTGCCCCCTTGCATTTATTTGATGGGCTCTTACAGGCAAAAGATAAAAACAATTTGGTTTATGGCTTTCGAATCACAGAATTCAACTTTCAAGCAATTACTCTCATTTTTTTTTCCGACCAATTCACTTGTCACTGGTAACTATAAAACATTCCAACTATTTTAATTTTAATTTATCTCATTTATTAACTATTTTATGCATAATTATTTAATACTCTAATTAATTGATAGATATATTTAATTAGTTGCATTTTTATTCATTTAATACTCTATTTTGTTTTTTTAAGAAAAAATAATTAAATATAGTTAAGACTTAGATGCTTGATCTTTTTTTACAAGATGAATTAAAGGGGTTTTTAGGACTGTTCCGAATGTTTTTAATAGTTGAATTATAATTTGCTCGTTTTAGCCCGTGCCTGTTTGGCCCGATTTATAATTTGTCCGTTTAGCCCGTGCCCGTTTTAACCCGTGCCATTTTAGCCCGTGCCCGTGCCCGCCCGTTTTGCCACATCTAATAAAAGTTTGAAGATTTAGGGATTAAATGTGTTGACTTATTGACTTTGTTGACTTATTAACTTTGTTGACTTATTGACTTTGATACTTAAGCTCATGTCAACATAATGTTTTGAAACCCGGTTGAACCATTCCGGTCGAAAAATGGGTCGATTTAAACCGAGTCATGCTTTTAACAACTGAACCCGTCGTGTCTAGTTTTCAAAACTATATGTTTTTCACAGTTGAACCCGTTGGTCCGGTCCAGTTTTCAAAACTATATGCAACATCAACTTGTTAGCTTGTATAAAGTTTTGTGTGTTTTATTAAATTTGTATAATGTGTATAATAACATATACTTTTCATTTTAGGGTGTTTTAAAAATAACATTAATTAGTGTGTTTAATTATTTTATATTTTATATTATGTTGTAGCTTGTTTAAATTGTATTTGTGAAAATTTTATTGTACTTTTTATAGTAAGGGGTGTTTTAATTGATTGTTTTTAATTTGATATAGATGCTTTTAATTGGTTGTACCATATGAATAAATTATTGTAATTTTAAGTTATAGGGTGTTTTAATAAGAGCATTAATTACACAATTCATTTTCTCTCACCCTTGTAGTATAGAAGGGCAAAATGGGGATTGACTGAAAATTCAGTTTTCCACTTTTCCCCTTTGACTAAATCTACATTATAAGTAGTTAAGATGTGTTGCGCTTTGAGTTTACACAACAAATGAACCAATAATAAACTCACTTAGAAACAACAACGAACCAAAGTAAACCAAATAACTTAATTATAAAATTTTCTTGGCACTTGAAGCAGATGAAGACATGGTACACAATGCTATTTCTGATGACTCGATTGACTTTTGGCGTGTTGTGTGGAAAGCGAGAGTCCCCGGTAAAGTCAAATTATTTATGTGGAGAGCCTGGAATAATTACGTACCTACTCTTGACAATCTACAGTCTCGTGGGTTGAATCATACATCTTCTTGTACTCATTGTGGAGAGACAACTGAAAATTTAGCACATGTCATGTTTAAATGCTCGGCAGCAAAAGAAGTATGGGACCGTTGTAGTTTTGGTTGTTTTTATGATACACAAGAAGGTGTCACTTTTCATGATTTTTGTCGGGTGATTCTTGAAAATTTTCCAGCCGAATGGGAGGTATTTATGATGATATTGTGGGGATTGTGGACGAGAAGAAATAAACATTTTTATGGGCAGTTGAATGGTAGGGAGGGGAACGTGGAAGAAATAGCGAAAGTTGTTTTATCATATTATCAGAAGGAGAATCAGAAAGGAATTATTAGCAGCACCAATGGGGTACATAATACTCATACGGCGGTGTGGTTAAGGCCAAACGCTCAGCACATAAAAGTTAATTGTGACGCTGCGTGGCAAAAAGAGTTTGGAAAGACGGGCTTGGGTTTTGTAGCCCGTGACTACAATGGCGAGGTTTTATTTTCAGGTGCTCGATTAGAATGTTATGCGAGTTCTCCACTGGAAGCTGAAGCAAAAGCCGTTCATTGGGTTATGAGTCATGCACTTAATAGATGGTACTCTAACGTTATATTCGAGACAGACTCATTGTCTCTAGTTAAGGCGCTCCATAATAAAGTCATATTGCTAGAAATTGCGAGTATTTTTTCATAGATATTGTCCCATTCAATGGCTTTTAATGTTTGTAAATGGTCTTTTGTTAAAAGGGAGGGTAATCGGGTGGCTCATAGCATAACTTCTTTGGCGTTGAGTTGCTCTAATGAGATTATGTTAGACGGTAATGTTCCAAGTTATGCGAATGTATGGGTGACAAAAGATGTAATCTCTTCTAATATCGAATGATATTTCTTCCCCTTTTATCAAAATAAATATATAAATAAATAAAAGTAAAAATAAATAACCATCATAACTTAAGTCACCATGGTTTGAATAAACAATTTAATTGCGACTAGCTAACAATAATACATATACAGTAAAATCTTTATAAATTAATAGTGTTGGGACTGTGATATTTTATTAATTTAGCAAGATATTATTATATCAATAAATTAATAATTTATTAATTTAAAGAGGTTTTACGTATAACCTTTAAAATTTCAAGTCCAATATGTACTAGTTAGAGATGAAAATAAATTAGAAAAACAAGTTCCAATGTATACTAGTTATAGATGAAAATAGATTACAATATATACTAGTTATAGATGATAAATAAATTAGAAAAACAAGTTCCGGTATGTACAAGTTACAGTGTATACTAGGTAGAGATGAAAAGTAAATTACAATGTATACTAATTAGTATATATTTGTGTATGAAATTTTTTAGTAATTATTAATTTATAGTTTCGTTGGGACCAATATATATAAATTGATATTTCAAAAAAATTATTATCTTATTATTTTACTGATTCAAATTTGTACTGGTCTCAAGTTGGGACCGGATAAATTATTAATTTTATCGAGGTTATTAATTTATCGAGTATTAATTTATAGAGTTTTTACTATAAATCTAAGTAAGTATAAAACCACACATATGTGTGGCGGGACCGTTTTTGGGTCCGGTTTTTTATATGCAACTAAAAACACATAAAAATTCATTTTTAAAACCCTTTTTTATTTATCACGGTGAGATTGAAATATTTGATTGAAAATTTATTTGTCTATTGTATTTAGTTCTGTATGGTAAATCATTATACTACTTTTTCTATTTAGTCAAACCAAGCACTTATGTATCGCTTGATTCTATATATAGAATGTTTTAGAAAAATGTGGAGTAGGTTAGAAATCTTTTACGAAAACCAACATAAGACAATCTTCTAGACAGTTATGCTAGGTTAAGTTTGGTGTTAAACATTACAAATTATGTTATGTGTAATGTTTGTTGCCAATGAAGGAGGAGGTACGAGTCTATATAAGTATTTGCCTCCTTTCCATCTTATGAAACTCCTAGTGTTAAATAAGAGTAATCCTTTATACATTTTGTTTAGCCACAATTTTTTCAACACCATATAACGGATAAGACTATAAACAAAATAATCGAGTAAAATGATACCCGGGCGAAAGAAGTAAGCCCACGCTCGTTGGGATCATCGCCATTCCAAAAATTGATCCAACTAGAAGAAGGACGTCGAAAAAGATGCCCCTTTCAAGAATCGTGCAACATATAAAGAACAAAAATGACTTTCCATATGTTCTTCATTCCCCAGCACAAAATAAACCAAGCCCACCAACCGTCATAAATGCTAAACCTTCCTTGGCAATATGATTAAGGCTTTTTTCTTCGTCTTCAATGGCATTGGCATTTGCTTAAGCTTTACTTTTCGCTGCATCATCTTCAACAACAGTTGTGGTTTCAAGTCGGGCTATTGTTTCCGCTTCTCTTGTCATAACCTTCGGTTTGACCCAAATAAACAAGAAAACATTTAATGCTTATCCTTTAATAGTCAATAATTTATACTTGTCTTTAACTTAACAAAGGAGGCTACAAATCACTATTATTGCGGTATGTGCAATAAAACCTACAATGGAAAACATCCTAAACGGCGGACCCAGACTAGCTATCTGAGCATAAGAGAACCCAAAAACCCGATAAAAAACTAGACAACCAAGATAAATTGTTGTCGTAGGTAAACTTTCTAGAAGTTTAGCACCATGACCAACACCGATGAGGGTAGTTGTAGCACGGCCACAAAACTTGACACCATCCCATGCTACTTTTTTTTAATTATTTATTTATTTATTATTTTTTTTGACATTTTAAACTTTCATAAAAAACATCATCAAATTATCAAAATTTCTCTTTTCATTATCAACAAAACGAACACATGGAGAACTAATAACCACTGAATCAAGATTAGGAAGACCATCACATGTTTTCAACATTGGGATATGATCTAACCCTTCATACTCAAACATCCGTAGCTTCGGAGTCATAAACTCAATACAGTTAATACACTTATCGTACACACCCGAGATACTTAATTCAGAAAGATGCTTAGAGTGTATATTCAAAGTATTACCACTTGTATCAACCAGATAAAAGAAAAGAAGCAGGCTCAGATAGGAAAGAGAATTACGGAAAACACGAATGGAGAGTGTTGAAGCTACTGACAATAAGATTAAACAGATGATTCTTTCCATGGAAAGGATTTAGTCAATACTTTTAACCACCTAAACATATGATTCTTTCCATGGAAAGGATTCAGTCAATAATTATTGACCACCGTCGAAAGAAGGGTTTGGAGATATTCTAATGTATTTTGTGCAATTGTATAATTACCAAATTCGTTTTATTGTTTTATTTTATGTTAATACAAATAATGTCTAAAAATGTTATGTCTATTTTTCGACATCTCTATGTTTTGATAATAACAAAATGTAAAAATATCATACGTCAAAATTAACGTAAACAAGTTTCTAGTCGTAATATTCCATTTCGACGTAAATCACTCAAGGTAAAAACAAACAAATTTACAATTTTACAAACGATCAAATGATTAAATTATTGTTCAAAGACTTTACATTTTTTATGTGACAAAACAGTTTTCAAAAATACATTTTACGATTTTTTTTTAAAAAAGAAATATTTTATTTGGAAAAATAAGTTTAAAAATTGTAACATCTATTACCCCCCCCCCCCCCCCCCCCCCCAAAAAAAAAAAAAAAAAAAAGCTCCAAACATCCCCAAATAAACTTTCACCACTGAAAACAAAAAAGAAAAGTGTTTTTGTCTGGGACGGTACTACTAAACCCAACGGTACTATTAAATTTAACGGTACCGTCTCGCATTTAACGTCACCGTGGCCTGAAACGACTAGTTTTTCTTTGCCTATAAATATTGGACCATTTATAGTTATAAGACACGAATTTTCACATAAAACTTTCTGAGTTAAATCCATCTCTTCCAGTTTTGATTATTTGATCATTTAGTTAGTTTGTTTTTGTTTAAAAGTGATTAAATCATCCAACCAAGTGATCACCTTCATTCCTCTACTATTGCAAGAGAAGAACACACCATATCGAAAAGATACAAAGTGTTGTAGTAGTAGTTTAGTGCACTCGTAACACTTGTTACGTACTTGTTGTATATTTTTATACATCAAGTTATTTGTCATTGTATTTAGTTAGATTGTGTGGATCGTTGTGATCGTGTAGAGATCAGGTAGATCTTGTGTTTGTGTTGATAGTGTGTATATCGGGAGGATCTTGTGAAGATCGGGTAGATCTTTTTAGTTGTGTGATTTGTGAGAGGATCGGGTAGATCTTGAGTGAGATTGGTACTAGCTAGATTACTACTCGACATTTAGCTTAGTGTCGAAAATTGTGGTAAGAGATGTTGTACGGTTTTCTCCGTTGAAGGGAGTTTGTTAACATAGTGCTTAGAACTCTCGAGTTAGGTACTCGGGGAGTGGAGTAGGGCGAAGAGGAGCTTCGTTACCGAACCACTATAAATCTCGGTGTTTTGGTTTGATCTTTCCGTCTCTCACTTTTTATATTTCGTAATTAGTTTACTTTAGTATTGTTATAATTGTGTTCATATTGCAATTGATTGATTTCACCGAAACTCAAATCAAAGCTTTTCAAAAATAGTAATTATAACAACTTAAAAAAGGTAAAACTATTCAATTCCCCTTCTAGTTTTTCACAATTGGTACCAGAGCTTCATTAACCAAGATTTTTAAAATATATTGTATTTTAAAACCCGAATCGATCAATGGGTGTCGAAAAATATCAAGAAGGGCAATCTATGCAAAGGCCACCACTTTTTGAAACTGATTGTTTTATTTATTGGAAAACAAGATTCGAAACGTATGTGAAATCAAAAGATATTGATATTTGACATGTCATATCGAGGGTGACTTTAGACCGATTGAAAGAAATCCAAAAAATAAAAAGGATGAAATAGTTCCTTATGATAAATAAAGTGATAGTCATAGAAAGAAACTAGCTAAAAATAACGAGGCTAAAATGATAATTTACAATGCTTTGCCGAAAAAGGAATTTGAAATAATTTCTATGTGTAATACGACAAAAGAAATTTAGAAACTTTGTTAGTCACCAATCAAGGTAATAGTCAAGTCAAAGAGAACACGATTGATCTTCTTGTTCAACATTATGAACAATTTTCCATTCTAGAAGATAAAACTATAGATAATACTTTTGCTAGATTTAATACTATTATCACTAGCCTTAAAGCTCTTGATGAAAGTTACTTTAGCAAGAATTATGTTAGGAAGTTTTTTAGGGCTCTACATCCTAAATGGAGAGCAAAGGTCACCTCCATTCAAGAGTCGAAAAACTTGGTGACATTATCACTTGATGAACTTATAGGAAACTTGAAAGTTCATGAAATAATAATCAAGAAAGACTCCGATATAGTCAAAGGCAAAGGAGAGAATGTAAGATCTCTAGCCTTAAAAGCTAAGAAGGAGTCTAGTGATAAGGAAACTTCAACTTCCGAAAGTGAAGACGAAGAGTATGCTTTAGCGGCTAGGGAATTTAAAAAGTTCTTTAGGAGAATAGGTGGGTTTATAAGACAACCTAGGGATGAAAATAAGTCATTCCAAGAATAAGGATGACAAGAAAGGGAAAAGCGATAAGAAGTGTTTTAGATGTGGAGATCCAAATCATCTCATCGGAGAATGTCCGAAGCCACCGAGAACCAAGAACCAAAGGGCGTTTGTAGGCGGTTCTTGGAGTGATAGCTGTGAGGAAGATGAGGAAAAGCCCAATGACGAAACATGTCTTATGGCTTATACGTCAAATGAGGTACATTCCGATTCTTCTTATTATAGTGATGATAATTCTTCGATAGATGATAACAAACTATATGATGAATATAACAAATTATGTAAAGTAAGTTCTAAAATCATAACTAGAAAGAAGACACTAAAAACAATTAGAACTAAGTTAGAAACGAAGATTTTAGAATTAAAAGACAAAGTCAAGAAACTTGAGAAAAACAAAGAAATTAACATATGATGTAAGTCGTGTCTATTTCTTCAAGTTGAGAATGAAAAACTCAAGGAAAATGCTCTTAAAATTTCTAAGTTTGAAAAAAGGACTCAATCACTTAATGAAATGTTAAGTTGTTTAAAAGTCTCTAGTACTTAATGAAAAGACAAAGTCAATAAACTTGAGAAAAACCAATAATTAACATATGATGTAAGTCGTGTCTATTTCTTCTAGTTGAGAATGAAAAACTCAAGGAAAACGCTTTTAAAATTTCTAAGTTTGAAAAAAGGACTCAATCACTTAATGAAATGTTAAGTTGTTTAAAAGTCTCTAGTACTAAAAAGGGATTAAGATTTAATTCAAATGAAGCGTCAACAAGCAGGATAAAACAAGTCAAATTTGTAAAATCCGTAGAAACTGAACAAACATATCACGAACCCATTAAAGGTACCCACGATACCATTAAATTTAGTGGTACCATGGTACCGTTAGTCGAGGAAGACAACTCAGTTACGATTTTGAAAAAATAATTTGAGTCCTAAACCAAAACATTTAGAAGTTAACAATGTCAAAGTACCTATTGCTAGCAAAGAAGAAGTTAAACGTTTCTACAAACCATCTTTAAAACCCGGATTTGGATTTGTAAAACCCGAACATAGATAAAAACTCCTCCACCTAGGAAAACAAATGCATCTAAACCTCGGCCAAGAACACCGCAGCCTAGAACTAATTTTAGAAGGCAAAGTTATCTAAATAACTATCCCGTAACTTGGAATAACTTCCAACAACGAAGTTACTTGCCTTGGGAAATTTTTCCTCCATTTCAACATCTAAAACAAAATGCATCAAATGCATGGGATGTTTAACATCAACAACTTTGGACCCGTGAGATATTGGGGACCGAATGTCTGAGTTTTTGTGTCATTCAATAGATATGCTTGAGAATTGACTTGGAGCCCGACAAATGGGTCAAGGATAGTGGATGCACTAATCATATGACGGGAAATCAAAGTTTATTCTCATCGTACAAAGCATACAACTGAGGTAATGTTACATTTGGTAGTAAACTGAAAGGGAACATCATAGGAAAATGTACGATCACTCACAACTCCCTTACTATTAGAAATGTTGAGCATGTAGATAACTTATGATTTAACATGCTTAGTATCAGTCAAATATGCGATAATAAGTATAAAGGAACATTTTCTGAAGAGGGTAGTGAGATTACTAAGGATGGCAAGACCATAGGTAGAGGAACTAGGAAAAATGGCTTGTTTGTGATAAAAACAGGAGATAAGTCGAAAGACAAACTTTGCCTAGCAACCATAGATGAGTATTATACACTAACCGATTTTCGGTTTTACTTATTTATGGTTTTCGGTTCGGGCTTAGACCGGGCCAAAACCGAAAAAAACACACCTAAACCGAACTGACAGACGCAAAAACGAAACCGACCGGGTCACTTTGGTGCGGTTCTCGCCTTCTCAGTTCATGTTTTACTCAAAATTGGTTTTCGGTTTGGGTCGTTTTGAACCAATGCTCAACCCCACTTTGTACTACCTAGCTAACAATACCTATCCGATAACAACTAAATGTCTAAAAACATTTATTACATGAGTACATCTGCTATAACGTGTGTTGTAATTGGTATGAAACCTATAACCACAAGCAAATGGGCATGTATAAGGTTATTAAGTGCACCTAACACTAGGGCTGTAAACGAACCGGACGAACACGAACGGAGCCTTGTTCATGTTCGTTCATTTAATTTGAACCGAATAAATAAACGGACACGAACACTTAAACGGACGAATTTTCTTGTTCATGTTCGTTTATTAAGAAAATGAGTTGTTCATGTTCGTTCATTAAGATATTAAACGAACGGTAAACGAACATAAACGATCGAACATAAATAAAAATTGACAAATAAACATGAACTTTATTAAATTCTTCACAATATATTTTTTTATAAGCGTTGTTTATTTAAACAAAACCAATTTTTAAAATTATAAAATTAATAGATATGATATATGAACATAAATAGATAAATAAACATAAACGAACGTTAACAAACGCGTAATCGGACGTTCACGAACATAAATGAACGGACGAGACTTTTGTTCATGTTCGTTCGTTTAACTAAACGAACGTAAAATATTGTTCATGTTCGTTCATTTAATAAACGAACGAACATAAACGAACTTTTTACCGAACGGTTCATGAAATGTTCACTGAACGTTCAGTTCATTTACAGCCCTACCTAACACACAAAAACATACTTATGTTCAACAAACAAACATAAACTAGCTTAACCTAGGATAAACATATAGTACCATTTCAATTCATACCAAATAATTCATCAAAGTATTTGGCTTCTTAAATTCAAACGATAAATTTAGAATCATAATTCATAAACTCAAATCAATTGGGCTAGCTCAGTTGATTACCAAGATTTCTTAGGGGCTTGGGGAGGGGAAGTTTGGCTAGGGGAAGTCTCAACCCCTAACAACTAATAAGCCATTAAAAAAAAAAAAAAAAAAAAAAAAATTCATTCCTAAATCAATGCTTATTGTGTTTCCATGACTGAAACCAAACGCACACCTATGCTACAACAAGGACAACAAAAGTAACACTAAACATAAAAGAGCCAATCAATTCAACAACATTTCACAATCAACAAAAACAGCAAGACAGTAGTAACCTTAATCGTACTTCGCCACCTCATTCACGAGTCACACACTGGAAATTATAATTAGGGTTTCTTCTAACGATTTTGATGCAAATGAATCAACAGATCCAATTCATTTCTTATTCTTGAAAAACAAGGTAATTCATTTTCATATTATGTTCAACTGTTTATTTGTTGTTGTAATTAGTTGTAGAAAACTTAGGAGGAGAGTTCCTAAACTTATAATTACCACGACGGGAATGTACGCGGGCCTAACAAGAGTATCCTAGTCAGGTTTGAACCCACACTGCCCATAGGAGAAAGTATATTGCTCTTCTATGACATCAGCGCAGTGCTTAGTAGCGATAAGGCGCCTTATGTCCTCACAAGGGGTACACATTTCGGGGTGCCTAGGGAAAGGGTCGGCCTAGTTAGGTTGTGTACTTGCGTAGAGTGAAAGACTCACCCTCCCCATATGTTTTCCTGTTTTACTTGGTAGTGATATCGCAAGATGCTTGTAGCAATATTAGTGTCTCTAAGGTGTTAAGATTGTAGGAAAGGGGAAATATGTACACATCATTATTTCATTTTCGTTTAGGTTTAGTGTTATTCTTTAGGCATTCAAACTTGAAATTACCGTCTTACTAGGAACTGTTTTATGAATATTTAGGGTGCGTTTAGTTGGAGAAAAAATTCTCTTGTTTTCTATATCTAGATTTGTAAAAATTTTGGAAGAGAAATTTATCTCAATAAAACATTTGAAAATATGGAAAACGTGTTTAGTTGATATTTGTCTTTTCTATTTTGAAGAAGGGGAGGGAGGGTTGTGGGTTACAAGGGAAAACAAGGAAAACAACTAAAATTTGTTTTGTAATTTTCCTTCTTAAGTTAGGAAATAGGGGATTTTGTGTTTTGCAAAACATTTTGATGTCATCTGAATGCAAGAGACAAGGTGAAAATGTGAGACTTGAACTCAAACGTATGAACATGATCTTGATTTATATGTAAAGGCTAAAATGTAAAATCTTGCCAAAATAGTTAAGTGGACTTTTG
Organism: Artemisia argyi; assembly: GCA_030686995.1. NCBI lineage: Eukaryota > Viridiplantae > Streptophyta > Magnoliopsida > Asterales > Asteraceae > Artemisia > Artemisia argyi. The sequence goes on from CM060677.1 coordinate 188,369,514, forward strand.
TGAAATCCATATGAAAATTGTTAGATCGTAAATAATAATTTGCCGAGATTGTTTCAAGTGTTTATCTTTTCTGCTATTGTGCGCCGGAATCAACAGCCATTCGTTGTACTTTTTAATCTCACACACTTTAGTTAACCATCCATACATTTGGCTAAAGATCATATGTAAGTCATAACGTTTAATATGATTCTGCTATACTTGATTTTGACTTAGAATTATCCCATGCAGATCAAATCTACTGAAGTGAATGTTGTAGAGAAGAAGTAAGCCATCTCACTGTTTACATCTTGAGAGTGATTCATGGCTGGCAATGGCCTGCCAAACATAGGTCGTGTGAAGCTCACAGACCTGATACCTTCTGAAGGACTTCCTTCCGACACATACAAACTATCAGTCGCTACTTTGTCACAATCACTTGCTCAGTATTCTGCCGCCATCATCCAGTTGCCTGCATGTGATGGTGCTCTCATGAGGTGCTGTCTAGAATCTGCTCGGCCATACTTTAATCAGAAAAACCCGTATCCATCTGCAGATATGATTCATATTAATGACTCTCGTGAATGGTGCAAAACCTCTGGATATTCTGCAGATCCCCAACTTTGGCATGAAAGTTATGATTACAGACCAGGACTAACTTTCACCGAACCAAACACTGACATTGAACTCCCGCCTGTTGGGTTGGGTGATATATTTATGCTACTTGGTAAAGCATCCCGTGATATACTGGATGCAATAAGTTTTTATTTGAATCTCCGTGGTTGTGCCTTCACTGAAATACTTGATAGTGTTCCGTTAAGAAATAGGGAAATATCATCTTCTGTTTTGTCAGTTGGTTGTCACGCGAGGCCTACTTTTCAAGGAGCTCAACACCACAGCTTAACAACCCAAGAAGATGGGCAGTTACTTATGTTTTCAGATCACGAGCATCAAGTTGACAAAAGCCTTATATCTATAATTAAGTCAGATAAAGCGGGTCTTCACATAAAAGATTTTAATGGTCGTTGGGTGCTTGTGGATGGTGATCTTGGTCCTCAAGAAGCAGTTGTATACCCTGGACTTGCTTTATACCATGCTACTGCTGGCTATGTCAACCCGGCACTGCATAGAACCGATATTAACAGTCTGCATGGCAACATGTATGGGCGGTGTTCTCTTTCTTTTAAACTCATGCCTAAGTCCATGACCAGTCTTAATTGTTCGGAAATGAGAGCCGCTGGTCATGGTATTGAAGCGCAGTTCCAGCTTCCGGTATCAGTTGATGACTTTATGCAGAGATCACACCCTTTAGATCAACTCTTCAACAGAAATAGTTTCTCAAGCTTCAGTTTTCCTACTGCTCAAGAAGGTCAGTGCTTTTTTTTGCATTGCTGTATCATGTATATCCCAGATGGGTCAAATAGAATGTTTTAGTTAAAATGAAAAAGTGTCAAAAGGGCGTGTATACCTAATGCATACAAAATGCTGCATCATTTTATAATAATATTTAGACTATTTTTGTAACAATAGAGTTTTCATAACCATATTTTACGCCTTAAAATATATGTAAAAAGTTAAAAAGCTGGACAAAAAATGTTGTGGGTCGATCTTTTAGACCCATCACCCAACCCGCCTGACCTGCACGTTTTCCCGAACCAGACCATGTTATCAGATGCAACAAAGTTGCCTAATACCATTTGGAGGTCAAAAGATCTGTATCTTATATTTCTCCTCTCTTGGATGTGTTTCCACAAATAATACAATTTAGAAGTATAGTTCTGTACTTGGGAAATATTTTGAAGTTTGAACGCTATCTTTTCTTTGTGTCATCGCTCATAAAGTTGAATTTTAAGTTTATGACATCTTTCTCTGTACCAGTAGTTCTTAGTAAGAAGTTTCTTACAAACAGGTCCTTAGCCGATGCTATGCTAATACAGGATCTATGAAACCCTTGATGAAGAGGAAGAAGAACACTTCTAGGTTAAAACCGTTGCCACCTTCTAAGAGGTTGAGGCTTGAAGCACAAAGAGTCCTTAAGGAGAGGGTTCAAGACATTGCTGATAAAAAAGGCATCAAGCTTAGATTCTGCACCTTAAAAGAGTGTGAGAGTCACATTCACACACTTGACAGTCCATGCAGTAACATTCGATCGGAGATTGGGTGGCCCTCAGGAGTGCCTTTTGTTCACCCCCATGACCTACCCAACAAGGCAAAGATTGGATTTCTTGAAACTTATGAACCTGGTTGGACAGCCAACCATGATATGGAGCTCGGTCTGATTGAAACTGGACAGTCAAGTCAACATGCTGATAACTGTGATACTCTTCACTTTTCTGTTCTATTTTATGTCTTTATATACGCATTTCTCTGCATTATTACCAATATGTTCTTAAACCGATTGCTTTTTTTCCTGTTAACCGAGGGTATGTGGCTGTTTTACAGGAGCGACACATTGTTTCAAGATCGAGCTTTCCCATAATCAATCTGCTGTAACATGCTCTCTCCATCATCTGTTAACTGGACGGTTTGCCACTTACACCTTTGAAGTCAAATGATCATAGCATGTCATGGCCATGACCAAGATCAGATATTCAGATTACCCGTGCTGTTTTTGTTTATTAGCGGGAGGTCTGAGATTAACTGCGTGTTGCTGGGTGGGAGATGGGGGGAGGGGCAAACTCTGTTGTAATTCTGACTAGAAACTGTCCTGGTTCTCAAGATTGAAATCAAAGTGCATGTTTCTGCTTTAAAAGACATAACAATGCTTTGGATTTCCCTTTTCTTAGTTAATCCAAATTTTTGCTTCGTCTTAGGTTCAACACATTTAAAACTCTTTTGGCTGCCATGTAGGACTTGTCATTGGTTTCTTTGCTTCTTGAGTTTCATCTGTTTTCATTCTTCATTGAGTAAATAACATGTTAGCTAATTAATTATACTAACAAAACCATAATTAGTTTAACTGGATTCCAAGGTTTGCTATAAATTATACATTTCATTGTGCGAGTCATGTAGTAGTTGTTACTAATGTTGTATGTTACCTGATTTTGGATTATAAATAAGCCGTTAAAGACACTTCCTTATTATCTGTGTAGCTTAAGATCTATACAGTTCACATGCTCTGTAGATAAAGCCTAGTATGTCTATGGAACTCAAATCCAGGTTTGTTTGGTAATTTGAAGGGAATATCATTCCTTCAAAACGTTCACTTTTTGTTCCTCTTGGTGGACTTAGAAGCTTCTTTTCGTTCTGACCACCAAACACACAAGGCGGCTGACACTTCTTTTGACTTAACTCTAACTGCATTATGTAGACGAACAAAGAAAAGTCAAATTGATGCCTTTTTACAAAGAAAAGTCAAATATTTGGGAAAATCACATTTATCAATATCTATGATTATGTTCAAATTTAATTGTGGTTACTTGGTTTATGACAATCCATGTGGTAATAATTTGGTGGCTTGACTTCTATAGGTTGCTACCAAAACAAATGACGTGTATGGTTATCAGGTGATGTGAAGTTCTTTTTCAAGCTAATGGTTTGTCATGTCGTATGAGTAATTTCCAATAAGTATTTATTTTGATATGTTTCTCTTCTTTTTCATGATGCACACGGATACGAAGATTTCGGCTGTATCAATATTGTTCGAGACAATGCCATACAGATTGGATGAAAGCACCGGTTATATTGACTATGACCAAGTAAGTTATACAGCTGCATGAGTTAGCATTATGTTTCATGTTCAAAATAACAGACTTCTTTATTTTACTTATGAAAAAAGTTTATCTATGTTGCAGATGGAGAAAAGTGCTGTCCTCTTTAGGCCAAAATTAGGTGTAGCTTGTGCAAGTGCGTATGCTCGAGTATATATGATTATGCCCGTATGCGCAAGGTAAATGGCAGTAATGTCTTATTTCTTCTTTTTATTCTTGAGTTTTGATATCTCAAATCTTTGACTCTCATTTTTTGACAGGTTTGCCACAAACAAAAAACTATTCTATTAGCTGACATGGCACACATCAGCGGGTTGGTTGCTGCTGGTGTTATACCATCTCCTTTTGAATATGCTGATGTTGTAACGACCACGACACACAAGTCACTACGTGGACCACGTGGAGCCATGATCTTTTTCAGGAAGGGGCTAATGAGATCAACAATAAAGGCAAGCGAGTCACCGTATCTATATGAGATATAAATTCTACCATTTTATCTCACTTCATGTTGATAGCTTTTACATATGTGTTAATGTGTAGGTGATGTATGGCTTTGAAGATAAAATCAATCAAGCTATGTTCCCCGGCTTCAAGGGGGTCCGCACAATCATACCATTACTGGTTTAGCTGTTGCTTTGAAACAGGTTTGTTGCTCTTTCCAATACCATTGCTCGACCTTCTTTGTAAGCCGATTGAGATAACTTTTGACTATATTTTGTTTGGTTTATAGGCTACAACCCCAGAGTACAAGGCATACCAAGAACAAGTTCTTACCAATTGCAAGAAATTTTTGCAGGTTCACTAAATATATTAATTTTCTCACTTGCGCATATGTTGTTTATCCCTAAAATTTCATGAGTTAAGTTCGGATTTGGTTTTCTAAGTTGGTTTGATCTAATTTAGGCTTAATTTGTATTCATTTACACCTTTTTCATTCATTGTATGTTCTTCATTTCAAAGATCTCAATTTTCAATTCCCCTTGCATTAGATAAAGTGATACACAACCGTAAGTGTTAGAATTATATTCTACACTAAGAAAAGTTGATGTGCTTATCACATATGGCGATTTATGCTCTATCTTATATCCTTTATTTGTTTCTTTATTGATAGTACGATTGGTCGTATTCCTATTACAGCAAAGATAACACTTGTTTATTATTTGATTTTGCAGTAGCAATATGAGTGGTACGCCAAATAAGCAGGTGCTTGATGACAGCGGAGGCCGAAACTTTCAAGACTTCTGCCAAGCAGGAGTAAAGGCTTTGATCGCAGCTGTTGATGGCTTGAACCAGGAAGAAAACCTCGTAAGAGGTTTGTGTTAATATTTGTATTTGTTCTTACTTCCTGGAATTGCGCCGTAGAGGTAGCAAAATGAACGGGTCAGGTGGGTAAGTAATGGTAGGTAATGGGTTCGGGTCAAAATGGGTAGTTCTTTGGTATCAGTTTGTATATAGATGGGTCAAACATGCCATCTCTACTGCTCAGTCATCTTTTCATATCATAAGTCTGCTATATTCTTGGTCAGTGTTTCCTACTACATCAGTTAAAGAACCACCCAAAACAGAGAAGCCTGATGCCCAAAGGTATCGCCCTGTGAAAGGTCAGTAGCATATCCTTTCCCAATCAACCAAGTCAAATGGATCTAACGGATCAAACAGATTGAAAATTTTCTGATATATTTTAGCGCGCACAACATTTAAATGGTTTTATTTAAAGATTCAGGGTAGTTATTGTAATAAGATATTATCTATAGCCACAATTAAGGCAATTTTTAATGAAATATTTGAAATTTAAAGAAAAAAAAGCATTACTTGTCATGCTAGAAATGATTTTTTTTTTACTAAAGATAGTTTGGTTACCCACCCTTGCCCATATTGCCGTTTATAATAATAGTGTTCAAATGCCAATCGTGTTTATTGTAATCTTTTGTTTTTCTCAACATCTAACACAGCTCCCATATTTTCAGACTCACACTGCACTAGCGCAAAAACATCAATTCGAGTACTCAAGTTGCAGATAATATAATGTTCAAATACAAAATAGTCTACAGATCATTTCCCATCTAAACTACCTTTAAAATCTCAACTCATTCTTAAAGATGAAAGATTATATTCAAATATATTCAATATATAATTTCCATGTTAACAATCTAAATACAAATCTACAAACACAGATGCAAAGAACAACAAATCTCTCAAATATGATAAAATAAACATTACTAAAACACCTGTCAAAACATAAACAATTACACAAGTAAAAGTCGTTTTCCAAACAATTTAACAACTGCTTATCTATATCTGATCTTTGTGACATGAATATGCATATTATTCAGCACAAGCAAATTCGAACATGATCCTGCATTGGTTCACTTTGTATTATCTATCTCTGATCTTTGTGACATGAACATGGTTCACTCCCAACATGTATTATTAACTAAACAGAAACACGATAGCCTTGTATGATGTTTACGAGTCCCCAATATCCGGCGATTCGTTCAATAATAAATGCTGCAAATAACGTCGCTACATAAACGTCTCCCATTGCTAAGACTGTCAATAACGACAACAACCGCTACCACAACAATGACAATTCGGTCTCAGAGAAGCAAATAATGCATGATCAAGATCAAATGCTCGCTATTATAGTGGCAGCTGGCTGGAAAGTAACTGATGATAAGAACCAAGTGTATATCGACCTTCAGGGAAGAACTCATTGGTCTATAACCAAAGCGTTTAGTGTGCTTGTAAACTTAGTTCAAGATGGAAAAGCTAAAAGAAGAGAAATTTTAGCATATACATTAGTTCCAAAAGAGGAATTAATTAATTTGATAAGAAGGGTTTGAAAATGAATGAAGAACATGAGAACAACATTAATAATGAACAATGTTTTTCAAATGAGGCATGGATTCAGGATTCAGGGGTTAGATCGGTAGAGGGAACAAGGGAAGTGAATTAGATTGATGTAGAAGAAGAAGATAAGATCACCGATGATCTATGCAATGTTTGTGGACAAGGTGGTAATTTGGTTTGCTGTGATTGTTGTCTATCCACATTTCATCAACACTGCATTGATATCCAAGTACTTACTCTTTTACTTACCTGATTCATCATGTGTTGATCTACATTTCTTTAGAGACTTTTTGAGCCGTGAAAGGATTGGTATTAGCAATGTTGTACAACTTGTAATTGGAGGTGTAAAACTGTGTAGATGGAAATATCTGGTGATTGGCATCATTTCAATTGAAAAGATATAAGAAAGCATCATATATAGAGAAAGGTAGAAATGAATAGAAAGGTTATCAAGACCAAGACTAATTGTCAAAAGATTTTCAGAAGAAAGAGATAAATAGATGTTAACAAATATAACAATGTCGACTACAAAGAATGATGCATGATGTATATATAGGTTGAACGTGTCGACCGTTACCCAACGTTAAGTTTCAATTCTAATTTCAAATATAAAGACCGTTACTACTTCATAAAATACTTTTGAATATCTGACCGTTGTATTATGGTTAGTTGGGAAGAAAATGATTTTTTCAAAAGAAGTTCTAACAAAATATTCAATAATGTTACCTTTCTATCAAGATTTGCAATCATGGTTTTTAATGATAATTGATTGGCCTTTTTTAAACGTCTCGATTGTCAAGTTTACTAATTGACTTTTATGTTTTTCAACTTACCAAAGAACAACAATTTCATACAAAATGAGGGAGAGCTTTATAGTATTCCCATTTGAACATTGCTTTATCACAATAAAAAAAGAAATTAATCTCATTGGTCACTACTTCATCCAAAGAAAAAGAAAAAAGATATTTACTGGACTTGATGATAACATTTACATCAAAGAGAATAACAGTTTCAAAAGATAATAGAAACAAAGTTTGTTACATATACTAACATACAATCAGGGGCGGAGGGACTGTACAAGTAGAGGGGGGGGGGGGGGGTTCCCTCAACAAATTGGCCCAAAAAAATTTTATATAGTGCAAAATTTTGGGTTTTACTGGACTTTTATGTTTCATGCCCTCAGCCAAAAACTGAAATTGCCCTCAACAAAATTGAGCCCAACATGTATTCTTTTTCTTTTGTAAAATTCACATATCACGTAGACCTTATGGTAAACGAATCGATCAGAACAAAGAGGAGGGAAAAAGAATCAGTCATGCCTAAACGAATCAGTCATTCAATCATTCATTCATTCATCAATCATCAAACAACAATAAATTCGTCTTTTGTTTCTCCATCTTCTACCTTAAAACTATTAACTAAGCCATTTCAGATAAATAAAAGCCACTAAACCAACTATATTATCATATCATTTGCTTACATTTAAATCTTAAGAAAAACTATAATCTTACAGACAAATTAATTCAGAAGAGACAATTTTTTATTTTATTTTATTTTATTTTTACAAAACTTCCATGTGTGTGCACTCCCTTCAATATTGATTCCACTCATTTCATTACACTAAACTGCAGAAGCCAAAAAACCACAAAGTTTGACCACATACTATTCTTCTCTATCTAATTAATGGGCGAGTCTTGACCGGTTTTGCTTTATAGACAGCTTTATCTTCAATGTGAGGATTTTCAATGTCTATTGAGGGTCGCCATGCCTGTACAAGCTATCAATTATTGTTTCTAGTCAACATCTAACACAGCTCCCATATTTTCAGACTCACACTGCACTAGCGCATAAACATCAATCAAGTATTGTTCATTGTTTTTTGCTGCGCACTTTACTTCTTTATTAATCTCGAGTACTCAAGTTGTAGAGAATATGAAGTTCAAATACAAAATAGTCTACAAAATCATTTCCCATCCATACTACCTTTAAAATTACAACTCATTCTTAAAGATGAAAGATTATATTCAAATATATAATTTCCATGTCAACAATCTAAATACATATCTACAAACACAGATACAAAGAATAACAAATCTCTCAATGATAAAATACACATCTTAAAACACCTATCAAAACCCAAGCAATTACACAAGTAAAAGTCGTTTTCCAAACAACTGCTTATCTATCTCTGATCTTTGTGAAATTAGTATGCGTATCATACAGAACAAGCAAGTTCGAACATGATCCTGCATTGGTTATATATGGTTCACTCCCAACATGTATTATTAGCTAAACAGAAACACGATAGCCTTGTATGATCTTTACGCATCCCCAACATCTGGCGATTCGTTCAAATCGAAAAGATGTATTTTTATCATTTTGGCCAATTCTAGAGCCTCTTGTATGAACTAGACGCTGCTCCTCCCCTGTGTGCCAGCCTTCTCATGATGCATGTTACGTGTTAACTAAGTAACTTTCTGCTTACTTTTACAAAGGAAACTGGTGCATAGACCGCCACTTCCACTGGACGCCACCAATGTAAGTTGAGACTGTTGTGGAAAACCCGCGATAATATCCCACCGTCTAGGTAAAGAGTGTGAATGTTTAAGCAACACAACTATACCTCAAACTAGCTTATTTAAAATTAAGCAATACCAAAATGAACAAGAGAATGTAACACCAAGCTTTCTTATATATTTCTTAAAGAAACATATTACAAACTTGGAACAAAAGAACTACAACAAAGAAATGAAAAGAGAACACTACAAGATTGCTTGTATGTGTGTTTTGGTGTGCTAAAATTCAAAGGCAAATGATTCTATTTATAGCATTTCAAGAATGCTATCAAGTTGCGTCAAATATTCTTTTTATTACTTGCATCATACCACTTGCAATCCACTTGCTTGTGATTCATTGAATGCAAACTTATTCATCGAATATGAGCCATAGATCAACACAGACAATGTATGAGTCGGTCTTGATTGGCAGTCGCCTGAGTTGGGATAGTTCCTCTATGGGAATTTTGGTGGAGATATTTTTTTGTATGGTTAACAAGGTTTGTCCATCTGTTTCTTCAACATGTACCTGCATACAAACAAATATGTTAATTAAAACACTAAAGAAAAAACATGTATAGTGCATGTAATTACAACTTGTAGATTCAAAGTTTAAACCAGAATACATCATTGGCTTCAAAATTCATTTTGATGATTAACATATAGTATTCAAAGGTAAAAACATTAATATGGAAAAGATATGTAAATGAGATTTCACCATGTTACTACGATTTTCAATCAATCTTTCTGCATAAAATATTATGCATGACAAATTGAAAAATACTTTCTGGCACTCATATTCATATGTATTAAAACCTCCTGAAAGAAACTGTTGCTTCAAGAATCTGTAACACAAATAGAAAAAAGAAATTAATATGTGACATTTAACAATGACCACAAAGAACAGTCTGTAAACAAGAATTAAGCATACGAGGGGTATGAGTCCTCTGGTGTTAGATCTACATTTCTTTGAAGACTTTCTGAGTTGTGAAAGGATTGGTATTAGTAGTGTTGTACAGCTTGTATTTGGAGGTGTGAAACTGTGTAGATGAAAATTTGTGGCGATTGGAGTCATTCCAACTGAAAAGATACAAGTAAGCATCATAATATAAAAATTTAGAATTGAAACAAGAAGATTGTCAAGACCAAGAACTCTCAGAAAGAATTTTAGAAAAAGATGAAAAGTAGATGCAAACAACTTAACAATGTAAACTTTAGAGAATGATGTATGTGTATATATAGATTGGATGTTCCGACCGTTACCCAATGGCATGAAATTTGAGTTTCAGATATGAAGAGCGTTACTTTTCCTTTTGAGCGGTAACAATGACCGTTACTTCTTTCATGAAATACTTTTTAAAAATCCTACCTTTACACAACGATTAAGTAATTAGCAGTTTAGCACTAGTTTCAAAAGAGAATCGTTTCGAAAAATTCAAAACACAATATTCAAGTGTTAACACTCTACCAAGATTTGTAATCATAACTTTGAAAGTTAGAAAAATGGCCTTTTCGAACACCTAAATTGTTATAATTCAAAAATACACCTTTGCGTTTTGCAATCTTATGAAAAAGAACAATTTATACGAAATTTGCTAAATTATCTTCTTAATATTTATCATATAAGACGAAAAGACACACCTAAAACAAATTAGGCTCATGATTTCCCACACTAAGTTGAAAATATTATGAATACAATGTTGCTATACAGGAATTGGCTCCCAATGGGTCATCCATGGATGCTCATATAGACCAAGTAGGTTGGATTATAAGTTATTGTGTGCCAAAATTTTAGTTTTATCCTTACCTCACAACCATAACCGAAAGTCCCAAATTATTAAAACTGGGTCACTTTTGAGTAGTTTTTTTTTTCACTGCGTGGGTCGATGTGGGCACAACCAAAGTAGGGTATGTGTCAAATTGGATCGTTTAGGAATTTTTGCTTAGTTCAATAGATAAAGTGATACACAATTGTAGGGATTCCAACGGCCCAACATCTCACCAAGTCTAACATATAAGCCTAACCGAGGTTCCATTCTAAAACCAATTGGTGATAGAAGGAGTAGCCCACCAAGCTTATATGTTAACTTTGAAATTATAGTTCTACCGATGTGGGATTGGGTTTGTACACCCAACAATCCTCCCCTCAAACCCAAACCACCACGGGCCTCCCCTTCGACTATAGCTACGATCCCACCTTTTTCATACCGCCGACCTTTACCATCGGAACACACCGCCTTTTACCGGCTTCCTTTTGGTACAAGGTTTACCGGGATCCACTAATACCATCAAACCGAGGTCTAATCAAGGAAACTCTGATACCACTTGTAGGACAATACCTCGACAATAAACTCGAAGTTCGATCGCGGAATGCTAGATCGCGAGTTGTATCGAGCACATGTAGCAAACACGAGATACTACAAAGAACCGACTAGAATATGCACACGATATTACCCTCAACGAACCCTTTATTAATACTAATAAAGCTTTTATAATTGAGGAAGAAGAATGAATAACTAGCATCCCCCTCATCTTTATTTATAAAGATGAGGAGGTGGAAACCTAGCTTGCCTTGCACTCCAAGCTAACTAATCCTAGTTCTAGTCTACCACCTAATCTAATTATAAAGTACACTTAAGTCCCTAATGTTTAAGTTACTACTAATATTTAACAATTTCCACCTTAGGAGTAATACTTAAACATAACCGATACTCAACACCTTTTCCTCGTGCTGGAACCTCGGACCGGGGACCACATTGTCGACCAAGCATTGTACTTCAGTAATTTTCCAAGATTAGCTTCCGTAGACTCCTTCATTTTCTTCTTTAGAGCAGCATTACCCTCTGCACCCTCTTGACCAGGTATTCCGGTTACCGTAATGTCTGCCCCCACCTTTATACCAAGGTGTACCTTCTCCTGCTCATTCACCAAGCAGACCGTGTTTGTCTTTTCTTCAAGTTGCTTGTCCTCCAACTTTCTTTGAGCTACTGCAACATCATCATTACTAACATGAACAACCTCACCTTCACGATTCCCTTGAGCTCCCTGCAGTTCCACCTCAAACCAAACACGTTCATCAACCTGTACTCCATGGACTCCTGTTTTAACACCAGGACCAAGTTGTTTGAACCCAACTTGTTTATGACCAAGTTGTTTGAGACCAAATTGGTTATGACCAAGTTGTTTGAATCCAACTTGTTTTGAACCTCCATGCTTTTGTACACCAAAAGTCGTCACTTTTGCTTCAAGAGTATATACACAGTTCTCTTTCCTGGTCTCAGTCATCATAACCCAACAACCTTTGATCACCTTGACTCTACCCATATGCATCTTCATAGTATAACCCTCTTTTTCAAGAGTACCTAATGAAATCAAGCATTTTCTTAACCCTGGAACATACCTGACATTTTCCAGTATAAACCTTGAACCATCATGCAATTGTATCTTCACTTTTCCTGTCCATCTGATAGATCATGTCATGTTATCACCTAACTGAACCGAACCACCATCATCAAAATCCTTGAAGTCATACAAGAAATCCCTCCTAGGTATCATATGATAAGACCCACCTGAATCCATTACCAATTCAGTCATCTCATCATTCCCGACTACCATCAAGGCTTCTCCAAATTTGGCGTTACCCTCGTCATCAGAAGAATCAGAATCCTGATCATGCTTACCCTTCCTGACTGTCACACCTCGCCAAGGCGGAAACGCGAGGGTGTAACTTCATGGATATCATCACAACACATGGTGTCTATATAGAGAATAACTACATGCAATAAAAATGGCAAAGTACAAACATAAAGTGTTGTAACAATACCCCAAAACAACATAACCAAAACAAAATCCGAAACAATACATAAGTCCAAATATAGATGATAAACCACTTCCAATGAAACTAAGGTCTCGACTAATCACTTCCTTCTATCATAGCCTTAGAATGCTCACCTGAAAATGATGCTTAAAACGTCAACATAATGTTGGTGAGATTCATAGGTTTAGACACACATTCACTCTCAAGGCAACCAGTTCACTGTGATTATAAAAACATAGCTGGACAAATAAATTACATTTATCATATAGCTACATGTATTTGCAAGTCAATAATCACACACACAGACAACAACAGGACGGCTCGTGTCCTCCGACCCCACAATGATTACAACAGGACGGCTCGTGTCCTCTGATCCCACAATGATTACCACAGGACGGCTCGTGTCCTCTAATCCCACAATGATTACCACATCAATTAGGTCGCATGCGCGAGCAACAGGATAAGCATCCTCCTAATCGAATCACTTATATATATACACACAAGCAAATAGTCACACATAGCATGCATACGATAACATTATAAGTCCAAGCTCTTTTGACACACACATAATCACAGTAACTTAAACATTTAAGACAAGCATCATTCCCATCCCAAGTTTAAAACAAGTAAAAATATGGGACTATGAACTCACCTCAAACCTTGCAGCTTCCATAAAACCAAATCACAATCTATAACACACAAAATAAACCCACATTACACATGGTCAAGCTAAAAGCTATAACCCATGTAATACACATATGATGGATGTCTAAGACTCATATGACCCACCATGGATCTCCTAGACACCATACTAACCATAACCATAGCCTAACACTTACTAAATCCCTTGCACTATTAAAATCAGAAAACGCAGAATTTTTGGGTACATTCGCCCACATGAAATCATGACAATTAAAGCTCAAAAACTCACACCAAAAATTTACCATGGTCTCTAATAAGCATACAAGCTAATCCCAGAAGGCCATGGACCAATAACACACACAAGTACTCACAAGAAAATCAAACTTGTCAACTATCCAAATTCGGATCTGAACGCACACCAAAAAGTTTTAATTAAGATAAAATACGTCTACAACTTTTTATCACGAATCCTTTTCGTGGTAGTCTAAGATAACCTAAAAGTCAACTATTCCAGAAGGGCTAACCTAAATACCACTTTTTTTTACCACAATTCATGATGCGTGGGAATTGCACCAGGCTTTACCTCTCAAGGTATCTCGAGAAGCTTACAACCCCCACCAGGCAGTGTACCTGATCCTTGTAGTATAGTATAGTGACAAGTACCGGGGGATTGATCGTTCAAATCAGGAATAGTGTCGTTAGGATTGAAAATTAGTCTAACTAGGTCTAAAGGTGAAGGATGATTCTTTTTGTGTTTTTATATGTTATGAAAAGCAAGTAAAATTCTCGGTTATTGGAAGGAGGGGCGGAATTAGTTGTTAATCAACTAACCCAAAAGCTACTAATTAAACTAATAAACAAGAAAAATAAACTAAGGTTCTACAAGGGATGTGGAGCATGTCTACCTATGATATGTTATTCCTTGCTAGCTATCCAATTCTACCTATTGAATTGTCACACCTTGTTTTAATTGACGGGTTGTATTCCTTAATACCATTCATGGGGTGGCGTACTTACTTCCCCAATTCTATAAGCTCCTACTTCACTCCTATGTCGAGCCAGCTAAAAAGCTCCTAACATGGGATCACTAGAATTCGCTCATGCATTAAATACAACCATAAAAACCTAGTACACATCGGTTCATGTTTCTTAAGACGTTCAAGCAAGTTACACAATGGAAGTCTGCCAGTTTTCTTAAGCCTAACATCGAATTCATTCAATTAAACAAGAGATAATAGGAATCAAGAATTATAAGCTAAACCAATTATATCTATCGAAGTGTCACGCCCTAATTGATGAAGATAGACACAAACATCAACAAGGAATCAATAAGATCTAATCAATTATATACAAGTTTCACATAAACATAAGTAGACACAAGGTAAATTAACAAAACATAATCAAAGAAGGACAATCAATAATAATGAAAGACATAGTTGAGATAGAATCATCAAACCAATACATGATGTTTATGGAGTGATTGAAACCCTCTAAGTTGCTGGAAAAACACCTACCTAAACCCAGGAATCGACCTTAGGGTTTAGGGCTTACAAAATGTGAAGTTATGATGTTATATTTATAGGCTAATTTTCTGTCGGCCTATCTTTATGGCGTCAGCCCGTTACTCTTGACGGCGTCACGGCCATTTTTCACCAAATTGTAGATCTCTTCGTCTTCTTCGCGTGGGCTTTTGAATCACCTATATCCGAGTTCGTATGCAAAAGTTATGACCAAAACAATATCAGCTACTCCGCGCGCAAGTTTTGACAAGTTAACACGTGACGGCCTTGGGTGACGCCGTCACGTTTCTTCTGGATCGTCACCACTTTTACTCTTGACGCCGTCACATGAAGACTCTTGACGCTGTCAGGTACTGTTCCCAGCAAGGAAAATTAAGACTTTGCCGTTTTCTTCACTTTTATGCTCCAAAAACGTCAAAAATGCTTCCTTTTTCAGAATTCACTCCAAAAGTACCTAAAATCACAAAAGGAACGATTTAGGGCAATATTTGATCAAATAAATTCGAATTCGGGCTTAAATGACCCCCTAAAAACGGTTCATTTTTCGCCTTATCAATTCACTATCAAACGTTTACCCAAATTCTGTCCCGGTTTAACAGCTTCCTTACCAAAGAAAAATCAAAAGACTAACTTCCCGACCTTGAAATCAATCGTGGTTGGACTTTTTGGAAAGCTCTTTCATTAAACTTAAATTTAGACTAAAAATTCGTGATCTAACTCCTCACCATCTGTTAATTACACTCACATCTTTACAGCTATAGTTTTCTGTCCAAACCCTAACACATAATCTAACGTGTTTTATACTCAGTTCCCTTAACCAATTACCATACTATCATCAACTAATGATCCTAACATGTTTTACTTCATTAATTTACAGAAGTATATAAACCCTAGATTCCATCATAATCAATATTACATGAATCATAATAATAATTAATTAATTACATGAAAACTAGTATTAAAAATATACCTTGATCTTGGTTTTAGCTTAAAAAACAAAACCCTAATTTTTTTCTCCTTCTTTTTCTCTCTTGATCGATCATAATTTGCAGAAAATAAGGGGTATAGGTCGTTGGTTGTGGTTATATGGGTTGGGGTTGGGCTTATTTGGGTTGGACTAGGATTCCTTATTGCTAGGATTTGTATTTGGGCTCAAATTTGATTTCCTTTTTTCCTAAAAATACGCTAAACCGATTTTTCTATATCATATACATATCTTTTATATTTTTTATTAAATTTAATTATTACACTCAAAACCTTATACTTTTCATATTTTATAAACTCCCAAAACAAAACCTAACGTCTTTCGCGATAAACCTTAACTTTTACGACAACCGGAAAAATTATCATTTTCAAAACAAAGTTTCCAAAAATAGAATTTCACACTCTTTTTGAAATATAACTCATAAAAACAAACTCCTCGTAACTCACTAATGCTCAAACACTTGAACGAAGACTTGTTACGCAAAAACACAAAAACACCAAAACTACACAAGTCATTTCTACACCACAAAGGCGATCAAAAATGAACTTTCCCAAATTACATACTTTCCAAATCACAATAAAAACCATTTACGCAAAGGGATTTAGTGCTAAAACTCACCTATATCACTCATATATCACTTCAAACACCTAAGACACACCAAACAAACGTCAACCGAGTCAAGACTAACAGTCAAACTGACCTGCTAAAACCACGGTTGTTACAATGACGAACCCACTTGACTTCTTCATTGGACAGTCTCTCTTCAGATGACCCTCTGAATGACATATGAAGCACTTGAGATTACCAGTTCCACCCCTTGACTTAAACCATGAACTTCTACCAAAATGAGCTTTCCTTGAAAGATCTGACCCTCCCCTTACATATAACCTGTCACCAGTTTCTTCCTTTGTGCCTTCAGTTCTTTTCTTCAACTCCCTTGAATTCAGAGTCGCCAGAACATCCTCCATTGTCAAGGATTCCCTCCCAAATAACAATGTCTCCACAAAGTTTTCATAAGACGATGGCAACGACGTAAGTAACATAAGTGCCTGATCTTCATCCTCAATCTCGATATCAATATTCGCCAAATCAAGTATCAACTTATTAAACTCATCTATATGATCACCCAGTTTCGTACCTGGACTCATATAGTATGTGTACAACTTCTTCTTCAGATACAGTCTGTTTGCTAAGGACTTAGTCATATAAAGACTAGTCAGTTTTGTCCAAATTCCTGCAGCAGAGGTTTCCTTGGTAACTTCCCGTAAAACCCGGTCTCCTAAGCATAGAATCAAGGTACTGTATGCCTTCTTCATCAAAGCAGCCTTTTCTCCTGCTTCCATGTCCGCGGGTAATGTCTCTAATGCAGCATCACATCCGAGCTGTACCATTAAAGCACGCATCTTTATCTGCCATAACCCGAAGTCATTCTTCCCATCGAATTTTTCGATGTCCAACCTAGTTATAGAACTAGCCATTCTTCTTATACCTTGCTACAAACCTTGTCAAGTTGTTTTCTTAACCAACTTTACCAACAAGTCTCACAAGCCGTGTGCAATATTCTCCCTTATTGCTCAAAACCCTTCTTGCAAATCAAATTAATTAGAATAACCCTAAACCCTCGATTTCGAACAAGCAAACTCGATCGTAAACTCGAACTCCAAGCAAACCACGATCGAAACTTGTACTGCAAGAAAACCGCAACAAGAAACCCTTCAAGTTTACTCGATCTAGATAACCCTAGATTATTAACCAGCGTCTTTAGAAAGAACCCTAAACACGTCAAACTTGAAGTAGATCTTTAGTGACAAAGTTTGAAACTCTTTAAGCTCGTCCTTTTAAAACCAAAAAACGAATAATGCATTAAAGAATATTTGACTTTTTAAACGAAAGACAAAAATCCCATGCAACCTTTGTAGAATTATCTTCCCACGTGAGATATAATAATAATATGATATGATATCACCCTTATTTAACAAAAGAAAAAGAACTTCACATTTTCTCTCGACGACCGATCGTTACTAAATTCGAAACCTGAAACCGAACCTCGAAACCAATTCGGCACCTCAGATTAACTCGAAACCACGAACTAGCACTCGAACTTCGATGACCACAATAACCGCGGCTCTTGATACCACTTGTAGGGATTCCTACAGCCCAGCATCTCACCAAGTCCAACATATAAGCCCAATTCAGGTTCCATTCTAAAACCAATTGGTGATAGAAGGAGTAGCCCACCAAGCTTATATGTTAACTTTGAAATTATAGTTCTACCGATGTGGGATTGGGTTTGTACACCCAACAACAACCATAAGTGTTAGAATTATATTCTACACTAAGAAAAGTTGATGGGCTTAACACATATGGCGATTTATGCTTTATCTTATATCCTTTTATTTGTTTTTTAATTGATAGTAGGATTGGTCGTATTCCTATTACAGCAAGGATAACACGTGTTTATTATTTGATTTTGCAGTAGAAGTATGAGTGGTATGCCAAATAAGCAGGTGCTTGATGACAGCGGAGGCCGAAACTTTCAAGACTTCTGCCAAGCAGGAGTAAAGGCTTTGATCGCAGTGGTTGATGGTTTGAACCAGGAAGAAAACCTCTAAGAGGTTTGTGTTGATATTTGTATTTGTTCTTACTTCCCGGAATTGCGCTGTAGAGGTAGCAAAATGAACTGGTCAGGTGGGTAGGTAATGGGTTCGGGTCAAAATGAGTAGTTCTTTGGTATCAGTTTGTATATAGATGGGTCAAACTTGCCATCTCTACTGCTCAATCATCTTTTCATATCATAAGTCTGCTATATTCTTGGCCTGTGTTTCCTACTACCTCAGTTAAAGAACCACCCAAAACAGAGAAGTCTAATGCCCAAAGGTATTGCCCTGGTGAAAGGTCAGTAGCATATCCTTTCCCAATCAACCAAGTCAAATGGATCTAACGGATCAAACATATTGAAAATTTTCTGATATATTTTAGTGCACACAACATTTAAATGGTTTTATTTGAAGATTCAGGGTAGTTATTGTAATAAGATACTATCTATAGCCACAATTAAGGAAATTTTTAATGAAATATTTGAAATTTAAAGAAAAAAAGCATTACTGGTCATGCTAGAATGATTTTTTTTACTAAAGACAGTTTGGTTACCCACCCTTGCCCATATTGCCGTTTATAATAATAGTGTTCAAATGCCAATTGTGTTTATTGTAATCTTTTGTTTTTCTCAACACCAGACTTACACTGCACTAGCGCAAAAACATCAATTCGAGTACTCAAGTTGTAGATAATATAATGTTTAAATACAAAATAGTCTACAGATCATTTCCCATCTATACTACCTTTAAAATCACAACTCATTCTTAAAGATGAAAGATTATATTCAAATATATTCAATATTGGCTTATAGACCCGTGGAATCACAGGGTTTTTAAAGGGTTTATGCATCAAAAAATTAAGTGCGTGAATATAGTAATAAAGAACAATGAACGTAAATGGTATGAATATTCTTTTAACGAAATAATAACTTACAAGTTAATGATAATATAAACCACTATGCAATGAAATATCTATGTAATAAATGTCCATTGCCTCGTGATCTCCAATTTTGATGGTCTTGAGAAGCAAATGTATGTAGTGACCATTGTAACACTTCAACACAAGGTCCATTAAGTAAAAGAAGTTTGTGATTAATAATAAGTGTAAATAAAAAAAAGGCATAAAACATGTCATATGTATATTGTAAATACGTATTCACCGTTGACCATATGCCTCGTGATAGATTACCATTCACTTCTGAAACAACAACCTTCAAACTTTTTTTGCTTTTAACACGTGAAAGAGTCACATATAGTTGTCCATGTGTGAAAACAGGACGTAGCTAGTGCAAACCAACTTTTGAAAGCAATTTCCCTTGGCTCTTGTTTATTGTCATGGCAAATGACACTGACCCGAGATATTGTTTCCTCTCGATCTTTAGAGATAAATATTTATCAGGCGGAGTAATTCTTAACTCTCGTATGATAACCCTTTTTTTTAAATGTGTTCCATTAATTATTTGTGCTTGAATAGAAGTTCTTGCTAATTGAACATTTTGAAGTCGTGTCTCCTTACATAATCCATTAGTTTGATCAATATTTCTCAACAACATTATCGGGACACCTACTTTTAACACAGGATATTGTTCATTAAGAAATCGTTCATTAAGCAATAAAATGGATAAACTGATTAATAAACATTAACGATCACAAATAGGTTCAAGAGGTGTTTATGAACAAAATAAGTAATATGTGAATGAAAAGATAAACACTTTGGTTTATAACTATTAAAATAATAAACGTTCATTTATTGTCTTATCCAAATGGTAAATAGTCTTCAAGAGTCAACCTATGCACTTATCGTGAAACACTAAAGTAGCGCATGATCATTCCGTGAACACCTAAGAGTTGAAAAAAAGAAAAGTCAAAGTATCAGCAAATTGTTGATAACAATATATGTAAAATAATTAAATAATATAAAACATGTCATTTATAAAGTCGTTCATACCTGCTGTCCATCGACCATAAACCTTAAAATACTTCTTTGTAAACAACGTTTGTAGTAGTTTTTGACATATTACCATCTTCATCACAAATGACAACATTCAAACCTCTTTTGCTTTTGTCTCTGAAAATGACAACGTATAGTTGTCCATGTGTAAAAACTGGACGTGGCAGATACAAACCAACATTTGAAAGTGATTGACCCTGACTCTTGTTTATTATCATAGCTTATAGACCCGTGGAATCACGAGAATTTTTAAAGAAATTATTCGTTAACGAGTTAGGTGCATAAATAAATTAACATGGTCATTTGTGATCATCTTCACGCTAACCGGACGTCCTCTTAAATGATTTCAGCACGGTCATGCCTCAAACGGTCAAACAGAGGCAGGAGAAAAACAAACACCCACGGGCTCTACTGGCCTACAAATGATCTTGAAACTCCAATAGAATAATGCAATATTGCAATGCACTGCTGCTTCTGCTTCTACCTTCCACTCAATCTAATATAAGTTCATACATTTTTAATACAAATTAGTCTACATATCATTTCCCATCTATACTACCATTAAAATCACAACTCATTCTTAAAGAAGAAAGATTATATTCAAATATATTCAATATATAATTTCCATGTTAACAATCTAAATACAAATCTACAAACACAGATGCAAAGAACAACAAATCTCTCAAATATGATAAAATACACATTATTAAAACACCTGTCAAAACGTAAGCAATTACACAAGTAAAAGTCGTTTTCCAAACAATTTAACAATTGCTTATCTATCTCTGATCTTTGTGACATGAATATGCATATTATTCAGCACAAGCAAATTCGAACATGATCCTGCATTGGTTCACTCCCAACATGTATTATCTATATCTGATCTTTGTGACATGAATATTATTAACTAAACAGAAACACGATAGCCTTGTATGATGTTTACGCGTCCCCAATATCTGGAGATTCGTTCAATAATGAATGCTGCAAATAACGTCGCTACAGAAACGTCTCCCATTGCTAAGACTGTCAATAACGACAACAACCGCTACCATAACGATGACAATTCGGTCTCAGAGAAGCAAATAATGCATGATCAAGATCAAATGCTTGCTATTATAGTGGCAGCTGGCGGGAAAGTAACTGATGATAAGGACCCGGTGTATATCGACCTTTAGGGAAGAGCTCATTGGTCTATAACCAAAGCGTTTTGTGTGCCTGTAAACTTATTTCAAGATGGAAAAGCTAAAAGAAGAGAAATTTTAGAATATACATTAGTTCCAAAAGAGGAATTAATTAATCTGATAAGAATGTTTCTGAAAATGAATGAAGAACAAGATAACAACATGAGAACAATGTGGTTGAAATGAAGCTGGGATTCAGGATTCCGGGGTCAGATCGGTAGAGGGAACAAGTGAAGTGAATTTGATTGATATAGAAGAAGATGATAAGATCATCGATGATCAATGCAATATTTGTGGACAAGGTGGTAACTTGGTTTGCTGTGATAGTTGTACATCCATATTTCATCAACACTGAATTACCTGATTCATCGGGTGTTGATCTACATTTCTTTAGAGACTTTTTGAGCCGTGAAAGGATTGGTATTAGCAATGTTGTACAACTTGTAATTGGAGGTGTGAAACTGTGTAGATGGTAATATCTGGCGATTGGCATCATTTCAATTGAAAAGATATAAGAAAGCATCATATATAGAGAAAGATAGAAATGAATAGAAAGGTTATCAACACCAAGACTAATTGTCAAAAGATTTTCAGAAGAAAGAGATAAATAGATGTTAACAAATATAACTATGTCGACTACAAAGAATGATGCATGATGTATATATAGGTTGAACGTGTCGACCGTTACCCAACGTTAAGTTTCAATTCTAATTTCAAATATGAAGACCGTTACTACCTCATAAAATACTTTTGAATATCTGACCGTTGTATTATGGTTAGTTGGGAAAAAAATGATTTTTTCAAAAAAAGTTTGAACAAAATATTCAATAATGTTACCTTTCTATCAAGATTTGCAATCATGGTTTTTAATGATAATTGATTGGCCTTTTTTAAACGTCTCGATTGTCAAGTTTACTAATAGACTTTTATGTTTTTCAACTTACCAAAGAACAACAATTTCATACAAAATGAGGGAGAGCTTTATAGTATTCCCATTTGAACATTGCTTTATCACAATAAAAAAAGAAATTGATCTCATTGGTCACTACTTCATCCAAAGAAAAAGAAAAAAGATATTTACTGGACTTGATGATAACATTTACATCAAAGAGAATAACAGTTTCAAAAGATAATAGAAACAAAGTTTGTTACATATACTAACATACAATCAGGGGCGGAGGGACTGTACAAGTAGGGGAAGGAGGGGGGGCGGTGCCCTCAACAAATTTGTCCAAAAAAAATTTATATAGTGCAAAATTTTGGGTTTTACTGGACTTTTATATTTCATGCCTTCAACCCAAAACTGAAATTGCCCTCAACAAAATTGAGCCCAACATGTAATCTTTTTCTTTTGTAAAATTCACATATCACGTAGACCTTATGGTAAACGAATCAATTAGAACAAAGAGGAGGGAAAAAGAATAAGTCATGCCTAAACGAATCAGTCATTCAATCATTCATTCATTCATCAATCATCAACAACAATAAATTCTTCTTTTGTTTCTCCATCTTTTACCTTAAAACTGTTAAATAAGCCATTTCAGATAAATAAAAGCCACTAAACCAACTATATTGTCATAGTCTCATATCATTTGCTTACATTTAAATCTTAAGAAAAACTAAAATCTTACAGACAAATTAATTCAAAAGAGAGAGTTTTTTATTTTATTTTTTTTTATTTTTACTAAACTTCCATGTGTGTGCACTCCATTCAATATTGATTTCACTTATTTCATTACACTAAACTGCAGAAGCCAAAAAACCACAAAGTTTGACCACATACTATTCTTCTCTATCTAATTAATGGGCGAGTCTTGACCGGTTTTGCTTTATAGACAGCTTTATCTTCAATGTGAGGATTTTCAATGTCTATTGAGGGTCGCCATGCCTGTACAAGCTATCAATTGTTGTTTCTAGTCAACATCTAACACAGCTCCCATTTTTTCAGACTCACACTGCACTAGCGCATAAACATCAATCATGTATTGTTCATTGTTTTTTGCTACGCATTTTACTTCTTTATTAATCTCGAGTACTCAAGTTGCAGAGAATATGAAGTTCAAATACAAAATAGTCTACAAAATCATTCCCCATCCATACTACCTTTAAAATTACAACTCATTCTTAAAGATGAAAGATTATATTCAAATATATAATTTCCATGTCAACAATCTAAATACATATCTACAAACACAGATACAAAGAATAACAAATCTCTCAACGATAAAATACACATTCTTAAAACACCTATCAAAACCCAAGCAATTACACAACTAAAAGTCATTTTCCAAACAGCTGCTTATCTATCTCTGATCTTTGTGAAATGAGTATGCGTATCATACAGAACAAGCAAGTTCGAACATGATCCTGCATTGGTTATATATGGTTCACTCCCAACATGTATTATTAGCTAAACAGAAACACGATAGCCTTGTATGATCTTTACGCATCCCCAACATCTGGCGATTCGTTCAAATCGAAAAGATCTAATTTTATCATTTTGGCCAATTCTAGAGCCTCTTGTATGAACTAGACGCTGTTCCTCCCCTGTGTGCCAGCCTTCTCATGATGCATGTTACGTGTTAACCAAGTAACTTTCTGCTTACTACTACAACGGAAACTGGTGCATAGACCGCCGCTTCCACTGGACGCCACCAATGTAAGTTGAGACTGTTGTGGAAAACCCGCGATAATATCCCACCGTCTAGGTAAAGAGTGTGAATGTTTAAGCACTACAACTATACCTCAAACTAGCTTATTGAAAATTAAGCAATACCAAAATGAACAAGAGAATGTAACACCAAGCTTTCTTATATATTTCTTAAAGAAACATATTACAAACTTGGAACAAAAGAACTACAACAAAGAAATGAAGAGAGAACACTACAAGATTGCTTGTATGTGTGTTTTGGTGTGCTAAAACTCAAAGGCAAATGATTCTATTTATAGCATTTCAAGAATGCTATCAAGTTGCCTCAAAGATTCTTTTTATTACTTGCATCATACCACTTGTAATTCACTTGCTTGTGATTCATTGAATGCAAACTTATTCATCGAATATGAGCCATAGATCAACACAGACAATGTATGAGATTGTCTTGATTGGCAGTCGCCTGAGTTGGGATAGTTCCTCTGTGGGAATTTTGGTGGAAATATTTTTTTGTATGGTTAACCAGGTTTGTCCATCTGTTTCTTCTACATGTACCTACATACAAACAAGTATGTTAATTAAAACACTAAAGAAAAAGCAAATATAGTACATGTAATTACAACTTGCAGATTCAAAGTTTAAACCAGAATACATCATTGGCTTCAAAATTCATTTTGATTATTAAAATATAGTATTCAAAGGTAAAAACATTAATATGGAAAAGATATGTAAATGAGATTTCACCATGTTACTACGATTTTCAATCAATCTTTCTGCATAAAATATTATGCGTGACAAATTGAAAAATACTTTCTGGCACTCATATTCATATGTATTAAAACCTCCTGAAAGAAATTGTTGCTTCAAGAATCTGTAACACAAATAGAAAAAAAGGAATTAATATGTGACATTTAACAATGACCACAAAGAATAGTCTGTAAACAAGAATTAAGCATACGAGGGGTATGAGTCCTCTGGTGTTGATCTACATTTCTTTGAAGACTTTCTGAGTTGTGAAAGGATTGGTATTAGTAGTGTTGTACAACTTGTATTTGGAGGTGTGAAACTGTGTAGATGGAAATTTGTGGCGATTGGAGTCATTACAACTGAAAAGATACGAGTAAGCATCATAATATAAAAATTTAGAATTGAAACAAGAAGATTGTCAAGACCAAGAACTCTCAGAAAGAATTTTAGAAAAAGATGAAAGTAGATGCAAACAATTTAACAATGTCAACTTTAGAGAATGATGTATGTGTATATATAGATTGGATGTTCCGACCGTTACCCAACGGCATGAAATTTGAGTTTCAGATATGAAGAGCGTTACTTTTTCTTTTGAGCGGTAACAATGACCGTTACTACTTTAATGAAATACTTTTTAAAAATCCTACCGTTACACAACGGTTCAGTAATTAGCAGTTTAGCACTAGTTTCAAAAGAGAATCGTTTCGCAAAATTCCAAACACAATATTCAATTGTTAACACTCTACCAAGATTTGTAATCATAACTTTGAAAGATAGAAAAATGGCCTTTTCAAACACCTAAATTGTTATAATTCAAAAATACACCTTTACGTTTTTGCAATCTTATGAAAAAGAACAATTTAAACGAAATTTGCTAAATTATCTTAATATTTATCATATAAGATGAAAGACATACCTAAAACAAATTAAGCTCATGATTTCCACATGCTAAGTTGAAAATATTATGAATACAATGTTGCTATACATGAATTGGCTCCCAATGGGTCATCCATGGATGCTCATATAGACCAAATAGGTTGGATTATAAGTTATTGTATGCCAAAATTTTAGTTTTATCCTTACCTCACAACCATAACCGAAAGTCCCAAATTATTAAAACTGTGTCACTTTTGAGTAATTTTTTTTCACTGTGTGGGTCGATGTGGGCACAACCAAAGTAGAGTGTGTCGAATTGGATTGTTTAGAAATTTTTGCTTAGTTCAAAATGGGTCGACATGGGCAATGTGTAAAAAAAGGCAGAATTGCATATATATCCCTTCCAAAGTGAATCATTGCATATATATATCCTTTGTACAAGTTTTTGATGCACGTAATACAATGGTTTTTATGCATGCTTTGGATATATATGCAATTATGTATTTTCGAAAGGATATATATGCAAAACCCCTAAAAGAAATTAATACTCAAATCCAATTAATTTTTAGGATAACATTATGAGTTCATATTTCACTTCATATATTGATATTCGTATCAACTCAACTATGTCTAAATTTAAAAATATCAACTCAATGAAATAGGTACATGTATCATTATAGCTTCAATGTTAAAGAAAATACAAATTTCTAAATAAAATTTAAACATAAATATATTATTACAACAGATATAAAAAAACGCAAGAAAAAAAATTCTTACAAAAATCATATAAGCATCGTGTCACTGAAACATAGTTTGTTACAGTTAAATTAACGCATGTTTTGATACAAACAGTCAAATACCATCAAAACATAGCTTGTTACAATACAAAATGATTAATTCTTTAATAAATAGTTCTTTACAATGAATGATAAAAGTAAACTGTTAAAATAACTTTGAAGTTATAAACAAGATATTGTCTTGCGAATAGATGCATGGAATAGGTCTGATGATACGCCCCGGGCTTTATGTCATATTATATTTATTTAGGATATGTCTTTTTGTCGTATTAGGAAAGTGTCATTATTTAGATATTTCTTTATGTTTGGCTTGTTTTACAAGCTAGGGTTATTCGTTATATATACCGAATCATTATTATGAATGAATCAATCAAAGTTTATGATAAGCAAATCTCTAGTCTTCTTCTCTCTATTTTCTTAAGGAGCTCGCATACGCTAAAAGTGGTGCCCTATCCCGATACAACCCCTAACCTGGTCGTATCAATTGGTGCTTTCATTGAGAGCTCTCGTTGAGAGAGTTTTTTATTAGGGTTCCAATTTATTAAAAAAAGAAGTTACTGTTCATCGTTCGGTACTGTTCATCGAACGCCACTGTTCATCAATCGGTACTGTTCATCGATCGATACTGTTCATCAAAAAATTTACTGTTCGACACTATTCATCGCACAGTTCATCGGTACTGTTCATCGGGAAAAAAAATTTGTTTTTCGAGTTAATGTTCATGGCATCGAGCGGATGTGATCGGGACGTGGAATACGCACTCTCGAAACTCTTGCAAATGGGTACAGTGACCGAATATGAGAGTGAGTTTGTGGTACTTGCAAATCGAGTAACAAGGATCTCTGAATCTTTACTTATATCGTTTTATATCTCCGGACTAAAACTGAAGTTACAAATAGAACTGTTGAGGCAAAGCCTGCAACTTTAGGAGAAGCCTTTTCCTTGTCTCATATAGTCGAGGCTCGTTTTGAGGCAATTGAAGAGAAGGAGAAAGAGCATATAATTGAAAAAAAATCAGATACCATTCCATCATTACAAGGTGAATTCGTTTCACCTGAGATTAAAAGGTCGTTAGATGTTGATGAATATATTGGTGTTAATGTGGTTAATAACGCAATAGATGATGTTTTCGATATTGGTGAGAGTAATGAAGTTCATAGCAAGTTTGAAGAATATTCAGAAAATAAGAAAAGTATTAAAGAGATTGTTGTAGGTGGTTGTGAATTTGATGGTCGTTTGGGCAAAATAAATTTGAATTTAAGTGAGGAATTAGCGGATTCTCAATCGACATATTCTTCGTATCACCTTGAGGGCAAGGTGATTTTTGAAGGAGTGGGGAGTGTTACGACATGGGTAGCGGAAGGCGGAAGAATAGTGTTGTGTTATATCCAAGGTAGTGGAAGGCGGAAGAGGAAAAAGGTGTTAGTTGCGATAGCGGAAGGCAGAAGAACTACGAGAGTGGAAGATAGGACTAGGATTAAGATTCGGATATGGGATCCCGGAATCAAGAGAATTCACCTTGAGGACAAGGTGATTTTGAAGGAGTGGGGAATGATACGCCCCGGGCTTTATGTCATATTATATTTATTTAGGATATGTCTTTTTATCGTATTAGGAAAGTGTCATTGTTTAAATATTTCTTTATGTTTGGCTTGTTTTACAAGCTAGGGTTATTGGTTATATATATGCCGAATCATTATTATGAATGAATGAATCAAAGTTTATGATAAACAAATCTCTAGTCTTCTTCTCTCTATATTCTTAAGGAGCTCGCACACGCTAAAAGTGGTGCCCTATCCCGATACAACCCCTAAACGGGTCGTATCATATGAGGTGTTGTGTTTTGGCTCAAAAGACATGATGACAAGAGTTTCATTGATAAAATTCCATGTTTTC
This sequence comes from Artemisia argyi, assembly GCA_030686995.1. Lineage (NCBI taxonomy): Eukaryota > Viridiplantae > Streptophyta > Magnoliopsida > Asterales > Asteraceae > Artemisia > Artemisia argyi. The sequence continues at coordinate 188,398,264 of CM060677.1, forward strand.
TGTCACTTTTCAAAGGGGTAATAATGATTGATGATATGGGAGTATGCATACATCAGCATTGTTTTTGTTCTGTACAACTGTATCAGAAGGTGTTAAATCATGTAGTTAGAAATTCTAGTAAGATAACGTCACTCCCGCCAATTCAAATTATGTAAGCCAAAGATAGAAAAGAGTAGAAGTGGGACAAGAAGCTCATTGAAACCAACAAAGATACTGACATTTAAAACCGAAGTATAAATAAAATGGGATGTGTCATTGTGTCGGCCTTTTCGGCAAAATAAATATAAAGATCAATTTTAATTTTTGAGTTACACTTGAGATTAAAAAGACATCTTTTCAGTCTGTGGTTACAATGAAGCTACCCTTGAAATTGAACCTTGAAGACCTATAACAAACTAAATCCATAAACTTGGACACTACAATAGGCAAAATCCATGTAGTTGATAAAGAACCTCAATAAAATCGCAGTTGAATGTCAATAAATTCAATGTACCTTGCAAGTCTGTCACAAGCAAAAGAAACTGAAAAAGAGAAACAAAGTGCATCACCAAATGATTCATGTGACACACACGATTAATTTCTGTTTACAAACTACATCTTTGTTATCAATGTTATGTGTTACTACTATTTTGTTTTCCAATTTGAGCTGCAGATTCTTGAAACGACTGCACCAGCATCACCAAATGATTCATGTGACACATACGATTATTCGTCTACTATTTTATATAGTTGGTGTTCCATATCTTTGCAGTCGCTACACATCATGTATGGATTACCTCACGTATCTCAAACCGAATCTGCTGTTGGATATCCATATGCATGATCATGTGGAGATTTTGTATACTAGAATTTGCAATAAAGCCCTCATCCAGTATGCTTATCCATATTCATCTCTGGATATGAACATGATGGCGACCATCTTCAAAACAATTGTGTCTGAGTTGCAGCAAGAAATTGAGACTTTAATTACAACCAAAATAAAATGATGTGCTTTAAAAATAAAATAAAATGATGTGCTTTAAAAAGTCAAGTATCATGAGTCAAGATAGTACCTTTAGTTGGTTGGTTGTAATTAAAGTCTTAATTTCTTGCTGCAACACAGACACAGTTGTTTTGAAGACATACAGTCATCATCATGTTCATCATCCTTCTCGTGGAATAGACCCCTGCTTCAACTGGCCGACACCAATGTAAGTTCCGACAATGTATGAGTTGGTTGTGGTCGAAGAAGCGATGGTCCCCTGAGTTGGGGTATAGTTCCTCTATGGGAATTTGGTGGGGATATTTTTTGTATGGTTAACCAGGTTTGTCCAGCTGTTTCTTGCACATGTACCTGCATTCAAACAAATATTTTAAATAAAACAGTAAAAAAAGAACATATATGGTACATTTTACTACTTGCAGATTCAAACCATACGTTATTTGCTTCAAAATTCATTTTTGATAATTAACATACGTAAATGAGATTTCACATTGTTACTAAGATATTCAATCAATCTTTCTGCAGAAAATATTATGCGTGACAAATTGAAAAATACTTTCTGGCACTCATATCCATATGTATTAAAACCTCCTGCAAGAAACTGTTGCTTCAAGAATCTGTAAGACAAATAAAAAAAAGAAATTATTATGTGACATTCAACAATAACCACAAAGAACTGTCGGTAAACAAAAATAAAGCATACGAGTGGTATGAGTCTTTTCGTGTTGATCTACATTTCTTTGAAGACTTTCTGAGTCGTGAAAGGATTGGTATTAGTAGTGTCGTACAACTTGTATTTGGAGGTGTGAAACTGTGTAGATGGAAATTTGTGGCGATTAGAGTCATTACAACTGAAAAGATATAAGTAAGCATCATAATAGAAAATTTTAGAATTGAAACAAGATTATCAAGACCAAGAACTCTCAGAAAGAATTTTAGAAAAAGATGAAAAGTAGATGCAAACAAATATAACAATGTCGACTATAGAGAATGATGTATGTGTATATATAGATTGGATGTGCCGACCATTAACCAACGGCATGAAATTTGAATATCAGATATGAAGGGCGTTACCTTTTCTTTTGAGTGGTAACAATGACCGTTACTACTTTCATGAAATACTTTTTCAAAATCCTACCGTTACACAACGGTTCAGTAATTAGCAGTTTAGCACTAGTTTCAAAAGAGAACCGTTTCGCAAAATTCCAAACACAATATTCAAGTGTTAACACTCTACCAAGATTTGTAATCATAACTTTGAAAGTTAGAGAAATGACCTTTTCAAACCAACTGGGCTAGCTCAGTTGGCCACCAAGGGTAACCTTGGGGAGGTTTCCTTTGAGAGGTCTCAGGTTCGAGTCTCACCATGGACCTTCAGGGGACCAAAATAAATAGAATCAGGAGTGGGGTTTATCCCCTAAAGAGAAAGGTTCGAGTCTTGCATACTGCCCAATTGGATGTCACTGTGGGCTCGGGTCACAAACTACTAACTCGCCGTTCAAAAAAAAATGACCTTTTCAAACACCTAAATTGCTATAATTTAAAATTACACCTTTACGTTTTGCAATCTTATGAAAAAGAACAATTTATATGAAATTTGCTAAATTTTCTTCTAATGGCTTGATAATGTATCATAGTTGTCATGATTTCCTTCAATATGTATCGAACTTTTTTTTCCCTTTTTTTTGGTATTATATGTACTAAACTTGTTTTTTTTGGTATTTTTTGTGTATTTTATGATCATTTTACCCTTCATTTTATTAACCCGGGAGGGGCAAAATGGTCATAAAATAAACAAAAAATACCAAAAATGTAAGTTTAGTACATAGAATCGCAAAAAAATTTGTTCAATACATATAGAAGGAAATCATGACAACTATGATACATTTAGAGGCCATTAGCCCTAATATTTATCATTCAAGACGAAAAGACGCACCTAAAAGAATTTAGCACATGATTTCCACAGGTTAAGTCAAAAATATTATGAATACAATGTTGCTATACAGGAATTGGCTCCCAATGGGTCATCCATGTATGCTCATATAGACCAAGTAGGTTGGATTATAAGTATTGTGTGCCAAAAGTTTAGTTTTATCCTTACCTCGCAACTATAACCCAAAGTCCCAGATTATTAAAACTGGGTCACTTTTGAGTAATTTTTCTTCACTGTGTGGGTCGATGTGGGCACAACCAAAGTAGAGTATGTGTCGAATTGAATCATTTAGAACTTTTTGCTTAGTTCAAAATGGGTCGATGTGGGCAGCGTGCAAAAAAATTTATATTCAAATAGAATTAATTTTTAGGACAACGTTACGAGTTCATATTTCACTTCATATATTGATATACGTATCAACTCAACTATGTTTAAATTTAAAATTATCAATTCAATGAAAGGTACATGTATCATTATAGCTTCAATGTTAAAGAAAATAGAAATTTCAAAATAAAATTTAAACATTACTATATTTTTACAACAGATAAAACAAAACACAAGGAAAAAAAATTCTTACAGAAATCATATAAGCATCCTGTCACCGAAACATAGTTTCTTACAATAAAATTAATGCATTTTTTTTATACAAACAGTCAAATACCATCAAAACATAGTTTGTTACAATACAAAATGATTGACTCTTTAATAAATAGTTCTTTACAGTGAATGATAAAATTAGACTGTAAAAATAACCTTGGAATTATAAACAAGATATTGTCTTGCGGATAGATGCATGGAATAGGAGGTCTGAGGTGTTGTGTTTTAGCTCAAAAGATATGATGACAAGATTTTTATTGATAAAAGTCCATGTTTTCTGTTGCTTTTCAAAGGGGTAACACTGATTGATGATATGGGGGTATGCATACATCAGCAAATTTTTTATTCTGTACAACTGTATCCGAAGGTGTAAAATCATGTAGTTAGAGATTCTAGTAAGATAACGTCACTCGCGCCAATTCAAATTATGTAAGCCATAGATAAAGAAAGGTAGAAGTGGAACGAGATGCTCATTGGGACCAACAAAGATAACAACATTTAAAACCGAAGCATAAATAAAATGTGATGTATCATTTCACCGTGTCGGCCTTTTGGCGAAATAAATATAAAGATCGATTTTAATTATTGAGTTACAGGTGAGATTAAAAAGACTTCTTTCCAGTTTGTAGTTACAATGTATCATTTCACTGTGTCAATAAATTGAATGTACCTTTCAAGTCTCTCACAGGCATTATATATATACTAAACTTTGTACACAAGCTAAAGGAACTGAAAAAGATAAATTAAGTGCATCACCAAATGATTCATGTATCACATACGATTATTTTTTGTTTACAAACTGCATCTTTGCTATCAGTGTTATGTGTTACTACTATTTTGTCTTCCAATTTGTGCTGCAGATTCTTGAAATGACTGCATCAGTATCTTGAAGGTCATTTTAGAGACAAATATGAAAACAATTGTCAGAAAGGGTGAAAGCTGAAAACACGTAACATACTTATTCAAAACACACGATGTATGCAAGGAACTTTCAAAATTATCATTGTACGCAAGTTATTTTCAAATTTCGTACAATGTACGCAATGTGACCTAGAACCAGCAGGTTACCAGGTTTCAAACCTTGAAAATTGACAGGGTTGGTCCCTGTGTTTGCGTTGACTTTCACCGGTCATCCATTGACTTTTTATCACTTAGTTAAAAAATTACACGTTTGGTCCTTGAATATTTATATGCATTTCGTGCACAGTCCATCACAAAAAAAAATTCCAAAAAAATATTTTCAAAAAAAATAGATTTTTTTTAATTAGAAATTAAAAATATTATATGAAAAAAGTTAGAAAATAAAAAAAAAATAAAATCGAAATTTTTTATTGAAAAAAAATCAAATTTTTTTTAAAAAAATATTAGAAAATAAAAAAAGAATAAAAAATTAATAAAAATAATTTTTTTTAAATTTAAAATAAATATAGAAAATAAATAATTTCAAAAAAATTAAAAAATTCAAAAAAAAATTCGAAAATATTTTTTTGAAAAACAAAAATTAGAAATTAAAAAAATTGTGAAAAAAAATTCTCAAATTTTTTTTTTTGAAAAATAATTATTTTAAAAATAATTATCGTAAAAAAAATTTTGGAAAAAATGTTCAAATTTAGATAAAATTACTTTTTTGTCGATAATTATTTTTAAAATAATTTTTTTTAAATTTTAAACTTTTTTCCAAAATTTTTTTTACGATAATTATTTTAAAAAAAATTATTTTTCAATTTTTTTTGAAAATTTTTTATCAGAATTTTTGTATTCGCTAATTTTTGTTTTTCAAAAAAATATTTTCGAAAAAAAATTTCGATTTTTTTTTTAAATTTTTAGATTTTTCGATTTTTTTATTTTATATATTATTTTAAATTTAAATATATATATATATATATATATATATATATATATATATATATATATATATATATATATATATATACATGTATATATATATATTTAGAATGACAACTTTTAAAGAAAGACTAGCAAGAAGCTAGCAACAAAAACGTTACAAAGAAATCAAGTGGGGGTTTTTAAGCCAACTCTCATATATTGACTTGCTCATTTCAAAATTTCTGCTTTGTTATTCCCATCATCCTGTGGTTTCAGGATGATCCACAAAAAAGGTGGCAGGATTCGAACCTACAATCTAACCATGCCTCACCGCCTTCAACCCATTAGTCTCCGTTACATGGTGGTGGGGGGGGGGGGGGGGGGTGAGGAAACGCAGAAATGAGTTCATGCCACAACGATCCTGGAAATTGATCAAGATTTTTGGCTCGCAATAAAGCTAGGGTCCTGTTCGGGCAAGCTATTGATTCCATTACCGAACCAAACAAGATTCTTCCCTTAGTCCTATCTATCCACCTCTCCAGACACAATATCTTGAGTACCTATGATGGTGACCACATCTGCTGGCATGTGATGTTTGGACATAGAATCGAGTCCTTGTAAATGGGTAGAGCCAGGTGCTCTTCTTTTACGACGGTAGGGACGATTGCTTCCATTACTGACCAGAAAGACACCAAATTCTCCTTTAGGTGCTTCAACTGCGGTATATCTATATATATATACTAGCTTCAAAACCCGCCCGATGGGCGGGCTAGCTCGATAATTTCATTTTAATTAATATTAAACAATTAACTCTTAAATTTGATGATCTCAAAAGGCCATAACAAATATGTAATGAATTACACAAATACATTATACATAAGCATAAACAATGTGTTTAATAAAAAAGAAAAACCTTGTATCAATACCGAAAAAATGTAAATGTTTAAAGACTACGATATAGTTCCGTGTAAACGACATTAGTGGTTTCATTAGTATAGCCGTTTGTCTCTTTTTTAAATAATGTATGTAACATTTTTTTTTTTTTTTTTGATATGTCATTAGACAAAATTATTGGACTATTATCTCATATGGCATAATAATTATTTTGATTCATTTGCGTCCATCATTGGAAGAGTAACAGATACTTGTACATGCGATAGATTATTACTAAAAAAAATGTCATAAGCTTATGCAATACTTCCTTGTATAAACAGGTAATACAATGGACATGGTTGTTAGTATTGGTGAAGATCATACACTTCTATAGATGAAGAGATAATGTGTTGGGAGATATAACATGTTAAGCATGGCAATTAGAGTTTAGTTGCTTATTATTTTTTCTTTCGCTAATAAACATGACTAAATTCTTCCCTTCACACCGGGTTTCGTCAAAGCCAGTAAGGTTTCACCTTTCCTTTCTTGTGCAGTCTCCATAGAAACCTATAGAAAGCAAAAAAAAAAAAAAAAAGACAATTTATTAGCACATAACCCATGCATGCTCTAACTGTGTAACTACTAAGCATCAAGACACCCAATGGTATGTTTGTTCAATGATTTTATAATTATCTATGTAATTTTATTTAAACGGCCATCATTATATTACAACTTATAGAAGTAACCTTTACTATATTCAAAATAAAATAAAAAATGACTAAAATGAGCATCATCAATATGAGCACCATTAGTATCCTTTATAAGAAAATAATCACAACTCCTAATAAAATAAAAAATGACTAAAATGAGCATCATCAAAAGTTTGCTAAAGAAGTTTTTCATAATATCTTATAAATCTCACAACTTCGATATGAGTAGATTGCCCAGAATTGGATTTCCTCTTTTCGTAATCTTCATTTCTTTTACATTTCTATGTAGGGCGTAAATCAAGAACATGTTATTTTTCAGTAATAATTTATTGCACTTACAATTAAAGAAGCATCAAAGCACACTGAAGCATATTCAAGAATAAATCATACAGTAACTACATAAACATGCGCTACAAATCCTGCTAATGTTTACTTATCAAAATGATACATGATCTTTAATTCTCAGCCATTAAAAGTAGTCTAAGACACCATGAATTCAGCTTAAGATACTTCTAAAAACCCCTGAATAAATATATACTTACAGTAGTCCCAAAACACCTATTAATTCAGATATTAAGGCAGCTCATATACTCCTGAAGTCAGTTATTAAAAGCAGACCCAAACACAATGATTCTGCTATAAAAATAGTCCCAAATACTCCTTAATATCTAAATAGTTTTTAAAAAAGTCCCAATACAGCAAGTCCTACTTTAATGTTATGGCTCACAACATCCAAAATATATACTGGTAAGCCATAAGATGGTAGTAAATTTTCAAGAAGCAGTAGCAAGAACATGATTGTGTGTGTTTTCATACTCAAATTTCATACAATATATAGGTACAAATAACTTAGATAGAACAATTGTCTTATAAAGGTCCCTATTTAGCAATGTTTGCTTCACCAGGCTAACACTAAACACTTGTATAACGTACAAAAGTATATGCCTACATGTTTTCATCTTCTTCCTACCCAACAGGTTATTATCTAAAAAGATTTTTTTTGTGCTTTATGACTACTACCTTAAAAGGAATTCAAACCTCAAAATTTATTAAGGATGTAGATCAGATACAGAGTGCAGGGGGCAGCTTCAAAGTGGCGTAGCGAGGATTTCACTTATGGGTAGTCAAAAAGAGGCTATCTGGAATCAAGTCAAACTATTATGAACCTCAGTGAGCCCATACACTAAGATAGCTATCATTTTCGCATGAATGTCAAGCTAGGAACCAAACACTCACAAATATAAAAAAAATCAGCAAACTTAGAATTTTAATTAAATTTAATTAGGCTGGACATAATGGCATACTCCTTTCCCGGTTTTGGGATACCGCTGGACATAATGGCATACTCCTTTCCCGGTTTTGGGATACCTGTTGTGCCCAAAATACATCATAAGTACCGAGATTTTTAGTATCCCATGGTTTTGCAGATATCTCAGGTTTTATACAGTTTATTCTTAAACTAAATTTCCTGAAATTAGCGATCCTTCAATCAGAAGCCAGTGTAATGGACCATTTTGTAAGGCTAGAGATAAATACATGTACCTATTTTTTTCTCTTTAAAAACGCGTGATATGTTTGGTATAAAATTCAGCAACATTACATTTTTAGCAAATTACAAAGACACCTCCTGCAGAACCAATAATTGAGAAAAGAATAACAAAGTTACATTTATAAGATAGAAAAATTCACATTTTAACCTTACTAAAGTAACATTATAATGCATCTAATGGATATGTGTCTATGGGCATGCCACATTTCACCATTTGGTTTTAAAGTTTATAAAGAAAACTCGTATCAGTTTTGAATTTGTAAGTTTGCTACATTTTACCTAAAAAGTCACATTTAGTTTCTCGAATAAACACTAAAGTAACATTTTAATGCATCACCTAGTTATGGGCATACCACATTTCACCATTTGATTTTAAAGTTCCTAAAAAATAATATAAAAAAACTCATACCAGTTTTGACTTTGAATTTTGCTGCATTTGACCTCAAAAGTCAAAGCATAACTGCTGCAATTGATGGTACTACATTTAGAGGAGTGTTTGAAGATGATGACACTAAAAGTGAGCGACACTAAAAGTTTGTAATGAATAGAAGTTAAGACCTTGTATGCCTTTGAAACTTCTTGAAATCTTTGCTCTGCTTTTGGGTCATCCTTGTTTGCATCCGGATGACACTTCTTTTCTGAATAAAAAGGCCAATATAAAAAAATCAGTCGGTTATGATATCGCATAAGTACGAAAGAAAATTCACATGAATAGTTCCATTCCATCTATGTAACATCATTTCCAAAGAGAGAAAACAGAAATACATAAGTCCCTAAAAAAATACCGCATAACACGGTTTCTTAATTTCTAAAGAATATCCACTCTTACTCTCTCCAAGAGTATAATAATAATATTTTCAGCCGCAAATGCAGGTCAATGCACATAAAGTCACATTTATTTTCTCGAATAAACACTAAAGTAATATTCTAATGCATCACTTAGTTATGGGCATACCACATTTCACCATTTGGTTTTAAAGTTTAAAAAAATAATAAAAATGGTTAGTGAACAATCATGGAAGATACAAAAAATTGTTACACTTTCATACAGAATTCTTCCACCCAAGGTCGATGGCTTTTAATATGCAATCTCAATATTCACTGTTGTTCTGTTTTTGTTTTCGGAAAGAATAAGCCCAATGCTTTCCAAAGTGAGAAAACCCAAGACACTCCCATTTGTGATATACACAACATATTTCACAGCACATTTATATCAATAATGCACAAAGTTGACTTAAAGTTTTAGCACAATGAAACACATACCCTTCAACCAAACACACATAGACCAACTTCATAATAGTTATTCCTCTTAGTTGTTTGTATACTTGTATATAGAGCAGAATACAAATGGTTAATCTACTTACCTCTTTGATACGCTGATTGTCAACTCCACGTTCCTTGACCAAGCCAATGTCTGCAACTATCGTGCCACCTAAAGATCATTCAAATAAAAAGAAAATATTAGAATGGCAATGAAAATGAATATTACGAATCATGAAGTATTATATAAAGTATTTCGACATAGAATGTTTAGGCTCCATTTGCTTTGAAAGTTTGAATTATTATAAATAGGCATTAGAAATAAATGAAACGCAGTAGATAACAGCATATTTACCTTCCACGTCACTTCCTTCCAAAAATGATGATTCACCGAGCTTATTTGATATTTTGCACCTTGCCTTTGAGCTAGAAGAAACCGTGGATCCTATTCAAAGAATAATACACTACAGGTAAGAAAAAATGTAGTAATAAATGGATACTTTTAATGTGTGGGTCAATAACGGAGCGATTTCAATTTGGATAAGTCTCATTGTGTTTCCCATGTGTGCTCTTTAACCCTGAATTCATATGCGTAAAATAAATATATTGCTGATACTGCATCTCAAAACAAAAACTTGTCACAATATAAGGAAGCAGAAATACCTCCGGCATGAATTCAATACTATTTGCACCTATGCATCCCAAGATCTGTATGTATTGGTAAACATTAAAAATAATAATGTTTGAAATGATTGAAAATATATGAAACAACTTACAGATATAGCAGTCTCACTCACAGATATCCGCATTCCTAAGAAAATGCCAAAGTATGGAACTTTATTCTCTCGGGCATAGTTGGTAGCAAGTATCAATCCCTTCACACCACGATCTCCAAATCCACCATAAACCAAAACGCATGCTGAATTCTGAACATATTGATGTTTAGTTTTAGAGCGCTATAATAAAAATTGTAATCTATCATTGACTCACAAATGAAAAAGCAAGTTGTTACAATAACTAAGATTATAAGCACTTGGCTTATATCCAAATAGTCAAAACTACTCCCTAATAAAGAATCCAAATACCTCATTGTATTATCTTATCACATTGAGATAACGCTTATGACATTGCATAAATTTCTTAATGAGTTACCGAATAGAACAACTAAAAGAGCAGAAGCAACAGGCTGCTGCAAAGCACGCTACTTGCTAACCCATATTAGACCGCCTGCATTATCCAAAGTAAAAATAATACCTTTTATGGGACGCACTAATAGACTATAGAAAGTTGATTAAAAACATAAAATTCAACCACAAAATTAAGTGTTGTGTTTCACATCTATTGATTTTCTTTTCAACAAATTAACAAATGGTTGGCGGGCATGATTCAATAACCTTCATACAATAAATCATCAATAACTCATAATCAACCAATTGGAGTATGATATGATTTCTGAGATGAAATCCTAATTTCAATCACATATAATATCATCAAGGCACAATAAAAATTAAAGCTTTTCATAAAAACAAATTAAAAATAAAATCTTAAAACTAAAAATCACAATTTCCTAATTCATTATAATAAGAACCTGTAACAATATTGCCATGACCATATTGAAAAATACCAGTTCAATTGCCTCTTTCCATGACTGGGTTCACCGCCATCAACACCCCTAGTTCGATTTCATAGGTTTGATATTTTCATGAAAATAGGTTGATTTTGTGCGTGTGGTTAGGGTTTGTTTTGATTTTGAAGAATCACATGATCTTATCAAGTTTTATCAGATCGGTTTGTGTTTTTGTATGTTTGGTGATGTGAGGTGAGGTATAATAAAGAGATATTTTTGAACTTGGTTCTGACTTCTAATCGTTTCCCTATTTTCAAGGATTGATGAGGGATTAATGATTTGAATTTTTCTTCTCAAAATCTTTTCAAATTTTTTGCAATCTTTCTAAAAGTGGTGATGTTTACACGTGTAGTTTTTAGGGAATTTTGAGAGAGTTTTTTATGCTAAAAATAGCAATCACACTTGTGCTATATATAGGTTGAGATATATATATATATATATATATATATATATATATATATATATATATATATATATAGTGTAACTTTATTTTCAGAACCCTGTTAAGTGCGAGAACTGCGAGAACCCATTTAAGACCGTTAGATCATTTCATCAATGGATGAGATGACTTGTGCCATTAGTGTAATTAATGTATTTTAAAAGAATAGTATGTAAATTTTTCAAATTAGTTTAAAAGTGCTGGAGGGGCATTACCGGAATTTCATCTTATTTACTTTAAAACCGGACCCATTAAATTGGGATTTATATATCATAATTAGGTTAAAACTTAAAACTATAACCAGTTCCTCTCTCTCAATCAAAACCGCCGTCATCATCCCTCACACAATCCTAACCACCGAATTAATTTACATGTCTTCGACTTCTTCTCAATCCGATTGAACAACGGTACCATTGACATCAGATGTTGTATATAAGATGGCGAAGGTTTTTTTGGCTACTGATGGATTCGTCATGATGATCTCAGGTCGGTTTTAAAGTTTCACTCGAGTCTTTGGATTTTCTTTTTTGTTCAAAGTTTCTATGGTTTTGTTTCTTAGCTACGTGTACACTCCCTTAATGTATGTTTTGAAAGTTATATTATTTAGGGATCCACATATTGCCTTCATTATTTAGAGGTGGTGGTTATTACGAATAACTCATATAATTTTTTGTTATATCTCCATCGAAAAGCATAGATCTAATTTTACCAAGGTTTGATTTCAAGTATATTCTAATTTTTTTCGTCAAGGTTTGAATGTCTTATTGTAGATGAATTAGGTATTAAAAAATGTAGTGTAATACTTAGTGGGTTCGTAGGTTGATCTAACATATAATATTTGACATATTGGCAAGGTAGATAATAATTTTTCTGTTGCGTTTTGTGAGCCTACGGTGGTTTTCATTTTTGGCTTTTATGATCGTGGTTCATACGTCAATTGTTTTATAGTATGCAAACATATATGCATGTAAAGCAATACTTATCTTTTTATTATGATGTTATTAAGCACATGTGACTTGGATGTAATTGGTTGACATATTTGGTCTTCTTTCTCAGGTTTATAGACACATTTTAATAATATGCGAAGTTGGGAGAAACACGATTAATGAAGGCGTGCACGAATGTTTTTTGAAAGTGTGTGCAAATGTTCTAACGAAATTGATAAGAAATTGGAAGTACATATATGTTCTTTGAAGACGTGCATGTATGTTCTTGGAAGACATGCACATATGTTCGAAAGAATCTGATGAGAAACTTCAAATACGTATGCTTCATGCACATATGTTCTTGGAAAACGTGCATATGTATATTCAAAATGATACATTTGTATATGAATTGTATTTCATTTTATATCAAAATGTTTGTATTATATTATGTTCTTGGTTTATCATAAATCTAAATGTTACGACTAGTACCTTTTACGTAAAACTCACAAGTAAAAACATACATGCTAGCTTAAAAAACATATATGCACCTGTAATAACATATATGCACCTCATCATAAAAACATACATGCACCTGTAATAACATATATGCAATTACCTTTTACATAAAACTCATAAGTTAAAACATACATGCACCTCATCTAAAAAAAATAAAAATCCGAAAATTAAGGAATATTTAAAACCGGGATTTAATTAAAAAAATCAAAAAGAATATAAAATTTTTATTTTACTATAATACCCTTTTGGATTTATAATAATTTTTAATATTAAAAAAAATCTCATTGGTTTAGAAGGGTTCTCGCAGTTCTCGCACTTAAGAGGGTTCTGAAAATAAAGTCCCCCTATATATATATATATATATATATTTAAATTTTTTTTTTATTTTCTAATATTTTCAAATTTTAAAAAAAATTCTATATTTTTTTTCGAAATTTTTTTATTTTCTAATTTTTGTTTTTCAAAAAAATATTTTCGATTTTTTTTTTTGAATTTTTGAATTTTTTTTTCGAAAAAATAATTTTGTTTAAAAATTTTTTATTCTTTTTTTATTTTCTAATATTTTTAAAAAAAATATTAAAAAATTTTCGATTTTTTTTATTTTTTATATAATTTTTTTAATTTCTTATTTTTTTTTAAAAAAATCAATATTTTTTTTTGAAAATATTATTTTTTGGATTTATTTATTTATTTTTTTTTTTTTTGATGGACTGTGCATGAAATGCCTATAAATATTCAATGACCAAACGTGTAATTTTCTAAGTGATAAAAAGTTAATGGATGACCGGTGAAAGTCAACGCAAACCACAGGGACCAACCCTGTCAATTTTCAAAGTTTGAAACCTGGTAACCTGCTGGTTCCCGGTCATATTGCGTACATTGTACGAAATTTGAAAATAAGTTGCGTACAATGATAATTTTGAAAGTTCCTTGCGTACATCGTGTGTTTTGAATAAGTATGTTAATTTGAAAATAACTTGCGTACAATAGCAACTGGGCGGGCCTGATATTTTCAGTAGAAAAACTGATCAAAAAGCTTTGTAACAAGCTGACAATGTCATTTACATCTCTTTTTTAATTGTTTTTTACTTCTGAATAGTATCTTACTCGTCAAATTGACTGAAGTTGTATCAGCTAGCTACTAGCCATGCATTGCCAAAGGTAAGGTTCATTACGAGCTTCTTGACCAGTAAGGTGAAGATGGAATGAAAGCACCTGGGACACATGTAGATGAAATCTATTTTACAAAAGCAAAAACAGGTGGTAAAGCCAAGAATGCATTCCGGTTTGAATGAGAAGGTAGTTACATGCAGAATAAACATTCTCTCTATTGGCCAACTGTACTGCACAGATTATATACTCATTTAGTTTAACAAATTTGTTTGAATGCACGTACGTGTACAAGAAACATATGGACAAACATGGTTAACCATACAGAAAGTAGAAGTTAAATCCAAAAAAAGGTTGCTCCTCAGAAGTGCCGATAACAAAGTTGTAGGCCAAATTTACTTGTAAACGACTTCATAGATAGCAAAAAGAGGTAACACTCGTTGGTATTATGACACTGTGATTTAGAAGTTGGCCTTAAACTTATTATGGGCAATTCTCATAAACAACCTTTTTTCAAATCCAAAATCTACTTTCTGTATGGTTAAGCAGGTCTGTCCATGTGTTTCTGCGACATGTACCTGCTTTTAAACAAATTTGTTAAATACAACGAGACTATAATCTTTACTTACACATTCAAAGCGGAATATGTTCTTGGCTTTAGCAATTGTCTTTTTCATTTGCATTATAAAATTCATCTATAAATGTCAAAGGCACTTTCATTCTTGCATTCACAAACCAGTAAAGAAGCTAGTAAAGAGCTTTTTACCTTTGACAATGGCTGGTAAGCTGATACAACATCAAAATCAATATAGTATTCAAAGCTAGGAAAATCAGTTAAACAAATAGATATAAATGTTAACTTCACCTTGTTACAAAGCTTTTTGGTCTGTCTTTCTGCAGAAAATATTAGGCCCGACCAGTTACCAACTATATCCTGTCAATTATTTTCAGAATCATCGTAAAGATGACCTTCAAGATACTAATGGAATTGTTTTCATAATCTGCAACACTAATAAAAAAAGAATGTAAGTATGTAAAATTTAACAATGACCACAAAGAAGCAATTCATAAACGGAAATTAAGCCTAATAGCATAAGAATCATTAGGTTATGCATACTCCTTTTCTCTTTCCCGGTTTCTTTGGCATGTTGCTGTCTAGTACTGCGAGTGAAAGGATTGCTGTTAGCAAAGTCTTCGGACAACTTGTATTTGGAGGCTTGAAACTGTGTAGATGGAAATTTGTGGCGATTTTCGCCATTCCAATTGAAAAGATATAAGTAAGAAAATGAAAATTAGACTTATAGACGGCAAACAAATAAAGCAATGTTGACTGCAGAACTGTGAAAGATATAAAAGGTGTAATTTTGTAGAAGAGGATGTGATGCTATGAAAATGATGTATCTCTATTTATAGATCGGATTTATGACCGTTACCCAACGGTATTAATTTGATGTTTAAATAAGAAGACTGTTACCCAACGGCATTGTTAATTTGAATTTTGTATATGAAGACCGTTACTATTACATAAATTACTTTGAAACAATCCGTCCGTTAGTTACACTTGTTATTACTTGTTCAAATTTTGAATATGAAGACCGTTACTGCTCTATAAAATACTTAGAATAATCCGGACCGTTTTGAAAGAGGATCGTTTCTCAAAAATCCAAGCAAAATAATCAAGGATTACCAGTCTACCAAGATTCGTAATCATATCTCGAAGTTATGAATTGGACTTTTTAAGCAATTCAACTGTCAAGTTCCAAAATATAATTGATGATTGGTAATCTTATGAAAAGAACAATATACTACTGGCGTACAAATCACCTCTTGTTGAATGAGGGCAGAGCTGACATTAGCACTAGTGGAGTCAATTATACTTAAACAAACAAAATCAACAAGTTTAAAATACATACATATCAAACAAAATGATAGAAAAAGAAAGTTGTAACAGGGTCGACTGAACCTACTCAGTTATACTTAGCTCGGATCCCTTGTTTAGTTATATTTCCCACACTTCATGCCATTTGCTCATATCGACTACAGAGTAAGTTTTTAAATTTATCTGGAAGGCTATGTCCTGTAGAGGAACCAAGTGGTTCTGGTTTTCAAAATCTGGAACAAAGTTGTTCTTGGTTCAAATGACACCATTGACTACCTTTTTTGAAAAGCTAATTATCGACCAAACGATTCCCTAAAAACCTCTCCATTGAGGCTACTTTGCCAATCTAGATAAATTAAGTAACACCTTTGAAATCTCGGGTTGAACCAAAAAATAAAGATTTGTATAAGTAATAAGTGATCGCAATTTGTAAGACACCTGATTATATAGAAGTTATCATATTTGAGGACTTGCAAAAGAGGTGACTCATAGGTCAAAGCATGTTTTTGTCTGAATCAAAAAGTCAAAGCCTTTTTTTGTCAGAATCAAAAAGTCAAAGCTACAATATAAACCTACAAGCTTCAGCCCTTAACTCCTCAAGATTAAAGGTAAAGTTTGCTTTATACTTTTGTTCCGAGTTACAAATGTGTTTCGATAACAAAAATATCAGAATATGCAGACATTACAAAACAGCATCATCACGAACCACAAAATCAACTTTGATTTAATGAAAAGCCATTAACATAGGCTATAATAACTAAACCAATTCCTAACAAGAAATGGCGTAAAGTTGCTTACACGTAAATAGTGTCATACTAGAAAAAAAAATGAAAATATCAGACAAATCAGATTCTAAATAATAAAAGATTTTACAAATCTCCCATGTTTCAAATCTTTGACTGTCTCATTTTTTGACAGGTTTGTGACAAACAAAAAATTATTCTATTAGCTGACATGGCACACATCAGTGAGTTGGTTGCTGCTGGTGTTATACCATCTCCTTTTGAATATGATGATGTTGTAACAACCATGACACACAAGTCACTATGTGGACCACGTGGAGCCATGATCTTTTTCAGGAAGGGGCTAATGAGATCAACAAAAAAGGCGAACAAGTGGGTTACTGTATCTATATGAGTTATATAAATTCTACTATTTTATCTCACTTCATGTTGATTAGCTTTTACATATGTGTTAATGTGTAGGTGATGTATGGCTTTGAAGATAAAATCAATCAAGCTATGTTCCCCGACTTCAAGGGGGTCCACACAATCAAACCATTACTGGTTTAGCTGTTGCTTTGAAACAGGTTTGTTGCTCTTTCCAATACCATTGCTCGACCTTCTTTGTAAGCCGATTGAGATTACTGTTGACTATATTTTGTTTGGTTTATAGGCTACAACCCCAGAGTACAAGGCATATGCAAGAAATTTTCACAGGTTCACTAAATATATTAAGAGTAAACTGAAAAATACATCCTTGTGGTTTACACATTTTGGCATCTTACATCCATGTCTTTGGCAAAATACATCACCCGTTAGGCAAACGTTTGCCACCCTATATCCCTCGTTAACCATGAGGACTAACGATGCAAATTTTTTCTCTGTTATCTCTTAACGAGATTGATAATGTTACACCGTTAGCCTTCAGGACTAACGGTATTTGCACCGTTAGTCCTTTTTTTACGTTATCTCCATTTTTTGTACGTTTCTCCGGTTTTTGTACGTTTTTTTCCATTTTTTGTACGTTTTATCCGTTTTCTTTATATTTTATCCGTTTTTTGTCAGTTTTTTTTTCTTTTTTTTTCCTTATTTCTTTTTTTTCTTTTTTTTTTCAGTTTTTTGTATGTTTTATCATTTTTTACGTTCTTATCCGTTTTTGTGTGTTTTAACCGTTTTTGTCAGCCTTTTTTTTCTTTTCTTTTTTATTATTTTTTTTACGTTTTATCCGTTTTTTGTATGTATTTATCCATTTTTTGTACGTTTTATCCGTGTTTTGTCATTTTATCCGTTTTGTCAGTTTTTTCTTGTTTTTTGTACGTCTTATAATATTTTTTACATTTTTTGTACACTTTATCCATTTTTTGTAACGTTTTAATCCGTCTTTTGTACATTTTATCCGTTTTTTATAAATTTTCTCTATTTTTTGTACGTAAAAAATGGATAAAAACATATACAACGTAAATAAATAAATAAAATATAAAAAATGGATAAAACCATACAAAAATGGATAAAACGTAAAAACAATTGATACAAAAGCATAAAAATAGATAAAAACGTAAAAAAACAAATCAAAAACATTAAAAAACGGATAAAACGTACAAAAAATGGATAAAATATAAAAAAAAACTGACCAAAAATGGATAAAACCGGATCAAACGTACAAATAACATAGAAAAATGGATAAAACGTACAAAAAATGGATAAATACATACAAAAAACGGATAAAACGTAAAAAAAAAACTGACAAAAACGGTTAAAACGCACAAAAAAACGGATAAGAACATAAAAAAATGATAAAACATACAAAAAAAGGAAAAAAAATAAAAATAAAATAAAGGAAAAAAAAGAAAAAAACTGACAAAAAACGGATAAGACGTACAAACAATGGATAAAAACGTACAAAAAATAGAGATAACGTAAAAAAAAAGGACTAACGGTGCAAATACCGTTAGTCCTGAAGGCTAACGGTGTAACATTATCAATCTCGTTAATAGATAACGGAGAAAAAATTTGCATCGTTAGTCCTCATGGTTAACGAGGGAAGTAGGGTGGCAAACGTTTGCCTAACGGGTGATGTATTTTGCCAAAAGTTTCTGACATGGATGTAAGATGCCAAAATGTGTAAACTACAGGGATGTATTTTTCAGTTGAGTCATATATTAATTTTCTCTCACTTGTGCATATGTGACCATTCATTTTTGTTTATCCCTAAAATTTCATGAGTTAAGTTCGGATTTGGTTTTCTAAGTTGGTTTGATCTAATTTAGGCTTAATTTGTATTCATTTACACCTTTTTCATTCATTGTATGTTCTTCATTTCAAAGATCTCAATTTTCAATTCCCCTTGCATTAGATAAAGTGATACACAACCATAAGTGTTAGAATTATATTCTACACTAAGAAAAGTTGCTGTGCTTAACACATATGGCGATTTATGCTCTATCTTATATCCTTTTATTTGTTTTTTAATTGATAGTACGATTGGTCGTATTCTTATTACAGCTAAGATAACACGTGTTTATTATTTGATTTTGCGGTAGAAATATGAGTGGTATGCCAAATAAGCAGGTGCTTGATGGCAGCGGAGGCCAAAACTTTCAAGACTTCTGCCAAGCAGGAGTAAAGGCTTTGATCGCAGCCGTTGATGGTTGGAACCAGGAAGAAAACCTCTAAGAGGTTTATGTTGATATTTGTATTTGTTCTTACTTCCCGGAATTGTGTCGTAGAAGTAGCAAAATGAACTGGTCAGGTGGGTAGGTAATGGGTTCGGGTCAAAATGGGTAGTTCTTTGGTATGAGTTTGTATATAGATGGGTCAAACTTGCCATCTATACTGCTCAGTCATCTTTTCATATCATAAGTCTGCTATATTCTTGGCCTGACATCAGTTAAAGAACCACCCAAAACAGAGAAGTCTGATGCCCAAAGGTATTGCCCTGGTGAAAGGTCAGTAGCTTATCCTTTCCCACTCAACCAAGTCAAATGGATCCAACGGATCAAACATATTGAAAATTTTCTGATATATTTTAGCACACACAACATTTAAATGGTTTTATTTAAAGATTCAGGGTAGTTATTGTAATAAGATACTATCTATAGCCACAGTTAAGGCAATTTTTAATGAAATATTTGAAATTTAAAGAAAAAAAAGCATTACTGGTCATGCTAGAAATGATTTTTTTAGGGATAATTATATGACTAGATCGTTGCCCTATGGTTTTTTAGACCAGGAGGTAATTTTAGTTCGAAAATAGACCGGGCAACTTGTACAACGGGACACTTGTCAGCTTATGAAATTTGACAAGTGTCCTGTTGTACAAGTTGCCCGGTCGCCCGATCTATCAAAAAAGTTGCCCGGGCGACTGGTCTATTTTGGTAATTTTCCCTTTTTTTTTTACTAAAGACAGTTTGGTTACCCACCCTTGCCCATATTTCCGTTTATAATAATAGTGTTCAAATGCCAATTGTGTTTATTGTAATCTTTTGTTTTTCTCAACACAGCTCCCATATTTTCAGACTCACACTGCACTAGCGCAAAAACATCAATTCGAGTACTCAAGTTGCAGATAATATAATGTTCAAATACAAAATAGTCTACAGATCATTTCCCATCTATACTACCTTTAAAATCACAACTCATTCTTAAAGATGAAAGATTATATTCAAATATATTCAATATATAATTTCCATGTTAACAATCTAAATACAAATCTACAAACACAGATGCAAAGAACAACAAATCTCTCAAATATGATAAAATACACATTATTAAAACAACTGTCAAAACGTAAGCAATTACACAAGTAAAAGTCATTTTCCAAACAATTTAACAATTGCTTATCTATCTCTGATCTTTGTGACATGAATATGCATATTATTCAGCACAAGCAAATTCGAACATGATCCTGCATTGGTTCACTCCCAACATGTATTATCTATCACTGATCTTTGTGACATGAATATGGTTCACTATGTATTATTAACTAAACAGAAACACGATAGCCTTGTATGATGTATACGCGTCCCCAATATCTATTCGTTCAGTAATGAATGCTGCAAATAACGTCGCTATAGATGTTTGTTGTTTAGTGTTTGTAAGTGTTCCCAGATTAGGATTAAGATAATCAATGAGTACCGATATTCACTTGAAATCGTGTTATCACTTTCCAATAGAAACTATTCGACCCTATGCCTGGGTTACACGAATATCTCTATGGGATAAGACCAAGTGATGTTCTTGTTTTAGGCACAAATCAAGAACAGAAACGTATTCAAGTGTTTAAGGTTTGTGTTGTATCATATATCATACAGATGTATTATGACCTCTATTTATAATAGAGAATACTCAAACCCTAGCCCATGGAATTATGTATAATTAACGGCCCATTAATTATATCATAATACTTTCCATAATAGTAGGAATCAGTGGTTAAAAACGAGCAGCAGAATAAACTGATGCCATCAGCAGAATCTACTAGCAGCACAATTCCACTAGCAGCAGAATTCATTATCAGCAGAATCCACCATCAGTAGAATCCATACTAGCAGCAGAATCAAATCAGCAGAAATAGATTTGTTGACATAAATAATGTATGAAAACGTTATTTATATTTTTCGATATCTCTATATTTTGACGATCACAAAATGTAAACTCGTCAATCGTTTGATTACTACGTAAACAAGTATTAAGCTAGTCTATATCATTATATCCAACTTAATCACTTAAGGTATGGATAAACAAGTGCTTAATACATCTCATGATCAAAGGGGTATTTAATTAACTAATACAAAGTTTATTTAATTATATAATCTTATTATATATTTTTGAAAAACACTTTTGGTAATAAGGAAAAATGTTTTAATCATACTAAATATATGATTTCAAATATTTAACCAAAATCAGTTAGTTTTTCACCAAATAAACTTTCCCCACTAAAAGACAGGTTTTCTGGCCGTTACAGTTGGGCGGCCCCCTTAATTATAAGGGGCGGTCCCCTTAATTTTAAGGGGGCCGACCATGCTTTAAGGGGACCGGCCAGGCTCCCCTGTCAGAAACTGTCAGATTTCTTCCCCTATAAATACCACCTTAATTCTGGAATTTTTCACCACCTTTTGCACGAAATTTTCAGATCTACAATCATCTTAAACCCATCAAAAACCCTTTGATCATTTGTATATTAATCCTTGTTTCAAGTGATTCAATCCCTCATCATCCATTCTCATTCTAAGTGCAAAAGAAGAACTCTCTACAACCAAGTTCAAGAAGTGTTGAAGAGTTGTTGTGTATAGTGTATATATATATATTCATTTGTGAATATTGTGTTGTGCTTGTTATTATTTGTTTAGAAGATATAGAAGTTGTGTAGATAGTAGAAGTTGATTAGTAGTGAAGTAGGATAGTTGTGAAGATTGGTGTGTAGAAGAAGGTGTGTAGAAGATTGGTGTGTAGAAGCTTGGTGTGAAGATTGGTGTGAAGATTGGTGTGAAGATTGGTGTGTAGATTGGTGTGTAGATTGGTGTGTAAATTGGTGTGTATATTGGTGTGTACGGTTTTCTCCGCCATAAGGGAGTTTGTTGACATAGTGAAGAAAACTCTCGAGTAGGTGACTCGGGGAGTGGAGTAGGAACAAAGAAGGTGTCCTTGTAGCCGAACCACTATAAATCCTTGTGTTGTGGTTTGATCTTTCTAACTCTTCTCATTACTCATTTATTTATATTTACTATATTAGTTGTGTTAGTTAGTTACTATACAAATTGATCATATAGTGCAAGTATTGAATTCACATAAACTAGAATCGAAGTTTTTAAAACAAACCTGTACTTATAAATTTTAAAAGGACGTAAAACTATTCAACCCCCCCCCCCTTCTAGTTTTCCACAATTGGTACCAGAGCCACGTCTAGCAAGATTTTTAAAATATATTGTATTTTAAAACTTGTAACGATCAATGGAATCTGAAAAATATTTAGAAGGGCAATCTATGCAAAGACCACCACTATTTGAAAGTGATGGATTTTTATATTGGAAAAATCGATTCGAAACTTATGTGAAATCAAAAGATCTAGATCTTTGGCATGTTATTACCAATGGTGATTTTCTACCTATTCAAAATAACCCCGAAACTAAGAAAGATGAAATCGTACCTTTTGAAAAACAAAATGATGATTTAAAAAGAAAACTTGCTAAGAATAATGAAGCAAAAATGGTTATTTATAATGCGCTACCACGTAAAGAGTACGAAAGGATCTTTATGTGTGAAACCGCAAAAGAAATTTGGAACTCTTTATTAATAACTCACCAAGGTAATAATCAAGTCAAAGATAACAAAATAGATCTACTTGTTCAACAATATGAGCAATTCACGATTCCGGAAGAGGAATCAATTGATAATGCTTTTGCTAGATTTAACACTATCATCACAAGTTTAAAAGCACTTGATGAGAATTTCTCTAGTAAGAATTTTGTTAGGAAATTTCTTAGAGCTCTTCACCCAAAATGGCGAGTTAAAGTGACGGCTATTGAAGAATCAAAGAATTTGTCAACACTACAACTTGATGAATTAATTGGAAATCTGAAAGTATACGAAGCAATTATAAAGAAGGACTCTGAAATGGTTAAAGGAAAACGTGAGCAAAGCAAGTCAATCGCCTTGAAAGCTAGAAAGGAATCCAACAACGAAGATAGCTCATCTTCCGAAAGTGATGACGAAGAATATGCCATGGCAGTAAGAGACTTCAAGAAATTCTTCAAAAGGCGAAGAAGATTCGTTAGACAACCACACGATGAAAGAAGAACATCTCAAAAGAATAATGATGACAAGTATAGCAAGAATGAGAGAAAGTGTTTCAAGTGTGGTGATCCGAATCACCTCATTGGAAAATGTCCAATGATGACAAGAGATCAAAATCAAAGAGCATTCGTTGGAGGTGCTTGGAGTGATAGTGATGAAGATGAGAATGAAACAACAAAGGATGAAAAGTGTCTCATGGCCAAATCATCAAGTGAGGTACGTTCCGAATCCGAATACTTTAGTGATGAAAATCTATCATTAGATGAAAAAGATTTAGATAGTGAATACAATAGATTATGTAAAATAGGACAACTAGTTATGGCTAAAAATAAATCACTAAAATACATAAACAATCAACTAGAAAATGAAGTGCTTGAACTAAAAATTAAATTACATCAACTTGAAAAAGGAAAAGAAATTGTTGAAGAATGTAAAACATGTCAAGAGCTCAAAAGTGAAAACAACATACTTAAGGATGAAATTTGCAAACTTGATAAATTTGAAAATAGTAGTAACTCACTTAGTAAAATTATAAGTATTCAAAGAATATCAGGAGATAAAACCGGACTAGGATTTAACTCAACTGAATCTTCAACAAGTGGAGCTAAAAACGTTAAATTTGAAAATGAACCAAAACCTTCAATACTTAATCCTAAACATTTACTCATAAAAAATAAAATAATACCTATCGCTAGTAATGAAGAAATAAAACCATTTTATAAACCATCTTTAAAAACCGAAGTTGGATCATCTAAATCTAAAACAAGATCTAAAACTCCACCACCTAGGAAACCAAATAATTCTTATCCTAGACCTAAAACACCTCAACCAAGAACAAACCATAATAGACGAAACTTTAATTATAATCAACAAATGTGGAACTTCAATCCGTGGGGAATATTTCCACCTTATATGCATCCAAGTCAAATACAAAACATGTTCGGACCAAATAACTTTGGACAAATGAAACAATGGGCACCAACGTAAATAATATTCGCCATCCAAACATGGAACTTTTCATTGTCACCTCTTGTCCGATTTACTTCTTGAAGACCTTGAAGATTAACGCATTAAAGACAAAAGGTACACATTTCCTTTTAAGTTCCTTGTCTAGAAATGCATGCTTAGTTTAGTGTGTTATATGTATGTGATTTTACTTGACTTATTAATCTCTATCTTCTTCTATATTATATCTAAATATACATATATACATATATATATATATATATATATATATATATATATATATATATATATATATATATATATATATATATATATATATATATATATATATATATATATATATATATATACTTAGCTATATTTAGGATCTTATAACCTAGGAAATTCATTTGTTGATTTTCTAGAACTAGAGATTGTTCGTTTACGAACATCTCTTTTCCCCTTTTGCCTTATTGAACTTTAATGTTCAATCAACACTCATGCTGATGAAGTGAGATGAGTCGAAAAATCTATGGATGAAACAAACTCCCGGCTTCCATTGCATACGTCTCCCTCCTATGTTCTCGTCTTATAAGCCCATACTAATAAAATATATATATATATATATATATATATATATATATATATATATATATATATATATATATATATATATATATATATATATACTTATGAACTTTCCACAACGTTCTCGTGTACTTGACAACTTGATAAATTTCATCCGAAATGATCAAGAAAATTTAATTGGCAAATTGTCGATTAAAAGTGTCAAGTAATTCCTTTCGTGCGAATACCCTTCAACGTATTTTTGATTAAATATAAATCTAATACATACATATGAATAAATATTTTTCTTGCTCTTTCCAGAAACCAAAATCACAAAAATCGAATTTTGGAGGGCGGCCCCCTTAATGTTTAAGGGGACCGGCAGCCAAATGAAGGGCGGCCCCCTTAATGTTTAAGGGGACCGGCCATCTGATTGTTCAAATCCGTTTTTCTCCTTTTTCCTTTTGCCAAACACTCCACTTTTTCATACTCCCCTTCCACTACTTCTGCTGTGACGAAAACCAAAACCCAAAAACCTCTCAAATCACATAATTCGGGCTAATTCGCAAAGGGCAAATTCATCTAACACAATCACCATTACTTATTGTAAGTTTTTCATAACACATTTCATCTAATTCCATCTTATTTGATCATACTCATGATTATGCATGTTTTATAAAATTCGTCAAATTTCATAATTTCTTTCGAATTAAACCTTAAAACTCCATAATCAAATGCTTCCCCTAGGATTAGGATGATTTATCAACACTAGAAACTTGTTATTATGAACTATCATGTCGAAAAATTTTTTGAAAAATTTCATACACTCCTTTTCAAAATTTTAGTAAACACATTGTTGAATAATGATTTGAAAACGTGTTAAAACTAATCACATTGTACGTTTGTAACTTGTAAAACTTGAAATTACATTTTTCGACTAAGAAAAATTATATTGGTTCACAATATAGGGGTGTTTGGATTATGTCCAAATAATATCGAAACATAGTCATTATAATTTTTATAAAACTTTGTTATAATTATAAATCTTAAAATTGTTTATCGAACTCGTCAAGATATATAATTCATATGTATATTGACGCACTTGAGGTATAAGTCACTAGTTAAGGGAGCGTTTGGTTTACTACTAAAAATGACATTTTTAAGTAAAAATACAAACCATCTTTTTCAAAAACAAATCACATGCATAAGAAACTCGCAAGAAATAGCTAGTTTTACAATCTAATGTAAATCTAGTAAATTTCATGATATATTAAGATGTTTAAAAGGGCGTTTGGATTTGTCCATAACTACTCATTAAACTTCATAATATATATCTAGAACGAGTTAAAAACAACATTAAGGAACATGGTAATCTACTTCTTAGGATTAGTGACGAAGTATGTTTACGTTCCAACATAAGCCTTAACAATAAACATGTACTTTTATCTTTCTTTATATTTATTTTCGTCTTTTTGAATTGTTGATGTGTTTAGGTGAAAATGCCCAAAGCAACTACCGAAGATCTTTCTCACACTAAAAACTACATTCCCAAAGTTTCTCAACTCCCTACAACATCTCCTTCCATTGGACTTATCTATCGTCAAATTGAAGATAGAAATATTCATGAGGGACGTGTAGTAGATCTTGCTTTTGCTCAATCCGAGTACATAAATCGCTTGTTTTCAAGCATCAACTTCAATTGTCTTTATGAAATAAATGAACCTATTATTCCTCGTTTCATTATGGATTTCTATAGCCAAGTCACCGTCCAAACCAATGATCTTGGTTTCATCACCATCTCTTTCATGATTCAAAATGAATTTATCACCCTTACTCTCGAACAATTTGGTCATATCCTCCAAATTCCATTTAGAGGTCAAGCCGTTTTCTCAAACGAGTGGGACCTCGAATCTCTTAATCGCTATCGACCAACCTTCGGTCCATATCTCGACGAAATTCCTCATCCCGACGAAATTCGTCAAGTCCTTGGTATAGATCGTGCCACCACAAGTCGAAAAATAAAATCCAAAAACGTTCAAATTTCTCCATACCAACTTCTCCTCAAGGTATTAAGCCCTCACATGAAGCGTTGGGAAGAACTCATTCGTGAGAATGCGTTTGGTACTGGAGGTCACCGGGACCATCTCCCGGCTAGCCTTGCTCACATGTTGTATTGTATAGCTGTCGAAAAGCCGTACAATTTGGCCTACTTCTTTATCAAACGGATTGAGTGTGCTAGAAAAACTCCCAAAGCCAACCTTCCATATGGAATGTTCCTTACTCGCATCTATCGTCATGTTATCGAGTACTACCCCGATCTTGACAATAGTATTTATGAGTCCATCTACCCCACTCTACGTACTCTCGCTCTAAAACAAGCTCGACGAACTCGAAGTGACAAGGGTAAACCTCGTCGTCATAGCTTTCATGGATCATCCTCAAGGCAAGATGATGACGATGAGGAGGAAAACATCGATGATGCTAGTACCCCTTCGTTTTCTGAGTTCGTTGAAAATTTAGAGGATCTTGACTATCCCAACTATTCTACTCCATCTCCAAGTGATCAAACTGAAGAAGTGCTTCATGAACGAACTACCGAGATGCTTAGAAGACAAAAGAGCTTGCACGAAGAAGTTAGAGGTGGCTTCAAATCTATTGGGAAGACTTTGAAGGGGATCTTCGGGAAGAAAAAGAAATGATCGGATTATGTTTGTTTAACAATGTTTTATTTTTATGTCTTGTGTGTTATTTGTCCGAAGTTTATTCGGAAATACTTGTCATTTGAATATGTGTCTAGGATGATAACTTGATATTTTTATGCATGTTGCTTTTGATCTATATATATGTTTGCATGATTAGTTAATGGTTATATAACTATATGACATGTATGCTTTCTAATAAACCAAGACAAATGTGAAATGTCCAAATTGAGCTTGCTGCACATTCAAACCAGAACATAACATCTTTCCAGAAAATTTTTGAAAATTTTTGGTTTCTGGGTCGTCAGATGGGCGGCCCCCTTAAATCATAAAGGGCGGCCCCCTTAAAATTAAGGGGACCGGCCATCATTTAAGGGGACCGGCCATCTGAAACAGTTTTTACACTGTTTTCTTTTGCATCATGTGATCCCTTTTGCTAGTCCCAGCTACCATTACTCTTAAAAACCAAACTGATTTTGGAATAAAACATTACAATTTCAAAATAATTCCACTTCTAAACATGTTTTCCCACTATATAATCCCCATGCATGTTTAATTCAAAATTCATCATCCTCATCACTCATAACCATCATCATGTCATCACCAAGAACCACTCATTCAAACAATGCCAAGAAACAAAAACTTGTCATTATACCACCCAAACAACTCTTCATTGATCTTACAAATGAAGACAACACCACTCCATCTCCACCACCTCAATGTTCATCTCCTAGTGCACCAAATGCACCCTCAAAAACACCTTCAACAAATGGAAACTCCACTTCCTCCATACCATCCACTTCATCCATAAATAACTACATCAACACCCACTTATCTCCTCCAACAATTGATCAACCATCACAACCTACCAATGAGAACACATCTCTTGCACTCACTCTCTCATTATCACCATTAACACCCCTTGATGCACATTTCTCATCATTTCCCATCAATCCACCAACCTATAACCCCGTCCCATAGAGCTTACTTGAAGCTCATGGAGACACTTGCCTTTGTTGCATTCACAACCGAACAATTGTGTTCGGATTAAGAGATGAGATCCAATACATGTTTTCTCATATTGAAAACATGTTGCATCAACCACCAACAACAAACACAACACCTCCACCACCATCAACAAACACACCTCCACCATCACCATCTCCATGTTCACCATCCATTCCTCCCAATTAAACATGTATGGTGATTCACAAATAAAATTGTGTTAAACCCTTTTGGATGGCAAGCTCTAGAGAGGACTCTCATGTTTGAGACTTGGTTTATTATTTCTATGATGATTGTAAGCCTTTAAGGCTTTTGTTATGTTTGATGTAACTTTCTTTTATATCATTAATATTATGGTTATGTTTTTACTCTTGCATGCTATATCCATATTTATATGTTGCTTGCCACTAAATATTTTTGCAAGATATCCATATCCCAATTCCTTTTGGCCTCAAAATGAGGGGGAGTATACTTCAAGGGGGAGCTTCCATCAACTTGGGAAAACCTTTTTGATGCTAACAAAAAGGGGGAGAAGTGATATAAACTCACTCTAATACTTGTATATAGACTAATTCTCGACTAATGAGTTTAAATTTTGTAATCATCAAAAAGGGGGAGATTGTTGACATAAATAATGTATGAAAACGTTATTTATATTTTTCGATATCTCTATATTTTGACGATCACAAAATGTAAACTCGTCAATCGTTTGATTACTACGTAAACAAGTATTAAGCTAGTCTATATCATTATATCCAACTTAATCACTTAAGGTATGGATAAACAAGTGCTTAATACATCTCATGATCAAAGGGGTATTTAATTAACTAATACAAAGTTTATTTAATTATATAATCTTATTATATATTTTTGAAAAACACTTTTGGTAATAAGGAAAAATGTTTTAATCATACTAAATATATGATTTCAAATATTTAACCAAAATCAGTTAGTTTTTCACCAAATAAACTTTCCCCACTAAAAGACAGGTTTTCTGGCCGTTACAGTTGGGCGGCCCCCTTAATTATAAGGGGCGGTCCCCTTAATTTTAAGGGGGCCGGCCATGCTTTAAGGGGACCGGCCAGGCTCCCCTGTCAGAAACTGTCAGATTTCTTCCCCTATAAATACCACCTTAATTCTGGAATTTTTCACCACCTTTTGCACGAAATTTTCAGATCTACAATCATCTTAAACCCATCAAAAACCCTTTGATCATTTGTATATTAATCCTTGTTTCAAGTGATTCAATCCCTCATCATCCATTCTCATTCTAAGTGCAAAAGAAGAACTCTCTACAACCAAGTTCAAGAAGTGTTGAAGAGTTGTTGTGTATAGTGTATATATATATATATTCATTTGTGAATATTGTGTTGTGCTTGTTATTATTTGTTTAGAAGATATAGAAGTTGTGTAGATAGTAGAAGTTGATTAGTAGTGAAGTAGGATAGTTGTGAAGATTGGTGTGTAGAAGAAGGTGTGTAGAAGATTGGTGTGTAGAAGCTTGGTGTGAAGATTGGTGTGAAGATTGGTGTGAAGATTGGTGTGTAGATTGGTGTGTAAATTGGTGTGTATATTGGTGTGTACGGTTTTCTCCGCCATAAGGGAGTTTGTTGACATAGTGAAGAAAACTCTCGAGTAGGTGACTCGGGGAGTGGAGTAGGAACAAGGAAGGTGTCCTTGTAGCCGAACCACTATAAATCCTTGTGTTGTGGTTTGATCTTTCTAACTCTTCTCATTACTCATTTATTTATATTTACTATATTAGTTGTGTTAGTTAGTTACTATACAAATTGATCATATAGTGCAAGTATTGAATTCACATAAACTAGAATCGAAGTTTTTAAAACAAACCTGTACTTATAAATTTTAAAAGGACGTAAAACTATTCAACCCCCCCTTCTAGTTTTCCACAAGATTTACACTAGCATAACCACTATTGAGTCAGGGGATTCAGTTACCAAATGGGTGTACACTCCGTACCTCCAAACCCATTACTAGGTGTGAATTAATCCCTCAAGTGCACTAAATTTTCCAACAATAGAAACGTCTCCCATTGCTAAGACTGTCAATAACGACAACAACCGCTACCACAACGTCGACAATTCGGTCCCAGAAGCAAATAATGCATGATCAAGGGAAGAACTCATTGGTTAACCAATGCGTTTTGTGTGCCTATAAACTTACTTCAAGATGGAAAAGCTAAAAGAAGAGAAATTTTAGAATATACATTAGTTCCAAAAGAGGAATTAATTAATCTAATAAGAATGTTTCTCAAAATGAATGAAGAACATGATAACAACATTAATAGTGAACAATGTGGTTCAAATGAAGCTGGGATTTAGGATTCAGGGGTCAGATCGGTAGAGGGAACAAGTGAAGTGAATTTGATTGATATAGAAGATGATAATATCACTGATGATCGATGCAATATTTGTGGACAAGGTGGTAACTTGGTTTGCTATGATAGTTGTCTATCCACATTTCATCAACGCTAAATTATCCGATCCATCGGGTGTTGATCTACATTTCTTTAGAGACTTTTTGAGCCGTGAAAGGATTGGTATTAGCAATGCTGTACAGCGTAATTGGAGGTGTGAAACTGTGTAGATGGAAATATCTTGCAATTGGCATCATTTCAATTGAAAAAGATTTAAGAAAGCACATATATAGAGAAAGGTAGAAATGAATAGGAAGGTTATCAAGACCAAGACTTGTCAAAAGATTTTCAGAAGAAAAAAGATAAATAGATGTTAACAAATATAACAATGTCGACTACAAAGAATGATGCATGATGTATATATAGGTTGAACGTGTCGACCGTTACCCAACGTTAAGTTTCAATTCTAATTTCAAATATGAAGACCGTTACTACTTCATAAAATACTTTTGAATATCCGACCGTTGTATTACGGTTAGTTGGGAAAAAATGATTTTTTCAAAAGAAGTTCGAACAAAATATTCAATAATGTTACCTTTCTATCAAGATTTGCAATCATGATTTTGAATGATAATTGATTGGCCTTTCTTAAACGTCTCGATTGTCAAGTTTACTAATAGACTTTTATGTTTTTCAACTTACTAAAGAACAACAATTTCATACAAAAAGAGGGAGAGCTTCATAGTATTCCCATTTGAACATTGCTTTATCACAATAAAAAAAGAAATTGATCTCATTGGTCACTACTTCATCCAAAGAAAAAGAAAAAAGATATTTACTGGACTTGATGATAACATTTACATCAAAGAGAATAACAATTTCAAAAGATAATAGAAACAAAGTTTGTTACATATACTAACATACAATACTGTATACTTAAAAGATTATTAAATGTATCCGCATTGAGATGGCATAGTGAAAGAGCTTTGATTTTATCCATATCAATATAAAAAGTTGGTATGTGTTGGAAATTTCTTATTCTAACAAGGACTATGGAACAAGTCTGCTATGGAAATTTGTTACTAGCTGTGTGAGTTATAAGCAAACAATGATGTTTGAGTAACAAAACTCTTGGAACATGAAACCATTAAAATATCACACCACAAAGACTATTAACTAAGCCATTTCAGATAAATAAAAGCCACTAAACCAACTATATAGTCATATCATTTGCTTACATTTAAATCTTAAGAAAAACTATAATCTTACAGAAAAATTAATTCTGAAGATATCGTTTTTATTTTATTTTATGTTTACAAAACTTCCATGTGTCTGCACTCCCTTCAATATTGATTTCACTTATTTCATTACACTAAACTGCAGAAGCCAAAAAACCACAAAGTTTAACCACCTACTATTCTTCTCTATCTAATTAATGGGTTAGTCTCGACCGGTTTTGCATATCAATGCTAAGCCTATAGACAGCTTTATCTTCAATGTGAGGATTTGCAATGTCTATTGAGGGTCGCCATGCCTGTACAAGCTATCAATTATTGTTTCTAGTCAACATCTAACACAGCTCCCATATTTTCAGAGTCACACTGCACTAGCGCATAAACATCAATCAAGTATTGTTCATGGTTTTTTGCTGCGCACTTTACTTCTTTATTAATCTCAGGTACTCAAGTTGCAGAGAATATGAAGTTCAAATACAAAATAGTCTACAAAATCATTTCCCATCCATACTACCTTTAAAATTACAACTCATTCTTAAAGATGAAAGATTATATTCAAATATATTCAATAAATAATTTACATATCTACAAACACAGATACAAAGAATAACAAATCTCTTAATGATAATACACATTCTTAAAACACCTATCAAAACCCAATCAATTACACAAGTAAAAGTCGTTTTCCAAACAACTGCTTATCTATCTCTGATCTTTGTGAAATGAGTATGCGTATCATACAGAACAAGCAAGTTCGAACATGATCCTTCATTGGTTATATATGGTTCACTCCCAACATATATTATTAGCTAAACAGAAACACGATAGCCTTGTATGATCTTTACGCATACCCAACATCTGGCGATTCGTTTAAATCGAAAAGATCTATTTTTATCATTTTGGCCAATTCTAGAGCCGCTTTTATGAACTAGACGATGCTCCTCCGCTGTGTGCCAGCCTTCTCATGATGCATGTTACGTGTTAATCAAGTAACTTTCTTCTCATGATGCATGTTACGTGTTAATCAAGTAACTTTCTACTTACTTCTACAATAGAAACTTGTGCATAGACTGCCGCTTCCACTGGACGCCACCAATGTAAGTTGAGACTGTTGTGGAAAACCCGCGATAATATCCCACCGTCTAGGTAAAGAGTGTGAATGTTTAAGAACCACAACTATACCTCAAACTAACTTATTGAAAATTAGGCAATACCAAAATGAACAAGAGAATGTAACACCAAGCTTTCTTATATATTTCTGAAAGAAACATATTACAAACTTGGAACAAAAGAACTACAACAAGGAAATAAAGAGAGAACACTACAAGATTGCTTGTATGTGTGTTTTGGTGCGCTAAAACTCAAAGGCAAATGATTCTATTTATAGCATTTCAAGAATGCTATCAAGTTGCCTCAAAGATTCTTTTTATTACTTGCATCATACCACTTGCAATCCACTTGCTTGTGATTCATTGAATGCAAACTTATTTATCGAATATGAGCCATAGATCAACACAGACAATGTATGAGATGGTCTTGATTGGCAGTCGCCTTAGTTGGGATAGTTCTTCTATGGGAATTTTGGTGGAGATATTTTTTTGTATGGTTAACCAGGTTTGTCCATCTGTTTCTTCTACATGTACCTGCATACAAACAAATATGTTAATTAAAACACTAAAGAAAAAGCATATATAGTACATGTAATTACAACTTGCAGATTCAAAGTTTAAACCAGAATACATCATTGGCTTCAAAATTCATTTTGATGATTAACATATAGTATTCAAAGGTAAAAACATTAATATGGAAAAGATATGTAAATGAGATTTCACCATGTTACTACGATTTTCAATCAATCTTTCTGCATAAAATATTATGCGTGACAAATTGAAAAATACTTTCTGGCACTCATATTCATATGTATTAAAACCACCTGAAAGAAACTGTTGCTTCAAGAATCTGTAACACAAATAGAAAAAAGAAATTAATATGTGACATTTAACAAAGACCACAAAGAACAGTCTGTAAACAAGAATTAAGCATACGAGGGGTATGAGTCCTCTGGTGTTGATCTACATTTCTTTGAAGACTTTCTGAGTTGTGAAAGGATTGGTATTAGTAGTGTTGTACAGCTTGTATTTGGAGGTGTGAAACTGTGTAGATGGAAATTTGTGGCGATTGGAGTCATTACAACCGAAAAGATACAAGTAAGCATCATAATATAAAAATTTAGAATTGAAACAAGAAGATTGTCAAGACCAAGAACTCTCAGAAAGAATTTTAGAAAAAGATGAAAAGTAGATGCAAATAATTTAACAATGTCGAGTTTAGAGAATGATGTATGTGTATATATAGATTGGATGTTCCGACCGTTACCCAACGGCATGAAATTTGAGTTTCAGATATGAAGAGCGTTACTTTTTCTTTTGAGCGGTAACAATGACCGTTACTACTTTAATGAAATACTTTTTAAAAATCCTACCGTTACACAACGGTTCGGTAATTAGCAGTTTAGCACTAGTTTCAAAAGAGAATCGTTTCGAAAAATTCAAAACACAATATTCAAGTGTTAACACTCTACCAAGATTTGTAATCATAACTTTGAATGTTAGAAAAATGGCCTTTTCAAACACCTAAATTGTTATAATTCAAAAATACACCATTACGTTTTGCAATCTTATGAAAAAGAACAATTTATACGAAATTTGCTAAATTATCTTCTTAATATTTATCATATAAGACGAAAAAGACACACCTAAAACAAATTAGGCTCATGATTTCCCACACTAAGTCGAAAATATTATGAATACAATGTTGCTATACAGGAATTGGCTCCCAATGGGTCATCCATGGATGCTCATATAGACCAAGTAGGTTGGATTATAAGTTATTGTGTGCCAAAATTTTAGTTTTATCCTTACCTCACAACCATAACCGAAAGTCCCAAATTATTAAAACTGGGTCACTTCATATATTGATATTTGTATCAACTTAACTATGTCTAAATTTAAAAATATCAACTCAATGAAACAGGTACATGTATCATTATAGCTTCAATGTTAAAGAAAATACTAATTTCTAAATAAAATTTAAACATAAATATATTATTACAACAGATATAACAAAACGCAAGAAAAAAAATTCTTACAAAAATCATATAAGCATCCTGTCACTGAAACGTAGTTTGTTACAATTAAATTAATGCATATTTTGATATAAACAGTCAAATACCATCAAAACATAGCTTGTTACAATACAAAATGATTGACTCTTTAAAAAATACTACATCCGTCTCAAAATTATTGTCCACGTTCCCTTTTTGGGATGTCTAAAAATAATTGTCCACTTTCCTTTTTAAGTAAAATCTAGAGAATATATTGAGGGAATATTCTTATTGAGTGGTTGAGATTTATAAGCGTCCCATTTTTATTAAATTTTGCAACTTCTCTCTCATGACAATTAATTTGAGACGGAGGGAGTAGTTCTTTACAGTGAATGATAAAAGTAAACTGTTAAAATAACCTTGAAGTTATAAACAAGATATTGTCTTGCGAATAGATGCATGGAATAGGTCTGAGGTGTTGTGTTTTGGATCAAAAGACATGTTGACAAGATTTTTATTGATAAAATTCCATGTTTTCTGTCACTTTTCAAAGGGGTAACACTGATTGATGATATGGGAGTATGCATACATCAGCAAAGTTTTTGTTCTGTACAACTGTATCAGAAGGTGTTAAATCATGTAGTTAGAAATTCTAGTAAGATAACGTCACTCCCGCCAATTCAAATTATGTAAGCCAAAGATAGAAAAGAGTAGAAGTGGGACAAGAAGCTCATTGAAACCAACAAAGATAACAATATTTACAACCGAAGTATAAATAAAATGGGATATGTCATTGTGTCGGCCTTTTTAGCAAAATAAATATAAAGATCGATTTTAATTATTGAGTTACACGTGAGATTAAAAAGACATCTTTGTAGTTACAATGAAGCTAACCTTGAAATTGAACCTTGAAGACCTGTAACAAACTAAATCCATAAACTTGGACACTACAACAGGCAAAATCCATGTAGTTGATAAAGAACCTCAATAAGTTGATAAAGAACCTCAATAAAATTGAAGTTGAATGTCAATTAATTCAATGTACCTTGCGAGTCTCTCACAAGCAAAAGAAACTGAAAAAGGAAAACGAAGTGCATCACCAACTGATTCATGTGACACATACGAATAATTTACGTTTACAAACTGCATCTTTGTTATCAATGTTATGCGTTACTACTATTTTGTTTTCCAGTTTGTGCTGCAGATTCTTGAAACGACTGAACCAGCATCACCAAATGATTCATGTAACACATATGATTATTCGTCCACTATTTTATAAAGTTGGTGTTCCATATCTTTGCAGTCACTACACATCATGTATGGATTACCTCACGTATCTCAAACCAAATCTGCTGTTGGATATCCATATGCATGATCATGTGGAGATTTTGTATACTAGAATTCGCAATAAAGCCCACATCCAGTATGCTTATCCATATTCATCTCTGGATATGAACATGATGGCGACCTTCTTCAAAACAACTGTGTCTGAGTTGCAGCAAGAAATTGAGACTTTAATGACGACCAACCAACTAAAGGTACTATCTTGACTCATGATACTTGACTTAAGTTGGTTGGTTGTAATTAAAGTCTCAATTTCTTGCTGCAACTTAGACACAGTTGTTTTGAAGACATATGGTCATCATCATGTTCATCATCCTTCTCATGGATTATGGATATGTGCTTACTTGGTGTCAACAGAAAACTGGTGGATAGACAGCTACTTCCACTGGCCGGCACCAATGTAAGTTCCGAAAATGTATGAGTTGGTTGTGGTCGAAGAAGCGATGGTTCCCTGAGTTGCGGTATAGTTCCTCTATGGGAATTTGGTGGGGATATTTTTTGTATGGTTAACCAGGTTTGTCCAGCTGTTTCTTACACATGTACCTGCATTCAGACAAATAGTTTAAATGAAACAGTAAAAAAAGAACATATATAGTACATTTTACTACTTGCATATTCAAACCATACGTTATTTGCTTCAAAATTCATTTTTGATAATTAACATACGTAAATGAGATTTCACCTTGTTACTAAGAAATTCAATCAATCTTTCTGCAGAAAATATTATGCGTGACAAATTGAAAAATACTTTCTGGCACTCATATCCATATGTATTAAAACCTCTTGCAAGAAACTGTTGCTTCAAGAATCTGTAAGACAAATAGAAAAAAGAAATTATTATGTTACATTTAACAATGACCACAAAGAACTGTTGGTAAACAAAAATTAAGCATACGAGGGGTATGAGTCCTTTCGTGTTGATCTACATTTCTTTAAAGACTTTCTGAGTCGTGAAAGGAATGGTATTAGTAGTGTTGTACAGCTTGTATTTGGAGGTGTGAAACTGTGTAGATGGAAATTTGTGGCGATTGGAGTCATTACAACTGAAAAGATATAAGTATGCATCATAATAGAAAATTTTAGAATTGAAACATGATTATCAAGACCAAGAACTCTCAGAAAGAATTTTAGAAAAACATGAAAAGCAAATGCAAACAAATATAACAATGTCGACTATAGAGAATGATGTATGTGTATATATAGATTGGATGTGCCGACCGTTAACCAACGGCATGAAATTTGAATTTCAGATATGAAGGGCGTTACTTTTTCTTTTGAGTGGTAACAATGACCATTACTACTTTCATGAAATACTTTTTAAAAATCCTACCGTTACACAACGGTTCGGTAATTAGCAGTTTAGCACTAGTTTCAAAAGAGAATCGTTCGCAAAATTCCAAACACAATATTCAAGTGTTAACACTCTACCAAGATTTGTAATCATAACTTTGAAAATTAGAAAAATGACCTTTTCAAACACCTAAATTGCTATAATTCAAAATTACACCTTTACGTTTTGCAATATTATGAAAAAGAACAATTTATATGAAATTTGCTAAATTATCTTCTAATGGCTTGATAATGTATGATAGTTGTCATGATTTCCTTCAATATGTATCGAACTTTTTTCTTTTTTTTTGGTATTATATGTACTAAACTTGTTTTTTTGGTATTTTTTGTGTATGTTATGATCATTTTACCCTTCATTTTATTAATCCGGGAGGGGTAAAATGGTCATAAAATAAACAAAAAATACCAAAAATGTAAGTTTTGTACATAGAATCGCAAAAAAAAAAATTGTTCGATACATATAGAAGGAAATCATGACAACTATGATACATTTAGAGGCCATTAGCCCTAATATTTATCATTCAAGATGTAGGATCTACCCTTGATAGATCTTGAGCCAATGGATCGATAGCCTACTAATGTAATCACTAGCAAGACTATATAGACAATCTCTGTGAGCTTGTATCTATTGCGGAATATAAACACAAACGATATACTAAATACTTTGATCCTCTATGGATCGTTATTATTTACTAATAATTGTTTTTTATGCGTACATAATACAATAACCTTGGGTTCCTTTTATACTAGCAGAAACCCTAATCTCTTATACAAGAAACGTATAATCATAAAACTCTAGAAGATATTCTACATATCTTATCTATAAATAACTAACTCTTATCTACGGATTAACTATATCCGCAGAACCTAATGTATCAGCAAAATCCAGATCATCAGCAGAATCACTATAAGCTTCAGCAGAATCCTGTCAGCAGTATCCATCAGCAGTATCTATATGCTGACTTCAATAATTACCTACAATCCTCCCCTAATCTTGCAGTTAACATGGTTAACTCCAAGATTCTTGATAGATCTTTAACAGCAGAAGAAGAGGATTGAACATGAACTTCAGCAGCAAAGAATCTTTAGCAGCTGCATCTCTATGATCAGCAAAAACTTTGAAAGCATAATTCTTTGCAGCAACAAATGACCAAATGTACATCAAAACATAAGTTTCATACTATTCTCATCACTTCCAGGCGTGTTAACTCCTGTGAGAGGTGAATCATTGAAAATAATGGATTTGATGTCTCTTTACCAATAGCCATTACTACTGGAGTAGCCAAATGTTTCAGTTCACTAACTATGGTACACTGATGACCATATGATTTGTAATACCTCAATTTCCAAAACATGCAAAATGACCATAATGCCCTTAAGTTTTAAAAAATTTGTAATAACACTTAACGAATACCAAATAAGACCTAGAAATTTGGAATTTGGCATCATATGATCAAAATAAATTTAGAATAAATAAGAGTTGTCACTTTTGTAAAAGTAAAAATAATTTCTTGTATATATTTAATTATCTCTATTTTATTTAATTATATATATGTATTAATATTAAAGAAATAAATCCTAAATACAATAGGAGACTTGTATAATAATTTAATTTGGACTTATCACATAAATCTCAGCCCAAGATAATTATTCTACCTCCTAAATATAAAGCCCACACGTTTTGCTTATTTTATAAAACCCAAACCGACTTTAAATAAAGTCGACAAACTCCAAAATCCCATTCAGTAGACTCCAAGTTTTTCACAGCTTCAAAATATTTTTCCTGGTCTTTTACAAGTCTAAGGAAGGTTAGAAAAATAGTGATTCCAATGGTGGGTCGATTATTTGAAGGTTGGGGAATTATTGAGTCGGTTTATTCTAGCTGAGAAGTCTAAATTCGTTTTGCTCAAACCACAAGTTCAAGAAACTTTCTGGTATTTTTCTAGTATCTTATATATCATATATTATCTTTATAAAATAGTAGAATCGATTCATGCAAGATAATATGATCATACAAAATTATATAAGTTAATAAACCCTAAATCGACTAAAAGACTTGTAATCAGCTATGCGACTTTTGTAAGCTTCAAATATATTTTATTCTAGTCTCCTACAAGCCATATAACATCAGAAAAATAGACTAAAAGACTTGTAATCAGCTATGCGACTTTTGTAAGCTTCAAATATATTTTATTCTAGTCTCCTACAAGCCATATAACATCAGAAAAATAAGCTTCATAATTTTCAAGACTTAAAACTCAGTTTGAAATTTATTTTGTAATCGACTTAATAAAGAAAAAGAGAATAAAAGAAAAAGAAATAGAAAGAGGGTTAGGGTAAGGGTTTTGATGTTGAACCTGGTTTATTAATGATGTTTAAGGTTGTAATTAATGTTAGTAATGATTGGGTAATTTAGGGTTAGGGTTTGGTAGGTTTTAATATAAACCGATTTGAATTTAATAGTACAAGGGTGTGTTTTGTAATTTGTAAACTTGTGGGTTATTTTTATAAGATGTATTTGATCAGGGGTGAATTGAGGAAAATATAATATGAGAGTGTCATGTGTTAAATTTGCAACTAAAAGGTTTAAATAGTAAATTATGTAATTATATAATTCGAATTGTAATTAATTAAAATTAAAGTGTTAAACTTGTAAATTATAAAGTTAGGGGCTGTTTTGAATAGATATAATATTGAAGGGTAATATATGTAATTTCTGATAAGTAAAGGCTTAATGTGTAAATATGAATATTATAAGGATTAAATGGTAAGTTATTTAATTAAAAGGTTTAATTTGATAAATTATTAAAACCAAAGGGTTGGAATTGTAAATACGAGAAACTTAAACATATGATATTTACATTTAAAACTTTACACTATAATATAAGTACACTTTAAACACTAACACCATATTAACAAGTTATTAATATTTAACCTAAATATTTATGTAAACCCTAAAACTAATATGGAATATGAAAAATTAAATGATCGAATAAGATATTAATGAATAATACATCTTGTGTAGATTTCTGAAGAAGAGTACTATTCTGTTATTTGATCTCTGTCAGCTTTGCTTTTGTTCGAGGTACGGATATTCTGACCTTACTCTTAAGGTTTCCTTCGTGATTACAACCTCTGTTATGAACTTTCTGTTTTGAAACCTCTGACTTGAACCTTTGCTATGAACCTTCTATTTTTGAACCTTTGACATGAAAACTTTGCTATTGAACTTTATGATATGAAAATTATGTTTTGAACCCTTAAATATGAACCATTTGATTACATGAGTTTCACTAGGCATGGGGGTTCCATGTCCGTGTCAGGGATGCACCTCTGACATGACTCTAGGGCAGTAAAGTGATGTTATGCCACGTCCATGGTTTGGCTGCAAATGTTTATGTGTTGGGAAGGGGCGTATGGATGCATCCTAGATCTGTTTCTGTTTCTAATATGATATGATATGATATGATTTGTCTGGTGAATGTGGCTGTGTGTGCAATACACATCATTCACATTACTGGGAGCTAGCTACTCCACCCATATGAGGGCACCCCTCTTAATTGTCTGATTATCTGAGAGGTCTCCCCTCTATATGTTTATGAAGATGTATGATTATGATTATGATAAGTTATATGTTTCTGAGCTCATGGTATTATTATGGTTTTGACTCTGTTCGTACAGGTGACTGTATGAATTCCTTACCTAACCTATACATTTTATTTCCGTATTATCCGTTATACCTAAATATGTTTTTTTTCCCAAAATATAGCATTTGTACTTCAACATTTATTTTCAGTTTGTTATTGTTATATCCGTTCACTGGGCTTTTTAAGCTCATCCGCATTTTCTTTTACCGCGACAGGTATTCAAGCTAGCTTTGGGATGGTTTCTGGGATTGAGAGTAGAGTTGAATTGAAGATTCTTGACCATAGTTATTTGAAGTAAGTTATTTATTTAAGACTGGTGAGTGCTTATTCACTCACTATTATTTGGCCAATTACCGATCCAAAACGACTATTTGAGCTAATAAATACAAAGAAAACGTGTGTTTTTGTGTTTGTGATATGCAGGTACGGATAAATCATAAAAAGCTGAAAATCACAAGAAAACCGGAAAACGGGCACGAGAGTAGAAGATGGTCAAAAAGTCAAAGCCGGGAATCCAAGAATCAGTTTCAGTCTTCTATCTACTCAGACTTGGCAAGAATAGTCCCTAGAATATATTTTTGAAGAATGGCAGAATTTACCCTTGGATTTTCAGAAGTTACATATATGGTCCTTGTAATTTTTATTACCAAAAATCTGAAAAGGAAACACTAGCCTGGTCCATGATGTTTTGAAGTCCAATTTCCAAATCCAAGTCCACCCAATAATAACTAAAAGCCCAAACCTTTCAATAACATGACCCGAGCCCACTTTTAACTTCGGTCAACTTATTTTTGGTCAACACTTATTGAATAAAAACAAACACCCCGCGCCAAGTTTATCCCCAATTCACCCTTACCCAGATTGATATGAACCCTAACCACCAATTGCGTCAATTGGCTCAAGCCATCCTAACCTAGCCATCAATTAAGCTAAAATCTCAACCTTCTAGAACCCCACGTGACCCTGCACATGTCAGAGAGGTCAGAGGATCTATCAGGGTCACGTGTCAGACAACCATTGGATGAGGCACGTCATACCAATCATTGGGAATGTTTCTAGAAGGGGCTGACACCACTCTGACACGGAAAGAGAAAGTACACGCTTTGATTGGACAGATGGAGCATTATTAGTGGATGGAACACCTCACGGATTTTGATCTATTGGCTCACATTGAATTGAAGAAACACAAAGTTCATCCAAGGGCTGAGAGAGCATTCAAAGTAGCACAATGAGGCACGGATTGCCAGCTTGGCATTTGATCACCCAAGCACCTCACTCAGCTATAAATAGGTGTCAATTTCAGCTCATTTGTATGTAGGTTTTAGGTACTGTTATGCTGCTAATTTGTAACTAGAATAGTGTTTGTAATAGTTAAGTTTTTAATAAAATTCAAGTTTACTTTTATAATCTCAGCTTAGTTTATAATTTCAATTGCTTATTTCTGTTTTCACTTAGCATAATAATAGCTTATTTCAAGTATTCTCAGCTTATTTTCTCTTCTATACTATCTCTTTTAATCAAACTTAGCTTAA
Organism: Artemisia argyi; assembly: GCA_030686995.1. Lineage (NCBI taxonomy): Eukaryota > Viridiplantae > Streptophyta > Magnoliopsida > Asterales > Asteraceae > Artemisia > Artemisia argyi. The sequence continues at coordinate 188,441,807 of CM060677.1, forward strand.
TCAAACTTTCCTTTTCAATCCTTTTACAAGTTCTTCATATTCAGAAAATTATAAAAAAAATCAGAAAAATATAAAAAAAATAAAAAATAGTTTCATATTCAGTTTTAGATTCAGATTAAGCTCAATTCAGTTTTACAAATAGTTGTATCAAGCTTTGAAAGCTATTGGTTTATGTATACTGTTTCATCCAAATCCAATAACGGTGTTTCATATGATGCTGAGGTGTGAATTTGGTAGCTGATTCAGACATTGGAGATATCAGCCTATCATTAAAGATAGGCTACAGTGAACTCTCTCTGTTCTAGCTGAGGGAGAAGCTTGTGGTAACTTTTACATCTCATTTCTCAAATTGTAGTAGTAGTTTAGCTTAATAGCAATTGTAGTAATTAGCTGTTTGTAGTATCAGTAGTAGTTAATCTGAGATTGAGATTGGTTGTTCAATAATTAGAGTTGCTTGGTTATAGGTTTCATTGTTTGGATCTGGTTTGTTTAAATGCTTTTAGATTGCATGAGATTTGGTCTGAGTAGCTATATTGCATAACCTGATGTATCCAGTGGATCATTTGCTTACTTGTGGATTGGAGATTTTGAGCATTGATTGATTTTAGTGTCTGCTTGTTGTGGTTATAGCTCTTGTGTAGCTATTAGAGGCTATCTACGACAGGTTGCTAGTGATTTGTAGTTTACATCACTGAATTGTAGCTGTTTGTTCACTATTAAGGGAGTGTTTGGATTATTATTGGTAACTGTTATGGTTGTGATTTTCAGATGTTCTTTTCACTTAAGGTAGATTGCATAATACTTATTTAGGACAGATTGATCATTTAATTGGTAGTTTTTTTAGTTTAAAGTCAAACTCTGCTTAATCACTCAATTCTGTGTGTAGTAGTAATCTTTTGAAGCTGTGATTTTGCATACTGATAGGTTTAGGGTGTGTGTAGGTAATTCTAGTGCATTAATTAGCTTAATATATCACATAAATTTAGTTTTGATCAGCTGAAACTAGTATAAGTCAACTTAAGTTGATAATCAAAAAGTCAAATCAAATTTTAAAACAGTCTCTGGTCTTAACTTTGTAGGAGGTTGTAGCATTCATTTGTAATTGGAAATTCATTTGGTTTGTGGATTTTAGTAGTTTGGCAGTATATAAATCAATTTCAAAAAGAATTTTCAAAATTAGAGCTTATTTGTTTACTTAATAAGCTCTAGGAAGTTGGCTGATCAGCTTGTTATATCACCTGCACCACTTGTGAGTATCTGTTTTCAAGTACTGATTCAAGTAGGTTAAAGTGATTAGAGTTTCATGTTCTTGGTAGATTTGTGATTCCTGACTAGTAGAGTAACTGTAGGTACCATTAGCTTATCTATAGCAGCTTTTTACATTAGCTTATATAGCCATTGTAGTTCATAGCCTGAATCTAGGTCTGTTTGTATAATTGTTGCCTGCAAGTTTCATTTTCAGCTTACTTCTGGTAGTAGATGTATTACTTGTGCATAATCTGAGTAGTAATTGCTTGGTGATTAGTCATATTGCCTCTGTATTGGTTTTTGCTTCTTCTGCATAGCTTATTGAGCTCAAAATTCAGCTTATTGCATCATATCTGAGTATCTGTGTAATTCTGAGCTTGTTTTTGGTCATCATTTGTCATAACAAAGTTTAAAAAATCATAAGTGATCATTGTTCAAAGTTTTACCAAGTTCAGATCACAAGTGCTTGTAAATAAGCACTTATGATAAGCTGTTTTAACTAGAAAAAGCTCTTAATAAGCTGTTCTTCATTCCAAATTTTTATTCTAAGTTTCTTTTATTATTTTTGATTTTCTGGAATTTTTCTAGAATTTTCCAAGACTTTTTACTATTTTTATTAATTTCTTTTGATTATTTTCAATTTTTAAATAGTTTTTAATTACCAAAAATCAATAAAAATTTAAAAAAGGTTCTGAAAAATACAAAAATATTTTTATAATTTCTTTATTAATATTTTAGAATTTTTAGAATTTAATTTTCATTTTTCCAAGTTATTTTTCTATTTTTCTTAATTTTTAATTCATTTTTAATCCCAAAAATAGGAAATTAATTCTAGAAAATAAATAAAAAATCTAAAAAATATTTTTCTTTTTCTTAAAATTCTTTTTAATAGATTTAGATTTTTAGAAAATATTTTCAAGTTCGTAGGATTATTTTTTATTAAACGTTACGTTTTAATTTTTGCGGTTGCGTTTCCGTTTTTACCTTTTTCATTTCGGTGCATAATTAGCTTGTAATCTTTGCATATTTCATACTTGTTTGTGATTACGTGAACTATTTGATTGCTATATTTCACTTTCTCACTTTTCAAATCACGATTTCACGAATCGATATTCTCGATTCCATTCGCCTTCGTTGGAAAACGACTCGGGTGATCCGTATTTTACGCGGATCACTTCGATACTATACTATAATTATTATAATTGGTTTTCACACGAATCAATTTTTGGCGCCGCTGCCGGGGAAGGCCGAAGTGAATTTTTGAATATCATTTTTGAAAATCGTGTTTTGTTAAGCCTTCCTCTACTTTGTATATATATCTCTATAAAAATTGAAAAATCAAAAACACTTTTCCTAAAGTGTTTTCAAAAATACCAAAAAAATAATAAAAGTTACAGCCTCGACTCGATCGAAAGAAAGGGCGTTGTAAACCAAATAAGTCTCACAATATAACGAAAACGTAATTTAGTTGTTTATCGGACTATTTCAATTACTACAACCGAATAAGCGGAAATACGGATAGCTAAGACATTAAATTGCTAGCTGAAGAGAGATCCATTCTTCTTTCCCGTCCCGTCGCGCGTGGTTTTGAAAGAAACGGTTTTCGATGAACATTACGTTTTAAGAAAAGAAAAACAAAAGAAATAAAAAGTTTTTGTGAAAAAAAAAATATATAAAAAAAAACAAAAAGATTTTCTTTTCTCTTTTTATTTTCATTTTCTTTTTAATTTTGCTCGTGGTGTATGCACACCCGATCTTCGTTTGAGAGTCTTACGTCTCCGTTTTCTAACCCCGAGCGGGTTTTACGACATACGAGTCGGGTTCATTTCCTTGACGACGAGGAAATGAACCAAAACGAACACAACGGGCCCCCGCCGATGGGTGGTCCGCAGCACAATGTTATCCCGCCGATGGGACAACAACCGGCATTTGATCCACGTCCGATGGAAGAACAACTCCAATCACCATTCAATGGTGTGAGGAGAGCTATTGTGATTCCGGACATCAATGCCAATTTTGAGATTAATCACGGATTACTCAATTTGATCACGGGTATATCCTTTCACGGGTTCGATCACGAAGACCCCTATGCTCACATCAGAAATTTCACCGACATCGCTGAGACAATTAGAATGAACCAAGTGCCTCACGATGTGGTGAAATTGAAGTTATTTCCTTTCTCCTTAAAAGGAGCAGCCCGGACTTGGCTGGAAAAGGAACCGCCTAATTCAATTCACACTTGGAATGACCTTGCTTCCAAGTTTGTGAATCATTTCTATCCTCCCTCTAAAACTTCTAATCTCCGTTCCCAAATCTTTCGATTCCAACAAGCTTTTGATGAATCGTTGCTTTTGATGAATCGTTTAGTGAAGCTTGGGATCGTTTCAAAGATTTGTTGGAAAAATGTCCTAACCATGGGTTCACCGACCTTCAGCAGATTGATACTTTTTATAATGGGTTGTTTTATATTGATAAAGATTCACTCAATTCTGCTGCGGGTGGTAACTTGTTGGCTAGGAATACAAATGATGCCTTCACGATAATTGAAAATAAGGCTCGTGTTAGAATGTCAAGAAATAAGCTTCAAATGCCCAAAAATGAGAAAAATAATGATGAAGTAAAAAGTATGATTTTGGCCTTAACAAAGAAAGTCGATGCAATATCTATGGAAAAATCAAGTCAACAAGTCAATGTCGTTAATCAAGGTTGTACTACTTGTGGTGGTCCACACCCGTATTATGAATGTCCGACGACCGGCCCATTTGCTCAAGAGAACGTGTATGCTGCGAATATGGGTGGCAATGGTTACCCACCTCTTCAAGGAGACCGTAATCTCCTCAGCTACCGTCCGAGCCAACATCATGGACCACCCGGGTTTAATCAACCTAATCAAGTGAATCAAAACAATAATGTGCAAAACCGTAATCATCAATTCAACAACAATCAAAATCACAACCGTGGAAATAATGGTTTTCAAGGACAAAATCAAAATTTTCAACAAAATCAAAATCGGGGAAATTTTCAACAAGGCCCGCCTCAAGGGAATAATTTTCAAAACCGTGGGCAAAGTTTTAATAATCAAAATCTAGTTGCTATTCCGAATCCGTCACCCACGGAAGATTTGATTAAGCAATTGCTTCAAAACCAACAAGCTTTTATGACAAAACAAGAGGAAACAACAAGGTTGTTAGCTAATCAAATCAATGATCTCAACAAACGTCTAAATGATCGACCCTCGGGTTCTGGAACTTTGCCTAGCAACACGATCGCTAACCCGAGGGGCGAAGTAAAGGCGATCATAACTCGCAGTGGTGCTACATATGAGGGACCCACAGCTCCTACTAACTCTTCTTCTTCTTCGTCTCCACCCAAGGTAGTAGACTGTGAGACCGAGGCGACAAAGGACCTGGTTCCTCCTATTAATAATGGAGGAGCTGAAAACGTCCAACCTCCGGTTGTCCAAAAGTCGAAAGATAAAGAAAAAGTCATTTTTGAGAATAATGTGAAATATAAGTCTAAATTGCCATATCCGTCACGATTTAACGATGAAGAGCTTCGTGCAAAGTCTAAAAAACAAATGGAAAAATTTCTGGATATTTTTCAAAAGTTGCACTTTGATATAAGTTTTATGGATGCTCTCGTGTATATGCCGAAATTTGCTTCAACATTCAAAAACCTCATAAGTAATAAAGAGAAATTGCTTGAATTAGCCGAAACACCGATAAATGCTCAATGTTCTGCGATTCTTCTTAAGAAGCTTCCCGAAAAGCTTGGTGACTCGGGAAAGTTTCTCATTCCTTGTTCATTGAAAGATCAAGAAGTTTGTAACGCCCTGGCCGATTCGGGTGCGAGTATAAACCTCATGCCTTTATCAATCTACGAACAACTTGGAATGGGGGCTCTTAAACCGACGAGAATGACTTTGGAGCTTGCTAATCGATCGATCACTCATCCAGTTGGAATTGCTGAGGACGTTTTTGTTCGTGTGAATTCGTGTACTTTTCTGGCAGATTTCGTTATTGTCAATTTTGAAGCTGATCCGAGAGTTCCTCTAATACTAGGGCGACCGTTTTTACGAACCGCTAAAGCCCTAGTAGACCATTATGAGGATACTCTAACTTTACGACACGATGATGATATTATGATTTTTAAAGCCAATGCTTCAAAATCAAAGAAGTACTCCGTCAAAAGCATTGATGTTTGTGATTTTACCTTTGATGATTTTGTGAAAACTTTCATCTCCGACTCTTCCCCATCATTTCCTCCGACTAAGGAATATGATTCTTTTTGGGAAGAGGTCGATGAATTTCTTGCTATTGATACGATTTCGTTTTCTGAAATTGATGATTCTTACTTTGATTCGGAGGGAGATTCTATATTTCTTAACAATTTGTTGAACGATGAACCGTCAATCCCTCTGGATAAAGTTAAGACGAAGATTGAGCTTACTATTGACGATCCTATTGAGCCCGAGCTCGAGGAATTTTTACCAGACTTTGAGAGTTTTACCTTTGATACGACTGAGGAAATAAGTGGCAATCCCACTTATTGTCCTGATTTTTCTGATCCGACGTTTAAAGCTTTTCATTTCGATTACTCGGAAGAGACGAGTCGTGGTAATCCCACTTCTCATGCTTTTATCTCTCTTCCGGAGTATGAGTCATTTCGTTTTGATGAATCTGAATGTGAAATGGAAAAGTTTTCTAAACCGGAATTTGAAAGTTTCAGATTTGATCTTGATGTTGATCATGATCCGGGTGGTGTGTTTAAAAATGAGAGTTTTAAAGAAAAGTTTATCTCATCCCTCCCACCCGGAAAGGATTTTAAAAGGTGCTTAAATGATAAGATTCATAATTCCATAATTATGAAGTTTTCTTTTGAAGATGATGAGTTTTTCAAGATTGTTATCATAACGTTCTTGCCATTTGTAACATTTGGTGTGGTTTCTCTTATCCGTCACTCAGTGGGGAGTGAGGATGTTGTTTTTGATCCTGGTATCGTTTTTCAAAGTTTTCAAAATTAACATACCAGCGGTTATCTCTTCGGGATGGAACTTTCACATAAATCATAAGTTTTTCAAAATATTTTGAATGAAAGCCCGAATGAGATTATTTTTCCACGGTTTTTCCCCAAGGACGAATTAATTCGGGGATCGAGTCAAGCTCATGTGACTCGGTGAACAAAAACAATCGCTTCGTGGGTGGCAACCCATGCTTATCCAATTTCATCTTCTTATTTTTCTCTTTTCTAACAAATAATGTGAGGAGGGGGTGCCTCTTCTACTCTTGTGTTCCGTGGTTGTTTGTGATGTTGTTCAGGATTGTCCGCGATTTATGATGACTCTCGTGCTCGTTATCTCTTCACTTGGAGTCTCATTCATCGGTGCTATTTGGAAATCCTATATCCGTTAAATCTTATCGACTAACGTTTTCTTTGGCATACTTAATAAACGGCCTAGAATTTTGTTAGGATTACCTTAACCCATTAAAACATTGAGGACAATGTTTCGTTCTAGTCGGGGGGAGGGTGAATCTTCGATTCGATTTTGACCTTGCATTTTTCACAAAAGTCGTGCACTCTTGCAACTCCGTTTTTCCACCAAAAATAAAAAAAATTGAAAAAATGAGAAAATTTCAAAAATTTTGATGAAAAAGTCATGAAAAAGTACAAAAAGATGTGAAAAAGTTGAAAAAGTTGTGCAAAAATATAATAAAGTTTGAATAAGTGTTTTGACACCTTGTTGACTTTCTTGCTGGCGAGAGTAGGAATAAATATTTTGACTTGACCGGGCGTGTTGAGCCCTAGCTTGTTCCCTTAACCAATGATGATCACATAAGCTTGTGCTAGTTTTGTACACTAGGAGCTATAAAATGCGAATTCTTTCTTAAGAATCTGCAAGTTCCCGTACTTGACTTTATACATGCGCAGCTTAAAAGCTTTCGCTAGTCTTTTACATCAGGAGCTAGAAAACGCGAATTCTTCTTCTAGAATTTGCAAGTTTCCGTAACTGACTTTATATATGCGTGGCTGATTATCGGCTAAGTATTCGCGGTTTCATTATTTGGAATCTTAAATTGCGAAGAGCGAGAAATGATAGAGTTTATTTAGAAGTTAGATGCTAAACGTGGAGTAGTGGTTCTCTTTAGAGCTCATGAGAGGTACTTGTGGCTTTTTACTCCCATCAGATACGTCACACATATATAATAGATGTTCTAGGTTAATTAGTGGTATTTCGGTTTGAATAATATTTAGTTCTTTGTTTTCTTAAGAGAATTTTTGCTTTAGAAGTTGGGTACATATCAAGGAACATCAAAAATAAGAGCAAAAAGTGAAAAATCAAAAGTCAAAAGTTGATTATCTATGTGGTTTTGGAGCTACCCAATAAGCTTCCATTGATGTTGAGAAAAAAGTCAAGAAAGAAAGAAAAAAAGTGAAAAGTATCAAAAGTATGAAAAAAGAGAAAAATGAAAAAAGTGAAAGTTGAAGTATTGTTGAATAAGAGCTATGTATGTATCAATAAGTTGTTGGCGCGTGAGGTGCATGTGATACGTGATTAGTAATCAGTCACATGAGGTGCACGTGATCGTACTCCGCAACTTATATTCTTGATATTGTATGTACCCCTAATTCCTTGAAATGGACCGAATTTCTATTGAAGTGGTTCTTAAGAGAAAATGAATAACTACTAATCGTTTTAACTTAGGTATCACTATCGGACTAAAAATTATCGAAACGAGAAAATATGAAGAAATTCATTTCTCAACAAAATAAAATATTGAGATACAAGACCTAGGAAATGGGAGTAACGAGTTTCCACAAGTAACTGTTATGAGTAGTGTTAGCATCTAATTTGTAGATAAGTTGTGATCTCGTTTGTACGCTTAGTTTGGGGACTCGTGAAAAATCAAGAATGACGATTTTTATCCGTATGTCGCTTCTTAATAGAAGTGTTTCTACTCGTTGACCCTAATAATTATTGCAAGATAATGAAAGTTCAACAAACCGTCACAAGTGTGAAGTATGGAAAAGTCCAAAAATAGAAAGTATAAGTGGAATAAAGGAATAAAAAGAAACTTTTGGAAAACGGAGCGTTTACGGGAATAAATGATTTTATTACTTCTTTCGAACCTCCTTGCTACTTTCCAAAGTTAGTAGAAAGAGATTTTGAAATTATTTATCCCAAAAGCGTGAATTGATCACATTGCGTGAGGACACGACAATACCTTAGTCGGGGGGATTTTGGTGAGTGCTTATTCACTCACTATTATTTGGCCAATTACCGATCCAAAACGACTATTTGAGCTAATAAATACAAAGAAAACGTGTGTTTTTGTGTTTGTGATATGCAGGTACGGATAAATCATAAAAAGCTGAAAATCACAAGAAAACCGGAAAACGGGCACGAGAGTAGAAGATGGTCAAAAAGTCAAAGCCGGGAATCCAAGAATCAGTTTCAGTCTTCTATCTACTCAGACTTGGCAAGAATAGTCCCTAGAATATATTTTTGAAGAATGGCAGAATTTACCCTTGGATTTTCAGAAGTTACATATATGGTCCTTGTAATTTTTATTACCAAAAATCTGAAAAGGAAACACTAGCCTGGTCCATGATGTTTTGAAGTCCAATTTCCAAATCCAAGTCCACCCAATAATAACTAAAAGCCCAAACCTTTCAATAACATGACCCGAGCCCACTTTTAACTTCGGTCAACTTATTTTTGGTCAACACTTATTGAATAAAAACAAACACCCCGCGCCAAGTTTATCCCCAATTCACCCTTACCCAGATTGATATGAACCCTAACCACCAATTGCGTCAATTGGCTCAAGCCATCCTAACCTAGCCATCAATTAAGCTAAAATCTCAACCTTCTAGAACCCCACGTGACCCTGCACATGTCAGAGAGCTCAGAGGATCTATCAGGGTCACGTGTCAGACAACCATTGGATGAGGCACGTCATACCAATCATTGGGAATGTTTCTAGAAGGGGCTGACACCACTCTGACACGGAAAGAGAAAGTACACGCTTTGATTGGACAGATGGAGCATTATTAGTGGATGGAACACCTCACGGATTTTGATCTATTGGCTCACATTGAATTGAAGAAACACAAAGTTCATCCAAGGGCTGAGAGAGCATTCAAAGTAGCACAATGAGGCACGGATTGCCAGCTTGGCATTTGATCACCCAAGCACCTCACTCAGCTATAAATAGGTGTCAATTTCAGCTCATTTGTATGTAGGTTTTAGGTACTGTTATGCTGCTAATTTGTAACTAGAATAGTGTTTGTAATAGTTAAGTTTTTAATAAAATTCAAGTTTACTTTTATAATCTCAGCTTAGTTTATAATTTCAATTGCTTATTTCTGTTTTCACTTAGCATAATAATAGCTTATTTCAAGTATTCTCAGCTTATTTTCTCTTCTATACTATCTCTTTTAATCAAACTTAGCTTAATCAAACTTTCCTTTTCAATCCTTTTACAAGTTCTTCATATTCAGAAAATTATAAAAAAAATCAGAAAAATATAAAAAAAATAAAAAATAGTTTCATATTCAGTTTTAGATTCAGATTAAGCTCAATTCAGTTTTACAAATAGTTGTATCAAGCTTTGAAAGCTATTGGTTTATGTATACTGTTTCATCCAAATCCAATAACGGTGTTTCATATGATGCTGAGGTGTGAATTTGGTAGCTGATTCAGACATTGGAGATATCAGCCTATCATTAAAGATAGGCTACAGTGAACTCTCTCTGTTCTAGCTGAGGGAGAAGCTTGTGGTAACTTTTAGATCTGATTTCTCAAATTGTAGTAGTAGTTTAGCTTAATAGCAATTGTAGTAATTAGCTGTTTGTAGTATCAGTAGTAGTTAATCTGAGATTGAGATTGGTTGTTCAATAATTAGAGTTGCTTGGTTATAGGTTTCATTGTTTGGATCTGGTTTGTTTAAATGCTTTTAGATTGCATGAGATTTGGTCTGAGTAGCTATATTGCATAACCTGATGTATCCAGTGGATCATTTGCTTATTTGTGGATTGGAGATTTTGAGCATTGATTGATTTTAGTGTCTGCTTGTTGTGGTTATAGCTCTTGTGTAGCTATTAGAGGCTATCTAGGACAGGTTGCTAGTGATTTGTAGTTTACATCACTGAATTGTAGTTGTTTGTTCACTATTAAGGGAGTGTTTGGATTATTATTGGTAACTGTTATGGTTGTGATTTTCAGATGTTCTTTTCACTTAAGGTAGATTGCATAATACTTATTTAGGACAGATTGATCATTTAATTGGTAGTTTTTTTAGTTTAAAGTCAAACTCTGCTTAATCACTCAATTCTGTGCGTAGTAGTAATCTTTTGAAGCTGTGATTTTGCATACTGATAGGTTTAGGGTGTGTGTAGGTAATTCTAGTGCATTAATTAGCTTAATATATCACATAAATTTAGTTTTGATCAGCTGAAACTAGTATAAGTCAACTTAAGTTGATAATCAAAAAGTCAAATCAAATTTTAAAACAGTCTCTGGTCTTAACTTTGTAGGAGGTTGTAACATTCATTTGTAATTGGAAATTCATTTGGTTTGTGGATTTTAGTAGTTTGGCAGTATATAAATCAATTTCAAAAAGAATTTTCAAAATTAGAGCTTATTTATTTACTTAATAAGCTCTAGGAAGTTGGCTGATCAGCTTGTTATATCACCTGCACCACTTGTGAGTATCTGTTTTCAAGTACTGATTCAAGTAGGTTAAAGTGATTAGAGTTTCATGTTCTTGGTAGATTTGTGATTCCTGACTAGTAGAGTAACTGTAGGTACCATTAGCTTATCTATAGCAGCTTTTTACATTAGCTTATATAGCCATTGTAGTTCATAGCCTGAATCTAGGTCTGTTTGTATAATTGTTCCCTGCAAGTTTCATTTTGAGCTTACTTCTGGTATTAGATGTATTACTTGTGCATAATCTGAGTAGTAATTGCTTGGTGATTAGTCATATTGCCTCTGTATTGGTTTTTGCTTCTTCTGCATAGCTTATTGAGCTCAAAATTCAGCTAATTGCATCATATCTGAGTATCTGTGTAATTCTGAGCTTGTTTTTGGTCATCATTTGTCATAACAAAGTTTAAAACATCATAAGTGATCATTGTTCAAAGTTTTACCAAGTTCAGATCACAAGTGCTTATAAATAAGCACTTGTGATAAGCTGTTTTAACTAGAAAAAGCTCTTAATAAGCTGTTCTTCATTCCAAATTATTATTCTAAGTTTCTTTTATTATTTTTGATTTTCTGAAATTTTTCTAGAATTTTCCAAGACTTTTTACTATTTTTATTAATTTCTTTTGATTATTTTCAATTTTTAAATAGTTTTTAATTACCAAAAATCAATAAAAATTTAAAAAAGGTTCTGAAAAATACAAAAATATTTTTATAATTTCTTTATTAACATTTTAGAATTTTTAGAATTTAATTTTCATTTTTCCAAGTTATTTTTCTATTTTTCTTAATTTTTAATTCATTTTTAATCCCAAAAATAGGAAATTAATTCTAGAAAATAAATAAAAAATCTAAAAAATATTTTTCTTTTTATTAAAATTCTTTTTAATAGATTTAGATTTTTAGAAAATATTTTCAAGTTCGTAGGATTATTTTTTATTAAACGTTACGTTTTAATTTTTGCGGTTGCGTTTCCGTTTTTACGTTTTTCATTTCGGTGCATAATTAGCTTGTAATCTTTGCATATTTCATACTTGTTTGTGATTACATGAACTATTTGATTGCTATATTTCACTTTCTCACTTTTCAAATCACGATTTCACGAATCGATATTCTCGATTCCATTCGCCTTCGTTGGAAAACGACTCGGGTGATCCGTATTTTACGCGGATCACTTCGATACTATACTATAATTGTTATAATTGGTTTTCACACGAATCAAAGACTTCCGCTTTTGATCTGTTCTGTTTGTTCTGATGTAACACCATATTATTCTGACATCTTTACCCTTGTCGGGTCGAGGTGTTACATGATTTTTAGCAAATCATCAGCTATAAACGGATTTGATATGTCTTTACCTGTAGCCGTTTGCTTAGGACTAGTCAATTATTTGGTTGATTAAATCGCCTTGGTAAATTGAATACCAAATATGGTTTTCCACTGCCTTCACCACAAGCCATAAACTTATGGGCTAGCCAATTATTGGGAATCCATAAGGAAAAATCCATGGTCAATTGACAACCATTCAACTCTCAGCTGTTAAGCATGGGTGAGTTGAGTACCTAATAGTTTTTAGCAAACTATTACAGCTATCAACAGATTTGACTTGTCTTTACCAAAGCTGTACCCTTTGGACTAGCCAACTTTTTGATGGAATAGTCAACATCATGGTAAGTTGATAACCAGATAAGGTGTGGAAATAACCAACACCAAAACCTGCATACAAGATACAAAAAACTATACAAACCTGTTACTTTTTTTTTTTTTTTTTTTTTTTTTTTTTTTACTAAAATAAAGAAAATAAATAAACATACAACAATATACCATACCAATATCAATCAGCTCTGGCCACCCTGATCCTAGATTTGAACAAACGAATTAAAGATTCAGCAAAAAGTCTATCATTCCCAACTGGATTAGGAGGAATCTCCAAATGATGTAGAAGTATTTTCTCCATAAGAGGCACAGTCAGAGGATAATCCCTATCAATAAACATAGTCACCCTTATACTAGATGTAGTCTCCAAGACATGAACATAAGGAAGAGGATAAAATCTCCAACTTAATACTTTCCACCTATGATTATGCTTCCAGACTGCATAACCAGAACCAGTGGGAGAATCAGAATCCATGAGCACTTAAAGATCCCCCAAAAGATATAATCCAACACCTTCAGGAGTATGAATAGCATAATACTTGGTAACCAAGTCATAGAGAGTGAGTAAATCTTGATGATCCACAAGATGCAAAATTTCTTGTAGAAAGGTGAAAGACAGAGATGATCCATCAAGCCTATAAATAGTATTAGACTGCCCATTACTAGAAACCTCCCATCTAACTAAAACATCTCTAAAACCCTTAGGCCAATCTTCAGGAGACCCTTCTTCAAGAAAAGAAGAATCATTAGCATCAACATCCACCACCTTCTGCACATGAGGATATTTAGAGACCTTCATTCTAGCCATTCTTTTGGCCCTTCTACCAGGAATATATATAGCAGAGGAAGGTGAAGATGGTTCATGGGTCAGTGGAGGCTCAGGATTAACATCTGAAGGATCATGTACAGTAGCTGAAGAAGATGTTGATGGAGGAATAGCAGAGTCCATTGCAGAAGATGAGACATGGACATGTTGAGCCTCCATATTCAACTTAGCTTGTTTAGCTCTAGCAGCTTCAATTTCTATGAGTCTGACATTTTCTTCATGAATTTGATCCTGATGCAACCTTTGTGCAGCTTCCTCACCTAATCTATCTTCCTCCATCTGTCTTATGGACCTCTTCCTAGAAGGAATATCTGCTTCAATAACCTTAGCTTTACCCTTGTCCAAAGAAGAAGGTCTATCAGCAGGAGTAGAAGCAGCAGAAACATCAGTAGCAGTATCAGCAAAAATAACATGTGCATGATCAGCAATATGTGCATCCTGATCAGCAGGTGCAATTTTATCAGCTGAATGAGAAGGTTCAGGAACATGAGCATCACCAATCTGAAGACTTGTTGGATGAGGCTGATGAGAACCAAGCAGTCCATCCTTGTGAAGTCTGGTCTTAATCAAGTTGTATTGGTGAATCAGCTGATCATCTGATAAGGACCAGACCTGAGTCTTCGTCCATGGTTGATTGTACACTGCACTACTCTGATTCTTCAAAAATTCTCTAATCATCTGCTTTTGTTGTGCTTGGGTAGGAGGTTTATCCCTCTTTGCTTTGGCTATCCTCTCAGCATCAGCTTTCCTTCTGAGTTTCATGAGCTCAACCATTCTAGGAGCCCAATATGCATCCAATCAGCTTCATCAAAATTTGGAACTGTAGCATCCGATTCTCTTTGTCTTGTAAGAGGCAAAGTAGAAACATACTTGCGTGTAGCAGAGTGGATCTCTGAGTCATATTTAGCTTGTAATGCCTTAGCCAAATCTGAACTTTTCTTCTTATCTGCACATTCCTTCAAAAGTCTTTCTTGCTCAAGCTTTTCTTGTTCTGAGACAAGATCATCATCAAAAACTTCAGGAATGTCAGCAGAATCATCCTGAGGAATGGCTAACTCCTCCAGAGGATCAGTAGTTAAATCTTGAACAGCTGAATCAGTAGTAGTATCAGCAGATCCTCTGGTATAGGGAGTTGCAGATGTGTCTTCATCATTTGTATGCTCTGGAACAGATGGATCAATGCTAGGTGAAACCACATACTCTTTACCAGCAACAAAGAAAGTATCCACTGATGTGTGAACCCCAACAGTGACCTTCTCAGCAGCAACATCACCCATATCAACATTGACCAACTCAGCACCAACAATGACCTTCTCAGCAGAAATATCACTCATAGCAACATTAGTAGAATGAGCTTCAGTCAGATCATCACTAGGTGTAATACTTCCAATAACAGCAGGTTCATTAAGAGACATCCCTGAGTTAGCAATCACATTCTGATCTTCAACAGAAACTATTGATCTCTTTCCAATATAAGATCTTGGATGCCTTCTTTGATACTTAATAGGTCCCTGAGGCTTAAGTGGTTTAGCAAAAGTAGATGCAGGTGGAGGTGGTGGCTAAGCCAGAGTCACATCAGCCAAGACATGAAGAGACTCAAACTGCACATCTTCCTGCTCATCTTCTGAGTCAATGACCACTTTCCTCTGTTTCTTTTGACCTAGTTTCCTTTCCAAATCCTGAACCTTTGCAGTGAGCATATCTATCTGACTATAAAACCTTAATAGGTATTGTATTGATGTTATTGTGATTGTGTATTGTACATTAGATAGTGTATGTATATATACTAATACTATTGCTTGGAGACCAAGCAACTGCCATCTATACAATTGGACCGACCCATGTAATCTAGTTTGGCCTAATACGCCCCCTCAAGCTAAGGGCGGACAACGACCTGTAGCTTGGATCTTAGAAAGAGAAATCTCGGAGTTGGTAGTGGCTTTGTAAAAATATCTGCAATCTGATCATGTGTAGATATGTGTTGAACCCGAAGATCTACTTGAGCAACCTTTACCTGAACAAAGTGGTAGTCTATTTCCACGTGCTTTGTACGCGCATGGAAGATAGGATTAGCTGACAAGTATGTTGCACCAAGATTGTCACACCATAGTATAGGCGTTGAAGATGAACGTATGCCAAGCTCATGAAGAAGAGCTTGAAGCCATGTGAGCTCAGCAACTGTGTCAGTAAGAGCTTTACATTCAGCTTCTGTAGAGGAACGTGAAACCGTACGTTGCTTACGAGCGGTCCAAGATATAAGGTTGGAACCAAGATATATAGCAAATCCCCCCATGGACCGTCGATCATCTGAATCCCCAGCCCAATCAGCATCTGAGAAAGCTTCAAGATAAGTATTGGGACTACCTTTCCATAGGACATTAGTAAAAGCTTGAAGGGTAGAACCAGAAGAACGACGTATGAGCATACCATATTTAACTGTGCCATGAAGATAACGTAAAATCCGTTTAATGGCAGACCAATGATTCTCGGTTGGAGCATGCATGTATTGACATACCTTGTTAACAACAAAGGCTATGTCAGGCCGAGATAGGGTAACATATTGTAAAGCACCCACTACCTGCCGATATTTACTTGGATCAGAGAAAGCATCACTATCATCTAGACTTAGTGAGCTCGAGGCAACCATGGGAGAAGACATGGGATTGCAGCTAGAAAGACCAGCCTTTTGTAATAGCTCCAAAATATACTTCTTTTGAGAAAGCATAATACCAGACCCATGAGGAACAATTTCAATACCCAAGAAGTAGTTAAGTGGCCCAAGATCTTTTAATTCAAAAGCTGATCCAAGTTGGCAAATTATATTGTCGATAGTGCCCCTGTCATTACCTGTAACGATGATATCATCCACATATACCAGAATGTACAAAAGTGTCTGCTCACGCGAATAAATAAACAAAGATGGATCCATTTTGGAGCCTTTAAATCCAAGATCAGAGAGAGCCTTGGAGAGTCGCTCAAACCAAGCACGCGGGGCCTGCTTTAAGCCATAAAGAGACTTATGAAGCAAACATACATGATTTGGTCGTTGTGGATCAATAAAACCTGGGGGTTGCTTCATATAAACCTTCTCCTTGAGATTGCCATGAAGAAATGCATTTTGAACATCTAATTGGCATAGCGGCCAGTTGTTAGTAACCGCAAGTGACAAAACAGCTCGGATAGTTGTCGACTTAACAACCGGGCTAAAGGTCTCATGAAAATCAATACCTGGTTGTTGCCAAAAACGTTTGGCAACGAATCTCGCTTTGTAGCGAGTGATAGCACCATTTTTGTCTCGTTTTAACCTGTAAACCCACTAGCCATCAACAACATTGGTGTTAGAAGCACAAGGTACTAAAGAAAACGTTTCGTTTTTTACTAGAGCATCATACTCTTCTTTCATAGCTTGACGCCACTCTGGAGACTTGTTGGCAATGGTAAACGAGGTTGGTTCAGTGATGGTAGTGGGGAAGACGGCAACATGGTTTGTGGAAGGATTGTAAGGAACCCGTTGTTTGAGATTTTAACGAAGATTAGAGGGACGTTGGCGAGGTACAGGAGGCAGTGGCGGTGGTGGGGTTGGTATCGATGTAGCCGAGACAGGAGATGGTTGGCCAGTAGAAGGCTCGGGAGAAGTTGGAGAAGTTGGACTCAATTGTGAAATTGACGGAGATGATATTGGTGAACGTGGCGAATTTGGACTTGGATGGTCTGTAGTAGGAATTACATAAGGTGATTCTGAGGAGTAATAGGGAGATGTTTTTTAAGGGGGTGGGGAAGTTGTTTTAGGGGTATTGAAAGGAAATTGTTCTTCATTAAAACGAACATGCCGAGCTATATAAAGACGCTCGGTTTGGCCTAATACTGACCACCCAAATTAGCTTTAGTTTCTTTGAGTTATTTCTCCGAATCATCAACCTTCTTTACATACCTGTCAAGAAAAGTACACATGGAGGTGAGAGTAACAGGACCTTCAGCTCCACCAACAGGGATATCTGTGGTATTGGGAGCATCATTGGTCCTGACAGGAGAATCATAAAATCCTGCATTTAAATCCTCATACCCTTCAGAAATAGGTCTTAATGGACTTGGTGTGTCAAGTCTTGTTATCTGTGGAGATTGTACAGGTTGGTTAGGGCCAAAATCCTCAGTTGCCACATGCTCGGTAGGAGCAGCAACACCTGAAGAGGGTATAGGTGTGGGAGGCCTTGGTGTAGATGGTCTTGGAGATGGTGGTGGTTAGGTATCAGCAGTAACTGATGCACTTGCATTAGGAGCAACTTTAGGACCCTCAGGAGAATCCACTGGTGCATGAGCTAGATCCTGACCACCAGCAGCTGCATCAGCAGCTGCATTGCCAGCAGGCAATATAGCAGGTAGTAAAGGCCTATGGTCTCCATTGTAGTTGGTTTTCATAGAGGCAAATAGCTTGCTAGATAACCCCTTAACAGGCATATGGGTAGTGTCATTAGTCTGAATACCTAAAATTATTTGAAGAAACCTAGGATACATTAAAAATTTAAGTTTGGTATCCTTAACATTTTTAAGCATTTCATCAAAGGTGTACTTAGAGAAATTAAAAGTTCTCCCCTGAGATAAACACACAATGGCAAGAGCAGTGTCTGTAGAGAATTGATCCCATCCTCCTGACTTGGAGCTCATACACTGAAGCAGAGTGTGTGTCAAGAATCTCCATTTAGGGCAAAACTGATTCTTGTACCAGACCTTCCCATCTCCACCATATCCAGCAGCCCGAAGACCTGCAAGTATCTCCTCCTTAGGTAACTCATGCTCCCCACCATCATCATCCAACTGTAATTGAGTCCTAACCAATGACTCAGTAAGTACACATTCTTCCCCATCAATGGTAGCCACAATTTCCGTTGGTCTTTCTTCAGCAGACCTTATGCGAGCAGTTCCCCAGAATTGTTTGACCAAAGATTCATGTATTATGACAGGGTGTGTTAAAGCAAAATGAATCTTTGATCTTTGGAGAAATTCCATCATCTGTACATAGTGACCATCTCCTTTACCACGACTTAAGAAAGCTTGTTTGTTATGATCACCTTTGAATAATAGTTCTGCCATTGATTGATAAGAGATAGTGGGTTTTGAATGCCGAGAGATTTTGAAATGGTTTTTGAGTTTTATAAGGAGAGGGAATCAGTTATTTGTGAGTGGGATTTGCACGTCTAGGTTAATTGAAGTAAGTTTTCAAACGTGGAGTATAATTGGCAAGAATTGTGGAAACAATCTTTGACCAATATTTGACTTTTATAAAATCCCAAATAAAACTGACTCGTCAGCAGAAACCAAGTCAAACAGCAGGAATCAGTGGGTCAATCAGCAGAAACCTATGTAATGTTGACTACGGTCAACCACTCCTTCCATCAGCAGCAACCACATGGTCAAACAGCAGAAACACGTCATCAGTGGTAACCATTATGCAGTAAAAATCCCTTTAGTCAAACTTTCTTTCTTAATAACGTGTAAACCGCCTTGCATTAATGGCAATAACTACACATGGTTTACTTTGACTAATAAATACTGGGTAAAAATCCCCAAATTACACCAATCAACTTCACAATCCAAATCCCTAATCACATAACCACCAATCAAGAAACAACCATGTCATCCAATCCAAGCATTATTAACATTTCTTCTGATTCATCTGATTCTTCTGAATCATTAACATCTCCACCTGTAAACGAACTGAACGTTCAATGAACATTTCATGAACCGTTCGGTAAAAAGTTCGTTTATGTCCGTTTATTTATTAAATGAACGAACATGAATAATATTTTACGTTCGTTTAGTTAAATAAACAAACATAAACAAAAGTCGCGTTCGTTCATCTTATGTTCGCGAACGTCCGATTATGCGTTCATTAACGTTCGTTTATGTTCATATATTTATTTATGTTCGTATATCATATCTTTTTATTGTATAATTAAAAAATTGGTTTGTTTAAACAAAACAACACTTATAAAATAATATATTGTGCATAATTTAATAAAGAGTATGTTGGTTTGTCTATTTTCATTTATGTTTGATCGTTTATGTTCGTTTAACGTTCGTTTAGTGTCTTAATGAACGAACATGAACAACTCATTTTATTAATAAACGAACATGAACAAGAAAATTTGTCCGTTTAAACGTTCATGTTCATTTATTTGTCCAGTTAAAATTAAATGAACGAACATGAACAAGGCTCCGTTCATGTTCGTCCGGTTCGTTTACAGCCCTACCACCACCATTAAGATTACCAACCATCCCAAGAGGTCTGACCAAAGAACAGGCCAAGAAGAAGAAACACGATGTGAATCCTCCAAGTCCCTCACCATCAGAGGACCCTGCAAACGTTCCTTCTGATTTGGATGATTCGGATGCTGCAAGAGAACTAGAGAAAAGGTGGAATGCACTAGAGAGGGGTGAAGCAAGCAGAGCCCCCAATCCTTCATTATCCTCTGAGTCTTTAGAAGATCCCAATCCATGGATCCCATATCAACCACCACCCCGTGAACTTGTGTCTCCCTTCATTTGGACCTCATGATGCGTGGGAATCGCACCTTGCTTTACCTCTCGAGGGATCTCGAGAAGCTTACAACCCCCACCAGGCAGTGTACCTGATCATTGTAGTATAGTATAGTGACAAGTACCGGGGGATTGATCGTTCAGCTTAGGAATAGTGTCGCTAGGATTAGAAAACCTAATTAATAGTTCTAAAGGTGAGAGATGATTATTTTTGTATTTTTATATTTTTATAAAAGCAAGTAAAATCTCGGGTTTTGGAAGAGTGGGCGGAATTAGTTGCTATTCAACTAACCCAAAACTAAGATGCAATCAAAATAAAATACTAAAAATGAAAATAAACTAATTATACTAAGGTTGTGAGCAGTAATTGGAGAAATTGTGTTTACTTAGACTTCACTACTCCCTAGATATCTTTTACACGTTAATTACTTGTTACACTTGTATGGATGACGGATTGTATTCCTTAATACCATTCGTGGGGTGGCATACATAACTCCCCAACTCTATGAGCTCTTATCTCCTCCTACACCATGACCCAGCACAACTATAGGGATTGTAAACAGTGGCTCATGCATTAAATACAACCAATAAAGACCTAGTACGCCTCGGTTCATGTTTCTTAAGACGTTCAAGCATGTTACCATTTGGAGATCTGCCAGTTTTCTTAAGCCTAACATATAATATCATTCATCCAAAACAAGAATAGACAAGTAATCAACACATAATCAACATCTAGGTTTCATTAGATCCAAGCAAACACAAAAGAGATCTAGCCTAGCATAGTAGAATTGAGACAAGAACAAGATATAAACAACCAACACATAGACATATTGATTGAATTAGAAGAACACTTATCTCAATTACAATGTAAGGTCTCAAGGGTTTGGAACCCTTGAAAAACCTGTAAAAGACACACCAAAATCGTCTTTAGGGTTTCACCAAAACTTCTCTCTTTTTAATGAAAAAACTAGAAAAGTATATATAGGAAAAGTAGGCTGACGGCGTCAAGAGTTACTTGTGACGCCGTCACCTCGCCGCCATATACTTCCTCGGACGGCCTTGATCTACTTATGACGGCCTATGTGACGCCGTCACCGACCACGGTATTTTATTCTTGCCACTTTGACGCCGTCATGAAGGCGTTTGACGCCGTCACCACCTACGGTCTTTTAATCTTCATGTCTGACGCCGTCATGATATTACTCTTGACGCCGTCACCTTGTATCTTCAGCATGGAAATTTGGTACTTTGCCGTTTTCTTCACTTTTATGCTCCAAAATGGCTTCTTTTCCAGAATTCACTCTCCAAACACCTAAAATCACAAAAGGAACGATTTAGGGCAATATTTGATCAAATAAATTCGGATTCGGGCTTAAATGACCCCCTAAAAACGGATCATTTTTCGCCTCATCATATACCCTTACACTTGAGATTTGCTTGTCCTCAAGCAAATGCGCTTTTATTCTACTCGAAAGACAAGTTAGGGGTCATTTAACACTAATATAAAAGTAATTACAACAAATAATCGTTCCACTAAAGACCAATAGACAAGCACGGAGGTCATACACAAGCACCTCACAAATAGTGTTTAGATACTCACATCTCTCAGGTGTAATAAAGTAATATAACATTACGGAAATGGAAGATATCTCTCACTACCTGTCATAGCAAAATAGATTACCATAGGCTTGGGAAAGGATCAAACCTCCACCACAAGGCGTAAGCACCTAGGATAAACTATCAAAGAGGTCTTTTAAAGGGTTGTAACGTTAGGTATAGGGATATGAATTACACGGTTTTGTTGGATAAAGGAAATTTTACTGGTGGCGAGTTAACAATCTTGGTCAATTACATGTACAAGATGGCGTTGCTAAGCCAAGACTAGACTCGACTTAAGCTAATAAATGAAAAATAACAAAAACATAAAATAAACATAGAATAAAAACGGGATGGTAGTCCGTATGTTTTTTCTTTTTTCTTTTTTTTTCTTTTTCTTAGTTTTTTCGATTTTTTATTTTTTTTATTTTATTTTTTTATTTTTTTTATACACTCTTACCCTACCATCCAAAATAATATATCATAGGGGATGAGAATTCCCCTTACATTTGAATCTTTACATACTTTACAATAAACTATTCTAATGACTCGATTTAAGAAAATCAAAACACTTGAAGCACTTTTAAGATTAATGTACATATGGGGGTAATATATTATGTTCTTCCCCATTACTCCATAAAATAAGTACTTACCCATGAGTCCCAATAATCCCAAAACAATATGTACAATGATATGACTCGACTTAGCAACCATGTAATCAATTAGAAAGTTAACTTAGGGTTTAACAAATAACAATAATGCACTAAAAATGAGCGCATACACGGAAGGCTAAGGCGATTTGGGTGTACATTTAAGTGGGGTGTAACAAATTCTTCCTTTAAGTAAGATGCTTAAAGTTAGAAACGAAAAGATAGGCTCGGAGGGGTGTACTAGGGGTTTCGTGTACTAAAAATGAGTACAACGCTAAGGGTGTGGGAAAAATTAGTTGACTTAACTAGCCAAGTAATATGACTTAAATGGTCAAGTAATTATGATACGGGTTTAACACAAGGGTGATCCTAATGCCTCTTATCATGTAGTAAATCCTACCACACGAATGTAGTCTCACTCGCGGTCTCGGGATGCATCACTAACGCAAGTTCTAGAATCTAAATACTACCGGTACACTCATAAGCACTAATAGTAAATGCTTTTCCTATCAAATCTAAAGGCGAACCTCACATTTTGGGTGGAAAATTTTTCTGAATATACGGTTATGTGCTAGTCATACAATCTCATATCCATGAGACGCTTGCTATGGCTAAAGTTTCACTCCTAAATGTTGTAAAAAATTTTAAATTTGGCGCTAAAATTACACTAACAAGTATTTCTCATAGTTTTATTACACATCTACTATCAAACAAAACAAACTCAAGCGAAAATGCATATGTAAGGTATCATCTTTTTACCCTCCCCTTACACTTAGGATGAACATTGTCCCCAATGTTCAAGTAAAGAATGTAAAAGTTAAGAGGTAAAGAGAATGAAATCAAATACTCCCCTGATTCGCTCGGTATGGATTATAGGTTGGCCAGGTTAAATCTTCCTCCAAGAAAACGAACAATCAAAGCTTCCCTTCCAGAATATAAATCATCTTCTTGTCATAAATAACCTGTAAATCCTGACAACAATAGACAAGGCAACCTCGCGTAAAATCGGCGGCATCCTATATAAGTTACTAAATCCTAGAAAACAAAGTAAGATATAATGCTTGTGGAATGAAGTTTGCAGATTTCCTGGAGATTATAAAACTTAATAATTCACAAAAACCATAAGACTCCGTTAGAAAAACAAAACCGGTAAAATTTCCAGATTTTAACTCCTGACGCCGTCAAGAGCAATACTCTGACGCCGTCAGAATGGACCTGCAGAAATTCTTATGTTAAGTTTCCGGAAAATTTCTGGAAAAACTTTGTCCTACTTCCTGGAAAATCCTGCAAAACTTCATTATGACTCAATACAAGCATTTGACTCTAACAAATACGAATATACATGTTCATTAAATATTGTGGAGAATCATGATCGGTTTGTTTCTTAAAAACATATTTGGGGTTTCCCCTTACACTTATCTTTTGCAAAAATACCTTTAGGTTGAAGTAAAGACTAGGCCAAACAACATAATAAAGTATTTCCACATTTTAGTTGAGAAACATGATTAACCAACAATAAAAATAAAACATGCATACGGAAACAAATAACAATCAAACAAATAAAATCACACAAAACATGGGTTGCCTCCCAAGAAGCGCTTTTCTTTATTTACGAGTCTTGTAGCTAGACTCAAAGTCATGG
This sequence comes from Artemisia argyi, assembly GCA_030686995.1. NCBI lineage: Eukaryota > Viridiplantae > Streptophyta > Magnoliopsida > Asterales > Asteraceae > Artemisia > Artemisia argyi. The sequence continues at coordinate 188,465,665 of CM060677.1, forward strand.
GTTACTACGTGATTCGGGTGAGTTCCTCGTTGAGGACATCTTTGGGATCAAACTTAGGTTTCAACTTTCTATCGGTTTCCTTAGTATGGTATGACCTTTCAAACTTTTCTCCAACCGGATCATACAAGGTCATTCTAATATGCCATGACCCGTCACCTTCTTTAGGTAGCTTATCCCACCTCCATTTACACTTATCTCCCTCTCTTTTCCATTTATTCCTTTCTATGTTGATGGGCATTACGCTTAATAACTCAATCATCTTCCTAAAGACTAAGGGGTCCTCAAAGGGGTCTAGCTCCTCATCTCTAGCTATGAGTTGTTCTACCGAATGGGTCTTTTCAACAAAGTCCTTCTCTAGATAGAATGGGCATTGAGGTCCTATAAAGTTCCTTTCTATCCAAGGCCCAAATCTAGATGGTCTCCTATTCATCTCTACCCAATACGGTGTTGGTTCCTCATCACAATCATAACTATGCTTCTTAACATCATACACCGACCAAGTATCGCCTTCACCTACTGTTATCTTTGATTCCTTGCAATCTATCATGGCACTAGCAGTTGCTAAAAATCCTCTTCCTACCAATAATGGGCATGTAGTGTCACTAACCATGTCTAGGACGTGAAAATCCGCTAAAATAGTTAACTTCCCTACGTGAACAACTACATCCTTAATCATTCCAACCGGGTGTACAATACTTCCATCCGATAGACCTATCAATACCTCCGTTTCCTCTAACTTTCCTAGCTTAAGAGTGGTGAATAAGGATAAGGGAATCAAGTTGAGGCTTGACCCTAAGTTGGCTAATGTGTCGAAAGCTTCGGATCTTCCTATCTTACAAGGCAAAACAAATATACCCGGGTCATCAAGCTTTTTAGATAACTTATTTTGAACGAAGGCGGTTCCATTTTTGCCTAGCTTACACTTCTCATACTTTTCTAGGAGGGCACTATAGTAGGGAGCACGCGCTAAGACATCAATGACGGGGCGTTCTAGGTGAAGTTCTTTGAATTCATCGTCAAGGTCTTGCGTAAGAGGTGTTTCAACAATGCTTTTGACCGGTTCTATAATGGGTGTTTTATTTGATTGGTCCTTTTGGGGAACTTGGTTTTGTTTGAAACACGTGCTCGTTGATTTGACCGAATAATATTGTGGACACGAAGCGGGTGACGAAACGGATGATATGGGATTAACGGTTAGTTTCGGATTCTTGATCGTGTTACTTGGGAGTGCTCCCATTTCTCGGTCATTGAGAACTTTCAACAATGTGTCAATTCTAGTGGTCATCTCGCTTTGCTTTTGTTTGAAATCGGCTTCAAACTTGGATATGCGAGCTTCTTGAGACGCCATGAATTTCGACATCAATCCTTCAAGATTGTTGGTACTACCATAGTTGTTAGAAGGATTGTTGTTGAAGGTACGGTTGGATGGTGGACCGTTTGATTGGTAACGATTAGGCGGATTGGAAGAATTGGGTTGATTTTGCTTCCACCTAAGGTTTGGGTGATTTTTCCATGAGGGGTTGTATGAATCACCGTATGTGTTTGGCTCGGGCTTGAAAGTGTACCACTTATCTCCCGCTTTGTCGGTACGCGTGGATGCGTAGTCCGCAAAAGCTGTTCCGGGGAGTTCCACACAATCATGAGTGTCATGGGGACCACTACATAATTCGCATGAAGAAGTGATTTTGTTCACTTGGCTTGAATGTTTCGGAGCTTCGTAAGATTTCATGAGAAACTTGACTTGGTCCTCAAGTTCCATGATCCTACGGTCGGGAGTGCTTGAATTGTTCGAAGGCAAAGATATTGCCTTGACCGTTTTGTTCAAATCACGGGGATCATTCCAACTTTCATTGTCATAGAGAGCAAGATCTTCTATGAGTTCCCATGATTGTTCCGCACTAAGATCACGTAGCTTACCACCGGCCGATTGGTCAATGGTTCGCCTCGTGGAGATGTCGATATGGTCATAGAAGATTTGGACTTGGAGCCAAAGATCTATGCGATGATGAGGGACTTTTTGGAGTAAGTCCTTGAAACGAGTCCATGGTTCATAAAGAGATTCATTTTGACGTTGTTGGAACATCAAGATGTCATTCCTAAGCTTAGTAGTTCTCCCCGGTGGGAAAAATTGAGCAAGGAAACGAGTGGTGAGATCATCCCATGTGGTGATGGATCCCGCGAGTAAACGCTCAAGCCATTGACTAGCTTGATCCCGTAGAGAGAATTGGAATAGGCGTAAACGGGTAGTCTCTCTAGTTTCAACACCTAGGTCTATGGAATCTACGATTTTGAGGAAGTCCTTAAGGTGTTGGTTTGGATCTTCGGAACGAAGTCCATGGAATGCACATCCGCTTTGCACCAACCGGATGGTGTCGGATCGCAAGGGGGTCACATTGTCTCCGGTGAGCTCAATGGTGTTTCGGTAGCCTTGGTGGCTAGGTCGGGAATACTCTCCTAAGGTTCGGGGCCTAAGGGGTTCTAATGGTGGGTTTTGTTGTGGTGGGATGATGGGTTCAAAGATGTTACCACCTTCCATGATGTCGGATGGTAAAGAGTTACGAACAAAGGCACGAAGAAATAAGATAGACTAAAGAAGACCTAAAAATAAAAATAAAAATCTTACTAGAAAGGAATCTAGCAAGTAGACCTAATAAAAAGAAATCCTAACCTAGACAATAACTATTCCCCGGGCTGCGGCGCCAAAAACTTGATGCGTGGGAATCGCACCTTGCTTTACCTCTCGAGGGATCTCGAGAAGCTTACAACCCCCACCAGGCAGTGTACCTAATCGTTGTAGTATAGTATAGTGACAAGTACCGGGGGATTGATCGTTCAGCTTAGGAATAGTGTCGCTAGGATTAGAAAACCTAATTAATAGTTCTAAAGGTGAGAGATGATTATTTTTGTATTTTTATATTTTTATAAAAGCAAGTAAAATCTCGGGTTTTGGAAGAGTGGGCGGAATTAGTTGCTATTCAACTAACCCAAAACTAAGATGCAATCAAAATAAAATACTAAAAATGAAAATAAACTAATTATACTAAGGTTGTGAGCAGTAATTGGAGAAATTGTGTTTACTTAGACTTCACTACTCCCTAGATATCTTTTACACGTTAATTACTTGTTACACTTGTATGGATGACGGATTGTATTCCTTAATACCATTCATGGGGTGGCATACATAACTCCCCAACTCTATGAGCTCTTATCTCCTCCTACACCATGACCCAGCACAACTATAGGGATTGTAAACAGTGGCTCATGCATTAAATACAACCAATAAAGACCTAGTACGCCTCGGTTCATGTTTCTTAAGACGTTCAAGCATGTTACCATTTGGAGATCTGCCAGTTTTCTTAAGCCTAACATATAATATCATTCATCCAAAACAAGAATAGACAAGTAATCAACACATAATCAACATCTAGGTTTCATTAGATCCAAGCAAACACAAAAGAGATCTAGCCTAGCATAGTAGAATTGAGACAAGAACAAGATATAAACAACCAACACATAGACATATTGATTGAATTGGAAGAACACTTATCTCAATTACAATGCAAGGTCTCAAGGGTTTGGAACCCTTGAAAAACCTGTAAAAGACACACCAAAATCGTCTTTAGGGTTTCACCAAAACTTCTCTCTTTTTAATGAAAAAACTAGAAAAGTATATATAGGAAAAGTAGGCTGACGGCGTCAAGAGTTACTTGTGACGCCGTCACCTCGCCGCCATATACTTCCTCGGACGGCCTTGATCTACTTATGACGGCCTATGTGACGCCGTCACCGACCACGGTATTTTATTCTTGCCACTTTGACGCCGTCATGAAGGCGTTTGACGCCGTCACCACCTACGGTCTTTTAATCTTCATGTCTGACGCCGTCATGATATTACTCTTGACGCCGTCACCTTGTATCTTCAGCATGGAAATTTGGTACTTTGCCGTTTTCTTCACTTTTATGCTCCAAAAACGTCCAAAATGGCTTCTTTTCCAGAATTCACTCTCCAAACACCTAAAATCACAAAAGGAACGATTTAGGGCAATATTTGATCAAATAAATTCGGATTCGGGCTTAAATGACCCCCTAAAAACGGATCATTTTTCGCCTCATCACCTCATCTGATGAAGAAGACGATGATGAACTTTACCAGCCTCCCTCTACACCGGAGAGACCCCAATCCTCCTGTCCAAGACGACCATCAAGACCAAGAAGGTCAAATCCACCTCTTCCAAGGGCAAGGGAAGTGGTGATAGGATTGTCGTGTCCCCAACAGCAGGAAATCTTCACCAGGAACAAAGGCAAGGAGAAGATTGCTGATGTGAAGGGCAAGGATAAAGGGAAAGTAGAATAGTGGGGTTAGGGTTGATAGGCTAGGTTTTGGGATTTTTTTGCTTATTTATACCTTGTAATCATCATTCTGCTTGTACTTTGGATGCTTATGAATAAAAACTTTGTAGCTTTTGTTTCACTTGATTGTCTTACTAATGATGAATATACATTCCACTGATGTAAACAAACTTGGTAGGACTATCAGCAGGAACACAAATAAAATATCATTTATGATCAGCTTGTATCATCAGCAGCAATTGGTCAAATCTTAGTAGAATTCATCCGTAGAATCCTTTTTATAGTCAACTTGCAAAATTAGTAATTAGCACAGACTCAACTACCTCTCATTAAGTGACATTAACTCTCATTAAACTTCAACTCAGTTCTATATAATGAGGCCTTCAAGTCACAAGCTACCCAAATCAATTACACACTAACACCACCCACACCAAAAGTTTTCCAATTACTCCAATCATGAAGCCTAAAACAAATGTCATTGAAATTTCCTCAGACTCGTCTTCTTATACCTTTGATATTCCCCAAATCAAAAGATCATACTACTATATTGGTGAGGGACCTTCTGAGGTCTACCTATCTCCTTCCTCAGCAGAAGAAACAGAGGAAGCTTTGAATCCAACTCCCCTAGCAGTTTACTCCCAGACTTCACTCCAGTCACTGAGTTCCTCACCAGTGAAATGGAAAGGGTTTGTGTTGATATGAGGAAGATCTTAGTTCCTGTGGAGCCTCAATCTTCCCAAAGGTACAAGGGTCCACTCAAGGTTGTCCTTGGGCTTGCTGCTCCTAAACTATGGGACAAATCTATGCAGTCCAGAGGGGTCCACAAGAGGATGCCTGACCCCAAGGACTTGGGAAAGGGGAAGAGGAAGATGGAGTAGGAGTTTGGGTAGATGTAGGTTGTGGTGTTGTTGTCTTTTGAGGTTCCTAGTTGTTAGGTTGTTTGGTTGTTTGTTGATCTCCCTTGTAATCCTGAATCATGTTTGGTTGTTTGCTGATGTAATCCTGAATCTTGTTAATGAATAAACTTTTACATTTTCTCTTAACTCTTATTCTACTGATATGTGATGTATGGATCTTTGTTCATTAGTAGAAACAGGAACCTGCAAACCAAACACTAAAACAGAACACAGAAGACAAACTTATACATACTTGTTAGTCTAATTAGAAATAAACCTGCAAAACAAAGTTAGTAAACATAATAATATACAAACTTTACAACATCAATTAAAATCCTCCCCAAAGGTATATGCCTCCCCTCAGGCTTATGCCTCCCCTCAAACATAGCATTCAAGGGTTAACCATCCCAATGTGGACAACTAAGTGGTTAAACCTAGGTCCATCTAAAGCCTTTGTTAATAAATCAGCCACATTATCATCAGTATGAATTTTAAGCACCTGTATTAAATGTTTCTCATTTGCATCTCTAATAAAATGGTGCCTAATTTCAATATGTTTAGTTCTTTGATGAAAGACTGGATTTTTAACAATTGAAATGGTACTTTGATTATCAATATAGATTTTAGTGTCATGAAGTTAAACCCATAATCCAGCTTTTGATTTTGAATCCAAAGTACCTGACCACAACAGTTAGCAGCAGCAACATATTCTGCTTCAGTAGAGGAGGTGGCTACAATGGTTTCTTTCTTGCACTGCCAAGAAATTAGCCTTCTGCCAAAAAAATTGACAACCTCCTGTTGTGGATTTCCTGTCCAAATTAGCTCCAGCATAGTCACTATCACTGTATAGTCGAAAATATTATGAATACAATGTTGCTATACAGGAATTGGCTCCCAATGGGTCATCCATGGATGCTCATATAGACCAAGTAGGTTGGATTATAAGTATTGTATGCCAAAAGTTTAGTTTTATCCTTACCTCGCAACTATAACCCAATGTCCCAAATTATTAAAACTAGGTTAATTTTGAGTAATTTTTTTCACTGTGTGGATCGATGTGGGCACAACCAAAGTAGAGTATGTGTCGAATTGGATTATTTAGAACTTTTTGCTTAGTTCAAAATGGGTCGATGTGGGCAGCGTGCAAAAAAATTTATATTCAAATCGAATTAGTTTTTAGGACAACGTTATGAGTTCATATTTCACTTCATATATTGATATTCGTATCAACTCAACTATGTTTAAATTTAAAATTATCAATTCAATAAAACAGGTACATGTATCATTATAGCTTCAATATTAAAGAAAATACAAATTTCAAAATAAAATTTAAACATTAATATAATTTTACAACAGATAAAACAAAACACAAGAAAAAAAATTCTTACAGAAATCATATAAGCATCCTGTCACCCAAACATAGTTTCTTACAGTAAAATTAATGCATTTTTTTTAACAAACAGTCAAATACCATCAAAACATAGTTTGTTACAATACAAAATGATTGACTCTTTAATAAATAGTTCTTTATAGTGAATGATAAAAGTAGACTGTAACAATAACCTTGAAGTTATAAACAAGATATTGTCTTGCGGATAGATGCGTTGTCTTTTGACTCAAAAGATATGATGACAAGATTTTTATTGACAAAAGTCCATGTTTTCTGTCACTTTTCAAAGGGGTAACAAGATTTTTATCAGCAAAATTTTTATTATGTACAAACTGTATCAGAAGGTGTAAAATCATGTAGTTAGAGATTCTAGTAAGATAACGTCACTCCCACCAATTCAAATTATGTAAGCCATAGATAGAGAATCGTAGAAGTGGAATGAGATGCTCATCGAGACCAACAAAGATAACAACATTTAAAACCGAAGTATAAATAAAATGGGGTGTATCATTTCACTGTGTCGGCCTTTTGGCGAAATAAATATAAAGATCGATTTTAATTATTGAGTTACAAGTGAGATTAAAAAGACTTCTTTTCAGTCTGTAGTTACAATGAAGCTACCCTTGAAATTGAACCTTGAAGACCTATAACAAACTAAATCCATAAACTTGGACACTACAATAGGCAAAATCCATGTAGTTGATAAAGAACCTCAATAAAATCGCAGTTGAATGTCAATAAATTCAATGTACCTTGCAAGTGTCACAAGCAAAAGAAACAGAAAAATAGAAACGAAGTGCATCACCAAATGATTCATGTGACACACACGATTAATTTTTGTTTACAAACTGCATCTTTGTTATCAATGTTATGTGTTACTACTATTTTGTTTTCCAATTTGTTCTGCAGATTCTTGAAACGAATGCACCAGCATCACCAAATGATTCATGTGACACATCCGATTATTCGTCTACTATTTTATATAGTTGGTGTTCCATATCTTTGCAGTCGCTACACATCATGTATGGATTACCTCACGTATCTCAAACCGAATCTACTGTTGGATATCCATATGCATGATCATGTGGAGATTTTGTATACTAGAATTCGCAATAAAGCCCTCATCCAGTATGCTTATCCATATTCATCTCTGGATATGAACATGATGGCGACCGTCTTCAAAACAACTGTGTCTGAGTTGCAGCAAGAAATTGAGACTTTAATTACAACCAAAATAAAATGATGTGCTTTAAAAATAATATAAAATGATGTGCTTTAAAAAGTCAAGTATCATGAGTCAAGATAGTACCTTTAGTTGGTTGGTTGTAATTAAAGTCTTAATTTCTTGCTGCAACACAGACACAGTTGTTTTGAAGAAATACGGTCATCATAATGTTCATCATCCTTCTCGTGGAATAGACCGCTACTTCAACTGGCCGACACCAATGTAAGTTCCGACAATGTATGAGTTGGTTGTGGTCGAAGAAGCGGTGGTTGCCTGAGTTGGGGGATAGTTCCCCTATGGGAATTTGGTGGGGATATTTTTTGTATGGTTAACCACGTTTGTCCAGCTGTTTCTTGCACATGTACCTGCATTCAGAAAAATAGTTTAAATAAAACAGTAAAAAAAGAACATATATAGTACATTTACTACTTGCAGATTCAAACCATACGTTATTTGCTTCAAAATTCATTTTTGATAATTAACATATGTAAATGAGATTTCACCTTGTTACTAAGATATTCAATCAATCTTTCTGCAGAAAATATTATGCGTGACAAATTGAAAAATACTTTCTGGCACTCATATCCATATGTATTAAAACCTCCTACAAGAAACTGTTGCTTCAAGAATCTGTAAGACAAATAAAAAAAAAAAAAAAAAAAAAAAAAAAAATTATTATGTGACATTTAACAATGACCACAAAGAACTGTCGGTAAACAAAAATTAAGCATACGAGTGGTATGAGTCTTTTCGTGTTGATCTACATTTCTTTGAAGACTTTCTGAGTCGTGAAAGGATTGGTATTAGTAGTGTCGTACAGCTTGTATCTAGAGGTGTGAAACTGTGTAGATGGAAATTTGTGGCGATTGGAGTCATTACAACTAAAAAGATACAAGTAAACATCATAATATAAAAATTTAGAATTGAAACAAGATTATCAAGACCAAGAACTCTCATAAAGAATTTTAGAAAAAGATGAAAAGTAGATGCAAACAAATATAACAATGTCGACTATAGAGAATGATGTATGTGTATATATAGATTGGATGTGCCGACCGTTAACCAACGGCATGAAATTTGAATTTCAGATATGAAGGGCGTTACTTTTTCTTTTGAGTGGTAATAATGACCGTTACTACTTTCATGAAATACTTTTTAAAAATCCTACCGTTACACAACGGTTCAGTAATTAGCAGTTTAGCACTAGTTTCAAAAGAGAATCGTTTCGCAAAATTCCAAACACAATATTCAAGTGTTAACATTCTACCAAGATTTGTAATCATAAGTTTGAAAGTTAGAAAAATGAACTTTTCAAACACCTAAATTGCTATAATTCAAAATTACACCTTTACGTTTTACCCTTCATTTCTAATGGCTTCATAATGTATCATAGTTGTCATGATGTCCTACAATATGAAATGAACTTTTTTTTTTTTGGTATTTTTTGTGTGTTTTCTGATCATTTTACCATTCGTTTTATTAACCCGGGAGGGGTAAAATGGTCATAAAATAAACAAAAATTACCAAAAATGTAAGTTTAGTACATAGAATCGCAAAAAAAAATTGTTCGATACATATAGAAGAAAATAATGAAAACTATGATACATTTAGAAGTCATTAGCCCTAATATTTATCATTCAAGACGAAAAGACACACCTAAAACAATTTAGCACATGATTTCCACGCGTTAAGTCGAAAATATTATGAATACAATGTTGCTATACAGGAATTGGCTCCCAATGGGTCATCCATGGATGCTCATATAGACCAAGTAGGTTGGATTATAATTATTGTATGCCAAAAGTTTAGTTTTATCCTTACCTCGCAACTATAACCCAAAGTCCCAAATTATTAAAACTGGGTCAATTTTGAGTAATTTTTTTTCACTGTGTGGGTTGATGTGGGCACAACCAAAGTAGAGTATGTGTCGAATTGGATCATTTAGAACTTTTTGCTTAGTTCAAAATGGGGCGATGTGGGCAGCGTGCAAAAAAAATTATATTCAAATCGAATTAATTTTTAGGACAACGTTATGAGTTCATATTTCACTTCATATATTGATATTCGTATCAACTCAACTATGTTTAAATTTAAAATTATCAATTCAATGAAACAAGTACATGTATCATTATAGCTTCAATGTTAAAGAAAATACAAATTTCAAAATAAAATTTAAACATTAATATATTTTTACAACAGATAAAAAATAAATAAATAAATAAATAAAAAATAAAAAATAAAAAATAAAAAATAAAAAAAAATAAAAAATCTTACAGAAATCATATAAGCATCCTGTCACCGAAACATAGTTTCTTACAGTAAAATTAATGCATTTTTTTATACAAACAGTCAAATACCATCAAAACATAGTTTGTTACAATACAAAATGATTGACTCTTTAATAAATAGTTCTTTACAGTGAATGATAAAAGTAGACTAACAATAACCTTGAAGTTATAAACAAGATATTGTCTTGCGGATAGATGCATGGAATAGGAGGTCTGAGGTGTTGTGTTTTGGCTCAAAAGATATGATGACAAGATTTTTATTGATAAAAGTCCATGTTTTCTATCACTTTTCAAAGGGGTAACACTGATTGATGATAATGGGAGTATGCATATATCAGCAAAATTTTTATTCTGTACAACTGTATCAGAAGGTGTAAAATCATGTAGTTAGAGATTCTAGTAAGATAATGTCACTCCCACCAATTCAAATTATGTAAGCCATAGATAGAGAAACGTAGAAGTGGAATGAGATGCTCATCGAGACCAACAAAGATAACAACATTTACTTCCGAAGTATAAATAAAATTGGATGTATCATTTCACTGTGTCGGCCTTTTGGCGAAATAAATATAAAGATCGATTTTAATTATTGAGTTACACGTGAGATTAAAAAGACTTCTTTCCAGTTTGTAGTTACAATGAAGCTACCCTTGAAATTGAACTGCCAATAAATTGAATGTACCTTTCAAGTCTCTCACAGGCATTATATATATACTAAACTTATGTACACAAGTTAAGGAACTGAAAAAGATAAATTAAGTGCATCACCAAATGATTCATGTGTCACATCTCACATACGATTATTTTCTGTTTACAAACTGCTATGTGTTATGTGTTACTACTATTTTGTCGTCCAATTTGTGCTGCAGATTCTTGAAACGTCTGCATCAGTATCTTGAAGGTCATTTTAGAGACAAATATGAAAAGTTGAAAACAATTGTCAGAAAATATTTGGCAACTGGGCGGGCATGATATTTTCAGTAGAAAAACTGATCAAAAAGCTTTGTAACAAGCTGACAATGTCATTTACATCTCTTTTTTTAATTTTTTTTTTTACTTCTGAATAGTATCTTACTCGTCAAATTGACTGAAGTTGTATCAGCTAGCTACTAGCCATTGCCAAAGGTAAGGTTCATTACGAGCTTCTTGACCAGTAAGGTGAAGATGGAATGAAAGCAATTGGGACATATGTAGATGAAATCTATTTTACAAAAGCAAAAACAGCTGGTAAAGCCAAGAATGCATTCTGGTTTGAATGAGAAGGTAGTTACATGCAGAATAAACATTCTCTCTGTTGGCCAACTGTACTGCACAGATTATATACTCATTTAGTTTAACAAATTTGTTTGAATGCACATACGTGTACAAGAAACATATGGACAAACATGGTTAACCATACAGAAAGTAGAAGTTAAATCCAAAAAAAGGTTGCTCCTCAGAAGTGCCGATAACAAAGTTTTAGGCCAAATTTACTTGTAAATGACTTCATAGATAGCAAAAAGAGGTAACACTCGTTGGTATTATGACACTGTGATTTAGAAGTTGGCCTAAAACTTATTATGGGCCATTCTCAGAAACAACCTTTTTTCAAATCCAAAATCTACTTTCTGTATGGTTAAGCATGTCTGTCCATGTGTTTCTGCGACATGTACCTGCTTTTAAACAAATTTGTTAAATACAACGAGAATATAATCTTTACTTACACGTTCAAAGCGGAATATGTTCTTGGCTTTGGCAATTGTTTTTTCATTTGCATTATAAACTTCATCTATAAATGTCACAGGTGCTTTTATTCTTGCATTCACAAACCAGTAAAGAAGCTAGTAAAGAGCTTTACCTTTGGCAATGGTTGGTAAGCTGATACAACATCAAAATCAATAATAGTATTCAAAGCTAGGAAAATCATTTAAACAAAGAGATATAAATGTTAACTTCACCTTGTTACAAAGCTTTTCGGTCTGTCTTTCTGCAGAAAATATTAGGCCCGACCAGTTACCAACTATATCCTGTCAATTATTTTCAGAATCATCGTAAAGATGACCTTCAAGATACTAATGGAATTGTTTTCATAATCTGCAACACTAATAAAAAAAAGAATGTAAGTATGTAAAATTTAACAAAGACCACAAAGAAGCAGTTCATAAACGGAAATTAAGCCTAATAGCATAAGAATCATTAGGTTATGCATACTCCTTTTCTCTTTCCCGGTTTCTTTGGCATGTTGCTGTCTAGTACTGCCAGTGAAAGGATTGCTGTTAGCAAAGTCTTCGTACAACTTGTATTTGGAGGCTTGAAACTGTGTAGATGGAAATTTGTGGCGATTGTCGCCATTCCAATTGAAAAGATATAAGTAAGAAAATGAAAATTAGACTTATAGACGGCAAACAAATAAAGCAAAATGTTGACTGCAGAACTGTGAAAGATATAAAAGGTGTAATTTTGTAGAAGAGGATGTGATGCTATGAAAATGATGTATCTCTATTTATAGATCGGATTTATGACCGTTACCCTACGGTATTAATTTGATGTTTAAATAAGAAGACCGTTACCCAACGGCATTGTTAATTTGAATTTTGAATATGAAGACCGTTACTACTACATAAATTACTTTGAAACAATCCGTCCGTTAGTTACACTTGTTATTACTTGTTCAAATTTTGAATATGAAGACCGTTACTGCTCTATAAAATACTTAGAGTAATCCGGACAGTTTTGAAAGAGATCGTTTCTCAAAAATCCAAGCAAAATAATCAAGGATTGCCAGTCTACCAAGATTCGTAATCATATCTCGAAGTTATGAACTGGACTTTTTAAGCAATTCAACTGTCAAGTTCCAAAATATAATTGATGTTTGGTAATCTTATGAAAAGAACAATATACTACTGGCGTACAAATCACCTCTTGTTGAATGAGGGCAGAGCCGACATTAACACTAGTGGAGTCAATTATACTTAAACAAACAAAATCAACAAGTTTAAAATACACACATATCAAACTAAATCATAGAAAAAGAAAGTTGTAATAGGGTCGACTAAACCCACTCGATTATACTTTGCTCGGATCCCTTATATAATTAAATTTGCCACATTTCGTTTCATTCGCTCATATAGACTACAGAGTAAGTTTTTAAATTTATCTGGAAGGCTATGTCCTGTAGAGGAACCAAGTGGTTCTGGTTTTCAAAATCTGGAACAAAGTGGTTCTTGGTTCAAATGACACCATGGACTACCTTTTTTTAAAAAGCTAATTATCAACCAAACCATTTCCTTAAAACCTCTCCATTGAGGCTACTTTGCCAATCAAGATAAATAAGTAACACCGTTGAAATCTCGGGTTGAACCGAAATATAAAGATTTGTATAAGTAATAATTGATCGCAATTTGTAAGACACCTGATTATATAGAAGTTATCACATTTGAGGACTTGCAAAAGAGGTGACTCATAGGTCAAAGCATGTTTTTGTCTGAATCAAAAAGTCAAAGCATGTTTTTGTCAGAATCAAAAAGTCAAAGCTACAATATAAACCTACAAGCTTCAGCCCTTAACTCCTCAAGATTAAGGGTAAAGTCTGCTTTATACTTTTGTTCTGAGTTACAAATGTGTTTCGATAACAAAAATCTCAGAATATGCAGACATTACAAAACAGCATCATCACGAACCACAAAATCAACTTTGAATTTAACGAAAAGCCATTAACATAGGCTATAATAACTAAATCAATTCCTATCAAGAGATGGCGTAAAGTTGCTTACACATAAATAGTGTCATACTAGAAGAAAAATGAAAATATCAGACAAATCAGATTCTAAATACTAAAAGATTTTACAAATCCCCCATGTTTCCATAGCCCCTAGGATCTTGATTTCACTCATTCCATTACAGTTTGAAACTGCAGAAGACAAAAACGCAGAGATTAGATTATGATTTCATAAATATATAACTCTTGGTCAACTTGTATTCTTCTCTTAATTAACGGGGAGACTTGACCATTCATGAATACAAAGTATTTACTCAATTGATTACCTAACACTATGCCTACGACGTGTTTGTCTACTAATTGGGTAGTTAACAAGCAACAGATCAGGAGAATAACATATAGCACAAATCATTAGAGAACACATATTGCACACCCCTCTGTCCCATGATCAACATACAGATTTGGGACTGATTATCAGCAAATTAACATGTGTATACAGAAAGCAACATTAATAGTAGCTTTTCCTGATTTTAACAACCAGCTATAATTGATCAGCTATCAAAAACTAACTTGAACCTTTTCGAAGAGTTTAGAGACCAACTTTACATGTGTTTACAGATTTTAGCCACATGTCACTTTACATGAATTCTAGCTATAGGTAAAAGAATGTATTTAGCGATTTAATTTTGGTGGATAATATCCAGAAAAAAAAAAGGTACTTACAATACTATGCAATTAAAGGTTGCATGAAATTGTTTATTTAAGCTGCTCATCAGCTTATTGCGTTTTATAATGCAAATGAACACTTTTGAGTGTTGGACATAGAAACTGCTCATGCTTATATGATGGAAGGTGTTTGGGTAAGTGTGCTTAGAAGCTTTGTATTTTCAAAAATCTCCAATCCAAGGCCTATTAGCTTCAATCGCCCCCCAAAAAAGTCATAAGCCCAAGGAAATAAGCTTACTGAACACATCAAAGTGGTTAATAAAAAACTATTAAGCCTCGAAAGTGCGCTTTATCCAAACACCCGCAAACAAAGGGGGTGTTTAGGTAATCCATTTTAGGGGGTCAACAACTTGATGTGTTTCCAGAATACTCTCAACCACTGCACTTCTCTGGTGTTCATATAAGATTTCAAAAGAGTGACCTTTTTGAGAGAGATAAAAGCTTTTTAGCATACGCTCCTCAAATTGAGCTTTTTAAAAATCTATAAGCTTTTTCCCTCATGCTTAGCCAAACACCCCCTAA
This sequence comes from Artemisia argyi, assembly GCA_030686995.1. Taxonomy (NCBI): domain Eukaryota; kingdom Viridiplantae; phylum Streptophyta; class Magnoliopsida; order Asterales; family Asteraceae; genus Artemisia; species Artemisia argyi. The sequence continues at coordinate 188,480,759 of CM060677.1, forward strand.
GCTAATTTCAAAAGTTGCCTATTTGTTTGCTTTTTTATTAAGAAAAAACACTTGTGCCAAACCACTCAAACACTATCCTACTTAAACAAATCCTAAACAACACCAAATTCAATTATACTCTGCTATGTTTATACAGCAGTAGCAAATCCATACACCATCCTGCATTCCTATATTATCCCAAACACCCTTAATCGAACAAAGCTAACAGTATATACGTTTATATTTCACACAGAAACATAAACTAAAAGCACTAACTTAAATTTACCTCAAATAAACAACCACTAAAATAAACACATCGGAAACAATAATATAAATAAAAAACATACTAATTCACAAACCATAGATGATCAAATCTTATCAATATCAAGCAACCAAGTATGTAATCCAAACACCATCCGACAAAAAAAACATACTCGTACTAATTAGTACGAATAGTTAATCAACTTCAACGTAACAACGAACCAAAAAGACATAACATTAAACTCACATAAACCTTAAACTAAATCTTATCAATATCCTCATCTTCAAACTCAATATAATTATCACCACCAATATCATCCTCGTCTTCAATCCCACCAGCAATCCCTTCATTCAGCCTTATATTCTCCGGAAGCTCCCCGTACGCTTTCAAGAGACGCGCTTCATCGGGCATATATTTCAATATAACATCCGACTTATCATCTTGATAATCTCTTAAACCAACAAGTATTATATCACCAGCAGCTATCCATACTTTTTTATGCATCTTTCCTCTTATATGACTTAAACGCTTCGTTCCGTCGATACACATTGACTCGCAACGACCGTTTCCAAGCATACGGAGAACTTGGGCGTATTCTTGTCCGTCTTCTTTGAAAACGAGTTCGCGCTTCTCGTCGTCTGCTTCGTTCTTTCCTCGCTTGCGATTCTTGCCTCCTTTACCCTTATTTTTCGGCATCTTTGTGTGTGTTTTTTTTTCTGTGTGTGGAACCCTAGGGTTGGATGTGTTTTTATAAGGGTGAGTATGATTGTGCGTGTTTTTTAGGGTGAGGTTGAGAAAACGTGCCGTGCAAGGTTGGTCAACTAGGAAGTCAAATGTTGAATGACTTTGTTTTCATTTTTTTTTTCTCTCTTATTTAAGATGTTTTTAATAGTTTAAAGAAAATACTTATATTTTATTCAAAGCTGGACAATTAACCGCGCATAGCGGAGACACTGTCTAGTAGCATCAATCCTTCATGTGTGTATTTAGTTTTTGTATATACAGTAAAACCTTTATAAATTAATACTCGATAAATTAATAACATCGATAAAATTAATAATTTGCCCAGTCCCAACTTGAGACCAGTACAAATTTGGACCCTAATCGATAAAATAAAAAGATAATAATTTTTTAAAAACCCAAATATATATATATTAGTCCCAACGAAACTATAAATTAATAATTACTAAAAATTTCATATATACGTGTATATATATGTGTGTGTGTGAGAGAGATACACTTCAAAATCCTAAGATTATTTAGTACAAAATGAATCCATAGTCACGTGTTTTTTGTTAAATTTCAAATCTATATTGAGTTTATCTTAAAATCTCCTTATTGCACTAAAGAGTTGGTGTGTGGTCTTCTCGTATAGCAACAAAAAGTGTTAGTTTTATTTTCATAAAGTATGGAATGTGAATTCATTAAATGTTAATTGGAACGTGTTTTTCAAATTTATTTTTCGTCTTAAATGAGTATACATTGTAACTAGTATATTAGACTTGAAAATTTAGAGACCATATGTAAACCTCTTTAAATTAATAAATTATTAATTTATCGATATAATAATATCTCGCTAAGTTAATAAAATATCTCGGTCCTAACACTATTAATTTATAGAGGTTTTACTGTATGGTGTAAGTGGGAGTGGAAAAAATTCGTTGATCAAATTGTAATTAAGTATTTAAATAATTAATATATTGTGTTTCCTTTTATAAGTAAAGTTACTTTAATTTAACAACATTACTCTTTTTTATCGGTTTCTAAGCAAGACTAGTTTGAGGATTTTCTCCTTTATATATAGTAAAGATATCTTGAATAGAAATCGTCTTAAATCGGTTTATTCTCAAAAGGTTCTTCTCGAAACAAAAACACATTTGTGACAACCGTCAGATTTCTAGGTTAGTCAACTTTGACGTTTGACCGAACCTTTGATAAACTAGTTGCTTATGTGTAATGTGTTTGTGTGATTTGATGATTCATATGATTCATTTCATGGATGATCTATTATATAGCTATCATATGTCTATATGATATTATGTGCTATAGGTATTCTTTAGTACTCACGCTTGTTGAATCGTTGATGTCACTTCATGTTAGTGCATTCTAAGTCCTTACGACAATTATCGAACTCACGGTATTGGTTTAAGCCCATTAAACAATTTCTATAGAGGCGAAATTGCATATATATCCCTCCCAAAGTGAATAATTGCATATATATATCTTTTGTACAAGTATTTTATGCACATAATACAATGTTTTTATGCATGCTTTGGATATATATGCAATTATGCATTTTCGGAAGGATATATATACAAAAACCCCTTTATTAAAGGATGTAAATAATATTTAGTTATGACAATAATAATGATATAATATTTTATAAGTGTATTTTTATTTTTGGGAATTCATTTCTTATTTATAGTTTGTTTTGAGTCATTTTACGACAAAACGAAAAGTAACGGGTCGTATTTAGCAACTAGGGATTTTTGTGATTTATCAAATGTGTATAATAATTAAATAAAAAATATATAATATATTGTATGTGTGTGTAGGATCGACCAAAAGAAAAGAAAAAGGAAAAAGAATTAATTTAAAAAAAAATCGATCACAATCCTTCCACATAATCGAATTACAGAAATAAAGAGAGAAGGAGAAAAACGCTAGCCCCTATTGTTAGAATTCAAGAAAGCTCAAGAAACCTAGGTTCATGTTCGATTAATTTGTGGATCCCGGTTAGTGTTTTATTATATATACATTTAAGTTTTATAATTTTTATAATTTTTAAGTAACTCACATGATGGATTGCGGTTTATTAAAATATGAGTAATTAAGTATGTTGATCATTAAAACATAATTAGGGGTACGTTAGAGGTTAATCTTGCGTTTGGTTAGGTTTAGGTGTATGTAAAAGCGCATTAAGTGTTGTCCATAATTTTAGGTCGTAAATAATGAGGTGTAGCTCGATGATAATGACATGTTTGGACATGATTAAAAAGCCTAAAATTAAGTTCAAAGAGTACTTTCTATTCCAATTGGTTTGGAGTTGATCCGAGTTGATTTGTTCGTTCAAATAATTTAAAAGAAATCGGGTGTCAAAGTTGAGTTTTTGGGACAGTCTTGAATCATATTGTGGAATTGTTTTCTCATAAACTATAACAAGTTAGGACCTCTAGATTTAGCAGAGACATATTCTATATGTCTATTAACTACAGTAATTTTTGTAAATTTTTCTGGAAGGTCTTGGTATTTTTAATAATTGCAAACTTTCTGTGTATATAAATTTTTTGGGTAAAGGGGAGTAATCTTGCACCCTGATAAATATATTAACCAAAACGTTTAAGTACAATGGATATGGGTGAAATCCCATATCTCAGCCCGTTACATAGGCATAAAGCTTACATAACAAGATACTTCTTATTTTCTAAACAAGAAAACAAACCATTACTCAAATGATAACATAGGACATAACGAAATAAAATTACTTCCTAAGACCTTGAAGCTTGGTGCCATACATGGCATTAAAGGCATCCAAATTCCCTGGAAGATCATAAACCTGATTCGCATAGTCATCGTAGTCATAGTCATCATAATCATCTTCAAACTCTTAGCCACCACCAAATAGATTAGCAGACTCATCCAATGGGTTGGCAACCACCTCATCTTCAGAATCAGAAACCATGATCTCTCCCACCTTAGAAAAAGGGTTAAATCTCTTAGTAGAAGAGGCGGGCGGAGTACAAGAATCACTATTTTTGGTGCCACAACCGACTCCTCTTTCAAATCACTAACAAGGGGTTCTTGTGATGCAGTACCTGTCTTAGTAGACTTATCTTCATTAACTTCCATTGTACTACCAGAATCCACATCCTTGTTGGTGTCATTAGAAGGAATACCAAAAGCATTCGTATCTTCCATATTAAGATCATCAAACTGGTTGGATGTAGAAATCTTTGTTCCACTCGAACTAGCCACATCAGAAGCATACTTCTTAGTGACTTCCACTTTCTTATGTTCAGGAGGAGTCTTTTGGGTTGATATTGAAACTGCTTACCCACAACAGGTTTAATAAACCCTCCTTGACCCGGAATAGTAGGACCACCTTGCTTTCCCTTCTTCTTGTCATTGACCATCTTGAAACCATCATTAACAGGCTTAGTAGGCTGAGCAGGAGATACAACAACTTTAGGACATTCATTCAGAGTATGACCAAAAATCTTACATTTATCACAATGAGGTGGTTTCCACTCGTATTCAGCCCGTATCTTCTCAATAGTCGAACCCGACCCATCAAGTAAAGGTATCTCAACAGTAAGGCTGTCCCTAAGCACCTCATCCGACTTCACTTCAATCATGCATCTAGCAAAACTACTACGGCCCCACGATTCCTTGCACATTTGGCTAGTAAAAGCATCTAACATTTTGGGCGTGCCTATCAATGTGGCAAGAAGACTAAGGCCATCATCAGAAAACATAGCAATAGGAACATCATGGAATTTAACCCACACCGGGATGTTGGTCAAATCCTCTTTAAGTAAGTTGGTGTTCAATGTCCATGATTTAAGAATAATAGGTACATTTCTAATCAACCAAGGATTGTTTTCAAGAACATCATCAACACCTTTCTTCGAATTGAACTTAAATTTTGACTAGTTGTGATAAATGAATTTTTATGAAATAGTTGCACTATGAGATAAAATCTAGGTAAATTACGGGAGACACTAAACACATATAGGTACCTCTGATAAAAATTTGGAAACCTCAGTAGGTCACTAAGGGTGGTTTAAAAGTTCGTAAAAGTAAAATTTGATGAAACAAGGTTTAAAACTATCTAAAGTGGGCTTATAAGTAGACACCAATACCTAATAAATTTTCACATGTGTTCTTGGATTTCAAGTAGTATGTCATAGGGGAATGATTAGTCAATCATTCCAATCCATCTCATGTGAGTTAAAGTGAAAGGTTTATAAACCTTGATCACTTGTAACTTATACCATTTCTGTTTGTTATAGATTAATAGTTAAAGGTTTGTGCTTCATATCTAAGCAGTGACTTCAAGTGAGTTTGGGCCCTACGTTTTACTTGTTTTCTCAAGGGGAAAAACGATATTTAAATGTTATTTTCAAATATTTTCATGTTGTGCTAAATTACTGGTTTGATTATGGACAATTATGTGTATATGTGTGGTCCTATAGTTGCGATTGTTGGGACATTCATTGTGTGCAAGCATTCATTTTACCAATAGTGTTTAGCCCTAGCTAGAAGGCAGTTGTTTGGCAACCACATTTGTGAGGTGACTGGTTGTGTTTTGGTTTCAATGATCGCTAAAAGGTTGGCATGAAAAGGTAAATTGTTTTGGCGGGCGAATATTGGATGAACGACTCGTTTGGTCCATTACCGACCACATGATCGCCGCCTAAAAGTAGCATTGAAAGCCAAAGTCAAATATCCCATTCTCTCGTCGTTTAGGGGTCTTTAAGGACAATACCATGTCATCGGTAAAGGCCGCGTCGCATGTTCTAATTTGTAGTGTGTTTATCCTTTTAAGTAACTTCAATAAGCTTTATATTGTTAGAGTTAATGTAGTCTTTTAATATGCTCTATAACAAAGAACAGTAACATGCAGTCTTTGCAAACAAGAAAATCTATACTACTTATAATGCATATTAACACTTCCCTCCTATTAATTTTTTAAGATTTCCCAAAATAGATTTTTAATTAAATACAAGTTAAAAAACATAATTTACAAGTATTTGAAGCACAAATACAACTAAAAAACCAATATTCAAAACATATAATTAATACAATATTTAATTCACCCCTTCATCAAAAAATACAACTATTTAATCATCATGTACAATCTAATCAAGCTACTAAGTCAAACATTTAAAAATTTATTAACACATACAACTAATATACTACTAAATGACCCTTTCACTTAAAAATACAATTATATTAGCACATGGTACAAACCAATCATAACCCAAGCACTTAATAAGAATAAAAAAAACAATTTAATAAGGAAAATAAAAACAATTATAAGCGATTGAAACTTGTCGGGATTCAATATTAACATTAATTAAAATTTATCAATGGATTGAGAGACCACTGAATTTTATCGTCACCTCGCTTAAACATACTTAAAAAAATTAAATAAATAATCACTCTAAACTTCTTAGTTTACTACCTTCAACAACAATATTTAATCTTATATTGAGCAACTATGTTTTCTCTCATAGCGAAAACTATATATAAAAAAACAAAGATGTAGATCTAAAAATTTAAAATAAAGATTGTTTGAACAAATTAATGAAAGTAAAAGATTGTGAAATGAATGAGATGTTGCAAGAGGGTGAGGCGTGAATAGAAGCAGAGGAAAATGGTTTGTAATGGCTCTCAAAACCTAGAATTAGTAAAATGGATGCATGTTGTTCGGGGCTTCTTTGATTCAACGGCTCATCAAGACTTTATTTTAACCTTTTGACATTTTTTTAAAACTTTAGTGTCACCTTTCAACTTTAATTAATTGGTGTGTCATTTTCTTTTTCATAACATGAGATATTATTGTTCGCTAAAAGAAGAAATATATTTGGGTTCTTTTCCATGGATAGGATAGACGGATAAAATGCACATAATGATTTGGAGCTTTGTATAAAGACCTATGATTTTTTCAAAATTAACGATGAGATAATACTTTAACAAAAAGTTGTGTTCACAACTAAGGGACTTACACCCAATAATTCATCACACTAGGCTTCATAACGCATCATCTATACGACCTATAAATCTATAATACATTTTAGCACTTCCCCTAATCAATTTTAAGATTTTCATAAATACTTTTAAGTATTACAAGTAAGAAAACAATATTTACAATTATTTAAAACACAAACACATCAATGCAACATATACAATTAATATTCTTCTCAAATCATTCCTTCAATAAAAAAATATGACCATTTTACCACATAATATAATCTAAACTCAAGCATTTAAAAAAATTAACAATATAATAGGTTATGTCTGAACTTTCAAAATAAAAAAAGAAAAAAATAAAAGTGGCCTTAGATAAGATATTATCAACTGTCTCAGAATTTCGATAGTTCATCATTATTGCAAAAAAAAATTCGCCAACTATAAACATCTTATAACCGTAAATAAAACAATAAAAAATAATTATTCGCCGACAATATTAATTACAGGTTACCCACCGCCGCAACGCGCGGTTACCTTACCAGTGTTTCTAAAATAACTAGAAGGCAGGATATGATTTTTACGCTTAACGCGTACGTAGGCCAAGAGACAAGTCGTTAATGGCTTGTAATACAATTTTATAATCAATATTTTCTCCCAAACAAATATAAACGATAAACACAGTGTGTAATTGAGCACGAAAAAGACAACTAAAACAAATATAATTCTGAAAACCCTCAAATATATCAAACAAACAAATTGTCAAAAAGATCAAGTATACTAATTTAAAACCCTAGATATTATCAACGAAATCTTCACCTTCCCCAAACTCGACACAGTCATCTCCATCTTCATCTTCGCCGTCAAGTCCACCAGGTCTAATACATTCAGGCAACTCACCATACGCTTTCAGTAACCTGGCCTCGTGGTGGTAATACCTATGTACTACATCCGCCTTAGTGTCCTGATATTCACGAACACAAACAAGAACAATATCTCCCGCGGATATCCAAACCTTCTTGTGCAACTTGCCACAAATGTGACTTAGCCGCTTAGTTTCATCGCTGCATAGAACCTCACACCGTCCGTTCCCAAGCATACAGAGCACTTGACCGTATTCCTGGCCTTCTACCTTAAATTCAAGCTCGCGCTTCTCATCTTCTTCATCATTCGTACCTCTTCTCCGATTCTTACCTCCGAGCCCTTTATTCTTCGGCATGATTGTGGCTGTGTGTGTTTTAATGAAATCTTGTTTTTGATCTTTGAGTATTTATATTTGTGGAATTAGGGACTTGAGTTCTTGGACGCCAAGTTTGGTGGAAATTATATTTGTTACATTATTATTTGAACCCGTTTTGAAACGTACGTGGATACCAAGTTTAGTAAGGAGTACTTCGTATATGAAATCAGGTTGTTAATAAATTATGACATGCATACATTGGTCATATTTTCAGAATAACCGTTTATCTCATGAATTTAACTTCTCTCAATATGCATCACCTCTTATTGTATTTTTTTTAACTATTAAACGTATTCCATAGGGCTACAAATAGCATAATCCTTGATAATTTGTTTATTTATATCAAAACATTCACTTTGATTATCAGTTATTTTAAATTGCTATGATAGATTTGATATCAAATACTTTATTAGGTTAAGGTCAAATACGACTTAGGTAAGATACACTCGTATGAGCTAATTTTATACTAACACAACATAATAGAGATGGTAAAGGAGAGCGCGCTCCTGATTAGGATCCCGCTCCATGTGAGCAGTAGGATCGAGGGGTCAACACTCCAAACCGTAACACACTTCATAAATCTATATTAACTAATTTATTCACCAAACTTTCACCAAGACTAACTGACGCATCAGTTGGTAAATAATCAACGCATCTATCGATTAGCTTATTGCATTGGAGTTATATGTTGAAAAGAGGGTTAATAATATCAAAAGTTTATTGCATTGAAGATGCTCTTATGTTGATGTAGTAACTATGTTCACATAACATTTAATCGCAAATAATTATATTGCAGAGCACCTGCCGCCGCAACGCATGGCGGCCCAAGTACGCGACTAGTTGCTAATTAAAAGATGCTTAGACAAAACTCATAAAGTTTGTAAAGTTAACAACGCATATGTTTAAATTTAATTTTTAGGATTAATTAAATGATGAGTATGTCTAACAAGCACCTTGAGCTACTCTAGTTAAACTATATTTATTAAACTCAAACTTTACATTTTTCTTTTTAAAGTATATAATTACTTATAAGTTAATATAATTAAATCTAGTTTTTTTTTTTAATTTAATAAACTTAACGGTTCTTTTCTTTAATCATTAGTATATAACATGGGACAATGGACGGCGCCCGGTACCTTCCTGATACACTAAAATAATATTATCTTGGGTAAGCCCATGCTTATGAGCCCACAATTTTGACAAACCGTGGCCTTTCAGGCCCATAAATGGCCCAACTTCTACCCGAACTTATCCTATTAGTATTTCGTATAATGAAACATACGTAATTACTTGATAGATAAATTCCTTTAAATAAGTTCCAAATTGCATCTTAAAAAACACGCCTTTAATATAATTGGCTTAACCTGTTTCGAAAGTGTATACCATTTACTTATTACTAATATTTGGTATTTGATCGGATGATCAAACTTCAAGTCCTTATTAAAGGTGAATCCTTTTTGTACTCTCATGTACATCCGATATATTCATGGGAAATTCTAGAAAATCATTTCTCCATACGTCTCACCTTCTTCGAGAAGCATTCCGGGGTTTCTTACACACACCGATATCAAGGTAGGTAACACCTGCCAGATCTGATGTACAATAATATAAGAGATTTTGATTTCTTATTACTTTTATTAGCCGTTTTTTTATGGTTGTTTCTGATGTTGCATGCCTTTTGTGAACAACTGTTCTTATAACAACAGCGTTTACCGAACCTATTGTATCATAATGAAAGCTTTTGTAAATGCCCCCGCCGCCACTTGTTTTAAACATTGCCCCATTTTGCATACCTTTAAAATAATTTTATAAACCGTAAACAAACCAAGAATCTAGGGACCATATCGTACCGAATCGGTATATACACAGTCCAGCTCTCCATTCTAGTTGTAGCATTCGATCGGGTCAAATTTGTTTAAGTCCAGTAGGTTTTGGTCCGGTCCAAAACCAGTTCTAGACCCGACTCAGCTTTTCAAATTGACAAATTACTAACAAAAAGTGAAAAGTTAATTTTTTGGAAGAGTTTATAGAAAAAGGTTAACAAACTTAAGAATTTCTGGTGGCATACTAAACATCTTGTTACCCTTTGTTTCTGTAATAAAAATGACTTCACACAAAAGCATACATGAATTCATCAAAAGCATACATGAATTCATGCTGTATTTGATTGACAATACGCCCCCATTCGGCTGCCGCTCAGGGACACCGGGAAACACAAGTCTTTCTGGAACAAGAAGATATTTCTATCTATCGGGGCATCTTGACTATCTTAAACAACACTATAAACAACAGCACGTCTAGTCCTAACTCCTAACACATAAGCCGAGGGACAAGGTGTTACTTGCAAATTGATTAGATCGCAAGACTCACAAGTCACAAGTAAACAATAAACATAGGCATATCATGTGAGACACCAATTTAAATATGCATTTGCACAAAAGAAACAACAGAAATCTTCCAAATCCAGAAAATTTACATTTCCTCTTTGTCTTTATCAGACCAGAGGTTTTAATTCAGTTCCAAAAGATCAGATTCCGCGTTTAATTATCTCTCAGACAACATCTGAGGTTAGAAGTAAATTACTAACCGAACTGTAATCTTCAGTGCCTGATAGTAAGCTCAGCCCGAAGATGAAGTGTGCCATTTATGAAGTAAAGACTATCTTCAGCCATGAAAGAAGTCCACGGGGTTGCAAATAAGTTACGGTAACCAACAGCCTTTCCACCAGTGAAAGTATAGTTTCCCTTATACTTGCTGATATACTCTTCTGTAGGCTTTGACCGAGCTGCAAACTCATAATCAACCGCAAACGTGACTGACCCTTTTTCCTGCATCCCTAAGAAAAGACCAAAACAATGAAACGAGCTTTGTTGGTCCATGTTACAGTGAGCCGACAAGAAAAATCCTTGACCACCTAAATGAAAAGCTTGAGAATAGACTCTTCCTGAAGGGAAAAGATTTGCACATTCTTCACGTTTCAGATCTAAGTAAACCACACATTGCTGACGCGGGAGTTCAAATTCCACGACTTTAACGGGTCGATACTTGTAAGCGCGCTCGATGAATCGCCGGTTTGGATTTGGGTTTTCGTCTGCAACAAGATTACGTTGTCTGTGTGGGGCTTCAGCTTTGAAGAAGAGTGCCTCGACCACAACTTTCTGTGCGAAGTCGTGCTCAAAGTCGTTGCAAGCCATGACTTTTCTGAGCTTTCTGCAGGTCATGTAGGGGAAGCGGATGAACTGAGCGAGGCGTGTGACTAGAATTTCTCGACGCTCCTCTAATTTGGGGTACTGAATTCTGGACCATTTGAGGACAAAGTCGTAAACTGCATCTTCTGATGCTACCTGGAGATCATCACTTGCCAAAATTGCTTCAACTCCAGCAAGAGGCAAGTTGAGAACCTCATCCTGAAACCTGACAAGAAATATACAGAAAACAGAACATTAGAAACTCAAGTACTCAACTAAACAGTGTGGAAAACATCAGCACTTAAAAAAAATGCAAACGCCATTCAGCAAAACAATACAAAAAGACATACGCTCACTGCTCATACAATCATTAGCATCAGCAGGAGGAGCTTACTTGGTTATGTCTTTGTAGCGAACAGCAAGGAATTGCTTTGCTGCATCGGTCAACGGTTGAACTGCTTCAGCCATTAGCACACTGGACGGAAGATCCAGATAGAGTAGTGCAGATTCGGGAGTCATTGGCAGATTTCTCAACGAACGGCTACAATATCTCATACATGAAGCCACCTCAAACTTATCAGCAGCCATCAACACATCCAGCAGAGCAGGACCAGTAGTCACCGTTAACGTATTGCTATACATGAAGTTGAGGAGTTCCATAAGGGCACCTTCCTCTGTTCCACAAATGAAAGTCTCAATTCTTAATACTCGTAACATTAATCAGAGAGAAAAGTAACAAGATTAAAGGGCGATATGTACCAGAGGCATTAATCCTCAATGTTACATGGCGTTGCTCTGACTCCCTCATCCCGTTGGAAAAGAGCTGTGTTGACAATAAATGAAATGCATATCACCAACAGAAGCATTTAGAATTAGAGAAAGGTACAACTCTTTGGAGATTAAGATTCACCTTGTAAAAAAACGGACTTTTTGCTGCCAAAATCGGAGAGCTGATGTGTAAAGTTTTTACTCTCAGAACTGTTGAACACTCCATACTCCAGTTTGAATCAATGTCGTTTGCACCTTCATCTCCTAAAAAGTAAAATGGAAGAACCAGTAGATATAAATAGGCCAGTGCTAACTTCAAGGAAGTAAAAATGTTTAGGACAGACTTGTTTCAGTGACTTGATTTTCATTTTGTGAACCCTATAACCTCAATTAGATGGTGTGAAAAAAAAGGGATGTGATAGCTGGTCATGCTTGGTAGTGTGCGGGTTATAAAAGTGGAATGACAGAATAGAGAGGGTGAACTCAAGTAAAGACATGAAACCCCTTTAATCATCTTAGTCAAGAAACACCCACTCATATTTAAAGGTAAAGAAAAACGGGTTTAACAGTTTGATTCCAAATTTGATCTACAGGAATAGAAAATCTAATTATATTATCATCTTAATAAGATTAACGTTCTAACAGCAAGACAACTATTTGACGACCACAACATTTGCAAATTTCTCCCTTCACACACAACATGTTCAAACATACCTAAGTTCTTTGTAGGATGTAAAATGCCACAAGCAAGAAACTTGACAAGGGTCCAATTCATGCAAGTAGCTTCTAAGAGCACCAGCTCCAAGAAATGCAAAACCCGTTTTATTCAACCTAATGTATATTGTATTTTTTAATTTCATAAAAGAAGAAAAGGTAAACATTTTATTCAAGGAAAATGCCAACCACAAAAAGACAAGTAACGTTCATTTAGTGCCTTTCAGTCCGACACTTGGACAAACTAGAACAAGTCAAAATGGATTTCCATACAAAATTAACAGATGATGTGACCCCAATATGAAGTTGTTTGATAAGATATCCAAAAATCGGCTTCCACCCGAACATTTTATCTTTGTTAAAAGTGGTAGATCCGTGGATGTTATTGAAATATACTTAAAAAAAGTACCAATGGTAACAGACTTAGGTGTGATGTTAATTATAAAGTTTACATCATCAACAATTAGCCATTAAAACAGTAAGAAAGATCAGCAAACCTGATGCCGGTTCTTCAATCATTGCCGCCGTCTCCTCATCCTGGTTTTCAGTATCCACATCATCAGGAATGTTATCAGGCTGGTTCAGAATCTGTTCCTCTGGACCCACAGCAGACATGTCTACAGCTGTGAACGCTAGAAAGTCATTGTTAAAGTCAGTGGGTGCCCATTTGCTTGAAATAACTAGATTATGCATACTGTTTAATCCTATTGAAGCGTGTAGAGCAGTCATGTTTGTTAGCACATTCCAACGAAGGAAAAACATAATGGAGAATTATAAACAAGGAAATTGCAGCCAGTCCCTACTACAGTCAAACAAGTCAGCCAGAACTTTGCAGGAATTATAATCATCCCAACTACAGCCCCAAACAAGTCTAAATGCTAACGAATATAGTTTATGCATTGACGCTCTTCAAAAATGATATCATAAATCAAGTAATAGACTCAATTAATAGATGAACACAAACAGATGCTAAATTGTGACTCCCATCATCATGAGGTTGAAATGAGACATGCACGATGTATTAGTCACTCATTATAGAAGAAACAGGACTTCAAAATTTAGTCAAAACTAACCATGACCATATCAGGTTACTGAAAACTAGGATAAAGACAATCAGCCCATGCCTCATCATTAAGTGAAAACAAAAACCATATACAAAAAAATATTGCAGGTCACTGCCATGTGAACACCCCTTGAAGCGACGTATAGTAGGTTAAAGAAAATAAACTCGGCGCACTCCCCATCCCTGTTCCTTTATAGTGTCCTGTGCAATTATTCACTTCAACTAGGTTGACTTGAACTGAATGAAACCTCTCATTTAATTTCCCCCTTTCTCCTTTCTCTCTGTCTTTTATTATGATGCCTTTTTCTGAAATATACATAGCCATGAAATAAACTGGCTGGCAGGCCATAGACCATGCATGAGATGACATGGTCCATTTAGGGGTTGAATATATCAGAAACCTACTCCTTATTTTAATTACATTCGATAGTTTCAAAAGGTCTCCTAACAGTCAAATTTTGTTCACAGAAACTCACGTGTGTTCCTTGATGTAAAAAAACCTAAAAGAAAACTAACTGCTGTAATGCTGAAAGCTAAATAATTCTCAAGTTTTTATGTTCCAGTGTTTAGGGTTCAAGTTCTGATTTCTGACTACCCAACACCCACCACAACAGAAAGCTATGTGAACATATGATTAAGTGAATAACTTGAGAAGCACCACTACGGAGACATTGCTAATAACTTGTTCCACATTTCAAAATTTAAAAGCTCAAAACTACTTAAATTTGTCAAAGCCTCAAAGGTACTGAAAATGAACATGATTCATGTAACAGCATAGGAAACGACAGACACAAAAACGTATCAAAACAGAAATAAACTGCCTTCATCAACTCGTTATCTAATCTCCCAAGTTCAGTTCCTTACCATAAAACCATTCCCATCGTCTCTAAGGCTCTAACAATTTTACTAAGTTACATGCAATCAAAACTAGATTAACACGTTTCTCAAAATACTTGTAACAACATAAAACATTCCTCGTTTCAGAAACATCTCTCTAATTCAAAATTCACCGAGCATATAACCATACCACAACAAACAAAATTTAATCACTTCTCAGCAAGCTTACTACCAAACTAACACATCACAAAAAATATATAAACAATATATTCAATAACAAACACTACGCAGCTCATAAGAGCTTATGAAAGATTGAGCTTATAAAACAAGCTCTCAACATATATAACAAAACTTATGACAGCTTCTCAAAAACATATAAGCTACTCAAAGTAGCTTCTACAATAAGCTCCAGCTCTAGCTTCTAATATAAGGGGGAGTTTGTTTAAAGCTTATTTGATGAGCTTGTGAGCTTACTGAAATAATTGATAAGTTTGTAAGCTCATTTTTTTTGGCTTATGAGCTCATCCACATGAGTTTATGAAGTTAATAAGCTCATTTTTTGCCTTAGGAGCTTATCCACTTGAGCTTATGAAGTTATTAAGCTCATTTTTTTGGCTTATGAGCTCATCCACTTGAGCTTATGAAGTTTATAAGCTCATAAGCCCAAAAAATGAGCTTACAAACTTATCAATTATTTCAATAAACTCATAAGCTCATCAAATAAGCTTAGACAAACACCCCGTAACCTCCAAACCTATCAAACGTCTTACACTCAGAGTTCCACATCAGCAAAATCCACCTAACACATCTTACTTCTATACTTCTTTATTATACACATACATACGAACACGATACACTACAGTTAATAATCTTCACAATTATATACTCATCACATCACAAATATCATCATCATCAACAACTATATATATCTACACATACATACATCAACACGCGAACATCATAATATCGTTAAATATCTTCACAATTATACTCCTAACTCCTAACTCCTAAATTCAAATATTTAATATCGTTAAATATCTTCACAATATCTTCGCGTCTATGCTTCCTATTCCTAGCCGAATCACAAATATCAACAACAACAACTTATATATCTACACTATACATACATCAACACGCGAATTTACTTAAAATCAGCTCCACGTCAGCATAATACAGTTAAATATCTTCACAATTATACTCCTAACATAAACTAACATCTAAATTTATAAAAATTATTATACCGTTATTATCGCGCTTAATATCTTCGCGCCTACGCTTCCTATTCCTAGCCCAATCAGCTAAACTAGTACAACCACCAGTATCACCATCACCAGATCGACTCTCACTAGCTTCATCAACAATCTCAATCTTCAATATCCTATCACTAAAATTACTATCATTAAACGCGAATCCGAAATCACCATCACCGCCACCGCGGGATTCGAGACTGTTGTTAGTGGTGGTGTAATCTGATGCAACGTCCATTACTGCTGTTCGTGGATCGAATAGATCTAAATTTGTGTCTCCTCTCATGGTTTTGAATTTTTATAAAAATTTGGGAACCCTAATTTTATAAAAAGTTTGTTGGAGGAGGAGGTGAAAAGAATGGATGGTTTTTAGTCAGTGGTGTTTTGGTGTTTGGTTGGAGATAGAGAGACGGTGTGTTTGTAATAATGGTTTCTAATTTTTTTTTAAGTAGTGTTTGTTTGGTTAAAGATGAGGGTTGTAATATTTTTGACTTTTTGTTTATGGAAGTTATGGAAATTAGTTTTTGAAAATGACA
The DNA here is from genome assembly GCA_030686995.1 of Artemisia argyi. Taxonomy (NCBI): domain Eukaryota; kingdom Viridiplantae; phylum Streptophyta; class Magnoliopsida; order Asterales; family Asteraceae; genus Artemisia; species Artemisia argyi. The sequence continues at coordinate 188,497,286 of CM060677.1, forward strand.
AATTTTATTTTTAAATATTTTTTTAAAGTTGTCTATATTTAAATACGAGTATATCTTTTAGGGAATAAATTATAAAAGCCATCGTGGTTTAACCAAATTGCATTTTCGTCCTTATTATTTTGAAAGTGCTGACACTGTTTTTGTGAGAAACTAATAAGTGCAGATTTCGTCCTTGGCTAAGTTAAAATAACTAAATAACTAAATAACCCTTATTTTCTTTCTTTTTACTAAAATAGATAGGATGGGCATTTTTGTTAAGGATGAAAATTGCACTCGTAAGTTTCTCACATAGATGGTGCATGCATTTTCGAAAAGGCAAGGATGAAACACGCAATTTGGCCAAATTATAAGGACGATTTATGCAATTTACTATTTTTTAGGGAAGGTTATTCATACCCCTCGAAAGTGATTATGATACCGAAATTAAAAGTACGAAATATTCACGGTGTTGAAGGGCATTATTAGGGGATAAGGTTCTTATGTTTGACAAGAAAAAGTTATTATAAATCAAATAATGCGTGAATTATATTAGAAAAGACAAAAAGATTGAAGAGTAAAAAATATAAAAATGTATAAATCTCTTTGAAGTGTTTTATCTGGAGATAATGTTATAAAGTTTTACACCAAAAAAAATGTATTAAAAAACGCAAAGTACCAAGAAAAAAAAAATAACCCTATTTTTATTGTGTTTCAATATTTTTTTAAGTTTTGTCGTTGATGCCTTCCTTTTTTTTTATAGTGATTTTAAAATACAAAAATGACTATCATGCTTAGAATTGTGATTTATCTTGTGTCTAAATTGACATGGCAATAGTTTTATCGATTTGTGACAACTAGTTTTTGGTTCCTGTCACTAACATGATGTTACCATACAGTTTAGACATAACAATTAAACATGACAATGTATGCTCTTTAAAATATTATGAAGGGTTAGTTTGACGCAAAACTTATCCTTTTTAGATAAAGTGAATTGCCTTCACGGGCAGGGTTGCCTACTTCTTTCGCGTATATATTAATCCCCTCACGAAATGATATAGTAAGATAGATCTAAGGCTAGAAATAAGGAATGTGGGGAAAAGAAGGGTGAAAAGGTAAAGTGTTTGACATGTTGGTCTATGAATGTGTGAAAAAAAAAAAGGAAAAAAAGGTTAAAGCGTGAAATAGAAGTAGTAGTGTTATGTCAGAAGTATATAAGTAGGATGATTTATGATCTCCGTATTTAAATGGATTGAGATGCCTCTTCATTTAAATAAAGGAATTGTGAATCGCCAAACCACGAGTTTATTTTTCTTTGTTTACATTGATTGGGACACCTCTCTATGTAAATAAAGAAATATAAATGAGTGGGCTTATATGTTTCCGATGTGGCATGAGTAGGATCAGAAAAGTAGAAACGAGACTCTATAACTAGTTAGACGTCTTAAAGAAATAATATAGACGATATAAGAATTAGATTGCGAGTTGAGTTTGAGACGATATGTGAAACCTACATTTAAGTGTGTAGTATATAGATTGATGGTTTAAGGGTTAATAATATTCACAATTATACTCCTAAATCCTATCAAACGTCTTACACTCAAAGTTTCCTGTGAGCAAAATCCGCCTAACACATCTTACTTCTTTATTATATACATATGAATGTGACACACTAGTTTATACATCAAAATCTCAATTCAGATAATAATCACTCATAACATCTCAAATATCTTCAAAAACAATAATTTATACATCAAAATCTCAATTCAGATAATAATCATTTACACGCGAATTTACTTAAAATCAGCTCCACGTCAGCTAATTCCTTATATATCATATATACGCGAACATCATAAATATCTTCACAATTATACTCCTAAAACATGCTAACATCTAAATTCAAAATGTTTTAATAAATAACACAAAGTATACCATTGCTATCTCGTATAATATCACACTTTCAAACAGGCCGAACGTCTTACACTCATAGTCATATATCATTAACATCACATAAACATTCACCTAATTATAGCAACAACTCTTAAAATCACATATATATGTTTGAATTCAAATAAAAAGTTACGTAGTCATACCATTACTCGCATTTAATATCTTCGCGCCTACGCTTCCTTTTCCTAGCCCAATCAACTAAACTACTACAACCACCACCATCAGCACCATCACCACATCGACTCTCACTAGATTCATCAACAATCTCAATCTTCAAAATCCTATCACCAAAATTACTACAATTAAATGCAAATCCAAAATCACTGTCACCACCACCACGAGATTCGAGATTATTGGTGGTATAATCTGATTCAACGTCCATTATTGTTGTTCGTTGATCGAACAGATCTAAATTTGTGTCTCCTCTCATGGTTTTATAAAAATTTGGGATGTGAAACCCTAATTTTGTTTTATAAAAGTTTGTTTGTTGGGGGAGGTGAAATGGATGGATGTGTTTTGAGTCAAAGGTGTTTTTGGTGTTTGGTTGAAGATAGAGAGAGTGTGTGTGTTTGTAATAATGATTTGTGACTTTTTTTTTAAGTAGTGTGTGTTTGGTTTAAGATGAGGGCAATAAATTTTTTAACTTTTATTTTTGAAATTTTTGTAAACTAGTTATGATAAATTTTATTTTTAAATGTTTTTTAAAGTTGTCTAAATTTAAATACAAGTATATCTTTTAGGGAGTAAATTACAAAAGTCGTCGTGGTTTAGCCAAATTGCAATTTTTGTCATTTTCATTTTGAAAGTGCTGACACCGTTTTTGTGAGTAATTAACGAGTGCAAATTTCGTCTATGGCTAAATTGAAATAACTAAATTAAGTTGGTAAATTTTTTCACTTTTTATTTTTGGAAGTTTGGTAAATTAAGTTTGGGAATAGCAAAATTCAATTATTATATTTATACATGTTTTTATAAAGTTGCCTAAACTTGATTAGACTTTCTTACAATTGAAAAGTTAAATACATAAGTGAGGTACTTCTAAAGATATTCACACGAAAAATACATTATATATATATATATATATATATATATATATATATATATATATATATATATATATATATATATATATATATATATTTGTGTGATAACTGACAACTTAAGGTTAACATTTATCTATTAACTTGAACGTTTTATTTTAAACACGTGAATATTTGACTTTATGTATAACCATTAGGTCATTCCACGCAGAACGAGAAACATCTTTGAACGTATTCCGTTACTAGACTAAGTTTAGTCTACGTCAACCTAGTACATCATTACTCTCATGAGCATAGTTTATAAGTCATATGCATTCGGTTTTATAAGTTTTACTTAAATCATTCAAAACTTGCATTAATTCCATGTATGCATGCAATAATATATACACTTAGAGCACTCACAACGTTCACCCAAAACTTGTGTTAAGGGCACATTTAACGTGCGTTAATGGGCGTTAGACCTTGCATGGATTGGCGTTAAGGCCGCGTTAATGTGACGAGTTAAGCCCTTAACGTCACGTTAAGGGCGAGTTTAAAAAAAAAAAAAGAAAAAAAATTGACACTTTTGGCCCCTCTAAAGTTTTTGATATTTTGATTAAAAGAAAAAGTATATTACAAAACACCCCCCGTAGTTCTTAAACGGTATAGTTGAGCGGGATAACCAGATTTAAAATAGCCGTTAAGCATTTGATTGAAATGACTAACCGACCATTTAATAAACTAAATTCATTTTATTAAATAAAAAATACAATACATGAAAATAAAAATATACGAAATTTAAAATAACGATACGGTTAAAAAACAATACGAAACATTGTTAAGTGTTTATAAAGACTTGTAATTATCGATGAGTTCGGATTTTTCCTCCCGAACTTGCAACACTTGTTCCCTGACCATTTTCAAAGCGACTTGAAGTTGCAGATCTGTTTCATCATTTCTTAAAAGAGTTTGTAGATCGACCATAGCTGATGATCTTGAGGCATCTCATGCAACCTTTCGACCTCTGAAGCACGAGTATGCATCTGTCGTATAATACGAGTTATCTCACCTAGCAAACTGTTAATCAACTTGAGTTCTTTTTATTGTTCGTTGCGTAATCGGGTAAGGATAGCGTTTTGCACTTCAGCTGGTTCGTTAGCCATAGTGTTTGTGTGAGAATACGAAGTGCTATTTAAGTGGTATTTATAGGGGAAACTAGCCGTTAGAAGATATTGGAAAGGGTAACTAGCCGTTAAGCATTTTATTCAGATTCAAACTAGCCGTTATTCAAATACACACGATACGGAAATACAAATACAAAACATAAAACACCGTTAAGCACTGTATCTGTTCCATATGGGACTGTTTTTCAAAATTAACCACACGTGAATATTTTGAAAGCTCTCCCACCAAAGCGTAGTTTAGGGGTTTTAATTTCCGTTTCGTAGTTTAATGTTGTAATCGTAGTTATGTTTTATAAATGTTGTTTTAGTTATTAAATGAAATATTTGTTTTAGTTTAGGGTTGAATTTGAAAATAGTTGAGTTAAAGCTGAGTTATGATTGGGTGGTGCTTTTTTGTGAGTTTAGGTGAAAGTGTTAAAGCTGATATGGCACTGACATGACACTGTGTTAAAGTTTAACCTAGGTTATGATTGGGAGTGCTCTTATACAATTCAAATTTAACTTTCCCTCCCCCTTTTAATAGTCCCAAAGTAGGTTACCCTTCTAGCTAGCACAACATTTGCTTTTCAACTTGAAAAATACCACAATGCCTATTCTGAAAAAGGGTAAGTTAGCACCCCAGGTTTGTGGGACTATTCAAAATTACTGAATTAATCAGTCTGGTAGACTATCGTCTGAAATTACCTCAAGAGTTAAGTGGCATCCACGATACGTTCCACGTGTCTAATCTTAAGACATTGGCTGAAAAAAAAATCTTGGTGGACCAGAAAGAAATTATTGACCTTGATGCATGTACCGTTGGGAGAAATTCAAATAGACGCTAAGTTACACTTCGTAGAAGAACCGGTGGATATTACGGATCGGGGAATCAAGAAGTTGAAACGTAGTAAGATTCCTAACGTCAAGGGTCAATGGAACTCAAAACGAGCACTTGAATTTACCAAGGAACGAGAGGACCAAATGAAACTTAAGTACCCACCATATTTTTGATGATGGACCGGCTCATAGTTAGTACTAGTTGAATTTCGGGACAAAATTCTTTTTAACGGGGCAAGATTGTGACAACCGAAAATTTCAGGTTAACATTTCATCATCACCACCACCACGAGATTCGAGACTATTAGAGGTATAATCTTATGCAACATCCCTTACTGCTGTTCGTGGATTGAATAGATCTAAATTTGTGTCTCCTTTTATGCTTTTATAAAAATTTGGAATATGTGAAACCCTAATTGGTTAGAAAGTTTGTTAGATGAGGTGAAATGGATAGATAGACACATTTTTAGTCAAATATGTTTAGTTGGAGATAGAGAAAGATGATTTGTGATTTTTTAAAGTAGTGAGTGACTTTATATAGATTAATGAAGGTCTCGGCGGTAAATTTTTGACTTTTTATTTTTGGTAGTTTTGTAAATGATAAAATTTATTTTAAATGTTTTCTAAAGTTGCCTAAATTGAATTATACTTTTTAGGAAGTAAATTGCAAAAGTCGTCTTTGGGTTTAGCCAAATTTCATTTCTGCCCATACGTTTTGAAAGTTTAGACACTGTTTTTATGGAAAACTTACGAGTGCATATTTCGTCCCTGGCAAAATTGAAATGACTAAATAACTCTTGTCTTCTTTCTTTTGACTAAATAGGGAGGATGACATTTTGGTCGTTTTATTTTGGTCATAAACGAAAATTACACTCGTAAGTTTTTCACATGACAATGCATGTACTTTTGAAAAGGCATGGACGAAACATGCAATTTAGCCAAACCACAAGGATGATTTATGCAATTTACTCTTTTTTTAGGAAAGGTTATTCATAACCCTTGAAAGTGATTGTGATACCTTAATTATAAAAGTAGGGGATATTTGAGGGTTTGAAACACATTATTAGGGGGTAAGCTTATTATGTTTGACAAGAAAAAAGTTATTAAAAATCAAAAAGTACGTGAATTAGATTAGAAAAGATCAAAAACTGAAAAGTAAAAAAATACAAAATTGTATGAATCTCTTTGAAATGTATAATTATTCAGGGATAAGGTTATAAAGTTTGACAAGAAAAAGTATTAAAAATACAATGTACGGAACACGAACCGATGAAGAAATTGTTTTAATTTTTTTTTCTTTGTTGTTTCAATATTTTTACGATCTTGTCATTGATGTGTTTTTTTCCCTTGTTTTTTGTAGTGGCACCTTATTTTAAAATACAAAATTACTAGCATAGTAGCATGCCTAGAATTATGATTTATTTTGTGTCAAAATTGACATGGCAATGGTTTTGTTGATTTGTGAAAAACTAGTTTCCATTCTTGCCAGTAACATGATGTTGCCACACATTTTAGACATTACAATTAAACATGACAATGTATGCTCTTTAAAATATCATGAACGGTTAGTTTGACGCAAAACTTAATTCCAAATTCCCTCCTTTTTAGACCTTATGTGACTTTTCATTATGAATTATTCATCAATCAATATTTTGTTGTTTTTTAACAAAATGTGAAAATTAGGATTAAGCTCAAGACCAAGTTTCAAAAATCCCATGTATCGCGACCTCTTAAGTATGTTTGTGTCAAAGAACACGCACCTAAGGGTGCCAACATTATCTAAGGGTTTGAGTTTTGGTCTCATAAAATACTGAAAGACACTGTTAATGACTTACAATATTGTGTGAAACTGTAACAATGCACTTATTATTATTATTTTTTTAATCTTGGCTTTATAAAGAAATTGATAAATAGTAAAAATAAAAAACACATGTTTACAAGAAATTGGGTATTTCGATATGAACATCTACTATGGTAGTTTATGAAAAGGGTTATAAAGTTATGAAGAGGTCTAAAAATTTGTAAACCATAGCGAACATCTATTTCAAGCTTATGTAGCATGAAGAGGTCTAGGATATTGAAACATTTTCATAATTTAATGCATTTGAATTATATGAATTGTTGATAAAAATTAAAAAGGTTTATAAATAGTGGAGATAGATTTATAAAATAAAAAAAGTTTATAAATTAATGTTAAAACACAATTACAAACCTTTAAAAAGATTTACTATTGTGGATGCCCTAAAATTTGTGTATCTTTAATCCATTTAACTCGTTTGTGATAGAAATATGAGAGTATGGGTAGTTTTTATGAGCTTTTTCTCATTATTTTTGGGTTTGTAAGAATATTATTGCATTCGCTAAGTATGTTCCTATGCGACAATGGCGGAACTATGTAGGGGTAGGGGAGGGTCCCGGCTCCCCTAAAATTTGCAGCACCTAGTGTAAATATTATAGGTTTTAGGGGTAATTTAGTTGAGGTTACAAACAAATCTTCGATTCGGCCCTCATAAAATAAATTCGGCCCCTTAAAAAAAATGTTCAAATTCCGCCACTGCTTTGCAATATACAATATGTTTATTTGTGTGTATAATACAGTTGATAATTGACATGGCATTTCATTTCAAGCATGACACCTACACTAAACTATTGCAAGTATGCAAGTTGCAACTATGTAGTTAAATGTTGACCGATAGTATTCAAATTCAAGATATTCACCATTTGCGGCAGACGTTTATTTGGATCAAGCTACAATTTTGACGGTTGACAAATGACAATCAAAGTCATATATGATTAACACAAGAACAATGTGGGTCTCCCTTGTGGGCTTGTGGCATATAGGCTATAGCTATCAACAAAAAGCCAAAATAGCTCCTCAAATTAGATCATGCTTTAATAATGAAGCCTTTATTTCAAAAATATTCGAGTAGAATTGCACTCTCAAAATCAAAAATGCATTATATCTACCAATCTTTTAAACTTAATATTTTTTTGTGTGTTTGTAAACTTGATAACATCTTCTATGGACAACTCATGTCGAAGATCTTTCAGGAGTAATTTCTATAACCTCGAAGTGTGTACATCCTAACTCTTTCATATCTTGATCTGACAAAATTATGTATTATTGTTAATTTGTTATTGTAGATATTCTTCGACACTCTTTAACTATTATTATTGTGCATCGTAAACCAGGGACGGAACCATGAGGTTCTCCGAGACCCCTATAGATTTTTTCGATGTAGTGTTAATTTTTGAAAAAAAACATTAATTTTTTCAAAATACATCTTAAATGCACCTTGTCTATCGAAATGTGTTTCTATATTATAGTTTCAACAAATTTGTACACCCGGTCATATATGGTCTTGGTTCCGTCCATGCCGTAAACTTTGTATTCTTCAAACGTAGTGGTAAATGCAATTACTAATTTATATGTCTAGGTGTGTTATATGAATATTTAGTATCGTAAACTAATTATTGAAAGCCAATACATGATTTGAATTCATAGTGTAGCGTTTAAGTTTGTGAGTGGGTGCATTTACTATGTATAACAAACAGATTTGTGTTCTTGACGTGGGTAAATCATCATCACATAAAATGGTTTATATAATGTTAGCAATTGACAAATTGAATTAGTTTAAGTCAGCAAAGTCAGCAAACTCGTGAGAGCTGGCCCAATAAGGATTTTGGCGATTAGTTATTTGGTTGATAACTTGATATGGATTTAAACCAAAATGGGAAACTTTATACTATTATAGGCTTACCTCATCTTCATTACATATTACCGAATACAAAACGTAACGTTTATCGTACTTTCACTTGTAAGACAGTGCAACTTGCTTCATGTTCGAAACAACAATTTTACACTGTGTTGAAGTTTTAAGTCAAATTTTTTCCTTCTAACGTCAGTCATATACAAGTTTTTACGTTTCTAAAGTTAACAATAGATATAAGAAAAGAAAATTATTTGTTGTTCCAAAAGTTTTGGCTAGTGAGTTCAAAGGAGCTCACGTGAGCAGACTATGATTTGCCGTTCAACATACTTCATGCAAAAACTTCCGAGAGTCTCGGCTCACTCGAGTTGATACCCCACTAGGTCAGGAGAGTTGCCCGGAGCTATTCCTTGTGGGGTGGACAATTGTTGGTGCCAAAAGGTACCTGGAGTTAGGGTGTCCCCGTCAATCTACACCTTTTGTAGACTTCATGCAAAAATTGTATCTTTCTTGTAAACTTTTGAGTCTTATAAATTTGCCTGCAAAACACAATAAAAGTAAGTAGATCAAGGTAGAACAAATATGTTGATCATATAAAAATTTTAGATAGTAATAATATAATCACGCATGTACAATATCATGACTATTATACATAATTAATGGAGTAATTACAGCAGTAAGTACGTTTTTATTATGTTACTAATAATACTAGTTACTACAGCACCAATATGGGAGAAACTCTTGCCTCTTAACAAAAATGAGTCACGACACACATACTTTTGTGATAATGAAATAAATGTAAGTAGCGAGAACTAAAAAAACAAATCATAAACATAACACGACGTTGATCGACTTGGTTGTCAAAGAGAAGTTGTCTAGCATAAATGGTATAAAGGCACTTATGAGAGGAGCTCCCTTCACCCCAATCCAAAAAGAAAATGGAAATTATGGCTCGGCATGTTCATGATCACCGTTAGCATGCACGCTATAATCTCGGTGCATCTATAGGCATTCATGAACAAGCAACCATGAACCAAAATGATTTCTTTCAGGGTTGGGGCGACAGGGAACTCCAACCATAAATATACACCCTAATCCGTCTCACTTTCGTGACAACCCAATATTTGAATGGAAACTTTGTTGATGTACCATGGATGTAAACATTATACCCTTTATATAGGCAACATGGTGCCCCTGAAGATGATCTCAACCATTTACTTCAAAAGATTTAAAATATTAATTTTAAGATCTTTTTGTTCAAAGCTTATGTCATAACTCATAAAGAACACAATTAGTGCCAAGGAGCATCTAAAGTGTCTTGTTCTATTTCCACTAAATAACCTCTTTTCATGCCTTTATTTATTTTATTAAAATACCAGGGTATTCGCGCATTGCAGCGATGAGCACGTTGTAACTAAAGTTTTCGGCAAACTACGTCTTTTTATTAAATTGTTTTTGTAACAATACATTTACGAATGGTGAACCTATTAACTTGGAACGACTTAAAAAAATAACAAACTATTTTGTATAAGTATATGCATAAAAAGAGTGTAAGTTAGTCATGTTCTTTAAACATGTGTATCAATGCCCAAATATATTACAAAGTTTGAGAAACAAAGTTTTTGACGTCCTGATTATTTTTTCCCCCAAAAGTTTGAAAACAAAGTTTTGAATTTCATTAAGCTGGTGGTCCGAATTCTACTACAGTGAAGGTCATCAAATTTGTTTTGGTTACAATATGCCAAATTTTATATAAGGGCTTGTGAAAATGAAACTTAACAAGCTGTACAATTCTTTTAATCTTTACATTTTTTTTTTAATCAAGTAATAAGTTTAGCCTGTCACTCTACAAAATACTACGTATAAACTAGGAGAACCCAATTCCTATGTACATAATATGTGAGTAACTGAGTATACTTGAAAGTTGAAAAAATATATTTTTTACTTTAGCCAAATGGCAAATGTGTATCCACTATCCATTTCATATAAAAATATATTCTATATTATTAATGTGAAATTTTGGGACATAACCAAGGAAAATAAAAAAATTAAAACGGAAGGTTAATTGATTACATAAAATGCAATTATTATTTCGTTCCTTTTTTTTATTGTTCTAACTTTCTAAATGCTAAAATAATCTTTTAACCGGTATTAAGGGCCATGTTGGCATCTAAGGCTATTAGCATTATATCAATTATTTTCTCCTTTTATATACACGATGGCTTTAAAATGGAAAATAAGACCCAAATGTAAAATATCATACTTTCACCTTTTAGGTTATCACTGGCCTCTAATATTAGCCCATCCAAACATAAACTTGTTTTGCCGTAAATTGTTATTGAAACAAACTCTGCTTATTTACACTATTATTTCGCCAACACAAAAAAAATCCAACACCCACTACCTGACTACCCTTTCACCGCGACCACTCGTTTCCCTTCACATTCAACCATCAAAGATTTGTCATGTGCATCCCTTCACCGTTGCCACATATATCACGCTATCACTAAAAGGGATTTGACCGAACCATTACATTCGTCTGCCACAAGCCTTATCAACAAATACTCGCTTGCAACCACCGTGGATCTGACCATAATAATATTCCACATCAAAACATCATCTTCCCTTCCCGTCGTTAAAGATTTTGACACATCTCTTTTAGACACAACAGATTCCGATTGTATCTCCTTTTAAGAGTGCTATGTATTAGTTTTGTTTTAAGAAAAGTCTCGGCCTAGAGTTTGATATTTATCTTTTATGGGTGCTTGGTTTATAAAACACGGTAATTGTTAATGATTCGCGGTTTGTACAGTCTCTTTTTTTTTTAACTGCAAAATTATATAATAGAATTCCTTGGATAAAAAATAAGTGGTGTGGATGCATATGAAAATGCGACATGTTACACTTATTAGATAGATGATGGATGGCACACGGCAAAGGTTTTCTAGAAAATGACAATCACTTCTGAGTTTTTGACCAATTCTCTTTAAGATATACTAATCTAATGTATAAGAAGAAAGCTCCAATTTTGAAAACCTTAAATGAGCAAAATGACAAAAGTCTCACTTTTGAGCATTGGAGCATAGAAATAGAAGCTTCAATTGTCGAGGTGAATATATGGGCACATCAGCCTCATCTATGAGATACTCATTTGGAGTTGGTATTTTTAATCATTTGGTTGGTATAACACATGACACTCATGTAAACAACAACATGTTTATAACACCAGTAAACAAAATACAGTAATTCAAGAGTCATATAAGAGTTCAAGTTCCGTTTAACATAACCAAATTCATCTATACTTTTCTTTCTAGTTTTGGGGCCGGTTTATTTAAAGGGTGTAGAATAAAGTCAATGGAATGAATCATATGTATGGTTGTTTGGTTAATTAAGGGCCCACGACAAAAGAATAAAAAGATAGTTTGACACCCTTAGCCTCATACCAAGGCAAAAGGGTGACTTTCGTTAATTTTTTTTAATTTCTTCTCTTTTTAGTAGCTCCCAATGCACTATTCTATATTTTAAAACAAATAATATCAATTTCAATATATATTTTATTTAGTTAAATACATATTCTATTTCTTTTAATTTTCTTTCTATCTCTTATATCAAATTCAAATCCTAAACTAACCTAAAAATCAAACGGGCCTCTAAGTTTTTGTTTTGGCTTTCCTCACTCCTTTCCAAATATTAAGTGTAAGAGTCACAAGGTTAATTCATGATATGAGTTACTTCCGAGTTCCAATCCACATAAATAGTCATATAAGTGATACAAAAGTTTAATTTAGGTAATGGTTACTAATGAAACACATAAATCTCAACTAATAAGATTAGGCTATGTGCAGTAATGGGGTCGTCAAGTTGGTCGACCGACTCCCAACTCAGTCGCCCTTGCTGTGGCAAGTCGGTCGAGTGAAGGTCGTGTTTTTTTTTTTTTTCGATCGCATGTACAACTGAGTGGAATGAAGCACAAAACAACAAAAGCTTGTACCATTTTTGTATTTGGGAGATGAAGTGGATACATATAGGAATCTTTTCGACCATGTAGACGAGACGAAGTGAATTTATGAAGTGTGGAATAAAAGGAATTAAGGTTTTTTTTTTTTTTTTTTTTTTTTTTTTTGATCGCATGTAGACGAAGTGAACCGATGAAGTGGATTTGCAAGTTGGGAGATGATATGTGTGTTTAACATGCAAGATGGTAATGTGTCTAGATGGTATATGCAGTGGCGGCGATTAGGGTGTGCAAGTGGTGCAATCGCACCGGGGCCCCCCCTTTTTAAGGGGCCCCAATTTAGTATATATCTATTAATATTTATAGTTTTATACATAAATGTTTTGAATTTTTAGTGTTTTTCTTAAATATTTCATAGAAGAAAACAATTTGATGAGAATTCAGATAGTCAAGATGCTTTGCTTTCCGCAGAGGAGTCATTCAAGGTAAACTATTTCTTGTACATTGTTGACCAAGCAATTGCTTCACTTACAACAAGGTTCGAACAATACCAAGAATATGAGAACATCTTTGGTTTCTTGTTTACTTCGGACAAGTTGAAGTCCTATGATGACAACAGTCTTAAGTCTTGTTGTAGTCGTCTTGAAGCTGCATTGAAGAATAACGATAAATCTGATATCAACGCAGATGAGCTATACATGTCGTTAAGGCTGTTAAAGAATTTTTTGCCTAACAGTATGGGGCCAACTGAAGTTCTAAGATATCTGAAGGAGGTAGATTGCTTTCCTAATGCAATAATCGCGTATAGAGTATTATTGACTATTCTGGTCACTGTGGCATCTGCAGAAAGAAGTTTCTCAAAATTAAAATTGTTGAAGTCTTACTTGAGGTCTATAATGTCACAAGAGAGACTTAATGGATTGACATTGATAGCTATTGAGAATGATATATTAGAAAGTGTTAATTATGAAATGTTGATCGACAACTTTGCTACGAAAAATGCTAAAAGAATGACACTCTTCAAGAAATAAGTATGTTGCATCTTTTGTGGAGTAAAGCTATATTTGTGTTTTAGTAACACTCTAAATATTTGTAGGTTTTTTTTTTTTTTTTTTTTTAAACTTAGAATTTGACTTTTGTTAATGTTTTGCGGTAATGTTAAAAAACTTTTTATTTTATATAATAATTAACTTTTCGTGATTTATGGGGGCCTCATTTGTGGTTTCGCACCGGGCCACCCAAATCAATGGAACAGCCCTCGGTATATGCATGCATTTGTTTTTACGCGAACTAAACTAATTTTTATACTAGAATCCATGTACGAACGACACACACAAATATTTACTTAATTGGGCGTATGTTCAAACTCCAATAGTAAGACTAATGTCAAAGCCACACGTACGCATGTGGGTATAAAACTAGTTGAACGTTACAATATGTTTCTCTATTGCATCATGCATTCATGCCTCATGTTAAAGCTCAAATTTAAGTAAAGTTCAAGTTCAAGAAATGAATACTTGATTACAGGCAAAGCTTTCAAGTTTAGTAAAGTGGTTTAGTCTACAACTACAATGGTTCATAATCTGTTTTTTAATTACCACAAACTGTATATATGATTAAAAAAAAAAAAAAAAAAAAGTATGTATTATCACTAAGACAAGGTAGTACAGCAGCATCCATGTATCCTTCATTTAATTACCACAACAGTATTGATCAGTGGTTGAACCGGTTAAACCGTGAACCGGTCAGCTGACCGGAAGCTAATTTTGAGCGAAAAAAACCCGGTTGAACCGTGGGTTAAATCGGTTATCATTAATGAATAATATCATTTCTTTCATTAATGAATATACGTTTAGCATATTCTTTTACACTTTAACAACAAAAATGGATATCTTTTTAAAAATTACACCTGCAGGTGCCTTATTTGTAGTAACTTAATTATATATTACGGAGTACTAGTATAATATGTCACTACTATTATATATTATCATTAGTGAATAATCATGTTGCCTAACAGAACCTTTTGTTCTCGTTTCTTCTATAAACTATTCCATGCAGCAAGTATTATGTCATCAAAGCATCTATATAGAACAATGAGTGACAATATTGTTGCCCTATAATTGGTAATATTAATTTATAAGCAAAATGGTTTATTGGTTGTGAGAGCATCATTCAATTTGCTTTATGGAAAAAATATTACTGGTTAAGCTAATAAAATGAAATTTATTGGGTGCTTTACTTAGAAAGAATGAGATTCTATTGATCATTCTAACAAGTCCAGTAACCATTTTGTTTCGTGAGCTATAGTAACTTAAATTTAAATTATTATATCAAGTTTATAATACATATTTTGACCATTCTTGTCGAAATTTAAACAGGTTTAATGCATTAACTTTAAATTATTATATGATCAATAACCATTTTGTTTACAACCAGTTTTTACTAGAACTGAATATATCAAGTCCTCAGTTTCGTTTTGTGAATTTCTTGCTATAGTTGTTGACATACATAATTTTTTGCCTCTTCTCTTTTTTTTTTTTTTTTTTTCCTCTCACGAGTAATGATAAACACAAGTGGGTTACAACAATAATAACAACAAAAACGAAATTGGTCCATGTTACATTAATATGTTTACTTTGAAAAAAAGCAATGTCATCGGGTAGTCATAATTTGCATCCTTTCGTGAAGATAAAGAACAAATGAAATCGAAATTGATGGTTCAATGGATGCCTTTACGTTGTTTATTGTTGTAGGAACATGGTACATCTTCTTACTTGATATGTCCAGATATCCTTCTACTTGTATAATCATCACAAAGAAATTATTCAATGTAATTAACAAAAATAATTAGTGCATTACACATGTTACAATTTGATGTGTGTTTAGGGACGGAGCCAGGCGGGGTCTCGTGGGTGCCCGGGACACCTAAGGATTTTTTCGATGTAATGTTAATTTTAAGAAAAAACATCGATTTTTCTCAAATATATCTTAAATGACCCCGGTCTATCGAAATGTGTTTTGAGTCTTATTTACTTAGCATCTTAAACTCTATTATATCACAGTTAAAAATATTTTGTGCACCCAGTCATATTTGTTCCTAGCTCCGTCGTGTTATAAGATAATTAGTCGCATTTAGTAGGAGGATTTAGGCATGCATATAGCATTGCTCGTTGTATATAGAAAGTGGTTATTCAAATCAACGTTTGATCTTTTTTTCATATGCTTCCTCAGCTATTTTTATTCTCATTTTACTTAATAATGTTTTGAATCCATTGTCATTATGCATAACTCTGTGGCTTGCAACCTTATCGACTAATCATTCTTAAATTAAAAAGATAAGAAAAATATGTTATTTAAATGCTCGGTTCTAAGACAGATTGCGCGCAAAGTTTCTTCATGGTGGAACATTGATTATGTTGACGCTAATTCTTATGAGGAGTGGATTGATTGGCTGGATTCTTTGGGACTTCCGGCTAAGT
The DNA here is from genome assembly GCA_030686995.1 of Artemisia argyi. Lineage (NCBI taxonomy): Eukaryota > Viridiplantae > Streptophyta > Magnoliopsida > Asterales > Asteraceae > Artemisia > Artemisia argyi. Next base: position 188,513,375 of record CM060677.1, read on the forward strand.
TAAAGTTGATGCTTGAAGGTTTTATGTGGTATGGTGGTACATATGGAGTCATCGTAACAAGATTATCTTTGAATCAAAAGCCCCATTGAAGTCGACTATGTTTGATGATGTAATGTCTAGCTCGTTTTATTGGTGTAGGATTAGAAGCAAAAGTTCATTCAGTTGGGACGAATGACTTAAGAATCCTTATTTAATTGTCTTGTAATCTAGCTCCTTGCTAGTTGTTGAGTAATAAAATGCCGTTCAAAAAAAAAAAAAAAAAAAAAATCATTTTACGCTTAGGGTGGTGGGTGCAGTGGTGCCCTGTAAGTTTTATAGGTGCCGCCACCTCAGCATTTACCCTATAACACCACTGTAACACAAACACCCTCCTCAACTATAACTTTATATGGGTCGGTGGTCATAGTTTTTATTTTCTTTTTCATTTTCTTAAAACTTAACACTACGATGTATTAAAAATGCGAGTTACACAAAAGTAAAACTACTATATTACAAACTAAGGACTAATAAAATGGTGAGAGTAAAAGAGCATGAGGGACTAAAACCGAAAAAGAAATAAACCAATAAGATTAAAAATGAAAAATAATTTATATATTTTACTTCATCATCTTTCTTCAAATATATACATGTACACACACTAAAACATAGACACACACAAACACCCAAACAAGCACACAAACACAAGAAGTTTGCTTAAAAATAAAATAAAAATACCAAAAACGGTAGTGATTGGGATTGCTTTGGCACGCATAACACGGCTATGACGCCGGTGATTATGTAGTTTGGCGGCGACATAAGTGTCAAAAAATTTCTATGATGTGCCAACGATGCACTGCTCCTGCACTTTTAAAATGACAAAATACCATTCTTCTTCTCCCACAGACAGTGGCGAAGCTTGGAATTTTCAAGTGGGGGGTCGGGATCTAATTTTTTTTTTCCTAAGGCTATATTTGAGGTATACCAAAATTTTTGGGGGGTCGAAACCGAATATACCGAAATTTTTCTACACGAAAACTATATATCTCCTACATCGCAAAAAAAATTCGGGGGGTCGGGCGCCCCCCCCCCCCCCCCCCCCCGGCCCCTTAAAAGCTACGCCACTGCCCACAGAAACATAGAACATGCACACTAAAACATGTATATCCCTTGTCCAAGTGTTCATCATTACGTTCCCCAAATGGCCTAGTGGTAAGGTCCAAAGAAGGCATACAGCCCGCTTGTATGTCACTGCACGACTCGAATAACTAACTACTAACTAGCCTTTCTAAAAAAAAGTGTTCATCATTACGTCATTTAGTTGTGAATCTCACGGGAAGTATTAACTTTTGCTTCTAGCAGCCAAAAGCCCAAAACATTGATCCAACTACAAACTATTAGTTGATGGGCTAAACTATGGCTAAGCTTGGTGACAAAACAATTAGCTTCCACAGAACTTAATAGATCATTCATTGGAGCAGAAGATACACAATATTACAAATCAAATAACAATCGAAACTTCTCAAACAACAAATTCACAAAATTAAATTTGATAATGTATAAAAGCGAGGTTGCAATTTTTTTGGCGTAAAATGCATATGAAGTAGAGGCATAGATTATTTGGTTATGGAAGAATCAAATGATAAGATATTAGGACACGTATAAGAGAAGTAGAGTAGACATTAGTGCATGTGTTAGAGGATCAAAGTATTGTGACGAATAATACATAAGGGGAAAGAAAACCCTCAATTTACTATTCTTTTCAAAATGTATTAGCAAACGATATTAAAGGTAGATTATGTTTGTGTTATGCATGTCGCCCTTTTTAATACCAGATTATCATATATTTTTATTTGCTTAATCTAATTTACTACAGGATCATGTATATCTATATGTCATCTTCTACCGAATAACATTTTTCTAGAATTAGAATGATTAACTACCGTAACTAACTTTTGTTTTTGGGTATGAATCTTTTATATAATAAAATAAAACCCCTATTGGAATTTTTTCATTTCAAAAAAATCAATTCATTCCTTATTTAGTAATAGTTAAATTAATGTTAATTTTTTAAAACAAATATTTAAAGAAAAAAAAAAGCTAAATATTTCCTTAATTGGCTAAAAGCTATAAAAAATCGTTTTTGGAGAAATTATACATAAAAGATTGGTATAAAAATATAAGTGACAAAAATATAAACAAGAAAAACTTAAAGAAAGCGGAGTGATCAACAAAAACATAGGGGTGAAAACTAAAAATTTGCAAACAAACCCAAGTGCTTCTCACTTTCAATATTCATTCGACAAACAAAAGGAGGCAGGTAAACAAAAGAAACATCCAAACGGCGACTAAAAAAACCGACGACACCAAAAAATTAAAACAACCAAACGGCATACTTTCATTCAACATCACTCAATCTGATTAATCAAAGGTATGTTTTCGGTTAATGGATTAAACGTATATTAATTAATTACTTATTAATTTATCTACTAATATAGAGTTTTTGTTTTTTGGGTAATTAAGTTATGGGTTTGTGTTATTGTGCTTTAGTTTATGTGGTATGGCTTATTTTCCGTGATAAATTTTGCGACAATTTCGTGTTAATTTGCTAGATCATTGATAAGAGTGGTGGTTAGTTTGATGGCAAAGGAGGAGAGGTATAATTTTTAATGTGTATTTTTCTTGATTATATTTGCAATTGATGTATGTTTTTTTAGTTTAATATGAAAAGAATTCATGACACGACTAGCTTTGTGCTTAGTTACATGGAAACGTATTGTCATCTATGATAAATTCATGTTTATTGATTGGATATAGTGCTTAACTTTGATTAAACTTATTTGGGCGGATGTTTTTGTTATGTGAACAATCAAATTTTGTTAAAAATTATCTTGCCACTTCTATTCCTTCACTTCTTAACGCAGTGTTTCGTCTATCACAGTCTTGGAGCTTGCGTCTGTAAAGGCTGCTAAGCGTAGGCTGGAACGTGTAGTTTTGACAAATGTCCGCTTTGGGGATATAAGGCGTGCGCTCTCTGGTATGAAGTTCATCGTTTTTTCCTTCTACCTTGAAATATATTAAATGTAAAAATATGTAATTGTTTGTTTTGCATTCAAATTACTAGAGGGGTAATGATGAGTGGGTTGGGCGGGTTGGGCAATAGGTCAAAACGGGTCACATACTGGTGCGCTATTCAATGGTTTGGATTGGTTCACAAACACTTTTCTGTCCATTTTCTATAGATAATGAATATATTAATTGTTACCGGTGAAACTTATAGTAAAAATCAAAATCTTTGAATAAAATGGTTCAGGTGTCCATGGACCAGTTTACTTTTTGATAAATATATGACTCGTGGAAAAAACACAACCCGCATCGACCCTCGACCCATGGTAAGGTTATTGTTATTATGCATGTTATTTTTCGTTTACCAAAAAGTTATGGATTTCGCTATTACACATATATAAGTTTAATTTTGTATGTCTTTATAGCTCTATGCAACTCTTCGTGAGTGTGTGCTGTTAAGTCAAGACTCGTGGTTGGGTAGGATGATGCAGTACTCTTTTTCATATTTGTCTTAGGTGATTTTAGAATATTAGAGATGTCCATGTTTGTCAATTTCCATTGTTAGAGGGAATTTTGTTTTGTTAAAGGGAAAAACACTTTTTAAATACGCTCATAAGCAACAAAATAAGTTAAAAGAAAAGTTACTTTACATGTGGTTATAAACTGTGTATCTAGGCGTTGCATGAAGGCCACATGTTTTCCCCCTTTTTTTGCTTATTTTTTGGGTTTATGTGCTCTTACCTGAGTATCTCATATTTGTTCTTGCTTCCTTTGGTTTGTAGACAGACCCGTGTCTTTGTTAGGTGAGCCGGTTTGTTTACGTGGTCGTTTTAGTTTTGTTAGATTCCATTGTGTGTGTGGTAGTTTATATTTGTTTTATAATATTTTGTTGGATGTGTGGATTTGTTTCGATTACTTAGGGTTATTGTTTGAGGATTAAAGATTAGTTGTGCTTTTATAAAGTTTCTGATTTTATTTTCGGTCTATTGTTTTCTGATGTCATTTAATTGGTACGCCACTGTTTAGGATTAAAGTGCTGTAATTCGGTTCTAATTGGTTGTGATGAGGTTTTCCGCATACGGTGGCGTGGGAGGACGCTGTGGTGGAGGGTTAGAGTGAAGGTGAGGTGGGATCCTTATTTTTTTGCAAGTGTATGATATTGTTGAAATCAGACATAGGAGTAATTAAGTCAATGCTTCAAATTTTTTTCATGTTGGTGAAGGATTTTTTGTTGTTTGTTTTTCTTGGATGCAAAACTGTGCATTAGTACATATTTGTTGGAGTTATATATATGTTGATGTTCAGGTATACCAGAATTTTCGAAAGTGTAAAGCTTTAATGGAAGTGTTTTTGATCCCGAGACTAAAGGGCATGTGTTGAAGCTAAAGAAGATGGATCCTAGAGGCATTGAAACAGAGGTTTAGGAGTGTTTGATGCCAATGTTGCACCGGGGACAGAGGTTGTTTTCTGCTGTGTATAGGGAGAAAAATAGGCTGGAGTCATTCGAGTGCGTGTTAATGATATAGGGTGGTATGGGCGTTGTCCATATTCTGCAGACAACATGTTAGTGTTTCTTATCGCTGAAGCTACCATAAACTTGATAACACGGATGCCGATGAATGCAGTGGCAGCTTACTGTAAGTTTATTTTAGTTAACTTCAAACTTTTATTTATGCTTATCAAAAAATGTAATAAGATTTTCATTTGATATGTAATTTTGCTTCTGATCAATGAGATGCCAAATTGCTGAACTAAGGGGTGTTTGGAGTTGTATTAATAGCTGAATTCATGCGGGTTTGGGACTGTTTTGACTATGAGTTCCTTACATTCTTATTAAAAGAGCTTATTTTACCCCCAGTAAGGAGATAAGCATAAGTAGCTTGATTTTCCAAATTTTTGACTCCTTATCTGCTTAAAAAAATTTAGAAAGAAAAAAATAAATAATAAAATTAAAAAAAAAATTAAAAAATAAACAAAAAAAACAAAAAACATTCTCAGACACTGTCTTATAGAATTTTAGATTGCAAGCTTACAGCCCACTACAAATTGGTGCCTTAGTTTTATGTGACTTGAAGTATCAACCACTGGACTTACGCCCATGTATTTTGCTTAGGTATTCGACCATTTGGTCATCCCAAAGAGGAGGAATTGGAGAAGAAAGAAATGCAAAAAACAAGGAGGCTTGACAAGGTAATGGCTTATCTATAATACTTGGGGGTATTTGGATTAGCGTTTAACTTTGATATCTTATTATTATTATTGTATTTTTCAAGCAATTAGCATTTCATGAAGTGCGAAATCTTTTGAATTTGAAAGTGACAGTATTCCAATTGGTGTGTAGCAAGTATGTTCAAAAAATCTTTGGTTTTTTTTAATGTTGGCATTAGTCATTTGCCAAGTAGCAGCTGTTAAAAAGAAACTGGGATTTGTGTTTCGATTGCGGAATATTTCACATCATAAGATTTAAGATTAGTTACAAGGCCAAAGTAGCTTTTCCTTAAACTATTAGACTGCAGTCTCAAAAGGATGTCTTTTTTTCAAATGTTTTATGATCAACTGTTTCATTTTCTTGGTTCGCATATTTATATTCATAAATGTAAAGAATGAAGGTTTGTATTTCCAGAAGTTCAATAATTTTGCATAACCAACTAAAGTTAGATTTTTATGTTTACAGACACTAAATAGGAAAGGGGAAAGCAGGACAGCTTGGAGTAAGCTCAGGCACGGAGTGGTATAGTAGATGGAATTGCATGAAGAGGTTGATAGGCAAAGGGTAGCAGCTGCATGATGTGTGAAGCTGCTGTCGCATGGGGTCCTGGGGAACCTTTCTCTATGGAACAAATCCGCATTCTACCACCTCAAAAAATGAAAGTTCGAATTAAAATTCTTTTCACTTCTATCTGTCATACTGATCTTAATGCTTGAAAGGGCAAGGTATGTACACGTTTTTTTTACTGATTTGTATTCTTTTGTCTTATTCATTTAACGAATTACTACTTATATATATAATGAATCTCAATTAGTCCATAATTATATGCATCATAATTAGATCATTATATGTAGGGTCATTGAGAGTGTCGGAAAAGGTGTTGATGACATGAAGGAAGGTGATAATGTTCTTACGATCTTCAATGGAGAGCGTTGTGAATGTGCATACACCAATCTATATGCAAAGTTCCGGGTAAACCCACTAAAAAGCGTAATGAGAAATGATGGGAAAACAAGTTTTTTGACACAAGATAGGGAACCCATTTACTATTTCTTAAACACGTGAATTTTCAATGAGTATACTATCATGGACTCAGCCTGTGTCGTCAAAATTGATCCAAAAGCTCCCCTTAACAAGATGATCTTGCTCAGTTATTGTCTCTCCACAGGTTTGTAGTTTGTGTATATATACCCTTATTAATTAGTTAAATTTATTTGATAAATTATTTAGAATTTTTAATCATGCATCTGTTGGTTTTAGTTTAGATGCAATAATTTATATATATGTTTGAAGGTTTTGGATCTTTCACCTATACGGAAAAGGTATATCAAGGCTCAAGAATTGCAGTTTTCGGCTTGGGTGCAGTGGGATTAGCAGCTTTTAGTTCTATTTCATCTGTGTGAATACACGTTGTTCGGTTATGAGATTATCCCACATACTCAAGAACATTAAAAAAATGACAAACTAAGTCTATCGACTTTTATAGCAATATCTGTTAAAGATTTGAACAATAAAAGTGAGGGTGTTAATAGTTCTTTTATTGGTGATGATTTTGACGATGACAAATTGTAAAGGGTTATCAAGTTCATGAATATTTGAAAGAATGCAAAGTAGTAGCAGTAGTAACATTAGCATAATAGGGAAATAAGTTATGTTCAATGTTTGGTTATTTTTTTCGAATATGGTTTTGAATATAAACTAGAAAGGCAACCATATAAGTAAAACAGTCACGAATCTTTCGCTATTTGTCAAAAGAAAAGAAGCCAAATGAGATTCTTTATTAGACCGTATAAAAACAATAGTATGCATGATATTCGTTATATGCTGTTTGGAAACCATAAATTTTTCTAGAGGTGGCAAAATAGGAACTGTCAAACGGGTGATTTTTTTTTTTAAGAATACATACCCATCTTCGGTGCTTTTTTGCAGATTCTTAGTGGGTCTGCTGGGACGCCTGCAGAAAAACCTGGAAGGACCTCATGTATCATTTAGGGTGTTTTCATTAGCTTAGTTGGTAAGCTTATTGAGCTTATAACTTATTTAAGTTCATAAACTCATGTTCATAAGCTCATAAGCAATAAAAAGTGGGCTAATTAGCATTATAAATTTTCACTATTTTCACAGGCCTATCAAATAAGGTAAAAAAAACACCCTACAAGATTTCAACTATAATAAACAAGGCATATTAAGGCGGACAATATGGGTGGGTAGGTCACAGTTCAGAACAAGTCTGGCTATAACGAGCCAAAACAGGCTGGTCATGACTTTCCTGCAATACACTTTTGCGAAAAATAATAGTTTGTTAATTAGATCACAAAGACTATATTATTTCAATAATAATCCAGATCGGTGATTTAAGAAACGAGCTGGGAGTTTTATCCTTTGAAAATAGACTTTGGACCAATTCTAAACTTCCAACAAATTTGATATGTTTTCTTTTTATCCAAGGTTATTATTTGACCAGTTTGTGATCCTGTTGCTGAGATTCATTTGATTTTTTGGAAAATCATCTTTGGAACTTATAATGCTAATTCAGTATTTGTTAGCCTTATTACTTCATATGTCGAGAGAAGCAACATTTAACGCTCTGAAGTCTTAATGTTGTATTCACGATATATATCTTTTGGACTTTTTTGTTCTACATATTTTGGTCTGGTTCAGATTTTACTTGATTCTACAGGTAGTTTGAAGCCAAGTGTTTGGATTAGCGGAGTGAGAAATGGCTTGGAATTGAAGTAATATTTTATGATTGACTGAATGCGAGCGACAATGCATAATTACCAATCGGTAGTCTGAAGTTCTTTCTCTTTGAGGGACATGCATGTACAAGAGGATGGTATAAGTTTCAACTTTCAAGTAGTGTGACGACACAAAATCACAAGACGATTTGTTTCATTGGATGATAAAAATGGTGTGCCAATCTTTAATATATTGGTAAGGTGCACTTGCGACGTCTCAAAGAATTTTGGCTCTAGCTGTAGTAGCAACACCAACTCTAGATTAAGATATCCTATGTGCTTCTTCCAGCAACCAAAGTTTTTTTTTAAAGGATTGAAACTTTCTGTTGTAACTTGGAAAATCCTTTATTTTTTAGTTGAGACCTAGCTACTGCCGTCAAAAGAGTTCTAGACGTTGCCATTTTTTTTAATCGTAATGCTATATGAGCATAACTATTGACCATGTTAGTTACTAGCAGCTAATTCATCATGGAATGGCCGGAGTTTTTAATCATATTAGTCCGTGAAGGTGGAATGGAGTTTAATCATATTAGTTAGTTACTAGCAGATAATTCATGTTGTGAATAATATGTTATTCTTGTGTGTTTATTATATGTACACATCCATACAGATTACTATTGTTTGGGCTGTCATTACTCTAATAGCAATATTTTTCCTTTTACAAAACTTAAATAAAAAGTGAAAAGAGGCATGAAATAGAAAGTGAAAGACTTCTTTTCTTTCTTTTTTTGCTATTGCAAAAATGAGTGTCGTCACTATCTGTACAAGTTATGTTGCAGTGTCATGGTGTCAACTCTCGTGATGTGAGAACAAGGCATGAATGAAGTTTATGTATGATTTCCTACTACAAAATTGGCAACCACAGATTTAACAAGTTTTTTTTCCCTTCCTTACGCAATTAATGGATTTATTGTTTTCTCATATAAGTTATCTTTATCTTTAACCACTATAAAATATTTTGATATTTCTATTAATAGGAGTCAAAAGAAATTTGTTATTCATTTCATAGGCAACCACGACACTCCTTGAAATTTTCAGCAAATTAATCCGTAAAAAAAAAAATAAATAAATAAATAAATAAAATATTGTTAATAAGAAAACACGTCTAAAAAAAAAGTTTATATGTTTGGGTGACTTGATACTTTTAGTTTTTAGCAGTGTCCAATGGGTGGGAAATGTATGTCCGCTAAGCACAAATCAATGTTGGCTGAATTTATTTTATATTTTGACGTATGTGTGGATTATATAATTTATTTATTTATGGTATGTGTATAAAAACATTTAGTGAAACTGAAAATAAAAACAATTTAATAAAATTGATTTTTACCCAACAATAAAAATGATTAAACGGGTGACCTCACATGATGTCAAGACTTCTAACCTCTTATTCTTAGCAATAAATTTATTAGAAGTAAGAAAATAGCATGACTTATAAAGGGAATAGATCTTTAAAAATGTAAACGGTAATAATAATATGAACTAAATATTTATTAACGACGAAGGTAAGTTGGTAAGGCAATAACAATAATAATGTGATCGAAACTATTTCTTTTTTAATAGATAAAAACATTCAAAATTTTAGAAAAAGTCTCGTGCGTGCACGGGCATTATAACTAGTCTTTTATATAATAAAACAAATCGGAATTTTCCATTTAAAAAAATCAATTCATACCTTATTTAGTAATAATTGTATTTAAAAAAAAGATTATTTTCTTATTAGATAGCATTTTATATTTATTCATAAAACAAGTAGAAGATAAATACAAAAAATATAAATAGGATTCAATTAATAATATGATTAAAATTTTTAAATAATTATCTTGAATAATAAAAAACTATAATTAAATATCATAAATCAAACAAAACAAATATTAAATTATTTGTTTTTTTTAATATATAAAAATATATAATTCAAAAAATTTAAAAAAACCCGCGCGTGCGCGGGTGTTATAACTAGTGTATGATATAAAATAAAATCGTGGCTAATCATGCTCTAAAAATTAGATTGGACCGGACCGTAAACCGAGTTCGCCAAAATACCGAACCACAATATATGTATTATATTCGGTTCGATCGATCCGATCTGATCCAAGAAAGCATATCAGTCGAGCTGTTTCGGGCCGGTTTATCGGTTCGGCCAGTTGTTCATTATACATGGCCCGACTCAAAATCAATTAATGATTAATCTATTGTATAATACTAGCACGGTACCCGCGCAATGCGGCGGTGGGTACCCTTTGATTAAAATTCTGTGAGAAGCAAATGTTTTTATTATAGGTTTTTTGTAACAATATATTTTGGGCCAAGGACCTCATTATATTGTGAGAAGCTGGTTTCTGACCCTGAGTACCTGTTTTCCTGCTGCAGTTCCAACAATTGCAGCAGAGGGTACAACACTTGCCACCAACAATTGGGACTATTCTATAATTAGCAAGACTAAGTCTGAATTTTTAGGCATTGCTAATTATATAATAATCCCAAATGCATTATAATATATTATAGAAGAGAACATCTTTTTGGCCAAATTGGAACTTTCAATTGGCCAATAAGAGAGCTCAATTGCAAAATCGAGCCCTCTCATTTGCTAGCCAATTGAAAAGTCGAGACCTAAAAATCGGTCAAATAGTATCAACATTTAAAAAAAATTGTTTGGCATGAAAAAACCTTCACAAACTACCATGTGTCATAAAAAAATAAAATAAAATAAATAATAATAATAATAATAATAATAATAATAATAATAATAATAATAATAATAATAATAATAAAATTTACAAACTTTCTCATTCGTCCCTTCCAGGCCATATACCAAAAAGAGAAAAAAGCACATTCCATGTCCACCCCGAGCCATCCTTACACAACCGGCGGCTTCACAACAATACTGGCTTCAAAGTCCCACTTCAACACATGTTATATAATATAATTTCTGTGAGTAATATTGATAAACCTTTAAAAAGTTTATTTACAGTAACAATAGATTTAAAATATATATATATAAAAAATTAAATTAATAATATCGTTTGAGGTGTCAATATTATAAATCCATTAAGGGCTCATTTGATTTGTAGACGAGTTTAGAATTTGGATTTAGTTTTGATTTAAAAACAATAAATTATTTTTGTTTAATAAATTTTATTAAAAAAATATTATTTAAAAATATAAATAAAAAAAGAAAGAGAAAAAATAAGCATAATCTTTTTATGATCTCATGTGCCAATCATACCCATTTGTGTGAGCCTACTTTTCACAAAAACGTGCCTATCTGTCATACTTTAATATAAGGATGGCAAAAGCACTCGAAACCGACGGGGAACTGAAACCACAACCAGTTAGGTCGGGTTCGGAGGCGGGTTAGCAGTTTTGGGTATTGATAAATTTTTTTAGCCGGGTACGAGTTAGGTGACGGGTTCTGGTAACACCCGCCCCGAAACTGACACGTTGCCATCTTTACATTTAATAAAACCGTCATATTTGATATTAGTTATCCTAATCTCAATGCTTATAACTCAACCAAACAAAGTTTTCTTACTTTCAAATCCAAAACCCAATGAAAACCATAAAACAAACGCACCCTAAAACTCCATTACAATGATGCTTTGGATGTAATCGCAGCAAGTGACATCTGTCAACCATCCGATGACCCTTTCATCTCATCCAACGGCCAAAACAAACACTCACACGGATCGCCAGCTTGTCACACTCCCACCCAAACACTATATAAACCCCACTCCCCCTCTCATTCCTCAGCAAACACACACACTTTCAAAACCCTAAAAAATTTCAAAACCAAAAAATGGAATCAAAGGGAGCCGGAGGACGCAAGGGAGCGGGATCGCGAAAGAAGCCGGTTACGAAATCAGCGAAAGCAGGGGTTCTGTTTCCAGTGGGAAGAATTTCGAGGTTTTTGAAGAAAGGAAGATACGCTAAGAGGATCGGCTCTGGTGCTCCTATTTATCTCGCAGCCGTCCTCGAATACCTTGCAGCCGAGGTACTGGAATTGGCGGGGAATGCTGCGAGAGACAACAAGAAGACAAGGATTAACCCGAGGCATTTGCTATTGGCGGTCAGGAATGATGACGAGCTAGGGAAGTTGCTTTCTGGTGTTACTATTGCAAGCGGTGGCGTGTTGCCCAACATTAACCCCGTGCTTTTGCCTAAGAAAAGTGGTGTCGCTGAGAAGCCGTCTCCGAAGAAGGATTAAATTTGTTAGGGTAGTTGTTAGCGAAACTAGCTTATGGCGATGTAATGTAACTATCTGATTATGAATAGAATGAATGAATGATAATGTTTATGGTTTTTTTTTTTTTTTTTTTTTTTTTTTTTTTTTTTTTTTTTTTTTTTTTTATAATTGGTGTTAACTGTATTGTTTGTTTAGGGGGTGTTTGTTTAAGCTTATAGAGGGGGTTATGGCTTATTTGGTTTCCGGCTTGTGTTTTATAAGCTCACTTTTTCAGGCTTATTTTGAAACTTTTTGGCTTATATAAGCTTACCATGTCAAAATAAAGTTATGTAAGCTGGAAAGTTTCAAAATACGGATAACATATAAGCTTATGAATCATAAGCCGAAAACCAAATAAGCCATAAGCCCTCTCTATAAGCTTAAACAAATACCCCCTTAGACTTTAGACTGTAGGTCATCAATGGTTTGCTTATGTGGAATTAGTGTTCAATTGATTAGTATTATGTTGTGAAGGAACCCATGGATGTGATTGCTTTTAGGCCATAGTTGACGCTTTACCTAAACTCTTCAAGTTATTTAGTGTTCGTGTGTAGCCGTTTATTACCTGTATCTCATAAAAATGCAGCATAGGCTGTTTGTTGTTACTTGTATAGTTGTATGCTTTATATTGCGGTTATACGTATAACAGTAGATAAGTCTTTTAAGCTATTACAGGAAGATGCAGAACATACTTTGGATCAATTATTTGAGCTGTAACGCCTGGCGTTGTTCTGTGTTTATGAAAAATACAACAAAAGTCAACTGTGGTGAATTTATTTGTTCCTTACTGAGTTACTTCCTATAAACTACGTCGTAAAATTTAGAGATTGTTGATTTTATAACTACTTTACCTGATCTTGTTTACCTTCCATTGGACTTATTGTAGGTTGGTCGATACAAGCTCCCATTCTAGCACTACTGTGTCATAAAATATATGTTCTGAGAATAGAAATGCAACAGATTGACATGCTGCAGTAGCACAACAGTCATGGGTTTGTTCACGAGTAAAGTATGTGACGAGGTAAGTAGAAACAGAAAACATATATGGGAACTAATTTAAATTGCCCGCAACATAAATATTAAACCTATTATATTTAACGATTTTAATGCTAAAACATAATCAATTATTAAATGCTTTTTAACGTGTGCTCTCAAGGCAAATGTTCGCAAGACCCTTAAGAGAAATAGTATCAGACATTGTTTATATATGACTATCCCTTATCTGCTTCCATGTTATGTCTGCAATCATTCTCCCCTGTTTCAAAAGTACTAGAACACGGGTTATTAGCTGGCTTTAGGAGCTCATCAGAAGGGCAGTAGTCAACCTGACAGGCGATGTTAAAGGTATTGGATTCTGTCAAGTTTGTCGGCAGGTCTGCTGATCTTTTTCAGAAATTCGATAAGGACCAATTTTCTTCTTCTTTAACTTGCAAGTGCCAACTGGATATATTTTTGTAAATTCACCATAACAAGGTCACCATTCATAAACATTTTTAGTTTTTTACCATTCAATGTTTATCCTTGTTTGGCTTGTATTTGGCATTAGAAACTTCTTTGAGTCAGCCTTCGGTTCTAGCGTATCCATTAATATTAAAGTTACCAAAGTTATGATACATGAACTTAGGTTTGTTACTTCTGTGGGTTATTGGTTAAATAGATTGAACTTAGAGGGCGTCTGGGATTGCGTTTTGGAACTGTTTTTTTATTTGCAAAGAAAAAAGTCAGAAAGTAGTGTTCGGCATCAGAAAGAAGTGATTATCTTATATTTTTAGAGATAAATTTCAGTTTAGCAAACACATAATCTGTTTTACAAATGACATTCTAAACACCAACTAAGGTTTGATTGGCACTTGGTAACATAGAAGTGTGGCAGCTAATGAATATAATTTAGATTAGAAACCTTGTGGTTAGGTTTGGGGATCAGAAAATCAGATCCAATAAAAGGTTTGGTATAGACAATCAACGTTTAACAATCAGGGCTACTAACAAAATCGATATAGAGATTGTTGATAAGGTACCTCAGACAAGGAAGAGATGGTAAAGTGTAAGTATGGATATCTGGAAGATAGGCCGATAAGGGTAGAGGTATAGATTCAAATATACTATAACAAAGCACTGTAACCAAATAATGAACAAATGAGAATGTGCAGTGAAAGTTTTTATAATTAGGATTGGAAGAGGAATGACAAGGTTTAGAGTGACATGTGGTACCTGATAGTTTTAGTTGTTTTAAGTAAATAATATTCTGTATTAATGGACACTTTATATGCAGAATTAGTGTTGACTGAATTGGAAATTTTGATTTCAGGTTTGCATAGTTTTAACTGATTACTTGATATTGATAGCGTATTGTAGGAATTATTTCATTTGTAAATTGTTTTGATATCGCTAATAAAAATGTAAAGAATGAACGATTATATTGTTGTCCCTTGATTGAAGAATATACGTGAGGAATTTATCATTGACCATAGAGCGAATTAGAGGAGTGAATGTAACATGGCAGGAAACTTTTAGCTAAGGATGGCATTTTGAGAAGTACGAGTCTAATACTCTGGTTATAATGATGATGTAACTTGTAAGTTATAGTGGAAAGGGATTAAAGTGATGGTGATGGTCATTAGTTTTACTGTTTTAGAGAGAATTTAAGTTGTTGGTACTGTTTAGGTCATAAATAAATGAAGGATAGAGAATCTCGCAGTGTAGGTTGAAGGAATATGGCCGTGTATGCTCCTTTTCTAATCCTTCTTATGAGCATGTATAGTCTTTTAAGGTTTGAGTAAGTTGCACTTTGTGTTAGATTTTAGAATCAAAATTTTCAAACAACTACGTTTCGTTACATTGGAAGCAAATCAAACATATCTTCTAGACTTGTGTTTCAGGTGATCATTTGCTTCTGATTGCTTTAAAAAGTTTAAGCAGTTATAGTAAGCAACCCAAACACGACCTAAATATGTTTGTGAGTAACTTTAATTAAGCAATCCTAAACACTTGCGTATGTAAATATTACTAGTAACCATCTAATTTTGATTTTAGTTGTGGATTAAGATTTTGAATGAGTCTTGGACTGTAGATAATTTGGTAACCAAAGCTACGAGTCTTACTCTGTAGTTTCATAGCTCTGCTACCACCACTTCTTAAGGTGTTCTGCGTGTTCACCAACAAATATTCTTGAAATGAGGTGGTGATATTCAGGAGTTAATTCAGTATTTTCTGGAATCGAATACTGAACTTCAAGAATTCTCTGTGAACACATAAGAATAAGATGTGCCGTAAGTGAAACGGAATTTAAGATTAATAGAATGACCAGTTTTAGTTGAGTATTTCCACATACATGTATTGTCTTTCGGAAGTCTTTTGGCTCATTTGGGTCCTCAAAAGGATAGCCACCGCCGAGCATGACATATAATGTCACACCAAGTGACCGCACGTCTGCAATCTGAAAACAGACACAACAAAAGATTCATTTATTTACTTCATTACGTTTATGATTTAACAACCACATTACTTCCTTTTAGGTATATTTCTGGATTTTTTACCTTCCCGTCGTACTCTTGCCTGGTTAACACTTCAGGAGCTATGTATGCTGGTGTCCCAGCTGTTGATTTAGGCTGAGAATACAGCACAGAGGACTGCAATACATGAAAAAGAAATCATATTGTAACTTACAGAAATAGAACTACACAATTATGATCCGATAGACTGAAGATGGGACTTTAATCCAGTTGTGACAGAAGAATATTTTTGTAATCTTTACTTTGTCGTTAAGCGGTACGGCTGATATGTGTAAAGTTGATTGCAAAAAAATTGTAAAATTAGTTGCTCTTTTTGTACTTTTGAATCCATAGCAATAACATTCCAGTCTTGAGTTTACTCTCAATTCATCTCTGATTTGTACTTGTTTTTGAGAAAAACAGTCAACAACTTTGATACTACAGACATACTAAAGCTTTGTTGAATATGACCTAATGAATTTGTCATTTTAACAATCCTACTTGACAATTGTTTTCTCAATTTCCTGAAACTTATTTTGGCAGGGATATGAAACCAAATTATCTCTTGACAGGACCTTGTGGACAGCTAAAACTTGCAGATTTCGGTCTGGCGCGTATATTTGGTTGTTCACTCGCCAGCTATTATCTTCATTAATTTGTTTAATTACTGGATGTATGATTGGCATAAGCGTTATTTGTTTAATTAGATTGTTATTGTATTGTTTTTTCCGATAGGAATTTATACAATATCCATAAAAAGGTGGACGATATAATTAGCATGACCTGACTCTGGTCTGTTTCGATCTGCAATAAATTTTGAGTTTTTGACATGCTACCCAACATGTCCTACCCACCTGTCCTGTCACCTCTAACTTTGCAGATGGAATTTGCTTCTGTGGTAGGTACTTCTCATCTGGACCGCCACCTACGGAACCAGCTTTGCTTCGACTACCAACACCAAAGAAGGAGTCAATTGACTGAAAGCCCTCAGAATCTGGTCCAACTGTGCTGTCTCCTAATACAAGAAAAACAAGAAGAGTGATGCCTGAAAAGGGTGATGGCCATGGCATTCGCAATGACAGAAGTGGGACTGCACCAATGGCATTGGCAATGAAAGAAAAATGGCCCAGGGCTCATTGTGAACCTTGGTCACAACCAACTGTCAAATGGGTAAACATGTCAAAAATGGTCCAAAGTGTATTTGATAACGCACTCTAATGATTAAAATAGTATGTTCTCTTTAGTCATACGCTAACATTAGTGAAATATAAAAACCTGAACAAAATAGTATTTTGGGTCAACCCGATCCTAAAAGTACCAAAAATTACCCATTTGACCCGTTGCCTAGACCGATGGTCCCAACCATTTTGCCACCTCTGAAAACTAATGGGTTTGGTTGCTTTAAAGTTATTAGCAGGTCATGGAAGGAAAGTTGCATTCAAGGATGTTGAAGAAAAGAATGCCAACATAAAAGCATTCTTGACTGCTAGACAACATACTCATGCTTTCTAGTGGATCATACACCTAAAGAGATATACATGCTTTGGAACTTAAATAGTAAGATATATAGAATTACTACTTAAGTAGTTAAGCTTACGTTATATATTGTACCACTATGACTAGTTATAATGACCGCGCACGCGCGTGTTTTTTAAAATTTTTTGAATCATATATTTTTATTTATTAAAAAACAAATAATTTAATCTTTGTTTTGTTTGATTTATGATATTTAATTATAGTTTTTTATTATTAAAACAAGATTACAGTTATAAAAGTATAGTACGCGAATATTAACTAAATTTGGAAGTTCACAAAATGTGGAACATTTTAAACACGTACTTAAATGAGACATTAAGGGGCTGTTTATTTTTTTCTGTGTGGAAAGGGAAAGTAGGTCCCAACAATTTAATAATATTTGTTCAACCTCTTGGACCCACTAAAATCCTTACTATCTCTGTACCAGCAAAGGAAGATTTGGAGTGTCCTTCACAGCCAGACGTAATAACAAAAGGTGGGGCCCATATATCCCTTAGCTAAGGAATAAAAGTAAACAGAGCCTAAGAAAGATACACGGATACAGAATAATCTAAACCCTTCAAATTAAAGTATAAAATTTTGTGTTTTGCTGGAAAAAAGAAAATCATTTGTAAAAGAGATGCATCGGGCCTTTATGGGTTTAACACTGATCCGGGCTAACTCACACATGCATGAGAAGTACAACCAACAACCCACATATATAAAAAATGGAGCCCAACTACTTAAATAAAAATAGATAATAAGGAATGGAGAAGCTTCAAGATATTCGAGAGACTTCTTTCACTTTCCATTAAATAGATTATATCACTACTTTGACACTAAGCACAAATTGTAAGCAAGAGATGGCGATATTCGGTGATCCATTTAGACGTTTCTTTCTGAATCCAACAATCTATCGAACAGGAACAACGACAGCTAGTCTTATGGATTGGTTCGAAACTCCACAATCTCACTTCATTAAAATCAATGTTCCTGGTATGACTTCTTTTTCTAAAAATAACTCTACACTAACTATTCATCAACAATTGATGATTGTTCGAGTCCGAAACTGCTAAAAATAACATTAGTATAATAGCATTTGTATGTTGTTATGGTTCAAAGTACGTAGTATAGTTTTACCACTATAGAATTTGTTATTTTAATTTGTTCGCAAAGTAGGGTAGATATTCAATTTATTTTAATTTGTCAAGTTCCTCATCATACCATAATTACCAAGGCCGGATTTGAGCATGTGCAGGGTGCTCAACCGCACAGGGCCTCCGTATTTTCGAGGGGCCCAGGGGCGGATCTAGTGTAGAGCACGGGTATGCAAGTGCATACCCTAAAATTCGACGGGTAGTGTAAAAAACATAGGGTGCATACCCTTCAAGGACCCTTCGAGGACCCTTCGAGGACCATTCGAGCAAAAGTGCATACCCTATTTTGAAATCCTAGTTCCGCCACTGGAGGGGCCCCAAGATTTTTAACGCGGGGCTATATTTGGTTTGGGTTTTGCTGTAAATAAGACGAGTACGTAATAGAAGATGATGTAGTTTGATTTTAGCAGATTGTTGTAAAAAAATCTACTAGCTTCAAGTTTCAAACAATTTTTTTTAAACATGGAATAACCAGGCTATATGAGGAAGACGATATCTTATTGTTATTTTCACATGACACCCTCAAGTTTCTAGAATTTACCATATTGTCTTATCTTTTAGTTTAATTTTCAAATGGTTCTAGACAGGTTTAAAAACTTGACATTTTCACCCCAAATTTGATATTATTTTAAGAATGGATCCACTTTGTATATGAAATTATAGAACTTTTATAAAGTTTCAATAAAAAGATATCAACGGTGATCAATCATACTTGTTATGCACTTTTCTAAAATTTTCTTATACTTATAACGCATTTTTTAGTATTTCAATTTTGTGTACATAATTTCTTTTGTTTTTAAGTGATCTAAGTCGTAGTTGTCGCACAGGGCCCCCAAAATCCACGGGCCGGCCCTGATAATTACGCGATCACATAATTGCATAGTAGTAGTAGAAATTTAAGAGTGCATTCTAAATGGTGCAAATTTGATACCAAGACACATTTTTCCAACTTAAAACTGGGGTTTTCCGCGTATTAAAGATTTAAAGGTGCCGTTTAGTTTAGTTGTAATTTTTTTTTCCTTTTTTTCCGTTTCTAAATTCTTTAAAGGAATGATTTTTCTTCTCCAAAGAAGAGTTGAGAATTTGAAAAACCCATTTAGTTGGAGTGATATTTTACTTTTTTTCAAAATGATAAGAAGATTACCTCAAATTACGAAGGTGGTGGTGATGGCAGCGACCATGGGCGGTGAGGATGACACGAGATATTAGGGGTAGAATGGTGTATGTGTTTTTAGTTGAGAAAAAAATGAGAAAGGAAAAAAGTGAGAATGGTAAAATGTGTTTTTCAATTTTTTAGTTAAAATTTAGAAAATGAGAAATTTATTTTTTTTGAAAATTGTTGAAAAAATGTGGGACTAAACGGATTTTCAATTTTTTCATTTTCAGATGAAAAAATTCCTGAAAAAATGGGATATTTTTTTACCAATTATACGCACCCTAAACCTTTTGGAGATATGGTTGATAATAATATGCCAAATACTAAACTATGATTAGTAGTAGGTGAAATCACGTAAAACACATACCGAATTGGTATAATAGGTAAATTTGTTGATTCAACAGATAGTTCGACAAATTATATATTACTGACAACTTCCAAAGTCCAAACCCGAAAAGAATTGAACAAATTTTATGAACATTAAGTAAATGTGTTTTGGTTTGCGATTCTGTGCAGGATATAGCAAGGATGACATAAAGGTGCAAGTTGAAGAAGGGAATGTATTAGTTGTTAAAGCCGAAAGTGGAAAAGAGATAACGAAAGAAAAGGACAAGGAGACTGTTTGGCATGTTGCTGAGAGGGTAACCGGAGGAGGACTCGATGGTTTTACTAGGCAAATTGAGTTACCAGAGGATGTGAAAGTTGATCAGATAAAAGCTCAGGTCGAAAACGGACTTCTGACTATTGTTTTGCCGAAAGATCTAAACCCTAAACCTTCGAAAGTTTGTAACATTCATGTTTCTAGCAAGCTCTAGTCATCATTGCGATCTTTGATACATATTGTGTGATTGTATTGTGTGTTCTTGACGTTTAGAGAAACATTTTGAAATATAGTTTGTTGTTATGATGGTACTTGTATTAAAAACAGAGACTATAACATAAAAGAGCATTAGTTAACTGTCCAAAATCAAATCTAAGCTAAATTTATGACTGATTGCATGTGTTATTTATGAATTTTTGGTTATCAATTAATTAGATTAGCATACTTGTGTGCCTGTTACGTGTTATTGTCCTACATACTTTGATTACCTTAAATTTTGAACAAGTGTTGTGGATGCAAGCATCTAAATACCCTGTGTTGAGAGGGGCGCCCCCTTCTCTATTTTTACCAACATATAGTTCGACAAATTATTTATTACTGATAACTTCCAAAGTCCAAACCCGAAAAGTATTGAACAAATTTTAGGAACATTAAGTAAATGTGTTTTGGTTTGCGATTCTGTGCAGGATATAGCAAGGATGACATAAAGGTGCAAGTTGAAGAAGGGAATGTATTAGTTGTTAAAGCCGAAGTGGAAAAGAGATAACGAAAGAAAAGGCAAGGAGACCGTTTGGCATGTTGTTGAGGAGGTGCGATCCCCTACAAAGGGACTAAAAATACAAAGTCTACAAAAGCTAGAAAGCCACTCACCATGTGACAAGTGTCCATCACACACTCCCTTCCTTTTTTTCTTTTTAAATTCAGTTAGGGGCATTTTGGTCATTTTAACCCGTTTCTTTATTCCACCCTAAAACTTCAAACGCAAATATCTTTCAAACGACAAACTTTTACGAAAAACCGATTTCACCATAATTTTTAAAATTTAATCCTCTTTAATTTGATATAAATCTTGTTAAATATTTCGAACTTTTTTTTACATATAAAGTGGTTCTTGATTTTCTTGATTTTTTTGTCATTTTTGGCCTCATTTTTTACCCTCATAAATGTCGAATCGTTAAAAACTTAAAACATGAAAGTTAAAGATTTTTTTTTCACTCTTTACACAGGTTCAAATATTTCAAGTGTTCAAATATAAACATAATACATAATTCTTCAAAGTTTAAAGTCGAACATAGATATTACTCGGTTTGATGACTATTTTAAACGATATTTGACTGATTTTGTCCGATTAATCGGTTTGTGGACCGATTTTTAAGCGATTTTGACTGATTTTTAAGTGATTTTGTTGACCAATTTTCAAGTAATTTTGTTCGATTAATTCGATTAGACCGATTTTGTCCGATTAATCGGTTTGTTGACCCATTTTTAAGCGATCTTTGACCAAAACGATTAAATTGGCCGATTATAATAAATCAAGGCGCTTAGTGAGCGATCAGCGATTATGCGGGGATTAATCGGCCGCCTGGACCGATTTTTACAACAGAGCCAAATTATAGAGAATCAAATTTTAAAAATTATGGTGAAATCGGTTTTTTCTAAAAGTTTGTCGTTTAAGAGATATATGCGTTTGAAAATTGAGGTGTAAAAGAAAAAACGGGTCAAAAGACCAAATTACCCCTGGGCGGATTTTATGTATAATTTAGAGTGGGGGACACGTGTCACACTATGAATGGCTTTATACACTTTGTAATTTTTCTCACTTTGCAAGGGATCAGTATTCTGTTGCTGAGAGGGTAACCGAAGGAGGACTCGATGGTTTTACTAGGCAAATTGAGTTACCAGAGGATGTGAAAGTTGATCAGATAAAAGCTCAGGTCGAAAACGGACTTTTGACTGTTGTTTTGCCGAAAGATCTAAACCCTAAACCTTCGAAAGTTCGTAACATTCATGTTTCTATTAAGCTCTAGTCATCACTGCGATCTTTGATACGTATTGTGTGATTGTATTGTGTGTTCATGACGTTTAGAGAAACATTTTGAAATATATTTTGTTGTTATGATGGTACTTGTATTAAAAACAGAGACTATAACATAAAAGAGCATTTAGTTAACTGTCTAAAATCAAATCTAAGCTAAATTTATGACTGACTGCATGTGTTATTTATGAATTTTTGGTTATCAGTTAATTAGCTTAACATACTTGTGTGCCTGTTATGTGTTATTGTCCTACGTACTTTGATTACCTTAAATGTTGAACTAGTGTCGTGGATGCAAGCATCTAAATACCCTGTGTCGAGAGGGGCGGCCCCCTTCTCTATCTACCACTGCGGAAAACTAAGATTAGAAATGGAGAATCTGAAATTATCATATGTATTAATTAAGTTTGCTAAACACCATTTTCATGGCTGTTTGTCCCCCACTTATTTAGCAAAAAGGAATCTTTTCATGGCTATTATGATGCTAGTGTTCTTGCCCAAACACCATTTTATGTAAGATCTTTAGTTTAGTTCTACAATGTTTCTTTATCAGCAATCATAGTATCTTCGATGAAAAGTAAGCAAAACAAAGGCAAGAAGGTGAACAAGACGATGGGGAATGGGATGTAAAATGAAAGTACGTTAAATGCCGGAATGTGGTGGAACTTCCTTCTTTACCGATTTCCCACCATAATGGATCCTTGATAGCTCACATGTGCTGTTCGCAAATGCTGGAGGGAAGGGATCACATACATGTATGTGGCTAGAAAGGTAAGTAAGGCTGACAAAAGGTTTGGGTTTTGGTCATTTTTTCGAGATTGGAAATTTTCAACGAGGAGTTTAGACTTTTTTTTAAATAAAATTATTACTAAATAAGGTATGAATTGATTTTTTTGAAATGGAAAATTTTCAATAAGGGTTTTGTTTTATTATATAAAAGATTACACCGAGTCTTGAATGTATGTTTTTTGTAAACTATACGACCTTTGAACTTAAGACATGCGGAGTATTTAATAAAGAGGCATTAAATCTGTTACGGTAAAATATGGTAAATTCGTTACTTGTACATGTAATGAATACGATAAATTTATGCCTTCTAAAAAAAGAAATACTTAAAATTAAGCGTTGCAAGTTTTTAAGCTAAAAGTACAACTAATTAAAACACATATTCTAACATTAAATACAATTACAAGTTCTTAAGCTAAAAATACAACTAATTAAAACACATTTTCAAACATTAAATACAATATTTAAATAGAAATACTTAAAATTCGGTATTACAAGTTTTTTAAGCTAAAAATACAACTAATTAAAACACATTTACTGACATTAATAAACTGGTCAATAAATACAATTAATACATTTATCAAAACACCCCTTACATAAGAAATACAAATTATGAAGCATATTGTACAACCAACTTAAACACAATTCCTATATTAAATGTCACTAATACAGATAATAAAGCATATTATACAAATATTCAATCCCAAACGGGCAACGGGCCAAATGGGCTCGAGGTTGAATGGGCACGGGCCAAACGGGCTCTATCCCGAATGAGCACGGGCCAAAGGGCTCGAGCCCGAAAGGTTTATAACTCTTAGCTATCATTTTTTTTTTTTTTTTTAATATCGTTAACATTTATTTTAAGGTACCCGCCGCGCATTCACCCTAATAGTAATCTACTAGTAAAGCTTAATGGACCAAAGAAAAAAAATTGGGAATGTATAAAAACCAACTAAAGTACAGTAGTAAATTGAACCCGAGTATCTATTTTTACCCGTACGAACCTAGTTGGACCCGGGTAAAATTTATCCTTTAGTCGGTGCCACCACCCCATATATATATAAAAAAAATCTATCGCACACTCCTATTATCGATTAGGGTTACGATTCATCAAATTAGGCCTTCTAAATCGATCCAAAATCAGGTAATTCAATCACATCTATATCTATTCAATTCATTATATCTATCCATTTGCATATCAATTTGCTATATTTAGTTATATATGTTCGTTAATTAGGGTTTTTACTTTTAATTGATAAATTATATTTAGTTACTGTTTATATATTTTAAAAGCTGATGTGTTTTTTTAGTTTCTGTATTTGTGTGTGTAGGTGAATTACTGAATTAGTACGATATGGATGTTTCTGTTAGGAAAGACGATGAGACGAAGCGAGGGCATCGCGATAAGGATCGTAACGGCGAAAGGCGAAGAGATAGGGATAGGGATAGGGGTAGAGAGAAGAGTGTTGATGATAAGTATAAGGATAGAGAAAAGAGGCATAGGGATAAGGACAAGGAGAAGGATAGGAAGGAGCGGGAACGGGAGCGAGCGAAGGAGAGGGAGATTAGAGAAAAGGAGAGGGAAAGAGAACGGGTGAAGGAAAAGGAACGAGAGAGGGAGAGGGAGAAGGAACGAGAGAAGGAGCGAGAGAGGAGGGAGAGACGGGAGAGGGAGGAACGGGATAGGGAGAAGATGCGTGAGAAGCGGAGAGAGGCGGAACGGGATCATAATGGCGGTGAGGATGTGAAGGATCGGGATAGGGATAAGAAGAGGCGAAGGAGAGATGATGATTATAAGGAGGAGCGTGATCGGGAAAGGGAAAAGGAAAAGGAAAGGGAACGTAGGGCGTCTAGACGAAGGGAGGATAGTGTGGAGAACGGTGGGGTGAAGAAGGTTGACGAGAGTGTTGCGGATAAAAAGGAGGTGAGGTCTCGTGAAGAGGATATGGAGGAGGAGCAGCGGAAGCTGGATGATGAGATGGAGAAAAGGAGGAGACGGGTGCAGGAGTGGCAGGAAAAACGAAGGAAAGAGAAATCTGAAAAGGAAAATGCAGATGGTGAAACTGCTGGGAAGACGTGGACATTAGATGGGGAGTCGGATGATGAAGAAGCTGTACCTGTAGAAAACGCAGACGGTGACATGGATGGTGATGGTGATATGAATGAGAATAAAGGAAACGGAGATGGCATGGTTAACGGGTTAGATAACGGTGATACTGTTACTTCTTTGCTGAATGGGGATGCTATGGATGAAGATGAAATCGATCCTCTCGATGCTTTCATGAACTCTATGGTGATTCCAGAAGTTACTAAGTTGACTGCCGAGGTTTCTGTTTTGGATGAAAAGAGTTCAGATTCAAAGAAAGATGACAAGGTTAAAGAAAATGGGTGGAAAAAGACTGTTGGTAGATCATTGGGTAGGATCATTCCCGGAGAAGATTCTGACTCGGAATATCCTAATCTGGACAATGAAGAAGATCCTTTGGAAGACGAAGACGATGATGAATTCATGAAACGAGTGAAGAAGACAAAAGTTGAAAAATTGTCGCTTGTTGACCACTCAAAGATTGACTACATTCCGTTCAGAAAGAATTTCTACATAGAAGTGAAGGATATACAAAAGATGACTCATGAAGAAGTTGTTGCAATCCGAAAAGAATTGGAATTGAAGATACATGGAAAAGATGTGCCGAAGCCGATTAAATCATGGCACCAGACTGGACTGACGACGAAAGTTTTAGATACAATCCGAAAAATGCAGTATGAGAAGCCCATGCCTATTCAAGCGCAGGCACTGCCAATTATAATGAGTGGACGGGATTGTATAGGGGTCGCGAAGACAGGTTCCGGGAAAACCTTAGCTTTTGTTTTGCCTATGTTGAGGCATATAATGGACCAACCGCCGCTCGAGTCTGGAGATGGACCGATTGGACTCATAATGGCACCGACAAGAGAGCTCGTTCAGCAGATTCACAGCGACATACGAAAGTTTACTAAGATATTGGGTCTTAAATGTGTGCCTGTGTATGGTGGGTCTGGTGTTGCTCAACAAATTAGTGATCTGAAAAGAGGGGCTGAAATCGTGGTTTGTACTCCGGGTCGAATGATTGACATCCTCTGTACCAGTGCTGGGAAAATCACGAACCTGAGAAGAGTTTCGTATCTGGTTATGGACGAGGCTGATCGTATGTTTGATATGGGATTCGAGCCTCAGATCACAAGAATTGTCCAAAATACGCAACCCAATCGTCAGACTGTACTATTTTCTGCTACTTTCCCTCGCCAAGTGGAAGTATTGGCTCGTAAAGTTCTAACCAAACCTGTCGAAATACAGGTTGGTGGGAGGAGTGTCGTGAATAAAGACATAGCACAGCTAGTGGAAGTGAGGCCCGAGAATGAAAGGTTTTATAGACTTTTGGAGTTGCTTGGAGAATGGTACGAGAAAGGTAAGATTTTGATATTTGTCCAATCCCAGGACAAGTGTGATTCATTGTTTAAGGATATGATTAAACACGGGTATCCCTGTTTGTCGCTTCATGGGGGTAAGGATCAGACTGATCGAGAATCCACCATATCTGATTTCAAGAGTAATGTATGCAATTTATTGGTTGCAACAAGTATTGCTGCTAGGGGTTTGGATGTTAAGGAGCTTGAACTTGTCATAAATTACGATGCTCCAAATCATTATGAAGACTATGTTCATCGTGTTGGCCGTACTGGTAGAGCAGGGAGGAAAGGTTGTGCTGTTACATTTTTATCAAGTGACGACGAAAGATATGCCCCGGATCTTGTTAAGGCTTTGGAACTGTCGAATCAAGTTGTTCCCGATGATTTGAAAGCTCTAGCTGATTCGTTTATGGCTAAGGTTAATCAAGGACTTGTGCAAGCTCACGGGACTGGTTATGGTGGCAGTGGGTTTAAATTTAACGAAGAGGAGGATGAAGTTAGGAAGGCGGCAAAGAAAGCACAGGCCAGAGAATATGGATTTGAAGAAGATAAATCTGATTCAGAAGATGAAGACGACGGTGTTCGAAAAGCTGGAGGCGATATTTCGCAGCAAGCTGTTATTGCTCAAGCTGCTGCGCTTGCTGCTGCCAGTCAACAACCATCTACTAGTGGAGTGCCTGTGTCTCTGCCAGGTGTTCTTGGTATCCCTGGTGTTGTACCCGGCAATGAAGGGGCCGCAAGGGCTGCAGCCTTGGCTGCTGCCATGAACTTGCAGCACAATTTGGCGAGGATTCAGTCTGAATCTTTGCCGGACCATTATGAAGCGGAGTTGGAAATCAACGATTTTCCTCAAAATGCTAGGTGGAAGGTAACACATAAAGAAACACTGGGTCCAATTTCTGAGTGGACTGGGGCTGCCATCACCACTAGGGGTCAATATGTTCAACCTGGTAGGATTCCAGCACCAGGGGAGAGAAAATTGTATCTGTTCATTGAGGGAGGCTCTGAACAATCTGTTAAGAGGGCCAAAGCAGAACTGAAACGTGTTCTAGAAGACATTACAACACAAGCATTATCTCTTCCAAGTTCACAACCGGGCCGTTACTCTGTTGTTTGAGACTTCGGCTTTATGTATGCTGGTCTACGTTTGCTCTTCTGCCCATAAGGTGTGTTCATTTTCTAATTAGTCGCAAATGTTTGCTCTTCGATTCTAGTTAATCTTTAGATAGTTGCTGCATATTGCTAGGATAACATGAAGCGAAAGTACTTTGTTGATTATTGCTCTTTTGTGTTGGAATATGTGTTTTTTATCTGCTTAAATGTCATATTGAAGGTCGCATGTGTATCAGTTGTATTTATTTAGTTTAAATGCATTTTTTGTAGCTTTGGCTTGACGGAGGATCCAGCTTGCGCATGTGTTGAGCAATTGTCTTTGCCATATACAATTGCTTTTAGTGGCTGACAGGAGATGGGCGGTGGTCGAGTTTTTAATATGGTCCTTTTTCCCATTAAGAACATGTATGACTGATGTATACTGAAGCTTCAGTCTTGAGTTCCATACTCTTTCTATCTGATGTTCTGATTTGAGCATTCATTTCTGATTGTAGGTTGGTCGGGGAACATGCCTTTGTTGCTTCTTTCACGGTGTTATGAAGCTATGCCCAATTGCTTCGTGACCACTATGACCTTGCGTGTGGACCTTTTTTACATACTTGGATTATAGACTAGAATAGTTACTCGGTGGAACTAGGGCCTAGTAAAACCTTGCCTTTTGAAGAGCGTTGCCCGTAAACACCTAGATTGCCTTGCATTTGAGCTGTTGACGTCTTATCTTTTTATTGTTATCTCATAATTTCTCTGTAGTTCGAGAAAGAAACTCGAGAGCGATTTTGAAATGGCATGTTTAGTTCAACCTAGAAAGCCTTGATGTATATGACCTGTGTCTGTGGCTATGATTTTGGCTGTGCAATATGAAATTTAGGATTTGTGCTCCACTTGAAACAGCAGGACAACAGTTTCACGTCATTGACTTTTTGTTTCAATTTCTTTTTGCTCGTAAACATGATGATTTGGATTACGATTAGGTTTAAGACGGATGGATATGGGACTTGAAGGTTGTTTTGCAAATTGCAATTTTCACTTCTGTAGCAATTAGTTTGTTTCAATTAGTAGGTAGTGATATTTTTGTCAATAGAATTAAGTATGGTTGTTATGGTTTAAGTTTAAGCATGATGATTCAGATTAGGCAAATGCCTGGTTGGTGGCTTAAGTGTAGTTTTCAGTTAGTAGTTACTAGTTAGTGATTAATCTAAATAAGACTGGCGCTGTTCTATTCTGTGATATTACGTCTACATAGCGATTGATTTGAAGGTGTTCATCTTATCCTGTGGCCTATACTTGTGTGATCCGTATATGACATGTGTTTGTGGTTGTGACATTGGCCGTGTAATCTGAAATCAAGCGTTTGTGTTTGCTGACATTTTGTTTCGATTTGTATATGCTCGTAAATAAGATGATTCGGATAAGGTTTAAGACTAAGACAGCTGAATATGGGACTTGTTTTTATAATTCTTACTTTTGTGCCAGACAGATGGTTTTAAGTTGGTAGGTAGTGACTAGTATAAATATCAGTAAGGCGGTTATGTTTAGTTTAAACATGATGATTTAGAATAGGTTTATAGATAAGACTGTAGAGGGACTTTAATCAAGTTGTTACCGAAGAGTATTTTTGTAATCTTTACTTTGTCGTTAAGCGTTAGCAAGTTAGTAGGCTGATATGTGTAAAAGTTGATTGCACAAAATTGTAAAATTAGTTGCTCTTTTTGTACGTTTGAATCCATAGCAATAACATTCCAGTCTTGAGTTTACTCTCAGTTCATCTCTGATTTCAAAAAGTACATTCCAGTCTTCTTGAGTTTACTCTCAGTTTTGCAAAAGTACTGATAGTACATATGTATTTGTTGATATCACCTCTCATTTACTATCAATATAGTGTGTGTGCTTATTACATTTTTATATTTCAACAATTCTGACGATTATAGTGTCACAGGTTAGAGATTATTGTCATGGAGGATGAAGTTTGTTGCCTATATCAAGTTTTATTGAAACTTCAGCCGTACGTGGTTGCATCCTTGAAAAGTTTGCGAATCAGTTCACTCAGAAAGATTGCCCTTCTCCAGCTCACTTGATTTGTTTTTGTTTCATTATCATTAGTTTGCACTTTGCACTACTACTTTGAGAATCCAGATATTTGGGATTTGTAATATTAACTTTCTACATAGCTACTCTATAAACAGTATATTTGATAAATCGTCAACTATTAGCTTATTTACATAGCAATTTACTAATGCATCAAAGTCTGCTAGCTATCTATTTGGCTTGAATTTGGTGGCTATGAAATGATTCTCTAAGGATATGCAACATATTTGTTCAAATAAACACTTCTACGTAATATACTTTTTAAAGTGTCAAAGTTATGTAACATACTTTCAAATATGATTCAAACTACCTAATATGACCTGTTACCAGCAAGTTTACAATGTCAAAATGCTTCTGTCTGGCTCAGAGCTGACCAAAGAAGACCGTGAATCCTGGTGAAAACATTACCGATTACTATGTCAGATTTCACAAGCTGGTTAATGACATGAGAATGATCAGAATGACAATGCCCAACATTCAACTCAACTCTAAGTTTGTGAACAACATGTCACCTAAGTGGGATCGTTTTGTCACAGCTGTTAAGCTCAACAAAGGATTGAGAAATACGAATTATGAGCAATTGTTTGCTTATCTACAACAACATGAGAAGCATGCTGCATATGATCGTCAATTAAGAGAAAAGCTCAATCCAACTAATAGACCAATTATAGTCATTCATTTTTTATCTATATTAATAACAAACCATTTTTACTTTTTTTAAAAACAACATATCTTACAAACGGTAAATCTTCAAGCTACAAAAAATACACCATCGCGACGAGAATTAAATTATCTTTCTATAGATATGCACTTCTATATACTATCGACGATTTTTATTATTATTATTTTTATTATTTTTAATTTCCACCTAGAAAAATCACATGTGATTCGTAAAAATCACATATGATTTGATTTTTACAAATCATATATGATTCTTACGAATCACATGTGATTTTAACGAATCACATGTGATTTTAACGAATCACATGTGATTTTAACGAATCACATGTGATTTTTATAAATCACATATGATTTTTCTGCGCGGAAATTTTGAAAAAAAAAATTGTTGAAGAAAAACAGTTCATTGAAAGTATATAACAATGCATATCAAAATAATTTAATTCTCGTCGCGATTGTATGATTTTTTTGCGTAACAATTAACGGTTTGCGCGATATTTAATTTTTAAAAAAAGGGTGAAAGTTTATTTTTTTTATTTTGATAAAAGAAATAAAAATAAATGGCTATGATTGGTTTATTTGTTTTATGGCAAATATTAGTTCTATATCGATGTTTTGCCTATATGGTGTCTTTCCATCGAAATATTGGTGTGATATAGTAATGTATGCATACCAATTGAATGTTTACTAGCTTCTAAGGAAAATTTTGAATGAATAAATACGATAACTGTTGATGCATAATCTGGCGCGGGCCGGATTCAACGAATCTTCCTGGGCCGTTCGTCGTATTTTCGAGCCCTGAGTAGACCTGTCAACAAAGAGAACCCGTTAGGAGTGAACCCGAGGCCGTAGCCCCGAGATCCACCTCCGACGGTCAAGTTAGTGTTGGTGCGATATAGCATACAAGAGTTAGGTTTAGAGTAACCTGTTGTGTTGTGTCAAGAAGAGAATCCCAGCCTTATATTTATAGGGATTAGGGTTTAGACGTAGAGTGGGCCGCTGTCTGCCGGGCCTGGCCCATTCCTGGCCCAGTCTGGACCATACGTCTACAAGCCCCCCAAGTACAGTGTGACATAGTGCATGGCTATGTTAGGCTAGACTTAAGTTCTTTTCATGGCCGCGTAGGCCCAATCAACCATGACGGCATGGCCCATGTGTGCACAACTCAGGTGTGTACATGGGACGGACCATACTGCGCAGTCCACATGCGACAGTGCGCATTGGGATTGCGATTGTGATTGTCTCACAATGGTGAAAGTGGATCTCGTATGCTGCATCCTGGGTAAGGGCGTACCTTTTGTACCAGTAGCGATGCAACATGGTGCGACAGAAGACGTGCTTTTGTGGCAGAGGTGCGCGCTGTACGCGACACGGTGCGAACATTACATTCGTCTTTACAATCGACAGAGGACGTCTCCCCTGGCGGCAAGATGGTGCGAATATTTAAATCCGTCTTTGTACCGGGCTTGCAATACCTCTTACGTACGATCTGCTTCCAAATATACCTGAGTGACGCGTACGAAAACAGTGGTATTATATACCCTGGTAGCCCCCCAAGTTGGATGGTGCTACTCTTGTAGGAGCATTAAACTTAATTATTCAAATCCTGAAAAACACTTAATGCAAATATTAAAAGTATATGCCGCGAATCGCAACATATAAAACCTAATGAAGTAAAAGATTAGCGTGAAGCAACATATAGCACATAGCATATGAAATTAACACATAAGAGAAGTAGTAGTGCGAATTACACCTATCGTGAGGTTTTATAAACTACATAAATAATGAATTGTTGTCTCAATCGCACTGTGACCGTGACCAATAGTTTCAATTGCACGCACAGACGCAGATGGATGTATCGTGACCACATAGACCCGAACGTTTGTGGATGACCGCAGATGAACATAACATGACCACGGCTTTGCCCGGTGCGCTCATGGCGATTGGCTAGCATCGTGGTGCCTGTTCAATAGCACGTAGCCAATCTGCGAAGATGTCCAAACGCACGGCCTAATGCGGGTAGATTTATCGTGACTGCGTTGTTCAAACGTGTAAACAATCATACCAACCGTAAAAACATTATGTGCCCGAATTAATTCGCGGCGAAAAAATAAAGTAGGTCCGATCATGCGGACTTAGTGCGACTATAGATAAAATCGTGTTTATCAAGTTAAAAGATTTATATAAAATCTTATGAATACTTAAAAGATAACATATCTTTTAATAATCATGAGCAACCAATAATCCTTCAATCACTAAAAATTAACCACCGTCCCATGATTGAAAAGTAATCAATAGAATTAATAATCAATGAAGAATAGAAGCCCTCCCAATCAGATCGAATTATCCATAATAAATTAGTACGAGTTAAACATTATCTACCCATGTGATGATTACCAACATACAAGGTAGAATTAATGTCAATCAAATATAGAATGTACGAAAAACATAATTAAATTGGTTTTATGAGATTTGAATGTGTCATAAATTCTCCAATAAATATAGCACCGACACCAATATCAATTTGAGGTACGATGTTATGTTATTCTCTTTTGTCGCAAGTGAAAGGATTACCTTTGTTTCTTCGAGAATATCAGGAAGCATATTAAACCTTTTTCTTTTGCCGAATCTTTTTTGCCAATAAGTTTTCCGGTGATGTGAGAGCACGAAACTTGTCGTAGTCATGTCCCACGGGTGGCGCCACTTGTTGATGCATAATCTGGCGCGGCCGGATTCAACGACTCTCCCTGGGCCGTTCGTCGTCTTTTCGAACCCTGAGTAGACCTGTCAACAAAGAAAACCCGTTAGGAGTGGACCCGAGGCCATAGCCCCGGGATCCACCTCCGACGGTCAAGTTAGTGTTGGTGCGATATAGCATACAAGAGTTAGGTTTAGAGTAACCTGTTGTGTTGTGTCAAGAAGAGAATCCCAGCCTTATATTTATAGGGCATGGATTAGGGTTTAGGCGTAGAGTGGGCCGCTGTCTGCCGGGCCTGGCCCAGTCCGGACTATACGTCCACAATAACACATAAGAACGTGGAATATATTCCTCAAAAATGTTTATTGTGTATTTAATGGAATGAGACGAGATTAAGGATTCTGGGTGCATTTAGGGCCTCATAAATGAGTATGCTTTACCAATAAGATTGATGGATTGTCAAAATTTAGTTGTAATCTTTCCACGATAAATGGCAACCTTCTAACTCCTATGATGTACATATGACAACGTGGCAACCTTATTTTGTGTTACTTGATTATATATGATGCCAGCAAAGGGTACCTGATGACTGATGAGGTTTTCTAGCAGGTTTTACTGTTATATTTTATATTTATCTCAGATAAACTCCTATGATATTTTAGACGATAATTAGTGCAGCATATGTTTCGCTTGTTACTGTAGTATTTAGCTTCTTTTAAATTTCAAGAATATGAATTGCTGCACATATTCTTATCAGGTATTTTTTTGTTGTCATTATCATGTTTGGAAAAAGTTTCAAATGTCAAAAGTCGAAACCACAATAATAATGATGTTATGACTTGCTTGACATTTTGTTTTTGTCATGACACCACGTTTATGCACCAATTCATTTAAAAATTCCATTCTAATATATATATGAGCTTATGCATAAAGCAGAATCATAGCATATAAACAAGTCACCAACACCTTTGGTCGATTAGTATCCGGGAAAAGTCTCCAACCGAGAGGTTGTGAGTTCAAGTCCAACGAAAGATGAAAGTAATATTGTTGTGCTGTGTGAGAATGAGAATGAGAATGAGAATGTATATATTACAATTGTGTGTCCAAGTTTGCTTTTAAAAAAGCGTACAAACAAGTCAAAATGCACAACCACTTCCACCAAAGGGCAATAATATTCAAAGATTGCATAGGAAGAAAATTATATAAAAGTTGTACCAAAGGGTCATTGGCTCAACACTGCGTAACTGTGAAAGCTAATGAATATGTTGTCGGTTCAAGTATCTCGTTAGAGATATTTGTGAGATAGTGTAAGAAAATTGCAACTCTAAGAAGACTTATATATTGAGATCTGGTTTTTGTTAATTAAGCCCCAGACTTGCTGCAGCCTTTCTATAAAATAGACTCAAGTTGCATTTAGTTTCTGTTTATTAAGATACTTAAGTTAATATCTTGAAAATATGTCAGTACATGATATTGGTTGCCAAAATATATCTTTAAGAAAGCAATTTGAAGGATTATTTTGATGGCGCTAAGTGCGTCCAGGACATGTTGTCGCTGAATTCTTTGTTGATAATCTTAGTTTAATGAGAATAATGATAGGACAACTTAATAATAGTCCAAGCAACTTATTACACAGGTCTCTGACATTTTGGAGTATCGGTTATATATAAAGCATAACGCTAACACCACATGGATGTGCCGTGAGGGTGAAAGCTAAACCAAATGTGATACGTGTGATATGCATATTGGTAAAAAGACGACTTTGTTCAGTGTATTTAGATTTAAGATCAGGTTCCAAATTTTAGATGCCTGCCGCTGAGATGTGGAGATTAGGGAAATGTGTCAAAATTAAATGATATGGTTTTTGATGCCTTTGATAGATTAGATGCTTTTATTCTCCATCCAATTGGGCTGACTCTATCCTTAGGAGCCAATTTTCTAATTACTTTAAGGATCTTTGGTACTAACTCATGTCGATTGAGGTCCCACCAACATCTTGTGTCCGAATTGTGTGATTATAAATACGAGTTAGGTCTTTGCAGATAAAAACCAAATAAGTAGCATCGATAGCCGAAAGGCATTGGTTGTTAACTCTCCCTCAAGGGCTTCTTGATTTAGCTTCCTCTTGCATGTTTTAATGATTTTGAAACAAACGAGAGAAGAAAGTTGGGCAAAGAGCTCTTGAGGGAGATGCTACCAAACAATGTTGTTGTTGTCCTTAGTTCTTGAGGGAGATACTACCAAACAATGCCTTTGTCCTTGATGTGTGACGAGTGAGCTTGGATATCATTAAAGCAGCTTTTTGCCGTCTCTCCCTCAAATACTTCTGACC
Source organism: Artemisia argyi (assembly GCA_030686995.1). Taxonomy (NCBI): domain Eukaryota; kingdom Viridiplantae; phylum Streptophyta; class Magnoliopsida; order Asterales; family Asteraceae; genus Artemisia; species Artemisia argyi. The sequence continues at coordinate 188,548,677 of CM060677.1, forward strand.
TTTTGAGTTGTCAAAAGTCTGAAGTCTTTAGGGAGAGATGACAAACAATTGTCTTGACCTATATATGCTAGATGTTGAGAATTGAGATGAACCTAAATCACTTCTATGTGATAGGTAATCCTTTCCTCGATTGTACTAACAGATCACAACAACTGGATATGACATGTGTTTTTTGCCAACGTTCAGTGGCATATACGAATGGTGGTGAGACATGTCAAGGCTTTTGTAGGTAGACTAGGTTAAGTAAGCATTAAATTTTCTTCATCTTACAAAGATTAAACTTGTTTTCTGTGTTCTTTTTTTTAGTCTTTTGTGTTCTGCAGATGGACTAGTGTCCCCAGCATAGACATTGTGCACAAGGAGAAATCAATTTGTCGCAGTTTCACTCTTTTTTTTGGGTTATTTGGGTTTCCGATTCAACATTGCAAGCCGACTAAACCTTGTGTGACTATCCTTTTTGGAGTGCAACTATCCTTTTTGGATAGCCCGGAGTCGGCGCAGGTGAACCTCCGTGGCCACAAGAGGATTAATTTTCTCCCCGTTGGATTCGAACACTTGACCTCCTCTTTGAAAGGCTTACCACTGGGTCACCCCTTGTGAGAACAGGAAAGATGGGGACCTATTTTATCTCTGATATACTTGCTTTCGAGTAAGCATTTAACCATTTAAGGGATGCTTAAGTCACAAAACATCAATGATTTTCTTCTTTCTGCTTTGGTTGTTAAATGACCGGACTTTTTCTCATTTTGGGCTTAACACTTGATGGCATTATCAAACGTTTCTGTTCCACTGGTAATTTCCTTTTTAGTAGAAATGTTTCTTTAAAACTTGTGATGAAGGAATAGATAAAATGAAGTAAATCATTGAGGTTGTATGTCTAGTGCAAATGGCCATTTTTTAGCATGAGTTAGGGTCTGCATTTGAAACATTCCCAAGGTTATGTGAAAATATGGCTGGTTTAAGGGGGGTTTACCATATTGCTATGAGGATTATGACTCGAGACACTGTAGTTGTGGTTTGTGAATAACATAACTTTTGGACCAATACTCCAATTTTAACTTTATGTTAAATGCATCTTAGTGGTCCATTATCTAAGTCAGCAGTCGGCACCAAGCTCAAGTAGGTCTACAACATAACAATCGTTCTCACCGGGACCGAGAAACGTGAATAGTAAAATGTAGATTGATTATACCTTAAAAGAAGCTAGCAGAGCCTTGAAAAATACCTCCTGTACTAAAATATGTACAAGTATATGTGTTAGCAAACACAATATGCACCAAATGAGGGATATGAAATCTTATATGACGTATTTTTGAGCTTTAGAACTCACAAAGATAACCAGCTCAATCTTGGTTTTAAAACTCCTCAAGTCAGATTCTTTCAAAGAAAAAAAAATGTATACAACTCAAAACTCAAGATAAATGTTAGCATGGTTACAAAAGTGAACAAGTTGGCTCAATGATACTTGAAGCTTTATCATACTACTTAGCCCCATCAAATTGTAAAAAAAAAAAAAAAAAAAAAAAAAAAAAACACTAAATTTTATGGTGTAAGGGTATTATTATGGACAAAATCCAAACTTGGTATTGAACATACTAAGAGTGGTTTACAAAAATCCCCCCGGCCTGTTTCGTGGTTTATGTATATGGGTGATTTACATGAACTCTTGGATTATGAATACCTAATTTGTCGATAACATGGATTAAGGGGAAAAATGACCCCAATCAGTCTATCCTAGAGAATTGAGATGAACCTAAATCACTTCTATGTGATAGGTAATTCTTTCCTCGACTGTACTAACAGATCACAAAAACTGGATATGACGTGTGTTTTGCCAACGTTCAGTGGCATATACGATTGGTAGTGAGACATGTCAAGGGTTTTGTAGGTAGACTAGGTTAAGAAAGCATTATACTGTCTTAATTTTTTAAAGATTAAACTAGTTTTCTGTGTTCTTTTTCTGAGTCTTTTATGTTGTGCGGATGGACTAATACGCTTCCCCAGCATAGACTTCGTGCACAAGGTAGAAATTGCTATGAGTTTCATTTAGGGATATCCCATAAACATTGCATGATTCCTTGACTAATTTGCCTGCCAAGATACCCTCTTGCCGTCATCGCACTAAATTGAACATTGTAGCAACTCCAACGGGACTGAAGAAGTAAACAATGCAATTATAGTGCAATTCTTTTTCATTTGCAAGTGTTAGAGCCTTTGGATAGAGAGCTTGATTAGAGCTGTATGTCTTCCACTCTTTTTTCCTCTAGATTGTTCCTAGTGCTGATTGGATATCTACATTTAGAATATGACACGGTTTAGTGTGAGCCATCATTTTCTATTGGTACTTGATTAATGCACCATAACATCATCATTGATATCACTTCTGATTTACTTACAGTGTGTTCTTATTACATTTTCATATATCAACAATTCTGACGATTATACTGTCACAGGTCAGAGATTATTGTCATGGAGGATGAAGTTTGTTGCCTATATCAAGTTTATTGAAAGTTCAGCTGGAGGTGGTTGCATTCTTGTAAAGTTTGAGAGTCCGTTCACTCAGAAAGACTGCCCTTCTCCAGCTCTCTTGATTCGTTTTTTGTTTCATTATCATTAGTTTGCACTACTACTTCTTTGAGAATCCAGATATTTGGGATTTGTAATATTAACTTTCGACATAGCTACTTAATAAACAGAATCTTTGATAAATCGTCAACTATTACATTGACATTTGGTTTTTGTTGATTAAGCCCCAAACCTAATCAGCCTTTCTATAAAATAGATTCAAGTTGCATGTAGTTTTTGTTAATTAAGTTACTTAAGTTAATATCTTGAAAATATGTCGGTACATGAATCTTTAAGGAAGCAAATTGAAGGATTATTATGATGGCGCCAAGTGTGTCCAGGATTGTTTCTGCAATATTCAAGTTGCACTTGACGTTCACTTAGATGCACTGCTTGCAGACGTCGATGAATCCATTTGTTCATAATCATAGTTTAATGAGAATAATAATAGGACATTAGGACTAGTTAATACTAGTCCAAGCAACTTAATACACAGGCATTATATTTTGGGGTATTGGTTATATAAAGCATAACATTAACAACACGTGGATGAGCCGTACGGGTTAAAGCTAAACCAAATGTGATACGTTTGATATGTTTTTAGATTTGTTGAGTGTTTTTAGATTTAAGATCAGGTTCCAAGTTTTAGATGCCTGCCGCTGCGATGTGGAGATTAGAGATATGTGTCAAAATGATATGGTTTTTGATGCCTTTGATAGATTAGATGCTTTTATTCTCCATCCAATAGGGTTGACACTATCCTTAGGAGCCAATTTTCTAATTACTTTAAGGATCTTTGGTACTAACTCGTTTCGATTAAGGTCCCACCAACATCTTGTGTCTGAATTGTGTGATTATAAATACTAGTTAGGTCTTTGCAGGAAAAGCCAAATTAGTAGCATCGATAACTGAAAGGCATTGGTTGTTAACTCTCCCTCAAGGGCTTCTTGATTTAGCTTCCTCTTGCATGTTTTAATGATTTTGAGACATAATAGAGAAGAAAGTAGGGCAAGTAGCTCTTGAGGGAGACACTACCAAACAATGTCGTTGTCTGTAGATGCTACCAAACAATGTCGTTGTCCTTAGTGTCCGAAGAGTGAGTTTGGATATCATTAAGGCAGATTTTTGCCTTCTCTCCCTCAAAGACTTCAGACCTTTTGAGTGGTCAAAGGTCTGAGGTCTTTAGGGAGAGATGGCAAACAATTGTCTTTCCTCCACTGTATTAACAGATCACAACAACTGAATCTGGCATGTGTGTTTTGCCAAAGTTCAGTGGCACATACGAATGGTAACAATGAGATACCTCAAGGGTTTTGTAGATAAACTAGGTTAGGAAAGCATTGTATTGTCTTCATCTTATTAAGATTAAACTAGTTTCTGTTTTCTCTTTTCGAGTCTTTTGTGTTGTGCGGATGGACTAGTTTCCCCAGCATAGACATCTTGCACAAGCGAGAAATCAATTTCTCTCCGTTTCACCCTTGTGGGAACAGGAAAGATGGGGACGTATTGTATCTCCGATATGCTTGCTTTCGAGTAAGCATTCAACCATTTAAGGGATGTGTAAGTCACAAAACATCAATGCTTTTCTTCTTTCTGTTTCTTTAAAACTTGTGATGAAAGAATAGATAAAATGAAGTAAATCATTGAGGCTGTATATCTAGTTCAAATGGCCATTTTTAGCATGAGTTAGGGTCCGCATTTGAAACATTCCCAAAGTGGTTTTTGGCTATGTGAAAAAATGGCTGCTTCAAGGGGGGTTTACCATATTGCTATGAGGATTATGAGTCGAGACACTGTAGCTATGATATGTGAATAACAGAACTTTTGGACCAATAAACCAGACTTAACATTATGGTAATTCACCGATACGCCTGATCTTCCAGATTAGATTACTAGTGATAGGCTGATTGGGGTCATGATTGGAGCCATTTTTCCCCTTAATCCATGTTATCAATAAATTAGGTCCTTTTAATCCAAGGTTCAAGTAAATCACCCATATACATAAACCGCAGAACACGGATATTTTTCGTAAACCACTCTTAATAGTATGTACTTTACCAACTTTGGAGTTTGGCCATGATGCCTTTACACCAACGTAAAAGTTACTATGTTTTTCGACAATTTAATGCTGTATAGTATGATAAAACCTCAAGTATCATTGAGCCAATTTGTCCACTTTTGTAACCATGCACATTTATCTTCAGTTTTGAGTTGTGTTATTTTTTCCTTTGAAAGAAACTAACTTGATGCGTTTGAAAACCAAGATAGAACTGGTTATCTTTGTGATTTCTAAAGCTTAAAAAGACGTCATATATAGTAGATTCATATTTCTCATTTAAAACGACTCAAATTTTGCGTCTAGTTCATAGTTAATTAGTTGAATCATGAAAACTTGAAACCAAATTGATTATGGGGGTCTGATTTTCAAAATGACTACTTGCATTTTTGTATTTCATAAACCCAAAACCAGTTGCACTTGATCTGATCCTATAACATTCATCTTGATTTGTTTGCAACAACGTACTGCTACTCACTACAACAATAAGTAGGACGGGCGAGTAGACTATTGGCGGGGACACCCATGTCCCCGCCGAAAGTCGCTAAATGACAAAAACCATGCTGACCTGGCACACCAAATGGCTGACCGAGTAGGAGAAATTCAACGTAAACTTTTAGCGGGGACATGTCCCCGCCGAAAGTGGCATATTTAAAAAAAATTGATTTTATTTATAAATGATTTAATTAAGTTAAAAATCATTTAAAATTATTAACATTTATTTAAATAAATTAAAAATAATTTAAACTAATTAAAAATGATTTCAAATAAAAATAAATGATTAAAAAATAAACGATATTATCTCGACACATTCGTTTAACATCTCATGTATAACCATATCATCTCGACTCATTCGTTTAACATGTTATGCATATCCATAACAATTCGACTCATTCTTTTAAATTGTTATGCCTATCCATAGTAACTCGACTCATCCGTTTAACGTATTATGCGTATCTATAACAACTCGACTCGTCCATTTAACATGTTATGCATATCTATAACAACTCGACTCTTCCGTTTAACATGTTATGCATATCTATAACAACTCGACTCTTCCGTTTAACATGTTATTCGTATCCATAACAACTCGACTCTGCCGTTTAACATGTTATGCGTATCCATAACAACTCGACTCGTCCGTTTAACATGTTATGCGTATCCATAACAACTCGACTCATCCGTTTAACATGTTATGCATATCCATAACGACTCGACTCATTCATTTAACATGTTATGCATATCCATAACAACTCGACTCGTCCGTTTAACATGTTATGTGTATCCATAACAACTCGACTCGTCCGTTTAATATGTTATGCATATCAATAACAACTCGACTCGTTCGTTTAACATGTTATGCATATATATAACAACTCGACTCGGCCGTTAATCATGTTATGCATATCTATAACAACTCGACTCGTCCGTTAATCATGTTATGCATATCCAAAACAACTCGACTCGTCCGTTTAACATGTTATGCATATCCATAACAACTCGACTCGTCCGTTTAACATGTTATGCGTATCCATAACAACTCGACTCATCCGTTTAACATGTTATGCTTATCCATAACGACTCGACTCATTCATTTAACATTTTATGCATATCCATAACAACTCGACTCGTCCGTTTAACATGTTATGCGTATCCATAATAACTCGACTCATCCGTTTAACATGTTATGCGTATCCATAACAACTCGACTCGTCCGTTTAACATGTTATGCGTATCCATAACAACTCGACTCGTCCGTTTAACATGTTATGCGTATCCATAACAACTCGACTCATCCGTTTAACATGTTATGCTTATCCATAACGACTCGACTCCTTCATTTAACATGTTATGCATATCCATAACAACTCGACTCTTACGTCATAACAACTCGACTCGTCCATTTAACATGTTGTGCGTATCCATAACAACTCGACTCGTCCATTTAACATGTTGTGCGTATCCATAACAACTCGACTCGTCCATTTAAGATGTTGTGCGTATCCATAACAACTCGACTCATCCGTTTAACATGTTATGTGTATCCATAACAACTTGACTCGTCCGTTTAACATGTTATGCGTATACATAACAACTCGACTCATCCGTTTAACATGTTATGCTTATCCATAACGACTCGACTCATTCTTTTAACATGTTATGCCTATCCATAGCAACTCGACTCATCCGTTTAACGTATTATGCGTATCTATAACAACTCGACTCGTCCGTTTAACATGTTATGCATATCCATAACAACTCGACTCTTCCGTTTAACATGTTATGCATATCTATAACAGCTCGACTCTTCCGTTTAACATGTTATGCATATCTATAACAGCTCGACTCGTCCGTTAAACATGTTATGCGTGTCCATAACAACTCGACTTGACCGTTTAACATGTTATTCGTATCCATAACAACTTGACTCGTCCGTTTAACATGTTATTCGTATCCATAACAACTTGACTCGTCCGTTTAAAATGTTATGCGTATCCATAACAACTCGACTCATCCGTTTAACATGTTATGCGTATCCATAACAACTTGACTCGTCCGTTTAACATGTTATGCATATCCATAACAACTCGACTCATCCGTTTAACGTGTTACGCATATCCATATCATCTCGGCTCGTTCAAGTGTTTAACATCTCATGTATAACCATATCATCTCGGCTCGTTCGTTTAACATCTCACGTATAACCATATCATCTCGGCTCGTTCGTTTAACATCTCCTGCATAACCATATCATCTCGGCTCGTTCGTTTAACATCTCACGTATAACCATATCATCTCGGCTCGTTCAAGTGTTTAACATCTCCTGCATAACCATATCATCTCGGCTCGTTCGTTTAACATCTCACGCATAACCATATCATCTCAGCTCGTTCAAGTGTTTAACATCTCACGTATAACCATATCATCTCGGCTCGTTCATTTAACATCTCACGTGTAACCATATCATGTCGGCTCGTTCGTTTAACATCTCACGTAAAACCATATCATCTCGGCTTGTTCGTTTAACATCTCACGTATAACCATATCATCTCGGCTCTTTCGTTTAACATCTCACGTATAACCATATCATCTCGGCTCGTTCGTTTAACATCTCACGTATAACCATATCATCTCGGCTCGTTCAAGTGTTTAACATCTCATGTATAACCATATCATCTCGGCTCGTTCGTTTAACATCTCACGTATAACCATATCATCTCAGCTCGTTCGTTTAACATCTCACGTATAACCATATCATCTCGGCTCGTTCGTTTAACATTACACACTAACCAAGGACCTATAAAAAATAATTTTAAATGATTTAAAAAGTGATGTAAATAATTTTAAAAAGTCTTAAGTTAATTAAAGATGATTTTAAATTTTTTTAATTGAAATTAAAAGATTTAATATTGACTTAACTTAATTAAAATGATTTAAATTATTTTAAATGATATAAATAATTTTAAAATGTGATGTAAATAATTTTTAAAAGATTTAAATTAATTAAAGATGATTTAAAAAAAATTATTTAAATTTAAATGATTTAATTAATATTGATTTAAGTTAATTAACATGGTATAAAATAATTTTTTTTTCTCAAAAATACTTACGGCGGGGACATGTCCCCGCTAAAAGTTTTCAACAAAATTTTTGATTTTCCCTCGGTGCATTTACTTTATCCCGCCAAACCTTTTGGCAATTGGTAAAAACTTTCGGCGGGGACACCTCAATTATTAACAGATGCAGATCTAGTAGTCAACACTTACAAAAAATAAAAAAATAAAAAAAACAAACACACCTTTGCTCTCTGCTGCTTCTCTCGATCTGCTGCACCACCACCACTACCATCAACACCACCACACCACAGCGCCACCACTACACCACCACTACTTCATTGCACAAGCACCACCATCTCCACCACAGCACCCCCACACTCGCACCACTCTGCACATCTCTTTCTCCCCTCTCCCGTTTAATTCTTTCTTTTTATCATCTCCTTTCTTCCTTTCTTCCTCTCATTTACAAACCCAGGTAAATTTTTGTTAACTTTTTGATATTTGTTAATTTTTTGACACGTTAATTTTTGTTAATTTTTGTTAATGTTTGCTAATAGTTTATGGTTTTTGTGATTTTTTGTTAATAAGAATTGATTGTATGTGTTTTTTTGTATTTTTATTAATTTTTTCATTTTTGTGTAATTTTTTTTGCAGCCGTGAACAAGCCGAGAACCACATTTGCAGCCGAGACAAAGGTTTAGCTTTACTTTTTTTGCAGCCGTGTAATTTTTTCATTACTTGACTCATCCGTTTGTTTGTTTTTTACTTCCTGCTTAATATTAAGTAACTGATTTTTTGAATTTGGGGTTATATAGGTAGAAGTTAACTTACTTAATTAGTGTTTGTCTCATAAGAAATATGGGTTGTTTGGGTTATTGGTCGGTTTATATGTGTTTTTGGGTTATGGACATATTTTCGGATATTTAGATAGATTATTATGTGTTAGGATCCCCGCTAAATGGATTATGCGTATAGTTTTGGACCATTTGGGGGTAGGTTATGGATAGTTTTGTAGAAGATCATGTTTTAGGGATCACGGTTTTTGAACCGTTTGCCGAATTTCTAATTTCTAATATTATGTTTAGCGAATTTGAACCAATTGGGGTGTTGTAGCATATTTTGTGATGTTGTAGCATGTTTGTGGTTGTAACACAGGTTGGGTTATTGTAGATTTTTTCCGGAAAAAAATTTGAAAATTACCCATTTTGCAGCAATAAGCTGCAAAATGGGTCAGACACTTTTAGCGGGGACATGTCCCCGCCAAAAGCTTGAGCCAGTTGTATCTGGTGCGGGGACAAAAGTCATGAATAGTTAAGCAAATTATCTGATTAAGACGCTACTTACGCCAATGAAAAATACTTTTCGCGGGGACATGCCAAAAGTCTTGCCACGCTGGCAATGTTTGACCAGACCAAGTCTTGCCACACTGGCAATATTTTTCATTACGCCAATGAAAAATACTTTTCGCGGGGACATGTCCCCGCCAAAAGTCTTGCCACGCTGGCAATATTTGACCAGATCAAGTTGTCCACGCTGGCAGTGTGGGTCCCACGTGTCCCCGCTAAAAAGGCCACACGTCCCCGCCGAAAGGTATCAGCGAAGAGGTTTTGCCGGCGTACTTTCGGCGGGGACATGTCCCCGCCAAAAGTATTCGACGGGGAGAAGTCCCCGCTGAAAGCTTCAAAATGTCCCCTGGAAAAGCAGTGATTGTTGTAGTGACTCACAAGTAACTCACATCGACCAGTGTTTGATTCTGGAGTCGAGTACTCAAGCATGGGACCAGTATGTGTATACCGCATAAGTAAAAAGCTTTACTAGCCAGGTGTGAATCAAATGATTTCAAGAGGTCATATATGTTTAGGCTGGGCTTGTAGACCTACTTGGTTATAGATGTTTTTTTGTTGAAAGTGTTTCCAGAAGCACTCTTTCTGACTTTAAGTAAGGATTCTTAGAAAAGGGTGTGTTCGGTGAAACGTAGGAATAGCAGTTAGCAACGACAGTTAGAAGTAGCTGTTTGTATTAAAAAATTATTTGGTAACCTACCGGTAGCTGTATCTAAAGCGTGCTAAATGGTTTTTGTCAAACAAACTTTTTATTATAAACACTAAATGCTAAATATTAAACGCTCTAAAATGCTCCAAAACGCTTGTCACCAAACATAGCCTAAGTAAGGATCCTCGGAAGTATTTTCAGAAAGTCTTTCTGACTTTAAGTAAAGATATGACTAGTCTAAGTTTACTTTTTTCGCATTTTGTCCGATGAGACTAGGTATTGTTGTTGACATACTTGACCTTGGTGCCAACAACCGACTTGGATAATGGACCACTAACGTCCATTTAATTTGCATGTGAACGTGAGTGTACCACTTGTATAACCCATAAACATGCCTTCTACTATTGGCAATAAAGGCAAGAGAAAATGGTGACTCACCCTACACATTAACTCTCCACCACAAAGAATAAGAAACTTGTATTCCTTCTATTGGTTATCATTCAAGACAATAAACATATGATCTTAGACCAATAGAAAAATAGCGATTAAGATGAATGGGTTTTAACGTAGTCTAGTGGTTAGTTAGTTACTCTCATCTCACAAGAAGTCTAAGATTCAAACCTCACTAGGACACATCTTGGGGTGGACAAGAAAGAGTTGAAAACGGTCATAGAGATATCCTTGTGGGTCGGTTAGGCCACATACATCTTAGTTAAAAACTCGCCTTCCCATGATAATCCGAATAGGGAAAACCTCATCCATTAAAAGATTGTAAGCGTTTCATACAACTACAGTTACTTCCGGTGCTTGAAATATTTTGATCTTCTAGCATAAATTGCGACTCAAATCTTTACATAACCTTATTGAGACTGTGGTATGGTGATAAAATCCCTTTTAATCTTATCAATGTAAAACTACTCTTTTCTTCAACAGCCATACATATCACATGTTCATAACATCAAAACTTTCGGCTAAAAGTGTTTTTAACTAAAATCCGGTACGTGATTAAACAACACTTCCACTAAGGTGTGATTTTCTAAATGTTTGTTAATAAAAAGCGATAAGACAACAGGATAGCCACTACTATCGATCTCCACTTTGTAGACAAACCAAAAAACACACATGAGTCCATGATATTATAGTTAATGATTGTATTTAGTAAATGATACAGTTAAACGCTATTGTTATTGCTGATTTTGCAGCTAATTATTGTGGATAAGCTATATACAATAAAAGTACAAGGATGTTGGTTAGGATCACTTACTCTGATATACTTGCAACAAAACCAGATTTTGTTTGTTTGTTTATAATAACATAAACCTGCCGAATTTAATATCTTATGATGCATTTCAAGTTAACAAAAGAGGAAGGCAACACTTTGAAGGGAAAACGATCGAACCACAAACTATTTATTAACTCAATAACTGAACCGCTACCAAATGTTTGCAGGTCCTGCAAACATTGAGCTGCTTCTACTACCATCTACTACGACTATTAAAAATTATAAAAAGACGCATATATCTATTTACACTAGATAAGACTCCAAATAACTTAAAAGCAAACCGCACATCAATAAGCAACTTCACTCTGGAAAAGGGAGCTAGCAGACAAGATGATAACCGGAACGCAGTAGGAGTTCTCTGGTAATTTCACATCTTGATGTTTGAAAGTTGAAACTATAGAATGATTAAGTGAGAGGTTCACACTGATGCTGGACAGCCATTCGTTCTGAGATATCAGAAAGAGACTTAAGGTTGCAGTTGATTAAAGATTTGACAAAGTAGCATGTATCGTCTTTGGTGTTGCCATCAGGTATGTCCACCACAAATGACTCTATGACTAATGTCCCTGATCTTCCTTCGTTTACCTCTGGATGGACGGTAAGAATTGAAGAATAGTTCTGCAATAGCAAGGATAAGAACATTCAATAATTTAACAATACTAACAAATGACTACCAAAATTGACCGTTGATAATAAGATAGTACTCCCTTTGAAACTTGCAACAATTTCCAAAACTCATAACCAAAGTCATATTAATACACAAGAAAGGGACAACGTAACTACCTTTAGCCTATGGTCGCCACCAACAATTTTAACGCCAAGGATGTGCTCCTTCTCATCGAGACGTTCCAACCTCTCTGTGCTGGTAGTTGCCGGAAGCCCTGACTTGACATTCACTTCTCTAACACTCCCTATATTAAGATCTCCGAGCATAGTGCACTTGCTAACAAATGGTTTGTACTTCTGTGGTTGATCAAACCTCCTAACTAATGACCAAACCTGAACAATCACACACACTTTTAAAAGCCGAAAAACAATTCTTCACATATCGCAAATTTAAAGCAAAAAAGTCAACTGTCTAAACTATACCAAAAATACGGATTTAGCACCAAAATTCAGGGAACAAACAAAATTAAGAGAATAAATTCAGAAAACTCACATATCTTTAAACCATCTATGCTTTTTACAAGCAAATACACAATAACTTGGATAAATCATGACCAATTATAAATTAACAAATGTTTACAGCAAGATCAATTAGTAACAGATGCATAATACCTGTGATTACTCCCTCAGTCCCGAAATATGGTTTAAGAAAAGCGTCACACTGACTATGCAACCAATAAGATTTTACTTCTACTATTACAAAAACTATTTGATAGGTAACATGTAGAATAACACATAGGAACTAACCCACACATAATTATATAAGTATTTTTTTTAACATGACAAGAACCTTAATTAATCTACGTATTACAATAGTTAGAAAACAAGCAAAATACGTAAAACATACAACATACTACGTGCATAGATCATCCAACTGAATTTAGAAACATAACGTGCTCAATAGAAACAAACAAAGCTAAGATCGAGAGCGATATCAGTTAGGAAATTACGATATCAAGTGGAGCTTTGATGTGTTTAACAACAGCAGAAGCACACTGTTGATGGCTTAAATTATGGCCGTGATGTCTTCTAATATACTCACCTGCTGCTACTACTTCCATTTTTATATAAAAAAGATCACTTGTTAAGCTATATGTAATTCAGTAATTGAACTGAAAGTTGTGACAGAAAAAAAATGTGTGTGATTGATTTATTGAAGGAATGAGAAAGAAACAAAAAGGATTGAATTTAAAGCCCCACCAATAATAAAACAGCGACAAACAAACTCATAAAAAGGTGATTCCACGTAATTGGCGTTACTATTGGTGCACTATTTTCCAATAGGAGCTATCTAGCTTTTTTTTTAACTAACTTTTTTTAATTTAAGATAGTATTAAAAAACTGTATTATCTGTTTCTTTTTCTTTTTCCATCAAATTTTATATTCTTGTCTTTGTCACTCAGACTACCGGTAATATGGTGCCATGTCAACGCGTTATAGGTGCCAACTAGGCAAGAGCATACTTGCTCCTTATTACCTCGATCGACCCATCTCAACGACCGAGTTATTGGATGTGGTTTTGTGTGTGTGATATTGGTTTTGATAGGGTATATTTGTGTTTAAGTGGAGTATATTTGAGTGGTGATATTTGTTGTATTATTACATTATGTTTGTGGTGAAGTTTGTCAGAGAGAAAGAAAATGACGTGACACTGAGCTGATGATAAGTGGTGAAGTTGGTTGTTATGACTCTTTATTACCACTAAACCTTATTGTATTGCTTGTGTTTGTGTCTATAGTCTCAAATGAAACTTTAACTAAGTTTTAGTTAGGAGTTTAGTCTTTTGAGTCAGAGAGATGATTTGTCAATAATCAATGTGATCAAATCAATTCCCTTTGAGTTATAAATTTTTTTCATCAAATAAAACTTTTTTTTATTTTTTTTTAAATTAACAACATAACCACAAGCATTTCTATCCGACTTTAAATAGCCAACACTCTATATCACTTTCATTGGTTTAGATTTTGATTTAATTGAATTTATGCTGACAAACCTTTGCAATCTTCATAGCCTCTTAATATTTTGTTCCTTTTAAATTTCATTGCTCTTACACCGTTAGTCCCTGTGGTTTAATCGGATTTCATGTTTAGTCTCCAATTCACAGAAACAACTGCAGACCTCCCCAACGTTTGGATTTATGCACGCTGCTAGTCCAAAACTGTCGTTAAATGGCTCGTTAAGTACGCGGGTATCTTGTTTTTTTTCACCATTTACACATCCAAACACCCTTTAATAACTACAAAATACACTTTTTCATCTTAAATCCAAACATCTCCATCTTTAACCTCGACACCCAACACGCACTATCACCAGCACGACAACACCGCCATCTTCATCTTCAACAATTAATTAAAAACCCATCATCTTCTTCGACAATCTGAAAACATCATAAGAATAACAACACTGACTCAAACTCTATTCTTACACCCTGCTTGAGTAATGCATTTTCATGGGACACTGTGAGTATAGAGTTTGAGCAGAAGTTGTTGTTCTTATGATGCTTGAGTTTTAGATTGTTGAAGATGATGGGTTTTTATTTAATTGTTGAAGATGAAGAAGGTATGATGGTGGTGGTGGTGGTATTGGGTGTTGGGTGTCGAGGTTGAAGATGAAAATATTTGAATTTAAGATGGAAAAGTGTTTGTATGGCTATTAAAGGGTGTTTGGATCTGTAAATGAAAAGGCCAAGACACTCTCATACTTAACGAGCCATTTAATGACCGTTTAATTTTTGGACTAGCAGCGTGCAAAAATCTAAATGTTGGGAAGGTTTGCATTAATTTCTCTGTAGTGAAGACTAAACATAAAATATGGCTAAACCACAAGGACTAACATTGTATTTTACTTCTCATAAAAGTCGCTATATCACTTTTCATTGTTTTAGATTTTGATTTAAGTGAGGAGGTGTTTGTTTTAGTCCAAAAAGTTTTTTTCGTTTTTTTTATGGCATTAAGAGGCTGTTAATGTTATGTGGGGTTTTTTTTTTCTTGTCATCAAGAAACAATAAGAGTCATATTTTTCTTATTGTGCTAGATTGAGATGGGCTGTCTTAACACCTATTAATGTCTTTTTTTTTCTTTTTTTTTCTTTTTTTTTTTTATGATTTTTGTTTTTTTATTATGATTCTTTTATTTGGGTTTTCTTTGCTATCGAGTATATTTTTGCTTTTCTTTTAAATTTTAACTTTATCTTTCGTATTAAATTTACGTTTATATAAAATCATATTTTATTATTCGTATTTCGTTCAAATTGAAAGGTTCAGTTTAGCGGGCTCATATCTCAACTCTAACTCGACCTAGCTATTTAGTTAATCATTTTAAAAAGTTCAATATAAACTCCAGACACATTTATTTTTGTCAAATAAACATGAGACTGTTTTGTTTAATATACTACATAATAAAATATGCTTTTTATATACTTAGCAATGCTTATTTCTAACGTGATTGCAATTATTTTATATTTAAATTGTAAAAACTGATATTTTAATGTATTCAAACATTTAAAAAGAATAAATAGTTTAATTTGAGTCAGATTAAAATTCATCAACCATTTATTCATATTAAGATGAAATCAGATTCAGACTTCAACTACAAATTGAGATTTAGATGTACAAATCAAATTGAAAATCTATTAATAAACAAACATCACCTATCTATGTTGACAAACCTTTGCAATCTTCATAGCATCTTAATATTTTGTTCCTTTTAAATAGATCACGGAGTCGAGTTATTCTACAAACCAAACATTCCTCACATACCAAGGGACTAATCTCCACCATCCATCTAAAAAGGAAATCAATAGTTG
Organism: Artemisia argyi; assembly: GCA_030686995.1. Classification (NCBI taxonomy): domain Eukaryota; kingdom Viridiplantae; phylum Streptophyta; class Magnoliopsida; order Asterales; family Asteraceae; genus Artemisia; species Artemisia argyi. Next base: position 188,564,599 of record CM060677.1, read on the forward strand.
AGATTAAAAGCATTTTAATATTTCACCCATTTTTTATAATTTAAATATCTCTAAAACCGTTAATCGTTAAGCGAAAATAATTACACCATCGCGACGGGCATTTAATTATCTTGCTATAGACGGGCACTTTGATATACTTTTGAAAAAAAATCATTTTTTCACATTTTTTTTTCGTAGCCGGAAAAAAAATCATATATGATATTGCATATCATATATGATATGTAATATCATATATGATATTACATATAATATTATATATAATATCATATACGATATTATATGTAAAATCATATATGATATTGCATATCATATATGATATGCAATATCATATATGATTTTACATATAATATCATATATGATATGTAATATCATATCTGATATTATATGTAATATCATATATGATTTTTTCGGCCACGAAAAAAAAGCGTGAATAAAACGAAAAAAAAAAATTGTCGAAAATATATCAATTAACCTATCTATAGAAAGATAATTAAATGTTCGTCGTAACGGTATATTTTTTTTCACTTAACGATTAACGGTTTGAAAGATATTAATATTTGAAAAAAAAAAAAAAAAAAGGATGAAAGTGGGTTTTTTAAATTGTTGGGATTAATCTCATCTATTAGATCAAATAAAGATGGAGAGAAGATGGAGGGTGGAGATTAGTCCCTTGGTATATAAAAAAAATTTGGTCCTCAAATGATCTTTACTCTAGATCACGTAGTGCCGATATTTTAATGGATACATACAAAGTAATTTGCATATATCTTATTATCTTTAGGTCTAATCGAATCAAAAACTAATACAAAGGACACGCAAATTATATCCAAAGATGCATGGCTCCTCGATACTGACTTCTGAAGTGATAGAATATACACTTTCGCATCTAACGTTAATTCTAGTTATGCTGTCTTCTGAAGTGCAGGATCGAGTTTATCTCTTTCTCGTAACCACACGTGTATTAGTGTGTAAAAAGGTGTAAGCGTGTGTTTTAACATTTTCTTCATACCTAAGAAATTTTCTAGTGGTTCTAATGAATTTGGGATTTAGCAAAGGGTGGACATATTGAACCATGGTAGGACCAAATGCGGGCTCAAACGTTGCAATCACTTCTGCCGACCATTTGACGAAATTTACTTTTCTATTGAAAATCTTTTATATAATAAAATAAAACCCCGAGAATTTTACATTTCAAAAAAATCAATTCATACCTGATTTAGTAATAATTTTATTAAAAAAAAGATTATTTTTTTATTAAGTAATATTTTATATTTATCCCTAATACAAGTAGAAGATAAATACAAAAAATTTAAATAAGATATTAAAAAAAAATATTATTTATTTTATATTTATCCACAAGAAAAGTAAAAGATAAATACAAAAAATATAGATAAGATGCAATTAATAATAGGATTAAAATTTTTAAATAATTATTTCAAAAAAATTTAAAAAAAAAAAAAAAAAAAAAAAAAAAAAAAAAACCCCGCGCGTGCACGGATATTATAACTAGTATGACAATACAAAATAAAATATATAAAGCCATCGAAGATTAATTAACTCATTTATATGTACTTTTTGACATATTTAGTGGATAAATTTGAGTACTTTTTGTCCGGTCAAGTTAATTAAGTTAGAAATGTGACAAACACCATTAAGTTATAATTTATAAATGGTGTAAACGAGACGAGTCAATTCGCGAGCTATGAAAGATTGATTCATAAACTACTTGATGTAAACGTGTCGAGCTCGAGCTACTTGAATACACTTTCGAGTCGAGTTCGAGCTCGAAAATACTCAGCTCGTGAGGCTCGCGAGCCTTTATCAAGCTTCAATAATATTACACTTTACCCTTTTATATACATGCAATTATGTTAATTTAAAAAAAATCAAGGCGATTCATGCTTCATATGCCAATTTTTCATCGAACTCGAGCTTTAAATGTGGAAATAATTGAGCTTAAGTTTGAGATAGCGAGCCGAGCTCGAGCTTAAAATCCAAAGTTTGACCGAGCTCGAGTCAAGTTCCGAGCTCGAGTCGATTCGAGCTTGGTAGTACTCGACTCATTTACACCTTTAATTGGTACTCCTTAAAGTGCAAGTAATATCTTTTTACAAAAAAAAAAAATATTTTTATTGTAAAATATTACTTTTGGGCTTATGTTTATTCATCTAATCTTTAGTAACAAGTTAGGTTTAGACTATTAACCTTATAAATAGATCTTACTTGTAACCTATTGGGATGATGATTGAATAAGAATTCTCTCTTCTCCTTACATCTCTTTTTCTTGTTCATGATTTTTCATAACACGTTATCAGCACGATCTAACAATTTTTTTTTTTTGTTTTATATAGCACGTAGATCTACACATCATCAAAGGAATGTACAATAAGAATGTACAATTTTAATTTCAACGAATGAAAATCAAGGTATATTTTCTACTCATGTTGATTAATTGATAAATTGATATTGCTCTATGATTGCATGATCATCTATTTGATGTTGATTTCACTATGGTGATGACTAACTATATAAACAATTATACGATGACTAAAATTTATTATTGTCAGTTATGATTTTTTTTATTTGATAAATTGTGATTTATACAAGATATCTATAACCTGCATGTCGTGGACATTGTTTTTCATCGTAATTGACTTATAACTTTCGGTTCTCAATACATTTGCATAATAAGTAAATTGAGATCTAAACATGCATGTAGGGATTCATTAAATACTGTCAAAGTTTATCATAATTGTAATTGGTTGAATATATAGGATCATGTATGTTTATTCTGGTTCAATACTAAAGAATAATAATTATATGCCTAGAAATTTCATTGGTAAATTAGATAATTCTCAAGACTAATTATTGGTTGTTTTCTATATTCTTGGCGATGCACTCATGTTCTCGCTGATTATTTTTTTTCCATGTGAGCATGTTTGTTTTTGTGAACTGTACGTGCATGATTTAAATTTGTGTAGAATTTTGACATGCCTGTACTAAGCTACGGTTTATAAGTAATTTTACATGTCTTGATTATATTATTTTTGTGACTCATCTCAGTCCTAATAAACCTAGAGAGTAAGTATACTTGTGTTATACTGTTATGTGATTGATGTTTTAACAACCGAAACATGGGATTTAACTATCTTTCACTTCGTTTATCCACAAGTTTAATACCCTTATCATGAAAATACATGGTATGTTGTGGTTTCATTTAACTATCTTGGAACTTACTATTAGTGCGTATAATTAAGTCATGCATTTGGTGTTCATGCTATCTGTTTAGCATTCTTACATTCATAGTAGTAGCAATGTTGAATTGCCATCTGTGCTATATGTCATATATAGTTTGGTTGACTTGATTTGTGCCATTGAGCTTCTCATATACATGTGATTTTATTTGCTTATAAGACATTTGATTAATCGAGTAATGGTATGCACGTCAACTTAGTCTTGAAAAAAAAAATAATAATTGGTGTAGACGAATGAAGCTATGGTTGATTTTTTTTTGTTGCTGTTGAAGTTCTCGAATGACTAGCTCTAAACATGTAAGTATGGTCATATAATATTTATTACTTACACCATATGTTGATTTGTATAAAATAATTTGTTCACTATAAAATAAGTGACATAAACGTTAATGAGGATGAGTATAAAACTGTGGTCTAAATATTTTTTTTTACTTGTTCCAATCTTGTGTAATTTACAATAACATAAAAATGTTATTATATTTATTAAGATCCTCAAGATTTATTATGATCTTTTTAAGAAAATAAAAATTATATCATAACCTCATGTTATGATTATACTTGATAAATATTATCAAAATACAATAACCTCAAGTTATTGTTATAAGTTCTTTGTGATTCTTTTACATGAATCACGATAACATGACCTCATAGTAAATGGGAATACTTAACGATGAAAGATTCGTTACATTATGGTAAGTTCTCAAAGATACATTACCATAAAAAAGTAAGTAATATTCCCAAAAATCTCGCTATGATTGTATGCACCTCAAGCTGCATTTTAAAAAAAAAAAAAAAAAAAGCGAGTTCGGTCACACAATATATAACGGTGAAAGATCCGTTAAATGTATGTCAAAATCTAAAAGAAAGATTTGACCATCATAAGCAAGAGATTCTTGCAAGTGCGAGCACATTTTTCGCAATATTAAGTAGTACATCTCAATTATGCAAAGAAAAAATGCGATGAGATGGTTAATGCCTCGAATATTCTCATATATCGAGAACGATGCTTTGATATAAAAGAAATGGGCATGTTTTGAACAAACACGATAAATCCGTTTACTAAATTTGCTCCATATTGTCATGTTAAAAGAAACTGGTTGGCAACCTCAAGTTGCAACATAAAAGTCTCCATTCTTTTAAGTGAATGTGATGAAGTGATCAACATAAAGAAGTTCATTCCCTCAAGTGAATGTGATAAAATGATCAAAATAAAATCTCCATTCCCTCAAGTGAATGCGATCAATTGAAAATGAAATGTGGCAAAATAAGAATGGAGCAAGTAAAAAATGTCATGTATGAAAAATATAAGTGTGTCAAATGTATTACACATTATCTTCATAGATGTAAGCATCTATGCTAATAATACATGAATGCTCCGTAGAGCAAATATAAACTTGTTACGAGGAATGAAATTTCATATTAATGATGCATTATATTCTCTTGCATCTTCCTTGAGTAGCCATAACATAAGTTTATGTGCCAAAATTATTATGTGGCATGACCGGTTGGACCATACCGAATCAATGATGATGCAAATATATAGAAGAACCATGAGTTTCTTCAAAGATGATTTTTATTGTCTTTATTGCTCTCAACAGAAGTTAATACTTCACCTATCACCACCAAATTAAAGTAAGGGCTCATTCCCTTCTATTTTTTGGAAAATATCCAAAGGAGATATTTGTAGGCCTATACAAGTGCCATTTAGATCATTTTGATTTTAAAATCGATGCATCGTCAAAATGATCATGAAAGACGCAACATGAAGTTAGCGTGATTAGTGGCTCCACTTATAAGAATGCGAGCATGTTTTTTATATTATATTTTTGGAAATGGTGGTTTGTAATTCCAAGTATTTGGTAATTATTGAAACAAGTGTCGAACACTTGTAGCTCATGTTGGTAAGCGAAATGCTTTGGTTGAAGCGTTTATAAACGTTTTCCAATTAATAACAAAGCCAATAATTATGAGAGCAAAATTAATGGTTTATGGGGCATGTTATAAATGATAGAACATGAATTTGCATCATGCCAAAAGTTATAATGATTCCTCCTCATTGAATGGTTTTTAGGTCACAAACCATATATCTCCCATCTAAGAGTCATGTAATTGTGCGGCTTATAGTGAATCCACCACAACGCACAATGTGGGATGTTGAGAATGATAATTCATCCAGGGGAAGAGAATGAGCAGCAAGAATTTGAAATGAATTATAATAATGTAAATGTTGATCCTCACAACACTAATGAATATGAACTTGAAGTTCAAAATATAATTCATTTTTCTGATCTAGAAAATGCCAGACATATTTGGTGACCTAAACAGAGTAACTAGATCTTTTACAAGCTGCTAATGCTCCAACTTATATTTGTGTCCCAACTGGACAACAAATGATTGGTAATGTTTCTATGGCACGCCTACAACGTGATAGAAAAATCGATTCCAAATAAAAAGTCCTCGATATATAAAAATGGAGCAAGAAGTTAAGATTGGTTATATCGAGGCAATAAAGACCCCATAATAGTCTCGTACTGAGACACTAGACAAAGAGGATTCTAAAAGAACCTCATATAAATTTAAAACTATGAGATCTCAATGAATATAATGTCTAGCAAAATGTGGAATCGAAAAAGAATTGAATCGACGTCGATAGTACTATCGTATCTAATGATGCGCAAGATAACGAATTTATCACAAAATAGTGTTATAATAACAGTGAGGATCTTGCAAATAATCATGCGAGAATCGCAGTTGTAAAATGATTTACCATGATGTAAAGACGCAAGTAACTAATGAAAGATTGAAGTCTCTTGTGATGAGACATGTGATACTTGAAATCCATACACATGAATGTGTAAACTTATTGGAATAATATTTATCTTTATAAAAAAAGCGAAATTAATGTACTGAATTTACATTTTCGCAAAGACGTGAAAATAATAATGAGACATGATCGCATGTGGTGGATCCAATAAGTATTTTGATATAATATAAGTCTGGCAATATGATAAATATTGATATGCGTCTAAAAGAATATGAGTAAGTGCTCATTTGATGTTGAGATTCCTAAAAGGATATAAAATGCATGAAGCATGTCTCGTTATTTAAAATGCTTGAAGCATATAAGAAAAATTCTTGTATACAACTTGATCAAACCGAATAAATAATTGTGTGAGATCAAGGAATATGAGCATAATTGTTACAATCACCCTTAGTCAATATTTGTTAAAATGGGACGTGAAATGATTATGTTTGTCCATGCAATTTTATAAAGATATCTGGATTTGACTATGGTATGTCAATGACACTCCTTGAGAGTTTATGAAGGTGATTGATTGCTTAAAAACTAACCTTGAAATAAAAGACAGAGTTGTCTTAGTTTACGAATTGAAAATTTAATGATGATCTCTTTATACATCATGAAAACTAAAGAAATATGATAAATATCTTTATATGGATACATGATGCTCATGTTTATGACGTGTTATGATGTTGAAAATACGTGTTGCATTTTTTTTCTTGACCATGGTTTTGTCCCCATTGGGTTTTCTTGGTAAGGTTTTTTGACGAGGCAATATTCCTAAGTGTATATAGGAATTATGTACTCTTTTCCCTTCACTATATTTTTTGTCCCATTGGATTTTATCTAGTAAGGTTTTAGCAAGGCATAATCTTCAAATGTACATCAAAGAGGAAGTGTTATAAATAATTATGGAATTGATGTCCATATCTTTTTAATTGCTACATCATCAAACCATCCAAGAAGAATGCGTTTGGTTAAGATCGATGATTCAATACATCCAAGAAGAATGAGGTCTCAAGTCTATCAAAGGAAACCTAACCTTATTATATGAAGACAATGCCGCATGTATAACTCAAATCAAGAAATGGTATATCAAAGGAGACAAAACAAAGCACATTTCTCCAAAGTTTTTCTTTACATATGATCTAAAAAAGGATGGAGTTATTGATGTTTGTCAAATTCGATCAAGTAACAATTTGGCAGATTTATTCACAAAATCTTTGGCAACAAAATTTTTTGAGCAACTGGTTTGGAAGATCGTCTTCGACGCTTGAAAGATATACATTAATTTGAGGAGGAGGAGCGTACTATGCGCACTGCACTCTTTTTCCCTTCATCAAGTTTTTTATCCCACTGGGTTTTTCTTGATAAGGTTTTTAATGAGACAACATATGGCGTATAATAAAAGATGAATATCCAAGGAGGAGTATTGTAAAATATTACTTTTGGGCTTTTGGACTTATGTCTATTCATCTAATCTTTAGTAACAAGTTAGGTTTAGACTATTAACCTTATAAATAGATCTTACTTGTAACCTATTGGGATGATGATTGAATAAGAATTCTCTCTTCTCCTTACATCTCTTTTTCTTGTTCATGATTTTTCATAACAATTTTTATAATTTTATTTTTATTATAAAACTGTGAAACAACAAAAATGAGACAGAAAATATAAAGTTTGATATGTAAAAAGTAGTAAAACATAAAAAATACAGAGCAAAAACTATATAAAAAAATGTATTATCTTGTTACCAAAGTGAGTAAAACTGCCGAGAAAAGTGCAGAAAAAAAAATTGTAAAATTTAACAATGTCAAAATTAAAGTCTTTTCTTGTCAATAGAGCAAAGCTAGAAAAGGTATTATTTGTATTTAAGGTGTAATGGGTACTAATAGTACCACCTAAACCGAAATGCCTCAATGTCAAGTGTATCTTTGGGACGCAAGCAGCCATTTGAATTGCTTGATAAAAATATGAAATTATTGATTAGAGCTATTAAAAGATTAAATAACATATGTAGTTGATAAGTTGAAGTATGTTACTAAATTGTTCACTAACTAAGTGTGTGACAGCTTCTAAGATATGTACTACGTAGTTGGTAAGAACTTTATGTATGGTGTGTAATGGCTCAAGCTATATTTTTTGGCACGATTCGATGGCGTGAGAAACCACATTGGAAGTGGGCTGGTTGGTTTTTGTGATTTAGTAGGATATATGTGAACCCATGACACAAATTTTGTACTGGAGAGGGGTGTTTTGGTGTCATGGACAAAATTGGTGCCATGGACAAAAAATACTAAGGTGGCAACACTTTTGCTCATAGCATCACCTCACGGCACCAACCGTACTTAGCGCTCTAATTGATTGTTGATGGTTCATAAGTTGAAGTCTCACACAAACATTACAAATGTTTTAAGTGATACTTAAACCTGCGATATTTAGATTGTTAGAACTCTCACATAACATTAAACCAAATATATAGTTTGTTACTATGCTAAGTACTTGATATACTAGTTATATTACGAACATAAGGATTATGTTTAATATGTTACAACATGCATTATGTTATTAAACCACAAGAAATAACCACTCCCTTTTACAAATAACGAGGATGTAAACCCGCGCGTTGCCGCGGGGTGTTTGTATCCATTAGTTCAGTCAGCAAAAAAAATAAGGGTCCGAACTCGGAGCCATTGTTCTGTCAACTATTTATTATCTTTTAGAAGAACCTGATTCAGTTATAAGAGCAAATTTAAAAGTGTAACATAATACTTTTAAACGAAGTTACTTTAACTATATAACCCAAAAGTGTGTACGCCTACTACTACCAATAGCTTGATTTTCTGCATCATATCTAGTTGTGGCAAAGCGCATATGGCTATCAGACATTTTACCCAAAGATGAGAAACTCAAAACGCAAGTAGACCAAAGTTTATGGCATCATTGTTTTCAAACTGCCTTGCTTCCAGAATTGTTACTTTTGTTTTGGTGTTGGTGTGTACCAAATTGGGGACCCTAGTTTCAGCATCCTGGAAGGTTTTCTGAAGTCACTCAGCCATTTTGTTGAATGACTGATGTTTTGGTATTCGCTCAGATAATTCCTTCAGTTGGGTCCTGCAAGTTCAAATAAAAAAGAATATGGATGTGTAAGTTGCCATTGCAACGAAAAAGCATGATCTAATATTGAGAACAAACAAAGATAACTAATATGGAATTCTCATCTTGCTACACTTATCCAAACTTATGCTAACAAAAAAGGAACCAAGCAACATCAATTGTACCTAAAGATAATGACACCTAACAAATAGAAGATGCTAAAAAAGAACCTTGCTCCACATTATATCCAATGGCTCTATAAAATGAATTGCATTGGTATATTTCATGTTTCTACTGATAACTTCATTTAACAATTCATATAGGATTGGACTTATTTGATATGATTCATGACCATAACCTGATATAGGTAGTTAACTAAAAATACGTACTAAAAGTAATGGATTCCAAAATTGGTCTTAGATGTAAATTAAGCAAAAGATCTATAGATTATGATTTAGGTGCACGTTGAGTGCTGAAACTCATATTTTCTACGTATGTTCAATTTCACATGGCTAGCTTTTCTATTTCATTAAGATAAAGTGATAAACTATCAATGGTATGATAGTTTCGTGAGTTAACAAACTTCAACATAATATATTCAAAGTAATTAACTTTAAAACACCTATATTCTCGTATAAAATAATGCAAAACAAATTTTCATTCACCAATATCCCTAACAATTTAGACTATCCTAAGCGCTTTGTGTACATAAAAAACTGATTTTGACCGTTTCTAAAATGAACAACATTTGTAGCCGCTGTATCTAGCCACCAACAAACACACATTCTGATCGCTTCTAAAATGACTTTATAAGGCGATTGTGTTACTTCCCAAATTCAAAATTAACCAAATAACTTAACTAATGAAACTCTAAAATGGTTTACTTTCCACCTTATTCAAATAACCCAATGCAATTTGCTATTGTTCATGCAAATCGTTTAAGGCTTAAATAGAAAAATCTAATCATTTTAAAATATAGATTAGTTGTTTCTTCATTTATTTGCAAAAATGGGACTTTCTTATCTATAAAAAGTGGTGTTATAACTATGAAAAACTGCAACATACAATCAGATTATTATTTTTTTGTCAGAATTAAGACTTCATTAAGTTGATGGTCTTTTTGAAGTCAACTTCTAAGTGCCAATCATTTGTTTTTAGCATTGCTTATAAAAAAAACATTAATAATCATTTTATACACTCTTGAGCCTGTGACGTTTGAACAAACACATTGTAGACATCCTCAACTCACTTCCAAAGAACTTAAATTAACATGAATATGAAGATTTAATAACACATGTTGTGTTATTAGTATGGAAACAACAATAATAAATGAAAACAAACCTAGAAGCGAAAAAATCCTGCAACAACTCCTCACGAACAGAATTTACAAACCTGTAACAGAAGACGATCATAAATATAGTGACAAATTAGACATGCATATTTGGTTCCGTTAAATGAGATATATGAATAGTGGAACCAATCACCCCTTATAATAGCTACAATGCGCTAAAATGAGCAATCCCAAACACCCCTTATATGATCCCTACATTACACAAAATTTAAGCAAATAATTTCTCAAGAATTGTTATAGATGAACTTACATGATCACGGTAGCTTGAACAAACTTGTTGAGAGTAAAAGACCAAACTCCAGCAACATCAGTAAAAGTAATAAGAAACTTCCAAACCTGAAATATAGAAAATCGCAATTCAAATCAATGTATTTACCATCCGAACCACATATATAAGTGAAAGCACAGAGAGTAAAAATAATGCTCACCATAAGCATATTAAGTGAACTCACTCCTAGATCACACTCCACATCCCCTGATCACACACACACTGAAAGACACACGATGAAACCTTAATATGTTGTGGACCGCCCATACAATTTAAAATCTGCCATTCATTTCAGTTCCTAATATGAGGGTCAGATTGATCAATAATCTTAAAAAGCCGTATTGGGTCGACCTTGTTTACCATTCCAGCTGATCAAGTCCTATTATATCCAAGCATAAAACACTTGCTGGTTACCCTGTATCAGCTTTGCATTTCAAGGCCACCAAATGATCGCTGATAAGGTTTAAAATTTGGCTCAGATTTGCATTTCAAGTTACTGGTCAACGTGTCTGCCATGGCTGCAATCAGATTGAAAAATCTGGTTACCTTGCCAAGATATGGTGCAACACGACATTTTCATCCAGAAAAGGTAACATGCAGAACTACCATCATCGCCATAGACAGTTAAACAACTGCTGCATTACAGTATACTATATTTAACAGGAAAGCACAATACTTACCGGATTGGTGTTTCAGTGGGTATGTCGCATTTTATATATTTATCATGATAAGTTATGTATTGGCTTCATGTTATAATCATAACTTATTAAATATATAAAAATGTGGCATACTTTGAATCAAGACTATACCGTAAATCGTAAAATCCATAATCTTTATAACGATAATGCCATTTTTTAACCGAAATTCCAATTTCCTTGTCGCTGCCTAAATAAGGCCGTATCAATACGAACGGTTTATCAATTTGGTATCGGCATGGCTGCCTAAACATAGCTTAGAACCAAACGGTATCGGCATGGCTACGTTAATGTAAACACCCTGCCAAGACATGGCAATATGTCCTAACTCATATAATCCATTTGAATAACCGAGATTAGAAACATCACATTTGTCTCTCACCTCCAACACAATCTGCAAACAAACCAAGATTGCATCAACAGTCTAATAATGATACCAGGTCAATCCAAAAACGTTATATACTTATATTGAAAACGCAATAGTGCAATTTATACAGCCACAAATACTGCATAACCAAGTGTCATTTGCTAGCCTACCAAATTAAATGAAAACATTAGTTTTTTGCGCTACTTCTATTTATCACAAAAGCCACACAACAAAGGCTCGGTTTGCCTTACCGAAATCAATGACAGAAAAAATAAAGCCTTATTTCAGTGTGGCATCATATTATCTCTTAGTATTCACGGACTACAATAACCACATCAGTACACAAAACATCAGAAAGGGCGGTATCGGGTCCACTCATTCACTGCAATTATCAGCAAACACATTCAAGCATCCGCAAAAAGAGGATACATATGGCACTGCTCCAAACGTAGTAAGCTGCGCAATAGGCATGTTGCAATCAGTTTCAAACACTATTTCTGATTGCTTATTGAAAACACCATATTCACCGACACACCATCTATATAACAACATTATTTGACTTGGCTAATAAGCACTCTTCCATCTCTCTTAGGCATGTCGTCAGACATATTTTAGGCACAATTGCATCTATTCTTTGCACACGATTAACCACAATAGTGATCCAAATACTATTTTCCGCACACGCTAAGGGGCTGTTAGAACAGCTTATTTGCTCGCTTATCGGTGTTTAGAAATTTTTAAAAGCCACTTAAGTTAGCTTATGAGCTTGTCAACTTCAGTTTATGGCTCAATAAAACTAATAACCCTATACTAATTAGCTCATAAGCTGTAAAAAGTAAGGTCACTGATTCTCGAGATCTCAATAATCTGATAAACTCAACAAATATGAATTTCCCAAAAAATGCTCTACTGGAAAAAAAAAAGAAAAAAAAAAGAACATACCCTCAATTCTTAATCCTCCACTAATGAGACGCTGCAAATTCCTCCATTGTCAACCAAGAATATGAAGCCACCATCTTTCCTGAAAAACAAAAGACCAAACAATGACGATACATTATCGTTTCTCAAATTTTGGGTAACCAGTCTTATAGCTTAAAATGGGTTCAAAATCAAAATAAGAACATAAAAAGATTATAACCCATTTAACCAAACTAAAAACCCATCTCAAAATAATAATAATTTCCATAACAAATCTTGAAAACAATATCTCAAAAAGCAAAAAAATTTTCTCAAAACAATATTCAAGAACATACCTCGGGTTCCATGTTTGTGAATACCTGAATCAGCTCCATGGTTGAAACCGATTGTATTTCTTTTGGGATTTCCTGTCACAAAAGAACAAACCCATCATAATTAAACAAAACCCCTAATAATCTCAAATAGTCAAAACCAAAAAAATTGAATCTTTACAATAATAAAGAAAAAATAAAAACAGGAAAAACCTGATTTTTCGCCTCTTGATCATTTGTGGATTTTGTGTGTGTGTTTTTTTTTTGGGGGGGGGGGGGGGGGGGGGGGGAAGAAAATGGGAGAGGGTTCTGGAATGGACAAATAATATTATAATGTGATGGTTCTGCTCCCCAATATTAAAATCGTTGTATTGTAGATGGTTCTGTAGCAATACTCACATCGTGTACTGTGGAAATCATTTTGCCGGATCGGAGCCACTGGATCCATCGGTTTAGTGCAGCAGTGTTGGAGCAAAATTATGAGAGGGGAGGTGAGAGACAAACGTGAGTGGGGTCCGAATAAGTGGCTATTTTTTTGTTCGGGTTTTTTCGGGTTTCAGCAAACCGAAAGCAAGATGGATCCCGAAGATACATGAACAGAACACGCCCTTTATACTTAACAAGGTTTTTAACCCGCGCGTTGCCGCGGGGTGTTTCTATACAACTAATATTCATACACATGTAAAATTCAAAATATATTTACCATGACTCTATAACACGAAGCTTACAGCCAATCATCTTTTTGCGAACAATTATAGCTTCCAGTTTTTCATTCACTGTGATTCTTTACCGTCGTTGCTTCTGTTTGATAACCAAACGCCTTCATATGACCCGTATTTGTGCACTAACATTTTGGTCGCGAGCGCTGCAGCCTCGGTTGCAAAGATGGCCCCAGTTGCCATCCTTGCAGCAAACTCCGACTGCAAATTGATCAGCTTCATGTGGATGGGCAGCAATGAGCAGTGGATGCACTCCTACACTGCAAAATAAGATAATATTAGTAAATAGTCTAGACATCATAACCTGAGTGTTGACCCAAGAACAACTCACTTTGGATTATTTGGTCAATAAGCTGCTGAACTCATCCTTAATTGCAATGTGAGTGTTGATGAAGCAAGTATAGCAAACTGGCTGTCACATTAATAAGTAGCATCGGTGATCAAACCGATTGTCTCTGTCTGAAAGAAAATGGATGACATACTTACACCAGAAATATTGACGGGATAAATAATTAGAAGAGCAAAAAAAACACCAATCTAAAAAGTTATTTGACCATTTGGAAAACATCAATTTTATATATTTGACCGCTTTATAAAGAGTTAATTTTAATTATTGTTAAAAAAATAGATGTTTGACCATTTGGAAAACATGAATTTTATATAAGCTTAAAAAAATTCGATAAAAAGTCTTGTTCTCCCCCTAATGTTTAACCGCAAACCGGTATCCAGTTTAGTGAGTGTATGAGTTTGAAGTTAAAAAGAAGTCAGCATGTATTAAGTTTTAAGGTATATGTATGAGTTTGGACTGTTATCTAGACTAACAGCATATTTGCATAGATCTAAGTAAATTCATAGATACTCTATATACTTTAACAATTGTTCAATCACAGGTTTATTATTCGACTCCTCTGTGAATTTCCATCATAACATAACCATATTATTAAATATATTTTCATGCCAATCTGTAGCTATTTATGCATTTATCGAAATTTCTAAGAGCATGACCTAAGACATATTCACCTCAAAAGAACTTGCAACATCAAATTTCCCTAAGCAACAAATAATAATGAGTTTCAACTGTACGTCCAAACACCCCCTTAGTCACATTTATAGATTTAGATAAGGGTACTTACTAAGCAAGGATTACTGATCTTGAACACGTTTCTGTTGGTACCATGTCAACTCATGTGACTGGCGCATACGCTGCACCTTTTATTTCAGTATGACCTTGTGTTCATTATAAGTCTTAGATTAGCATCCTTGAATGACTAACAACGGAACCTGCAACAGAGAATGCAAATATTCATTATAAGTCTTAGATTAGCATCCTTAAATGAGAAGCATACCTATCTCATTCGCTTGAAAATACGTTCCATTAAGAGGAAACGAACCTCTGGTTGCAGGTCATATAAATAGCATCATATTATGTAGTTCGGGACTTCCTTACCAAAACTGTTGCTTTGACTCTCTCATCTTGATTATCTTTATTTAATATCCATCTTCTATTGTTCACATAATCTAGTGAGTTCCAATTCTCGTCTGTTTGAAAAAGCCAGTATGAGAGTTTGTGAGATGTAATACTAAAAGTGGCAACAGGCCTAAAATAGCATGTAAATCAACTTTAAGCAAATAAATATAATACCTGGAAACCATAAAGCCAGTAAGCATGGTGTTTGATCTTCATGTTCCCTTGCCTCAAACTATTTATTGATAAATTGAATCTTAGGCACACAGATTCATATACCAATTGATGTATTCTATATTCAACATTTATAAAAATATATGTTACAATTATGTTTCCAAACACCCCTTAAACAATTGAAATTATCAGCTTATACTCTATCAAAACACAACGCAAAAAAGATAGTTTCTGGATTTACTCATCAGCTTAGTCTAAAAAGTAAGGGAGTGTTTGGTTAAGCCTATAACTTTTGCATAAAAACCAATTATATGTCCTCTACTAAGCTATTAAGCATTTGGTAAGCACCTCAAATAATCTAGTCAAAAAACAAACCATGAAAACATCACCTGCCGATTCCTGTGATTCTTATATTAGCGAAAACTCTTCTTTCCTAAAATCTTTCAGTTTCATATACGCCTTGTTCCGTTGCTGTAGAAACATTGTTGCCTGATATCTAAAACATCGTGAAATACTGATCATAAGTAAATTCTAGACCGAAGAGATAATAATAGCACTTTGCCAGTATGATATGTATTATATTTACCGTGGACTCCAACTCCAACTTTACATCAGTTAATCAAAAAAAATGTAGCCTATGTAGTCTGCAAAGTATTATGAAAATCTGAATGTGTGGGACAATAAAAGAACAGTAATTGTTGATTGAGAATACCTGTTAGGATTCAGTCTTTGTTATCCACTCTTGCCCCAAGCTCATTGTATGCGGCAAAAGCAAAGTAGTGGTGCGGGAAATCACCGTCTGGCAAAGGGTCTATCTGTGTATACTTGCCGAAACTCAGTGTTATATCATTAAGCGTTTTCTGCCATTTGTCGGTTCTTTCAAAACCAAACCCATGAATCTCGTATAATGAGTTTATTTTCAGGGCATTGTCGAAGCGTTCCTTGTCTTTTAACTCTGCGTTAGCCTGTATAGCAGAACCCTGTTGCAAAAGATGTGAGGTCTTCGGCAGAGAGTTTGCATACTTGTGGAAGTGTAGTATAATCTCAGATGTCAAAATAAGAATTTGTTAGATACCTTCTCGTCTAACAATATGCAGCAAAAGCATGTAGGAGTAAAATCGCGTCGAGTTCTGGAGTTATGATCAGCAAATTGATATCTTTAACAATTGCTCAATCGCGATTTGCTGATCAATACTCTATATAAGCATATAAATTAATTTTGATACATGTTTACTCACTCTTAATGTTACCACAATAGCCAAACCCATGATGATCAAATGCAACGTACCTTTTAGTGTGTCGCAGTTCTCCTCTGCTCCTATCATCTTGCGTGCCATTATCCCGTACCTCAAAAAGTTGTCAACGAACACAGAAACTTTTTTGATGCAATTTCTTTTGTAAAATGGCAAGTAAGGGCACCGTAACACTGGCAAACCTGATCACAATCTTCTAAATCCATATATGCTGATGCAAACTTGTTAAAAAAGACGTCATTAATAAAATATAATGACGCATAAATAAATCACATATAGATTATGGGTAGAGGAGAATAGAAAGAAGGGTTATTACTTGAACCAAAGCAGTGAGAACGATATAGTAACCGCCGAATGGCTAATATCAACATTACCCTGTTGGTTTCGGTTTTGGCGACCCTGCACAAACATTAGAAGCTTACATGTTAAAGGGGCTTGCATCTAAAATGTCGTCTTCAGGTGGCATGTGAACTATTTTCTTACATGCTCTTACTCTACGAAGCCTGTCCTTATTTCAAATTTGGATACGTCGCAGCAAACGGGCCGATTGCTGAAGCCACCAAGAATGAAGACAAAGTCTATATAATCGATTTTCAGATTTTACAGGGTCGTCCATGTGTGACTCTTATTCATGAATTATAAAACAAACGTAGCCTTGGATCAGCCTTAGGGAAGGGTCAGTTGACATTTTCTCCACCTATATGCACTTATGAAAAAGACTATGGGGTGTTTAGATTAAATTGTTCTCCGGACTTATGTGGTCATTTCAATTGGGAAAATTTTATAAGCTTACTTTTGTGGCTTATGGGCGTATCAAGTTGAGGTAATGGATCTCAATAAGCCATAAGTTTTTTCCAATTTTCATATAAGCTCATAAGGTTGAATAATAAGCTAATCCAAACATTGCCTACTTTTTTATAGATCTAACAAATGATATTCAAAAGAGTTGTAAAATCAAGCTAAATCTTACCAAAAAAAATCGTACTATAAATAACTTGATATATATATTTGTTAATCTACTATGCTAGAGTGCTAACCATGTATGCACAAAAACTAACCTGATGATGTGGATCACCACTTAGGGACCAAAGAGAAGCTGCCTGCAAGTACTAACTTCGAGGTCTTGTGAGAGCATGCACCGCACTCGGAAAGTCGGAAGTCAACTGAAGCTTCACATATGCAGGGGCATTCTTTACATTCTTTACCCTGCAACGGACAAATACATAATCAGAGTTAAAAAGGTGTTCAACAAAAACAAAACAGAGCGGATTTATGGAACGTAATTATCTCATTAAGCAAGAATCAAAAACACAAATTAACCAATTGGTTGCAACTTAGATAATAAATTTTAGAGGCAAATGTACAATTGGACAGCCTAATTCTAAGATTCTAACTGTTAAGAGGCAAATGTAGGAATTGAAACCTTTAGAATAAATTTTAGATAAAGACATAGAATAATACAAACCCATAGCTTAATGTAGCCACAATTCGCCACAATTAGCTTAATTCAGCATGTGAATTTGTCGTACCAAAGTATGTCCGGTAACTTCATTTCCAATAGGTTCCGACCTTTATAAACTGCAATAATTGGTTCTGACTTTTATAAACTAAACAGGAATCCACACAATAGTACTCTAACTGGTTCTGGCTTTTATAAAAAAGTGTGTACGGTTGACGTACCTTTAACACAATCACCGTCCTTCACTTAAAATTCAATTCCAAACACCTCCTAAAATAGATTTACCGCCACATATCTAACAACCATTTAGTGGATTCTTCCTAGGATTTTTTTCTCGCTCCATTAACATAGCATTAGCAAGGTTGTAAAAATCGCTAGGCGCTAGTGAGGCGGTCGGGTAGGGCCTAGCGATTAATCGGTTAGGCGGGGATTAATCGGGGATTAATCGGATTGGAATTTTTAAGCACAAAATTGTAATTTTAGATATTATATTATATTATATTATATTATATGTATGCGATAAGCATAATATGTCAAAATTCAAATATTTCAAGTGTTTAAATATAAACATAATACATAATTCTTCAAAGTTTAAAGTCAAACATAGATATTACTCAGTTTGTTGACTATTTTTAAGCGATCTTTGACTGATTTTGTCCGATTAATCAGTTTGTGGACCGATTTTTAAGCGATTTTGATTGATTTTTAAGCTATTTTGTTGACCGAATTTTAAGCAATTTTATCCAATTAATCCGATTAGACCGATTTTGTCCGATTAATCGGCTTGTTGACCGATTTTTAAGCTATCTTTGACCAAAACGATTAAATAGGCCGATTATGATAAATCAAGGCGCTTAGTGAACGATCAGCGATTATGCGGGGATTAATCGGCCGCCTGGACCGATTTTTACAACAGTGAGCATTAGTAAATAAGACTATTCAGTGTATTCTTCTTTTAACTTTTTTTGGTGACTGACGCTACTAATCTTTTCTTATATTCATCAATACTTATAGTTTTATAATTGTTATCTTCTATGACAGATTTTATTTTATATAATATAT
Organism: Artemisia argyi; assembly: GCA_030686995.1. NCBI lineage: Eukaryota > Viridiplantae > Streptophyta > Magnoliopsida > Asterales > Asteraceae > Artemisia > Artemisia argyi. The sequence goes on from CM060677.1 coordinate 188,583,791, forward strand.
ATTATTTTTTCTGGCTGTGCTTTGTGTTTGTCGAGAGCCACCGGTTACATAAAAACACTATCGATTAAAGTTTGACCCTCATAAGTTCCCAGTCAACCCACACTAAATGTATCTTATATATAATTCACCACCTAAAAACATGCATATATACATAAGAAACAATGTTAAGTTTGTTTTGTTCACAACACCGGCATCGGCATCAATGGAAATGCGGTTGCTTACATGCGATGCAGCTTGCTTCTGAGTTAGAAGTTCAACTACATTACCGGTGCCAACAGTGTGTGGCAGGTGTTCCAACACCTGTAAAGACATGAATGGGAGATTAGGAATTCTAAAACCAAGGATAGTTAAAATCCATGGATAAAGGACGAAAGGTTTAACCTGCTGCTGCTCATGGTGTGTCACAGATGGAAATGTTATCAGCACCCGACTCTCCCAAACCCTCCCTCGTAAGTTTTCTCAACCCATTCTGGCTACCAATGCTGCCCAAACCAAAAGAAACCATTGTCAGTCAAAAACCAAGTACAAAAATGGAAAAGCAAGAACATTTATCGCTCACCCATAATATCAACAGTGCAAATCCACTTATAGTCTTTAAATAAACTTCCACTATATTTTGACCCGACATGGCTGTTATAGCCTTTAAATAAGCAAACTTATAGCCATGATCAAACCAAACGTCATAAGAACGTTGCATAAGCAGACGCATAACGTGTTATTGACCCGACATGGCTGCAAACACCACCTCTGTGGTGCTGCCCAGCCAAGCTGCGGACAGATCTCACACGCTCTAAAAATCCACGTCAATCACCTGAAATTACACGCACCCAAACATAATAAGAAGCCATGGAATACAAAAAGGAAGTGCAATCGAAAGTGGCCCAGCGTAGGCAAAGCATCACCAATCCTAACATCACAATGGCATACTAAGCAGTAAGCACACATAAATGAATCCTAAAAAACCCTCCAATCGAATGAATAACACAAAAAAGTTCTAGTAATCATTTAATGATGAAAAACATCAGTGCAAGTAATCCTTAACGCTCAAAAAATATAAGAGAAACAATAACCCTAAGCTAATACCTAAATGAAGCTAACCAATTCACCTCTTTTGATCCAACAACAACTGACCTACGTCATCTAAAAGTGTATAAAGCAACTTAAAAACAATTTCACATTATTTCTAAAACAACCTCATATCCTATAAAACACCAAATACCCAAATTTAATTAATCTAATCAATAATCTCAATTAAATCAAAAGTAAACATGATAAAAACGGTTGGTGGAAGAAACCACAATAAGAAACTCTAATCCTAGGGTTCATATTCATAAAACAGTAAAAAAAGCATAAAAAAATTGGGGAACATAACCAACAAACATGTAATCGAAACATCAAAGAACCTAATTGCAAAAAGGAAAAAAAAGATAAAGAAAAGGAAAAAGTAAAAAAAATAACCTGATGAAACACAGCCAACCCTAAACCTCCAGGAAAAATTAAGCAACCAAATGATCTAGAAAATCCTTTAAAAGATAATGAAACCCTAGTATGTGGCTAGAGATTTACAGTAGTACATCTCACAACAAACGGCAAAAATACAGCCACAAAACACAATCCTCTCACAAATAACCAACCCCCAATTTTAAAATTATTTTGGTGGTTCTGTAGCAACACTCACATGTTGCACTGTGGATATCCCCTTGTCGGATCGGAAACTAATTCTAGAAAGCAACAATGCAAGATATCAATGTCATTAATCGAGACCAACCCTAAACCTAAAGTTAATACAAATAAACAACCTAGAACGCATTAATTGAGACCCAGCGTAGGTCAATTCTGAAAATCAACTACTCAAGTAGCGAGGCTGGATCAAACCAAGATAGTCAAAAACAAAAAGGGGGAAAAAATGAAGAAAGAAGTATCAACCTTATCAAAAGCAGGAGTCCTAAAGCAGCTGATGAAATTAGGTATGAATGATCTAGAAAAATGATTTAAGAAGAGAGGAGACATCAGCATGTGGCTGTGAGCATGGGTGATATCACATGGCATCATGACAGCCACAAAATATAAAACTGCTAGTCCGTTACTGTAGACACACACACAGGCTGCACTGTAGTTATAAGTGAGCCGGATCGGGGTTTTTCTACCCACCGGGTTTTTTTCCGGTGTCGGAGCAAAAAAGGAAAGAGAAGGGAGTTATGAAAATGTGAGGGAGACCGGATTAGCTATCGGGTATGGGTTTGGGCTAATGGGTAAAAAATACAAAGTGGTCTCCTAGAGCCTATGATGAACAGTAAACGCTTCTTATACTATTGTATAATATACTTAAGTTATAATATAATTATAATTGTCAACCGACTGAATTTACAAATTTTACAACTACTTAAACGCTGAGTTAAATATGTTTTTTTTTATCTTTAATCATAGCACTCATAACCCTTTATTTATGAAGGTTCTTTTGAAGTTACTCATCATACTATTCGTTTGGAAATAGAAAAACAAACAAATGTTTGCATATGCAATTACTTTATTTAATCCCAAAATATCGTTGATATTGATATTTGTAGTAAAGAAAATGACAAATACAGGCTATGTTTGGCACAAAGCTTTTTGAAGCTTTTTTAGATAATGAGCGGTGTTCGTTTGGCATGAGAGCTGTGTGTTTTGTTATTTTTTAAGAAAGTTCATTTTCTCAATACTTCTTTATGAAGCTGTGAGTTTTTTTTTTTTTTTTTGCTACTGCTCACAACTACTTTTGCCAAACATAGCCAAGTACGGGTGTTCAATTTCCTTTTAAGGAACAAACGAGCGGGGTTACCCGCGCGTTGCTACGGGAGTGTTTTACGGCACGTTAGTTATATATATATATATATTTTTTTTTACATTTTTATGTGTTTTCACACAAAATACTAAAACATATTAAAAACCTATTTGATTCAGTATGTGTCTTGATTTGAATAACAGTAAACGTGGCCATTGCTCCCGGAATTTTGCGTTTGATGTAGACTTGAAATGATATGAAACAAACCGAATTTGTCAAATAAATTGAATTCGATAAAGTTTTGCATTTTATAGTTGATATTATTGGAAAAATCATTTTGGAAACAATGGCGCAAGTTTCTTAATTTTTCGAGTCCGTTTGCTATGTCATTTGGGCCCCGAAGCGTTTTTGCGAGAAATTTGGCTACGTTGGCAGATTTGGTCCCTCATTGTATTTTAATTACACACCCTACACTTTAATTTATTCCAAACTTACCTTATACTTTTTCATATATAAACCCCTCTATTATTTATTTATTCATTTTTATCACACACTCACCCACATTTTTCTCTCTTTCTCTCTCTATCTCACTCGCCAGTATCTTCAAAGTTTCCGGCCAAAAACACCAGCAGATTCCGGCCGGTCACCGGAATAATTTTCCGGCCACTTTTACTTTTTTACACCAAAAGATAGATCGGGACGTGCTCGTTCCGGAAGTACGTGGCAATCGTTTCAAAACCGCCCGGAGACCACCACCACGCCACCACCGCCGCTGCCACGCCTTGCCTCCACCACCTCCCCTTCGTTTTCTTGGTAACCGAGCACACCACCACTATTTTTCTCATCTTTTCTTTAATAAAAATCTTTTTTAACAAAACTCTAATTATTATTTTTGATAGATCCGAATATATAAATGTTTTGTTGATGAAAATGGTATTAAAACTTGTGTTAAAATCTCGTGTGGGCCCCTTTTTCCCCTCTTCTCGTCACGGCAGCCGAGCCACCACCACCCCGAAGTCGACTCGGTGTGATTGGGAGGTTTATACTATTGTTGTGGTTGTGTTATTTGGTTGTTTGTTTATTTATTTAAAGTTATGTTTGGATTTGGTTGAGTTTGAGATGCCGTTTGGTTTGTTTGGTATTCGGCCGAGACCCATGATTCAGTAAAGTGCAACTCATTGAAGCACAGTTACTGTGCGAAACACTGTTGATACTGTTCATTCAACAGTGTTGTACAACAATTTTTTGCCTAGCAAATTCTCATCTTTAGTATATATATATAATGTTCGAGGAATATTACTTTAAGATGATTCACATGATAATTGAAGAAATAGATATCTTGTGTGCGGGAGTGGAAATTGACAATTCATGATATAAAGGATGCTATTTGTATTTTATGTTGAGAGTGTCATGCAAACGTTTATAGTATCAAGTAAAGAAGTTCATGGTTATTCGGGTGAGATTTTAGGTAGCATAACTGATGCATTTTTGACAAACGAGTTTTGCTTGTCATTATTAGTTTATACGTAGTAGAATAGTATTTCAAAACTTAATAAGTTTGTAACCTAGCACTCGCAGAGTAGCAGGTGGATTTACAGTTTTGCACTTATGGATCAAGTATTTGGGCTATTACAACAATAACAGGCTCAATACTATTCACGTATTCATCATATTGGGCTTTTAAAAGTTACATCTTTGAATGATCTTTTCATAAACACATCCAACCTCCCGTTACTAGTTCTTACTTCTTAGAACTATAGTTCATTTATATTTATATTACGGTAATATTCAAAGAGTTTACGAGTTAGGTTTATACCTGTATGTAACCTCAAGTTAACACAGAAATAACTTTAATACTGTTCCAGGTATTGTTAAAAGAGTAAAGACACCACTTGATGAACATATGTGCTCATATATGTGATCCACAAAAAATAAAATTTTGAATCCTGCACGAAATGTGAGAGCTTTTACTAAGAGATCTTCGTATTTGTCCATGTTCGGGTGCCATCAATCCACATTATTCAGCTTATCCGTTTTAGAGCCTAGCTCATTAAGTGTTACAGTATAGTTAGAGTATTACACTCTGTAATTTCCTATTTTAAGTTGCTCACAAGAATGAAATGTAGTGAAATACTGAATACCATTAGATTACATGGTATAACGCTCTTTTAATTTATTATTTTTTGTATTTTCCTCAAACTTCTAGGTGCATTAGGTGTAGTAAACATTGATGTTTAGAGGTGATTAGCATTAATATTTTTCAAAATAAATACCACAAAAGGAGAATCATAAGAATTAGGATGGCTCGCATAGATGACAAAAGGTTTGCTATTTATTGTAAACGGCGCGGGTTTAATTCTAGCATGACGCAAACTTACTATTTTTTTGTACTTCACTATAAAAAGGTTGTATGCCTTCGGATTTAATGATTTATGTCTCTTAACTATATACTAACATTTCCATGTTTTAAACTAGAGGATGGGGTGGTCATGTAAAAAACTTAGCAAGTGTTGTGTTTTGGGCTCTTGGCTAATAAATCTGCCCAAGTTGAGTCCTTTAAATTGCATTTTTGGGCTAACTTTTTTTTTACTTTGCTTAATATACAAATTAGCCCTATATTTTATGTTTTTGCAAACAACATAATAATCTCTTACATACACAATGACACGTTATAATGAGCAGTGTATATACTTCAAAATCACATTCTTATAATAAAATAGTGTTATCAGCAAAATCATTGTTATTGTATTTTAATTTTCGCGTTTAGAATTTACATGTTAAAAACCGCTATAACATATGCGAGTATAAAAACTTTCACTATCATATAAGAAAAAGGAAAAAAAAAAAAAATCGCGTGAAAATGTTTGATCACACATCACGCCGCAACGCGCATAATTCTTTCGTATAAATCACATAGAATTCATTATTTGTTTTAGAAGTGATACACCATCATGCATTATTCATGCCATTGCCACAGCGGTAACATTTCATAAGTGCAAAAGTTCACTTGACCGTTCAATGAGGCTTTTGAGAAATAGTAGCGAGTTCATTCTCATAAATAAAGGTAACTAGCGGGGTTGCCCGCGCGTTGCGGCGGGGGCATTTTGTGTTTTGTATTTTGTCGGTTGTATGGTGTAATTAATAATTTTGTTATTTGAAGTATGCATATGTTTACTTGGAAGCATAATTTGTTTATGTTTACGGATTTTTTTTTTTTTTTTTTTTTTTTTTTTTTGGTGTTGCGGTTGAAATTTTTTTTTGGTTGTTTGGGTATTTTAAAAGAAACAAATTTGTATAAGAAATTTTTGTAAGTGTATTATTTTTCGTATTTTTTTATTTTTATTTTTTGTTATTAATTTTTTTTAAAAAACAAATTTTCATACGGAAATTTATGTAAAAAAAAAAAAAAAAAAAAAAATTGTACCGAGTAGAATAACGACGAGTAATTAAAAAAAATTACTGTAGCTCATACTGTAGCTACCACTGTAGCGACACGTGTCGCTTTCTCCTTGAGTGCCTGCCTTTTATATACGGAGTAGTATATATAATTAGAACAAGAGTACTCTCAATTGGAAACCAAAAAGAGATGTACCCGATCAAGGTTTCAAATTAATGATTTTATCAACAATAAACAAAAGCTAGATGACCATTAACAATAACAACAATATATAATTCAGTCGAAACAAAAGTTTGGAGTTAAATAATTACATATAATTTTCGTGCACGGGTTTTACACATTAATCAAATTTATTTAAATTTTAGTCTAATATACAATATAAAGTTTTTTAAAAATGTTTATCCGAATTGTGTAAAACTAGAAGGGGGTTGAATAGTTTACCGCTTTTAAAATCGTTTTAAATTGATTATCCTTTAAAACTTTACGTTTGTTTAAAGATATAAACACAACATTATATGTTCAATTTCTTGAAAAGCTTTACATGAAATAACAATCATATCTTTACTTGTTTTAGTTCTTTGAAAAGTTTTATGTTTGTTTAAAGATATAAACACAACTTTACTTGTTTACTTCTTTGAAAAGCTTTACGTGTGATTAGCAATTCTAACTAAAGACAATATGTAATACGCAAAGATAAAGAGAGAAACGATCAAACCACAACACGATTGTTTATCGTGGTTCGGTTACAAGGACTCTTTTTCCTTGCCCTACATCCACGCCCCGAGTTTCCAACTCGAGAGTTATAAGCACTAATCAACAAGCTCTTTTCACCGGCGGAGAAAACCTTTACAACGTCGCTTACACTTTTACCGACACTAAGCTAGATGTCGAGTTCTTTTACACGGGTACAACCACTCCCATCGTCGCTTACACTTTTACCGATACTAAGCTATATGTCGAGTTCTTTACCAAGGGTACAACCACTCTCGTTAGTTCTTTTACAAGGGTACAACAACTCCCAACACACTACGTATTTTGAGGCCTAAAATACTAACCAACCACTTCTACACACATGGCACAAATGAAGTATAAACTACCAAAGCTTATACATGACAAAGCTAGCAAGACTTGCAACTTTAGAGTTGAAGCTTGTAACTTCTTGAATGATCTTGTGAAGTCTCTTGCTACATAAGAGAATCACACAATTCAAATGTTACTGAGTTAGTTGAGAGAGTATATGAAAATATGTCCTAAAAGGGTGACTCAAAACTAACAAATGGTTTGGTATTTATAGCAAACCATTTTGCAGGTCTGACGGATCAGGCGGAACCCTCAAATGGGTTCCGCCCGTGTATGTAATACACAGTAAAATCTCAGGTCATTTATTAATGCTAATTATCGACATTATTCTAAACTAAGCCATTTTTGCGGGCTAATTTAAAATTTTTACATGAGACACTGTCTGTTTGAACACCCGATTGTTTTGTTCACTGTTTATTTGGCACCCGAATGTTATGAACACCGTTTGTTTAACACCCGATTACGTTTTGTCACCCGATATCACCCAAATGTCACTCTTGGATATCACCCAATGAGGTTAAACACCGGTAACTTCCACTTGCGACCCGACACCCTAATTGAACACCGAGAAACTATTAATGTATATATACGACAATATGTATATATTGACTTTTACAAATTTATTATTATATATGAGTATATATATATATATATATATATATATATATATATATATATATATATATGTATAAATGACGACACCGTTTAAATAATTAAGGTTTTTACGAACCAACACCGACACCAAGATATATTTCACAAATTATACGGAACACCGACACCTCGAAATTTTGGGCCGATTACACCCCCAAGCCCACGCGACATTTCTTTCTTTCTTTTCTTGGGCCGAACATGTCACAAGCCCACCACACCATGTTTTCTTTGTATTGGATCGGATTTTTGGCACAAGCCCACTAGCTACTCTTTTGTTCTTTCTTTTGCTACTACAAACGAGTATTTCATGCACGGTTTTCTTTTGTTCCCTCACACTCGACACACAAAACTCCTTGGATAAGTTTGACTTTGTTTTGCCATGGGAATCATTCAAAGGGAAGCTATAAGCCGGCCTAGTCTCTAAACTTTAAACATGCGATCCCATGGGTTATGTTATTACACGAGTAAACAACCCCCACAACTTACTAATCCTTGTAACCCTTGGATATTATGCCCCTAAAACCACTTACATACTTAATAAACTAATAACCAAGTGTACCAAGCAAACCATTGTTGCCCCCTTACCACCCCAACTCGATGTGACTAGAGATTCAAAGGCAAGAGACAAAGTTGTCTCCCATCAAATGACAACTAAGGGAACATGTCTCACAAGCTCAAACACACAACCACTCTCACTATCCTATATAAACCACATTTAATGCACTTTTGCCTCACACTTGCAAGATTTCACAAAAACTCAAGTCATAAACACTCTCTATACTCTTGGTTACTGTCGAGGGAATGCAAGAAGCACACAAGCAAGGAGTTGAGTTGGAACGAGTTGGGTAACTCATTTGGAGCAAGCAAATCACTAGACGGGTGAAGGTACTACGTTGCTTGCCTCGTACACACGACCTCCTCACCACCAATTCTTGGTGTTGTAAGTGTTATTCACTCTTTCCATTCATATATCGTTCCATACATGCATATCACATTCACACGACACACGATATTTACTAGCATCATATCACTTGTGACCATTGTTCTTATTTCTACACTACTCGACACCCCTAGGAATGATCACACCATTTCATTTTTATACGTACAAACTAACTATTTTCTTTGACACACTAATTCTTTGGTGCCCACTTAATCGAACCAACGAAGCATTTTGAGATGTTATTCGAGAATGAAAGGATTTTGAGATGTTATTCGAGACTTTCAAAGCTGATTTAGGAGAGTCTTACAAGATCTAAATGATATTTTCATTATACAAAAAGTTTGGTTTTCGAAAACTAGACCAAGGACTATTTTTGCAAAAGTTTCCGTTAAGGGACTAAAATTGTCAAAACCACAAACTTTCGAACCAATATTTAAAATACCGAACTCTTTTTGAAAACAAGGGTAAAAACCGTCAGTTGGCCTAAGTTCGAGGATTAAAGTGAAAAAGAGTACAAAAGGGACTAAAATTGTAATTACTTTTAACCAAGGGTACAAAGTGTAATTTTGTAAAAGTTAAGGGTTAAATTATGACAAGGTATATTTTTATAATTAATTATTTCATATGATTTTTATAAATACATATATTTTTCTTTAGCTTTAACATATATATATATATATATATATATATATATATATATATATATATATATATATATATATATATATATGCGCATAACTTTATTAAAAATATTTAATCATAAATATTTTTAGACGATATTATTTTCATGACGAGATAATATTTAATCAAACACCGGTTCGTAACAACGATACAAATAACTACGTGAGTTATTTTGGAATATATTAAGACACCCGATACGGATATCACCATACACGTGACATATCACATGTCATTTACGACACAAATCTATAACACCGATTACAATATATTTATAGGTCGCAAGTCGGAGGAATTTCATTGCTTATCATAGCAATACACCATCACTTTGAGCACCGTTGTGATTACGCACCTTTCAGGTGAGTTCATGGTCCCACATTTTTAATTATTTTTAAACCCCGTGGGGAGATACATGCTATAAATCGAACACAAGTATTTTTCTGTATGCTGTTATCACCTGATATTGCCTAAGTTGACACCCGTGCTACAAGTCCCTCATATCACGAACCTTAATCACTTGCGAGTGAGCGCGAATATAGTTGATAGATCTATTGGAATGGCAGCCCGCCTCTGTCAGGGTGATCACTTGGCAGGAGGTGTGCTATATTCGAGGTATTATGGAAATTTGGCACGTTTCCTGTCACCGAGGGCCCCTTGTCATTTACATCCGCTGTGGTGTAGATGATTGTTATTATCTTTATGATATGTCAAATCAATGTTAAGGCTTGCGTTTCGTGAGGCTTAGGAGCAATATTACACCCGATTTAGTCAAGACCTGTCTATCTTGGCTTGTTTATTTCAAATGCTTGACTTGTGTTCACACTATTACAATTTAAACTACTATGGATTCACTCAACCTTTGTGTTGACTTTTTAAGCATGTTTATCTCAGGAAATTAGCAAGCATGGCGGCACGGAGCTGGCAAAAGGGCACAGGACCTCCCTTTTATTCCAATAATTATATCATTCTTTACAAACTCATCACCACTTTTGTGAAACAATTAACATTTTGGAAAAATGTTTGTAACTCTGAATATTTGAGTTTTCATGGAATGATATTGACAATCTTTTGAATTGTTTTCTATGAGTATGACTGTGTACTAAACTGTAATGACCCCGATTAGACTTCCGCTGCTTAATCAAATTTCGGGGTGTTACAGATTGGTATCAGAGCCATGGTTATAGAGAACCAAATGATTTTTCAAAACATTGGACTATAACCTCACCGGATTTTTAAACAAACTATTTATCACCAAAGTGCCCTCCGTGCCAGCGCTTTTCAACGCTATGTTTTAAGGTTTGATTTTTTAGCACCCATTGCATTTAGCTCACTATGACACCATGATCACTGTGCATGTAGCATTATGTAGACTAAATGACTTATATATTACTGCTATTTTTGGGATATTACAGTACCATGTCGCCCCCGGTTATTATTTTGTCCAACAGTGACGACGTCGTACCAGCATCATCCACTCACCCTACTATTGACTTATCTGATTATGACACCCATGACACCCGAGACACCCATGATTCTGACCATGACACCCAACCTGTATCACCTGCTATACCATCTCCTGTTCCATCTGGAGACCCCTCTGCTGATACTGAGCCCTTTGAGGAGGGTGAGGTTGCTTCTACACGCGTTGATTCTTTTGCTATTCAGCCTCTCTTTCGTCCTGTTTGTGGACCTATGACACAGGGACAGTGCCTTTATGACCAGTACCTGACATCTCAGCAGTTTCTTGCGGCTGATGATCGTCCTACACCACCTGCTAGTCACCACTCCGGTTCAGATGCTGATGACGAGTCTTCTGACTCCGATACTTCTGATACTGCTGCTTCTGTTCCACCATCATCCCCGCCTGCACCGATTCATCGACGCAAGCGAGTGAGGATTCTTGAGCCCTATGAGCCTGAGCCTTTCGGCGAGTTGTTTCGATACCATGAGAGAGACTATACCCGCAAATGCACGGCTCGGAAACGAGTCTGCTTTTTGCCCGCTTCTACTGTTACACCACATGTACCTACACCTGTACCTACACCTGTATCATCACCCATATCTGTACTCCCATTTGTTTCTATGCCAGATTTGACACCTGTGGCATCACCAGCACCCCCACCATCACTTGTATCACCCTCACCTGAGCCACATCCGTACATGTTGCCTACTTACACCGCACCCCACACCTCTGAGGTTTTGCCACCCATGCCACCACCTACAGTTTTCTACTCACAGACTACCACTGTACCGATCCCATCACCTGCTACATCACCTGTACCATCACCTGCTCCCACCGAGACACCCACCTCACCTGGTATTCATAGATTGGTTGATGCTCGTCGATGGTCGTTTTTGTTAGACTACATACGTAGATGGAGATTGGTTGAGGGATCACCTAGGGCTGCTGAGCTTGGAGATGGCTCTTCAGCGGTGTTACCGGTCACTGGAGAGCCGATACACCACACTATCCCTCTCTTGGCTGCTAGATTGATTAGACATGAGAGTTGTCTTGATGAGCTGTTGAGCGTTATTGAGGATATATCCATGGAGAGGATAGAGTGCATGCAGGAGGAGGTCACGAACCTCGTGGTCCATAGGACAGCTTTAGAGATGGTATTTGAGATGATGGGGATAGAGATCGAGGAGGCACAGGCTACCATCACTGAGTTTGGTCATCGACTAGATGTTCAGAGGCACGAGATAGATGATTTGAGAGCGATTGCAGCCATTACACAGGAGATGATGGAGCATCAGGCACAGGAGTTAGCTGCATCTAGTTCTACCATCCATGCACTTTCAGCCACTATTGAGGAGATTCAGGCCCGTGAGAGATCCAGAGATATGGAGATGTTGGGGATGATCAGGATCATCAGAGAGCTAGAGAGGAGATCAAGAGGCGCACCTGGACCTTCATAGATCTATGACATGTCATTACTTACAGAGACATCTTAACTTGCCGCCTGTGGCATTAATAATTGTTGTAACTTATTGTTTTGTAACAATGAATTCCAAAAATTATTAAAACTTTATGTTGGTTACTATTGTAACGTATTGATATTGATTTATGATGTTCTAGCTGTCTGATCTTTCTTTTTATTATGCTTCCATATCGAGATTCATTATAATTTCCATGTGTGTTGTTACATGTCGTGATGTTTATTTATGAATGATATGGTTTATGTTGATGTATGTATTTATGGTGTGGTTGTGATATGTACTTTGTGATGATCTCGACTATTATGAGTTAGATACACTATTTCTCTTGTTATTGATGTTTGGGATTCGTACTTATGCACTTGCGATTTTATAGAGTTATGGCCCCAAGGAAAACCACTACTGCTACCCCGTCACCCGCTATGACCCAGGCCGCTATAAGAAAGTTGGTTGCCGACAGTGTTGCTGCAGCTTTAGAAGAGCAAGCTGTTGCAATGGCACGAACTAGTAGCAATAACCGAGCCACTGCTGAGAGCGAGTCCGCTGCGACTCGGAAGTGCACCTATAAGGACTTCATAGCTTGTAAACCATCTCACTTCAAAGGAACTGAAGGAGTAACAGAGCTTGCTCGATGGTTTGAGCGAACTGAGACTGTGTTTGTGAGGAGCGGTTGTGCCGCGAAAAGCCGAGTCTCGTTTGCTACTGGAACATTGTTGGAAGACGCGTTGTCTTGGTGGAATGCAACTGCTCAGAAGATAGGTGTGGAGGAGGCCTATCAAATTACCTGGGCTGATTTTAAGGAAAAGATGTTGAAGAAGTTCTGCCCTAGAGGCGAGATCAAGAAGTTAGAAGATGAGTTTCACACGCTGGTTGTGAAAGGAAATGATCTCAGGGCTTACGATAGGAGATTTCAGGAACTTGCTACACTTTGCCCTTCAAAGGTTCCCGATTTGGAAAAGTTGTTGGAAAGGTACATTGAAGGATTACCCAGGAGCATTGAGGGAAACGTCACCTCGTCTAAGCCTCAATCTTTGGATGAAGCAATGTCCATTGCCCAAAGACTGCTAGACCGGGAGATTAAGCGTAACTCTGCTCAAGGGAACAACGATCACAAAAGGAAGTTTGATGATCGAAGGACAAACAATCACAACAACAACAACAGCAACAACAACAACCGTAACCCCAACCGTAACTATCACAATGACAGAAACACCCACCACAACCAATAGAACCGATGACAGGAAGCTGGCAGAGCTTATGTCGCTGCACCAGTTAAGGATGCTAGGTATGCTGGACCTCTTCCATTCTGTGACAAGTGTAAGATGCATCACAATGGACCCTGCTATGCTAAGTGCGGGAAGTGCTCATGGGCTGGACATAAGACACAAGATTGCAAGGCGACAGGAGCCAACTTGCAACCCGTGGCTGTAGTATGCCATGCTTGTGGAGAAAAAGGACACTACAGGCGTCAGTGCCCTAACAAGGACAACAATGCACGTGGAAGAGCATACGTGCTGGGAGATGGAAATGTCCAGCAGGATCCGAACGTAGTCACAGGTACGTTCTTTCTAAACAACCGCCTCGTTAAAGTTTTATTTGATTCCGGAGCCGATCAAAGTTTCGTATCTGTTTCACTTGCACCCCTGCTTAATATTACACCCACCCAACTAGACACCACATATGAGACTGAACTAGCTGATGGGAAGCTAGTAAGCACTAACACTATACTCCGAGGTTGCACCCTACGACTATTAGACACCTCATTTGTTATCGACCTTATGCCTATTAGACTCGGTAGTTTCGACGTCGTTGTAGGAATGGATTGGTTATCTAAGAACCGCGCTAAGATCATTTGTGACGAAAAGGTCGTTCACATCCCACTGAATAACGAAACCCTGATTGTTCGCGGAGAGCGAAGTAAGACACGTTTGAGCGTCATTTCTTGCGTCAAAGTTGTGAAGTACATCGAACGAGGATGACAAGTTTTCTTAGCTCAAGTCACCGAGAAAGGGTCGGAAGAGAAGCGACTCGAGGATGTGCCAGTAGTCAGGAACTTTCCAGAAGTTTTTCCCTGAGGACTTGCCTGGCCTTCCGCCGACTCGTTAAGTGGAATTTCAAATTGACTTGATACCAGGAGCCGCACCCGTAGCACGAGCACCCTATAGGCTTGCACCGTCAGAAATGAAGGAGTTATCTGGACAATTGGAGGAATTGTCAGATAAAGGATTTATTCGCCCTAGTTCATCACCGTGGGGAGCCCCGGTGTTGTTTGTAAAGAAGAAGGATGGAACCTTCAGGATGTGTATCGATTATCGTGAGTTGAACAAGCTGACGGTTAAGAATCGATATCCGTTGCCAAGGATTGACGATTTGTTTGATCAACTACAAGGATCGAGTGTCTACTCGAAGATTGATTTGAGATCGGGTTATCACCAACTGAGAGTTAGGGAAGAATACATCCCTAAGACGGCTTTCAGGACGAGATACGGTCACTACGAATTCCAAGTAATGCCATTCGGTCTAACAAATGCACCCGCTGTATTTATGGACTTAATGAACCGAGTGTGCAAACCCTATTTGGATAAGTTTGTGATTGTATTCATCGATGATATCCTTATTTATTCACGTAGTAAGGAAGAGCACGCAGAACACTTGAAGGCTATACTAACACTGCTCAGAGAAGAGAAATTATACGCCAAATTTTCCAAGTGTGATTTTTGGATTGAGAAGGTACAATTTCTCGGGCATGTTATTGACAGTAAGGGTATTCATGTTGATCCCGCCAAGATCGAAGCTGTTAAAAATTGGGCGTCACCTACGAGTCCTACCGAGATACGCCAATTTTTAGGTCTTGCCGGTTACTATCGAAGGTTTATTGAAGGTTTATCAAGGATTGCTAAACCTTTGACTGAGTTAACACAGAAGAAGAAGAAGTTTGAAAGGGGAGATGAGCAAGAATCGGCATTTCAGTTTTTGAAGCAGAAGCTTTGTGAAGCACCGATACTAGCACTACCCGAAGGAAGTGAGGACTTCGTGGTATATTGTGACGCATCAATCCAAGGTTTGGGTGCCGTATTGATGCAAAGACTTAAAGTAATCGCTTACGCTTCTAGAAAACTTAAACCCCACAAGGAGAACTACACTACTCATGATCTAGAATTAGGAGTGGTGGTATTCGCTCTAAAGATCTGGAGACACTACCTATATGGAACCAAGTGTACGGTTTTCACCGATCACAAGAGTCTTCAGCACATTTTAGATCAAAAGGAGTTGAACATGAGGCAACGTCGATGGCTAGAGTTGCTAAGTGACTATGATTGTGAGATCCGTTATCACCCGGGGAAGGCAAACGTTGTAGCAGATGCCTTGAGTCGAAAGGAACGACTTAGACCCCTCAGAGTTAAGTCATTGGGTATGACCATTAGATCACCACTGCCGTCTCAAATTCTTGAAGTTCAAGCTGAGGCACTTAAGGAAGAGAATAGACCGCACGAGAAAATTTACGGTATGCCAGAAAGCACGAATGGATTTGTCAAGAAACCAGATGGAAGGCTGTGTTTCAAGGACAGAAGTTGGATTCCATTATATGGAGGAATACGAGACCTCATCATGCACGAGTCTCATAAGTCTAAATATTCCATTCATCCTGGTTCGGACAAGATGTATCAAGATCTAAAGAAGTTGTATTGGTGGCCAAACATGAAAGCTGACATTGCAGAGTATGTTGGTAAGTGTTTGACCTGCTCGAGAGTAAAGGCTGAACATCAAAAACCATCCGGTCTTTTGGTTCAACCCGAGCTACCAATGTGGAAATGGGAAAGGATTACAATGGATTTCATAACGAAATTACCCAAGACATCGAGTGGGTTGGATACAATATGGGTTATTGTTGATCGTCTCACGAAGTCAGCGCACTTCTTACCGATCAAGGAGACTGATGATATGGATGTTCTTGCACGTTTGTACCTTAAGGAGATAGTTTCTCGGCATGGAGTACCGATTTCTATTATCTCCGTCCGAGACAGCCGTTTCACATCTAACTTTTGGCGATCTTTACAGAAAGCCTTGGGAACTAAGTTAGATATGAGTACAGCTTACCATCCACAGACTGATGGTCAAAGTGAAAGGACTATACAAACCCTGGAAGACATGCTTAGGGCGTGTGTGATTGATTTTGGAAAAGGCTGGGATAAACACCTACTGTTAGCAGAATTTTCATATAACAACAGTTATCACGCTAGCATTAAGGCTGCACCGTTTGAAGCACTTTATGGAAGAAAGTGTAGATCACCAGTTTGTTGGGCTGAGATTGGAGATGTACAACTCTCAGGTCCCGAGTTGTTTCTTGAAACCACTGAGAAAATAGTGAAGATTAGGCAACGATTACAAGCCGCTAGGGATCGGCAAAAGAGTTATGCCGATGTGCGAAGGAAACCAATAGAGTTTCAAGTTGGAGACAAGGTCATGCTTAAGGTATCACCTTGGAAAGGAATGATTAGGTTTGGAAAACGTGGGAAGTTAAACCCAAGATACGTTGGACCCTTCGAGATCATTGAAAGGATCGGTCCCGTGGCATACAAACTGGAATTACCTGAGGAACTCAGTAGAGTACACAACACCTTCCACGTGTCAAATTTGAAAAAGTGTTTATCGGATGAAACACTTGTGATTCCACTGAAAGAGATCAGAATCGATGATAAGTTGAACTTTATTGAGGAACCCGTTGAGATTATGGATAGGGAGGTCAAACGACTTAAGCATAGTCGCATTCCCATTGTTAAGGTCAGATGGAACTCTAAGAGAGGACCTGAGTACACATGGGAGCGCGAGGATCAAATGCGTGCCAAATACCCACAACTATTTGATGAGACAACCCCGTGCACCGATTCAACTTTGGATTCCGGGACGAATCCAATCTAACGGGTGGGTACTGTAATACACCGTAAAATCCCAGGTCATTTATTAATGCTAATTATCGACATTATTCTAAACTAAGCCATTTTTGCGGGCTAATTTAAATTTTTTACATGAGACACTGTCTGTTTGAACACCCGATTGTTTTGTTCACTGTTTATTTGGCACCCGAATGTTATGAACATCGTTTGTTTAACACCCGATTACGTTTTGTCATCCGATATCACCCAAATGTCACTCTTGGATATCACCCAATGAGGTTAAACACCGGTAACTTCCACTTGCGACCTGACACCCTAATTGAACACCAAGAAACTATTAATGTATATATACGACAATATGTATATATTGACTTTTACAAATTTATTATTATATATGAGTATATATATATATATATATATATATATATATATATATATATATATATATATATAAATGACGACACCGTTTAAATAATTAAGGTTTTTACGAACCAACACCGACACCGAGATATATTTCACAAATTATACGGAACACCGACACCTCGAAATTTTGGGCCGATTACACCCCCAAGCCCACGCGACATTTCTTTCTTTCTTTTCTTGGGCCGAACATGTCACAAGCCCACCACACCATGTTTTCTTTGTATTGGATCGGATTTTTGGCACAAGCCCACTAGCTACTCTTTTGTTCTTTCTTTTGCTACTACAAACGAGTATTTCATGCACGGTTTTCTTTTGTTCCCTCACACTCGACACACAAAACTCCTTGGATAAGTTTGACTTTGTTTTGCCATGGGAATCATTCAAAGGGAAGCTATAAGCCGGCCTAGTCTCTAAACTTTAAACATGCGATCCCATGGGTTATGTTATTACACGAGTAAACAACCCCCACAACTTACTAATCCTTGTAACCCTTGGATATTATGCCCCTAAAACCACTTACAAACTTAATAAACTAATAACCAAGTGTACCAAGCAAACCATCGTTGCCCCCTTACCACCCCAACTCGATGTGACTAGAGATTCAAAGGCAAGAGACAAAGTTGTCTCCCATCGAATGACAACTAAGGGAACATGTCTCACAAGCTCAAACACACAACCACTCTCACTATCCTATATAAACCACATTTAATGCACTTTTGCCTCACACTTGCAAGATTTCACAAAAACTCAAGTCATAAACACTCTCTATACTCTTGGTTACTGTCGAGGGAATGCAAGAAGCACACAAGCAAGGAGTTGAGTTGGAACAAGTTGGGTAACTCATTTGGAGCAAGCAAATCACTAGACGGGTGAAGGTACTACGTTGCTTGCCTCGTACACACGACCTCCTCACCACCAATTCTTGGTGTTGTAAGTGTTATTCACTCTTTCCATTCGTATATCGTTCCATACATGCATATCACATTCACACGACACACGATATTTACTAGCATCATATCACTTGTGACCATTGTTCTTATTTCTACACTACTCGACACCCCTAGGAATGATCACACCATTTCATTTTTATACGTACAAACTAACTATTTTCTTCGACACACTAATTCTTTTGTGCCCACTTAATCGAACCAACGAAGCATGCAAATCTCGTACGTTTTTAAACCACGAAAACAAAGCTAAAACCAAGTGCTAGTCGAACTACATTTTCTTTTCCTTAACAACAAACTAAACACCCACTTTGGGCCTTACCGGGCTAACGAGCCCAAACATTTTAAAGAAAAAGAAAGGAGATTTCGGTTTGAAAATGAAAGGATTTTGAGATGTTATTCGAGACTTTCAAAGCTGATTTAGGAGAGTCTTACAAGATCTAAATGATATTTTCATTATACAAAAAGTTTGGTTTTCGAAAACTAGACCAAGGACTATTTTTGCAAAAGTTTCCGTTAAGGGACTAAAATTGTCAAAACCACAAACTTTCGAACCAATATTTAAAATACCGAACTCTTTTTGAAAACAAGGGTAAAAACCGTCATTTGGCCTAAGTTCGAGGATTAAAGTGAAAAAGAGTACAAAAGGGACTAAAATTGTAATTACTTTTAACCAAGGGTACAAAGTGTAATTTTGTAAAAGTTAAGGGTTAAATTATGACAAGGTATATTTTTATAATTAATTATTTCATATGATTTTTATAAATACATATATTTTTCTTTAGCTTTAATATATATATATATATATATATATATATATATATATATATATATATATATATATATATATATATATATATATATATATATATATAGATAACAGGAGGCGTTACACGCGTATTGCCACTTCATTGCCCAGTCATTGCCATGTAATTCATTTTCTGCCATGTAATCACATTCTGTCCATGTAAGCAATTTTTATAAGGGATTTTGTACATGGAGGCCACTCAAGTTTAAACTTTTTTTCAATTAGGCCACCCATCCATGAAAACTAACATATAGGCCGCTCTAGTATATTTTCCTTTTCATTTATAACAAATCGGTAAAAAATTACACTAAAAAATTGTATATTGACAAAAATGACCCATCTACTAAAATTGAAAATTCTAACAAAATAATTTTATAAATATTTAATGCCTAATATATCCTCTAAAAGAAAAGGCAATACTAATGATAGTAATTCATGTAATCAAAATTGATACTTCTTCCTCGTAATTCTCCCGAAATTACAAAAAATGAGATTCTTATTTATCATCTAAACTTAAAGAGATAGTAAAATTGTGTACCAGCCCATTGTAAAAATACTTGCAGACAAATGATGCTTGATAAACTGCAACACTGTTGTTTAGAGTGAAGATAAGGCATATTTAAAATCATACTTGATAATATAAGCGTAGAATCTTTTTATCTTCCATACTTGATAACATGGGCACTTTTGTCTTTTTGATATATCAAGGATATTATAGTCAATAAACACTTCATGTTGCTGGATTTGGCATAAACGAAAAGGAAAATATACTTGAGTGGCCTATACGTTAGTTTTCATAGATGAGCGGCCTCATTGAAAAAAAGTTAAAACTTTGGTGGCCTCTATATACAAAATCCCTTTTTATAATTTATTATTTGTTTTTTTACTTTATTTTGTAATTAAAGCCACATCATCACCATGATAAAATTCGGATTTAATATTTAGGGCGAATTAATTTTTATAAAAATTTAATAAGTAGGGTTCGAACCCTTGATTTGTAGATAGGCTAATAAGTATTCTTACCACTAGATCAACTTAATTTTTGAGTAATATCTTGCAAATCAAAATCTATAAACCTATACAAGCAATTATGTAGGAGAATCCCTACAAGTTAGGTAACCTAATCAAACATATACGTAAAAAAAACTGCCAGTTCATTCATAATACATTTTTTTTCTCAAAAACCCTAATATCTTTTTTTTTCCTAATAATCTCATCTGCTCTTTTCGGCTGTGAATGAGTAATCTTTTCCTCATCTCCTCTAATGATCATGTCTTTTTATTCTGCATTCGATTTGGAATTTGTTATCAGCTATTCATAATTCATTATAAATGTATAACGTAACCCTCTTGAGGATTTTGTATGTTTTATGTAGTTAACAATGATGCAATCAGTAATCCTCTTTTGGGCTAAGTATAAATCATCACATGGATCAACTCCCATGGTATGACGTACTTGTGAGCATGTATATGAAATCATCATTACTTCAAATATTGCAACTCATGTTTTGTTTTGGTATCTTTTACTTTTTGTTACAGGAATTTATTAATGGTTTGGTTACAGGTCAGAATACCACGGTAATATTTTTAAGGCATTTGCTCATAGAATTAGATGTTTTGTTAGGATATACAGTTGTGAATTTTTATTTTGCAGGTGTCAAGAAGATTAACTTTTGATGAAGTAATGCCACATACGGTAGTAAGCTTTAAAGTTCCTAATCCTAGATCCTGACAGGTTAGTAGTCTTTTCTGTGTTGCAAGTATGGACCTCTTAAATCATTGTCATAAGCTAGGTTTCTAAATGATTTGCAAAATAAGATAAATGGACTCATAGTTTAGATTTGTGGTTCACTATGCAAAATGTTTACGTCTTTGAGTTGATTTTATGTTGCTTTTTAGTGATTGGTCATACAAAAAATATTAACGTGAGTTGTTTTTATTTACCCTAATCCTTAATATACATTGTTACTAATTGTGGCTTTAACATCATCCTTTAAGAGTGTCATGTTTACCTTGATGCGAGTATAGGCCTGAACCGATCCCCAATTTTAAATTTAAGGGCAGCAGATGACTAGAAGGATGTAGCTCTTGGTGACGAAGTTGGATTCGATGTCGCCTCTGTTTCATTCACCAAATACACATATGCCATAGTCTTGCCCAATTGTATCCAAATGTATCTTAAAATATCTGATGCCCAAATATAATATGGATTCATATTTTTTTATCTACTGATTTGTATATGTAGGCAAGGAGGGCTTTGAGGGTGATAAGAGGGCTTGTGAGGTTGAAAACATTGATGCTACTTATGTATATAGGTTTGGTGAAAGTTCATTCTTACTTAGGCTGCTGATGTTGAGGCATCACGGGCTGCTTTGAATTATTAGTTTGGGTACTCTCAATATCAACGCACCATTGAGATCAATCTGATTAAATATGTCTCTATTCTTATTCATATTTTGAGACAGCCATAAAAGTTGCAATCTGCAGTTTGCCTTTGTGAAATAGTATTTGTTTGTTTTGAAAGCATAGAGTCCCGGGTTCATGACTTGCAAACATTTAGATCCCGACTAAACATCAGGAAATACTTAAGTGAACGGAGTCGCGTTTTCCCATTTTGTACTAGGAATAACAAAAGAAATATTAATGGTCTATCAAAAACTGAACTGATAGACAATTTAGCTGGTTAGGTGTTTGGTTCTTATAATTTTCCATTTAGTACTCTTTCAACCTTCTCAGTAGTTTTGTTCTGATTATTTTATCAATTTATTGTGGTTCAAAACATGAAATCTTGATAGAAAATATGTACAACTGAATGCAAAAGTGCTAAATTTTTAGGGTTAATGTACGAGAATGCTGAATTCTATGACAGTCGCCAAACTATCATGGATGTTGGTACGTCTCCCACCCTGATATGTGGCAGTCAGTCATCATCTCAGCCAACTAATTTCAACAAAAATATAGAAGAGCAGTTATTACAGGAGGCCGGCTACTCTAAGAACCTCTAATTTCTATGTAGCATTGTCTTTTTGGTTGTCCAAAGAGTATGGAAACTTGGATAGAAGTCTGCAACTGGTGGAAGTCGGGTGAAAGGAATTTTTTAAGTGTTGAACATTGAGGAAGTGCTTAATTTTTGGAGCTTCAAAACTGATAGCGCAATTTACCTATGACATTATCTTGGCCAGGCAACCAATCCAAATTGTGGTTGCAACCCATTGTTAGTATTCGGTTTTTCCGACTACGTTTGTAGACCTATATCTTGGCTGGGCAATCACATTGAGAGTGTAATTGCAGCCATGTCGGGTGTTTGGCACCGCTCAAAATGTGGTTGCAGCCATGCCTGGTGTTTGGTGCAGCTTCCATATTCGCATATTCAAGCCTAATCATAACGTAAAACTAATAGTTGTTCAAAAATTGTTCCTTTTTACGCCGATTGTTGTTGCTACTGCTGACACAAATCTTTGATGCTGCAGACGCAGGTTGCTGCTGCAGTTGACACATTTGGTAGCTGCAGTTAGGGGTGTGCGTTGGTAATTTGCGCTATTTGCGAATAATAGGTTACCAGATGCATGTTCCAATGGTACTGTACATCGTTACTTGCCTCACATTTTGAATGTTGTTTGTTGTTAGTTATTAAATTATTGTTTTCTTTTTTGTATTAGGATGAGTTGTTGATATTAATGTGTAGTTGGTATAAGCAGATTTCAAAAATTTTCTTCTCATGAACCAGTATGAGATCATTTTAGTAGAAAAGTATGTTAGGTATTGTTTGTTAAATTACGTTCTAGAAATTGTTACGACAAGTTTTAGTTGCGGTTTGAACTTCATAGAGAGATTATAAGTAAATGTCTGTGTGCTTTTAGATGTTGCAGTTTACTATTAGTGTGTGAGTATGAAGATCCAATTCGTATTGTCACTTTCTTTTCAGGCCTCTTTGTGTATCAGTGTGGACTGACAGTGCGCACGCCAGTGGTGTGTTGCCCTTGGGTGAGCAAAACTTACTTTAGTTGCTTATTAACATTTTTTTCCAATCACTTTACACATGATAACAATAGTTCACATGGTTCCCGTGTTACTGGAGATGTTTGCTCTGCTGCTGGTATGTTATTTGGTCAACATGGTAAACTATGGTTTATCATAAAGGGTTTATGGTTCATGCATGATAATATGAATCGAATGCTGCTGATATGTTATTTGGTCAACATGGTAATCTATGGTTTCTTGATTATCGTTTCAGGTTTGGGAGGTTAAAGCCGCGTATTTCACCATCAACCCTGTTTATTGTGCGGCAATCGGTGATGTTGGTCCTAATAAGGTTTTCTTTTACATTTAAATTTGTATTATATTCATAAAATGAAGTTTCTTGAAAGGATTAAACATGTTTTAATTGCAAAGTATATATAAGAAAGGGATGCTTAATCATTTAGGCACATTTTTTGTTAGATCTGATAGAAATATAGTATAGTTTCTTAGAATGCAGTTGTGTGACTATGCACTCATTCACAATGTGTGTACTATTAGTTATCTTAATGTAGTTGGAGAAAAGCTTTATATGCTAACAAAAGACTGAAAATTGTCATATATTTGACATGTTTGTGACAAACAGAAGGCCATTATGTTGGCAGATTTGGCACGTGTCAATGGGTTGGTTGCATCTGGTGTCATTCCATCCCCATTTGACTATGCGGATGTTGTGACCACCACAACCCATAAGTATGCTTATCAATGGATTAAATAGCCATTTTTTACCTGCCTTCTTTCGCTATAAAAAAAATGTTGACGATAACCAATAGAGGTAATTTACTGTCTCATACATACTATCTAATAGCATTCACACGTGCATTGAGTTTAACGATTAATATTTTTGATGTATATTAGATAGTGGAGTAACCTGAAACGACGATGACAGATCAAATGAACAGAAATCATGATACTGAACTCGAATCATTTAGGGCTCTAGCTGGTGATGCTGACTCTATAAAGTAATTTATAGATAAAATATATTTAGATGTAGAAGATGTATAACATTTTGGAAAGTTTCTCAGTTAATGGACTTACTATATTCTTCTTGATTTATATATCTAATTTCGAGCTTAGTCCAGTTTGCTTGAACATGGACAACTGATATAAACCTGATACTTGATTAGCAGCTCTGCATTTTTTCAATCCTTATTAGATCGTAAGAAACAATGGAAACATTGTCTTATAGTACCAATCTTTATGTGAAGGGTAGTTTTTTACTTTGGTCTTCACATTTTAGTGAGTAATTCTTTTGTGTTTCTACTTGGTGTCCACTGAAGTAGTCATCTCAGCTGGATATGACGATTTATCAGAAGTAATATAGTACAACAATTCAATTACATTTTCAGTTGGCTGCATTTTTATGGATATTAATTTGTGAGAGCCTTTGGTTTCTGGTGAAAAAAACTTGTCAAGCAGTGGGTGCTTATTATTGAGGTACTAGCATTCCCTTCTAAATTTCTATTGAGTTGCTCAAAATTATTTAATGTTATATCTTTGTAAGCCTTTTCACATTCACATAGACATGGATGTGTATATTTGTACTCTATCTAATCATATGTTTGTATGCAGCAACAACATTAACCGGATTGCATTTTGCCACAACCACCTTCATGACCGTTGTTCTTAGGTGGTTGGGTTTACATCCAACCATCTCATCTACCCGCTAACCCGTCTTGTGAATGCAAACAACTTAAATCTATACCTAGACTGCTGATGTTGAGGAGTCTTTACTTGCATTCCTTCGATCTCAGTTTGCTGCTGTTACTGTCGGATACTAGCTATCGCTTCTGCTAGGAGTATGTCTGCTAGAAGTATGTCTTTGTTTAAAGTAATGATTTTTACTTGATTTGTTCCGATATTATATAAAGATAGAACCTTTATTTTGGATTGTTTTGCTTAGGCTGCTGATGTTGAGGCAACACAGGGACATATAGATAGTTATAAGATTCGTGTAGAGGCATTCATGACCTTTGGTGGACTGTTTATAGGGTTGTTGTGCCACTACTACCGAGAATAGAAGAGGTCGAAAGATAAAGTATTTTTGCATAGTTCTCCTGTTTATCATGTCTAGAATAATAAACAAATGATTCAGTTGATGCCCAAATTCTCTTATCAACAACTTTAAGGTAAAAATGTTTCATTATTATTATTGTGCTTGCTAAATAACGACATGTATTATGATTTAATTTATTTTTTTTGTTTAAGAATCTTCACCATATGCTGGTCACTTGAACCAGTATGTGGTCATGTAGCTTCAAAGGCTTTTCGTCTCATAGTTTACATTCGAGGTATGATTTTATGTTGGGTTGGAGATGTGTGTTAATAGTGAACTTTTTCCTCTTCAATAATTATAACTATTCCCCTGGGTACATTGGGTAACAGGTCGGTCATGTTGAGATACTTTGTGCCTTAAACTAAAAATAAAAAATAAAATAAAATAAAATAAAAATCACACTTTTGGCCATTTTATATCAAGCCATTTGTTTAATTTTGTTCATTTCACAACTTATTTAACTTTCACATGGATACATGTATCAAGCAGAAGGTAAGTGAACATCTGTTCTTGATTTACTTATTTTTCATAAAGTTATGTTAGACTTATTTATTACGAAGTGTTTGGGTTTATATGGAAGAGCTTAAGTGTTTACAGATTTTCCTTAAATAATTTTACACAAGTAAGCCAATAATACCTCAAATAAGCTCCACTTTTTTGGGCTTATAGTGTATTCAAACTGATAAGCCAATAAGCCATCTAAATAACCTAATGTAATTTGCCCTTAATACGTAATATTTTGGGATACTACCTAAATTCTATCATGACATGTTGTTTTCATTATGGAAGCTTTCCAAGCTCACATGGCCAACAACGACATTGATCCGAAGAGAGTTCAGAGATGGAAGCAAGCCTTAAGAGATGCAGGCCGCGGTTGACCATTTTGAAAGATGTCAGCGTTCCGAAATCCCCAAATGTACCAACATGTAATGAGACATATAGCTTCAAAACCTTTCTTCTTCTTAGCCACCATATGGTTGTTATCAATCCAAAGGAAAAGATCATTTATCGAGACCCAGCCAAGCAAAGATTGCTCTACATACGTCTGACGCTATATCACATTTTAGAAAAAGATGAGTAGTGTCTTCTTGATCTATACCACAGTATGGGCATAAAATATCCGGGATGTCAATGTCACGAGCAACAAGGTTCAAACGAGTAGGAATTCTACTGCAAATGTTACAAATTAAATTTTGTTAACATAAAACTATGTATATGATTCTATTATGAAAAGTATGATGCAAACAGCTTAGATGATAACTTTTGATACAATTTCTTTTATTATGTTACAATTCCTAAGCTTATACTATGATTAAAACAATTTGACATTTTTGGTCATATTTGCCACACTATTAGAATAAATTAAAGAGTTTAATGTCAATCCAATGACTTACTTTGAATTGTACCAGTAGATTAATTTATATGTTATTGAATTAAAAGATAGAAAGTTTATATTGGTGGTTGAAGAGCATTTTGGATACACAACACATTACCGGTTCGTTGCTTACCTTATATCCTGGATACACGTGTAACTACAGCCACACAGTTGATAAGGATGGTAATTACGCAAAATCAAAAACAAAGTTGTATACACAAAAGTTTTGTTTTTTGCATCTGAGTTTATTTGGTTGTATATTCAATAATTGTTTATTTATATTTTCGTTCTTAATGCATTCAGTAAATAATATGGTATATTTATAACTTATTTTTCACTGACTTAATTTATTCCAATGCACTTTGTTTATATAAAGGATTAAAAACTTACTAATCTAAAGTATGTTCTTTTAATGATTGTGTGTTATACTACTCCGTCTCATAGCTAAAGTATGCCTATTTCATTATCGTGTATTATACCTATTGCATATGTAAGCATTACAAAATTATTAGTAGAAAAAAATGCAGTCTTACACATTATCAGTAGACCATATATACGATGAGTATTTAACTGTTCAAAACTTATATGAACATCACAACAAGGCAGAGTTACGGGTAAAACATTGTTGCAAGTTGGAATATTTCTCCTTTTTCCAACTTTATATGGGTGTCTCTAGAGTCAAGAGCAGGAAGAAATTGAAAATTAGTTGTTCTGACAAGGATGATAATTACGCAAAATCAACAATAAACGTTGACCATAAAGAAACATACAACTAAAATGTAAATTACAAGTTATATGTATTTGAAATGTATACCATGTATAAATACAACAACTTAGACTAAATATTGCAACAACAAATATAGTTATATTTTTTCATGCAACACATGCATTTGGCACCGCAATGTACAAAAAAATACATATAATTTTAAAAATATTAAACATAAACTAATACTATCAAAAAAATAATTAAACTCCCGTCCTTAAATATGACTCAACATTTGCTAATATCATCAAAAGAATAATTATAAGTGATAACTATCTCTTTAATAATACATTACTTATAACTGTAAAAGATCATTGAAATCTATACATAACTGAATTAAAATGTAAATTACAAGTCATGCCCGCCCATCGGGCGGGCTTAAAAATCTAATATATATATATATATATATATATATATATATATATATATATATATATATATATATATATATATATATATATGTGTGTGTGTGTGTGTGTGCATAACTTTATTAAAAATATTTAATCATAAATATTTTTAGACGATATTATTTTCACGACGAGATAATATTTAATCAAACACCGGTTCGTAACAACGATACAAATAACTACGTGAGTTATTTTGGAATATATTAAGACACCCGATACGGATATCACCATACACGTGACATATCACATGTCATTTACGACACAAATCTATAACACCGATTACAATATATTTATAGGTCGCAAGTCGGAGGAATTTCATTGCTTATCATAGCAATACACCATCACTTTGAGCACCGTTGTGATTACGCACCTTTCAGGTGAGTTCATGGTCCCACATTTTTAATTATTTTTAAACCCCGTGGGGAGATACATGCTATAAATCGAACACAAGTATTTTTATGTATGCTGTTATCACCTGATATTGCCTAAGTTGACACCCGTGCTACAAGTCCCTCATATCACGAACCTTAATCACTTGCGAGTGAGCGCGAATATAGTTGATAGATCTATTGGAATGGCAGCCCGCCTCTGTCAAGGTGATCACTTGGCAGGAGGTGTGCTATATTCGAGGTATTATGGAAATTTGACACGTTTCCTGTCACCGAGGGCCCCTTGTCATTTACATCCGCTGTGGTGTAGATGATTGTTATTATCTTTATGATATGTCAAATCAATGTTAAGGCTTGCGTTTCGTGAGGCTTAGGAGCAATATTACACCCGATTTAGTCAAGACCTGTCTATCTTGGCTTGTTTATTTCAAATGCTTGACTTGTGTTCACACTATTACAATTTAAACTACTATGGATTCACTCAACCTTTGTGTTGACTTTTTAAGCATGTTTATCACAGGAAATTAGCAAGCATGGCGGCACGGAGCTGGCAAAAGGGCACAGGACCTCCCTTTTATTCCAATAATTATATCATTCTTTACAAACTCATCACCACTTTTGTGAAACAATTAACATTTTGGAAAAATGTTTGTAACTCTGAATATTTGAGTTTTCATGGAATGATATTGACAATCTTTTGAATTGTTTTCTATGAGTATGACTGTGTACTAAACTGTAATGACCCCGATTAGACTTCCGCTGCTTAATCAAATTTCGGGGTGTTACAGTGTACCCCCAGGGTTTCGTCAGGGCTGCAGTTGGTTTTGCAATAAATCTTCCAAACCAAACAAGGTCACATCTCATTACACCTAGTCAAACACAAGACTTGCAAGCAAACATATGGTTAGTCAAACACACTTTCTTACCATAAATGTATATTGACAAAGCTTGCCCTAAATGTGATGTGACACTTTCTTATTATGTCAACATGCATTGCACCAAACATGAAATACTTCCAAAATGTGTAAGAACTTCATGGATAGTCAAACACATAAACAAACAATGTCACATCTACTAAATACTAGTCAACATGCGTTGCACCAAACGTGGAATACTTCCAAAGTGTGTAAGAACTTCATGGATAGTCAAACACATAAACTTACCATAAATGCACATTGATGAGATGTGACACTTTCTTATTAATGAAATACTTTCTTATTAAAGAAATAAAAACAATGTTACATTTAAAAAGAAATGTAAAGACTAGTTATGCAAGACTTAAACTAAAATGATGTTTTACTATAATCTAAAGTTTGTACTTTGTCATTAACAAAACTTAGCAAAGATCGTTAAAATATAAATAACGTTTTTAGGCGATATTTGTATTAACAATCTCCCCCTTTTTGTTGATGACAAAACATAAACTTTATTTATAAGTAAAACACTAGTTTTAGTGTTAAGTCTTATAAAGTTAGTATAAAAACTTGTTTTTGCTAAGAAGATGTGATATGCAGAAAATTTTTGAAACAAGTTTATATATAAATTCTCCCCCTTTTTGTCGAAACAAAAAGAAGAGTAGCGAAGCGGAAGTAAGCACTTGCTCCCCCTTGGACGATACTCCCCCTAAATGGAGTGCCAAGAGAGGAGACATGGATTTTGAACCTACAAGAAAAAGGTTAGTTGTCGCACAAGACAAGTCATGAAAGCATTGCATGTCTAAAACACAACTAAGAGTTGTGAAGTGAAATAACGCAACACTCATGCTCCCCCTTGAATATTACTCCCCTAAATGGAGTATCAAGGAAGGAAAACATGGATAATGATCCTATAAAAAGAAATGTTAGTTTCTAAAACACAAGATATATGTATGCTACCATATTAAGGTATAGTTCACTCATTATACCTAAATGGTCAACAAACAATGCAAACCTTGTAGTAGAATGAAATTCATTTTATGTAAAATTTTGACTCTTAAAAGGTCAAAGACAAGAAATTAGGACGACATCATCCTATTTCTTAAAAATAAAGATAAACTAAAAATAAACTAAGAACATAAAATGCTACAAGGAAATCATCATTTTTCTTAATGAGAAACGTTTTCCAAAAACAAGGCTAAGGTTGTTTAAGGATGAAAATGTGTGTTGGAGGTTGTAGCGGGCTTTATTATGAAGGTTGAAAGGATGACAAGGTTTTGGTTTGTTGGTTTAAATGGGAAACATTTTCCAAAAGAAACGGTTTTGTTTCAGTTTGGAGACTCTAAACATGAGGTGGTGTTGGTGCTCTAAACTTGGTTTGTTGGTTTTAATGAGCAATATTTTCCAAAAGAAACGGTTTTGTTTCATTTTGGAGACTCTAGACTTGAGACCTTCGTGGTTTAGGATAAACCTCATTGCATTGTTTAGAGGATTATGGATATCTTTGTAGATAAGGTGAGACAACAATGGTTTTGGGTGGTGATATTCTTGTTGTGGTGTTTGGTTGTGGTCAAAAGACTCATTTTGGTCAAGCAATGACCTTGGTTTTTCATTAGTGAAAGGTGGTGGTTTTGTTGGTCTTGATGGAAGATCATTAAGATGCTTCTATTTTCTTATACGAAGAAAATAGAGATTCAAAATGTTGGGAAGGTTCATGTGGTGGTGGTAGTTGAACAAAGTGACGAAGGCTTGGTTTTCTGAAAGGATTACCATGAATGTTTTTGTAAATGGGGTGAAATACAAATGATTGTAGGTGTGTATGACCTTGATCATTTTGAAAAATATAGGGTCTAGCATAACGGTAAGCCAAACTCTCAAGCAATGACGGTGGATGAGGTGCATCACAATACACAGGCGGAACCCTGTTTTGGGTTCCGTCTGGTCCGTTGGGCCATTTCTGGATTGCCCAGAAAATACATTAGCGGAACCCATTTTTGGGTGCCGCCAGATCCGCCAGCCCTGAAAAAGTTGGCAGTCCTCGATTTTGACCCGCGAGACGTTTTTCAAATTTTTCGAAAACTCCTAAAATCAAAAAGATAATGCATATCTTGGTAGGTAATGCAAAAATTGGACATGTAAACACACATACCATAGGACTTTGACCGGGGGGTCGAGAATTTTACTATACTTAGTGAAAATTTTATAAACATGAAAATTTGACAACTTGTCAAGTGTTGTCTTCCTGAATCATTGTTAGTTCCTACAAGTTCCAAATAGTACCAAATATCTTACCAACACACAAATACATAACACGTAATGTTTAAATGACCAAATCGTTCAAATAGCACCTAGTGCCAAACACTCCTACACACCCGCTCTCATAGACGGTCAGTCTTCTTCTTGAGCTTTTCAAGAAATCTCTCGATGTTTTTGAACATCCCCTTTGTTTGCTTGAATTCCGCCGACTCATTTGGAATATCCAAAAGTTGGAAAATATATTCTAGAGGTGGGAGCCTAGAGTTGGGCAAAGCCTAGAGTTGGAAAATGTTTACCTTGGGCTTTGTAGATTCTCCTATCACTTAGTGGGACAAAAGCGTGTGGAATAAGAGAGTAGTCTAGGTGAAGACCTCTAGGAGTTGATGGAATGGGAGAGATGAACCTAAAGAGACGGGTCAAGAGCATTCCATACGGCGTAGACGTTGTGCCTTGCACGGGAATGTCGGTCATTCTCTTGGTCATGTAGTAGGCAAGGTTGAAGGGTTGCCTAACGGACAAGGGGTAGAGCATGTAGCAAAGGCAAACATTGATGTGATCCCGGTTTCCTATGGTGCTAATTACATTGGCTCTAAGGAGTTCTTCCCGTTCCTTGAATTGGGGCTTGAGTTCATTGAATTCCATTCCATATGGGTCCTTGATGACCTCATTACCGGTTCTAGTTCTCCTAGTGTTGGTGGTCCTAATGAAGAGGTGGTCACGAAGTTCATCTTTGGACACAAGAGAGGTATCATAGGGATGGATGCGGTCAAAGAGTATGTCAAGAGTTGAGAGGGAGTGCAAGTCGGAGTAGATGCAAGTACCATGGTTTGGGACACCTAGGATTTGAGCAAACTCCTCGAGAGTGAAGGAGTATTGATGACTACTAGCTCTAAAGTTAATAGACATGCGACCATACTCATCCTTGGAGAGGGTGACGGATGTATAGAATTCTAAAATGAACCTAGAACAAATAGGCTCGTCGATTTCTAAGAGACAGTCAAAGTTGATTGTGGCAAGTTCCATGTAGAGGTTTGTACCTTCTAAGAAGGGTGGATCAATGGTTCTACCCTTATGGACATATCATTTTTCTAAGGCTTTGAAAACAACGATTTGAGTTTGAGTAAGACCTTTGGTTTTGTGGTGTTTGGGTAGGTACTTGATGGTGTCCTTGTGGTCGTAGTGAGTTAGAGGAGGCATGATGATTCCTAGAAACTCAAAATTTCACATTTTAGTCTAAGTAAACGACTATTGTAATGTGTATGTTCTAGTGTGTGCCTATATGAAAACAATGTGGAGGTGCGGTTAACTTGACTCATTTAGATGCTTAAAAACGTTTTATAATGCAAGTGATGTTTCAATGACATTTTTCATTTGTTTTAACAATGTGGTGAACGGTGGTAAAGTATGGTTGACGACCGAGAGTGGATATGTGAAATGAGGTGGTGATTGCTTGACAACACTTGAAGCTTGGATATCTTCTTTGTGTTCTTCACTTGCTAGAAAGTTGAAGAGATGCATTTCATAATGAAATTCACTTGACTTTTGACGACATAGACAAATATGTTAATGAGAGTATGGATATGACAATTGCCCTTTGTTTCAAAGAGCGACACAAGGGTGAACATAGGTTTATGTATCATGAAAGGTGGTTTAATCTTAATAGGTTAGGTTATAGTGGGGATGACACACTTGTTTGGTTACATTGTAGAATCTTTTTGTGAAGATGACTAGGTGGAGTTATTGGTGAAGATGATATTGACTCTTGGTCTCTTTGAGGGCATGGAAATGGTGGATGACTCGATATTGATAGGACAAAGGATACTCGGTTTCTCATTTCACATTGGTTGTTTGAGGTTTGAGTGATGAAAGGTTATGAGGAAGATGCTTGAAGTTTTGCTCATTTTGTGAGTCTTATGGGCTGAGATATATCACAAGGTGAATGTGATGAGATGATGGTGAAAGAACAAGTGAATGATTAAGTTAAGAGGGTGTTTGGTTTTAAAATTAAAAATAAAACATTCTGTAGCTTTGGCGGACCAGGCGGAACCAAAGGGAGGGTTCCGCCCGTAAGGTCTGAGGGTACCGTGGGAGCTGCAGGGAAAAATTCAAAAGGGATTGTCTTGATTTTTTTGGTTTTATCCTAATGTTCAAAACAAAGGTTTTAGGTCTTATATGTCTTTGACTAAGCCTAGGAATGATGAATGCTTCACATTCAAGAGGTTTTGTAAAAACGTTGATAGAATGGTTAATCGTAGACAACTTTCTTAGTTAAGACGTTCCTTAATGAACAATCTTACCAAGGCGATGATGATGGATCACAATATGTCTATTAAGAACATAATGGATTGAATTGTCGCCGAAGTCGATGCCTCCTTTGTTGAAGGGATAACAATGTTGATGAAAGAATTCCGTTGTTGACACGAATTTGCTTGTTCAAGTGGAGCTTGTTGATGTGCTTCTCCATCCGAAACTAATTTGAGAACCTTACGTGTTTTGGAGAATCATTGGGTAAATAAGTATAAAAGTCCAAGTACCACTTGTGCTTTTCTTATCAACTTATTACTGACATAATTCCATTTGGCATACACTATGGTTTCTATTCCCGTTCTTTTGGGATACCATAATCCTAGTTATGTAGTACCTAATGATGTATCCAAACAAGCTCAACTAAAGAGTTGTTTTAGGATCTTCTTTGACACGAGCACATAGACAAATGCTAAACATAATGTTGGATCTAATTGTTATTAGAACAAGTAGTCTTCCGAACATTTCTCTACGTTTAGTTTTACCTACGGATTTACTAATCTCATTCTTGATAAGTCATCAATAACTTAACCATTGAGAACAAGAGAGTAACTAGGAATGTCTTTAAGTTAAAATCCCTTGCTTTTGGAGCTTGCTTTAATTATCAAAAAGACTTTCAAATATAGACACTTATAATCACATGATTACTTCAAAACATATATTTTGTTTCACTAGTTGTTTTAATCTAAATTCCAAAAATTGTTTTTGTTGAATTTGTTTAGACACAACTATGACCTATAAATCAAGTTTTATAACTATTGTTAATTTTGCTTGATTCAATGTTTGACTCAAGGTGAGAAGATGTTATTTTGTACTTTTACTCCATACTTGTCTTGCCATTATTGGACTCTCGACTAAGTCATCATCTACCAAAGAAGTATATCTTAGAAGGAGGAGATCACTCATTAAATGTTATATTCAACGAC
Organism: Artemisia argyi; assembly: GCA_030686995.1. NCBI lineage: Eukaryota > Viridiplantae > Streptophyta > Magnoliopsida > Asterales > Asteraceae > Artemisia > Artemisia argyi. The sequence goes on from CM060677.1 coordinate 188,618,714, forward strand.
TCCTCGACTCTTTGGTTTTTCTTACTTAAGACACTATGAACTCTATTTGTTTTGAAAAAGTCCAAGAGGTACAACATCATGAGACTAAGTGTCACATTTGATGTGTAAATCCTAGATGTTGAAAACTCATTTTCTTCCACACATCCTAATGTATGCTAATGTGATATATTTCACCTTGTGTGTTTTATGTGAGATTATCATAAAGGAGTGATTGAAGAAAAACACAATTTAAGACTCAAAGTATGGTGTTTGAGAATGTTGTTTAACAAAGGTTTGTTTTGCAAGCATCACAAAAGTGTTGAACATTTTAACACTTAGGAAATTCTTAGTTAGCTCACTTGTAAGCAAGAGTTGAGTGAGACTCACTCAAGAGTTTCTCGTGTTTATCTCTTGATGGTTAAAGAACCAAAACACCTTATATCTCCTACTAATACTAATGACGAAATTCCTTGTTGCATAGAATCTAATCTTAGTTATTACTAATAGCAGGTAAACACATTAGAGTATACTGATAACACATATTCCAACACATAATGCTAGAAACAAGAGACAATCAAAGTCAAGTTGAAGTAATGCGTACCTTTTAAATTGCATAGAGATGCTATCAAGAAGATAAACATTACGCGTAAAATCTTGGTTTGACGACACGCTTCGAAACTCAATTACTCATGTATCCAAGAAGGTTATATAATCATATAAAAGCATAGAGCATGATAATCTGAATCCTTTTATCATGAGTTTCTATTAGAGATTGAATCATCTCTAAATCTCTCTTCTAGGTTTGACACATTTTACTTGTTTTCTTTTGCTAGTTGATGGTGCTTTTGAGTTAAATCCTAATCCGGTTTTATCTTTAAACACCCTTTGACTCCTCAACAATCTTTCAAGAAATTTTGAGCTTTCATCAAATTTAACTAATATTTTTCCTTTCTCATTTTGCTTTTTAATCTCATGTTTGTAATCTAGACATAATTTTCATTCTAGATCAATTTCAACATTACTCTCAATTCTAGACATTTTATCTTCTAACAAGATTTCCTTTTCAAAGATATTCTTAAAAGATTTTGAAGACTTATTCTTGAAGATAGTTTTTAGGTCCATGTTGCATAAACGTTTAGACTCATTTTCTAGTTTAGAAAACTCTAGGATAAATTTGTGAAAGCAAAAGTGTTTGGTTTCAAAATGTACCTTGCTTGATGTTTTATCTAGTTGAGAATCACAAACCGGATGGTTGGCTTCATCTTCATCCGTGTTATTCCATGAATCGTAAGCAAGTCCACTAAGAGCTCGACATGAGTAATCATCTTCACTTACACCTTCATTTAAAACATTTAAACTAGTAGTACATGTATTTATCTCAACTAAATGTCTATCTATTAATATTTTTAAGACTTCTAATTCATATGTGAGATCAAATTGATCATCTTTGACTTGACATATTTCTTGATGAAAGTTTAACATATTTTTCAAAATATCATTTGCCGTTTGACGAAAATACATTCTTTCATATTAGGTACTAAGCTTTATAAATCATTGTTTTAGCTTTAATATTTTTATCAAGTTTAAGATACTTATCTTGGTTTTCAAAACTTGTTTTCTTTGGTTTGAAATCACCAAAAGACATAATATGCCAAAGATCTTGATCAATTGATTTCACATAGTTTTCAAAATAACTTTTTCATTCAAGTAAGTTATCTTATTCAAATAGCGGTGGGTTTTGAATAGGTTGCCCTTCTTTGAGATTTTCAAAATCCATGGATCGATCCAAGTTTTAAAATACATTCTATTTTAAAGATCTTGAGTAACGTAGCTCCTGATGCCAATTGTGGAAAACTAGAAGCGGGGTTGAATAGTTTACCGCTTTTAAAATCGTTTTAACTTGATTATCCTTTAAAACTTTACGTTTGTTTAAAGATATAAACACAACATTATATGTTCAATTTCTTGAAAAGCTTTACATGTAAATAACAATCCTATCTTTACTTGTTTTAGTTCTTTGAAAAGCTTTATGTTTGTTTAAAGATATAAACACAACTTTACTTGTTTACTTCTTTGAAAAGCTTTACGTGTGATTAGCAATTCTAACTAAAGACAATATGTAATACGCAAAGATAAAGAGAGAAACGATCAAACCACAACATGATTGTTTATCGTGGTTCGGTTACAAGGACTCTTTTTCCTTGCCCTACATCCACGCCCCGAGTTTTCAACTCGAGAGTTATAAGCACTAATCAACAAGCTCCTTTCACCGGCGGAGAAAACCTTTACAACGTCGCTTACACTTTTACCGACACTAAGCTAGATGTCGAGTTCTTTTACACGGGTACAACCACTCCCATCGTCGCTTACACTTTTACCGACACTAAGCTAGATGTCAAGTTCTTTACCAAGGGTACAACCACTCCCGTTAGTTCTTTTACAAGGGTACAACAATTCCCGACACACTACGTATTTTGAGGCCTAAAATACTAACCAACCAATTCTTCATACATGACACAAATGAAGTGTCCGAACGATCCTTCGGTAGTATGTGTCCGAACGGTATACTACCATCGGACTTTTCCCTCGCCTCCGGTAACGATCCTTCGGATAATCATCTATATGCCGGAGGGTTAAAAGCAGAACCATTGTATTACCCGAGGATCCCTCTTCTACACGCCGGACAATAGCATTAATTACGGTCACGCCGCCATCCCAGATTTTCAGGGATTGTGTCACCCACGTGATCTGACACCTACCTACCATGTACAGCGTAACACTGTTTGCTCCTTCCCGAGGTAGAGCAGGTAGCAAGGTGAGATAGTATAAATACCCCCACCTCATTTATGTCACACAACTAACACACACATATTGCATTTACTCTTAACCACTCCTCTACCCTTCGTATTATTCATACTTACTCTCACACCGGAGGTGGGTCCTGGGAACATTCCCGGGACGAGCCTAACGTATGCTTCTTGTGTGCAGGTCTCTATACTTATCCGAAGGTCTTATACAAGAAGTACATTCTCACAAGATTTTACCTTAACAAATTGGCGCCATCCGTGGGACCCGTTATTCATTCTACCTAAGAACGATGACTGATCCTCCTCCTCCACCCTTCCATACCCCGATTACATCGGCCGGAGGGAGTGGAGTAAACACCAACTCAAACACAAACAATCCATTGAATAATTCCCCGAACCTTCAAGAGTTAATTCTCGGACAAATGGCATCCTTGACCGACCTGATTAAGATGCATAATGCTCTGGGGGAAAACGTGCTCAGGCCGATACGTTTGGATTTTGGGGATGAAGGAAATGATGTCCGAAGAGAAAGGGTGATCAAAGCAAATGAAGATTTAAGCAAACCGTTCAAAGAGGCATCACGGTCACCATTTACTAACCGGATTGTAGAGTTTGCTGGGGAAAAATATACAATGCCTTTAAACATGAAATTTTATGATGGATCCACTGATCCGAACGATCATCTTACCCGGTTCACTGGAGCAGCCAACCAGGGGCAATGGCCGATGCCCACTTGGTGTTTAATGTTTCAACAGACCCTGGACGGAGCAGCCGGAGGGTGGTTTGAGCGTTTAGAACCTGGCAGCATCAACAGCTAGAATGAATTAAGAGAACAATTTTCCACACAATTTGCCCTTCGGAGAAAATGTACAAAGGACCCCACGGAAATTACCAAGATTGTCAGAAGAGCCCATGAGTCGTTGGCAGACTTTAAGGAAAGATGGACTGACGAAGCCAGCTACATTAGCGGTGTGCCGGAAATCATGCGCATTTCGGCTTTCATGAATGCTCATAGGTGTCCAACTTTGGCTAAGAAATTTTCGGACAGGGTACCTCGTATGGTAACAGAAATGTTTGCAAGGGTGGATGATTTTATCAGGGCAGAAGACGCATACCGGAACACAGAGTTACCCCGGGGGGAAGGGTTTGAGTCAAACAGAAGGAGAAGTTTCAAAGATGATAAATACCGGAATGAAAGGAGGAATGAGCCTCGTCACAAAGATGCATATCACCCGTATGTGGCCCCTAGAAAAGACTTGAACCGAAATGATTATTATCGTCCAGATCGAAGACCAGTGGGAGCCTTCAGGGAAGGACAACAGCGTCCTGGATTGAACGCACTCACAAAACCCCTGAGGGAGATACTAGCCACAGAACGTCATCTGAACCTACCGCCCCCTCGGCCCACGGGCGGTAAACCCTCGCGTGAAAACATGGGTAAGTTCTGTGAATATCATAAAGAAGCTGGCCACTTGACCAACCATTGTCGAGAGTTGAAGAAGCAACTGGAAGTGGCATTGGAGTCCGGTAGACTCGATCATTTGTTAAAGGAATGGAAACAGAGAGATACCGGAAGAGACAGGGAACCGGTGAGAAATTATGACAAAGGAAAAGATAAAGTGATTAACATGATAAGATGTTCCGGAGGAATAAAGCGACGAAGTTATGTGAATATCATAAAGAAGCTGGCCACTTGACCAACCATTGTCGAGAGTTGAAGAAGCAACTGGAAGTGGCATTGGAGTCCGGTAGACTCGATCATTTGTTAAAGGAATGGAAACAGAGAGATACCGGAAGAGACAGGGAACCGGTGAGAAATTATGACAAAGGAAAAGATAAAGTGATTAACATGATAAGATGTTCCGGAGGAATAAAGCGACGAAGTTATGACCGTGAGGAAGTATGGATGAAAGCTCCAATTATTTTCCCTCCTGTCATGACGGAGGATCTATCCGATGAACCCCTCATCATTGAAGGAGACATAAGTGGGTATCTTGTTCGGCGAATATATGTAGACGAAGGGTCTGCGGTGAATGTTATGTACGAACATTGTTTCAACAATCTTAGCAGTGACATCCAAAACAGGCTCAAAGAAACCACCACTTCCCTAGTGGGTTTCTCCGGTGAGACCAGCAAACCATTGGGGAAGATCGAGTTAGAAGTATGCTTCGGTGACCATGGCATGTACCGAAGAGCAATGATGAGCTTCTGTGTCATTAACTCCCCCTCACCGTATAATGTGATCTTGGGAAGAATAGGGTTGAAGGAAATAAGGGCTATACCATCCACCATACACTCAATGATCAAATTTCCCACTCCCAAGGGAATAGCAACTTTAAGGGCTCGTCCGTCAATAATATCCGAGTGCCGAAGGTTAGAGGAAAAGCAAATGATCGAGGGGCCTCGATCTGAAGAACCTCATGAAATAAATGACGGAGGGGACATTACAGTAACAACCGAAGAAATCTTGGTTAACCCCGCTTATCCGGAGCAGTTGGTAACCATCGGAAAGAACTTTTCCAAAGAGGGTCGTAGAAACCTTATTGAACTGTTAAGGAAAAACAAAGACGTGTTCGCATGGCAGCCATCGGATATGACGGGAGTGCCTAAATGGTTGATAAAGCATCGGCTAAACGTCAATATGGTAGACACACCGGTGGCACAAAAGAAGCGAAGTCTTTCGGCAGAGAAGAATCAAGTGGTGATGAAGGAAGTGGATGAATGGTTGAGGGCAGGAATAGTCAGACCCGTCAAATATCCGACATGGATCTCAAATCCGGTTTTAGTGAAAAAGTGCGACGAAAGTTGGAGAATGTGCATCGACTTCAAAAACCTCAATTCCTCATGTCCGAAAGATTACTACCCATTACCGGAGATTGATTGGAAGATAGAGTCGGTAGTAGGCTATAGATACAAATGCTTCCTAGATGCCTACAAAGGGTATCACCAAGTTCAGATGGCCGAAGAAGACGAAGAGAAAACCGCGTTTTACACAGAGCAAGGCACGTTCTGTTATACCAAGATGCCCTTTGGTCTCAAGAATGCTGGAGCAACTTACCAACAGTTAGTAGACTCTGCTTTCCAAAGTCAAATAGGAAGAAATCTAGAGGCTTATGTAGATGACATGGTGGTCAAAAGCAAGACCGAGAAAGAAATGCTAGCAGATATCTCGGAAACCTTTTATAACCTCCGGCAAATAAACATGAAGCTAAATCCGAAAAAATGTTCCTTTGGTATGGAAGAAGGGAAGTTTTTGGGCTACATTGTAACTTCCAAAGGGATCAGAGCTAACCCAAGGAAAGCCACAGCTATTGCCGAGATGAAATCTCCATCCACTTTGAAGGAAATGCAAAGCCTAAGTGGAAAGTTAGCGGCTTTGAACCATTTTTTAGCCAGATCCGCAGAAAAATCTCTCCCGTTCTTTGAAACTTTGAAAAACATCACGAAGGAAAATAAGGATGAGTACAAATGGACGGAGGCTGCGGAAGAAGCATTCCAACTACTGAAGCAATTAATCCTGAAGCTCCTATTATTAACCACCCCTAAGCCGAAAGAAATCCTATATGTTTACCTAGCTGCTTCTGGTCAAGCGATAAGCGTCGTTCTCCTAACTGAGAGGGACGGAAGGCAACTACCGATTCATTATGTCAGCCGGACATTGCAGGAGGCCGAAAGGAATTATTTGCCTATCGAAAAGTTGGCTTTGGCGCTCCTGCACGCATCTAGGCGGCTGAGGAGATATTTCGAAGCGCACCCAATCAGAGTCATAACTGATCAGCCCGTCAAGCAGATTTTAAACAAAGCCGAAGCGTCAGGGAGACTGACTAAATATGCCGTGGAGTTGGGAGCATACGACATAACATACATTCCAAAGAATTCTGTAAAAGGGCAAGTGCTGGCTGACTTCATCTCAGAAATATCGGTTGACCTCAAGGGAAGGAATGATATGTCATTAACGAAAGAAGTATGTGATGTATCCAGTTCGGACGAATGGATTTTATATACAGACGGAGCGTCCAGCACGAAGGGTTCAGGAGCAGGGCTGGTTCTAATTGGTCCTGATCAGATCGAACACACCTATGCTCTCCGTCTAAACTTCATAAGCACCAATAACGAAGCAGAATACGAGGCACTTCTCGCCGGCCTCCGAATAGCAAGAAAGATGAATGTCGAAGCTCTAGATGTCAGAGTAGATTCCAAGCTAGTGGCAAGTCAAGTAAACGGAGAGTTTGTGGCATCCAAGGAAAGTATGATACGGTATCTAGCAAAAACAAGAGAGCATATCGGACTATTCAGAAAGTTCAGAATCCGAAACATCCCGAGATCGCAGAATCAAAAGGCCGATGTATTGAGCAAGCTGGATTCCGTAGCCTTCAACCATCTCACTAAAGAAGTTTTAGTCGAAGTACTGGAGAAGCCTTCTACGTCTGAAGAAGAAGTTAAAGCTATAGTGGAAGAAGAGGGTGACAATTGGATGATACCAATTATAAAATGTTTGAAAACCGGCATCTGGCCAGAAGATCTTAATGAAGCAAGAACTCTCCGGATGAAAATTCCCCACTATGTCATGGAGGGAGACATACTGTTTAAAAAGACTTACCTGGGTCCGATGGCTCGTTGTGTAGGTCCCCTACAAGCTAATTATATCATCCGAGAGGTTCATGAGGGTGCTTGCGGCATGCACTCCGGTCCAAGAGCAATTGTGGCGAAGCTCATCCGTCAAGGATACTACTGGCCAACCATGCACAAAGATGCTCGGGAAGAAATAAACAAATGTGACTCTTGTCAGATTCACTCTCCGGTACCGAAATTGCCTAAAACTACGTTGACTTCCATCATGGCTCCATGGCCCTTCTATGAATGGGGAATGGATGTGCTCGGTCCACTAACAGAAGCCCCAGGGAAGGTAAAGTTCGTGATTGTAGCAATAGATTACTTTACCAAGTGGATCGAAGCGAAACCTCTTGCGAAGACGACGGGCAAGGAAGTTAAGAAGTTCGTCTGGGACAACATAGTTTGCCGGTTTGGATTACCAGCTATCATAGTCACGGACAACGGCACAAATTTCGTGAATGATCCTTTCAAAAGCTGGTGTGCAAAGCTAAAGATCAAACAAATAAACACGGCCGTTGCACATCCTCAAGAAAACGGTTTGGTCGAAAGAGCTAACGGAAGTCTCATGCACGGTATAAAGACAAGGCTAGGCAGGGCAAAGGCCGGATGGGTCGACGAGCTACCCAACGTCTTATGGGCTTACAGAACTTCTTTGAAAACAAGCAATGGTGAAACGCCATTCAGCCTAACGTACGGAAGTGAGGCCGTTATACCGGCCGAAATTGGAATGCCCACGTACCGTACGATAACGTTCAACCCGGATGACAATGAAGAAGAACAACGTCTGAACCTAGACTTGCTACAGGAAAGGAGGGAAATGGCTGCGATCCGGGAAGCCAAATATAAGGCAAAAGTTGAGCAATACTACAACCGGAGGGTCCGTCCAATCTCATTCAAAGTGGGTGACTTTGTCTATAGAAGGAACGAGGCTAGCAGAGTGGAAGACCAGGGAAAATTAGGCCCAAATTGGGAAGGTCCTTACCGAATAGTAGAAGCGTATCACAATGGGTCATACAAACTGGAAACAACGGAAGGCCGAAGCATCCCCCGAACATGGCACGCTATTAACCTCCGGAATTGTTTCCGATAAATGTACAATGTAACAGCTTTGCTTTGATAGTAATCTACACTTCTCCAACATCCGGAGAAGAATTTTCCCCATCCATTTAGTATATTTATTTCCATCAAACGGGTCGTTATATTACACCGTTGTGATTAAATTATATTTAAACCAAACGGTTCGTTATCTTACACCGTTGCGGTTAAAACAAGTCAAATCAAGCGGATCGTTATATTACACCGTTGTGATTAAATCGTATCAAAAATCAAGCGGATCGTTATATTACACCGTTGTGATTAAATTATATTTAAACTAAACGGTTCGTTATCTTACACCGTTGCGGTTAAAACAAGTCAAATCAAGCGGATCGTTATATTACACCGTTGTGATTAAATCGTATCAAAAATCAAGCGGATCGTTATATTACACCGTTGTGATTAAATTATATTTAAACCAAACGGTTCGTTATCTTACACCGTTGCGGTTAAAACAAGTCAAATCAAGCGGATCGTTATATTACACCGTTATGATTAAATCGTATCAAAAATCAAGCGGATCGTTATATTACACCGTTGTGATTAAATTATATTTAAACCAAACGGTTCGTTATCTTACACCGTTGCGGTTAAAACAAGTCAAATCAAGCGGATCGTTATATTACACCGTTGTGATTAAATCGTATCAAAAATCAAGCGGATCGTTATATTACACCGTTGTGATTAAATTATATTTAAACCAAACGGTTCGTTATCTTACACCGTTGCGGTTAAAACAAGTCAAATCAAGCGGATCGTTATATTACACCGTTGTGATTAAATCGTATCAAAAATCAAGCGGATCGTTATATTACACCGTTGTGATTAAATTATATTTAAACCAAACGGTTCGTTATCTTACACCGTTACGGTTAAGACAAGTCAAATCAAGCGGATCGTTATATTACACCGTTGTGATTAAATCGTATCAAAAATCAAACGGATCGTTATATTACACCGTTGTGATTAAATTATATTAAAATCAAACGGTTCGTTATCTTACACCGTTGTGATTAATTTACATTAAAACGGGTCGTTACTTTACACCGTTAGTCAAATGTTTCATTTATATTACACCACCGTGATTAATTTACATTAAATGGTTCGTTACTTTACACCGTTAATCAAACAGTCCGTGATATTACACCGTGGTGATTAAGTCATGTTAAAGCTTAACGGTTCATTATTTTACACCGTCGTGGTTACAAAAAGTCAAAATCATCGGTAGACTTACATTCATCGGTTATGTCAGCATCATGTAAAAAGTTATCTAACACAAAAATGGGTCGTTATAATACACCATTCGGCCAGAATATCTTAAAGCACCATTTGTCAGAAGTGCAAGCAATAAAACTACACATGTAAAAAGTTTCATCACGGACACAGACGTCCGGTATATCAAAATACAAAGATTGGGAAGTAATCCGACTAGATATAATTACAAGAAAACACTCTCGGATACTTTCTTATCCCCTTCTTTCAATGTGGAGGGTTCAGCAGCAGCCACTGTTGGAGTTTCCTTAACATGAGTGCTTGGTTCGGGAGGTACATACCCCTCCGGCTGTAAGTTCATTAAATCCCCCAACGGCAGACGGTATGACCCAGCCACCTTCTGCACGTATGGGTACTCAGCATCAAAGATTTTGTTGAATTCAGCTTTCCAAGTTGCCGGTGCATCCCAGTTAAGGTTCTTCACTTGACTTAAAACCTTTTCAACATCCTCCTCCTTGCGGTTCACCTTGGCTCCACCGTCAAACTCGGCTTTCACGCCATCAATAAAGCCGGCGGTATAAGAGAGGCTGTACACTCGGCCCATACTCTTCTTGTACTCACGAGACTGAAAAAGTCGACGGCAGACAGCCGGAATGAGTTCCTTCACAGTATTATGGCGAATCATTTCGGACTGAGCAAGCTTGGCTGTCAAATTTTTATCTTGTGCTTTCAGCTCATTCACCTCTGCAAATTTATCGGCCAACTGCTTCTCAAGTTCTTTGATTCTAGCAGCTTGGGATGAAGCCGTTGACCTCCACTCATTCTTATCCTTCTCCATCTCCTCCAGCTGCTCAACCAAACCTTCTTGACGAGTGGAAGCAGCACTCACTTCGTCCTCCAGAGCGTGAAATTCTTTCAAGAGTTTGTCAAACTTGGCTATCCCAGCATCACGCTCCTCTTCAACTTCCTTCAGCTTCTCAGACAAATCACCACACCCCATATGGGCCTCCGTCAGCTCCCTATGATCTCGGTTCAGCTGACTGAAGCGCTGCAGGAGTGCAGCTTGGAGAACCACCCCGGAACCAGAATTGATGTAAACTTGGCGGGCCAGTTGATTGTTATTAAGCCCTGAAATGGCCTCTTCTTCGGCTGGGGTGGCAAGGTGATTCAACATCTCCCGGCAAGCCCGGAAAGAATTCATACGGACATCATCACGGAGGGTCCACCCAGGAACAAAGTACCCTCCGGTTTGATTCGAATTACCTGGAGAGAATGTAGAAACATGTTAAATAAAAAAAAAGAGAGAGCAAAAATAAGAAGCCAGGATAATCTTCGGATAAACGCACCAGGTTCAACCGGAGGTGAATTGTTTGAAGGCTCCTGTGGGGGGGAAGCATGATGTTCAGAGTGGGCAGTATGAACCGATACATCTGAGAACAAAAGGTAAGGGATGATCAACAAAAGAAACAAGACAGTTAGAAAAGCAAAAATCACATACCATGAGAGTGAGGCTTCGGAGAAGGTTCAGGGTTCTCTCCATCATGATGACCGGAGCCCTCGGCCAAGTTGTTATCCGGCTGTGTTTCTTCTTGGCCTTCATTCTCTGGAGATCTCCTCTTCTTAGAGCCAGCATCGGTTTGCGGTTCAGCTTGGTTGATAGGAGTGACGTCCAGAGTTTTGCTCTTGCTCTTATCCTCCGAAGACACAATCTCCTCCACTACCAGATGCTTCCTACGTTTCGGAGCATTCTTGCTGGTCGCAACGGCCTTTCTCTGCTCGGCAGGAATCTTCTCTTTGGCCTTCCTCTCCTTCTCTTCCCGAGCAGCTACAACGTCATCATCAGCAACTTCCACTACCTTCTGCAGATTGCTTTTAGCAGGAGGTTTCTTTCCGGGGGATAGGGGTCTAGTGGTGTTGTCCGGACGGACATGCCCTTCAGGAAAAGGATCCCCTCTGCTCACCACTGTACCTTCCAGGTCCGGGAGCTCCAAGTATTCAGACATCGAGATAACTACAAGGAAGCCAAAGCAAGAACAAATAAGAGAGATGAGAAAGATAAGTGCAAAGGACAATTAAATAAAAAGTAAAGCATTACCACGCCCCTCGGCATCCTTTATAACCAAATTATGTCCGGTAATCTGGAAGACATTGCACAGTCCGTATGCATACAAAAGGCTGGAAGGTGTTTTCCGAAGGACAATCATCTTATTGGCAATCTTCTTCGCATCCTTCAACGAATAATTCTCAGGAAACCTGTCCGAGATATTGGAATCTTTGTGCCTCCAAGGCATGGCGTCCGGAATAGCCCTACGGTCAATCAGAAAGAAGAAGTCTTTCCAGAACTTCAAACCTGACAGCTGTTCCTCAAAACACTTCATGGCTCTCTTCCCGGTGCGGCTCTCAAATGAGAACCAATGGCCTTGTTTACACAGCCGATAAAAAACTCTGAAGAGCGGGACGGTCGGTACAACGTTCAAGCTATAGCACCGAACCTCAAAAAGGGTAACCCTATTCAAACCTATAGGGACAAGTTGGGAAATATGTACTCGAAAGTAGCCTATCACGGCTAGAAGAAAGGAAGAGAAAGGAACCCTAACACCCCCAACTTAACCTGGTGCACATAAATCCCTATCTTACTCTCCGGTAACTCATTCATGGTAAGCCCATCGGGAGGAACCATGGGATGTAAGTCGGCCGGAATGCCGTATTCTGTACAAAGGCGATCTAGAGTATGTTGGGATAATTTAGATGTATGTACATGCATATCAAACTTTCCTATCGGTTTAGATCTACTAGTTGTAGGCTCGTTATCCGGATTATTCATCTCACCGGGTTCACTCGCGGCCATTCTTAAGAAAGGATACCGAGGGATACTTATATGAAAAGAAAACTACGAATATAAAATAACGCACCTCGGTAAAAAGTCGAAACGCAAAATGTGAAACGCTCCGGCAATTATTGTACTGTGCAAGGAATAAACAGAAGGGCAGGTGTGAAATGAAAAATATGAGGGCGCTATTTATAGGGGCAAACCTTGAGAAACGTGAACGTCGCGTCGAACAGTACATCATGACGTGGCATAACGTGGACCGTTCGATACCTGCAAGAGAGGTTAGTGGCATCCAGCTGTAACCGAATAATAATATTATTTTAATCGGCCAATGGGCCGCTTGGATCCTAAAGCCCGATATGAGCCCGTCACGCTAAAAATCACTCGGACTATCAAGTATTGAACCATCGGTCTACAACCAATACTCCAATACTGGGGGGGACATGTTGGCGTATGTGTCCAAACGGTATACTACCATCGGACTTTTCCCTCGCCTCCGGTAACGATCCTTCGGATAATCATCTATATGCCGGAGGGTTAAAAGCAGAACCATTGTATTACCCGAGGATCCCTCTTCTACACACCGGACAATAGCATTAATTACGGTCACGCCGCCATCCCAGATTTTCAGGGATTGTGTCACCCACGTGATCTGACACCTACCTACCATGTACAGCGTAACACTGTTTGCTCCTTCCCGAGGTAGAGCAGGTAGCAAGGTGAGATAGTATAAATACCCCCACCTCATTTATGTCACACAACTAACACACACATATTGCATTTACTCTTAACCACTCCTCTACCCTTCGTATCATTCATACTTACTCTCACACCGGAGGTGGGTCCTGGGAACATTCCCGGGACGAGCCTAACGTGTGCTTCTTGTGTGCAGGTCTCTATACTTATCCGAAGGTCTTATACAAGAAGTACATTCTCACAAGATTTTACCTTAACAGATGACAACAAAAAATTGTGTACAAATCACCTCCCAAAGCAAAACCGTTCGTTTATTATACCAGCTCCCAACGCCTTTGGTTTGAACTAATTACCAGCTTGTTTTAGATTTTACTGTACTTATTAAAGACTGTGCTAAAATGAAGGGCCACATTCACCTGCATGCAACCGCACATTTGGCCCATGTTTCCCTGGCATATATATGAATTGTCCTTTTTACCCCTTTACTAAAGTATTTGCCAACCGTATATTCTGTGGGTCAAAATCTAGATTCTACTCTTCGGTTTCTAGAAATATCTAAACTTGTTCGAGTTCGTATTTCAGTTTTCTTTGTCTATAAGAGTTGATGCCGCCTGAGTCAAGTCGGTTAATGGTGATAAGCCTAGACACCTTGTTTTCAGAATAAATGTGTGAAACAATGTTTAAACTGACTCAACAACTTAGTAACGAGAATGTCTATTAGCTATTAGAAAATCTTGCCCCAAAGTTGCAACAATTATATTGCTAAAAAAGTAATGATATTAAGGAAAGGATTGCTTGGAGGCTTGTAGAGATAGCCATCAAAAGTGTAAATGGAATTGATTGTTGCCTAAGTCTATTTAAGATTGTGATATGTCCTATTAAGTTGTATTTGATATGGCTGTTTACTCTATTTCGTGTACTCTTTAAGTCTTAACTTGGTACTACTTTGGTACATTGAAGTCAATTGATAGGTAGTTTATTCGTCAGTACAATTAATATAGTAGGTTAGTTTTTATGATGTACAGTAGTATGTTTATTTTGTTTTCTTTCGGTCTCATCTTTTTTTAATTATCTTATTTAAGGGAGGTCTTAATATATTGTTGCTTTTTTTTCATTAAAAAGTAATAATAAAATAAAATAAATAAATAAGAAGGTCTTAACTTAGTAGAAGAAATATATTAACCGAAATGATCCCTATAACATCAATATACGTGTGTGAAGGGTGGCATATTATAAAAGAGAAAAACAATAAACATTTACTGTGTTCTCAAGTTTTTATTTGGAGAAAAAAGAATAAAAAGGAAGAGGAAATGACAAAATATTTTATATCTCGGGAACAGAGGGTTAGAAAGAGAAACAATTTATTACGGAGTAGTAGTTTATCACAATCATGAATAGTAAAATTCAAGGTTTACATTCAAAGGTTATCGTAATTTGTCATTGTATTAATTTTATAGTTTATTGAGTCATTCTAGTATCGATACAACTGTGATTAGATAAATAAGAGTGTGTTTAGTTGTAAATATTTTTTCTTAACTCTTTATTTTGATAATTTTAGAAAAGGGAAAGAGTTCTAAACTCTGAAAAAGTGTTTGAAGTTTAGAAAACGTGTTTAAATAAACGCAACATATTTAAAAGAAAGTGCAGGAGAAGATGTTGAGAAGTTTAAATAATTCTTTTTAATTTTATAGTTAGAAAATGAAACTTCAACGAATTACTTTTTCTGAAAAACTTATTAATAATTTGCGACTAAACAAGTTCTATATTTTTTATAGAGAAATATCTCATTTTCACCAACTAAATATACCCTAAATTATAGCTGTATTTCAATTTTTGTTGTTCACTTGAGTCACTTCACAAGTTTAATGATTTTTATATAAACATCGCCTGAATCAGCTTTAAGCAAAAGTAAAATAAGCAAAAGAATTTTCGCTATGAAAAAAAAAAAAAAAAAAACAAAAAACCATACGAATCACCATAGCCAAAAAAATTTTGCTTACTCATAGCCAAAATTCTTTTGCTTATTTTACTTTTCCTCATCTTTTCAAATTGGAAAACTAAAAACTAAAACCTAAAATATTGAGATAACGAGAAGAAAACAATGTAATTAACTTGTCCAAATTTATAACTGTATGTATCTTACTAAAATTTCAATCTTTGTGTACTTAATTTTTAATTTTGACTATCCCAAAAATACGTATGCTCATTAATTTTTTTTTTAAACGAGTTTTACTATCTTACAATATTTATACAACAAATATATCTCGCATGTCCAACGACAATTTTTAAATATCTCACATGTACAACGCTAATTTATAAATATCTCTCTATATTTATGCCACAAATATATTTCATATATTTTAAACAAGAGTTGCATCCCTATCTGTTTAATTATAGAGATACAATTTGGGACACAAACCCAATTATCAGTTATCGCCTTTTGTTTTTTCCAAACTCTAGAACACCCATTTAGCGCTCAAGCAATATTTTAATGTATCCTAAAAATATGTATGCTCATTAATTTTTAGTTATTCCCTTTTGTTTTTTCCAAACTCTAGAACACCCTTTTAGCGAATATCACTACTTTAATAGTAATATTTTAATGTATCTCTAGAAAACTAAGGATGCGTTTGGTTCGCAAAAAGATTTGTAATCGAATTTGAATTTGGTAATGGTTTGATAAACAATGACTATAGAGAAATAAATAATACTTTAAAATATTGTTTTGTTTTTAGTAACAAATATATACGGATAAAATTGTTTATATAAGTTTTAATCATATAAATAATTAAATAATATGAAAGAAAATAATTTAAAACAAAATGTGTGGTGGAGGTTCGAAAAGAGAGATGGTTGTTAGAAGAGATAGTATGGTTGTCAGAAAAGTGTCACAAAAGTCACTTATTTTTAGAGGAATGAATATATGGGTGTGGTTTGATTGAATGTAATCATTTGAACATATTAAACAACGCTTTTAATGAAATGATTCCATTCTTTGAATCAAAAGGCATAAACCAAACGGACTGAAGCTGAATAGTTTTGCTCTGTAAAATTTAAGTCTTTTGAAACTTTAGTATATTCTTGAAACGTGATTGCATGATATGTCAATTTGCATAAAGATTTCAATAAACCCAAAGCTATTCATATCATCATTGAGAGTGATATATGTATACAAATCTATTTTGGATCTTAAGATTAGGGGTGAGCAATCCTGACTGAATCCCGAAATTCTGAAAAAACCGTCCCGAAATCGAGCTACTCGGGTCAGGATTCGGTTTTGGTTTTTCAGCTAATCGGTTTTCGAGATTGTCGGGACGGGACAAAAACCCAAAAAAACAAACCAATATACCGACTAAACCAACCGAACCCCGGCCAGACTGAACGGTTTTCGGGACTGTCGAGACTAGTCGGGTCGGGACTCGATTTTGGTTTTCCAGTTAATTGGTTTCGGGTCAGGATGGGTCGGTTCCAGCCCGATGCTCATCCCTACTTAAGATTTTGCCTTTTTTTTAGCCCCGACGACATTTAAAGTAAGCATAACAAAAGAATTACTATGTCAAAAGTAAAGATTAGTCGTTTTGGACTCCTGATATATTACTACCTCTGTCCCATATTAAGTGCATACTTCCATAATGCACAAAGTTTTAGAAGATTCCACTAACTAAACTCTCCATCCAATGGCGGAGCTAGAAAATTTTCCGTGGGAGGGCCGAAGCAATTTTTTTTCGGGAAATACATTAAATGGGAGGGCGGAAATAAAATTTTTTCCGAAAATACACATGAAATCGCAAATAAATACACTAACGGGCTTGGACCTAGGGGGCGGGGACCCTCCCTTGTCCTCACATAGCTCCGCCTATGTCTCCATCAATCAAATATTACTTTTACCCACCAAATTCTCATTTTATTGGTTGAAAAGTACAAGTGAACACTTAATTTGAGACATCCAAAAATTCCATTGTGAACATTTAATATGAGAGATGGAGTACTATTTTGTGGCTTCTCATATCTTAAACAACTAAAGACGATGTCGGTAATACACAGTGGTACCAATAAACTAAAAGAAAATAGTGATGCCACTAAATAAAATGCCTTGTGGCCATGAATGAAACCGACTGGTTTAATATTCATGTACAATATATTTTTTTGTTCTAGCTTTCTACAAAGTGTAAAAACAATTTTTTATCATTTTTTATTCTAATATTTTGTCTTTTAATACTTTTAATTTATTAAATTTTATATTTTATTTTTTGTACTTTGAGTTTCATAGTTTTGTAATAACAACAAATCAAAAGAAAAATGAAAAATAACAAATTAGATTAAACTAAAATAGAAGGTGCCAGAATCCATTTAAGGGTTATAAAGAACCAAATATTAGTAGAATCTCTATAGATTCTAGAATAAAATTGTTCAAAGTTAATAGAAGGGCAAAAATGTCAAAAACAAAACATGAAAAATAGAAATTGTACGTGTCCAAGGAGTGAAAAACCACGTGAGGAGATTCTTGTTCAGGTAACCATATATATAAAGTCATGCCAGATCTCACTAACCCATTCAAAGACTGTGTCACAACCAAAAAACATCTCTTCTTTCATTTTCTTATAACACAAGAACCTTAAAATAAAAACATTTTGTGTGTTTGCGTGTTTGAATTATCATCATATTGTTTGCAAAACTTGTGAGACAACCGATTGATCAACTTTTGTAATAAAAGACTATTGTATATTCATCATCATTGACATATACATTCCTTTTCTTTCCATATGCTGCTGCGAGAGTCCCAGAGCTTTCGCAGCAGTGGACGTATTGTAAGTCTCTTTCTCTCTTTTTTTTTCTTTTTTTTTTTTTTTTTTTTTTTTCACGGACAAAAAAACACACAATTTTTTACGTTGAATCCTGATCAAAATTCTCAAAATTTAAACACCAACATAAGCACATTATTAACAAAAATTTAGGACATATTATTGATTTGTGTTTTTTTGCAGATTTGTTCCATTCGAAAAGTTGTCGAAACATATTGAGTTGATAGCCGATCAATATTTTTCAAGGTTTCTGGTATGTATTCCTATTAATTTATGAATTAATGTGAAACTGATTTTTAATTATTGGTTTTGAATGGTTCATAAAGTTTCTTTCTGTTATGTCATGCTACTTTAATGCTGGCTAATATATCGTTCTGTATATTGAATTATTATTCGTAGAAAGTAGCAGGTGGTTGTTTGCATGTCCTCATTTTAATGGCATTTATCATTATTAGTTGGCACTAACCAGAAACTGAAATATATTGACTTGTATAGTTGTATAGTGTCATTGTCTATTTTTTAAAAGAACTTGGAAAAATTTGTATAGAGAAAACTTTAGTGCTATCGTTCAAACCTCACTAGATACACATCTGGAATGGCTAAAAAAGGTCGGAAAAGATAAGGAGATACCACGTTTAGGCCGCGTACATATAAGTGAAAAAAAAACTCGCACTTGTTGGGTGCAAGAAATAGTGCTCCTACTTAAGTATTGTAGTTGACAGAGCAATTCATCTGGATTCTTGTAATTATTGTCTTGAAACTAGTATATTCTCTAATCTCTGCTTAAATATTGTATAATTATGTAATGGACTTGGTATATTTTAAACACATATTATATACCATGTTACTAAACTATTAGTACCATCACAAAATTGATTAGTGAAAGCACCTAATGTGCATGAACAACTAGTACAACCAGCTTTTTAGCATCATCAACCCCACATGCATTTATTTATGTTGTTGAGGATTTTGGTTGTATCTTTCAATTTATTAAAAGTTTGATGTAGGCCCATAGATCCAGCCCAACTCCTCCAAGAAAGAGACTTTTGACTTTTGAGAAAAACACAAAACAGAAATACGTATGCAACTATACATTGCTTGATATAAGATGTAAAATAGGTTACAAATATCACTTTATACTTCACTTTTATTTTTGGTATTTGTCTTTATTTTATTGATGGTTTTATGTATAAAATACGAACAATGATGTATAAATAACCCTTTTTAATACCTTTTGTATAAAATTTACTTTCAAATGGTTTTTGGTGTTAGGAGCAATATTGATTAAAGAAAAAAAAAAAAAAAAAAATTACTCTGTCATTTTGTATAAAATTTACTAATTTAGGTTAGCTTGGCCAAACAACATAAAAAGAGTTTGGTTATTTGGCTGACAAAGTTTGACTGTTCTAAACTTTAAATAATGCTTTTATTAAATATCAAAGTACAATACAAATAAAATAAAGGGAATGGAAGTTCATATCAATGAAGCTGAGCTTATCGTTAAGGTCATCACTTAGAATTTTTTGTACCGATCTGCTTTGAGAAAAACTATAGGATTTAACTCGGGTTGTACCGCTGAAACGACTGACTATTGTTGTTAGTTATGAATACATGATTGTTTTAGTTATAAAATATGTTTTCAACTGTCCTGTTATTTTGGAAGAGACAGATGCTTCAAGCAAAGAGACATAAGGGCTTTGGGTTTAACGCTAAAACTTGTCTTTTAACATTGATATGAACTCCTGAGACAATTACAAGACAAAATATACTAATATTCTGTTTGATTAGTACTCCGTATTTCATATTGCTTTGTTACAAACATTTAGTACACGTCTCTGTGTTTAACCTATTTACATGTAAAACCGACAAAATAAAATGATAATGTTTGTATAGACCACCAAATATATAGAAACTACTCGCACTTTATACACCACAAAATAAGCATAGTGTTTAGTCTACCAAATAAGGCAGAAAAGCATGTTTCGATGATGAAATTTGTAATAGAACAATTAAGGCATTTCTTCATAGAATATGTTCTTGGCTGTTATTGTTATAAGCGAAATCACACACATATTTAAGTGGTCCGGTGCACAAACTGGTTTAAATATATTATGTGTGTGCTTAAAGATTAATATTCCAATCACCCCACATACATTATACCGGAACATGTGTTAAGACAATTGTTTTCATATTAAACATGCACTTTACAGCAAAGGACGTCATCCAGTCAATGTTTGTAAGTGATATGCGTAAAAATGTCACTTTCCATATGAGAATTCCTAAACAAGATACTGTGTCGTGTTTATATTACTATTGTAAGTACTTTGGTATCAAGTAGAATAAAATAAGACATTATGCCTCAAAATACATGTTACTTGGTAACAAACCGAAGTTTGTAGATGCTACCGAGGTACCTGTTTGTCCCTTTTCATGTCATTATATATTGTTCGAAACTCCAGTTGTTTTGATCTCAGAAGACTATAATCTAATGAACAAAGTTCAAATAGTTCTCTACTTATATTCAAGAAAAATCTGTTTCAGGCTATCTGAAGATTAAGGTTCTTTTGTTGCTAATGATGGTATACAGTACTATGTCAGTTTCTAGTCAGCCAACTACCCCAAAAGGCGAAAATCCTAGAACGGGACACAGGCCAAACATCCTTAACAGATCATTTTCGGGTCAAAACCTAAGACAGCATGCAAGAATGCGAAGAGCGTACTCCGACAACAATCTATGTTATGCTAACCGTGTTCAGGCTTCGATGAATCAACCTAAGCTGAAAAACAGCCGTTCCATGGGTCTTTTTGACTTGATTGCCCCAAGTACGTTTAAGAAGTCCTTATTTGAATCCGAGACGAGTTACGACGCAAACACGGGGACTGAGATAGACACAGAAGACAGAGAGGAAATGGTTGCTGATATTGAAATGGTAAAGGATGAGAAGAAACGGGCTAATTGGATCGAAATGCTAATGGAAATTAGAAGCCGGTGGGTTGAAAAACAAAATAATGAACTTGATGGTGATAACGAAGAAGAGCAGGGTTGTAGTGAAGATGGAAATGGTGATGGTTGTGAAGTCGATTATAGTGATGATGAAGATAATATAGAGATTAATCAGGAAACATTTTCGAACATGTTAAAGGAAGTGTCTTGGTCTGATACAAAACATTTTTCTCAACTGGCCTTTTTATGTAACATGGCGTATGTTATCTCAGAGATTGAGGTATGTTATATGTTCCGTTTATTGCTCGTTTTTGCTTCTAAACAGGAGCAAAGAGACTAAAAAATATCAAAATTTTGTAGGAGGACGACTTGAGAAGATACTATGATTTGACATTTGTGACCTCGTCATTGGAGAAAAAGGCATTAGCTGAAGCCATTGCACGTGATTCGACTCGTGTACCTGTGAATAATTCAATAATCAATCAGAAGCCTGAAAAGTGGATAACACGCACTTCAGCTTATGAGATAGCAGCATCAGCAGCAACGTACGTCCAATCACAAGCAGGTGGCCTTATAAACCGTGAGGAAGGTGATGAAAAAGCAGAATGTTCTCCAAGAGTTTACAATTCCGAGATGGCTGCGTATATGGCAGCTTCTACTATGACAGCAGTTGTTGCGGCACCTGAGAAAGAAAAACAGGAGGCCGCAAGGGATCTTCAGTCGCTCCATTCTTCGCCTTGTGAATGGTTTATTTGTGATGATTCAAGCATATACACTCGGTGTTTTGTTATCCAGGTATCCAAATACATCGTTAAATTAGCAAATATGCATTCTGTTAAGAACGTGTTTTGGAACATGGAACTTTTGGGTTTTGAATTGCTAATGTTTGATCTAATGACAATTTCAGGGTTCAGACTCAGTGTCATCATGGCAAGCAAATCTGTTCTTTGAACCGACCAAGTTTGAGGTTAGTTGTTTCTCTGATAACTCTCACTTTCACGAAAATTCAAGAAAACAGCCATATTCCAAATGGGGTTTTAACAAAATGTCACAAACTATTGTGTTTATATCCAAATATCCCACATTTCCGCAAAATTGTTCTTGGGTCCACTATAAATTGTAATAAAAATAATTTTATCACAAATTATTAACACCAAGTTTTGCAGTACTATTAAACATTTTTCAATATTTTATGGATTTATTTTCTCAAGTCAGTTTTCAAATAAAATTACGAAGAATAGAGGATATTTTGGTATAAACACAAATTTTTATGACATTTTTTGCTAAAAAGAAAAACCTTTTGTAATATGGCTATTCTGATGGAATTTACCAAATAACTATCGATGAGAAAAAATATATATATATGTAAGCTGTCACAAAATTTTGTTACAGAATACAGGAGTGCTAGTTCATAGGGGAATTTATGAGGCGGCAAAGGGAATATACGAGCAATTCATGCCACATATTCTCGAACATTTGAATAGATATGGTGAAAGAGCAAAGCTTCAATTTACAGGTCATTCACTTGGAGGCAGCCTCTCTTTACTAGTTAACTTGATGTTACTGACCAGGAATGTTGTCAAGCCAACGGCTCTACGACCAGTAGTCACCTTTGGTTCACCGTTCGTGTTCTGTAATGGTCAGAGGGTTCTTGATCAGTTGGGGTTAGATGAGAACCATGTTCACTGTGTAATGATGCATAGAGACATCGTACCCAGAGCATTTTCGTGTAATTACCCAAATCATGTTGCCCAATTACTTAAGCGTTTATGTGGTACCTTTCGTTCTCATCCATGCTTAAACAAAAATGTACGTCTAACCTCCGTCTCCCTTATATCTTTATCTTTGGCATTTTAGGCAAAAAAGGAACCTTAGATTAAAATGGTTCTAACTATATCCACATTGTCTCCTTGCATATGCAGAGCCTGTTATATACGCCACTGGGGAAAATGTTCATCCTACAACCTGATGAAAAATCGTCACCACATCATCCTTTACTACCTCCCGGAAGTGCGCTCTACGCAATGGAGAATACTCAACGTGGTTCAACCAAAACCGCTCTCCGCGTCTTTCTAAATTCTCCACACCCAATAGAAACGTTACAACATCCTACAGCCTACGGGTCAGATGGCACAATCCTTAGAGACCATGACTCAAGCAACTACCTAAAAGCAGTAAATGGGATCATAAGACAACACACAAAGAATTGTAAAAAGAAACCAAGAGAACAGAAGAATGTGCTGTGGCCATTATTGACTTCACAATCTCCACATTATTGGAGTCAGGAAACTAGAATTAAAGAGAAAAAGTTGACGGTTCCAGATCAAAAGAGGCTGGTTAGTACAGAGGTGGCTGGTTAGTATAGAGGTGGCGTGAAATGAAATCCGTTATATAGCAGGGAAAATTAGAACTAACTTAACAGGAGTGATGTTCATAAGAGGTCTTGGCTTCAAATTTGTTCTCGACTAATTACATTATTGTAAATTGTGCTCTCATTGTGTATCTATCTATTAGTAACAAATGAAAATAATGGAAACCCCTTAATTTCATAGGAGCATCGCTGGTGATCTATTATCATATTGTGTGATTATCTTATGCTACGAAGATGGAGATGAAAAAGCTTTCTGCAAGCTTAAATTGGAAACTGATTAACTGCAATTTAGAAGTGTTCATTGTCAAGTTACATGCGAGTTTTCATGTTGAATTAGATTTATCTCAAATACAGCCTATACTTGACTAACATTTATGTCAAAAGTTTATTGATGGTAATTATAGATAGTGTAGCGTCTCAATTTACGCTTCTTTATTCAGGCACCTGTACTACAACAGACTTAATGAATCGTAAAAATGCTAGAACGAATACTGAGCAACGTAAATGCCATACAAACATAGACCAAAGTGAACCGGAACCAAAATTTTGATCTATGAGACCCAATAAATGGACTGTGAGTCCTGGTTCTTCCAGAACAAAGTGTGAACAGGAATCACTTCCAACTTGTCTAAAGCTACTGATAAAAGCCCTAATCTTCTAAAAAATTATGATCAGTTTGGACCAAAACCCTTTTTTTTTTCTACAACTACAAGCAGCGAGGCTTTTGCTCAGTATCATGGTTATGTACTGTGTTTTGCACACTCCTAAGAATCACCGAGATAATTAACCCAATTGGTTATTCAGGCTTTCTGGGGAATTTGGTTCGGCTAGGTGACGTCCAGCTCAGTTAGTTTTCAAGTAGATTAAAGGGAAGTGGCCATATCTGAATAACCTGAAACCTGATTTACTCCCGTGCTACACCCCAACTAGGATGGACATTAGAAAGGATGATATTACCAAGAACTCTCGAATAAGTCCCAAAGTACCTCTCGGTTTAACAATCTGAAGCACCTCAATTAATCCTAAAATTTGAAACACGAAAAGAGCAATTTTACACGGGGAAAATTTTAAAGATACCATCTTGACTCCAACTCTTAGAGTCACCTTCGGCGTAACGTTGGACATGGAACCCCAGTACATATGCCCCAAATTTTGTGAGAAGCGGTTAAAATAGTCGACAGTAAGGGTGACGTTTGGAAACTTCCTATACTATCCATTATCTATATGCAGGTTTCTATTATGAATGCACAACTGATCCTATAAGTATGGTTATTTTCGCTGCACTTTGCAACTGATCCTAGCACGTATGACCATGTTACCAGCTCAAAGAAGGTCAAAGCGTAAGGCTATCTTACGAATAACAAATGTAGATGAAAAACAAAAATTATATATTCTGTGTAATTATTAATCCCAGCTCATAAAATGATCTTCGTAATTGGGAGGATTAACAGCTCAACACAACGAGTGAAGTTGCAATACAAAGACCTGCACTATTTTCTACAGGGTGAATACAGAAAAATGGAATCCTACTATGTGTATTATTGTCAATACTAGCATGCAATGGAACCACTTAGAAATGTCACCAGCTCAACTAAGATGAACATGAAAGGTTATGATGGGAAGGCACAAGCATACCTTGCATTCAACGCCATCACATGCTTCATCGCAGCTTATAAGTCTCCAAGTTGCTAAAACAATCATCAAGAAAACTAAAACATTAAACATGTAACAGAGTATTTTAAACAGATCACAATGGTTAATAAAATCATTTCTTCGTTGAAAATAGGAACTCACTGTATAATCACAACTGTAAATTCATTACGACTTTATAAGAGATCTCATACCATGCTACATGTAAGACAATCACTCATTTTAATGATATGACAGTGTGAGGTGTAAATTGGCAAAATATGCAACATAATACTCCTGCATGTCTCTACTGCCAATCTAAAAGAGTACAAAAGCTAAAAGGTGAAATTCCATCAATTAAGTAAAAGATCAACTTCAGAGTGAAGTCATGTTGATTGCCCATGAAGCAAGATGGAGGCGAAGTACATTATCTGCATCAACTAAACAAAGGCTTGAAAGTTACATGTTTGCTATTTTCCTTCAGCAGCCGTCCTCTTCCTTATTTCATGCGCAGTGTTGAATATACCAAGTGTAGGCTGATTGCACACAAAACACTTTTTCTTCTTTGCATGGTGCTGTATAAAAGAAATTGCAAAAAAAGTATCAGCACAATATCACATACTAAACATATATGCGTGGAAAAACGTAACTCGAAAAATTAGACATGTTTAACAAGGGTAAAGATCCAGATAGTAAAAACAAAACAGCAATAGTAAGTTATATCAGGAATCATGCATAAGTCTACTTAAACAGATCTTAGCATGTTGATAATTGGGTATTTTCCTTCATTGTATTATGATTGTTTAACGTATAATCAAGTTTTTCCATACAATTTATAATGTCAATCCATTTTAACTGTGCTTCCTTTTTTTCCAGGCATAACTTCTCAAGTTGTTTTGAATATCTTCCTAATATATAAAAACAACCCTTTTAAACCCATTAGGCGACACAAGGCCTTCTTCTTGTCCTATGCTGCTGCTTTAGCCCAATATCTTTATAATTTTTTCATCACCTGCTTTGGCCCAATAACCACCCCTTCTGCCTCCATGCAGTTACCTGCATGGCACTAAAGTGACGATTGGGTTTACATGAGTGCCATGTCTTTAGGTTCTGCTTTGTCTACCTGCCCTCATCGTCATCAACATCAACGCTCTTCATTGTTGTTTAAATGTTAACATTTGCTAAAGGGTAACCATAATTAACCTATTAACCTTTATAATTTAGTTTCGCTAATTTTTATTTCAGACTTCACTCATGTATGATTGGTTGTTTTTGCCAATTTTATAGATTTATGATTAGGTGAACAAATGACTGACTGATGATGTTTATGATCCACTTTCCTTCTCCCGTTTGGCCGTTTCCAGGTTTGTTATCATTTGCACCTTCCAAATCTTAATTATCTTTAGGGTGAAAAAACATATCACCCTTTTTAATCTCGTGGTTATAGTAACTCAATTTACTTTCATGTAATAGCCTTGATAGCTTGCTAAAGTTGTATCGTTATAATGTTCCATCTGCATAGGACTATTATTGTTGAAGAAAAATTCCCCAAAACAGGGGAGAGTGGAGGTTCAACACCGGTGGGGTCATAACTTTGTTTTGGGCGAACTCAATCGCAACTTTTTAACTTGGGGTGAGTTTGAAATCACTTTAATCACAAACCTTTGTTTACATATTTTGATAATTGATACTACTATAATTTTAGGTATTTTGTAGAATTTTAATTGCATGTATTCATGGATTATATTAACAACATTGTACTTAAATGTTTCAATAACAAAAGGCTGACAAATCAGCACAAGGAATGGGGTTAGAAAGAGCTTACTTTGAAGTTTGAAAGGTATATTTCCCTTCCCCTTATTACTCCATTTATATTGCCCATATAGTTATCATGGAAAAAGAACAGGCTCTATTTGTATGCCCATAAATTAATGGATACTATGTAGTAGTAATTAGGCAAATGATAAAATGACACTGTCAAATCCTTATAGCGTATTTATCAGCTTATATTTTGAAATATGGTTTTTAGAGACAAAGTATTGTCAAATCTGCAAGCACCATTTGTATTTGGCTTTTGTCTGTGTTATAATTCATAATCACCTTTGTCGCCAATTTACATTATAGTCTTATATTTTGTCGTGCTTAAATAAAATGCAAAAGTGTTTGTTCTTGTGTTTGGTCAAAATTCTGAGGTTAATGGACAAGATAAGTAAGCAGTTTAAATCGGTTTACTTATGGATGACTCATAGTAGAAAAGGACTATAACTTAAATAATTTGTTTCATGGATGGACAATGGACAAGATAATTAAGCAATTCAAAATTCACTATTGGTGCTTCAGACTATGGAAATCAACATTGAAAATTGAAATTATTTTTGCTGCATGACCACATATACTGCATTACTACTGTGTGAGTTCTAGGTACATGGTTTCTTATATCTGCAGATTTGGTTGCCTATGCTTAAGACTTGCTTTTTCCATCTATTCATAAGTTTTCATTAACGGATCTTACACCAAGCAACATTAGTACATGGGCTGTGCATATGCACAGCCGCAGATGTACCTAGTTGCATACTATACAGAACAGAAGTAGTAAGGGCTCTTATTATGTTCAAGATTATAGATGGGACCAAAATGCCAAATATAAGCAACCATTGTGTCATTACGCCATGTCTGTCCCACCATCCCTAATATGCGCATTTGGGTGATCTAAGGGTTGGTAATCAGAACAATGCAGCCCATAAACAAGGGTCACTTCATACATCAACACTCTGGTCAGTCAATATATCTAACTACTAGCTTATTCTTTATCGATTTTGTCCAACATAAATAGCATTTAATGGTTACGCTATCTATTAGCTTCATAATCAGGGGTGCTGATATACAGTTATCAGTTATTCTGTTTTCTATAGTTGTACTAGTGTACATTATACCCCTAAAAAGTGTTCTCTATTCAGTCATAAACATGATGCTCCTACTAGTTCTAAAATCTACAGATACAAATGCACCAATAACGTAAAACAGTGGGAACGAAAAATCTAACCTTCAAAGCACAATGCTCGCAGAAATAATGCTTGCACTTGGTCACAACTGGGTCAACAAACGGCTGCCGACAGATAAAACACGCAAATGGCAATCCATCTTCATCATCCTCAATCTCTTCCTCCTCATCTTCATCATCGTCATCACCCCCTTTCAATGCCAACTTCCTCTTCCTCACCTTCTCCGCCTCATCCCAATCCCTCTCCATCTGCCATCCGGACTTATAATCCCCACGATCATGCATAAACTTACACGAATCACCATACCCACAATACCCCGTCTCCTTATAATCCTTACAAATATCCGGCTGGTAATCGAATCTGGCAGACACCCTAATATGCGCAGAAGCTCTCAACGGTCCATGAGACCCACCCGCTTTCTCACTAGCAACCGTCTGCTCACGCCTAAACCCCGCTTTATAATCCGTATACCCATGAATACCCTTATACAACTTCTCATCATTTCCCGTATTCCCCACATTATCACCACCCTTCCCTTTCAACGCCTCATTAGCTTGTTTCAACACTCGTTCCCTAATCGCCCTAGCATCCTTACTAAAATCCGTCTCTGTTTCCAAAGTGGCAGTCGCTCTACTATCGTTCTGGACCTGAATCTCCTTACTAGACTCAAACTGAAACATCGTCGCTTTTGTATCTACATCCTCTTGCTCTGTAGAACGCTTAGTCGAACCGGTCGAGAAATGCAACTTGTTATCAGGCGCTACGGTTTTTTTCTTAGGGAGTACTAAACTAGGTTCTTGCTGATCATTTTCTTCATCATCGTTAGCCCGTTTTCTAATGTTTTTGTTTTTCGATGGTTTTCGAAAGAAGTTGCAAACTGTATATAAAGTAAAAAACACTAGTTACAACTTACAAACAAAAAATTATATAAATGATATGGAGTAATATAAAGTAATGAAAGATTAAGGATAAAAAATACCTTGTTCTGGTTTTTGTTGTTGTTGTTCATCATGTGATTCAGACATTGTGAGACCGCCGGAGAGGACGGTGGTTGACGATGGAACTGATCGGAGAGGGAAAGAGGATTGAATCGAAACTCAAATTGATTTGGGGGTTTAGGGTTTTCAATTTTTATAAGCGGTTACACTACAATTTGAGTTTCGATTATACAATTTTTATTGCACTATAATTTTTTGGCGATTAATAGTTATGTCGGCCCATGAATACTTGTATTAAACTACTAGTTATAATACACGTGCACGCACGGGGTTTTGACATAAATCTTTTAGTTATACATTAATACGGGATATTACTTCGTATGAATTTAATTGTTATAATTAGAATGTAGTTTTATAGTTTTAGTGTCCAAATATATTTGTTCTGTTTGGTGTAAACTTATAAGTTTTATATTCATACATTCGATTATTCCGAAATCCTTCATAATTATTTAAAATATATACTGCCTTGCTAAAAAAATTTATAGACATATACTTGAAAACATAAAAAAAAAAAAAAAAAAAAAAAAAAAAAAAAAAAAAAAAACGCATGCGGGTTTGAATATTAATATATTAACTTCTTGTTTTTTAAATTCTATAAACTTAATACATAAATTTCTAGTTTTTTATCTTATAATTCGAGCAAAGCAAGATCTAATCGTATCAGGATCTTAAGATATCAAGGTAAAGATCATAATCCTATTAAGATCTTATCTTGCAAAGATCTTATCTAAGATCAGGATTGTTTTGCTTTGTAGTATCGTAAAGTTAAATATCCTTAAGATCGGGATCTTAAGGACCAAGTCACATCATTTAACATATATTAAAAAGTTGTAAAAGAATGAGACAATAGTAATCGTTACTGATAGCTTCTCATGACAACCCCAACTGCCATAGCTCTTCTTTAATAATCTTTGAAAGATAAAGAAGTATCGAGTACTAAAATATAAAAAGCCATTGTATAGGAAGTTAAAAAGTGCTGGATAATAACCCTTTATAATCTTACATAAGTTGTCAATATAATTTACTTCCAAGATACTTGATTGGCTGTAATATGTCCATACCAGAACCTTTGTATATATACCCTTTCACTATATGAAAAATAATAATTAATAGAAATTTTGTTGAAAAAAAGAAAGAAAGAAAAAAAAAAAAAAAAGACATGCAAGCTAGCTATGGATTGTTGGATACGTTCAAATAGTAGAGCACGACCTTCTGAATTACTTGGGTTCATGAATAGAACCTCAACAGACTCGTAAAGAATAACCATAGCTGTCACCGGCTTGTTCTGCTACATGACCTCAATGACCTCTGTAAATTCTCTTTCTCTATTTCTCTCTGTTTAGATATTTATGTGCGTTTATGGCTACATTGTATGTTCGAATCCATGGCGGAAAACTGGTGACGTTGTGAGTTCCTTCCCGTCCTTTCGGTCAATTTCCGCAGCAATATGAAAACTAATAGTTCAGTTAATCCTGTTCTTCGCCAATCATGTTGAATCAACAAATGAGAATTCATTAACAAAAGTAATAGCTTGTTTAAACTTATAGACATTGACTTAACAATATCTAAAAGAACAATCCAAAGATCCTGAAAGTAAGGGATGTTCATTAGTTCTTTAAAAGTGTGCATAGTATCTATTGTAGATTAGTAGAGGTAATTGCAAAAACCAATCACTTCGGCAACCCTATTTGGAGAAGTCTATATAACTCATAAAGAAATACTAATATTAATATATCGCCAATAAACCACTGTGTATCCATGTTTGTTTATCGATTGGAGAAACATCTGATGGAAGACTCATTTATGTAAGCTACTAAAAGCATGAAACTGGGTCAATTAAGATGGGATCACATTAACTCGTAAAGAAATAATAAAGTTTCAATTAATCAACCCTTTTATTAAAACAATAACTAATTACTAATCCTCAAGATCGTGTATTAAGATTCTGAACATGTTCAATCATTGGATTGTGCATAGAAATATCTTTTTTTTTTTGAAGAACAGTTCAAAAGAAGCAAAGAAGGTGCACCTTACCTATTGAAAAGCTCGACTCCAATCTATACAAATACCTTAATGAAAAGTTTCTTCGTAATTATAGAACAAACCTAAACATAAGACAATAGGGGCTTTTGGTTTCTTTTTTTGTATCTTTGTGGAGGCAGTTTAATTGGTGTTTTGTTGTATCTTTTATGTGTATATATTGATAATTTTTTGCCATATGGCGGACACAAAATTTAGACTAAAACCAAATAACATTTTCGCCACAATCATCAAACCAAAAATTAAAACTGAATCTAAACACCAATATCCCCAAGACACATACTAAGAATTCAAATCGGAACCAAACACCCCTCTCAACAAAGCCACGTACCAATATTTACCGGGTCGTTGACCTTTTACCCAAAAAAACAAAGCCACGTACCAACAAAAAACCTCACAGAAGTGTTTGGATAGTACAAATGAGCATGAATCAATTACCTTATTTTAGCTACAATAAACTAATTTTTCAAAGTGTTTGGATAGGCTTACGCTCAACAGCTTTTGCATCCTCAAATATCTGTTTAGCCATCAAAATAAGCATATTGGCCTTTTCACCTCACATAACTAACATTAATAGCAGATAATAATGATAATGCGTGAATTATGGTTACCTAATTCAAATTTTCTCCTTCATGCGGTCTTTGGCATCGTCCGCACTCGTAACCAAGAATGGAAACTTTGTCCAAACAGAATTCAACACTTGAACTTGCTTAGCAATGACCTGAAGTAAATATATTATACTATAAAAGCTGAAATAAAAAATGAACAAACCTTTATTATGATGGTCTCCATGTTCTTATCAACTGAACCATTTGGAATGTGCCACACAATGGCTTCAATAGAAACGACATACTCAAGTCTTAAGTCATTCACCATAAAATAAGCCAAACGAAATTCATTAGGGAGTATTCTAACCTGATTTTAACAGACACATTCTAACCTGATTTTAATAGACACAATATTAAAGCCAAAAGTGACCCAATTCATTTGTTATTGTTTATGTTTTACTGAAAACGTATATGTTTTTTCGTATACTATTGCGGATTCATTCTAGACACAAGAGAAGGAGTATAGTAAAACCCATAGGTGTTTATACGAAAGATCATGTGTACATAACAAACAGCATAAGATACACATACAATTATAAGTAAGATTAATTTTTTTCACACACAACAATAATGCTCTACAAAGAAAAGAAGCAAAAATTCGCAAAGGTAATTGGATTATAGAACTAACCTTCGAGATAACGTAGGGGTCCTTGTAAAAAGGTTGCTAAGAGAAGGCTATGAAATGGCTACTGGCTTACCAACCCTTAATGCGATACACTTCAATGCCACAGCCTTAATAGCAGAATGAAGTCGAAGAATCCCCTGAAATGTCCTTCAAGAAAGTCAACTCTGGTTAAGAGATTAAAAATGAAGAATATCCAAAGTACAAAAGTCTTTATCTGGTAGAGGACACAACAACAGTTTGATATACTAAGCCATCATAACACAATAAGAAAGAAAACATAAGGATAGTAGAACTATGAGAATCAAAACTCCAAATATTACATTAGATTACGAATCTCTATAAGGATTTCGTCGGTGCTGGGACTTAGAAAAGGAGCTCAATATTTAGTGAATCAATGTGTACCCCATAACAACCATCTAATCAGAAGCAAAATTGTGGACTGTTCTTCACTTTAAGCCTTTTAATTGTTACACACGTGCTCATGAATAAACTAATGAGTTGCATTAGTTTTGAGAACTCAAGACATTTATATTAGATTTTGAATAATCTTTTAGTTGTTATCTCTATGCTAAACTATCATGATACTGATAATTGATAAAAAGGGAAAAATGACCACCAAAGTTTGTTATTCTTGACTTCTTGTGTGTTCAACCAATAATAGTATCAACAAAAGAAATTGCAGAATTCGCTATATAGGACTTTTGCATATTTTAAGTATATTTCTTGTTTTGTAATATAATGAAAGAATGAATAAATACCGACTTTTTCATCGAAAGAGGATGCCGACATAAACCATGGTATCTTTGGATACCAGTGGACAACAAAGATCCAATTGTTTCCGGGTGGAAGTTCCATGACAATCTGCATAAGTTTTTCATCGGGTAACTCAGATCCTTAATAACCAAAATAAGTACACTAAATTCGAAATTAAAACCATTAGCATAAAAGAGCTATGACAGACCTAAGCTGGATTAGTATCCCAGCATATAGTGTGGTTGTCTTTGGCGCAGGTAAGTAAATATGAGCTATCATTAGGACACCAGGACATTGCAACAACACCTGGTTAATTGGGTTGTTAAAATTAATATATTACACGTGTAAAAATTGATTGAAGAGTGACATCATTAATAGCAGATGATCAATCAATAAATACTTACTATCATACCTTTAGTGTGACCTACCAACTCCCGCAGTGGAGACATTGTGTTCCGCATATCCCATACCTGCCTGATCAATAGATACCTAAATTAAATAAGTAAGATATTTACAAAAAGACATGTATATAGCAAATAAATCAGTACCCTCAAAGAAAGTGAATTGTCATCGTCTTAAGCAACAATAAGTTGTGTGGCCATATTAGGATTTCACTTTAAGACAGAGTATCACCTTCTAACTGAATCTGAGAAACTGTAAATTAGAAAGTATGCATCACAATTCACAAAGTCATAACACCAGATTCCAAAATCTTACCTTATAATCGGTTTTTGCTTCCTCATGTCCCAAACCACATAAAGAGATAATCACACCCTGCTACTTTTCTTCCCACATGAGTTTTGTCTTGTGCAATACTGCAATCTAAAGAATATATATACTCAAGCTTTTAAATTTTTAGAAACACACATATGATTTTAATATTTTCATCATTAGTTTTACATTGGTTATGCTACTTAAAGCACCTAAAGTTTCAAAAGCTTTAAAATTAGCCATATGAAAACTTTATAATTGACATGAAAACCTGGTCAAAGTCAAAACTAACTTCAAAAAGTATTGGCATCTTCAAGATTTACCAAGCAACCAATTTTCCACTAAAATAATAAATTATTACGAAACATGTATATTCAAGCATAGAATGACATAGATAATCACTCTTGAACACTTAATATGCATTTGTGTTGAAAATAATAAAAAGGTAATTAAAAAGCATGTGAATGAAACCGAACAGCTGTATGAATATGTCAGATGCTTTTGTGTTGCATTCCTCAAGGAAGAAGGACCAAGCATTTAGTTTTCGGTTAAAATTTAAGTTTTCATTGAGCGCTTTCATCAAAAGGTTAGAATGCATAAAACCTCATAGCTTACATGGGATTGTTTTACATGGACTTGTTTTCCATTGTTTCAGGCTAATCACCCCTGCAAATGTAACATACCATTTTATTGTGGATGCTTTACTTAGCATTGGTACTATTAAAGAGAGTTCACTTTTGATTTCTCAACCAAAACTTAATTGGAGAACATATTTTTTTTTTACCAAAGGCAGAAACTAAAAGCTGATATTCTAGATTTTAAAATCAAAGGTCCATTCAAATAAAAGTAGGGCTACAGGAACTGAAAAGCACTTCGGCTAAACCAACGGGTCCGAGCAGGCAACCACCCTATAGCCCAACCTGAATATCCAGCTTTAATTTTTTCAAAAATAATATTGAAAGCCAATAAAGTATACACTTAAATAAGCAATTCCGAACATCCCGTCCAAACTGAATTATACAATTTCATACAAATACTCAAAAATGCTATTTAGTAATAAGGGGTTGTTCCAAATTGTTTATATAACTGCCTATTGCTTAAGAAAATGCACGTGCACCAACATCCCAATGAAGCATAAGAGAACAGACTTAAATTACCCTCAACATGTTTGAGCTCGGATACAACTACTTTGTAATACATAATGATAGTCCAAATAGGCATCATGCAACTGATATTGTAATAGACGTGGTATAAAAGCAATCAACCTCTATGTACACATGATAATAATAACGTCAACCTTAAACATAACCATAATCAAGCAACAACAAAAAAGCAAAAAACTTTCTTAAAACGAATAACATGTTTAATACATATAAATATGTTTCTACAGAGGTGAAAAATAATACCTGCTGTTTTTTTTTTTTAGCTTTATTGAATGATAAAGTTTTTATCTCTGATGATGATTTCGTAGAATAAAAAAGTCGGGCTATCAATTGAGTTTATATAATGATTTCAACCGGTTTTAGTTTAGGTCCTATTAGGATTCTAATTGTAATTGTAATTCAATAAAAACTTCGCCGAGTTTTTTTTTTTTTTTTTTTTTTTTTTTTTTTTTTTTTTTTTTTTTTTTTTTTTTTTTTTATAATCAGCATGTGTTCATTCCGTTTGCCTTCGACACCTTTGGATCCCTAGCCCCTGAGGCAGTTCGCTTTTTGGAGCGGGTGCAAAAGGTGGTCCACAGTGACTCGCAAAGCCCGAGGAACCAAGGGTATGTTTTTAGTAGAATAGGCTTTGCGATTCAAAAAGGGATAGCGGCGCAGCTTGTTGCTCGCTTACCCATTATCCAGATGTAACTTGGTTTTTATATATAAAGTAAATAATATAAGTGGTTAATATTATGTACCAAAAATTAAAAATTAACAGTTAAGACCAACAAAATGTGAAAACTTGCTTAACCAACTTGACATATTTGAAGAACTTTCAGAATGTCCATAAATCAAAAAAAAAGCAAAAAAAATCCAAAAACAATACATAAATCAAATTAGCATATGATAAATAAAACCTGAATACAATGATATAAACCATACCACTAATTAATCATGTGTTAATTTGCATACAAATCCATTCCAGTGCCCCAATCGCTCATCAGAATCTCCACGAGAAGAGGAATGGCTTCTGATTTTCTTGAGAAACTTTTAAAACTCATATTTGTTGTTTGATGAAACAGCTTGTGCACGGAATCTATTCGTTGGTGTTTGTGGATGTTTTGTTGGGTTATTAGGATTGAAACACAACTTAGGTTAGTGTGTGTGTGTTTTTTCCCAAGTAATTGGGGGAATAGATTTTGTTGGTGTGTTGGTGAATATGCGCTTTTTTTAAAAATTTAACACTTTTACCATTAAAATATCAAAACTTAACACTCCAACCCATGTGTATATTTGTACTTTTTTAATATTTAAGTGTAAAAACGATTTTTATACACTTTTTAGACAAATATAGGAATTTTTAAGGTTACTTTGATAATTACGAAGCTTTTTTAAAAATCTAAATAAAAAAAAAATTACTAAAAAAGGAATGAATTGATTTTTTTGAAATGAAAAATTTCCAATAGGGGTTTTATTTTATTATATAAAAGATTAATCTCGAAAAAAAAAAGTAGACTAGTGTGACTAGGGGTGTTATAAAACTTGACCCGACCCAGACCCGATTCGGGTCAACTCGGGTCAAAAATCATATTCGGGTCAACCCGAATTGACCCGAGTTCTAAACAAAGTCGGGTTTGGGTATTTTTTTGCCTTGACCCGACCCTAACCCGAGTTGACCCGATTAAACTAATACTTTACAATGTAAAAATACTCGGGTTGACCCCAAACACGAGTTGACCGAGTTCTAAACAAGCTCGGGTTCGGGTATATTTTTTGAAGGCTTGACTTGAGTTGACCCGAACCCGACCGGATCAACCCGAATAACAGCCCTAAGTGTGACCAATTTGACTGTATTACGTTTATTTGTGAAAGCATAAATTCATTTAAGTCAAACAAAAGTGACATCAAATTGAGAGTAATAATGAGACTATAATCAAGTTAAAGCCAGTAACAAACATTTTACGTAGTTGGAAAACAAACAAGTTGCGTCGACATACATGTAAATTAGAGTTACGACAACCATGCACAAAAAGAAAAAAAAGGTACAACAATCACAATCAGAAGTGAGAATATAACACGACATATTCCAACAGTTGTAGAGTTCTTGTTTTTCTAACTTTCTAATCTAAGGTTGTTGCCTTCGGTCCTTCACCATTATTTGTTCGGTACTTAAACCAAACTTGAATCCTACACACCACTTTCGGCTTAATAATTTATCGTATTTACACTGTGCTAACATCCCATTCACTTTCAACGCGTTAGATTCATATAGCCAATTAGATGATCGAGGCTTAATTCACCATACGATTTTTGGCCACGCAACACGTGAACTACCCATAAATGTCGAGTTTGAGTTAAAAACGTATGTGAGATGTATATAACTTGTGCTAGCTTTATGAACTTTTGGACATGGGTTGTTATGGTTCGTTAGTTCATATTTAATGATATTATTAGTATTAGTATATTTTAATCAAGTTACATTGACTAATTTAAATAAAAGACCTTCATCGTATTTTTAGAAAACTAATATAAGTGGTATAAGACTAATGCTAATGGCAATTGGCAACACCACTTCCACAAAAGCAACTCCGGCACGTCAGCGCCACCTCAGCTTTCTCTCTCCACAACTCCACCCCAACCACAATTAGCTAGCTAGTGGTGACTACAAAAACAACCCCATTTTTTTTTATTAAAATTTAATTCAAGGAGATGAAATTGGTTTTATAGAGGAAAAATGAAGATTTGTTTAAAAAAAAACTACCGTGTATAGGAGAAGTGAAAAATTAAAAGGAAAAAATATCACTATGTCTAAACGGGCTTTGCTAAAATGGGCTTTGTTATAATAAGTTGGGCCTATTCCTAATAGAAGTAAGTCAAGAACCCTTCATATCATTCCATGTGCCTCCTTCGTCTTCTTCAAGAAAAAAACCACAAAATCTAAATTTGCAGAAGATGGTCCATTGCATCTATTTTTCCCAAACGTTCAAATAATAAACTCCAAACGGTCAAAAATATATGGAAGATGTTGCAATTGTTTCGGTTGGTGAGGCAACCGAAACTTTGAAAAAATTGCCAAGAGACGCGTAGCTTGTGGCTTGGCTAGGGGAGAGACGCGTCGATTTGCTCGGTTGTGGTCACCATCCAACGCCCATTAGCATTAGTCTAACTACCACAAAACTAATTGATTGATTACATTTTTTATTCGTCTAGTACAATTTACCTAACTAGCAATCACAATCACTATACAAAAAGATGAATAAAGACATTAGGACCATTAGGTTGAAAACCACGTCATTGATGTACAAGAATTGTCTCTCAATAATTAATTATCCTTGAAGCTAAAGTACGTCTTCCATGCTTTTAATTGGTGTTTGGAAATTTTAGGGTTATTGGATTAGGATGGCAACGAGGCGGGGAATGTCGGGGATTGTACTTACCATCATCATCCTCGTTTTACACTCTACATCCTTATCCTCATTCTCATTGGGGAATTGCTTTACATCCCCATCCCCATCCTCATCCCCAATAGGGAACGGGGATCCCCGCGGGAATTCGGGGATTCTCCATCCTTATGAAATAACATAAAAATTTCACCAACTCGTCGAATATATAAAGAATTTTGAGTCATAAAGTACTTCAACAAACGTACATCGCACATAGTTATATTAATTAGAATTTCAATTCAACTTTAAACCATCGTAAATATTGTAACATCAAAGATAATATAAAAACAATATGTATCATATCTGTGTATTCGAATAAAATAGTTAACTAATATGTAATTGTTACTTCTACTTCTAAATCTAAATGTGTTTGATCTTATAAATATCACATATGCATATAAACATAAATGTCGATATTCATAAACATATGTACATGTACATATACAAATTAATCGAGTATGGATAAAACATAAAAAATTTAAATAATTATACACTAGAAAGATCGGGGTCGGGGCCGGGTTCGGGGATTTATGTTATCCCCATCCCCGGTTTAATATTTCAAGGGATTCCCCATCCCCGTCCCCATCCCCGGTCAACTCGGAGATTCCCCAGTCAAATCGGGTTTGACGATCGGGTCTCCATCGGGTACGGATTTTTTTGCCATCCCTATATTGAATAGATTATTCATTAATTAATCTTACAAGCTAGTTTTCTTAATTAGAAAGTTGAGTAAGTTTGGGTGTATAGCCTTGCACTAAATGTAGAAATTCCTTTTTTTTTTTTGCTCATGTAAAAGTAACAAAGAGTTATGATTAAACTTCATTTAAGCCTAGACATATTACATCCGTAAGTCTAAAGTTAAGTTGGTGGATAATTAAGTTAAAAGTTTTTCTTTTTCTTTTTTTTTTTTTTTTTTTTTTAAACATAAAAAGTTTTATTATTTAAATTGTTTTGATTGGTGTTGGCGTATGTGTCCGAACGGTGTACAACCTTCGGACTTTATCACCGCCTCTGGTAACGAACCCTTCGGATCCTTACCCATAAGCCGGAGGGTCAAATAGAGCCATCGTATTATCCGAGGACTTCTCTTTTACACGAAGGACAATAGCATTAATTGCGGTCACGCCGCCATCCCAGATTCTCAGGGATTATGTTACCCACGTGATCTGACACCTACCTACTATGTACAGCGTAACACTGTTTGCTCCTTCCCGAGGTAAAGCAGGTAAAGAGGTGAGGTAGTATAAATACCCTCACCTCATTTATGTCACACAACTAACACACACACACTGCATTTACTATCAGACGCTCCTTATCCTTCGTATCACACATACTTACTCTCACACCGGAGGTGGGTCCTGGGAACACTCCTGGGGCGAGCCTAACGTGTGCTTCTTGTGTGCAGGTCTCTACGCTTATCCGAAGATCCTACACAAGAAGTAAGTACTCACAAGATTTTACCTTAACAAATTGGCGCCATCCGTGGGACCCGTTATTCAATCTACCTGAGAAAGATGACTGGTCCTCCTCCCCCGCTCTTCTCCACCCC
Source organism: Artemisia argyi (assembly GCA_030686995.1). Classification (NCBI taxonomy): domain Eukaryota; kingdom Viridiplantae; phylum Streptophyta; class Magnoliopsida; order Asterales; family Asteraceae; genus Artemisia; species Artemisia argyi. The sequence continues at coordinate 188,658,567 of CM060677.1, forward strand.
ACTCTCCTCAGCCGGAGGGAGCGGAGTAAACACCAACCCAAACAACCATAACCCAGAAAATGATTCCCCAAACCTTCAAGAGTTAATTCTTGGGCAAATGGCTTCCCTTACCGACTTAATTAACAAACATAACGCTCTAGGAGAAAATGTGCTCAGGCCAGTGCGTTTGGAGTTCGGCGATGAAGGGAATGATGTAGCCCGAATGGATAGAGTAGTCGAAATGGATGAAGACTTAAGCAAGCCATTCAAGGAAGTGTCACGGTCACCGTTTACCAGCCGAATAGTGAAATTTTCCGGAGAGAAATATACAATGCCTCTTAACATGAGGTTTTATGATGGAACCACGGACCCAAACGACCATCTCACCCGGTTCACCGGAGCGGCGAACCAAGGACAATGGCCGATGCCAACTTGGTGTCTTATGTTTCAACAGACCTTGGATGGAGCAACCGGAGGATGGTTCGAACGATTAGAGCCTGGTAGCATCAACAGCTGGGATGAGCTAAGGGAGCAATTTTCGACTCGATTTTCTCTTCGGAGGAAGTGTACCAAGGATCCGACGGAAATTACCAAGATAGTCAGGAGAGCCCATGAGCCGTTGGTAGACTTCAAGGAAAGATGGACTGATGAGGCCAGCTACATCAGCGGCGTACCGGAAATTATGCGTATTTCGGCTTTCATGAATGCTCACAAATGCCCAGCCTTGGCGAAGAAATTTTCAGACAGGGTGCCTCGCTCGGTAACAGAAATGTTCGCAAGAGTAGATGATTTCATCAGGGCGGAAGACGCGTACCAAAGCACGGAACTACCCCGAGGAGAAGGGTTTGAAGCAAACAGAAAGAGGGGTTTCAAGGACGACAAATACAGGTGTGAAAGAAAGACTGAGCCTCGACACAAAGATCCATACCACCCATACGTGGCCCCTAGAAGGGACTTGAGCCGCAATGAGTATTATAGTTCGGATCGTAGACCGATGGAAACCTTCCGGGAAGGGCCACAACGCCCCGGTCTAAACGCACTTACAAAACCTCCTAGGGAGATCCTGGCCACAGAGCGTCATTTAAACCTACCGGCACCTAGGCCTACAGGTGACAAACCCTCGCGTGAAAACATGGGTAAGTTTTGCGAGTACCATAAAGAGGCCGGCCACTTAACCAACCATTGTCGAGAATTGAAAAAGCAACTAGAGATGGCACTAGAGTCCGGTAGACTCGATCACTTGTTGAAAGAATGGAAACAGAGAGATACCGGAAGAGATAGAGAGCCGGCAAGAAACTACGACAAAGGAAAAAACAAAGTGATCAACATGATAAAATGTTCCGGAGGAACGAAACGACGAAGCTATGACCATGAAGAAGCATGGATGAAAACTCCAATTACTTTCCCTCCGATCATGATGGAGGATCTATCCGATGAGCCCCTCATTATCGAAGGGGACATCAGTGGGTATCTCGTGCGACGGATATATGTGGACGAAGGGTCAGCAGTAAATGTTATGTACGAACACTGTTTCAATAACCTCAGCAACGACATCAAGGACAGACTCAAAGAGACCACCACATCCCTCGTGGGTTTCTCCGGAGAGACAAGCAAACCCTTGGGGAAGATGGAGTTAGAAGTGTCTTTGGCGACCATGGCATGTACCGAAGAACAGTGATGAGTTTCTGTGTGGTTAACTCCCCATCGCCATACAATGTGATCTTGGGCAGAACAGGATTGAAGGAAATAAGGGTCGTACCATTCACTCAATGATCAAGTTCCCCACTCCCAAGGGAATAGCAACTTTAAGGGCCCGTCCGTCGATAATATCCGAGTGCCGGAGGTTAGAGGAAAAGCAGATGAGCGAAGAATCTCGATCCGAGGAACCTCGGGAAATAAAAGACGATGGGGACAGAACAACAACAACCGAAGAAGTCTTGGTAAACCCTGCTTATCCAGAACAGTTAGTAACCATCGGAAAGAACTTCTCAAGAGAGGGTCGCAAAAGCCTTATTGAACTATTACGGAAAAATAAGGACGTGTTTGCGTGGCAACCGTCAGATATGACAGGAGTCCCTAGATGGTTGATAAAACATCGGTTGAATGTTAATATGACGGACACGCCAGTAGCACAAAAGAAACGAAGTCTCTCTGCAGAGAAAAATCAAGTTGTGACGAAGGAAGTGGAGGAATGGTTGAGAGCAGGGATCGTCAGACCCGTCAAATACCCGACGTGGATCTCCAATCCGGTTCTAGTGAAGAAATGTGACGGAAGTTGGAGGATGTGCATCGACTTCCGCAGAAAAATCCCTCCCATTCTTTGAAACTCTGAAAAACATCACAAAGGAGAATAGGGACGAATACAAATGGACGGAGGCGGCAGAAGAGGCATTCCAATTACTGAAGCAGTTGATCTTAAAGCTCCCATTATTAACCACCCCCAAGCCAAAAGAAGTCATGTATGTTTACCTAGCGGCCTCCCGTCAAGCAATAAGTGTCGTTCTCTTAACTGAGAGGGACGGAAGGCAATTACCGATTCATTATGTCAGCAGGACATTACAAGAAGCCGAAAGGAATTACTTGCCTATTGAGAAGTTGGCCTTGTCGCTCCTACACGCATCTAGGCGACTGAGGAGATATTTCGAAGCACACCCAATCAAAGTTATAACTGATCAACCCATAAAACAGATTTTGAACAAAGCCGAAGCATCAGGGAGGCTGACGAAATATGTCGTGTAGTTAGGGGCATACGACATAACGTATGTTCCGAAGAACTCCATTAAAGGGCAAGTGCTTGCCGATTTTATCTCAGAAATATCAGTTGACCTTAGGGGAAAGAACGACAGACAGCTAACAAAAGAAATATGTGATGTGTCAAGCTTGGCTGAATGGGTGCTGTATACGGACCGAGCATCAAGCGCGAAAGGCTCAGGGGCAGGGCTAGTCCTGATCGGCCCTGACCAGGTAGAACACACCTATGCTCTCCGTTTAAATTTCAAAAGCACCAATAATGAGGCAGAATACGAAGCACTCCTCGTCGGCTTACGTATAGCAAGAAAAATGAATGTTGAGTCTCTGGATGTCAGAGTAGATTCCAAGCTAGTGGCAAGCCAAATAAACGGAGAATTTGTGGCATCCAAAGAAAGCATGATACGGTATTTAGCAAAAGCAAAAGAGCACATCGGACCGTTCAAAAAGTTTAAAATCCGTAATATCCCGAGGTCTCAGAACCAAAAGGCCGATGTTTTAAGCAAGCTAGCTTCCGTAGCCTTCAACCACCTCACCAAAGAAGTGTTAGTAGAAGTGTTGGAGAAGCCTTCTACATCGGAAGAGGGAGTTAAAACCATTGTGGAAGAAGAAGGCGACAATTGGATGACACCAATCATCAGATGTTTACAAAACGGCATCTGGCCGGAGGACCCTAACGAAGCAAGAGCTCTTCGGATGAAAATCCCTCACTATATCATGGAAGGGGACGTATTGTTCAAAAAGTCCTACCTAGATCCAATGGCACGTTGCGTGGGACCCCTGCAAGCAAATTATATCATCCGAGAGGTTCATGAGGGTGCTTGTGGCATGCATTCCGGCCCAAGAACGGTCGTGGCGAAGCTCATCCGTCAAGGATATTACTGGCCAACCATGCATAAAGACGCTCATGAAGAAATAAACAAATACGACTCTTGTCAAATCCACTCCCCGGTACCGAAGCTGCCTAAGACTATACTGACTTCCATCATGGCCCCGTGGCCCTTTTATGAATGGGGAATGGATGTGTTGGGCCCGTTGACGGAGGCTCCAGGGAAGGTGAAGTACGTAATTGTAGCAATAGATTACTTCACCAAGTGGATAGAAGCTAAACCCCTGGCGAAAACGACGGGTAAAGAGGTGAAGAAATTTGTCTGGGACAATATAGTCTGTCGGTTCGGACTACCGGCCATTATTGTGACAGATAATGGCACGAATTTCGTAAACGGTCCTTTCAAAAGTTGGTGTGCAAAATTGAAAATCAAACAGATCAACACAGCCGTAGCACATCCACAAGCCAATGGCCTTGTTGAAAGGGCCAACGGCAGCCTCATGCACGGTATCAAGACAAGGTTAGGCAGGGCGAAGGCCGGATGGGTTGATGAACTGCCCAACGTCTTATGGGCATACCAAACATCTCTGAAAACAAGCAATGGCGAAACACCATTCAGCCTCACGTATGGAAGTGAAGCTGTCATACCGGCCGAAATTGGGATGCCAACGCACCGTACTATGATGTTTAATCCGGAGGATAATGAAGAGGAGCAACGTCTAAACTTAGATTTGCTACAAGAAAGGTGAGAAATGGCAGCAATACGAGAGGCAAAGTACAAAGCCAAAATTGAACAATACTATAACCAAAGGGTACGCCCGGTATCATTCAAAGTGGGCGATTTTATCTACAGAAGGAACGAAGCCAGCCGGGTGGAAAACCAGGGAAAATTAGGCCCGAACTGGGAAGGGCCGTACCGGGTGATGGAGACATATCACAATGGGTCATACAAGCTCGAAACAATGGAAGGCCGAAGTGTTCCTCGGACTTGGCACGCAATCAATCTCCGGAATTGTTTTCGATGAATAATGTATTGAAAAGTCTCTACTTCAATGATAATCCACACTTCTCCAACGTCAGGAGAGGAAATTTTCCCTATATCTATTTTAGACTTTTAATATCAAAACGGTTCGTTATCTTACACCATCAATCGAACGGGTCGTTATCTTACACCGTTATGATTTAATTACGTTAACATCAAACGGTTCGTTATATTACACCGTTGTGACTAAATTACATTAACATCAAAACGGTTCGTTATCTTACACCGTTATGATTTAATTACGTTAACATCAAACGGTTCGTTATATTACACCGTTGTGATTAAATTACATTAACATCAAAACGGTTCGTTATCTTACACCGTTATGATTAAATTACATTAATATCAAAACGGTTCATTATCTTACACCGTCAATCGAACGGGTCGTTATCTTACACCGTTATTAAATTACGTTAACATCAAACGGTTCGTTATATTACACCGTTGTGATTAAACTACATTAACATCAAAACGGTTCGTTATCTTACACCGTCAATCAAACGGGTCGTTATCTTACACCGTTATGATTAAATTACATTAATATCAAAACGGTTCGTTATCTTACACCGTCAATTGAACGGGTCGTTATCTTACACCGTTATGATTAAATTACGTTAACATCAAACGGTTCGTTATATTACACCGTTGTGATTAAATTACATTAACATCAAAACGGATCGTTATCTTACACCGACAATCGAACGGGTCGTTATCTTACGCCGTTATGATTAAATTACATTAATATCAAAACGGTTCGTTAAATTACACCATCAATCCAACGGATCGTTATTTTACACCGTTGTGGTTAAGTTTCATCACAATCAAACGGTTCGTTATATTACACCGTAGTGGTTACGTTAAAACCAAAAAGTTCGTCAAACCTACACCATCAATCCAACGGATCGTTGTGTTACACCGTTGTTACGTTAGTATTAAATGGTTCGGTACTTCACACCGTCATTCGAGAAGTTTGTTATGATTACAATAAAATCAAACATAAAAGGTACATGCTAAGTCCAAAAGTTGATATTGTACAATTACATCCATAACAAAAAGTGCATGTACAAATTACATTCATCCGAATACAAAAAAGGAGAAGGCACGTGCCATAAACATTCTACTACAAGTCATTCTTCGCTTCGGAGGGCCCAGTGGCAGGTGTACTCTTCTCGGGAACAACTGAGCCTTCCGGAAATAAATTCATCAAATCGCCCAAAGGAAGATGATAGGACTCAACAACCTTCTTGACATATGGATATTCGGCATCAAAGATCTTGTTAAATTCAGCCTTCCATAATGATGGGGCTTCTCGGTTGAGGTTCTTGACCTGCCCAAGTACCCTTTCCACATCTTCCTCATCACGGGCAACCTTGACCCCGTCTTTAAAATCGGCTTTCACGCCGTCAACAAACCCAGCGGTATAAGAAAGACTATACACCCTCCCCATGCTCTTCTTATACTCTCGGCTCTGGAATAACCGACGGCAAACAGCAGGAAGAAGTTCCTTCACCGTGTTGTGCCGTACGATCTCCGACTGAGCAACGCTAGCAGTTAGCTGTTTGTTCTGTTCCTGCAGCTGGCTAAGCTCAGTGGACTTGTTCGACAACTGCCCTTCAAGCTCCTTGATCCTAGCGGCTTGGGATGAAGCCGTTGACCGCCATTCGTTCTTATCCTTCTCCATCTCCTCTAATTGCTCAACCAAACCTTCTTGACGAGTGGAAGCTGCACTCACTTCGTCCTCCAAGGCGCGAAACTCTTGCAGCAGTTTTTCAAATTTTGCCACACAAGCATCACGCTCTTCTTCGACCTCTTTCAACCTATCAGATGTATCTTCGCAACCCCTGTGAGCTTCAGTCAACTCCCTATGCTCCCGGTTCAGTTGACTAAAGCGTTGCAAAAGCTCAGCTTGGATGATCACCCCGGAACCAACATTGATATAAGCTTGACGAACTAGTTGGTTCTTGTTCAGTTCAGAAATGGCCGCTTGTTCAGCCGGGGTTGCGAGATGATCCATCATCTCCCGGCAAGCCCTGAAGGAGTTCATGCGAACATCATCACGAAGGGTCCATCCCGGAACAAAATACCCTCCGGTTTGATCAGTATGACCTGAACAAAACATTAAAAAAAAAATAAAAAAAAAATAGTAAAATAAGAACGGATTACCCTACGGTAATCAGTATGCTTTGGAAAGAAAACAACGTACCGGCTTCCAAAGGAGGAGAGGCTCCCGAAGAATGGGAACAAGATATACGACGCTCGGAGTGGGCAGTATGGACCGACACATCTGCGAACAGGAAAGATAACGGATGATCACCATAAACGACAAAACAACTAGAAAGGCAAAAAACACATACCGTGAATGAGGCTTCGGAGAATGTTCAGGATTCTCTCCCTCATGATGTCCGGCTCCCTCAGCCAAGTTGTCCTCCGGTTGTGTTTCTGCTTGAGTCTCCTCATCCACTAAAGTTCTTTTCTTCTTAGAACCAGCATCAGGTTGTGGTTCAGCTTGGTTGATGGGGGTGACATCCAAAGTCTTACCCTCCGAAGAGACAACCTCCTCTACTATCAGATGTTTCCTACGTTTCGGGGCATTTTTGCTTGTCACAACCGTTTTCCTTTTCACAGCCGGATTCTTCTCCTTTGCCTTCCTCTCCTTCTCTTCTCGAGCTGCCACAACATCGTCATCAGCAACCTCTACCACCTTCTGAAGGTTGCTTTTGACGGGAGGTTTCTTTTCAGGGGAGAGGGGTCTAGCGGTTTTGTCCGGACGGACATGCCCCTCGGGAAAAGGATCTCCCCTGCTGACCACCGAACCTTCCAAGTCCGGAAGCTCCAAATACTCAGACATCGATATAACTACAAGAAAAACAAGCAAGAGCAAGTAAGAGAAATAAGCAAGATAAGTGCAAAGGATAATTAATTACAAGGCAAAAAATTACCACGCCCCTCGGCATCCTTTATAACCAAACTATGTCCGGTAATCTGGAAGACATTGCAGAGTCCGTATGCATACAAAAGACTGGAGGGCGTTTTTCGAAGGACAATCATCTTACTGGCAATCTTCTTTGCATCCCTCACCGAATAATTCTCCGGAAACTTGTCCGAGATCTTGGAATCTTTGTGCCTCCAGGGCATGGCATCCGGAATAGCCCTACGGTCAATTAAGAAGAAAAAGTCTTTCCAGAACTTCAACTCTGTAAGCTGTTCCTCAAAACACTTCATGGCCCTCTTCCCAGTGCGACTCTCAAACGAGAACCAATGGCCTTGCTTACACAGCCGGTAGAAAACTCTAAAGAGGGGAACGGTGGGCACAACATCCAAACTATAGCACCGGACCTCGAAGAGGGTAACCCTATTCAAACCTATAGGAACAAGCTGGGAAATATGTACTCGAAAGTACCCTATCACGGCTAGAAGAAAGGAACCCTAACCCCCCTAATTTAACCTAGTGCACATAAATCCCTATCTTACTCTCCGGTAATTCATTCACAGTAAACCCGTCAGGGGGAACCATGGGATGTAGGTTGGCCGGAATGCCGTATTCTATACAAAGGCGATCTAAGGTATGTTGGGATAACTTAGACGTATGTACGTGCATATCAAACTTTCCTATCGGTTTGGATTTACTAGTTGTAGGTTCATTATCCGGAATGTTCATCTCACCGGGTTCACTTGCAGCCATTTAAAAGAAAGGATACCGAGGGATGTTTATATGAAAAGAAAACTACAAAGTAAAAGTAACGCACCTCGGTAAAAACTCGAAACACACAATGTGAAACACTCCGGCGATAATAGTATGCAAAGGGAATAAACAAAACGGCAAGTGCAAAATGAAAAACGTAAGGGCACTATTTATAGGGGAAAACCTTGAGAAGCGTGAACGTCATGTCAAACAGTACACCATGACGTGGCGTAGCGTGGAGCGTCCGATCCCTGCAAACACGAGGTTAGTGGCATCCAGCTGTAACCGTTTATAATATTATTTTAATCGGCCCATGGGCCACGTGAGTCCTAGAGCCCGATATGAGCCCGCTATGCTGAAAACACCCCGGCTATCAAGTATTGAACCATCGGTCTACAACCAATACTCCAATACTGGGGGGGACATGTTGGCGTATGTGTCCGAACGGTGTACAACCTTCGAACTTTATCACCGCCTCCGGTAACGAACCCTTCGGATCCTTACCCATAAGCCGGAGGGTCAAACAGAGCCATCGTATTATCCGAGGACTTCTCTTTTACACGAAGGACAATAGAATTAATTGCGGTCACGCCGCCATCCCAGATTCTCAGGGATTATGTTACCCACGTGATCTGACACCTACCTACTATGTACAGCGTAACACTGTTTGCTCCTTCCCGAGGTAAAGCAGGTAAAGAGGTGAGGTAGTATAAATACCCCCACCTCATTTATGTCACACAACTAACACACACACACTGCATTTACTATCAGACGCTCCTTATCCTTCGTATCACACATACTTACTCTCAAACCGGAGGTGGGTCCTGGGAACACTCCCGGGGCGAGCCTAACGTGTGCTTCTTGTGTGCAGGTCTCTACGCTTATCCGAAGATCCTACACAAGAAGTAAGTACTCACAAGATTTTACCTTAACAATTGGTTAACTTGTTCTAATGTGATTCGTCTTAGTTTGCTTTAAGAAATCGCTAAATATAATTAAACCACTACTATTGAAATCGGTTGAGCATAAAACAATACGTAGTAACATGCAAGATAGACATTAGACCATAAGTACAAAGTCCACCCATTAACTACCCTAGCAATATGTGGGAGCTTGTCTTAACAACTAACAAGCCACGACTTCTGATTGGTTATTAACTTGCCACATACTCGTAGTATCAATGTTTTCACAATACATATTTATATATATATTCTAAAAACCGTGAGGTTCACTGTAGCAACAGTGCTCATGTAAGTTTCACGTTTGCCAATTTTAGCTCCTGAGGTTAGTGATCAATTGCGAAGTTAGTCCTTAACGACCGTTATCTAACAAACGTGGATTAAATTTGAAATGGAACAGTAACTTCAGGGGCTTTTTCTGTACAAATAATAAACAGAAACAGCCCCTAAGGTTAATTTTTTTTCACCGTTAGTCCCTAAGGACTAACTTTGCAAAAAACGCCACGTTAAGGGACTAAAACTGAAAATAACGTTGCTACAGTGCCAAACAGTGGCTGCTACAATAAAAAGTCAGTTTGTAATAGTGTGTGTATTGTAGCTAAGGATTTTACGCTTTTAGTCCCTCACGTTAGCTATAAATTGCACCGTTAGTCCTCCGTTAGCGATCTTTTACAAATTTAGTCCTTAAAAAAATAAAAAATAATAAAAGTAATTGACCATTCTATTTCGAGTTTGGATTAAACACAACATTCCCGCAGCAACGCGCGGGTGCCTCGGCTCGTTCTTTTTAAAGACGTGTTTATTTCAAATACTTAAACTACATTTTGAAAAAGTACAAATGGAACTCTAGCTTATCTTTTTCAATCGATCATGAGTATCTACGTTGTCCTACTCATGTAGCTTTAGTTAATTATAGATTACTAATATAAAGTATGAACTACTAGCTGTTAGAATATAAGTATCATGACAATCATATAAATAGGTAAACACATATGCGGAAGCGTAGGAACATCTATCTTTATATATATAAGAGGCTAACTATGAGTTGCACTTGAAGTTTTGAAGGTTGTACATGAAGCAGATAATGCTGACTCATCATGTCTATTGTCCAGTCAGCAACATTTTAATATTTCGATTGCCTACGTGGAATGCCGAGTCAGCACTCCAATTTCAGTAAATTTCCGGAAATGTATTAAAAATTTTGACACTTACAAGAATCGAACCCCGGTCTCCCATGTAAACAACCAACCATGCAACCACTAGACCAAATTGGTTTTTGTGAATATGTTTCAAAAATAAAAACCATAAAGGCAAGAATTTAGGTTTCAACACACAACTTTTCCCCCGCTCCCCCCTGATTTCTCTGCATCCGCTTTTATGTGATATATGGTTTCCTTATCCTCTTACAATTAATTACTTCAATCAGTTATACATTTGAAAATCATATCACATTAATTTTGGTATCCTGATTTCACTCTCTAATTTTGAATTGATTCCAATTTTATCATTCAAATCAATTCAAATTCCTAAACCCTAATTTAAATCTATAAATACCGAAGGTAATCATTCTGTAAGGCAGCATACATTGTTTTGTAAAGGTATATTTTTCCTGAATAACCACACCACACCGATCATAAGCATCAATAGCCACCAATCTTCATCTTCATCAGTTTTGGAAACAAGTTTAATTATATTTGAAATCGAATCAAATTAACCATTCGATTTCTCAGTGTGTTTGTGTTTTTTTGTTTTCTTTAGGTCGTTTAACCATGAATCCCATATCTGAGCTTCTCTACACAGTCGATTTTTCAGGTTCGTTTGTATATTTTATAGCTTTTTTTAGTTTGTCTAACAGTTGTTCATAATTTATTTTATTGGTTTTATTTACCATTCAATTTTTTGTGCTATCTTTTTTGCAGAAAAAATTATGTCGAGCGATTGATGTTTAAGTTTGAACCTGTTCTTCAAGAGGGTCAGTATGGGTTTATATCTCTTGAATGAGTTTCATAGCTATGTAATCTTCTATATTTTCCACCCATAGATTTTTGCCATAGATGACAATTGCAATAACTGCAGTTGAGCCACCAGGACCCAATTGCATGGTTCTGATTGTGTATTTTTAAGTTTAGATGTATGTATTTGATTTTATAAATCTGTATGGTAAGTTTTTACATGTGGTTTTTGTTATTTATCAGGTTGTTCTTCTAGGGAAAGCCTAGAAGAGTTGTAGTTCCGGTTTTGGCAGATGGAAAGCCTGAAAGATAGTTTACTAATTACAGGTAACCAAACATGATAGCTACTCTTCTTGCACAAATCCTTTTACGAATGCTTCTAGATCAAACTATGCTATCACTGACAATCGTTCCACACCTACATGTCATTTAACTGGAGGTGATGTGTGTTAGCATTATAGGATGCACAAATTCTTATGTCGTTAGAATGTGCCATTATGTGTTTAACTTCTTGCCATATTTTGTTCCCATAATTTGACAGGTGTGAATATGTGTGGCGGTACCGCTCATAACGACACGGGTTTAGACAATGGCTGTCCACAAAGATCGGTGGCATGTATGTTGGTGTCTATACTGATTTGGGTAACAATTTTAGTTTCTGATTTACATGCCCATGGATTTATAATCTTACCGTTATATGGAGCAACACCCAATTAAGACATCAGTTGTAGCCAAAGTTTTTGATTTACATGGCGGTGTATAATCATCAGTTGCAGGTAGTTTATAAGGTTTGTTTTTAATGGCTTTGGGTTTAATTGACCCGGTTTAATTGAGCTATGTGAAACAAGTAAATTAGGACCGGTCAAAATGGCAGATAATTATGAAAGATTGATTCAAGATTTCATATTGAACTTGACTGAGTTTTGAAAACTTTTCTACATTCAGGGATATGAGCTTGCTGTTCAAATACAAGCAACAACTAAATTTGGCGCATCTTCAAAGATCAAGAATACTTGCATATAAGCCAAGCTGAGGGTGTGGAGTCACTGATTGAAGATGAGCTTCTTCAAGCATTTTGGATGTTATAAAGAGACAACAATTATGCAAATGATATGATTCTGTATACTCGAGGTCAGAAGTGGTTCATCATACCACGACGAGGGCGTTTAGGTAAGTTAGCTATCATTGATATCTGACATCAGTTAAAGATTCTTGACTTTTAGTCAAAATAACCAAAAAAAAAATTATGTTTACAGGTTTTTGTCCTATGTTGGTTGGGTGACGATCTAAATAACTGAAAATCCCATCATCAAGGTTCGCTTATAATACTTTCATCAAATTCTTGCTATCGTTGTCATTTTTGTTACAGCACTTAAGTAAAAAATGGTTGTATCTGTCTTCTTTTAGGATAAATCTAGGATGTTTCAAATTCGTCTCTTGAGAACGTTTCACCCATAGCAATGACATGCGTTTGACAAGGTAATTTTCATCTTATAGCTTCAGTCTCCAGTTGCATTATGTTTCTATGTCTAATGTTTATTTATTAAATGGTATTTAGGGATGTCATAATAGCTCATGTTATATTACTTAGTTATTGCACAAAATTGGTAAAATCATATGCAAAAGTCTATATCTTTTTTTAATGCATATGTATTTGGTTTCCATAAATAAGGAATTAAGGATTGTATTGGGTCACATTCCTGATAACCATGCTAAATCTGCCTTCCACTTATGAAGTGCCTGATAGTAGTGCAATAGATATTGAGATGAAGAATGCTTCTGATCCCAATAATAGTGAGAAAGATGTTGCGCCCGATGAAAACCTTGACGGTGCTTCCTAATTTACAAGATTGGGATAAGGCATATGTACGAATTTTCATAAGCTTTTCAATGAAGGGGTAAATAAACCAATCTTATGGACCTAATAACAAAATACAAATGATTGTGCCTTGGACTCATTACCATGTTAAGAAAAAGTTCCTAGGTAAGAATGAGGCGATTAGGATTTTTTGATATCTCTAACGTGCCAAACGCAAGATAATTTTAAAAATAACATTCGAAGAAAACATATTAACACCATTGCCATTTATAAAGAATAAGCTCATTTGAAAATTCAATTTTAATGCTGACCAGTTCATTCATTCATTGAAATTTTTTGTATAGGTACTAATCTTCTCATCAATAATGAGGGGAACTTAAAACTTGTGGATTTTGATTTATCCAAGCCATACTCCAAGGAACAGGAAATCTCACAAATAATGTGTTCACTTATTAGGTTGTAATTTCACTATTTGCTGCTTGATATCAATATGTGGGTTACCTGTTTAACGGCTCACCAATATAGACCAGCTAATTAGTCTTTGTTTGGTTCCGAAAATCAGTGTCTTTATGAGAGGGTGGACATTCTAAATAAACCAGCATGCAGAAAATCATTAGCTTATTCATATTTAATTGTAGTTACAAATGAAGTTACTTATGTAACAATCAGCCTACTCCTGCATGATATTGGACAAATCGACAACACTGAGCAGAAAAGTCTATCGACTTCTATAACTCTCAGGTATTAAACTCAAGTTGCTCTCTATACAGGTTATAATCACATTTAAATTTTCATCCTTGATGTTGTCATTATGCAACACATGATCACAATGCAATTTTATGATACTGCTAAGGTCTTAAGAATATTGATTAACATTGTATTTTACCAGGTCACTTCTAAAAGTACAAAATTAAAAAGCGTTATGTGAATAGTGATGTCTGCAGTGTGCAATCCAACAAACATTTTCTGGCACGAATGTCCAGTTGTGAATACAGAAAGACAAAGCTGATTAACCAACAGGGATGTGTTGTATGGATCACGGGTCTCAGTGGGTCAGGTTTGGTTCAAGAATTTAAGTTTCTTACTGTATGTAGTCAACTAATCATCATTTTAGGGGGGGTGTTTGGACTCTAAATGTTATTTTGAATGTGATTATGCGAGCTGAAAAAACAAAATTCATAAACAGATAGTCAGCGGTCATAAGTCAGGCTTAAGAAAAAGAGTATTTTTGACGTGTGTTTTCTGTTTGAAGACTTCTAAAGCTTGTCAGATTTTGATTTATGTAAAAAAAATGACATATGCAATGATGAGAAAAGGACATTCTTGTGAAAAAAGGTTGAGCCTTTATAATGAGATGTTCAGAAGCAAAGATTGTTTATCCAAACATAGTCACATCCAAAATGCAATATCCAAACAGCATGTTGTCTTCTAGATCTGATTGTTATAATCTTTGTACGTTAGGAACTTCATTTTGATATAAAAGAAACAAACTATACAATGGATGCTTTGCCACAAGGTGTTGACATTGGGGATTATGTTTTTTGCTTTTGGGGTACTTCATTTTTATCCTAAACTGATACCTTACAGTCTTTTATGTTTCAGTTCTTTGTTTTATGTCCCAGGATAATTATTTCTTTGTTCCTAAATTAATTTCTTTTATGCCATATTACTTTTAGACCCAGAACTAAAAAGTAAATATGCAACTGGAGGACGTACAAAAGTTCCAGTTCATTTTACGGGAGTCGTTAAAGTATATAATGCTAAAGTTACATTGCTTGAGAGGGGTAGTGTAGAGTCATAAAAAAGTATGCCACTTCACTTTATTCAAAAGAAAATTAAATTCCCTCTTTGTACTTAATTATTTCAATTTTGTTGTGTTCATAGAAGTGTTTCATGTTTATACTTACGTCATTGCAGTCCTATATGTTATCTTTTTGGTTTTTGACTAATTTATATTACTTTTAATTGCATTCATGAATTAGGAGTCAAGTAGGAGTTTGGAAGATGGTTGGTTCAGGGCGAATTTTTTTGCCTATATTATTTTGATTTAGTTATATTTTTTCACTAAAGCTTTGACTTACCGGAATTGCAAGGTGATTCGGAGGATATTGCTGAAAAGAAAGCAAGATTGGCTGCTAATCCGGTGAAGGGACCGAATAAAGGCATAATTTGTCATGATACTTATGATTGTCTTTTTACATATAATACATGAGCAATATATTATGGTTTTCTAATTATTTATTTAACATATTTTTCCGTTATTCATCATTTAATATTAAGTGGAAATAATTTTGTCAAACAATTTTATGAAGCGAACCCGCCCATCGGGCGGGTCATGAACAACTGTTTCACCATGTATGAGCTGGAGTTCTTTGCACAATGAACAACTGTTGATACGTGTTGGAAAGGAACAAGGTTCGCCTCCTTTTCTTTATATTTTGTTATGCATTAATGCTTCTTTTTTCATATGATTTTTAAGACTTTTTTTTACCTTATTTTGCCATTTGAATTTTGTAAACCTGCAACGTTGTATCAGAAAGTCTGAAAGTAAACCATTAGATGATACCTATTTATGAATGAAGGAAGTATTTCTGGTAACATTAAAGCAGTAGGTTCACGTGTGGCACCTCAGGTTGAACTTGCAAGCGATTATTGTAAACGACACAATGTTAATGTTGGCTCGCTCATGTACGGTTTTTGCAGTGACCGTAATGACACTATCCACACTACAGGTGCACCTCTATGACTAAATAATATGATATTCAACATCGAATAAGATGGTGTTTTGTTTCCACATGCTTTTCAAACTTTCTTTTGGTACTGACTTGAAGCAACACAATCTTATGCAGTTGGATCGTTTTTTCGGTGTTTCAGAACAAATAAATCAACGATAAAAAATAAGTTAACATAGACAATTTAGTCATGCCTTGCCCCAAAAGCGTTGAAGAACCTTACTTAAAGATACTACACATGTATGGTCTTTTCTTTATTGTACGTAAGTATAATGATTTTCGCGTGTATTTAACAATTTGTTTATTCTTTTTTGCACAGAAAAGTAACTGCAACCATGGTGGCTATTGCAACTTCATCCATCTAAAGAAGATTGGCAGGTTAATTTTCGTCTTAAACAGTCTCTTGAATGTTAATATTTTGCCTTTTTTTTTGTCACAGAATTGAGATGATAGTTGTTTGGTCAACAGATGATGTTTTATACAAATATAAAAGATTTTATAAAATCAAAACTACAAAAGAAGCTCAATAACTATAGTTAAAAGTTATTTTATGCGAAACCTTTTAACATATGTGTTGAAGACAACTCACCTCTTACTTCTTATAAAGTCGTATGTATATTGCTTAACAATTTATGACCTTTAACATCGGTAACATCAGTATGATCTAAAAATAAACTACACTTTTACTATTCAGTTATGTATTATTATTTTTGGACTCTTAGATGATTAGAACATCTGTATGTAGCCTAATGCCCTTCAATACAGAAGAACTGAGTTTGAGAAATTCTCTGCAGCTGTCTTCGGCAAAAACGAGGATGCCTTTGGCTTTGATTTTTTTTTGAAAGAGCCTTTTCCTGATATTAGGGAAAATTATATTTGGGCTACACTTGCTGTTGTGGTTGTCTTTGAATTTAGTATTGGTAACTGTAGTTCCACATATTGTGATTTTTTTTCTTTCATGTTATGCATTATTTTGTAAGTTGCATGGCTTGAAACTGAAAAAGAACAAATGAGAGTGGCTAAGGAGACAAAGGGTATTTTGTTACTGTTTAAGGGTATATGGCGAGGAATGTTGAACTTGATTAAGGAATAATTGAACTGTATCGTAATGATTATGTATTAACGATAGGATTCCGAACAATAGGATTCGTTATCCGAACACCTCAAGACCCAAGTCCACTAACGAGTTTTTCACCAAAGTACTTCGGATTATTATTATAATTTTCATAGAATACATGTGTGCCGTTATTCTTTATTTATGTATGTCCATCTATAATAAATCAAATAATATAAAGAAGCTAACCCGCCGAACCGGCGGGTTATGAAGCTAGTAACATATAAAAGATTAACACAAATTAAATAGGAACGTACCTTTAGTGATTCTAGCAAAACAAGAATCAATAAATAATCTTGAACATGTGATGAACCCTAATTAGGGTTTATATGGATCAATGATTAACCCCTTACCGTTTTGTTAATCGATCCCTTGATAACAATAATAGTGTGTTGTTACCTCGTTCTTGTACACACAAATTAATAGCGAATTAAAGAGATTGCAAGATCTAGAAAACACTTGTATTATGTAAACAAGAATCGACCAAAATCCCTAGGGATGTTTGTTCGATCGGTTTTGACAAAGAAAAGAGAAGAGAAAACTATAGATTTGTTTGTGTGCACAAAAGGTACAAAACAATGACCCTTGGTTTTGTATATATAGTGAATATCAATCTTGGAGGACAAGTTAGGGCAAGGGAATCCCCTTCCCTTGTGGATCGACCGGCCATAGCACCCCAAGGGGTCTTCCGGATCTTTCTTGCCATCTAATTACATTCAAGTCCATTTTCTTTGCTCGTTAGTCAATTCCGTTAAGTACTAACGACCGTTAGACAATATTAAGTGTTTAAATAATTATATATATAACATTTAATATATATCAATTATTATACTTTAATTCTCATTTGTAATGTGTGCAATCCCGATGTCTCTGGTTCGATACTAGACATTTAACTTATTAATATTTATCCAATATTCCAACAAACTTTCAAACCTTTTAAACCTTTTAAAGTTTAAAGTATTATAATTCTTTAATGTATAATGCAACTATGCTCTTAGTTGAGTACAATTAGTTCACATGGCTAAGGATAACATCCTTCCATGACTAGTTATTGAGTGTCATCTCAATTAAACCAGCATCATTGTATACAAACAACAATATGCTCTTTTAAATTTTTGTAAACTTAATATCCATTGTGTAATGTTCGACACCTTCCAATCTTTCAAGATTTATTGTCAACTATAACAATTACGCAACAATTTGTCGTATTGTTCATACTTAGAATTTTGGAGCAATTCCAGGATGAGGATCATTTATTCTAAGTCCAAATATATTCTATTAGAATATACATTACACAAGATATCAAATATTGTTAAATCATTACGCTTTTAAGCATGATACAACAATAATATAATGTACATGAAAATCCTTCAGTCAAACTTAGATTTTATTCATGTTCTATCATTACAAATATGTATATCCATTTAGTCTTTCAAAATAATATATCATATTTTATTTAGAATTATTTACCGCACATGTTTATTTAACAATAAACTTTTGTTTCAAGGTTGTATGTTTTATTTTCTAAATTTTTCAAATAAAGTTTCATTCCAAACTAAGTATAATATTTTACTTACATGGAATGTTACTCTACAATATATATGATTTAGTAAATTAAACATAATACTCCCACTAGCTTTCAGGAATACTTAGAAATTATCTTATTTCAATTATAAATCAAAACATGAATTTAATAATTAAACATAAAATTAATCTCCTAGATGCATGCATTTATCCATTCATGGATTATTGCACTTTGTACATTTCCAAAGATTCACTTGAATTCATAAATTCCTTTTTATTACTTATCGTCCTCGCTCAAGTAATTATTCAAGGAAGAGTTTTTGATATTCATTGTCAAATTTCATATACATATAAATATGACATTTACCATCTTTGTATCTTTAATATGCTTAGGAAAGAGTATTCAATCATAGTTAATTGCTTAAATATGATTAATAATCTTGTCATAAGACATGCATTAAGATATGTGTACAATTTTGTTCATATGATTTCTACTCAAAGATTTAACCCACTATGGTTACATTATCTTTGAATAAACTCATCTTCATTCTCTAACCATTAAAAATTAAGATAAACCAAATTTTAAATTTGAGTATCTTTATGAACAGCATCTACAACATTCATAATATGAGTAATTTACCCAATTCATTATTCTTGGTAATACTACATCATATAATCTTCAGCATATTAATTAAATATCTGAGATATCCAAGTGGATCTATGAATGAGAATTCCATCATCTTGAGGTTTATCATTTACATGTTAAGCCTCATCATGATTTTTACTAGTGTGTATTTAGAAGATTATGTATCTTGTAATTTTATCTTTTCAAGATAGAATACTCCCACTTGCCTTTATATAATATAAATACTTAGCAATTAAAGTGACAATACAATATTCTCTTTTTGGGATATTACAAATACATATTGACAGTTCCTGACATTCTTTGTTAATAACCTTCACATAAGTAGCTTAGCAAATTCAAAACTTCAATTTTAAGACTTAATGTGATTCATCAGATTTCGTAATTCAATAACGTCTTATTAATCTTCTAGGAGTCTAATTGAGTATATTCAATTCATACTCAATTTTTTAACCTTGATAACTTTCGGAAGAAAATAAGTCATAGTTATCTTTAATCAAACAATTTAACAAGAGTTTGATTTCCCTAATTGAACATACCATAAAATGTGATATTTCAATTAGAATTAATATTGTAAGAAGATCTAACAATATATATGAGATAACCATAATCCTTTTGGTATACCTATTTACCAACTAAGTCAACTTAATGGTATAATAGTATTTCCAAACCAATTGCATGCTTTATAACACAAGTACTTTTAACCAAGTCACTTCATGTTCATGTCTCATCAAAACCTGAACATGTTATAGTCCCACTATACGTTATTAATCATTGATTATCTCAATGACTTCTTGTATATGTCTTAATTAATAGACCATAACAAGTTAACGTTTTACTTTATTATAAGTCTTGTAATACTTAAAAGACTTCATGTTTATGACTATACAATAATGTATAAACATGTATAATTAAAGTAATCATGAACACCATCATTTGGTTTCAATAATATTTTCAAGTTAACGCACTACTTCATTTATTTGTGTCATTCTAAGAATACATAATTATTGAAGTAGTATTATATTACTTCATGCATTTATGTCATTCAATAATACATAAATATTAAAGTTGAAGTAGTATTGTTATTGACACATGTTCTAATAGATGTCTAATTTAGAAACTGTAAATTATCCATGTTGGTCTCACGCATACATGGAAATTCACCTTGTTGTTAATATTTAGCCTGCGTCTCACGTTTACTAAATTTCAACACCAAGTGTTTCTTAGATTAGATTTACATTAATCATATTAGAACTATAGTCTCTTACTTTGCAGTTAAGAGAATCCGTTAAATCATATTCTTATGTGTTGTACCTTGCACACAATGTAGATTTCTCCCACTTGTGCATGAAACAACATCATGTACCACATAAACAACACGCACATGTTTGTTAATGTGAATAATATGATTTGTGTCATGAGCATAACTAGTAGATATAGAGTTTACTCAATCAATCAAGGAAACACACATGACTATCCTTGAAAATATTAGTGTCTATATTTGGAAACTAATTATCTTGAGACATTCAAAAGATAATCTGAGTTACAATTAAGACAATAAGTCTTATAACTCCCACTGAATTAGAGAACATTACAATAATCCCTTATTCAGCCATAAGAACATAATACTCCCACTGAATTTGACAACATTATGAATGTTTCATTAATCAGTGAAAGGAAATAGTGTACTTATTTACTTTCCTACATTTTTTTTTTATTTTAAGAAAACCCATTCCAACAATTATATATAGGTTCTAAAAGAATGTATTCTTCTACATAAATGTGATTCATCACATTCCAAACTTTTAACTTGAAAAAAAAAACTGGGCATGCAATTTCTTCCTGTATAGATCTACCATTCCAACAATTGTATGTAGTATCTTTAAATGGTCAAATCAAAACAACTAGATAAGATAATCTAATTCGTCTTTTACCATTTTGTAGTAATCATTCTAGCTTCTAATTTAATAACTCATAAAGTGCAAATAATCTTACTATTAAATTTTGCTATGAGTTATGTATTTAGAATTTAGACCATTCTAATCATCCTATAGAAAGAATAGGATTAAGTCTCACACTTCTCCTAATGGAAAGAATACTTGGTTTATTCTTTTAGTAAAATTGACTCTAACCAAAAAAACCCTTACGGGTGTAGATCAATTTACTTGTGAAAAGAATAACTTACGTTTATGGTCTTAATGTTGCATTAATACATTTAAAAGAATTTACAAAATTCAATTTTAGTATTTTTAATAATCAATTTTTAAGAAAACATAATACCCAAGGATATATTCATATAACCAACATATTTTATTGAAAATCTAGGATCCAACTTCACATAGATTCCACCACATCAGTTGATCTGCTAGTGGTGAAAGTATAAAAGATGGTAATCTGTCAAACAATAATTGGCAAACAATTTTCCAATTCGTAGATCATTATGGGATTTACATCAAATTGATTCATCAATTTGTCATGTAAGCATGTTTCATCCCATCTCATGCCTTAAGTTCTAGGTCTCACGCATCAACTTAATTAAATCGTCTAACTTAGAAACTGCAAATTCTCCATGTGTGGTCTCACGCACACTCAGAAATTTACCTTGTCATTAAAATTTAGCATGCGTCTCACGTTTACTAAATAATAACTTCAAGTGTTTCTTATAGTTAGATGGCATGTAACTTAAAATTTAAGGGTATTCAATGTTGATGTGTCAATCAAAATATGTATAAAGATGCATGCACTCATCTTTATAGCATAAATTTTCAAAAAAAAAAAAATTAATTACCAATTCTTGAGATTAATACACAAAGTTTTACTTGAGGTTTAAAAACCCAAAGATGACTTTCTACAAGAATGATTTTAAAAGAAAATCGTTTAAGACGTATTCGTAAGTGTGATAACCAAGGCAGACTCTGAGGCTCTTTCTAAGCCTTCTTACCACGACTATGAATTTTGTCTTAAAGGAGTTACTTTTAAAAACATGTTGTACAAAACATCAATCAAGCAAAAGTTTATGGATTCAATCTCAAAACATGTAATAAAGTATGAATCTTGCTAGTCTCGCCTTGGAGCGAATTACCGTGCGAAGCGAACCGTTGTTGGCGCATAAGACACCGCAAGATTCAATCTTTATCACTTAAAGTTTCACCATTATTAGTCCATATTATTTTCTTTATAAAAATTAACCCTTTTATTGCTTACAAACTTGTCCAACAATTAAACAATAAAACAAGTAATAAAGACAAATCAAAACAACTAATAACATAACAATTATAAAGGTGAAACAATTAGCCACATGCAATCTTGATTAGAAAAGATCATAATAAAATCAATTCTAGGTTTCAATATGCATATAATTAACTAGGGCCTTCACCTCTTAATGGAAGTGAGCCACATACATTGACAAGTCAATTGCGTATGCCAAAGTCAATCACATACCACATAGCACATAAATTGATTTTAATAATTATGGGGTCTTCCCCAATTTAGATCTATCTAAACATGTGACAAAACTAACAATTAAAAAAAAACAATTAATAACCCATGACTAACATGCATGTTTCGTCACGGATCAAAGCATAACAATTACCAATTAGGTCAAGGATACGCCCAATTAACACATAAACATGTAGGCAACCTAGGGTTTCTAATCCAATTAATATTAAAAAACCACAAACCCTAATTTGGATAAAGAGGTAATCGACCCCTCCCCCCAAAAAAATTTTTAGGGTTTAGGAAATTTAAAGAACCCTAGATCTATAAAAACAACCTAACATGTATCTAAAACAATCAAAATTCGTTTTTTATGTGTTTTATGTAATCAATTACATGTTATAGCAAGCTCGTGATACCACTGTTAGAATATAAGTATCATGACAATCATATAAATAGGTAAACACACATGCGGAAGCGTAAGAACATCTATAACATATAAAAGATTAACATAAATTAAATAGGAACGTACCTTTAGTGATTCTAGCAAAACAAGAATCAATAAATAATCTTGAACATGTGATGAACCCTAATTAGGGTTTATATGGATCAATGATTAACCCCTTACCGTTTTGTTAATCGATCCCTTGATAACAACAATAGTGTGTTGTTACCTCGTTCTTGTACACACAAATTAATAGCGAATTAAAGAGATTGCAAGATCTAGAAAACACTTGTATTATGTAAACAAGAATCGACCAAAATCCCTAGGGATGTTTGTTCGATCGGTTTTGACAAAGAAAAGAGAAGAGAAAACTATAGGTTTGTTTGTGTGCACAAAAGGTACAAAACAATGACCATTGGTTTTGTATATATAGTGAATATCAATCTTGGAGGACAAGTTAGGGCAAGGGAATCCCCTTCCCTTGTGGATCGACCGACCATAGCACCCCAAGGGGTCTTCCGGATCTTTCTTGCCATCTAATTACATTCAAGTCCCTTTTCTTTGCTCGTTAGTCAATTCCGTTAAGTACTAACGACCGTTAGACAATATTAAGTGTTTAAATAATTATATATATAACATTTAATATATATCAATTATTATACTTTAATTCTCATTTGTAATGTGTGCAATCCCGAGGTCTCTGGTTCGATACTAGACATTTAACTTATTAATATTTATCCAATATTCCAACACTAGCATTTTTGCATAAGTTAGTTATAAACCAAGGCATATGTCAACTCGATCAACCAATAATCTAACATTTGTTTTTGTCTTTGTTTAATTTAAATGCATTAAATTATTTTCCCACACATGCTCCATTTTGTCCACACCAACCAAAAAACACTATTATATGAGACCTAACTCTCATAAATTTGTGGCAACTATATGATGTTTAAGTGTTTAACACAAAAAAAACCTTTTTCCCATGCGCACATGGTCATGGATGAAACAAACAACTAAGTAAATGATGCCAACAAAGTAACCATTCATCTTAATTAGGTCTTGATGTTTTCTGGTAGGCACTAAAGGTAGTAGAATCATCAAAATTAATATTGCAATACTTGAACCGTTTATGGCAATAAACCTTAGGACTTTAAGTATTTAATTATAATAGCTATTTTACTTATTTGGGCCGGAAATAATGAAAGGGTAACTCACGAGTGAAATTCTCTAAGAACTAAGTTACCATCGTTATACCTTATTAACTTTTCACCATGACTTAAAAAAATCTGCCATATTTAGTCATAAGTGTGAATTAGCCTGAAAAGTGAGTGAATGTGTGTTTGTTAGCCTGAAAAGTGAGTGAGTGTGTGTTTGTGAGTATTGTATGTGTGTGTTTTAATATTCTAATTAACATTGAGTAAATGTGAGGTAAAGTAACGTGTGGTTAAAAGAGAATGAAAATAATCTGATAATGAGATATCGAAAATTAATACAATAATATTTTGTTGACTCATCATTGCATTCATCCTTATTTATTAAAGTATATAACTATAAAGTGCATATATTGTCTATTGTAGAATCTTTAAATATAAAGAATAATTAAATTACACCGGTTAAGTTAATAACGTTCATATTTTTTGACCACCGAATAAAAGATACTCGTGTTAGCTTCAAATAACTTTGTGAGTATTGACCCGATGTCTTAATCGTCAGAAATCTTAATTATCCTCATAAGATGTCTTATATATGAATGTACTTATGTAAATATATTTTGAAATGGCGAAACTATTTGAAAGCAGTCACAAGTATCATCATTTATGTAAAAAATATACAATCTTCAAATAAATAAAATAAAAACAAAACAAAACAAAAGAACTTATGGGCCGTTTAGTTGGTGAAAAACTTTCCTGTTTTTTCGTTTCTAAATTCTTAGAAAATGAAAAAAGTGAGAAGAGTAGAATGAGTTTTTTAAACATTTAGTTAAAATTTAGAGAATAACCATTTCACATTTTTGAAAATTGGTTGGAAAAAAGTTTAATTAAACAGATTTTCAGTTTTACTCTTGTTATATGAAAAATTTTCTGAAAAAAAAAATAATAAAATAAAAAAAATTCGCCAACTAAACAACCCTTAACTATTTACTACTGAGTATAAATAAAGATCTATCTAAAACTACTTACTAGGGTCACGTTAATTCAAAATAATTGACTTTTTGACCCAAATGATAGACTTAATTAAAAACAACAATTTCAAATCATCATATACCAAAAAAGAAAAAAAATAATAAAGACAAAAAAAACTTTAGTCAAAAGATTTTGTTACCATAATTTCCAATATCCAATTAAAAAAAAAAAAAAAAAAAAAAATCATTTTCTTCCCAGATTCCCATCAACCAGTAGTATCATCATCATCATCAATCAAATAATCATTTCTCCATTTTTTCCCCCAATTTCAATTCAATCTCCATTTTCCAAAACCCTAAAATTACTAATCTTTTTTCCAATTCCTTCAAACCCTTTTCAATTCAACCCATCAATTACACTATTTCATGATCAATTTTAATTTTTGATATAATTTTTTTTTCAAACCCTAATCTTGAAATTTAATATAATTTTTATTTGTTGCATATTAATTGATATAATCTTGCAATTACCCTTTTTGGTTTTAGGGTTTTATTAATACCTATTTTTATGATCAGATTTTTTTAAAAAAATTTGACTTTCCCTGATTTTTAGGGTTAAAATTTTTATTTTTTTTGTTGGTATCTTTTTAGGGTACTAATATCTTTTTTTATATTTGGGTTTGCAAAAAGTTATTATTTTTTTTGATTATTTTAAGGTTTTAGGTTGTTGGGATTTTTCTTGTTGTTATTGTTGTTGTTGTATTTTTGTGTGTAGTATAGGGGTGTTGAAAAGTTGTGTATGGGCGAAATCGAGGGATGGGCACAGATGGGTGGTGCGGGTGGTGGTGGTGGTGGTGGTGGGGGGCGCCTATTGCCGAACGGGTTGTTGCCCAATGTAGGTCCCTTGATAGATAGTTTAGATTCGGAGAGATGGTTAAAGGCTGAGGAAAGAACGGCTGAACTTATTACATGTATACAACCGAATCAGCCTTCCGAAGAGCGTAGGAATGCGGTTGCTGATTATGTGCAACGGCTTATTATGAAGTGTTTTCCATGTCAGGTTGTTTGCTTTTCTTTGATGTTGACTTTTTTAGTTATGTTAGTGTAGGAAATGTGAATTTTGATTTGTTTTCATATAGTATTTGTGAAATACGAACCAATGGGCTTGTGTTTCAATGCTCCCCAACCAAATGGTTATGGGTTCAAGTACTGCCTAGGATAGTTGGTTGCTGTTAAGTAAAAAAATAAATATGTGAAACTCGAATCAACTGTTGATGTTATGTGTTGACGAGAACATAGTAGACTAGAGGCCTTATGCACTTGAAAAGCATGAAAGTTTATTGGGGGTGGCTGGACATGTGTTTAAACTTGTTATTAAGACATGAAGTTGTCATAATTAGTTTACAATTGTTTGGAAAATAGTAGTCATGATTTAGATATTCTGATTATATAGGGTCGGATTCAGTTTGATTTTATCTATACTACTATATAATGTATTTGGGACTATTCTATAATTAGAAAGGCTTAAAAATTCAGACTTTTACTTACTAATTATGGAAACAACCACCCCTAACAATCACCCCCAACAATTTATAACCACTTCAACAAACACCCCCAACAACCACCCCCAACAATTTATAACCACCTCAACAACCACCCCAACAACCACTTTCCACCACCCCACCTCCCTCCTCTTCACCCCCAACAATCCGCCCCCGCATCGCGCGGGCACCTTTCTAGTATGTAGTAATGTAGAAACTATCACCTTTAAGATGCTCATCCTTAATCTTATTCTCCATTTTTAGGCAGGAGCCACAATTTAGGGTTGTATGGACGTGGATTTAGACTTATGATTGCAGTGTGAAGTTGCAATAATGACTTTATAGTGTTTTGCAAAAACTATAAATGAAATATTTTTGTGTGGTTTGCAGGTTTTTACTTTTGGGTCTGTACCACTTAAAACATATTTACCTGATGGGGATATTGATCTAAGTGCCTTTAGCAATAATCCAAGCTTAAAAGATTCATGGGCCAGTGAGGTCGTAAATTTGTTGGAGACCGAGGAAAAGAATGAGAATGCAGAATTTCATGTAAAAGAAGTTCAATACATTCAAGCAGAAGTACGTTTATCTTTTCAGTGTTTTTTCTATTAGTATTTACAGCACACCCCTTTCAATTTCCATATCATTATAAAACCAGCCAAACAGAAGGCTTTACACTAATGGTTGCTTAGTAAGTTAGTATGAGTGTTGATGTTAGGGATATAGCCGTAAATGTTGATTAGTATTTATGTAATGATTTGATAGGTGAAGATCATAAAGTGTCTTGTGGAAAACATTGTGGTGGATATATCCTTTAATCAGCTTGGAGGACTTTGCACCCTTTGTTTTTTAGAGGAGGTTAGTTTGTGCTTTTACACATAGTTGTAAATTGTGTTTTACATATTTTACGGTGGTGAAATATTTTTCTGGTATACTTGTGCAGGTTGACAATTTGATAAACCAGAATCATTTATTTAAGCGTAGCATTATTCTGATCAAAGCATGGTGTTACTACGAGAGTCGCATACTCGGTGCTCATCATGGACTTATTTCCACTTACGCCCTTGAGACACTGGTTCTTTACATATTTCATGTCTTCAACAATTCTTTTGCGGGCCCACTTGAGGTTATTTTCTTTTCGTTTTAGAAGTGTCTTGATGTTTGGATTTGTATTTTTATGATCTGATAATCTGATTATTGCGACTTGTCATGTTTGGATATACAAATTTTGCTTCTTGTCAATGTGATCCTTATGGGGTCCTGTAATCAGTTTACTAACAGAATTGAATTTTAAATTGTACAAAGAAGTTAACTAACTACCCCTTCTTTTAAGCTAACTCATTTTTACTAACAGAATTCCTCTTGCACCTGCAGGTGCTGTACCGGTTTCTGGAGTTCTTCAGTAACTTCGATTGGGACAATTTCTGTGTTAGCTTGTGGGGTCCAGTACCCATAAATTCACTTCCAGATGTAACCGGTAATAGTTAGTAATAAACCAATAGCCGTAAAACCAATGTCGTATATTCTAATGATTGCTATCTTTTTTTTTCCGTGTAATATTACAGCAGAACCACCTCGTAAGGACAGTGGAGAGTTGCTCCTTAACAAAGTGTTTCTCGATGCTTGTAGCTCTGTATATGCTGTCTTTCCTGTTGGTCAAGATAATCAAGGGCAACCTTTTATGTCAAAACATTTTAATGTTATCGATCCACTTCGCGTAACTAACAATCTTGGACGAAGTGTCAGTAAAGGTATTTTAGCTCCTTTTTCTTTGTTATTTTTTGACATTATTTGATTTTCTGTCATTTTTTTATGTTCAGGTAACTTCTATAGAATACGTAGTGCGTTTGCATTAGGGGCTAAAAGGCTAGCTAGATTACTTGACTGCCCAAAAGAAAACCTTGTTACTGAAGTAAATCAGTTTTTTAGTAACACTTGGGACCGACATGGCAATGGTATTCGTCCAGATGCACCCGTTACCGATTCCTCGGTTTTGCAAAGTGACAGAATGTTAGAATCTGTACGTCAGGAGACGGTCTCTGATTCGATTACAAACGAGTCTGCTCAGGTTCATGCTAACAAAGGTCAACGGAATTTGAAATCTGTTTATCTGGCCAATGATATTCAAAGGTCTCCATTTGCTAGAACAAGGTCGAGCCCTGAATTAACTGACACATACAAATATGTTCCTTTTCAAGGGACCCGTAATAGACCACCTGAAAACGAACAAAATCGTAACAGAAAGAAGAATGCTGAACCCGAAAGTGAGAAAAACGAGCCTGCACCTCATCAAAGTTTTGAGCCATCAATTGATTCGAATATGTATCATCGTGAAGATATGCATCAAGAGGAACAAGATCTTGTGAACATGATGGCATCTTCTGCATTCCATGGGTTTAATGGGCCGTTGAATTTAGCACCTGGTCAGTTACCGTTCCCAATCTCACCCTCGTTTTTAGCATCTTTGGGATACACTCAACGGCATTTAGGCGGAATGGTCCCTGCAAATATGCCGTTTATCGATCCTCAGTTTGCGGGTATGCAGTTTCCTCACGGTTTCGTTCCCCATTATTTTCCAGGGGGCGGAGTGGCTTCTAATTTTGAGGATTCTGTTAATGAAAATCATGTCGTGTCTGCGGATAATAACCATGATTTGTGGCGGGAAACGGATCGGGTGAATAGCGAAGTTGCTTCACAAGATGATAATATTAAACCTCAAACGTCTTCTTCTACTGGGATGAATTATGTCCCGCCTCCTCGTCGTGTAGGTGGGTCTGGTGGGTTAGTAAGAAGTCAACAAAAGAACAGTAAAGAAAAACGTGAACGGTTAAAAGAAAACAATCATTTGGATCATCATCAGGAAAATAAAGGAAACGATTATTCAGATGAACGAGCCATGAGTTCAAGATACTCATCTGCTGCTAACAGTAATTCTTTAAGAAGTAAAACTTCTTCCGAGAGTTCATGGGACGAAACATCAAATGTCCTAAAGTCAACAAAGGAAAAACGAGGAAAGAAAATGGTCAACCCTGTAGAGTCGTCTAACTCTGACCGTATGCAGTCTGAAGATAATGACCAGGACTGGCTTCCACCAGCGAATGTGGTCACTGAGTCCGAATCTCCAACTGTTTTAAGACCTCACATGCCCAATATTGAACCTGCTCAAACAAGTAGTTCGGGCCCAGTAATGCCGATGGGCCCGGTGATTATCGGGTCCAACCCGAGACAAAGAATGACATTCTATCCCACGGGGCCACCTGTTCCATTCCTAACGATGCTTCCGTTTTATAACACTCCCTCAGAAAATGGGTCAGTAGACACATCGAGTACTCATTTCGAGAGTACTGATAGTAACAGTGATATTGGTCAAGCTTTTCATCCTGAAGGAGTTGACCGGTCCGAAGATTTTAGTAGTAGAGGAGCAACTCCTGGCGAGACACCAGATGTGAGTAAGCCTGATATATTAAACAGTGATTTTGCTAGCCATTGGCAGAATCTACAGTTTGGTAGGTATTGTCAAAGTCCACGTCATCATGGGCCCACGGTATATCCTTCACCGGTTATGGTACCACCAGTTTATTTACAAGGTCGTGTTCCATGGGATGGGCCAGGGAGACCACTGCCAAACATGAACTTGGTTACACAGCTCATGAATTATGGACCGAGGCTTGTTCCTGTTGCACCACTTCAGTCTGTTCCTAATCGACCTCCTAATGTTTACCAGCATTATGTGGAAGATATGCCTAGATATCGTAGTGGTACCGGGACATATCTGCCGAACCCTGTAAGTACTCTGATATAATAATAATTATTTTACTTTATTAGATATTGATTGGGTTTAATCATCAAATTTCTGTTCGTTTGGTGGTTTAGTCATTAATCCTTGTGTTTTTTTTTCGGCAGTGTTTTTAGGAAAATACATAAAAATAGCCATTTAAGACTTTTTTTCAATAAAATGTCATGAAAAGCTGTCTTCATACCTTGTTGATCATCAGTTGTGCAAGCTTATTTTGAATATATATTTTTTGCAATATTTGACTCTTCTGCGAATTTACGCAAAGAAAGTGAAACTTATTTCGCATAGGAAAAGGTAATTCACAAAATAAGCTCGCGAGATTGGTGGGTCCATTTGGTATTAGCACAAATTTTAATGATATTTTGTTGAAGAACCATCTGTAAGACTGTAATATCATACCATCTTTTTTCTCGTATTGTTTTCGTTTTTCAACTTTTTATTGTTGTTCAGACTTATATTTTTTGCACACTCATAACTGGTTTTATGGATTGTTTTTCTTCAATCTCTGCTATACTTTTTATATTAAAAAAGATATGTTTATGTTAAATAAAAAAAGTTAAGGGACAAAAACAATGTCAGAAAGAAGTTATAAAACACATTGCAAAAATAGTTGAAGGGTTATACCGCCAAATGGGTGAAGTTTGAGGTGCAAATAATCATTAGCCCTACAGATTATCAGTTGCATAATTGCGTTTATGTCTTACAATTTGTTTTTAGAAGGTTGGTGTTAGGGACCGTCCTCGGAGGGGTGGCTACAACTACGATAGAAGTGATAATCATGGTGAACGTGAAGTTAACTCAAAATCACGTGGTTCGGGCCGCAACCATAACCGCAATCAAACGGATAAATCAACTTCTCGATTGGATCGGTTGGGTTCTAGCGGAAGTCGTTCAATGAATTCAAATTCACACAGACATGGTTCTATTTCTACATACCAATCACAAAATGGTCCATCACATCCTAGCTCGAGTCAAAGTGGTCCCACCAATGTAACATATAGTATGTATCCTTTACCAGGAGTCCCGTCTAGTGGATCAAACGGTCCTGCTGTTGTAATGATGTATCCGTTTGAGCAGAATACTGGCTTTGCTTCTCAAAATGAGGCTGACTTTGGAACATATGGTTCTGTGGGTTTTCCGGGTGTGAATGAGCAATCACCACGTGGTGATGGAAGTCGTTCGAGGGGGATGTTAGAGGAACATAGGTTATATGGAGCATCTGTTCAACGGTCTTCGCCAGATCAACCATCTTCACCACATCATCAAAGGTAATAATTCTGCTTGATTCTTTTTACAGGTTTCAGGAATTATTATCGATTAGCATTAAAATATCAAATGGCACATGTAAGCTGGGTATTTGGGCTCGTCTAAGGTTCTTTTTGGCGAGAAAAATGGACAATGTGATAACAAGGTCGCTTACTTTTGTTGCGTTTTCTGTATGTAACATGACAAATAAAGATGACCCCTTGAGAGTTATGCACCAGGTCTTGGGAAACTATCCTTATATGATACACCCTTAAATTCATAATACATAGTTTTAGCACTTTTGGATTAGTTGTTTTTGTATCTACATGAAATCAGCAAGCTTCTTTAAAATAATTTACTCACTACTGCATGTTTATATTTATTTACATTTATTTGTAGCGTGAATCTTTTTCAATGTGACATTTTTAGTTACTATGATTACTATTATCTAATATGTGTTCTTATGAAAGTTGCAATATTTGTATTTTCTTTTTGAGATATCTCAAGTTAGTTACAAAGAATTTTATGACATATCTTGAATCCTAAATGTTGTCTTACTCATTTTCGTGTAGTGTTATTTTGAATGGGGTTTTTATTGGGTAACCATGATGTCTGACCTTTTTGATAGTGTTTTTTAACTTGATAGTGTTTTTTGAATGGGGTTACATACAATACTTTCATATTCCCCTTGAAAATTGAAATATGCATTTTCAAGGGGTATATATGAGGGTATTTTAATTTTTTAACTCCACCTAGCGCAGAAGTTAGACAAATCCCTTGTGCATATTTGCTTCATCAATATAGCAACCATATCTTGACTGTGGAACTTGAAGGTTTATATCTTTTTTATCACAGGAGGGTATGATTGTTCGCTTGCTACCTCGGTTGTTCAAGTTCGTTGATCAGGCGAGACAAGAATTGCAAAAGGCGTGATTGAAGAATAGGAAAAAAATGATTCCTGGCGCCAATGAAGGAGCCATCTATACTCACTGGTCAGTAGGCACAAGTCCAAGTTCTTGATATTGGCTCACGGATTAGCACAACATTGTGGTTATATGTAAAACTATGCTCAAGGGGCGGTGGCCGTGTGGAAGAAGTCTCTTGTTATTGTTTTCTGTCATACAAGGGCGGGCCACCACCGCCAAATATGTAGTTTTTAACTAAAAATTACAAGAAGTCATTTCTGGGATGTAGAACTTTAATTGTAGGGCTTTACCCTGTTATACATTTGTTACCCCATGTCTTCTACTGATGATGGTTAGGGTTTTTTAGTACAGAAAAAAACAGTTTGTACCAATTTCTATAGACCCTCTCATCTTGTAGCATTAACACTTTATGATAGAATTTCAGTCATGTCTCTTTTGCAGTCATGCTGGAACTATTTGTTCATGTGAACTAAATATGTCATGCATATGGACATTTTGCCATGGTAAAAAGCCAAAAAGTTGGCACATTGATAGTTCGGGTTGAAGAAAAATTGAAACTCTGAACTAAAATCTGTTTCATGCCTTTTCCTGTAATTTTGAATTTAGGAGTTTACAACCCGTAAACTAACCAAAGATGTATCACCATGAATAAGTAACCGTTTTTGTCGTTAGAATGTTTGGTATCTAATCTGAATGCAAATCTGATAGTTTCTTAGATTTTAAGTTATTGCTTGTAATAAGCAAGTCACCTGTTAATTGACACATCTTTTTGATGTCTCGGTATTTTAAGTCATTAAGTGGTTACATAAGTCCATAACTTGTAAATCACGTATAATGTTTTGAACTGACAAATCTTCAAGTTATCATCTTAAGAAAGTAAAAGTAACACTAAAAAAGAAAGTAGTTTGACACATGAACTAGCAGGTCCTTTTCATAAATTTTAATCTGCAATTTTACAAAAAGCAGACAAACGCATATTACATTTGAATTGAGCTGGAAGACGCTCTCATATTCATATTTTGTTCAACAGTAAGTTAATAACAAAAGCCGAGGGGTGAAAGAAAAGGCTTTTCACTAATCTACAACTACAACAGTAAAAATATATGATTTGTCCCAACAAAATTTGCACATTTTCTACCATATAAATAGCTGTTGAATTTTGTGTTGAATCTTATTTAAACCGCAAACCAGGAACGTTCTTGAGTCCCATTTTACCAAGAACAATTTTGGATAGTGCTGGTGGAGTATCGAGTCCCATGCTTCGGCTAAACTCATTAGCGAGCTCCACGAGCCTGCTTTTGTCCTTGGCAACAGTCTTGTTAGAGTTGTAATAGCCCAGCCATGCCTGGTATGCCGATTCTTTGATTTTCATATCCATATATGACAATGCTTTCTCCACCTAGTGGTACAAAAAGCACACACAATGGGTATTCACGTTAGATACAACGTACACTCAAGTATCTTTAGCCAAATTCTAAATTATAAAATGTATAAAAATAACTAAGATCGGGCAGTCTTTGTTATGTAATTTAACATATTATTTAATACAGTATAAACTTCTTACGAAGAGTAAAATGTAAAAACTGTACCTTTTTCTTTGTGTCTGGATTGATGACAGGTGGTTCTGCTTTTGAAATAGGTAGATCCCGAAGGGTTGACAAGAAGAATTCCTCCCAGGGTGCAAGCATCAATATCCCTTCACCTACCTTTCCTTTACGCCCAGTTCTTCCAAGCCGATGTATATACTGGGCTTTATCAGAAGGAAGCCCAATCTGCAAGTAAAACCACATTTTAAAGTATAAAACTTGTAAAAAATCTTTGTAAATGTTCTCCATGTGCATAATCGAATTCCAGGAGCATAAAAGTTATAGACATCGACTAAAACAATAATGATACCTGAATAACAAGTGTTACATCTGGATAATCAACTCCACGTGCAGATACATCAGATGTTACCAGAATAAGACCCTTTGATTTTCGGAATTCATCAGAAACCTGAGTCCTGTAGCTTTGAGACTTTCTGGAATGTATTTCTCGAACATTTAACCTCAGTTGACTAAGTATGTCTGCCACCAATTTTGTGACCATGGCAGTTGTGCAAAACACAAGAACCTGCAATAAAGTTGGCGTTAATATTATATCCACATAATAAGCAGGGAAAAACACAAATCGGAAATAACAGAAGAACAGAGGCAAGATGTTATAAGCAACAGAACAGATAACCTACCTTGTAGTCAGGATCATCTGAGATATGATCTTTTAGAAGAGTGTAGAGCAGTGAAAATTGCTTGTCCAATGGAGCAATCATATGCTTTTGTTGTACCTATAAAAACATAAAAAAAAAAAAAAAAAAAAAAAAAAAAAAAAAAAAAAAAAAAAAAAAAAAAAAAAAAAAAACCATGTTTAAATGTCAAATAAATTGGTGAATCAAATAGGGGTAACATGTCAAAACAGATTAATTTTTGGTAAAGAGTAGATGATGAGTTGGGTTGATTCAAAACTTTTTTTTTGTCCCAAAATTTTGAACTTTTAAAACCTAGTGTGTCAAAATTGATAAGAGACTTTTACATTACGTATTTCCATAATGGTGTAATTATTCAAATAAATGATTTTAAGAATTGTACAAAAATACAATTTGAGCAACTTTCAGCCTTTTTGACCAGTTTCTTTCTAAGTTATTTTTTTTTTCTTTAGAAGTCATTTGTTAGATGTAAAACACAATCTGAACCAACTCACTCATAAGTAAATGAGTCAGCCACCTCTACAGAAAACGTCTAAATACCATACCTGTGTGTGTGTTTCTTCGCTACCTTCTTCAACCGTGTTGATATATTCATGGTCTCTTTTCAAAGCAATATGACAGATTTGACGAACCTTCAATTCAGAAAAAAATTTCATAAACGTTACTTGAATTGCAACAAATAACACTACAAAAAATTACATACAGAAATTACCACACTGAAATAAGAAAGAAACCTCAGGTGGGACCGTGGCTGAAAATAGGAGTGTCTGTCGTTGTTTCGGGACTGCTGCTATAATGTTCTCGATATCTTTACGAAATCCCATGTCTAACAAATGATCAGCTTCATCAAGAACCAAAACCTTGACCCCCTTTACCCGTGTGGCAAATCCAGAAGTATTCATAATATGATCTTTAAGCCTTCCAGGTGTCGCTACAAGAATCTGTGAGGAATACAATGGAGTTGTAATCTCTGATCTACGAAGAAAGTGAAATAACACGAGGATTAAATAGAATATCAACTGCTGACCTGGCACGGGTTTGTTTGCAGGCGTCGTTGTTCTGTAGCAATTCTGGTGCCTCCAATAACAACTTGAACACCAACAGATGGGTGATATTTTAACAATTTGTTAGCCTCAGTTGCAGCCTGACTTGCTAGCTCTCTAGTAGGGCATATGACAAGGACTACAATTGGAGGCCACCTTTCATCACGGCTAACAGGTGGCGAGTTGACTACAACTTCGATTGACGGGAGCTGAATTTAAACGTAAAAATAATATAAGAATGCCAAATTTACTACCTTTTTAAGGAGTCATGTTGGTATTTAAAGAATCCATTATCACTGTGTTAAATTTTCTAAAAGGAAATAAAAATAATAATAAAAAAGAAAGTATCGAAAAAGGGTATTAGATTTCTTATGCCAGGGTAACATTATATTACCAGAAATGCAACGGTTTTTCCAGTTCCTGTCCTAGCCTTAGCCAACACGTCCTTCCCTACAAAAAAAAAAGAGTTAAGTCAGCAATCTGCATATTAAATTCACTTTATACATCATTGTTGCAGAATAAGATATTCATTTCGAGTATCAGAGTCGATAGTTCTACCATTCAAAACAAGATTCATGTGGGCATTTCGGGCATTTCTATAAAATTTACCAACGATTTTTCATTTTGGGTTTCACATTCAATGTAAGATAGTTCCTTTTTATCTAAAAGGTCACGGTTCACCTTCTAAATGAAGCAAAGGGTAATCGACATGATTATACATTTTTTTAAAAACACAGAGACCTTTGAGAATGACGGGAAGTGTGGCCTCTTGTACAATGGTCATCTTCTCATATCCGGCATCCTTAATTCCTTTTAGCGACATTGGTGAAACTGAACATTGATCAAACCTGTTGAAATTTAAATGGATATACTCAGAAATTACTCAAATCATTCCTCAATAATCTAGTAAACGAATTTGAAATCCTAAGTTCTATGTAATGTTAATAAGCAAATGGAGTATAGAAAGACCGAAAACATCAACAATTGCAAAAGATAAAAACTACAGTTGACTAAGTTAACACACCTGGTCTCACTTAGATAGGCTTCATTTCCTTCGGACGGAACTCTTGGCGGCCTCGGGATCCTCTCCTCAACATCCAATCCTAACACCCCATCATCCTCATCCTCATCATCAACGTCAACGTCAACGTCATCAATATCTTCTTCATCACTAACGACATCCCTATAATTATACATCAATTCCGTCTCCCCCACTTCATCATCATCCACATCTTCTTCCTCCGACATCACCAAGCTCCCTCGTTCCATAGTCCTACTAACACTCGTCCTTACACCAAAATCACGACCACTTCCTCTACCTCTTCCACCTCCACCTCCTCTCCCTCTCCCTCTACCACCAAACCTATCATCATTTCTACTCGTGTCACGTACATATGGCTCTGTCCCTTCAGGCTTAGAATAATAAGAACCCCAACTATCCCCCTTATCCCTATCCGAATCACGCGGAAACCTACCATCTCTCCTTTCCATTTCACCCCCATATCTCCCTCCCCCTCCCCCTCTTCCTCCTCTTAAACTACTCGACCCCCTCCCCCCTCCTCGCCCATTTCCAAACCTATCATCCCTACCTCCAAACTCACCACCAAACCGTCCTCTTCCACCATTTCCATCCCTACTTCCAAATTCACCACCAAATCGCCCTCTTCCACCTCGGGACGAATTACCGCCAAACGAACCCCGATTTTCGCCACTTCTTTCGGAATTCCTATATCCACCATTAAAATCACCTGACCTACCCTCACCCCTACCCCCACCCCTACCCCTACCACCCCTACCTCTACTATAACCACCACCATTGTCACTATACATATCATCACTCTCATTGAAGAACTTTTTCCTCTTATTAACCCAGTCACTTAATTCATCTTCAACTACGCCTTTTCGAGCCCGAATTTCGAACCGGGCACTATTCGAAAACTGTAAGTCAGTTTTAGGACCAAGTTTTTGAAAGCCCAAGTTATTACAAGATGAAATAGACTGGTAAATATTATTGTTATTGAGTCTGTTGGGGATGAAAATAGTACTGGAAGTGGAGAGTGAATTCATGGTGGTGGTGGTTAGGGTAACTGGAAGTGAAGATGAGTTCAGGTGCGGCAGTGACAGTGGCATACTACGGCGGAATACGGTGGCCGGAATTTGGAAATGCGACGGAGATAAGGTAGGTGTGGATGCTATGGGGTTTAAGGCCCTCTGAGAAGAGGGTTTAAGATTGGAAATGAAGTAGATAAGGTTATTTATAGGGGGTGTTTGGATGGGTTATTAGATGTCGGTTGAGGTTAAATGGAGGTGGCAGTTTTTTTACTTGTGTTTTTTCTAGGGCCGAGCAAAACCGACTGACGACCGAAAACCAACCGAAACCGACCCCAACCGACACAAACTGAGCTATACTCGGGTCGGGACTTGGGTTGAGATTTTCAGGAAGTTGGGACTCAGTATAAACCGACAAAACACAAAGAAAATCACACAAGTCAGGACTCAGGATATATTCGGGTCAGGATTCTGTTAGGGATTTCCAGCTTGTCAGTTTCGAGATAGGTCAGGCTCGGGTCGTTTTCGGCCCGATGCTCGCCCCTAGTTTTTTCTACCTTCTTATGTATATTTTATGAAAGTAATTGTTGCTGAAATTATAGACTTGACAGAGATTAAAAATTTAGATTATTTTTATAATTTACATTAGGGGTGAGCAAACGGGCCGGATGGATAGGACAGGACCGACCGACAAAACCGACCGAACCGACCACATTCGGTCCGGTTCTCGGTCTAGGCTTTTTAGTTAATTCGGTCTTCGGTCCGGACCGACCAAAAAACCGAAAAAACTTGCCAAATCTTGCCTATTTGGACCGGACAGAGACCGGACCGACCACATTTGGTCCGGTCTCGGTCTATGGTTTTTCCTTAACTCGGTCTTCGGTCCGGTCCGGTTTTTAGACTGTGATCACCCCTAATTTACATGATGCAAATTTGTATATATATATATACAAATTTAAAAACCATTGTATCATATACATAAAAACTGTATCAAGGATATATATGCAATCATTCACCTTTGGAGAGATATATATGCAATTTCTCTTTTAATTAAAATCTTTGATAAGTTATGACTGCCAAACAAAGTTTATATATTTAAGTAGCTTATTTTTCGCATAAATAAGCTCACCCTGCTGGCTTGTGTCGACAATATATAGGGTAATTCGCTCGTTAAACTAAGCCTTAGTTGGGATCACATAAGATCAAGTTTCATGAACATGAGCCTTGATCGAGTTGGTTCATATGGGTTTGGTATCATTGTTTAAATGTAAAACATATGAATATGTTAAACTTGTATAGGTTCAAATGCTATTGAGATTGAGTGAAAAAGATGAATAAAGCATTAAAACATATCTATATATTTCCAGTTATTGTAACTTCTTACATATCTTGCTTTTTGAAGATTTCTAACGGTAATTAAAACACGAAGAACCGACAAAGTAATAAGATTGCATACGTAGATAACAATTTTTCATAAGTAACTTTCTCATAATCAAATGACTAGAGATGACCCTTTATATTCTTTAACTTCCACCTGCATAAAAAAAACCAAGATCACAGTCAATATCAGATTAACGAGTTAAAGATTATCATCTTCAATGAAAATAATTAAGTTCACGAGAAATTAACACTATGCTCAAGCAACAAACTTTTATTCATGATGACAGAGAGTTTAACATACTTGGCACAATTGGTCTTAGTGTTGATCACGGGAATTTTCATGTCGATCATGCATGCTTTTGGAAGACGTGAAATGGCTTTACCACTAACGGCTACTTTGTCATCTTCTATTACGACTTCTTTCAATATGCAACTACACATATTTTTTGCATCAATGTCGGAATTAATCTGCCTGCCTATCACACCAAGGTTTAAACAGCACGCCACGGGGGGAGCTTTACACGCAACACTAATAGAATGGTTGCTGCAACGTTTTAAGTACACAAGACACGGCACTAGTTGAGCCTTAAGCTTTGGACATGGAGTATACACGCCTTCAACTTGCGTATTTGGCATCACAAGTACCAAGAGTGTCACCACACAACATACTATTCCAAATACACTTTTCATCTTTTTGAGTTTCTTAAAAATTTCAAGTAAAGAACTTGGAATGGTGTCTGTTCTTATTTGGGAACCCAATACATAGGGACCACCGCATAGTAGTGGCAATAAAGTTTTTTTGGTCAGTACTTTCATTACGAAATCTAACAACAGTGATTTAGTATGAATCATACATAAATCATGAATCGAATACGTGTGGGATAATTAATAAGTACTCATAAGATATGTATGTCCATCAAATCACACGATATGCGCTGCTAGAGTTTCCTTATCCCTATAAATCACCTTCATAGACCTCCGATCTCTAAATCTGACAATAGCATAATTAACGTATTTATCTCATATCAGAATTTTTTTCCTGCACAATATGAATCATATAAATGTATGGATCAGTAACACAGCTAGGATCGACGCACAAGATCTAACATGTAAAGTGTAAACCAGTTGCATGTTTTACTACGTGCTAGAAATTTAGCTCATATAGGATAATCAGGCACTTTACAGCTTACAAAATCCAGCATCCAACAATGCTCTCTCGGATTTAGTTATGATAAAAAAAGAGTCCAAACTTCTTTTTCTCCGATACTACACTCATTGGTAAATCAGAGAGATAATGTTTAGATTAATCGTATAATTACTCAATCAAGTATCAAAACAGTATTGAAGGTCACTCAATAACAATTGAATTGGTTTAGTTTGTCACTTAACTAAACTTTTTAGTCTGTTGTATATAGCTGTTTGAGTTTGTAGACTAGAGATTACATCAAAACTAAAGATCACGTGTTTGTCTTTTGCACAGTGTGCAATTGTCTTATGGAAGGATGTTCCCTCATTGTCGCATCTCACATTCTCACGGGTTTTGCATTCTCCCGAAGTGGTTACAATAGTAGATCGGGCTCACTTATTGCAAAATCATACCAAATTCTTTGACGTGGTTGTCAACACCACTATTTGCTTTAGAAAGAGCTTCTTCTCAACAATATTAAACTATATCCTTGGTAGAAAAGGTGAAAAGCTCAGTGGTTACTAGAAGTAGTTTGAATGTTATCATTGTTGTGATGATAATTATAGTACAATAGTTGTATGTTTCCTTTAATTTTAGTTGCTGCAACGTGGGGTGATTTGGGGTCTGTCTAACCATCTTATGGGTAGCATTGTACTCGGATCAGGGACGAACCGAGGAGGATTCATGGGTGTGGCATAGGAACCCCATGGAAATTTTTATAATGTAAAATTATGTCAAATATATCAATTTTTCTAAAATGAGCATGGTCCTCACATTTTAGGTTACGATTTTCAGTAGTTTTCATAAAATGAAGCTGATGAGTCTTGTTCCTGGGTCTGCCACTGACTCGGATATTCGTTGAACTTAATATAGATCCACCTTTTACAAAAAAAAAAAAAAAAAAAAAAAAAAAAAAAAAAGTCCTCACCTTATCAAAGTTAATATCTTTACCAAATGGCTTTCTTATGCTTTGTTTGATGAGTTTCGTTTCAAATTCGGTTTTGATTATGCTTTGTTTGCTGAGTTTCAATTCTGTTTGAGGAGTTTGAGTGCGTGTCCTTCTCCCGCTTCAACGGCGGGAGGCTGTCGTGAGATGTTATTTTTGCTTTTTTATATTTTATATTTTAGTTAGGTTGATTTATCCTACCCGGTAACGACCGTAACGTTATTTACTCCTTGTAAGGTATTTGGTTTCCTCACAAGAGGTCAAGGGTTCAAACATCGCTAGGTGTGTATATTCAAGGGTGGCCGGAGAAGGGTCGGAAACGGTCCCGAAATTATCCCGATAGAGCCGCGTACATTAGAGTCAAAAAGTCTCGCCCTCTTGGTTAAATGAACATGAAAAACCTCATCCGTTTATCTATTTTTTAATTGTTTTTTTTAGTCTTATGTAAAAGTGTAAGAAACAAACTAGTCGTGGTCACGTTGTAAATTGTAGTAATTCCAAAGGACGGAAAGCAAAACTGTATGGTGTGTTTAGTTGGTGAAAAATACTCAATTTTTCTAGGAAAATTTTCATTGAAAACTTAGTTACACATTTTTAAGAAAATTTTCAGAAAGAATGAAAATCTCATATTTCGAAATTTAACTAGGATTTAGAAAAAAAGATCTTGACTCTTTCTTATATTTTTCATTCCATTCTTTTTACATCCTTTTGCATTTTTCATTTTTCTAAAAAATGTCATCTAAACGGGTTTTCTAAATTTATACTTTTTAAGTATAAGAACACCCATTCTTTTTTTCTAAAAATATTGAAATAGAAAACTAAAAAAAAAAAAAAAAAAAAAAAAAAAAAAAAAAATTATATTCGGACATATCCGGGTGAACCGACATGACCCGACTGAAAACCAAAATTAGGGCTCATATATATACCCCAATCATATCAAAATTTACCCTCTTTTAACTCCAATTCAATCGATTAAAACGTTCTTCAATTCGATTCAATCGATTATAAAAATGGAGCAAATACAAATACACCAAATAATCACGAAACTATTAGACGGCAAATCACAAACCCTAAATTTCAAAACCCCAATAATCCCAATTTCACTAATCAAATCCAAATTACAAACCCTAACTTCCATCCCATCCGTACATCAACTCCTTGTATCAAACGGCAAGACACTTTACGATGACGACGTCGTTTCACCCAAAGCGACGGTGCATCTGTTGCTACGGTTACGGGGTGGTAAAGGAGGGT
The DNA here is from genome assembly GCA_030686995.1 of Artemisia argyi. Classification (NCBI taxonomy): domain Eukaryota; kingdom Viridiplantae; phylum Streptophyta; class Magnoliopsida; order Asterales; family Asteraceae; genus Artemisia; species Artemisia argyi. Next base: position 188,701,203 of record CM060677.1, read on the forward strand.
TTGGATCGTTGCTACGTGGCGCAGCTACTAAAGCTGGTTAGTTGTTTGATTAGTGCTTATTGATGAATTGTGTTTGGATTTGCTTATTTTGTGAAAGTGCTTATTAATTTATTTATAAAGGTTTTAGGTTAAGGTTGTGTTTGGCAACGTGTTTTGGAGCGATTAGGAGATACCGGAAATGCTTATGAAAGAAGCGTTTTTATAACTAATTATTGTGACTTGGTTTTTCTGCTGATTGATTAGTGCTTATTGAAACCTAGTGTTTGGATTTGCTTATTTCGTAAAAAAAGGGATGTATAAAATAATAATTTTAAAATATATCAAATGATGAACTTCACTTACAAGCGCATAACAGGTAAACGGGCAACAAACTGCGCTGCAACCCCTTTTTGAATAGCAAAACCTACTCTACTAAAAATAAAACCTTGATTCTTGGAGGACGGAGAATTGCTGTGGTCAACCTTTTGCACCCGATCCAGGAATCGGGTTGCCACGGGGCCACGGGGGCAAGGGATCCAAAAGTATCAAAAGCAAATGGCACAAACATGTGTTGATTCTCCGAACAAGCTGTTTCATGTTTAGTCACCTTTTTAGACTCCGCCTTCAAAACTGCTTGCCCAGCCACGAAATAATAAGTATACAATACTTGTTTTAGGCTGCGTTTGGGGATGACATCTGGATTTTGTTTGAGCCTGTTATTTGAAATGTTATTAAACAAGCGTGTAGCGTTTATGTTAATTTACACTTTAGAATTATAGGCTTATTATAGCTACAGCTATGTTACCAAACGCTGTTATAAAAGTAACGGCTACTGCTTGCAGCTATTAATAGTTTTGCCAAAACGCAAGCTTAATTTCATCTCAATAAAGCAGTTTGAGATTAGCAACTCAGAAAGTGCATATAGTACATTAACATAAGCAGATAGCGGAATTTGGATGACACAAAATTACTTCTGCTTAAAAGAAGAAAAGGAAATAAGCAATCCCACACATTGTTGTATAAATAATTATTAGGGAATATATGATTATGCTTGAATCAGTGTATAATTTATGCTTAGGATATATTTTTATTAAAGCCCAATCGAGCTAACTAACTAATAAACTTACGATTGTAACAAGCTCTAACTTTGTGTTTTACTACAGGTCAAAAGAAGACGAATAATTTTGATGCGTGTCGTGATATGAGTGGACGGAGACTAAGGCATGTGAATGCTGAGAAGAAGATGGAGGAGTGGTTGGCTGAGGAGAAAGAGAGGAAGTTGGAGAAAGTGGCGGAGGAGTTTCTTAAGAAGAACGCGAAGAGTGTGAAAAAGAAGGGTGGTGGCGATGGGGCGGAGAAGTATGTCGAGAAGTATAGGAAGGATTCGGCGAAATGTATGGAGGATGTTGAGAAGTCGGTTAGGGAAAGCCTTTCTGGTGCGTTTTCGAAGAGGAAGGGTGTGGAAGGGGAGGACGGTGGATCATCAAAATCGAAGAAGCTTAAGATTTGGTAAGGGTTTTGTTGAGTATTATTATATTGCTAATTAGTTGTTGAAGTGTGAAATTTAATAGCTTAGTATTAATTGTGATTTGGGAAGACACTTGAACTTAGAAGAGACTGAATATTTTGACTGCATACGAAACTCAATTTTGCATTGATAAAATATTTGTATAATATTTGAAAAATGAAGTGAAAATGCAGATTTTTAAGATTTAGAATCAAACATGAAATGTTTGTTGACGTCTGATCAGATACAATAAGCAGGTTACAAAGTGCAAATAGTTAATATGCAAATGCAATAGTAGACAATCATCAATGTCACCACTATACTCGTAAAATCGCTGTTTTGTCTGCCTTCAAGAATGTAATTGTGAAGTGACATTATGCGCATTCACTCATGTGTTTATTCGTTGAAAGGTGTTACTTTTGATGGTAGGTTTGGCTATAGACCCGTTCATATGAAGATTGGGGATGTTTGTTTTATAGGTCATTAGATTTTAATGTTTGTTTTATTTGTTCTGTAACTCTAACATGAATCTGTTCTAATCTTGCAGGATGGGAAAGAGGAAAGCAGATGACAGTGACAGTGATGACATGGATGAGGAAGACAGCGATGATGAAATGGGGGACGAGAATGAGAAATCTGGTGTTACAAACAATGAGAACCGGTCAGACTCCAATAAGGAACCAAATGGAAGCTTAGCATCTGTTAACGGTGGGAAAATTGAAGGAGAATCCTCAGTTGGTTGTTCATCTGAAAGTGCATCGGAAGAAGAGAAAGAGACTGTTGTTGAAGAGCAATTAGGATCCATTAACGAGTCAAATGATAAAGGAGTGGATGCATCAGTCGGACACGAAGAGAGTATAGTGAATAATGTTGATAATTCAACAGTTTCTTTTGAAATGGAGAAACTTACTGAACCCGAGTTGAGTGACCCAGAAGAAAAACAGAGTGAACTCCCAATAAGTTCAAATGTGCAAGAGGTTGAAACTACTGATGTGGAAGCTAATAGTTCTGATGCGAAAGAAGTTATCAATGAAGAAAAAGTTTCTACAAAGAGTAACTGTCCTGAATTGGAGAAACCACTAAATTTTGACGAGTTTAACTCAGCAGCAGAGATGGAGGTATGCTTTATTTCTTTAATCTGTATTAACTTTTTTGTTTATTTTAATTGCTGATAATTACTGCAAAAACATTTCTCGGACTAAACATTATATGGGTGCAATAGAATTTGCAGAACTCATTTTTAATAAGGCATTTAGTACCCAACTCTAATCTGCAAGGGTCATTGCTACTAGAATCCATCATTAGTGTTGTTGTGCATGCAACTCAATGAATACATGTTCTTCCATATTGGGTGCTTTTCCTTGTTATATTTTGAAGTTATATATATGAGATCCGAAGGGTGTTTACTTTTGATAATAGCGTTTGCGACTGTTAAAAAGCTCATTTTTCTAGTTTCATTGTATAATATACCGGAGAAGGTAACTTGACAAGAAATAATAACTTTTAAAGAAAGCTCTTGTATTTATCTTATTTTTTTTGTTGACTTATAGGTTCTTGGCATGGAAAGGCTTAAATCCGAGCTTCAGGAAAGGGGATTAAAGTGCGGGGGTACTTTGCAAGAACGTGCAGCCAGGCTTTTCCTTCTTAAAACAACCCCATTGGAGATGCTACCCAAAAAGTTGCTTGCTAAGAAGTGATTCAAGAATATGGTCGACTTGGTTTTGTATCTTATATGAGAAGGATTCTTTGTTTTTTCCTTTTCTTTTTGTTTATGTATTAAAGCTCTTTAGTATACATTAGGTTCGAACTAAAACTGATTTAGGTTCAAACCAAAGCTTGCATTGTAATTAGTAATGTAATTGATTTTCTGACGATTTTGCTACAAAGAAAGAAATAAGAAATAAACAGTCGAGCAAAACAAAATTACTCGTAGACATAAGTGCGCACATTTCAAATTGGGTTAGTATACAAATACGCCACAAATTTTTTTCAAAAAATTTGTCCTAAGGTAACAAGATTTTATTTTTCTTATTTGGGTTACTAAACTTATGGAATACTGACATTTAAGGATCACTAAATTTACAAGAACATGTTTACACGTTACTGAACTTATATAACACGACATTTATGTTACTTAAATTATCTAAAAATAGTACGTGTTTAAGTCACTCATATTAACTCTGGGAGCATGAGGTACCGTAACATACCGTTTGTGCCAAATCAGCGTCACCTCAGCATTTCACATTTCACATTCACATTCAAAAATACCTCCTCTACCATAGCTCAAGTCATTTCACCTCTTTCGGGACCCACAATACCTAAATTAAACACAAACCCAACAACAAAACCTTTAAAAAAAAAAAAAAAAAAAAAAAGTGTGAAATTGACGCAAGATGATGTCAATCACATAGGAATGACATGAGGGTGAATGTGATGATACCGGTAATCTAAGTGCCAATTCTTATCGGTAACCTAAATGAGCAAAATAGGAGTTCTTTTACTTTATTTGCAAAGACCATACAATATTATTATTTAGGGTGTACTTGGTTCAAACTCAGGAAATGGAAAAGGAAATGCAATGATAATAGTGGAGAAATGGAAAGAAAAACATTAACCCCTAATTTATTGGGTAATGACCCATTACTAACTATTGGGTAATGAGTCATTGCATTATACTCTACCAAACACCTTTTTTCATTATTTTTCTCATTCCTCACCCTCATAAGTCATAACCCCCTACCAAGAATGCCCAAGTTGATCAGATGCAGAAAGTTGCAAAAAGCAATACAACCAACTGTAGTTATGTATTTTCTTAAGAGGTAATTCTGTATGTGCCTCGGTCGCTTAAAGTTTATACCTTTTCTAAAAAAAAAAAAAAAAAAAGAAAAAAAAAATGACTTCTCAAAATGCTCTAGCAAACTCGAGCGGGACACATAGAGAATTACCTCTTTTCTTAATTAATAACACCCAAATTAACAACTCCATATGGAAGTGTTTTCATAAATGTAGCTTGCTAAGGGCAACAGTATCAGCACCAAGGGATAACAATCAACACTGTTGCCACCATCTCAGAATTGTTCCCGGCCAACGGTGGAGGTCACGGCCGAGGAAAGTGGTGGTGGGTTTGGGATATTGAGTAAAACATTGATGGTATATATATATATATATATATATATATATATATATATATATATATATATATATATATATATATATATATATATATATATATATATATATATATATATATATATATTATATATGATCAAATAAGAAGAATAATTAAAATAAGAACGATAAGAAGGAACCACAACCACTCATTTTAGATGCATTTATAAAAATGGATGCACCTCCCCTTAAAATTCTCTCTTCTATTTGAAATGTGTGTCTAAAAATCCTTCTTATTCTTCCTATTTTAGTTTTTCTTCTTACTGGATCCCTTCTATATATATATATATATATATATATATATATATATATATATATATATATATATATATATATATATATATATATATATATATATGTGTGTGTGTGTGTGTGTGTGTGTGTGTGTGTGTGTGTGAAAACCAATTATATAATAAATAGTATAGTATCGAAGTGATCCGCGTAAAATACGGATCACTTCGATACTATACTATTTATTATATAATTGGTTTTCACACGAATCAATTTTTGGCGCCGCTGCCGGGGAAGGTCGAAGTGAATTTTTGAATATCGTTTTTAAAAATCGTGTTTTGTTAAGCCTTCCTCTACTTTGTATATATATCTCTATAAAAATTGAAAAAATCAAAACACTTTTCCTAAAGTGTTTACAAAATACCAAAAAAATAATAAAATTTACAGCCTCGACTCGACCGAAAGGAAGGGCATTGTAAACCAAAAAAGTCTCACAATATAACGAAAACGTAATTTAGTTGTTTATCGGATTATTTCACTTACTACAACCGAATAAGCGGGAAATACGGATAGCTAAGACATTAAATTGCTAGCTGAAGAGAGATCCATTCTTCTCTCCCGTCCCGTCGCGCGTGGTTTTGAAAGAAACGGTTTTCAATTAACGTTACGTTTTAAGAAAAGAAAAACAAAAGAAATAAAAAGTTTTTGTGACAAAAATATAAAAAACAAAAAGATTTTCTTTTCTCTTTTCTTTTTCATTTTCTTTTTGATTTTGCTCGTGGTGTATGCACACCCGTTCTTCTTTTGAGAGTCTCACGTCTCCGTTCTCTAACCCCGAGCGGGTTTTACGACATACGAGTCGGGTTCATTTCCTTGACGACGAGGAGATGAACCAAAACGAACACAACGGACCCCCGCCGATGGGTGGTCCGCAGCACAATGTTATCCCGCCGATGGGACAACAACCGGCATTTGATCCGCGTCCGATGGAAGAACAACTCCAATCACCATTTAACGGTGTGAGGAGAGCTATTGTGATTCCGGATATCAATGCTAACTTTGAGATTAATCACGGATTACTCAATTTGATCACGGGTATATCCTTTCACGGGTTCGATCACGAAGACCCTTATGATCACATCAGAAATTTCACCGACATCGCTGAGACCATAAGAATGAACCAAGTTCCTCACGATGTGGTGAAATTGAAGTTATTTCCTTTCTCCTTAAAAGGAGCAGCCCGGACTTGGCTGGAAAAGGAACCGCCCAATTCGATTCACACTTGGAATGATCTCGCTTCCAAGTTTGTGAATTATTTCTATACTCCCTCTAAAACTTCTAACCTACGTTCTCAAATCTTTCGGTTCCAACAAGCTTTTGATGAAACGTTTAGTGAAGCTTGGGACCGATTCAAAGATTTGAAGGAGAAATGTCCGAACCATGGATTTACCGACCTTCAGCAGATTGATACGTTTTATAATGGGTTATGTCATGTTGACCAAGATTCGCTCAATTCTGCTGCGGGTGGTAACTTGTTGGCTAGGAACACGAATGATGCTTTCATGATAATTGAGAATAAAGCTCGTGTGAGAACGTCAAGGAATAAACCTCAAGTTTCTAATAATGGTAAAAATAATGATGAATTGGTAAATATGATTGTGGCTTTAACAAAGAAAGTTGATGCAATGTCTATTGAAAAACCAAACTATCAAGTCAATGTGGTTAGTCACGGTTGTGAGACTTGTGGTGGTCCACATTTGTATTATGAATGTCCGGCCACCGGTGCCTTTTCTCGTGAGAACGCGTATGCTGCAAACGCGGGTAACAACGGTTACCCACAACCTCAAGGAGACCGTAATCTCCTCAGCTACCGTTCACCTCATTTTCTTGGACCACCCGTTCTCGAACAACAAAACCAAGTCAATCAAGTCAACCAGAATCATAATGTGGTGAATCGTAATAATCAAGGAATTCAAAATCAGAGTCGAGCTAATAATGGTTTTCAAAATCATAATCAAGGGTTTAATCAAAACCGGGGTTTTCAAGGTAATTACAATCAAGGCCCGCCTCAAGGGAACAATTTTCAAAACCAGCAAAACCATGGAAACCCTGGGAATTTTCAGAACGTTAATCATGGAAATCAAAATCATGGTAATTTCCAAAACCATGGGCAGAATTTCAGCAATAATCAAAATCAAGGTGTTATTCAAAATCCGTCGCCCACGGAAGATTTGATTAAGCAATTGATTCAAAACCTACAATCTTTTATGGCAAAATATGAAGAGTCAACACGGTTGTTTGCTAATCAAATTAGTGATATTAACAAACGTTTAAATGATCGACCCTTGGGTTCGGGTATTACATCTTTGCCAAGCAACACGATCGCAAACCCGAGGGGCGAAGTTAAGGCGATCATAACTCGCAGTGGTGCTCAATATGATGGACCCATAGCTCCTACTACCTCTTCTTCTTCGTCTCCGCCTAAGGTAGTGGACTGTGAGACCGAGGCGACAAAGGACCCGGTTCCTCTAATAAATAATGGAGGAGCTGAAAACGTCCAACCTCCGGTTGTCCGAAAGTCGAAAGATAAAGAAAAAGTCGTTTTTGAGAATAATGTGAAATACAAGTCTAAATTGCCATATCCGTCACGATTTAATGATGAAGAGCTCCGTGCAAAGTCTAAAAAACAAATGGAAAAATTTCTGGATATTTTTCAAAAATTGCACTTTGATATAAGTTTTATGGATGCTCTCGTGTACATGTCGAAATTTGCTTCCACGTTCAAAAACCTCATAAGTAATAAAGAGAAATTGCTTGAATTAGCCGAAACACCGATAAATGCTCAATGTTCCGCGATTCTTCTCAAGAAGCTTCCCGAAAATCTTGGTGACTCGGGAAAGTTTCTCATTCCTTGTTCATTGAAAGATCAAGAAGTTTGTAACGCCCTGGCCGATTCGGGTGCGAGTATTAACCTCATGCCATTATCGATCTATGAACAACTTGGAATGGGGGCTCTTAAACCGACGAGAATGACTTTGGAGCTTGCTAATCGATCGATCACTCAGCCAGTTGGAATTGCTGAGGACGTTTTTGTTCGTGTGAATTCATGTACTTTTCCGGCAGATTTTGTTGTTGTCAATTTTGAAGTTGATCCGAGAGTTCCTCTAATACTAGGGCGACCGTTTTTACGAACCGCTAAAGCCCTAGTAGATCATTTTGAGGATACTCTAACTTTACGACATGATGACGATATAATGATTTTTAAAGCCGATGCTTCAAAATTGAAGAAGTACTCCGTCAAAAGTGTTGATGTTTGCAATTATTCCTTTGATGATTTTGTTAAAACTTTCGTCTCCGACTCTTCCCCATCATTTCCTCCGATTAAGGAATATGATTCTCTTTGGGAAGAGGTCGATGAATTTCTTGCAATTGAAACGATTCCGATTTCTGAGACTGACGACTCTTACTTTGATTCGGAGGGGGATATTATTTTTCTTAACAATTTGTTGAACGATGAATCGTCAATCCCTCCGGATAAAGTTAAGACGAAGATTGAGCTTATAATTGACGATCCTCTTGAGCCCGAGCTCGAGGAGTTTTCACCCGACTTTGAGAGTTTTACCTTCGATATGACTCAAGAAATAAGTGGCAATCCCACTTATTGTCCTGATTTTTCTGATACGACGTATGAAACTTTTCATTTCGATTACTCGGAAGAGACGAGTCGTGGCAGTACCACTTCTCATGCTTTTATCTCTCTTCCGAGTATGAGTCATTTCGTTTTGATGAATTTGAATGTAAAATTGAAAAGTTTTCTAAATCTGAATATGAAAGTTTCAGTTTTGATCTTGAAGTTGATCATGATCTGGGTGGTGTGCTTAAAAATGAGAATTTGAATGAAAAGTTTATCCCAACCCTCCCACCCGGAAAAAGTTTTGAAAATGAGCTTTAAAGATAAAAGTCATAATTTCGCAATTATGAAATTTTCTTTTTTGGAAGATGATGAGTTTTTCAAGATTGTTATTATGATTTTCTTGCCATTTGTCACATTTGGCGTGGTTTCTCTTATCCTTCACTCAGTGGGGAGTGAGGATGTTGTTTTTGACCCTAGAATCGTTTTTCAAAGTTTTCAACATTAAAATACCATCGGTTATCTCTTTGGGATGGAACTTTCAAATAAATCGTTTGTTTTTAAAATATTTTGAATGAAAGCCCGAGTGAGATTATTTTTCCACGGATTTTTCCCCAAGGACGAATTAATTCGGGGATCGAGTCAAGCTACGTGACTCAGAAATAAAAAACAAAGCGCTTCGTGGGCGGCAACCCATGCTTATCCAATTTCATCTTCTTAATTTCTATTTTCTAACAAATAACGTGAGGAGGGGGTACCTCTTCTTCTCTTGTGTTCTGTGGTTGTTTGTGATGTTTGTTAGGATTGTCCGCGATTTATGATGACTCTCATGCTCGTTATCTTCTCTCCGCTCGAGTTTCATTCATCGCTGCTACTTGGAAATCCTTTATCCGTAAATCTTATCGACTAACGTTTTCTTTGGCATAATTAATAAACGGCCTAGAATTTTGTTAGGATTACCTTAACCCGAAAAACATTGAGGACAATGTTTCGTTCTAGTCTGGGGGAGGGTGAATCTTCGATTTGATTTTAACCTTGCATTTTTCACATGTGGTGCACTCGTGCAACTCCGTTTTTCCACCAAAAATAAAAAAAAAATGAAAAATTAAAAATTTCAAAAATTTTGATGAAAAAGTCATGGAAAAGCACAAAAAAAATGAAAAAAGTTAAAAAAATTGTGCAAAAATATAATAAAGTTTGTATAAGTGTTTTAACACCTTGTTGACTTTCTTGCTGGCGAGAGTAGGAATAAATATTTTGACTTGACCGGGCGTGTTAAGCCCTAGCTTGTTCTCTTAACCAAATATGATCACATAAGCTTGTGCTAGTTTTGTACACTAGGAGCTATAAAATGCGAATTTTTTCTTAAGAATCTGCAATTTCCCGTACTTGACTTTATACATGCGCAGCTTAAAAGCTTTCGCTAGTCTTTTACATAAGAAGCTAGAAAACGCGAATTCTTCTTCTAGAGTTTGCAAGTTTCCGTAACTGACTTTATATATGCGTGGCTGATTATCGGCTAAGTATTCGCTGGTTTCATTATTTGGAATCTTAAATTGCGAAGAGCAAGAAATGATAGAGTTTATTTAGAAGTTTGATGCTAAACGTGGAGTAGTGGTTCTCTTTAGAGCTCATGAGAGGTAATTGTGGTTTTTTACTCCCATCAGAAACGTCACCAATATATAATAGATGTTCTAGGTTCATTAGTGGTATTTCGGTTTGGATAATATTTAGTTCTTTGTTTTCTTAAGAGAATTTTTGCTTTAGAAGTTGGGTACATATCAAGGAACATCAAAAATAAGAGCAAAAAGTGAAAAATCAAAAGTCAAAAGTTGATTATCTATGTGGTTTTGGAGCTACCCGATAAGCTTCCATTGATGTTGAGAAAAAAAGTCAAGAAAGAAAAGTGAAAAGTATGAAAAATATGAGAAAAGTGAAAAAGTGAAAAATGAAAAAAGTGAAAGTTGAAAGTTGTACGAATAAGAGTTTGAATGTATAAATAAGTTGTTGGCGCGTGAGGTGCATGTGTATGATTCTGAATTGGACACATGAGGTGCATGTGTAGTACTCCGCAACTTATATGTTTATGATGTTGTATGTACCAAAATTCCTTGATGTGGACCGAATTTCTATTGCAGTAGTTCTTAAGAGGAAATGAATAACTACTTATCGTTTTAACTTAGGTATCACTATCGGACTAAAAATTATTGAAACGAGAAAATATGAAGCAATTCATTTCTCAACAAAATAAAATATTGAGATACAAAACCTAGGAAATGGGAGTAAGGAGTTTCCACAAGTAACTTTTATGAGTAGTGTTAGCATCTAATTTGTAGATAAACTGTGATCTCGTTTGTACGCTTAGTTTTGGGACTTGTGAAAAATCAAGGATGACGATTTTTATCCGTATGGTCACTTCTTAATTAGAAGTGTTTCTACTCGTTGACCCTAATAATTATTGCAAAATAATGAAAGTTCAACAAACCGTTACAAGTGTGAAGAATGAAAAGTACAAAAATAGAAGTGTAAGTGGAATAAAGGAATAAAGGAAAATTTTTGGAAAACGGAGCGTTTTCGGGAATAAATGATTTTATTATTTCTTTCGAACCTCCTTGCTACTTTTCAAAGTTAGTAGAAAGAGTTTTGAAATTATTTATCCCAAAAGCGTGAATTGATCACATTGCGTGAGGACACGACAATACTTTAGTCGGGGGGATTTTGGTGAGTGCTTATTCACTCACTATTATTTGACCAAAAACTGGACTAATGAGACCAAAAACTAACCAATTATGCCAAATTTGTATTGTTTTTGTGTTTGTGATGTGCAGGTACGGATATTATACAAAATGACGAAAAATCACGAGAAAACAATGAAACCGGGCACGAGAGTGGAAGAAGGTCAAAAAAGTCAAAGTCGGGATCCAAAAGTTCATTTCAGTCCTTCATGTATCCATGATTAGCAGAATAAGTCCCTGTGATATATTTTGAGAAGTGACGGAATCAGTCCTTGAAGTTTTGGCAATTTACAAAATTAGTCCTTGGATTCTAATTGGTACCAAAAATCTGAAATTCAATCACAAACCTGGTCCAATGTATATTATTTCAAAAACCTGATCCAAGTCCATGAGTTGTACAAAAGCCCATCACAAATTACCCCTAAACCCGGCCCATCCCCATCTCGGTCAAACTATACCAAACCCAAGTCAAACTTATTATAATAATGTTACCCCATTCATATTACCCCGCCCCTTTTTCATCCCACTCAACCCAGAAAACTATCCCATGAACCCTAGTTACTGTACCCACCCTTAATTACCACAATTAAGGGTAGTTTAGTCAAATTAAATAGCTTTTGGATGGTCAGGAGTGTGTCAGGATTATGTCAGCCTCTAAGAAGCACACATGGGACAGGTGGCAGTATCTCATTGGAATGAACACGTCACAAGTGAGGATCCAACGGTGTAAATCGTGTGGATAATGATTGATTGATGATTAACGGCTCTTATTATGCTCAAAGAAACACAAAGTTGCAAGGATTGCCAGCATGGCAAGAGACCCCTCACTCCTCACTTCTGCTATAAATAGGAGTGTAATTCCCTCATTTTCAGTGTAGTTAGATAGTGTAGCGAAGCCCTGTTAAAATTTCTTTTGATTGTATCCTAGTTTAGTTTTATGTAATTCATCTAAGCTTTTAATAAAAATTTAGTTTTACATAAATCACTCTCAGTTTATTTTTATTGTTTTAGTTAATCAGCTTTAATCATTGTTAATTTCAGCTAATTCCTTTATTGATTTCAGTTTTATTATTTAGTTTAATTGTGCTAAATTTGTTAACTCAGATTTCATTCCTCATATTAAACAAAAAATATAAAAAATATAAAAATATAAAAAATAAGGTTTCATACTTTTCATAAAAGTTTACAAATAAATTGAACATTAGTTTTATAATTCCTTTTAAGCTGTCTAGCTTATTGAGGAATAGTTTCTAGTTTTGATCAATCATCAGTCAACTAAAGTCAAAAGTGAGGTGATCTATTGGTTTTCGTGGTGATTTGGATAAGTTGGAACAGATTTGGAAGGTTTCAGCCTGTCAAAAGACAGGCAAGCAAAGGGAACTCCCTCTGTTTAGCTGAGGGAGAGGTTGTGGTAAATTTCTGATTCAAAGTTTCCATTATTGGTTTCTGCATTGATTTCGTAATCTGTTTTAGTTGTTATTGTCTTATTGTTTGAATCTGTTTATTTAGAGATCGTAGTTGTTGAGTTAGAGATTGTCTGATTAAGTAGAATTACTGTTTGATCTATTTTGATTGTAGCTGTTTGTGCTTCATTACCTAGTGGTTCTGTTTAACTTTTGGTAGAGTAATATCTGAATTATTGAAGTTTATAGTTGTAGTTTGTTTCTGTTTGTGCTCTCTAGTTGTTAGGGCACTTAGTGTGATCACTGATTGGTTGTTTAATAGTGGATTATACCTGCATTTGTTAGTGTTTGGCATAAATTTCTCTTTACATAGTGTTGTAATATCTAATTCATAAGCTCACTTGTTTAAGTTCTATTTGAGTCTAATAAGTAGTTAGCAGTCAAAATTCAACATTCTCAGTTGAGTCTTCTTAGGATTTATCAATTCTCAAATTCAAAAATACTTAAACTCATTGTTTCAGCTTAAAACTGATTTCATAGGAAATGGATGTTTTAGTGTTAAAATAGAGTTCACTTTAGTCATTAACAAGTGTAAGTTGGAGTTATAAGTTTGTAAGTCACTCTGGTAAATTTCAATTTCTGTGACAGTCAATAAACTAATCTCACTAGGCCAATTTTTTTATCTAAATTTTAAGAAGGTTAGAGTAATAGTTAGATCTTCAATTCAGTTTTGCATTCAGTTAGTAATTGAGTTTTTTTATAAGTTTACTTAGTTTGCATTTTGGGAGTGTTTTGGTTGGCTTATTTGTACTTCTAATTTGCATTTATTTGATCCATTTTGCATCTGTCATACTGTTTCAGCATAGCTTTTTAATATCTAGTATCTAGCTTATTCTCCTGCCCAAACTTCCTCTTAAATGTTTTTTTTTTTTTTTTTTTTTTTTTTTTTTTTTTAATAATCTCTAGCAGCTTATCTTTAACTAATTCAAGCTTTTACACTCTAGCATAATCATTTTCTTAATTTAATTTTAGCTGAATGAGGGCTGTTTAGCCTGATTTGCAACCCTTGCACCAGCAATCTCCATTTCAGCTTAAGTAACTAGCCTTAATAGTTTCCTTATTGCTTCATAATTTGTGTTTCTTACTCTTTGTTAGGTTGTTAAGGGTAGCTGTAGGTTTTAATGCTGTAGCTTTTAGTCATTTAGCTTGTGTAACTGCTTGAACTAGACCCATTAGGACTGCTATGCCCTGCACCATAGGCCAATCTGTTTTCAGCCGTGTTCATTTGCCCATAACTTGTTGGTTACTTGAGCTTATTTCATGTTACTTGGTTCTTTGAATGGCCTAATATACTAGCTTGTTCGATTGGAGTTTAGTTTGGACCTTAGGAGCTTATTTGCATCAGCTTGTCGTTACAGTTTCATGAGTTTGGCTTTTAGTTTTTATTATAGCAGCTTGTGGATCTGTTTGAAATTGCTAGTGAGTTTGTTTTAGTGACTTTTACTTTTCCTGAGTTTCTGGCTTATTCTGTTTGGCATCAGCTTATAGTATAGCTTATTCCTAGATTGCTTATTACATTGCATCTTGTGTATCTGTGTTTCTTTTCATCTCATTTGAGTTTTTCTCAGTTCATTTTAGTATATTTTACTTGAGTATCAAGTTTGGTAAAGTTTCTTTGGCAAGTGCTTATAAATAAGCACTTGCCATAAGTTGTTTTAAGCTTGAATAAGCACTTCTGCTTATTATTTTTAATCTAAAATTTTTCTGCAATATTTCCATATTATTTTTGATTTTCTGGAATTTTTCCAGATTTTTCCAAGTTATTTTACTATTTTTCTTAATATTTCTTCCTTATAAATCATTTTTAAGTCATTTTTAATTACCAAAAATCCATAAAAATCAGAAAAAGCTTTGAAAAATACAAAAATATTTTTAGAAATTCTTTTATAATATTTTAGAATTTTTTGAATTAAATTTTTATTTTTCCAATTTATTTTTCTATTTTTCTTTATTTTTAATTCATTTTTAATTCTAAAAATAGAAAATAAATTCTAGAAAATAAATAAAAACTCAAAAAAATATTTTTCTTTTTCTTAAAATTCTTTTTATTAGTTGAAGATTTTTAGAAAATATTTTCAAGTTTGTAGGATCATTTTTCAATAAACGTCACGTTTTAAATAACGCGGTTGCATTTCCGTTTTTATGTTTTTTACTTTGGTGCATTATTAGCTTGTACTCTTTGCATGTTTCATAATTTTTTGTGATTACTTGAATATTTTGATTGCTATTTTCACTATTTCACTTTTCAATTCACGTTTTCACGAATCGATATTCTCGATTCCATTCGCCTTCACTGGGAAACGACTCGGGTGATCCGTATTTTACGCGGATCACTTCGATACTATACTATTTATTATATAATTGGTTTTCACACGAATCAATTTTTGGCGCTGCTGTCGGGGATCGAACCCGGGTCACCCGCGTGACAGGCGGGAATACTTACTGATAAAATCGTTTTAGTACATATAATTAATCCGAAGAAATACCGGTGAAAGTATTCCCCGGGTCGTTCTCCCAGCGAAGGTGAAATGGAATCGTGAATAACCGAATCGAGAAATCGTGTCGAGAAAAGCGGGAAAGTGAAAAATATGATTATTTAAGTCAAGTTATGCTAAGAAATGATAAACTATGAAGAATTTACAATCTAGGTATGTACGGATGTTAAAAACGTGAAAACGGAAACGCAACCGCAAAATTAAAAACGTAACGTATGACGAAAAATTATCCTACGAACTTGGAAATATTTTCTAAAAATTAAAAACTAATAAAAAGAATTTTAAGAAAAAGAAAAATATTTTTTTGAGTTTTTATTTATTTTCTAGAATTTATTTTCTATTTATTAAATTAAAAGTGAATTAAAAATAAGTAAAAATAGAAAATTAACTTGGAAAAATGAAAATTAAATTCTAAAAATTCTAAAATATTATAAAAGAATTTATAAAAATATTTTTGTATTTTTCAAGACTTTTTCTGTATTTTTATGGATTTTTGTTATTTAAAATTGATTTAAAAATGATTTTTAACTAAAAGAAATTAAGAAAAATAGTAAATGAACTCAGAAAATTATGAAAATTTACCAGAAATTCTAAAATAATATAAGAAACTTGCAGAAAAATTTTGGAGTGAAAACAATAAGCAGAAGTGCTTAAAATGAGCTAATTAGCTTATGGCAAGTGCTTATTAATAAGCACTTGCTACAAATCTTTACCAAAATATTTCCACAACTGTAATATACTATTATGAACTCTAATAAGCAAAGAAATGATTAGCTATAAGCACAGATACTCAAGAAGCAAGCAAATAAGCTACTAAGATAAGCTAAATAAGCCAAAACTAACACAGAATAAGCTACAGTTAAAGTAAACCATACACAACTCTAAACTAACTACTAAGAAACTCAGAAAAGCCAATTAGCACAAGCAGAAATCACAAAAGGACACAAGCAGCCCAATAAAACAATACAGAAATAAAGCTCAAACCCCTACATAGCAGATGCAATAAGCTAATCCTAATAAGCTGTAAGAAAGAAACTAAAGGCAGAAATTCAAAGACTACCAATCAGAGATTCTATAAACCAAAAATCTAACTCTAATACCATGCAATGCTACTCTAATTGATACCATGAAGGTGGGGTAGTAACCTGTGTGCAGGGGAGATAACTGCTCATTCAGCCAACTATTCAGATAAAAGAAGCAACTAAGATAAGCTAAAATTTAGAAACTAAAGGGTGCAAATGATGGACTACCAATCAAAGAAGCTAAAACTACTAGCTCCTTACTCAGAATCAATCTTAAACTTCTTAAAAAGTGGCAAGATCAGCAGCTTTTGGAAACATCTACATGAAAACAGTTGACTATTTTGGATTCTATAATAATTGACTAAAGCTAATTTCTCCAGCTTAATTCTACTCCTACTCATGATATAAATCTATAATTATGCAATATTAAGCTAACTTCATTCTACATTAAGCTATCTCTAACTAGATTACCATTAACTCTGTTATATCTATACCTAACTATGCTTTAATCAAACAGTGAACTATATATCAAACCAACATTGACTATTTAAATTCAATACTCTACTATTTTTACGCTACTAAACCTATATGTGCTAAAACTACATCAATAAATCGACAACAATACTCAGTAAAAGGCAATTCCAAACACCCCCGGATATGACTGTTTTCCTATTTAACTATGATAGATTCCAAAAATCTCACATCCACAACACTCCCTAAGTGTCACAGATCTACAAACATAATCACATTACACCAATTCTCAATCCAAATCACTACCACTCTACTAATTAGTCAACAGCTAAACAGCAAGCAGTAGTATGTTCCAACAATATTGAAATGCACAGATTCAAAACAACAGGTTCTCAAATAAGCTAAGCTAAAACAGTACTAACTCAGATTCAATCAAACAGTTAAGATCAAAAGTACAATCAAGCTAACAAGTATGATCTACATATCAAAGCAGTAAACGTAATAAGGAATTAAAACGAGAAATTGAGATCTTACAATTGCAAGAGCCCTAACTGAAATAGGGAAAAAAAAACACAGACCATAGCCTATCTTTCATATAAGCTTCATTTACCCCAGAAATTATACTTCAATTACCTAATTACCCAGAATCTTTACCATGGATGTACCTTCGACTTTCAATAACCATTCTAAGCAGCAACAAAGCAATAAAACTAACCACAAGCTATGATTAAACTGGAATGAGCTTTTGAAAATCATAACTGAAAGCTTGAAACATTTATGAAATTTAAATTGCTTGGAAAATTAAATGACAAAAATTGAATGAGAACTAGATTTTTATTAAAACTGAAAATGAGTACACTAGAAAGCTGAAGGTATCACAATAAACTAAAAATTACACTAAGAAAGCTATATTATTCTACTCCTACTCCTAATATCTAACAACCTCTAATTGTGAATAAGAGGGGGCTTATATAGCCACGAGCTGAGAAGTGAGGAGCGTCTTCTGAAGGTTCTAGAGCTGGAATCTCTTTGGAATATCCGTTGATAGATCCCCTCTGACACAAGCGATCCAATCACAGCCTTCCAAGTCACTTGATGACGCGTTTAGACCAATCCTCAGCTGCCACTTGTCATTCTTTCTTGTCAGAGGGTGTCAGGTGTGGTGGGGAATGACATTAGTACCCTTAATTGTGGTTAATTGGGACGGGTAATTTCTAGGGTTCTTAGTTACTATTCAATGAATAGTAATTTCTGGGATTGGGGTAAAATTGGGGCGAATAAAGGCGGGGAAAGGTTACGGGGTATTTTTGTTTATTTATTTTAACTTTGGTTGACTGTTTGACCGAAGTGGGGAGTGGGCTTGGGTTTATTTAAAGGTGAGTGGGCTTGGTATAATGGTTTAGGGGTTGGGCTGTTGAGATTAGATATTGGACCAGGCTATGCATTTTATAGTTTCAGATTTTTGGTAACCAAATTATAAGGACCATAAGTGTAACATCTGAAACTATGAGGACCACTTCTGACAATTTATGAAACAATAATCCAAGGGCTAATATTGTCATTTTGATATTCTTCAAGGTTGACTTTGACAAATTGAGCTCAAATAATGATCCGGACTTGAAAAATGCTCCCCGGCATCGGCTTTTGAACCTTTCCACTCTCGTGCCCGTTTTTCCGGGTTTTTGCTTGTTTTCCGTAATATCCATACCTGCACAACACAAATATAAAAACACGTGTTTTCTTGGCATTTGTTAGCTCAAATAGTCATTTTGGGTCGATATTTAGCCATAAAATGGTGAGTAAATAAGCACTCACCACTTACCACTATACCACTATACTAGTTATAATGCTCGCGCATGCGCGGGTTTTTAAAAAAAATTTGAATCATATATTTTTATTTATTACAAAAAAAATAATTTAATATTTGTTTTGTTTGATTTATGATGTTTAATTATACTTTTTTATTATTAAAGATAATTATTAATTTTAATCCTATTATTAATTGTATCTTATCTATATTTTTTGTATTTATTTTCTACTTGTGTTAATTGTATCTTATCTATATTTTTTGTATTTATCTTCTACTTGTGTTATGGATAAATATAAAATGTTACCTAATAAGAAAATAATATTTTTTTTAAATACAATTATTACTAAATAAAGTATGAATTGATTTTTTTGAAATGGAAAATTTCCAATAGAAGTTTTGTTTTATTATATAAAAGATTTAGGATTTAGGTGATAGTTTTGAGGTGCAGTGGTGGTGGTGATGATAGTTTATCAGATAACCGATTATTAATATTGATTAAGAAAACGAATTTAAAAGTTACACCGCTAATACGAGGTAAAAATGAGTGTGCTTACAGAACCACCACTTAAAAAGTGCTATTTATTGGTTTGGAAAATTATTCGACAAGAACCGTGATCAAATTTACTTTACTAGTTCATAGCCAAGCACATAATCTAGGCAATAAGGAAGTAAGATTGAACTAAGAAAAATCAAATCTATCATTCGGTTGGTATAGCTCGAACTAAAAACAACATTACTTAGATGTTAATGATTTACTTTTCCGACAATTTTTGCTACTACTATAAATCTTTTACAATATTCATGAATGTTAGGGGAACAATGTGAGCTGTGTGAATGTGTTTCACGTATATTCATTGTACCGAAAATGAAAAGTAGATGATATAAACTTAGGCAAGTTGCCTACTTTGTAAAGTAGGCATTATTTTCCCATAAATTTATACTAGTTATAATACCTGTGCACTCACAGGGTTTTTAAAATTCATTTTGATTATGTATTATTATCGATTAAGAAATGAACCACTTAACATGTTTCAAATAGTTTTACTTAGTGGACTAAAAATAAAAAATCATATGTATATATGTTATAATCTACCTATTAGTTTAGGAGAATGGTTTTGGATTAAAAATTATATTTTATTATTCAAGCAAAATCACATGATGATACTTGACTTGCATGAGATGTTAGTGATATATGCTTTTAGTTTTGCAAACCCGTGCTATCAATTTACGATGTGCTTTGTAATTGTGGTATTTCTTTTACTTATATTTTCGTTAATATATGTAGCATATTTAGATAGCTTTAAAGATTGATTCATTTCCTTGATTATGAATAATCATCATACCATGTTTACTAATGTACCTTTTTGTTTGAAAATTTGTATTTTCATAAATTTGTGTTATTTACTTCTCATGTTTAATCATAAAATTACCAAATTAACATAGATGCTTACACTATAGTTTTCTTTATTACATAAAGAGAAACAAAAAAAAAAATGTAATTGGTAGAACTCAAATTTAATCTTACGATTATTTATAATGTATAAGAATAATTTTTCTCTAAACCCGAACTATATAAAGAAATTATTATTACTTGTATAAGTAAATTATAAATGCATAAAAAATGACAGAGTACATCTGTAAGTCTTTTAGGATTGTTTGAATTATTACCGACCTTTCACTTTAATGCAACTTTCTTCAAAATTGGCCTAAATCATCAAGGTAAAACACACCCATATTTTAGACCGTTGGTTGACACCAATAGTGTTATCAATGACGGTAAACACCTGCTAAGTTTTATTAATTCATTCAAAGACAAATTACACTCCGAAAAGAATTCGTACCATAAAATTCCTCATATAGGCACTAAAACACATATTTGGTACATTAACCTTCTATTTGTTGTGTGCGCTTTTTAAAGGAGGATTAAGTATCAATAAAACTGCAAAAACCACTAACATGTTGCATTATAGTGAGGATAACAACAAAGTTAGTCATAACATCAAATCAGAAAACTTCATATTAGAACTAAAGGGGTGTTTGGTTATGCTTATTAAAGGTGCTTATTGGCTTATTCAATTACCATAACACAATAAGTTTATGATAAAGTTATAAGCTTTTTTGAGAAGCTTAGTAAAAAACCCCTGAACTCCCAACTAATTCTATCATAGCTTAGTGTGTTTATAGTAAAAACATAAATATTAAGTGTAGAAATTTTCAATAAAACATTAAAAAAAAAGTTACTAAAAGCTGGTGTGTATAACAAAAAAGTTAAACCATAAAAAATTTTACTAAAAACTTTCAGCTAGATAAGGCATAAGCCAAAGTACTGTTGAGGTCTCTTTCGGATTCTATTCAGAAGCAAAAAGGGGTTTACACATAAATCATAAGTATAGAATAATGGTTGTATCTCACATCCGTGATTACCAACTCAATAACATTATCGCAGTATAGTAACGTAATAACCTAATTAAAAACTATATATTCTTGCTGAATAATTCTCATGTACATACTTTTAATTTCTTTACAACGACCAACTATTATTTATTTATTTATTTGTTTATTTATTATTATTTTTTTGAAACATCAAGTCAATGAATAAAGTTAGGTTATCATCTACGTAGTTTTTCGTTTTGATTTAGGAGGTGATTCTTATAAAATAAGGATTGTGATGCGTGCATTTTTTATAATTTAAGGAAAACACCTTCTATATTAAATAATGACTATCTAACCGATGTGTTTTTGTTTGTTTTTTTTTAATAATTAGCTTTGTATAACATTTTTAACTGACAGAGATGTTGAGTTTGAGATTAATGTTGTTGTTTAACTTTAACTATTGATATCATGTTGTACAAAGTGTGCGAGTTTAGTGACACATAATGAGCATTGATAAAGTTAAAATATGTTCCGTAAAGTTTTTAAAATATTTTTATGGATATCCATATATAAATTTTAAATAACAATTTCATGAGTCGTTGCTATAAGTAGCATTGCGTATATTTATTTTATATCACAGTAACTCATGCTTACCATTTGATATTTATATTCCCGTTACTAATAATTTAGCCGTATTTCAAACCCGTGTACGCATAAATTAAACTTTTAAATAGTAACATGAGTCCTTATTTAAAAAAAAATATATTCTAATGTATGAAAGTTTAAAACTAACATTAGTTTAAAAATATTAACGTATAATAAAACTAATTCGCATATTTACCAAATTTATTTTAATAGATGAAAGTCAGAAAAACTAATCATATCACTCATGTAATTTTAAACAAAGTTAACATTATAAAGTATATGGGGTATGAAGTGTAAGGGGTTATTTGTTTATTATCTAAAGTTATTAAAAAACATGGAGACTTATAATTTTACACTTAACCACTAAGGTTTTATTAATTACCTCCTCTTTTCTTAAGTTTTTATTTTTATAAATTTGACACCTATATTTTTATGTGTTTTTTTATCAATCAAATTCTCCACCAAATTTATTAAAGTTTGACCAAAATCAATTCAATTTTGACTTTTTATTGGCCAATCATATTGCTTGATTTTGCTTATGTGTCAATATCGAGCTCTCCTATTGGTCCAATTTTTTTTTCAATGAGAGGGTTTTGCAAAAACACTCCAAAATGATGTAATTCTTGTATTATATAAAAGATATGAGCATGCAAATAACATCTTTTCACTCATATTCATTCCATGCTTTCATCTTATAAATAGGTTGATTGACGCAATATAACAAAGAGGCCCATATGTCAAAAAATTAAACTTTGCACCTTGTATTACATATAACCTTTCTAGTAGTTTATTTCTCTTAGGACAACTTTTTGATTGAGACTTGAGAGTATGTGACAATATAACGTGATTGCGTGAAGGTCGGTGGTTCAAATCCGGTTATGTTAGTTAAGGGACATGTCGGGTGTTGCAAATTTAGTTCCTATAATTTTTTTTTTTTTAACTTTCTAGAACTGGTTCTTGTGCTTTACATTCGTCAAGGAACCAGAGGGGTGGTTCTTTTAATATGAATGCATTTTAAGACGAGTAAAATGACCAAAAGTACTCTTATCAACTTTATCGCGTAGGCAAAATAGAGCTCTCACATTGCTCCAATTTTGCTATCATAAATGTTTTTTTTTTTTCAATAATATGAAATGACGCTTTTCTACATTAAACAGTACAATACCCTATTATTCAATCAGCGTGTTAAAATAAATAAATCCTATTTTCTAATAATAATTAATAAAAAAACTGAACTTAAACAGTACAGTATCTTTATTTGAACCGATACTTATGAACAATGCCCCAATTTCAACATAACACAATGTTTTAACACCTCCTTACCCCGCCCTTTTTTTCAGTTGCTCGGGTCACTTGTCAAGTTTTTCATCAAATTGCCAATGGAAATAATTGTCTTTTAATTCTATTAATTTGTAAAAAATAAATGTCTTTAAGTCTATAAACTTGTATCAGCCTGAAAATTAAATGTCTTTAAGTCTATAAACTTGTAACAACCATAAAAATTAAATATCTTCAATTCTATAAACTTGTAACAGCCCTGTTGTATTCATATAAATTAAACTGCTCTCTCAAAACTAAAATAACAAAACCATTATCACTCTCTGTATCTTCTTTGATGATTTTGTTACAACCTCAGTTACGAAACCGAAAACCTTACCCAAGACCTACTTTCCCATGTTGAAGCCAATTAATATATCAAAATAATCAAAGAAGATCAAAGGATTTGTTTAGTTTATGAATGGATCTCATATTTGCTCAAAAAAAAAATTCATAGATCTGAAAAGATCTTAGGTGTTTAAACTAAACTCATCATTATTCGAATGGTTTTAAGAAAGAACAAAACACAACGGTTTCATTCTTACTTAAATTCGGTCTAACAAAAAACGAAAAACAACAAAGCCACCTACCCGAGACCCTTAACGGATCTTGAAGCCAACCTCATGGTCCATGGCTTATAGATAGATTCAAATCAACAGGGTATTTTTTTTTGTTATTCATTTAGAGTTTGTTCAATTCGGTTATGATCAAAGAATAAATCAAGGAACGATTTCTGTTGATGTTTTTGTTATTCGGTTGATAGAGTGTGTGTGGAGTTGTGGCTGCGTTTTTCTTTTGTGTGTAAAGAGAATGTTTTAGGTTTACACTATATTAATGAATACCGTTTTTTGTCTAATGGTTTGGGAACAAGGGAATACCGGACCATATTTGCTTTTGCGCCATGACAATCTCACTCGAATTACGGGGGCTATTATTTGGGCTTCTAACATTAATTTCTCTTATAAGTTATCTAATGGTAGTAAATGTAAAGTTTCGGAGCATCGATAGTGTGTACTACTAAGTAAAACTTAATGGACTATTATATTAACATACATATATATTTTGTTTCTATATACAAATTAACATTCTAACCGCAAACAAACATCGGAAATTTGTTTAGATTCAAAGCTATGAACACATGATTTCAACTAACATTATATCATTGGTTTTTCGTTAAACGGAAAATAAATTATCAAGTATTGTAGAATGAAAAACATTCTTTTGTTCTAACATGAATTTTCGTACATTTATTGTAAAAAATTAAAATACATAGTTCACCGGAAATTAAAAGACGTAAAGTTATTGTTAGAAAAAATATATAAATGTAAAATATTTGCTTCTCACAAAATTTAGTTAAAAAGTACCCGCCGACGCGTTGCGCAAGTACCTTGCTAGTCTATCACAGTAACCGAATGATACATGGGACAAAGGGCAAAACATAGCCAAAATAAACAATAAAACCAAGGAATTAACATATGTAGACCACGTCCACAAGAGAATAAAATCTCGCATGAAACCTGGACGACATGTGCACTATATATCAAATGACCACAAAGCATTCTGAAGATATTACTAACCACTTGCAACAGACTTGCAGATGACCAATAAAACTGTTACAGACATCACATACCACTAAATTTGCAGATGACTCAATAACACTGAAATTCACATAATTCATCATATCTCGGTATTTAACTTGATTAAAACAAACTAAAGGCAAGGAAGACAACAAAAGGACAAAAATGACACCATGTGGAGTCGGACAAAAATCCACCCAATTTCTCTCTCTAAGTATACACTAATTTGGTAAAGAGAATTCAAACAAAAGAAATGGAAATAGCATCATTTCTCTTGTTTGGTAAGGAAGAGAAATAAAACAGTGGAGAAAACGAATTTCTTGAGAGTTTGATGCCTTTATATTTTGGTTTCTTTTATTTCCATCATTGATGGTGTGCAAATTTGATTTCTCTATTATTGTCCTTTGACAAAGAAAAAAGGACCAAGTTCTTATGGGCCATTTTTATTTGCTTGCTTTGTTATCCAAATTCAAATTGTATATTAACGGATTTAACTATGTTAGGAAAAGAGGCTAATAGGAAACAGGATGATGATGTAACCATAGACTAATTATCATCAAACGAGGTTATGGTGGTTCATTAGTAGTGTTTTTATTTTTTTTCCATGATTTTCTCATCAAATGAGGTTATGGTGGTTCATTAGACTAATTATCATCAAACGAGGTTATGGTGGTTCATTATTATTATTATTATTATTATTATTATTATTATTATTATTATTATTATTATTATTATTATTATTATTATTATTATTATTATTTTTTCATCAAACAAAATAATGTCAAACAAAAAAATTATCAAATAATTCCTTATCTTAAGTCGATCTTATTATCAAACACTAGAATCCATCAAAATTCTATTGATTTATATTTTCTGAATTTCTAAAGTTTACTCCATTCCCGCTATCTAAATTTCTCTCTACCAAACATGCCCTTAAGGGTGTGTTTGGTAGGGAGAAATGAAATGAAATGAAATAAGGTTTTTGATATTGGAGACTAGGGTTCATAATAATTACTTTTCAATCACATTCATTAGTCGTAAACTTAGTGTATGTGTGCGTACGTACTTTGTGAATGTTTGTTTCGGATGTTGACTATTGTTTGCAAGTTATATATCGGTGAATTTTCCGATTTTATGTGTTTTAAGTTATGATGCGATGTTATTCAATATTCGATTTCTGCAGTGATCTTACTTGTTTTGTCGTTATTGTTATTAGTCATGTGATGTGATGATTAGATTATTAGGTGATGGTGCGATTTTAAGTTGGTTATGTATGTTTTGTTGATCTTACATGTATTTTGTTCTTGTTTGAAGTTATAAGAGTGATTAGAGTGGTATCAATGTAATGATTATGTGCATGAGTGCGTGCGGCGCACATGTGTGTTTCTATTGTAATATACTTGTAATATAAGATTTTGCATTTTATAACTTAAAAACAAAAAAACAATGACATATTATGGGTTAATTACAAAATACTACGTAATTAATGTTTTCTCACTTCTATACAATCACACTCTTTTATCTCCTTATTAATTAATGCATATTGCCTATACTCATATTCTTCTCAATTTAATCATCTGAAATTACGAAGTTATTATGATTTTATTGCGAAATCCAGTTATGAATTTTAATTTTTTATATCTTTTAAAAACATCTGCACACACTTTATTAAATATATACAAGGTAATAACTAAAATTATTTAAACAATTTATATCAAAAATCTTAAAATTTAATCTTCCTTCATTTGAGATCAACTTTGCTCCATATAATTTTTCAAAAAATTTTGATACTTAAATTTTAAGGTTTATATCCTTTCGTAATCATTTCAGTTACGATTTGTACGAAAACAAAAGCATTGAACAGGAAATAAAATGGGCGGACAATGGTGTAAGAGTGTGTAAGAGTTGTATCGGATGTGAAGAGAGAGTAATCGTGGAGTATTAAAAAAATAGTTCTAGTTTTAATAATATGGTAGAAAGTTGAGTTAAGTTGACAATAAGTGTATAATACTTTTCATTTCCCATAGTAAGTAATATACACATGTTGATTGTCTGGCAGATCTTAAACACAAATATTATTCACTTTTACATTGATTTGGTCACAGTAGCGAATAAAATAGAATTGGTTGTGAGATATAATGGAGTTAGTTGACAATCGTGTCTTAGTATATATTTTGTGAAATTATTTGTAAAAAACAACCCAAGTGGATATTCCTAGCATTTCCCTAAAAAGTTTATGAAAAGAATTATTTACTTAAAACCAAGTTTTTTTTTAATGATATTCCTAATGCCACATACTACACGTTTACAAGAGAAAGAAAATGCTCCACTTTCTCATTATCTAATGATCTCATCGTATTTTAAAATTTGTTAGAAATGTCATTAGGAGGACGTATAGTTTTTCATTTTATATTTCTTTAAATGAGATAGCTTGGTTATAATTTTTGTAGCCGGTTGCAATGCTTCACAAAAATAAACAAGAAATGAATTACGTTCTTTTAAATATCTTTGCACCTAACAAGTAAAAGGTCAATGGTTCAATCCTTGGTACCCCGTAGCCACAACGGCTGAGTGAGTCATGTACGCCCCTTACATTATGAAAAAACAACCGATTGTGGGCCGGTTCGGGTTATCATTATTAACCTTTGCACCTAACTATCTTACAGCCCGCCAACTGTTTTAACTTACTAGTGAAATCAAAATTTGATGAGTTTTTGCATTGTTAAGTTCCATATTGATACTACACAGGCTGATCTAATATGAATTTCTCATTACGTATATTCAGAAGACAAAACAATGAGACATGATAATGTTAATATGCTATAAGTCAACACGAGCCGGTGAAGGTGAATTTCTACAAACCGGGCATGTCCCTTTCATCTTTAGCCACTCGTCTATGCAATCTGCATGAAAACAATGTCTACATTCTGGTATACATCTTACTATCTCTTTAACGTCGTACTCTGCTAAGCATATGGAACATGCTGCATCTTCATGTCCCGGGAGGCGCTTGCTTTCCCCTAGAACTACTTTCATGTATGACTCAATGGTCATTTGGTCTAGACCTATGACAGAATTGCCATGTGAAATGGTTGCGGTTGTGGTTACATTGGGAGTTGCAGTTTCTGTGATCCAGTTGGCCACTCTTCTGGAGTCACGGCAGATATAACATGCCATGGCTATGGATGCTGCTATGGCTGGTAAAGCTAGGGCTAATGATACGATTATCAAAGCTATCGTAGTTTTATGATCATCTGAAAACATAAATATAAACAATTATGAGATTTGATTGATACTAGTTTCTAAGTTGTTGACTAGTTCCTAATTATGTGGTCTATTGTGATAGACTGATAGTGTGTTTTGAGTTTATCTGGCCAGTCTATGGTTTCAGGCCGAGATCATACATGGGTCACTCAAGTATCAAACTGGTTTCGTCCGTGTCAAATTTGGCCAAAAACTTGTCTGATTACAAAAGGGCCAAAAAAAAAAAAAAAAAAAAAAAAAAAAACGCAAATACTCTGGATGACGTTGTACTTGCATTGGTTTTTTTTTTTTGAAGAAAAAATATATGTTTGTAAAGTTACTGCATTTTTATACTATTAGTTTTCTTTTAGCATAATTTGAGAAGTACTTTTTTTTCTTCTAAAGTTAAGGCAAATTTTACCAAGATGCAGTATTTTAGCAACCATTTTTGCTTAAACGAAGCAAAAATGATACCGAGTGACATAAAATACGTTTTTGAAATTTCCCTGGCTTTTAGTGTATTCTTTTCAACATGCCGCATACATTATTCCTATATTTTAACTAAAAATGTTTCTTCATAGCAAGGAAATTTCCAAAAGAAAATCAGGATTTTTGAGAAAGAATGTCTTACCCTTTTTGGTATTGTCAAAGCATGCAATATCCTTCATAGTACGATTTGTGTAACCACAAGTCCCGCCATTAGCTGCACAATCTTGACAGTTAGGATTATCCCATGTCAAAGATATATCATTGTTTAAATCAGTTGTAAGCCCATTTTGATCTTGATACAACGGTATCGGACTCCATACAGAACCAATAGTGCGACAGGCCGTTATGTTAGCCATTCTTGTAGCAAAATTCACTGAATCTGTAGCTAAAGTAGAATATGTAGAATTGCTAAGACAGCCAACTCTGATGTAACGGCCAATCGTGACTTCAATTGGACAGCTTAAAAGAGTGTAGTTTTGCATGGGGGTACCCGAGAAGGGAGAACCCGAGAGGTCTAAAGACCTAAGCCTAGAAACAGAACAACCTGATGGATCATAAACTTGGACCACTTGAGCTTGATAATCAATGCTTCGTATTGAAAAGTCTCCTGACTTTGGGAAGCTTATTTGCATCGTCCGTTGCTTATTACAACGTAGATTGAACCCTGGGTAGCCACAGATTTCTGGTTGTTGACCTAGCATACGAAATGGAAACCGAACTGTGTCTACATTTGAGCCACAAAAGGAAATCGGACAGCGGTATGGTGATGCTGCTAGTGAGGGTGGATAAAGATTAAGTAGGATTAGGATTACGAGATGAAACAAGACCTTGAGATCCCCCATTGCTGTTCTGTTTCTAAAGGAGATTGAAAAAGAAGGTTAATTTGTGTAATAACAATCTTGTGTACTAATTCAACACGTTTGACTTTTTTTCAGGTCAAGTGTTTCTGGCCTTTTGAACCTATAAATAGCTAACCTGCATTTGTTTATGATTAAAAAAAGTCAATGACCAATTACCACGCCCTCTATGTTTTGGGATTAAAGGTTGACCTTTTAGTTTTCGGTAACAGTCAACTTGTATTTCGCCTAAAATAATAGCACATTTGGAGACATGCCATTTACACTTGCATACTTGTATGTGGGAAAAAAGTTTCTTTAGGTCTCAACTGTCTAGTCATTTTTATCATCTTTTAGGGGTCTGGTCTTGCGTAACTATTTGTGATTACTTCAATCAGTGGGTAATAAGTTCGAGTCATATCAGGGGACATTCTTTCGTCTTATGTTACCATATTTTGCAATAGGAATCTAAGTTTCTAAAGCAACGGAAATTTGTGTTTATACATGCGACATATAAGCTTGGGTGTAGAAATTGATGACCTAAAAGGGGTCTGATATAAACTTGGTTTAACACGAAACAAATATATTAGGTGATTAAAACCTTAAAGTTATTGATGTGACTCCAAACTACAGATGTTGAAACTTATGCTTATACCGACATCAACAATTTTTTATCTATTGATTAATCTAACTTAGGATTAAAGTCATATGTATTCTTAATTGGTTCTTGTCATGATCAAGTTTTTAAATTTGACTTTTTGTTTGGATTGATGTCAAGTCAACGAGAATGATGATATTGAAATTTGAAAACAAATATAGATGAATGCTAGAAAGCAGATGGTGACAGAAATATATTTTTACCTCAAACACTTGTGTTAGAATAGGCAGTATAGACTATCTAAAGTGGTAATATAAGTAATGAAATGTAAACATTAGTTTGTAAGATGATAACCAGCAAATGCTTCAAGGGGGCATGAGTTGAATTTAAATCGAGAATAAGAGGCTGGAAATAGCATGGGAAATAAAAAGACTAAAATGCATTACAAAATATAAGCGCAGATTGCTATCACTTATCACATATATATTCTATAAAATTAAAATAAAAACTAATAGTGATCCTAATACATTGGTATAAATTACTAATAAATATTGGAACTCAGATCGGTACAACATTATATCGGTATTTACAAATATGATACATGAGCTTAACAAGGTGAATTCCTGCAAACCCGGTATGTCCCTGCATCTGTGGCCACCCACCTATGCTATCTGCATGGAGACAATGTCTACATTCAAGCATGCATCTAACAATCTCATTAGCATTGTATACTGACATGCGTATGGAACATGCTGCAACTTCATGTTCCGGAAGGCGCTTGCTTTCCCCTACAACAATTTTCGTGTATGGCTCAATGGACAATTTGTCTAGACCCATGACCAAGCCACCATTTGAAATGGTGGCGCCTGGGGTCACACTGGGTGTTGTGTTTCTGAGATCCAAGTGGCTACTCTTCCGTCGGTGCGACTGATAAACATTGTGAATTGCTAAGACAATCAACAGTTATGTAATGTGACATCATGACCTCAGCTGGACAGATCAAAAGAGTGATGTTTCGCATGGAGGTAGAAAAAAAGGAGAGGTTCAAAGTCAATAGCCTAGAAGCAACACAGCCTGATGATCATAACCTTGAACAACTTGATCTTGATAATCAATGGCTTGTACTGAAAAGTATCCTAAATTTGGAGGTTTATTAGCATTGTTTATTGATTTTTACAGCAAAGAGTGAACCATGAGGAGCCACAGATTTCGCGTTGTCGTCCTATCATACGAAATGGAAACTGGACTGATCATGCATTTGAGCCGCAGTAGGAAAATGGGCAGTTGTATGTTGATGCTGCCAATCATGTTTAAAACCCGGGTTTTTAATCGACGCAGTTGAATCGCTGGTTCACCAAATCACTGTTTTAACCGGTTAGACCTTCAGGTCAAACCGGTTTTATAGTAAAAGAAAAAGGTACGTGTATTTGAAGTGTTCATAAAGGAAACTTATCACACTTTCAGTTTCTAATACAACAATTAATTTTATCAAACAAATATGCCTAATTAAGTAATTAATCAACACATTTGACTTTTTTCAGGTCAAATATTTCTGACTTTTTGAACCTATAAACAGCACTACAGCAGACATGCCTTTGTTCATGATTAACAAAAGTCAATGGTCAACGACCAATCGCATAGTAGAAATGTTTTTTTACAATTGTATATAGGATGATTTTTCTTTGAAAAATTCAAAAATCGAATGGTTAAGTTCTTTTATCATATTATTAGGGATCAGATTTTGTGCAAATATGGAGAATACTTCAGTCAGATGGGAACCGGTTCGAGTGTTTGAGACTTTGAGTCAATAAGAGGCAATGCAAGGGATAGATTCTGTGCATCGAGTTTTCTTCTGGAACCTTGTAGTATGATGGAGAATGCATTCATTTTTCATCTTAAGTACCAAGTTTTGCAAGAAGATCCTAAAATTTTCAAGCACGAGCTAGTTGTCTTTCTATGTACAAAACTGGATTAATTACGAAAAACTCAATCTTTAAAAAAGTTTGGATTAACCCCAACAACATATATCCTAGAATGTTGAAAGCATTTCCAACTATAATTGTTGAAAGTTATGCTTATGAGTTCGTCATCAAACTGTTATTACGGATTGGTCTGACTTTGGATTAAAAGTCAGACATATTCTTAATTGATTCTTGTCTATATCAGATTTTTCTAATTTGAATATTTTATATGTAGTCTGATTTTCCAGTTGTTGAAAATGTAGATAACAAACAACAAAGGAGATGAATATAAGAAAACAGATAGTGCAGAAATATATTTTGACCTTTCAACGCTTGGCTTAAAAAGATTTTGACAGTTTAAGGACACTAATAACCAGATGCTTTATGTTTTATTTAGAATTACAGAGACAGCATTGAGAACTAAAGGACTGGAATGTTACACGGGCAGATTGCCAGTGATAAAGTACTAATGGTAAAATCCAATACAAATATACGGGTTAAGAAGGTGGAAATGCAAATAATTAACCTCAAGGGGACTTGAGGTATACAGGACAAACCATTAGATACAAATGATAATTAATTACTTTAAGTTGCTATTAATTTATATTATCAAAACTGACGACGATCAATTGGTTATGTGGAAAGTTACAAGAAATTTGGTTTCAGATTACAAGAAATTTGGTTCACCTGTTCACAACCAAAATTGCAAAACTCTAAAGAAGAAAATGAAATTGATTTCAAAGAAAAGACACGGTTTGTATACATATTATCATGAACCACAGGACATCAACTGTATTTGATTCTCAGTAGTAGCTTAAAAGGTGATGCTTGGTGCTACCCAACCAAATCTGATACTTAACCAAACCATCCATGTCAAATCAAACCACAACTTAGTTATGCTGGATTGCAGCGATTTATATACCAAGTAGTGCAAATAAATCTATCAAGTGCAAAAAATCAACCATGTAATCAAAAGTTCTGTTCAAGAAAGTTGGAACCGAACAGGGGCGGTTTAGATTGTGGTTATGGCAACAGTAATAAACAAAACTAGCTACATGTAAAGCATTCACAATCATAAATTCGCAATTTTATAAATGATAACATTTCTGCTTGAATGTCAGAAAGCAAATACAATGCATAGAGTGGTACTCATATAGCCGCATAACAAGTTACATATCCTCATTGAAACAAGTCAACTACTGTACTCAAAATTCTTATCTTTCCTACCTGAAACTAATTGGTATCCTTCAAAAAGGCTCAAGTAGATCTACTAAGGGCAAAAACAAGTCACTGTACGACTCCTCTTATAATGTATTTATCAATATCTTTAATTTTTGCTTCTGTTTTACTCAAAGTGTGTTGGTGTGCGTGTATGTGGATGCCTATATCTTACCTATGGTACTGACTATCAAGGTTATAAAGTGGGCCTATACTGACCTTTACATAAGAGCAATAAGTAAGGGATATCTTTGCCATTGGCCTTTAGAGCAGTTGATGAGATATACGGATTGCCATAACTTTACCAGTGTCCCCGGATTTCATTACATGGTACTTAACGTTAAGGCCTGCTATTCAATACAAAATTAGCCAGTTTAGGTTCATGTATGTAACTTATGATAGAAAATTGACAATTAAACTTCGCATTGAAATGATATCAGAGATCTGAAGGGTCAATTTACCTTCATTTTCTTGTAAATTGGTTCTGATAGCTACTGCATGGTAAGTTACCAGAGCTTTTGGCTGCCAGTCTTTGGGTTTCCCCACCCATGCCTTGAGATTGAACAGACCTGCGCAAAAATTAATTCTCATTAGCATTGGACTATACCAACCCCGATAATTCAGTTACCTGGAAATAACAAATTTAACATGAATTATAAAAAAATAATAAATAATAATAAAAAATATATATAGCTAAATAAAAGTTCATAAAATGAGAAATTTATGACAGGAATCAGGATGACTAATTTGTACAGCTTCTTTGCACCAATGTTTAGTTTATCTACTAGTTGATAAAAAAAAAAGGGCATTTACCAGCTGTGGCTGAACTCTTGAGATATTTGATGTCAAAAATGCCACCAGAAGCATTGTCAACAGGTTTTCTGACATCATGAGATCCAACCAGCTTGTACTCCCATTTTCCCTTCTGGTACCCTTCGCAGAGGAACAGCTCTATGTGTCTAGCATCCAAAACCTGCATTGTTCCTGCAAGATATTGAGCGGATAATTAATAAAGATAAATTTCAACCAAAAGTTTGATTAGTTCTTGTCACCAGGCCTGTGTTTGTCATAAGTATTTTCTCACCATCACAGGTATCTAGGTCACAGACAGGGCACCGAACAAGCTGTAAATCTGAACCATTTATAAAGAAAAAGAAATTAGGAGTTAGTTTAAGTAAACGTAAATAATGATAAAGTTTTGAAGAACTATAGGATGGTTTTCTACAAGATATATTACCTGCTATCCATACTCCAGTTTTGATGTTGCGCAAGTAACAAGACCCATGAGCTTTCAGCATCTCTTCCATGGTTTCTTCCTTAGGAAGCTTTGCAGGGCAGATAAGATTTTCCATGAGGAATGCATCCGATGAAATGAAGCAAAATGCACCAATCCTCATCCAATCTGATACGCATGTCAGATGAACAAAAGTAGGACACGTCAATCTTTTGAATATCCATATGTGCACTTCTAAGTTAATCATCATATCAGGGACTGCATCTATTTCCCAAGTTTTCCTACGTGTTTCAATGTTGTAATTCTACACACATTAGCACTTAACATACCAAGTTAGCGATGCTATATTCCTATAGTTAGAACGATATTTTTGTCTGATCTAAAAATTTTAACTGAGTTTAATAACTAATGGCTTCCCAGTGACAGTATTTCCAGAAAACAACCGTTTCCAAGTATTTCCATAAAACAAACATGATTGATAGAGAGCACAGTTGAAGAAGTCTTAATGTATTAATTACAAGCAGATTAATATTGAACTACAGAAATGACATTCTATTAGTGTGATATGCAACAAAGTGCTATATTACATATTGTGCGACTAACCAAACACATATCATAAAGTTACAACAGTTAACCATGTAATTTCAGAAACCAAATATAGTAACCTGAATGGATGGGTACAATGTACAGGGCATTGTTGATAAAGGCTTGATTCATTTGCCAATGACAAGCAAATTAATAAATGTAAACCACTGAAATTGACAATTAACGTATGACATGCAACAAAGTTTTATTACTACGCGTTGTAAGATTAACCAGATTTACATGGTAAAGTTAATCTAGATGAATCCAAAGGTTACCAATATGCTTCTCCTGATCACGAAAGGCATAAGAATGGCTTCCACCTGCATAATTAACCACAACTTGTATGTCATTCTCTGCTATCGAAATGCATTGGAAAACAATTAAAGGTCAATGTAAAACGTATAGTAGGAGACTCTGTGCTTACTGAAAGCTGAAGCATAAAGTTTGACCCATTTAAATGTCTCTACAGAGCAATCAGGAACCTGAAGATCACGCAAACAAGCAAACTTCCAAATACTGTCATGCATTATAGTCTTAAGGAACCATTTGCTGCTTGCTGCTAGCATCACCAATGACTTCCCATCCAAATACTTAGCAATTTCTGTCCATATGTCCTCTTCATGCCTACATCACAGTATATCATTAGAACCCGTGCACGCACAAACTAACACTGGCGATACATTTGCATCCAGTTCGTAAATCGACGTGTACTAAAAGTCTAAAACAATAGTTTCAAACAGAAACCATGGCTAAGTGATCCGTACAATGTATATACACGACTGTAACGCAACCGAATCAATCATTAAAGGTATGTAAACCGTAAACTCACCAACATACAATTCAATTAGAGAATACTCTCACTGAAGTAACCAAACTTAGATCTAATTTTAAACAGCTGACTTATGACTTTCACTTACTCAAGTCTACAAATTAACCGCGATTGACCATTCGTAATAACTCTACAGCAACAGTCAAACACACCAACTTGTTTTTACAAAAAAACGACTTGAAATATTACTGAATCAGCTAACACAGACTACAGACTAACAGAAATGAGCCATTCAGGTTACTATATATCAACTATCAAACACACAAACTTAATTAACATAAACCAAGCATTTAAAATTACTATGAATCAGCAAATCAACCAAAACTGAGCATTCAAAATCACTATAAATCTACAATCACACAAACAAACTCACTTAATCAGCTCACTCGTACAGCAAAGCTAACCAAAATTAATCATTCAGAGACACTACAAACTAACAATTAAACACACAGTCTGAATCACTTAATCAGCTAACTATAATCAAAACTAACCTCGATTAAACATTCAAAATCACAATCAAACAAACCTCATCCATTAAACACATAAACATCACCGCACGTCTGCACTAACTCGACAAACATCAAAATCATCGAATCAACGAAAATTAAGCACACGTAAACTCAAACATACTCACTCAATCAGCTCACCAGTAACAACAAATTAACCTCATCTAATCACTCTGATTAAAAACCTCATCAATCAAACACATAAACATCACTCACAATGTCATACATACACTACTATACACAAACTCAACAAACATCAAAATCATCAAATCGACGGTAAAATTACGCTTACAAAGCTCAAATACGCTCACTTAATCACTTATCAGCTCACTAATACAACAACTTAACCTCAATTAATCACTCACGATCGAACACGTAAACTTATCAAACATCAAAATCATCAAATCAATGCTAAAATTAAGCATACGTAAGGTCAAACATTAATAAAATTAACCGAAATATGCATTCTAAATCACTGAATAACATCCTCGCTTACTTAGGTCACTAGTGACATCAACTTAACCTTAATCAAACAGTACACAAATCAACGGCATAAATTAAACTCAGGCAAACTCACGTAACCGCTAAATAAACTCAAATTAAGCATACGTAAGCTCAAATAACAAACAATAACAGAATGCAAAGCGATTATACCAAGCTAATAAAGCAGCTAATGATTTCGATACGCGTAAACTTGACAAACATCAATATCATCAAATCAACGCTAAACTTAAGCATACTCAAACAAACTCACTTATTCACTGAATCAGCTACTAATACAACAGCTTAACCTCAATTAATCATTCACTATCACTAAATAAGCACAAATTAAGCTGAAAAATAAACAGTGACAGAATTCGATGTGATTATACCACGCGAATAAAGCCGATAACGATTTCGATACACGTAAACTCAACAAACATCAATATCATCACATCAACGCTAAACTTAACTACTTAAGCATACATAAGCAGCTTAAACACACTCACTTAATCACTTAATCAGCTTATTGATACAACAGCTTAACCTCAATCAATCATTCGCTATCACTAAATAAGCACAAATTAAGCTGAAAAATTAACAGTGACAGAGTGCGAAGCGATTATAACACGCTTAATCACTTAATCAGCTACTAATACAACATCTTAACCTCAATTAATCATCAGCTATTAAATAAGCACAAATTAAGCTGAAAAATAAACAGTGACAGAATGAGAAGCGATTATAACACACTTAATCACTTAATCAGCTAGTAATACAACAGCTTAACCTTAATCATCATCAGCTATTAAATAAGCACAAATTAAGCTGAAAAATAAACAGTGACAGAATGAGAAGCGATTATAACACACTTAATCACTTAATCAGCTACTAATACAACAGCTTAACGTCAATTAATCATCAGCTATTAAATAATCACAAATTAAGCTGAAAAACAAACAGTGACAGAATGCGAAGTGATTAAAACACGCTCACTTAATCAGCTACTAATACAAAAGGTTAACCTCAATCGATCATCAGGTATTAAATAAGCACAAAATTAAGCTGAAAAATAAATAGTGACAGAACGCGAAGCGATTAAAACACACTTAATCACTTAATCAGCTACTAACACAACAGCTTAACCTCAATCGATCATCAGCTATTAAATAAGCACAAATAAAGCTGAAAAATAAGCAGTGACAGAATGAGAAGCGATTATAACACACTTAATCACTTAATCAGCTACTAATACAACAGCTTAACCTCAATCAATCATCAGCTATTAAATAAGCACAAATTAAGCTGAAAAATAAGCAGTGACAGAATGAGAAGCGATTATAACACACTTAATCACTTAATCAGCTACTAATACAACAACAGCTTAACCTCAATCGATCATCAGGTATTAAATAAGCACAAAATTAAGCTGAAAAATAAATAGTGACAGAACGCGAAGCGATTAAAACACACTTAATCACTTAATCAGCTACTAATACAACAGCTAAACCTCAATCAATCATCAGCTATTAAATAAGCACAAATTAAGCTGAAAAATAAGCAGTGACAGAATGAGAAGCGATTATAACACACTTAATCACTTAATCAGCTACTAATACAACAACAGCTTAACCTCAATCAATCATCAGCTACTAAATAAGCACAAATTAAGCTGAAAAATAAGCAGTGAT
Organism: Artemisia argyi; assembly: GCA_030686995.1. NCBI lineage: Eukaryota > Viridiplantae > Streptophyta > Magnoliopsida > Asterales > Asteraceae > Artemisia > Artemisia argyi. The sequence goes on from CM060677.1 coordinate 188,739,297, forward strand.
ATATAGAATGTGATGTGATTATTATACCAAGCGAATGAAGGAAGTGATGAGAATCGAGGAGACGAACAGCTGCGAATCGATTTCGATACGCGTAATCGTTTCCCCATTTTTGATCGGTTGGATTTGAAATTTGAAATGAAATGAGGTGTAAAATTTTAAAATGTGAAACGGTTGGGGTGAGTATTTATACTTAAGGCGCCAAGACTTGACATGCTTTGAGTGTGTGAGTGTGAGTTTGTTACGTTTGTTTACTATCCGTTTTTTGTTGGGTCGGGTTGGGTGATTTTTGGGTTTTCGGGTGACACGTGGTTTTCTTTGCTACTTTATTACATTAATATACAATAATTAAACTAATAAATTATCATAATTAACTTTGATTATAAATTTAATAAACTCAGAGTTTCCTTTTAGGATTATGTATCCAAAGATCGCCCAACTATTAAACATTTTACTTTTAAGCCGCTCATTTTTTTTAACTAACTTATGAGCCATTTAAATATGTGTTATTTTCCCTTATACCAACCTCGTTCAAATTCTTATCGGATATTCATACAATTTTAATAATAAAGCTAACTTTAAGATATAAACACAATAAAATTAACAATTTAAACGTAAAACATTTGTTAAATTGTCTTAGTTCACTTTGAACTAATTAAAATTGCACCTAAATAGTGGCTAAAACTGATATTTTATATTCCAATACTCGTTTGTGTTGTTTTACTTTATACTTTTAGCTTTATTAACATTGTTTCAAACTTCAAAGATTATCGAGATAAATTTATCCGAAATTAATATAAACGAAAGTAAACTCATAAATAGGTGGCTTATAAATTAGTTTTGATAAATTGATGACTTAAAAGTTAAAAGTTTAATAAGTGACTTTCCTCCCAATACATAATCCCTTTCTTTTATAATCACGTTAAACATTTCTCTAAAATCACTAGACAAGTTAAATTAGTTAATAACCAATCACTCTTGCATTTAATTCTCTCGATCAACTTTACATACAACTATTCAGTGGTGGAGCTTGACAAACTATTGCGAGAGGGCCAACAAAATCATCCTTCTATTATATGAGAATTATATGAGGGCCAAAAACCAATATTATTTTTTTATTGACAGTTGATATAAAGTTTGTCATTAGCAAAATGTACAATTTACAAACTATTACTCCGTATGAAAAGTCATACTGATGAATGTATGTGTGTCACTTCTGTTAGAATGAAGGGAATACATGTAGGGAAGAGATGAGGAGAGTTTATAGTGGTGTTGTGAGGGTTGCAAAAATATGCACACACATATAAATGTACTCGGGGTGTTGTTGAAAGACTTCAATTAGCGTGGTTGGACAATAGTGTCCTCATATGAGGATGAGCGTGTCTTTTCTCCGGTGAGTATTTTGGTTCACTGTCAGAGAGCCCTATGCAGTGCACTATTCGCGTGTCATAGGGCAATTTTTGCACCTACACCGGTACACCATGGTATGCCAAACTGCACCGCCCCCATCATATTATTGGTCCATCGTCAGGCAATTCACATCTTGTTATCCGGTTTTTTTATTTTTTTTCTTTTTTTATCATGTGAGTTAGGGGTATTTTTGGTGGTGTGTTATAGAATTTATTGGGGATGGTGTTTTAGTTATAGACTTATAGTTGTATTATTCTAGTAACATGTTATTAGGTTTCACTGTAACCACTATTCTGAACTATGAATAATTTTTTGAGTTTTGTCCTGTTTGTAATTTTTTCATGAATTTGTCTGAATATTTTTTATAGTTTTATAAATGAGATGGATTAATTTGTTGAAACGAAATTTTAATGCTATATACAGGGGTGGTGCTGAGAACGTCAAAAAAAATTAGGCCAAAAAAAAAAAAAAAAAAAAAAAAAAAAAAAAAAAAAAGTGCCCCTTATCCTTAGTGGGTTGGACCTAGTATATATAATGGATATAAAAAAATTTAGTGCCCCTTAGTTGGTTGGACCCGGCTCGATTGCTGATGGTGCGCCGGCCCAAAACCGCTCATGGCTATATATGACTACGGAGTTGTAGTACTATAATAGAGTTTGATTATTTTTGAATCCTTTATCCGTGTATCACCTTGGATGTTCTAGGCAAGATAATGAGTGTAACTTAATATGTACATAAATAATACCGTACATATTTTGGTAGATAAAGTGATGTTAGTGTCCTCGCACATGATATACCGTTAACCTGTAATATTTTTACTACTGTAGTAAAGTATCGGTATTATTACAAAAGTAAATTAGTAAAACAAGTAATTAACAGTAACTCTCAATTAGTAGAAGATAGCAAAAATATATTTCTAGAAGTGATCTATGGACGATTCTCTACCCGACCTAATACATCCATGATCCATCAATATATAAACTTCACACAGGAACCAGCCTGGACCCGAATTAGAGCCTGGCACAAACCAAACACAATATACGGCTATACGCTACCGAAAGCCAAAACCAAACTGAACTAATTTGGTTTAGGTTCTAAAGCAGTTTGATACCAAACGGTCTAAGAACCAAAGACATACAGACTTTTCTAACTTTAAAGATGCAAACTAAACGTAATTAAAAGTTTGAAAATCATGAACATTGATAATGTTGAAACCCGCTTCAATTATGTACCAAAATGTAAGGGTACTTCCAATTCAACAACAGGTAAACGAACAACTTATAAAAGAACAATTACATACGGAGTATACAATTTCTATGCTCATTTGCCAAAATAGTTAACTGAAGAAAAAAAGTTAGATCTACATCAACAGGGCTTGTAAGTTCTTCTAATGCCACCAAAGGACAATTTACACTCTTTGTAGACTCATCTTTTAATACCTGAGGAGACTGGTGTATGTTCTTCTGTACAATTTGCTGTAACGGTTATGCCTACTGACTAATTTATAGAAAAGTTCGACAATTGGGAGCCCTACACAAGCAAGGTATTTTAACTTCATCATTCTCATCTTGTTCAAATTTGTAGTCATACCTGTCACAAAGGTTACATAGTTAGAACAACTCTTTGAGAAAACATTAAGGGCTAATTTGTATGTTTTGCTCGTGCAAGTAGAAATGGGGCCTACAAACAAAAAGGGGATATTACAAGCTATTTGCTAAAGAATGAAGCCCCGAGTTGGAGTAAGATTAAGGAAACATACGTCAACTCCTCGCCAGCGGATACATTGGTTTTGGCTATAAGAACTATTCGACTCTCATGTGGGCCCATGGTCAAAATCCTAGCATAGCAGTTGGGCATGCACTGTAGAAAAATAGCCAGCCATTCGTGTTATTAAGCTATACATGAACATTTTAAAACTGCAAAATGCTTTACACTCAAGATAGGAACCATACCGAGTGATTGATCAATCGGGCTATATTCCCCTTATGTGTGGCATCAATTACAATGTCATGACTGACCTTAAAAAACTGCATAAAATGTAACTTCAGTCAGAACCAAACATCATCATTGGAAGGCGAGACAGTTAAATTAATCTAGTGGCAAGAAGAAAGATTGGAAAGAATGGACTCACATAACAATCCTTCCCTTCAGACCGATAGCGGATCTCCCTTAAATCTGCCACACTGCCTCTTACCACCTCACCACGATATTCAAGCACCTGCAGGCATACAATAAATCAAACTACAGCTACACATTTATAAAGAAAAAGTTCAGACATATACAAGAAAAGTGCTACGTTCTGTAAACTGTTTAACGGCTTGCCAAATGTCTAACACTCTAACCTATCATCCTTATGTCTAACAAGCATAACAGAAAAATAGTTGGATTGTCAATAAAAACTTTTATCAATGTTATAGGACATCCAGATCATTTAAGGATTTCATATCCGGAGGCAGTATTTCAAACAATGATAAATATGACTGGTTTACACTTAACATATTTACGTCAATAAGAATGTCAAAACAGCTAGTCCAGCTACAAGAAATTTCTTACTTCCCAGATACTGAAATAGTTCTTAGATACAGAGTATATGCAGTGACTATATCAAAAACTTATCTTTGCTTTTAATCAATTTTCATAATAACCAGGCCTAAGTGAAAAATAATAATAATAATAATAAATAATAAATAAATAAAATAAATAAATAATAATAAAATAAAACACACACACACACACACACACAAGGGTCGAGGCAAGTACCATTTCTTCTTCTTGAATCTTGCGCCGTGCAAAGAGGCCCCATCCATGTATTCCGGATTTACCAAAACAGACACGGAGATTTTCGGTTCTCTGGATTAGAAACATATAAATTAGAACATCATAAAGGTCCATATTTTTATGAGAAGTAGGTATACTGTATAGTGTATACCTTCAAACATTCAAGTTTTTCCTTGAAAGTAGAGAAACTGCTTAAATCTTGAACTTCCTGCACGTACCAAACAAGTTTAATTACTCACAGATATACAGAATTTTCAGCAAATAGACATCACATTAGTAGATAACTAGATAATATATACTTTTAAGCAATTGACCTTTCAAACTATTGTAAACATCTTCAAAATCCCCATTCCCCTATTATTTCATAACTGCTCAACAATTAAAGTAAGGGTGAAGCTTGGAAATCTCCAAAGGGCTTGGTTTTTGTGTATACAGTGTTTTGAAGTTGAATGCCGTTTTAAATTGTTACAAATTGCAGTTACTAAACGTTAATTTCTCTATGTACTTCATTCCAAATAAAGTAGTGCATTTAACAAATCAAAAGAACCTGAGAACTTCTTTTTCTGACAATTACTAAGAAAATGGTTTTCAAATAGGGCTATCTTAATGGTACCGCGGGGTTTCCAAAATGTAGTGAATAAGTATCATCAATCAATGCTGTACATATATTCAAACAGGACTAGTTTGAGGAACAGAAAAATCAAATTGGAAACTAGATGTGTTGAGTACAGTAATTACTCTGTGTGAATTTAAGCAATCTATGGATTCTATGGAATGCTGGATTGGCCCCATTAACCGGTGAAATAATGCCTCCTTTACACCATTCTGAAATTGAAGAATAAGTGAAAAAGTGAGTACTAAATGAAAAAGGCCCAACGTCATACACAATCCAAAAATAAAAATTATATTAGAAAGGAACAACAGTTTAGGTTAAGCTACCTTTTTATTTGATCTTCTGTAAACACGACACCTAGCAGCCGGTATTGATTCAGGCTCATCATTCTCTGCCAATGATGAATAAGAGTCTTCCATTTTAGTACACATCACGAGCCTCGATCCCCTAAAACTCTGCTTTTCAAGTAACCTCTTTGCACAAAAGACCTCAGAAGAGGTTCTGATGACAATACCAGTATCTGCTGGGGTTCTGCATCAAAATCAAAAGAGTAGACAGCTCGTTTTAGCACTAAATATCAACTAGCTTTGGTTACAATTTATATCCAAACTGTGTACTTAGGATAGACGTTATGGACTATGAGTGTTACGAATGACAATAAATAGAGTGGGCATTACCTATGAAGAGCACAGTATGGAGTCCATTTGGTATTATATATCCCACCCTTTTCTGATGAATGCAGCTGCATATGTTTAGAAAGATAACAAAAACAAGTTACATAATTATGGGAAGTTTCCAAACTAATATGTTGCAGTTTTCGTGAGACAAAGCTAATATAATACTCAAGTAAAGTGAGACAACGTACCTCGATGCAGTACCCGGCTCTTGAAGCACACGTTGCATGAAAGTAAGTGGGGCACTTGCAACACTTAATACAAGAACCATGAACCTGTTTGCAAATGACACATTCCTGCAATTTACCATGTAAAATAAACAAATTATTATAAAACTTTGTATTTCTCATCGTCCATGTCTTCTATTTCCAGTGTAAGAATATTCTTACCTTAGAAAAAGAATCAGGTGGAATACGTAGAATTCCGGTTGCAGGCTCCATCTTTTCATCACTAACGAAAGAAACTTCAGGACGGAACCATGCGCATATCACATGAACCCACAAAGTGTCGATATCAGTTGGCTTCAAAGCACCTCCTTTAACAGGGCAGAGGCAACACTCTCTTTTTACCTCGGGAGTTTCACATGCTCTACAAACCCAGGATGTGAAATCACGGATATCTCTCACTCCGTAACATTCTTGGTGAACTGCTATGTGACATCTGTTGCAGATAACAATTGTGTTATGGTCGTAGTCCTCATCCCATCCACATATAGCACATCTTTCACTAGTCCACTTGGCCTCAACAGGCTCGTACTTTTCTGCAGATTTGATAAGGTCATAGCTATTTAAGTTAACTCCCTTCAGCTTCCGTACGAACAATTGTATTCAGATAAAGAATATGATTACCTTGAAGAAATGAAAACAACTGTCTTTCATCTAAAGGGAGAGCTAAAGCAGCCTTAAAACTATCAGTATTACGTCCTAAAAGCTGCAGTGTTATAGTTAATATTAATATTAATGAGAACATCAATGATAGTGTAATATAATTATATTAAAAAAACGGTTAATAACAGATTAATCCTCTAAATTTCATCCATTTGGCAATTTAATCCTTATTCACTCTTTTCGAATAGTTTTGAATTTTAGATAAGTTATTAATATTAACTTTTTGAATTTTAGATAAATTATTAATATTAACTTTTTGAATTTTAGATTAATTAATGTTTAAATAAAAGAAAGAAAAAAGTTAAGAAATAAAACAATGTAAAAAAAAAGAAGGTAAAATCGCCAAATGGGTGTGAGATTGAGAATCTAACCATTATTGACTATAAAAAGATAAGTAGTACAAACCAAATCCTCGAGCTTGATCAATGAACGCTTTACTCTAACACAGTCCTTCCACTTTTTCCATGTAGAACCAGTATGCCGTTCCCATTCACTGAGGTGTAGTTTTCTTGTTCCACAAGAGCCACACTTACACTCAACTCTGAAAAAATTAAATAGAAATAATTAAATACCAATTCAAATTGTAAGTACCATATAATTAATAGAGTCACCTAGGTCTTACAGATGTAGTTTTGGATAATAAATCCCTTCCACGCCAGCGCAAACAACACTTATTTTGTCAGGCAATACACTTTGGTATCTGTTGAAGATATAAGACATCATCAGATAAAAAACCAAATACTGAAATAAAAGCTGCTGCGAAGAGACTGGTACCTGTACTTCGGTTCTGATATTTCCACAATTGGTTCCTCAACGGCACATTCACCTGTGCATTCTGGGCAGTAGTAGTCAAACTCCTCCAGATCCTTTAGGTAATATAATCATGTAAGGATAAAGCTACATAATGAAGAGATCATTAGTATAAAATGAAATAAAGACCTCTGAGATAGAAACATCAGCGCATTCTGCATGTACCCAAACGTCACAACCATCACAGCAAATCTAGACAAATCAACCAAAAAAGAAAGTTAGATGTCACTCATTCATATATGATAACAGAGATAATCTAAATAATGCCAAAAATCTCACCCAATCTCCACCATCAGAATGATGCCAAATCTTTTTGCAAATGCCACAATACTGTCTTGATTTCCTTAACTGCAATTGAAGTAAATAAATTGTAACGCAGCAATATATGAGGGCATGAACGGAAAACAGGTATGAACATAATGAGGTGTTCCATATGATGGTGTAAACCTTTGAACAGTGTTCACAAAAAGCATTCTGTTGTGAGGTTATTCCTCTGGTTTTCTTCGTAGTGTCGGAGTGAAAAGACAAACCACAGCTGTCACAAGTTTGTTTATCCTTGTAATTATAGGCACTCTGCAAAAGGATATGTATGCATTATTTCAAAAATAATCTTTCTAGGCATCATAGCTGAACCGATTAGATTTTGTAGAACTGTTGGGAAATCAGTAAGCACCTATGGATATAGGATCATCCATGTAACCGGAAAACATGATAACTATAACTGAAACCTAAGATACATATTACTTCACAAACAACACTAGTATCAATACACTGCTAATTACATCAACACTTGTTTTGGCAAAAGCTTGCTAATAAATTAATTATAGCACTATCAAGTAATGGGTGCATCGCATACAGATGTTATCAGGACACATATGCCTGTGGGAAGTAACATGAGCCGATTTAGAAATCTTATGTAAAAACTTCCTACAAATTACTATATTTTAATTACAGCTGCAGACCATGGCACTCATGTGTCAACATATGAGCTACTCAAAGGAAGGTCAGTTTCAGCTTATCTAGAGTCTAGACTCATTTACTGACAGACAAAGGTTTTCCATTTATTATCATAGCAATCATAACGAAATTTTTTCTAATCATTTATCCTTGTCCATTACAGTTTTACCTAACTTTCATCGATTGTCTAACATGAACATGACACAGATTGAAAATACGCTATTGGTCCATCTTTTCTTGATCTGCATGACATGTAAGCGGTTTGGGTAACTTTTTGCCTGCATTTACACTGTTAATTAAGTCCTAAACGTAATTCATTGTTGACCCTTAGTCGCGACAGGCTCAAAAAGCTGTTACAAGGAGTTTGGCATAAACTCTGTTTCCAACCCCAAATAGTTGTATGAACAAATTCACGCTATTTTAATATTCAATAGTGAATGACGTGTTAACTAAGAAGATCTCCCAGTATATACAAACAGTAATTGTTTAAAACTCCTGACAGTTATGTTAATTGGTTGCAGCAGTATACCCAAAAGTTGACTAAAGAGCAAATGTATCACTATTATAACTTAGAGAATATGTGATTACGTAAGTCAGTATGCTTGACAGTTGACATATTCAACTGAAAACACCTCATTAAATAAAAACACCTATGTAACAAAAACACCTATGTAATATTCTTATACTATCATATCCAATACTTTTGAGTCCATATACTGGTCACCACTCACCAGGCACCTGACCTCTAAGTACGCATTAAATGCTCCGAAGGGAGCATAACCGTATAACACACTTATAGTAGCACTAACAAATTTAGGATAAAAATAGGATTACTTCAACATGATATAGGCAATTTCCTTAAGTACATATTTATACATAATAAATTAAAAGAGAAATTCAAACAACAACTTGCCTGCTTACGTCGAAAAAACTCAAGATCCTGATCCGAAGCAGCAGCCACAGGAATCTCAACAAGTTCAGATGCAGGACAATATTCTTCCTTAACAACCTCTACTGGATTCAAACGGCCATTTTCTGCTAAGCGGGCCTCTTCTATTGCCATACGAAAATCCTCTGGCTTGGAGCCGTATAATTGGGTCTGTTCCTGAAAACTGAGCAAAAAATTAATAATAAATGTATTTGACATCATTCATCGTCTCTTCAAAACACGTCCAATAAGCATAATCATATAAGCATTAAAAGTACGCACCTTGCCAAATACTCTTTAAACGGAAACACCATCCCATCCTTAACCCATGCATAATCCTAACATCAAAACATGTAAATCAGAGCATAAACAAAATAACAATTTTTTTCAAAAAAAATCAAAAATATTTAAACAGAGGTAAAAGAAAAACATACCCGTTGGCCTTTTTTCGAAAACCCGTAAAACATAACACAAAGAGTATTCGGAACACAAGCCATTAAAACCGCCTTAGGCGCTTCAAGTAACGGATCAATCACAATAGCAGGCCAAGCAGGAAACCATCTACCACATTTCGCCCAAACAATATCACCTTTCACAAAATCCTGACACACATAATACCCTTTAACTACATCGCCTTTCTCATTCCTATACAAACACTGCTTCTTTTGCACCACCTCCTTATCATCACTAAACCCATTCTCCCGTTTCTTTAAACTCGTACACTTACGCACACTATCATTCTCATTCCTATACAAACACAGTTTCTTTTGCACCACCTCCTTATCACTACTAAACCCATTCTCACGTTTCTCTAAACTCGTACACTTACGCACACTACCACCCGAATTCAACTCACTAAACCAAGAATTATCACCAACATTGCTACTATAACTCGAAACAACACTACCATTATCATCTACATCAGTTTTCGCAGGTAACGCAAACTCGGCATCAGCTACGAAACTATCCTCTGATTCGGTTTCCTCGCTATCGTACCCCTTTAAACTACACCGCTTAATACTTGGCATTTTCGATCTCACCGTTTGCTTAATCATCGAAAAAATTTAGCCTTTTTTTTATACCATAAAAACAAAACCCTAAACAAATAAATAAAAATCACACCAACCAATCAAAAACCTTTGATTTGATGACGTCAGCAATCTTATAAAACCTTAATTTGGTTGGATTGGTAATCAAGAAGGCTGATTGATGAATGAAATTAAATTTGATTGAAAATTATGGTGTTTGATTCTGTAACAAAATTAATAGATTAAATTTTGTTACAAAATCAAAAGCATTTCAGAGATGAATATGAAATATTTGTGTGTGTGTTTTTGGTGTGTGTAGAAATGAAGTTGGGGCGAAATCAAATGATCTGCTTTTGTTTGTCAAACGTGAGTTTGAAGGTTTATGTTTTGCGTTTTGTTGTTTCATTGTAATAACTTATTTATTTATTTATTTATTTATTTTTATAATTACCTCCCTCTCAAAATTATTTTCAGACAAAAATCATATAATTTAATAAAAATAAAACCAATTTTCAACCACTAATATAAAATATTTTACCACTAAATTATATTTTTATTACACAAAATAAAAAGTGGATAATTTTTATGAGACATCCGAAAAAGAAAATATAAACTATTAATTTGAAACGGAAAAAGTAGCTGAAAATATTGAAAAAAATATATATAAAGTGTGACAAGTTAAAAGTATTAAAACACAAATGGCTTTGTATGATGCTCGTACTGCAGAGCAAGCGAAGAAAACGTAAGAGAATACGAAGCAGAAAACTGTAAAAAAAAATGTCTTGTCTTATTAATAAAGTGTGTAAAACTGTCAAAAAATATGTGGAACATATAATATAAAGGTTGACAAGGCAAAAGTATTATAAGATAAAAGATACAGAACAAAAAATCATAAAAACTGTTTTGTATTGTTATAAAATTGGTAAAGAAAGGTGTTCTAAAAGGCGCACCAAAGCGCCGCAAAGGCGTCGCCAAGGTGCGAGGCATGGCCTCGCTGCCACGAAATGGACCTTGGCGGCTGATCTAGGCGTGGCGCAAAAAGGCGTGAAATAAGTCGAGAAAATGCGCGCCTTTTGGTAAGGCGTGGCGCCATTTTTGATTTTTTATTTATTATTTTTTTTTTTTTAAATATTTTGAACTGGTATTTGGAATTTGGGCTATTTGATATAAGGGTGTAATTATATATTAAGTAGTAGTCTAAATATCTAATATAGTATGAGTAATATGATCTAAAATTATAAATCATTAACTATAAATCTCTTTTCTACATTTTAGTGACGTTTTAAGAAACGCAAAAGCTCCGCCATAGTGCGTAAGGCTCGAGGCTCGGCATGGCCACGCCTCACACCTTTTATAACATTGGTAAAGAGTGATAGGTGTTAGCCGTGTAAATAGATAAGCCCAAATCAAATCAATTAGTGATACACCAATGACATTTAATTGATGGATATCACTATAATTCATGTAACACCCGAACCCGAAAAGGGCTAAAATGTAACATTATGGGGTCAAATCAGAACATAAGCAAGCGAAATACATTAATAATACAAGATTCACAAAAACAGTTCTAAAGAAAAGATAAAGGACTAATTCTAAGCATTTCAACTTCCAAATTAATTACAAGTTAAGAACCAAGATGGAAATCTCTAAGTCTATCTCTAATCCATTGGGAGCTATCAACAGTTTAGTCCACTAAGAGCTCCTAAGCACTCTTCACCCAACCCAGCTTCCTTCTAACAACCTGCCGCAGGAAAAGAAATGCGGCTGAGCTTAAAAGCCCAGTGAACAGATATAAACAAACGAAAACTAATAGCAAAAGGAAAACGAATGTAAATACGACATAGGTCCAAATGAACCTGCTGAGATTGAAATCAAGAATATGGAAACATGGTATGTGATCAAAGGAAATACGGATAATGAATATCAGACAATCAACGAAATGCAATGAGTCATAAGTGTAAGCAAAAGAATTAAAGCAAGCATAAGTTAATCACATTAGATATGACAAGATAATAAAAATCATAGAGAAGTAGAACAAATAGGAATGCCCAACAATATATATTCTAATTGTACATAGGAGTCATGACCTCCATTGTACCAAATGTGAATGGGGTGTATTGCACACACACCAAAACATTCACCAAATAATACTAAACAAAGTACCTAGGATGCATCCATACGCTCCCTACAAAACAGATATATATGCACAAAGCTCTAGGCTAAGTAAACATATACAATAATAAATATAGGCCTGAATAGCTAGCTTAAAGGGAACGCTGTGGACTAAAACCCACCTCCACAGATAGTGTCAATACCACTGGTGCATCAGTGGCAAGGCCATGAACTCCCCATGACTGGCTACAAATTAATCAAATCATATACAAGTAACACATAATGGGCATAGAATCAAGAATGCTATAGAAAAGAAATATAGCATGCAAACGAATATCAAGCTCATATCAATATCAAGTATCAGCAAAACGAATCAAACAAAGAGAACATAGCAATGGCTTAACTGAAGGGATCATAATCGAAACATTAAACAAAAGAGAGAAGGATGGCCTTTACTAAAAAGGCAGAATATCTATACCTTAGACCGCAAGTGAAAACACAGCAGAAAACATAAAGATCGGAAGCAACTCCTTCAGCGAATCTACACAAATTCATAATCGTCTTATTATTAATATTAATAACTTGTTATAAATCAGATTACTCATTTTAGTCGGCATTCCATTTTTTAGTAACTTTCCTTTTTAAGTAATTTTCCGTTTTTAGCAGGTTTTCCCGAATTAGTAAGTTTCCAAATTTATTAAGTTTCCCGAATTAGTGACTTTGATACTTTAGGGTTACAATGTCAATTTATCATAACTTAGGGTTCAAAGTGTACTTTACCAAAGTCTAGGGTTTATTGCGACTATTTCCAAAAATTAGGTTTTCCAATAATTAACTTAAAGTTTCAAAATAACAAATATCATAGTTTAGGGTCTAAATGTAAATTATCAAAATTAAATATTAAAAGTCAAATAAATTTATATTAAGATAGCAGTTTTGGACCCCATCGTTATAATTTTATTTATTATTTTTTTTAACGTACCAACGATATTATTATATATGCCGCGATGACCCAAAATCTTGTTAAATCATGTAAGACTCTTTTATAACCTAGCATTGCTTCACTTCACCCATATACATATACACATCCTTGCCTAATACACACGCATGCCAAAACAAGAAGCTAACAAACTATTACACGATATACATACATGATACATGCGTATAGAACACACACTACATTTCTCATGCACACCTTTCATTGACATACACCCACTCACATTCACTCGTACACATGCATACTTATAATATCAGTCTTCTTTTGAAACAGCCAAAACCCAACCATGATGCTTAGCCTCTTTGTTCAGATTATAAAACATTTGACCACCTCTTTAGCATCCCATAATTCACATGCAAAAACCCATGCGACAACCCAACTAATAAGTCCCTACTACACCTGACACAAACAACCCATAACATTCATGCACATAACACACACAAGTTACACAATTCAGTCCACAAACCACACATCTCCATGCAACTTCTCTCGACATCACATGCAAACACACACGATGACCTGCATATACTATAATCAGATTTTAACCCACTCGACGCACAACGACACACACATAAATTTACAAGTTCAAGCGAGTCACAAAACTACCAAGGATCCCCACGACATACATGCAGATTCGTATAACGATCGATCTACGTTTTCTAGTTTTTAAGTTTTGTTACACGATCGTTTCACTTTTATTAGGGTGCGTTTTAGATTGCGTTTATTGTCAACAACAGACTGCTAAGACACTACATGAAGATAATCAAGTCGTGGCTTTCTATCTCATTTTATGTCAATCGAACATACATGTTTTAAGTTTATTATCAAGTGTTAGTCTTTGGTAACAAGTTTTAAGGTTGAGCACAAACTAAACAACCAATCACGACAGCCAAAATACGAACACATTCAAGATCATATGTCGATTATATATGTTGTATTTTCATTATTTTATGTGACATGACCATGATTTTATGTGATAATATTATACTCGATTCAAACTATGTTGGGTTATGAAGACAGAAATATGAGCAAATAGAAAATGATAAGAAGTGAATCGAACAAGAATGATAATATACCCGTGTAGTCGTGTCACGACGAAGAAGAGAGTATACAATCGACACCAATGGGACATCACCACCACGATCAGAAGTGAAACTCTCGAACAGCAGCAACCAACCCATACGTACAAACCATCTTCGAACCAAAATAAACCCATGTCCAAGCCTTAGCCGATCAGCAAGACACCCTAGGTTCACCCACGTTTACGGCCAAATTTTTGAATAAAAATCACCACGTACAATCACCTTTCGAACCATTAATACCCGTGATCAAACCAAACATTAACTGATCACCGTCGCGATCACAACTCGATTGATCTCTTTCATACCTCTTAATCTTCATGTCGTGCCTTGCTCCAAAAGAATGAATTTGTTTTAACCTTCATGTTGTGACTTGTTGTTGATGTAGCGTGTGAGAGTTATAATTGGTACATGGTTGAGAAATAATGAAACTGTGAATGGGTGTAAGTAAAGGGTTGGAGAATGCCTTATTATGAATGAATAACAGAGGGAGCGTGTGTTTTGTTTCCAGGCGTTCAAATGGAGGAAATGGTAGGGAAAGTGAATATTTTTCACTAAATAAACGAGTGGGGGGTTTTACCAATTAGGAAGGGTCGAAATTCTTGGTGACTGATTGGAAGATGATTGCTAAATTACCCTGGTTGACTAGGTAGTGATTGAGCTGATTTTAAGGAATGATTAAGTGAGGTGATTTTGTGTTATAATTGCCAAATGAATTTCAAAGATAAGGCGTGTATTAAATAGAAATAAAATCGGTCCCATATAATTTGTTTGTTGTGAATATTATTTATATTTTTGTAAAAAATATTTATATTATGCTTATCTTAAATTAATTTTATTAAGCGTATCATAATTTATAACGTAGGGTTCAGGTTTGTCATTAATTGCGTTTATGACTTAGGAAAAATTCAAAATTTGGATTAAAATTAGGAATTCGAAATTTAGGGTTTTACAACTATTCCCTTCTAAAAAGAAAATTTCGTCCGCGAAATTGAAATGAAGAGATCAAACGGAAATGCACCAAATTATGAAATGAAAAGAAAGTGATTAACTTACTTGGAATAGTTTCTCCAAAGAATTTTAACGATTGGAAAAAATTTCTCATGACTCGATCCGAACAAAACAGGATAGCCCCGGGCTCTCCACATAAAACAAATCTGATCCAACAAATACGAAATGAACATGAACAGCTGATAGTCGTAGTCTCACAAAGAGATATATATGAACATTAGATGAATCTGGAAAGAATACGGAAGTGAAATTAGATGATAGAAAACTCTAGAAATCGAATCAGGTTCTGAATGAACTAAGGATCTTGCTAAAATCAGAGGAGCATATATCGAATTATTAGTCATACCAAAAGTCTCCTAAAGAGGTTGGTAACCTAATCGTATTAACGATTAACTAAGCAAAAATCGGAGTATCGAATCATATCAGAATGTATAGTGGGATAGGTAGGATAACCGCACGGATAAAATGAATCTAAGGACTAATGTATCATGAACCAAAGCTTCCTTAATGCCAACACATCTAACTCTTTTGTACGGAAACATCATACGGGACACACAATTGCTGTCTAAACTTTCAAACTTCCTCTTCCACAATGACAACAAATCCATCAGTCATTGTAATCAACTCCAAACATTCAATGAGCAGCTTCTGGACTTAATTCAACCCGAAGGTGTTCTACATCTCCGTTCATACACTAACTGAAAGGACAAACTTGTCACTTGCATGCCATCGATCTTAATGAGCAACCACAATCAGACCACACACTTGTCAACTTCCTGCTCAACATTTCTTCCAAGTCCGAATAGTTGTTCTGCTTATCCATCAGCCTGTAGGTGAAAGCATTACTATACTGGAGCCTGGCCCCTCAGACCTTCAGTAGTTCTCCTTGGGACTGTGAGGAAAAACGCGAATCTCTGACACGATCACTGCAGGTGTGCTAAGTAACTGAAGAATCTTCTGCCGAAGGATTTATGCCAACTTGCTAACTAAAAACACATTCTAAGAGGCAAAATGAGTTGACTTAATCGAACGATCCATCACTACTCAAATTATATAATTCTTCTCAAATGTGCGAGGAGGTTTCGTTAAAAGGATCATGAAAAGTCTAATCCTACTTCTAAGTCAGAAAGTCCATAAGTTAAAGGAACTCCCTTGCATGCTGAAGTTCAATCTTGACTTGTTAACATACTAAGCATATCGTCATTAATGTGATCACAACCAGTTTCATGCCATTCAATCTGAAAATTCTGTTTAGATCCCTCATACATCTTAGTACAACTAAGAGGGATAGAGGAAGTAAAACTATGCCTCCATCATAACAACTTCTCTCCAATCTTCTAACACAGATCATAGTTCGCCATCTTGCTCCTGAGCTTCTAAAATTTGTAATTGGATTAAATCTTCATGTTCGCCACGACTCAACTTCCTTGAGTTCTAAGTTTTGATTTTCTTAAGCTCAATCTCCAAGACAAACTGAAACATTAAATTTCTTCCTAATTACATCTGCCACTAAATTTACCTTGTAAGATATGTCTTCCAATCTTAAGAGCAACCACACTGCTGCCAATTCCAAGTCATGCATTGAATAATTCTCCTCAAATGGTTCTAATTGTCTTGATGTGTAAGCAGTAACCTTCTCGTGCTGCATAATGGCATAACCAAGTCTCTTCTTGAAACGTCCCAAAATTGGTACTACCCGAAAGTATGGAAGTTGAAGCTAATTTCTATTTCAACTTTTTCAAAATTCTGTTCTCATCCAAACTAAGCTTCTCTTCTTTACTCATAAACTTCATCAACGGTAACGCAAGTCGTGAACATCTTCCAACCAATATCATGCTTCCAGAATATACAAATGATCCTCATGTTTACAACAGAATACGAAAATGATTCTCATGTTTCTCCTTCGTCTCTGAATGTACTAATATGTCATACTATGACCAATTTGTCTAAGTACTCACGAAAAACATGATTCATCAAATTCAACAAGCAGTCAAAGCATTAGCTAATACTATTAGCATCATTAACAGTCATAGTGGCCGATACGAATACGAAATGAAATTTTTGGAATAACTTCAAGCCATATATCCATCTAAAGGAAAACTAAGCATCCTAAATTTGATCAGATACATCGTCGATTCGGGGTAGGGAATAATGGGTTCAAATAGTAATACGGTTCAGCTTCCATAAGTCAATACATAATCTCCTGCTACCATCTTTCTTCATTGCGAAAAAAAAAACTGAAGTACTCCAAAGAGATACACTTAGACAAACAAACTATATAATAGCTTTTGGTTGCCACTCCTCCAGTTCTCTCAATTTGGCTGGTGCTGTTCAATATGGAGTTTCAAAATCAGGCAAAACATCGTTCTTATAAGGATAGGGTTCTGTCTCATCAAACTTTTACTGTTCTCAGGCACTTCTCAAAGATATCCCACGATCCCCATAAGTTCAAGTTATATGATGTAATTATTATCACGTTGGCCAAGCGTCATAATACTTGCATCATATAAACATGCCTTTATGGAAATCATATTCAACCTCGAGTCATGACTAAACAATCTCTCAGTGCTAGGTCAAAGCATATTCACAACCTGGTGTAAATCTTGGTGGTTCATTCAAGGATTACATCGGAAAAATTCGGATTGCAAATTGACTCAAGTGAGATTCATCCTATGGAAACAAGAATAGATGCTAGGAAAACTTCACAACTGCGAAAGTAACGCACGCGTTTCCAGGGTGGTAAGGACAACAAAAGTTTAACAATCGGGAATCATGGTAAAAATAAATCAGAGTGGTTCAAATGCCAAAGACGTAGTATGGCAGTAGTTAGCATCTTGATGCCCGGTAACATCGAATTTAAATCTCTAAGGAAAGACAGATCAACATAGCGAATCTTATCATTCATAAATGAGGGATACCTTCCTATTATCGTGGTAAATCACCACAAGATTTCCCATAGGAATAGGATGGATAAGGCAAAAATTTAGCAGTGTAGGGAAAAACTTAAATATGCTTATCGAAAGCAAGAGATTTCACAAAGTGTGTCAAACACATCATGATCATAGAAATTCTCATAATGATCGAAGAGACATCTAAATGGTTAAACAATGCAACAGATGTTGAAATCAAAAGAGGATGAAGCGTATGTAGTGTCAAACATTACCGCAGCATTCTCAGCTCATTCTAAACTTACTTGGTCACTAATCTCATGTTGTGTAAAATAATGAGTTTCAAATCTCCGAGAGGAGAAATTCTTAAAAGGCTAAAAGTAAAGCACGAATCAGAGTGACGCAGAAGCAAGGATACTTAAACAAATGCCCTATAGTCTACCCAATCCTCACCGATCATAACTTAAGTTTCAAAGTGGAAATCCTAAAGCAAGTTCTCAAAGGTGGTTTCATAACTCCTACGGTGCAAAACCTAGTGGGGCCTAATACTCACAGGTCATAGCCTAAGCTCTACGGGTTTTGAATCCGCCGATCAAACCTGGCTCTGATACCATAATTGTAACACCCGAACCCGAAAAGGGCTAAAGTGTAACATTATAGGGTCAAATCAGAACATAAGCAAACGGAATACATTAATAATACAAGATTCACAAAAACAGTTCTAAAGAAAAGATAAAGTACTAATTCTAAGCATTTCAACTTCCAAATTAATTACAAGTTAAGAACCAAGATGGAAATCTCTAAGTCTATCTCTAATCCATTGGGAGCTATCAACAATTTAGTCCACTAAGAGCTCCTAAGCACTCTTCACCCAACCCAGCTTCCTTCTAACAACCTGCCGCAGGAAAAGAAATGCGGCTGAGCTTAAAAGCCCAGTGAACAGATATAAACAAACGAAAACTAATAGCAAAAGGAAAACGAATGTAAATACGACATAGGTCCAAGTGAACCTGCTGAGATAGAAATCAAGAATATGGAAACATGGTATGTGATCAAAGGAAATACGGATAATGAATATCAGACAATCAACGAAATGCAATGAGTCATAAGTGTAAGCAAAAGAATTAAAGCAAGCATAAGTTAATCACATTAGATATGACAAGATAATAAAAATCATAGAGAAGTAGAACAAATAGGAATGCCCAACAATATATATACTAATTGTACATAGGAGTCATGACCTCCATTGTACCAAATGTGAATGGGGTGTATTGCACACACACCAAAACATTCACCAAATAATACTAAACAAAGTACCTAGGATGCATCCATACGCTCCCTACAAAACAGATATATATTCACAAAGCTCTAGGCTAAGTAAACATATACAATAATAAATATAGGCCTGAATAGCTAGCTTAAAGGGAACGCTGTGGACTAAAACCCACCTCCACAGATAGTGTCAATACCACTGGTGCATCAGTGGCAAGGCCATGAACTCCCCATGACTGGCTATAAATTAATCAAATCATATACAAGTAACACATAATGGGCATAGAATCAAGAATGCTATAGAAAAGAAATATAGCATGCAAACGAATATCAAGCTCATATCAACATCAAGTATCAGCAAAACGAATCAAACAAAGAGAATATAGCAATGGCTTAACTGAAGGGATCATAATCGAAACATTAAACAAAAGAGAGAAGGATGGCCTTTACTAAAAAGGCAGAATATCTGTACCTTAGACCGCAAGTGAAAACACAACAGAAAACATAAAGATCGGAAGCAACTCCTTCAGCGAATCTACACAAATTCATAATCGTCTTATTATTAATATTAATAACTTGTTATAAATCAGATTACTCATTTTAGTCGGCATTCCATTTTTTAGTAACTTTCCTTTTTAAGTAATTTTCCGTTTTTAGCAGGTTTTCCCGAATTAGTAAGTTTCCAAATTTATTAAGTTTCCCGAATTAGTGACTTTGATACTTTAGGGTTACAATGTCAATTTATCATAACTTAGGGTTCAAAGTGTACTTTACCAAAGTCTAGGGTTTATTGCGACTATTTCCAAAAATTAGGTTTTCCAATAATTAACTTAAAGTTTCAAAATAACAAATATCATAGTTTAGGGTCTAAATGTAAATTATCAAAATTAAATATTAAAAGTCAAATAAATTTATATTAAGATAGCAGTTTTGGACCCCATCGTTATAATTTTATTTATTATTTTTTTTAACGTACCAACGATATTATTATATATGCCGCGATGACCCAAAATCTTGTTAAATCATGTAAGACTCTTTTATAACCTAGCATTGCTTCACTTCACCCATATACATATACACATCCTTGCCTAATACACACGCATGCCAAAACAAGAAGCTAACAAACTATTACACGATATACATACATGATACATGCGTATAGAACACACACTACATTTCTCATGCACACCTTTCATTGACATACACCCACTCACATTCACTCGTACACATGCATACTTATAATATCAGTCTTCTTTTGAAACAGCCAAAACCCAACCATGATGCTTAGCCTCTTTGTTCAGATTATAAAACATTTGACCACCTCTTTAGCATCCCATAATTCACATGCAAAAACCCATGCGACAACCCAACTAATAAGTCCCTACTACACCTGACACAAACAACCCATAACATTCATGCACATAACACACACAAGTTACATAATTCAGTCCACAAACCACACATCTCCATGCAACTTCTCTCGACATCACATGCAAACACACACGATGACCTGCATATACTATAATCAGATTTTAACCCACTCGACGCACAACGACACACACATAAATTTACAAGTTCAAGCGAGTCACAAAACTACCAAGGATCCCCACGACATACATGCAGATTCGTATAACGATCGATCTACGTTTTCTAGTTTTTAAGTTTTGTTACACGATCGTTTCACTTTTATTAGGGTGCGTTTTAGATTGCGTTTATTGTCAACAACAGACTGCTAAGACACTACATGAAGATAATCAAGTCGTGGCTTTCTATCTCATTTTATGTCAATCGAACATACATGTTTTAAGTTTATTATCAAGTGTTAGTCTTTGGTAACAAGTTTTAAGGTTGAGCACAAACTAAACAACCAATCACGACAGCCAAAATACGAACACATTCAAGATCATATGTCGATTATATATGTTGTATTTTCATTATTTTATGTGACATGACCATGATTTTATGTGATAATATTATACTCGATTCAAACTATGTTGGGTTATGAAGACAGAAATATGAGCAAACAGAAAATGATAAAAATTGAATCGAACAAGAATGATAATATACCCGTGTAGTCGTGTCACGACGAAGAAGAGAGTATACAATCGACACCAATGGGACATCACCACCACGATCAGAAGTGAAACTCTCGAACAGCAGCAACCAACCCATACGTACGAACCATCTTCGAACCAAAATAAACCCATGTCCAAGCCTTAGCCGATCAGCAAGACACCCTAGGTTCACCCACGTTTACGGCCAAACTTTCGAATAAAAATCACCACGTACAATCACCTTTCGAACCATTAATACCCGTGATCAAACCAAACATTAACTGATCACCGTCGCGATCACAACTCGATCGACCTCTTTCGTACCTCTTAATCTTCATGTCGTGCCTTGCTCCAAAAGAATGAATTTGTTTTAACCTTCATGTCGTGACTTGTTGTTGATGTAGCGTGTGAGAGTTCTAATTGGTACATGGTTGAGAAATAATGAAACTGTGAATGGGTGTAAGTAAAGGGTTGGAGAATGCCTTATTATGAATGAATAACAGAGGGAGCGTGTGTTTTGTTTCCAGACGTTCAAATGGAGGAAATGGTAGGGAAAGTGAATATTTTTCACTAAATAAACGAGTGGGGGGTTTTACCAATTAGGAAGGGTCGAAATTCTTGGTGACTGATTGGAAGATGATTGCTAAATTACCCTGGTTGACTAGGTAGTGATTGAGCTGATTTTAAGGAATGATTAAGTGAGGTGATTTTGTGTTATAATTGCCAAACGAATTTCAAAGATAAGGCGTGTATTAAATAGAAATAAAATCGGTCCCATATAATTTGTTTGTTGTGAATATTATTTATATTTTTGTAAAAAATATTTATATTATGCTTATCTTAAATTAATTTTATTAAGCGTATCGTAATTTATAACGTATGGTTCAGGTTTGTCATTAATTGCGTTTATGACTTAGGAAAAATTCAAAATTTGGATTAAAATTAGGAATTCGAAATTTAGGGTTTTACAATTCATTACACTACTTGATTTGATTTGGTCTTATCTATTTACACGGCTAACAACAGGAGAGGTAAGGGAATATTACTAGTATAACTTTTATGTTAAAGTCGTATTTTATGTTTAAAACGTGATACTACTATCCTTTTTGGGATTTTATTAAAACTTTTATGTTAAAGTCGTATTTTATGTTTAAAAGCTTATTATAATTAACATCGATCTCGTTCAAGGTGGCTTTAAATTGTTTGTATAAACGCATGCTCTATAGTTTTTAAATAATTGTGCATCTTACTTTATTTTCTCCTCAAGATAAATGTCTATTTCTAAATTACACTCTGTTAAAATTAGTTGATAGTGAAAATTTGGAACTTTAATGAAAATGTGTGTCAATACTAAAGTAAACATTAGTTTTAGGATTACACTAAGTTAAAATTAGTTGATAGTGAAAATTTGAACTTTAACGAAAATGTATGTCAATACTAAAGTAAACATTAGTTTTAGGATAGAAAAAATATTAATTCTATGTCGTCTTCTTTATGTTTTACGAAGGTAATAAGTAATGTTGATTTGGTTCAAGAACTTTATTGATGATCTTCTAAGTTTAGTACGAGTAATAAATTTAACAAGTGATAGAAACTACTACCTAGTTATTATTCTTTGCCTAAAATTTGTTTTGTTTGACTAGATATTTCATTTTTATTAAAGTATCCAAGTTGGAAAACATAAAGGCTCGGAAATTTTGAGGATGTCAAAGTTTGTGGAGGGAAGAAGCACAGTATTTGGGCCTGTGGCGCGCCAAAATCGAAAACACATGGTTTCAACTTTACTTTCACGAAATTTTGTGTGCCTTTTTTAATTGTTTCAATTTTCATTTGTCATTTTTTAAAATGTATCAATCTTATTACATGTGTTAACTAAAAGAAAACGACTAGGCTCATTGGTTTCTATTATTGGGCCTATTAATTATTCATGTCCATTACTTCAATAACATCATCTCCAAGGTGAGTTTATAAAAAAATTCATGGTTAATAGTTGTGACATGAAGTACACTCACTTAAACGTTGATGTCCTTACAAACGAGGATTATGTTCAAATTTCACTGAGATGACTTGAGAAAGGGTTGAAAACAGTTACAAGATATACGGTTTAGGTCACTTGAACAATAAACTCAAGCCTTATGTTTCACACAATATTTGTCGAATGATTGCTTGTTTGAGTTCATGCTTTAGTTGTTAAATGTTATTGGTTTAAAAGGTAAATGGCTGCAAATGCTTAAAAAATATATTTTTTGTGTGTGTTTTTTATTGGCTTAATTCTTTATCGCATAATGTGTTTTTATTTTATTTTTTAGAAAATTGGTTCCTATTCAGGTAGACACAAAGAACCGGAACTGGAACCTGAACCAGAACCGGAACCAAAAACTATATTCGGTTCGGTTCTCAGTTCCTACTTTCATCAAATTCGGTTCTTGGATCCATGGGTTAGGTTTCAGGCCGTGCTCATCCCCATTTAAAAAAGAGTTTAATCTTTTTTCAAATATTTTTCCCAATCATACGTTTTATAAACTAGCACTTGCTGTAAACACTTTTCGAAAGTTTTCAACAATTTTTTCTTTATTGCAAATTTTCATGTTTAAGCCAAAGGTGCAGATTAACCAGTACAAATTGGTGAAACTCTTTCTATAAGAAGGTAGTTGATTAAGGGTGGTGGGAGTACATCACTCACCATCCTTCCCTTCACTCACTCCCAACTAATCCTCTTGCGCCACATCATCACCCACTTTTTTCTTCACTCACTTCTTTTTTAGAGGCGCCACCTTCACTCACTTTTTTTTTTTTTTTTTTTTTTTTAAATTCTATTAAAAAAAAAAAAAAAAAAAAAAAAAAAAAAAAAAAAAAAACAATTGAATACAAATGCAGTAACCCATGTTGAATAGCCCAACAACAAAAGGCCAATTAAAAAAACTTAGCCCAATTAAAAAAAAAACTCAACCCAACAAAAATATATATACTACTAGTATTTTTTTTTGCTGTCTTCTTCCTCCATTCCTCCACTCTTCCAGCCGCCTGCAAATTTTTTTTGGAGCTGTCATTGACTTTTTTTTTTTGCTTTCTACCATCAGCAACAAAAAAAATAACCGTTGCCCCCAAACGCTCCTCTTCCTAACGGTCAAATTTACCCTCCAACGTTAAAAAAATCAAGCCTTCCCGTGCGGTTTGTGGTCACCCAAAACACCTCCCCGTGCGGGGTACACCGAGAGGCGGCGGTGTTCCCGTGCGGGGTTCCACCCCTCACCGTGCTTCCCCGCAGGTACTCCCACCACCCTAACAAAAGCTTTAGACGTCAATTTCATTAACTAATCCTTTACCTATACACAATAAAACATATTCACATTTGATTTAGTGAAAGGTTAATTGTTGTTCTAGTTATCTAATCATTTTTATTGCTATACCAAAATATTAGAATTTGCAAACCAACATTAAAGTTGATAGTATTATGTGATACTTAATAGATTAAATTGTATTCTTACAGTGAATCCCACCAAACTTGTAATCTTAAACGGTCATTTTTTAAGTTTTACAACTCTACAAGCTTATTGTACAAAATTGTACAACAATAAATACAATACTTAGTTTTAAGTATTACATGTTATAAAGCTTATGGTACAAATATTTACTCCACTCCTAAAATTACTTTTAAGTAATACATCTTATCTTATATACTAAAAGCTTAAGTAGCTTTATAAATGTAAATGGTAATAATAAATGACTCATGAATTAAAAGTGAAATGTGGATGCTTCATGTGTTAATACATTGATTTAATAGTCATGCATAAGGATAAGTACATAGGAGATGAAGTGTTTGGTGCCATGAATGCATAAATTAAACACACCAATTAGTTGTTAGTCTTTTTACCTTCCCATCCATGAGTTACAAATATTTTATCAACTATATAATGTGTCAAAAATCGCACCCAACAAAACACAACTTCCTCCACACCGCGTGCACATTGTACTACAACTTATTATGGTGGTATAGTAAGCATCATATCGTCTTACTTATTTAGCATATTGATTTATATTGTTTCATGTAAATTTCACGTGTGTTTTGTGTGTGTAACAATGTAGGAAATAAAAATGGTGCTTAGGAGGTTTAGTAGTAACATCATCTTCTCTAATAGTTTAAGAGATCCTACACATCGTTGTTGTATCAATTAAGTGAAACATGCACGAACATTTTTACTTTGATCGAAAATGCAATGTATTGATTAATTGTATTTAAGTTACTAACGATCTACTATATCTAATTATTTTTTGTAGCACATCAAGAATCATTAAAGAAAGAGATCGAGAAGTCACAAAAATTGTATCAAGAACAAAACATGCAAAAGGCCAATGAACAACAACGATAAAGACAACAACAACAAGCACAACAACAAAAACAGGAACAACGCCACGGACATCGGTGGGATGAATACTTAGCATTCATATTAATTATACGTTACAAATTCAACATGCAATATTTTACTTCAAGTAATACCGATAAACGGGCTAATACTATTGATTCGTTAGCAAGTAAGTTTCTTGGAAATAATGTGACGAGCATTCAATTTTTAATCAATAATTATTACTACACTTTGTTGGTGAATTTTAATATTTTTGCTCTTAATGTAATTTTTTGTCTTGCGGTGTGTTAATATCACTATAGAGATTAATTGATTATCTTAATATGATTTTAGTTTCATTTGTAGAATGAAAAACAAATTTGGCAAAATGAAATTGTTATATTAGTTATTAAGAGTAGAAAAATTATATGTTGAGATTGTTGTCTTCAAATATATTTATATATGCAATATGCTACAAATTAAATATACTAACAATATTGGACCGATTTTCACAACAATAGAAAAATATTGAAACTTAAATGGTTTTTTTGGATAAAATAAAGTTCGAGTAACTAAGCGTAGTAATGTGGAGCTACCGTATTTGATATGATAAACCAAAAGGATAATTCATTGTCACAAGTTAGATCTCAAAATATAGAGAATATCACTTTGTTTCGATTTTATATAAGGGTTACATTTATTTTGAAAGAACTGTATGCCTTTAACCTACCTTTGACATTTAGTATGTAACTTATACATATTAAAAAAATTACATGTGGAGAGACTCTTTTAAATGTAGCATCTTGAAAAGAGTCTCTTCACATATACTATTTTAATGTCAATAAACTATTTAGATGTGTGTCATGCTTAGAAAATATGTGATAACATCACAACTTAGATATATAATGACGAAAATAAGTACCAAAGATTACGCTATGAACACTTATATACAGCCCATGTAATGACGAAAATTAATGTTGAACAATACACTAACAAACATTTAGATTAAGCCCGTGTGCATCACACGGGTATGAATGACTCGGTCTAAATATAAAAGTCCCCAAACAACTAATTAAACTCATTTATCTTAAACTCACGCAATGCTTACAAAAGTTGTGATACCATCACAACTTACAAACCTAATGACGAAAATAAATACCACACATTACACTATGACCAATTAGATAGAGCCCGTGTGCAACGCACGGGTCTAAATAACTAGTGTTATAAAAGATTATGTACAATTAACTTTTGCACACTTACATATATAAATTAACTGGTCAATAAATATAATTAATGTAGTTATTAAAATATCTCTTACATAAGAAATACAAATTTTCATACATATTGTACAACTAACTTAAATACAATTCTTGCATTAAATGTCACTAAAATAGTTAAAACTTAAAATTAAATAATACAACTAATAAAACATATACAAACTATGAGTATGGATCTAGTGAGAAGAATTAGTGAAATGAGAAGAGTGAGAAAAAATTATAGCCACATATTTTAAATAAGAAAAGAGAAATAATAGGAGATGCATCTATTTTTTATGAGTGCATCTAATATTTGTGGTTGTAGTTTCTTCTCATTCTTCTCATCTTAATTATGTTTCTCATTTGATCCTAAGTCTACAAACTATTCAAAAACAAAAACAACAATTTAAGAAATACAAATAATAAAGCTAAACTTACAAAATATTTTTCTCTATATTTTATTCTACAACACATATTTATAATCCAACCTCAATTTGTTTAAAACCACATGTATATAAAACATGAATTGATTTGGGTAACCATTGATATTTAAAAAATAAAAATCGAAATCCAACCGCGATAAGATGGTTTATCCGATTTCTGGTTTTTTTGGTTTCGATTTATTAGTTATCATTTTTTGCGATTTCGGATTGAGCGGGTCGGCTCAGTTTCGCGGCTTTACATATTTTTTTAACACCCGTATCCTTAAAACTTAGCTTTATATAGATCAAATTGTTGTTTTGAACGATTGCTCATTAAAATATTTATTATCATAATTGTATAATGAAAAACAGTGTTGTTAGTTAAAGAATTGAAATACATCATATGAAATTCTTGATATCAATAAATTTATTGTCAAAAAGTACATAATAAATTACAATACATGATTCACCGAAAACTTTTATTTCAGGGTACCCGACGCGACACACAGGTACCGTGCTAATATTCCTTTATAAATGAAATGTAAGCTTACTTAGCCCGACTATGATGGGCCAAGTTTTAAAACATAAGTGATTTACATCTTCAAACATAAACATAGTGGGTTGCACCTCTGATGAGATGACTATGCATGCCAATATGACATGTCTATCAATCATCAGTGTATATGCATCAAGTATATAGATGGATATTGGATTTAGATATAAATTTGAATTATTGATGACTTAGTGATCATCATCTATGGATTCAATCCTTAACCGAATTATTAATCAAATGTTATATTGTAACTGTTACGCAAACAACTTGTCACTGTATATATCTAGTTAAAAATGTTAGACGTTATTGATGTGTGATTATTTACGGCATTGTTTGTTTGTTAAGATGTTTCCTACTTTTCATCTTATTAACACATCCAAAAATAGGTGGCTATAACACTATTTGTTTATGTAAAACTTCTAAATATGTATTGAGAAGAAATTCTCCTATAATCTCTATAATACAATGACAAACATTGTTCAAGTGCAACATGAAAACAAAAATAAATAATCACATATTGTGATATATTAAAGTGGTCAACGATAGTAGTAAGGTTGGAAGCGACGGTTGTGTTGTGGCGGTAGCATGGTTAAATGGTCGACCGGTGATGTATGACCATGGCCATGCTTGGAATCTAAAAAAAGATTGGAAGGGTGTTGAATGTATCTTCCAAGGGATCATTGTTTTTCACAAAATCAACCGAAACTAAAGCATTCATGCAAATTAAGCACTATCATCCAAACTCGTATGCATGTGATCCTCCAATCAGTAGCATCTTAATTTAAAACACCATTTTGCAACCTGAGTTTCATTGTGAAGGGGTGCCATTCGGGTAGGAATAAGTCTCAACTTCATCATAACTTGAAGGCATGGATGGATATTTTGTTGAGTAATGTGTATGCAGAGATTGAGGCTCAATAGAAAT
This sequence comes from Artemisia argyi, assembly GCA_030686995.1. NCBI lineage: Eukaryota > Viridiplantae > Streptophyta > Magnoliopsida > Asterales > Asteraceae > Artemisia > Artemisia argyi. The sequence continues at coordinate 188,768,294 of CM060677.1, forward strand.
TGCCTATCATTGTTGGCTACATGCTTTATTGCATCAAGACCAATACCCCATTCAACTTTGCTTACTTCATAGCTAAACGATTGGACTACAACAATGAAGCAATTTCATATGCTAGGATCATGACAACACTCTTTGATTACCTAAAAAACAAACATCTCAATGATACCTCCCAAATGATTGAAGTGGATGAAGTGACTCCTATGGATGATCCTTTCACAATGGTCTCTCTAAACCTTTAACCCTAGGAAAATATTGTTGTAGAATCAATGTGGCTTAAGCTTATGTTGTACGTAATGTATGTCACTAATTTAAATAAAATGTTTGTGTGTTTTCTATGATTGATGTTCCTCGTGTTATGTATATAAATATATACTTAAGTAATTATGTATCTAAGAAATAAGATTGTTACCACCATGCTCAACCAATGGTAATTGGAGTCATGTATTCTCATTGTTCAAACTCTAATTGGTCCTACTCATTCTTTTCGGTTTATGACGACAACAACTAGATTTACTCTTCCTGGACGATATAAGATATCACCCTCATAACACTTTACTAACCTCATTTACCATATTTTCCATAGTGTGAGATCCTTCTTATGAAACATGTGCGTAAGACCCTTGCGGTCTGTATAAATAAGACATTCTATAGCATTCAAGTATTGTTTCCATAACTTCAACGCAAGTCTACGACTGCCAAATCCATGGTGCCAGTTGGATATCTCTTCTTATTTCCTTCTATTGCCTTGATGCCTAACCAATAACCTTCCTTCGTTACATCAATACACAACCAAGAACCTCTTGATGCATCACAATATACAACAAAACCTTTTGTGCCTTCAGGATCTGCTTTAACTTCGTCATCACATACTACATGGCTTAAGGAACATACTAGGAACGTACAGACCCATTCAATGAGGTGATCGAGCTATAGGTGGCGCTCCCAGTATGGTATCGATTTTTTTAGTTTCACCAGACGATCACGTGGTATCTCTGGTGAATCACCTCGTAATACAGCAGAACATCTCCTCATGATGAGCACATCCAGAATCTCTTTCTTTTCATTCTTTGCATATATCACATACACCAATTAAACTAAACAACCTTTCTTCACACTTTGGATAACCTTTATAACCTATATTATTCCTAAATCATGACTTCTTCGTAGACAGCGATCGTTCTTTCATTCGGAAATGCAGCTTTAATAATCTTTCTATTATAGATGATTCTTACCCCAACTTTTGGCCAACAATTCCATACCAAATACCACAACACCAGGCACTCCCTTGCCTCATCATCGTTCATCTCAAAAGCTTATCCTTTTGCTTTAGGTTCTTAATTCTTATGGTTATGTTGATCTTTTCGATAACGACCCATATCATTGTCCACTTCCTTTTTTATGGATACATCGACCTTAGCGTGTCCACAAGAACCACAATTTTCACAAGTTAACTATGCGGTGTCATCTCGAGCAAGTGACTTGATTTCTACACTTTTAACAGGTTTCAAGCATTCATACCAGATCTACACCCTCCTATACGATTCATGTTACTTTATGTACAAGTAAAGTAAGAAGTATATTCTCCTTCCTATCTAACGTGGAACTAAACTTTGGACTCTTAGATCCGCCACTCACACCTTTTCCATTCAGGTATTCATCTATCCTGATTTTAAGTGACTTGTTTTCATTCATACCAACAACTTTTGCTATCTTTACTACTTACATAACTTTTGGAAACTACAATTCTTGTAAACTATTTTGGATTTTGAGGAAGACCAGAGATAAAGTGGCAGATACTTGATGTCAAGACGTCATAACTCGGTGAAAATTCTTTACATACATCAGAACTGAATTAGTTTGATGCTTCAAAATTTGAAAACCTTATTCAAAGCTTTATCTATATAACCTCATGGACAAAATTTCTTCCCAATAGCATTTATCGATTTTTCTCAAGATGACTCACTTACCATGATAATATCCCTGACCAACTTCACTAATATCACCAATCTAAGCTGCATGTACATATTTGTTTTGTTTTGAGTGACCCCCAAAAGTGAGCCAATTTTTTAAAAAAGGTTGACCTATTAACAAATCTTAACTCTTAACTTAATTTCATGAAAGTTCTCGTTTCATGAGTTTGAGTTAAGAGTCAAGTTGTTACTTAGCTTAAGGTCTTTGATAAATTCACTCAAGGACGGGCAATGCTTACACCATCAAATCTAATCACTCAATAGTTACTTTTGGATGAGATGTGCGTTTGTGTTTCATTATGATTCTTATTGTGTGTAATTCTTACTATGTGGATATTGACCATGGGTAATAGTATAACTATAGTAGTATGTCTTTAGTGGAGGCGCCCAATATAGTATATTTTTGGGAAGAGGCACCTAGTATATCTCTGGGAAGAGGTACCCAACATGTGTGGTTCTTACTGTGTGTTTCTTACTATGTAGTTCTTATTGTGTTAATCGTACTATGTGTTTCTTACTGCATGGTTCTTACTGGGTTAATCGTACTGTGTGGTTCGTGTAGTGAGGTTTAATATAACACACAGGACTTTAGTGGTCAACATGTGTTGAGCCTCAAGAATGCCTAGTCAATGATTAACAGATTATCGCCCCATAAGATGTTATGTTTGATATTGATTTCCATTTTAGAAACCAACCCAAATGCTCATAGGGAAAGTTAAGCAACTTAGACGTTGTAAGATTCTGACTATAGACGTTTGTTGGAACTCAAACAAGGGATATGAGTATACTTGAGAACACATTGATTACATGGAGCATATATATCCTCAACTCTTTAGGGAGATCAGAACTATAGATGACACTAACTGAATTTCGGGAAGAAATTATTCTAATGCGGGAATACAGTGACAACCGTCACCAAATCAAGTTAGTCAACGTTGAGTATTAACCCGACATCCGGACAACTAGTTAGATTTATATGTATATGTGATTACTGAAACATAGAAAATGAGAAATTCTAAGAGTTAAGTGGTTTAACCATCTCATTACCCTCAGTTGTATTAGTCTTGAAGAAATTTCTAAGTACTCACGTTATTTCTTGAATGTTGGAGAAGTTCTTATAACGTACTATTTAGCATCGTGGATATCTACCAAATACAATAGGTAATTAGCCAATCAAAAACGCTATTGTAAATGACGCGTGTCAATACTTGATTAGATGAGAAGTAGCTGTAAATGCAATGTAACAAACGGCTCATATTTTCTCTCTCTCTCTCTCTCTCTCTTACATAAGGTTTTATTCCATTATCTCTGTAGAGTAAGGTTTTTAGTTTCAACTCACAAGCAAAAAAGATTTCAAAAGTATCATTTTTCTACTCTTTTCATATGATAATAATTTTATGTATGCACCTATTTGTAGTATATGTTTAACTTAACATGTTGTTTACGTTAAATGTAGCTAAAAACATATATGTGTTTACACTGTTATCTTGGTTAAATCTAAATGTAACAATTTTTTGGGTGTCTATTCTCAATGATCGTTAATGATCGCCCCTTAGGGGGAAATTGTTAGAAATAGAAGTGACGATCATTATTGTATCAACGAGTCTTGTAATAATGTTGTAATAGTCTTGTAGTTTAGTTAAGGGTAAACGGGCTTGGTTTAATCTAACATTGTATTAGTTCATGTCTAGTCCATTACATAAGCCCAAGCCCGGCCCATCTCTTTATCCTAACTATATAAACCTCCAAATGCTACCATTTGGAGGTGGTGCTTCTAGGTTATTTTCTCTCATTTGTATCCTTCTCTCCTAATCTAATACATCTCACTTTCTCTCTCTAGAAGTTCCCATCTTCTCTATTTCTTCATCTCTCTATTTATCTTTCTTATAATCTTTATATTATGTGTGAAATGATATAAGTTTTGGGATCCTACAAGTGGTATCAAGAGCCATAAGATGATTTAGAAGTGTTGTTTTTCTTAAAAATCGTGTCTTTGAAATTTTTTTACACTTTCAGTCTCGGTTTTACTTTCGTGATCAATTAGTACTTATTTTGGTCAGATATAATGCTTATTCTGTTTTTATAGTGTTTTTTTTCCCCTTATATTATTTAGTCCAAACTGCTTTTGTCCTTGTCTCATTTCTGTCCAAAAAGCTTCAATACTTTCACACATTTTGAGTATAGTCAACAACAGTCCAAACTTACATCTTTTTGTCCTAAGAAGTTATTTTTTTACGCTTATCTTTTTGTTTTGTTTTTTTTCAGTCCAAAAAAATCCAAACATTTTCTTGTTTTTATTGGTATTATTTTGAGGTTGAAAAACTGGTCAAGAAACTGTCGGAAAAAAGGCTAGACGGAAAAGTGGTCGGAATCTGGTCGGAAAAGTCAAAAAAAGTCAGTTTACGCATAAACTTATGCAAAAAACCCTTTTTTTACGCATAAAAAGCATAGTCTACGCGTAACTCATCATCCTACGCATAACTTCTAGCTTGGAAAGTTAGTAAGTTCGTTTACGCACAAATCTTACGCGTAAGACCAAGTTTACGCTTAACATCTACGCTTAAGGTTTACGCGTAACATCTACGCTTAAAGTTTACGCACAACTTTTACAAATACTTTTACGCATAAGATTTTTTACGCGTAAGATTTCCATTTTCTTCAAAAAAAAAAAAAAAAAAAAAAAAAAAAAAAAAAAACTCACGTCAATATATAACCACTGCTCTCTATTTTTTACAACTATCAACTCTAATCTAAATCAAAACAGTTTCATCTATAAAAAAAAAAAAAAATCCCCTCGTTATCAATCCCATCTAAAATAAAATAAAAAAAAAAAAAAAAAAAAAAAAAAAACCCATCCTCCATCTCAATTTCATAACTGATTCGAAACAAAGAAAGGAAAAGTAAAATAGATCTCATTTTGTCTCTTGTTACCATCAAAGATTCGTTTAAAACTGAAACAAGAGATTGTCATCATTGATCTTTTTTGAAGCATACACTTCTTTTTCTATCCGACAACTAAAAAGAAATAACAAAACACAATTGTTTCATCATTCCTTCTCTTCGGTTTAAATTCACAACAAAAAGAACAACAATAAAACCTACCCGTGTTCATCTTCGATTGGTGATTGTATTTCAAACAGCAGCAAGTAGAATCATCTAGTGGATTTATGCTCTACGTTTAAGTTTAAGTGAAAGGATATAACAGGTTGTTTGTGTTGTTCGGATTATAAGAAAAAGAAGGAAGGGACGAATTTTTTTTGGATCTACGTTTGGTGTGAAAATATTATTGTTGTGACTGCGTTTTTTTAAAGTGAAAGTATTAGGGTTGAGTTGATCACTTAAGTTAGGAAGTATTATATACTGACTTATTAGGGTGTGTAGTGAATTGGACCTATAATTCAAAAAGGGACATTTTTGTTATTGATTTGTTTGGGCTGTTAAAGAAAGAATATTGGGCTGGTAATATTGTGTTAAGCTTGCAAAGTTTAAAAAGGGACGTTTGGTACTTTGGTTCAATAAGTGGAATTTTTGTTTGAGCTATTTAAATTCTTGTGATAATTGATCCGACTCTCCGAGGCTTATTTTTTGCAAATTTGTTGCTAATCATCCAAGATTGAGAATTTATTTGAGATTGAATTTTTGGGATACCGAGATTGAGAATTAAATCTGAGAGTTATTTTGGAATTAAATCTTTCGGGTTCGTGGAATATAACTACCGTGCTAGTTATTGAAAGAAAAAGAAAAAGGAATCACTTCTTTATCGTCTACAAGATCCGTATTCATCTCACACGTTCAAAATGTCTTTTCTCAAAAATATATTTTCATCGATTGACATGGATCCTCTTGTTCAATTTTTCGCTCCATATCCTAAGACTGAGGAAACGGTGACTGAGACTGAGGTAATATTGACTGAGACTGAGAAGTCGTTGACTGATAATGAACAAGACGCTGATGAAAATGAGCTACCTGATTACGTCAAATATCTTGACCTGAGATTTCCATTCACACTCGTTGAGCATATGAAACGGCCACCTTTGACTGTAAAGGCACAGAGTGTTGAAGAATCATGTGAACATAAGTCAGAAGAACCTGAAAATGCAGAACCTTCCTATGACAGATATGCTACGAGTACACAGACAGGGATTCTGATAAGGGAATATGTTGGAGATCCGATGGGTCAGTTTGAGAGTCAGAATGTGGTCAATCATAATGGGAATGATTGTTGTTTCGTGACTTCGATTCAGAAACCTACATCAGCAACTCACAGCAGTGATATTGGTATTAATTACAATGTCAATGCTATGACGAGGGTAGAAAAGATCCAGTACTTGTTGATGCTAGCCAATAAAGAGGAATCGGGAATACCGTTAACTGCTGAGGAACGTGAGTTTAGAGCTACAACAAGAATTAATGACAATTCAGCAGATCTTAATAAAACCTACAACTTTATGGCAAATCAGCAAGCAACAACTACAAGCAGTGATTTTGATCTTCCTCCTACTTATGATTCAGATCCATTCCATGAGGTATCAAATTATGGTAATGATGCTAATCCGTTTGCTCATGAGAAGCTACATTATGTGCCACCTGAACCTAATTATGATACATATGTGGAGGAACAAGTTAATAGCAATGTTAACTATGAAACTCCATACATTGATCCTAATGGAGTTCAAGTTGCACAAAATGGTGCTAATGATGAGGAAACACGTGCTTTGTTTGAATCATTATTGCATAATTGTCATATTCAAATTGAGAATGTGAAAAAGGTCAATCGCGATGTTAAGGCCGCGAATGTTAAATTGACCACTGAGCTTGAGAGCTACAAGGAAAACGTTAAAGCTTTTGAATTTCATAACAAAAGATTGTCTGAATTAGAAACTGGTTATCAAAATTCCGTTTCAAGGGAAAAACAATTGCAACTCAAGTTTGATACACTTGATGTTAATTCTTTCAAGAAGATAAAATCTTTAAACGCGGAAATTTCTGATTTACAAAACCAACTTTCTAAACAAAAAACAGCTTATACCAATCTTGAAAAAGAAAGGGATGAGTTGAAAAAGGACTTTGCAAAGAAAGAAGACAAACTTTTGGAACAAATCGTAGAGTCAGAAAACATGATTGCACATTTAGAAGAATTAGTGGTTAAGTCGGGTCAGTCAAGTCAAACAATGAATATGATTGCTAATCAAACTAATCCGATTTACCACACAAAACATAAAGTGGCTCTAGGGAACACAACTCCTTGTAATCTCAAGAAAGCTCAGCAAGAACAGAATGTTTTGTATAATGGTAATGTGATTTACACCAAACATGATCCTCCCGTCGTTCGGGATTCTGTGGAAACGATGGAACTTGTCGAAGAGAGCATTACTAAAATGAAACAAAAGGATTTGAAACCCATTGATTACAACAAATTGAACAAACTTTCGGGAATTACTTTTGTTTCACAAACAGAACCATCTGTGTTTTCCATAAAACGACCATTCGCGAAATTCTTGTCTAAAAAGAAAGTTGTTTCCAAATCTCTTTCAAAAATGGAACAAATGTCCTCTAGCAACACTTTTAATACAAGTGAGGCTAGAGAAATTATGGATGACGTTAAAAAGAGAATTCAAGAACTTCAAAATATTGTTGCTTCTAAAACTACAATCAATATTAACAACTGGCATTCCAGTTTTCATATCGAACAGAAAAAGGTGTTTGAAAACGAAATTACTATCCCACTGAATAACATCAGTGCGAGGGTAATCCATTTTGAAAACGCTTTCTTAAAAGAAACGGCCGAATTTGTCAAGGACCACAAATCCCTGGTAAACGAAGCTAATGAAACTCGTGAAAACATGAATGTTTTGGAAAGGTTAAATGATTCACTCTTCGAAGCAGTTATGACTACTGACATAATGTCCATCATTTTACAAACATACTCTGTTGAGGACGATGAAAGACTGCGAGCTGAGACATCTAAAATTGTTTCCAAATATGAAAATGCTCTTGTAAAACTTGAAAAAGAAAACATGTCGTTTTTCAAACAACTTGATCGAAAATCAGAGGAATGCAAGTATGACAAAATGTCGTATGAGCATGCCTACAAGGACATGAAAGAGCAAAATGATCTTTTGAGAGCACAACTTGTAAGTTTAAAAGGGAAGGGTGTGGATACTAAGTTTGCAAAACCATCGACTTTAGAGAAACCAAATGTTTCAAAAACGGTTGAAAAACCAAAAATGTCTATTTCCCAGTTTGCTCCAAAAGTCGATGAGAAAAAGGATTTGACAAAACCTGTCACTCCACAACCCTTGCCCAAGAAAAAGGAAATTGAAAAGATTGTTGAAAAACAAAGATTGTTTGTTGAAAGAAACACAAATGTGAGTGCACCTGGCCCTTCTAGGAATAGTACACCGAATGTGACCACAAAATCTGTAAAGGAATCTGTTGGTTCAAATGACATGGTCCAACATCACCATCTAGAAGAAGCTAGGAAAAAGGCACAACTTCGAAAAGACGGAATTTTAGGCGCAAAACCTAGTGTGATGAATACTACAAGATTCCAAAGCACTGCTAGTAGTAGTAAACCATTACCTAGGAACAATCAACAAAATACTAGGGATTGGCTTGCATCTAAGAGTAGTGGCACAATACAAAATGCTAAGAATGTAGAATGCAACACAAAGAATTCCAACGTCTCATCGAACAACAAACAATTTCCAAATGACTGTAGTGACAAAGTTAAGGTTGCAGTTTTAAACAAAAATGTTGAATTTGTCTGTCCTACATGTGAAAAATGTGTTTTTTCAGCTAATCATGATGCATGTATTGCACAATATATCAAGAACGAAAATGCTCGTACTAAGGTACAATCCACTAAGAAACCGAATAGAAACAAACCCGTTGATGAGAAGCAAAAGGCTAAGAAACCTAATAGGTGGATCTCTACAGGACGTAGTTTTTCTCAAAATGAGACTTCCGCTGCATCTGAAAAGAAAACAACTCCTAGATCTTGCCTTAGGTGGACTCCCACGGGAAAAGTTTTTAACACAGTTGGTCTTAGATGGATTCCCACAGGGAAGATTTTCGATGCTTACACCAAGACAAATAATAGTGAAAATCATCAGGATAAGGAAGAAGAAATCACTACAACCGTTGATAGTGAACACCCTCAATGTGAGGAAACATGTACTTCTAACACTGTTATTTGTGAGAATTCTTCTTCTGTGGATGCAGGTACTTGTGAAAGTGTTGAGGGTTCATACACCCAATTTGGTAAAGAAAAACTTTACGCAAACATCGCATGTGGAAATCCTTTTCTAATTCCACTCGTAACTCCACTTTTACTTGTCAAACCTTAATTTTTCTTTCTTTCTTCAAATCTTTTCTTTGTAAATATTCTTTTTTGAAAAAACAAAATACAAAATTTGAAAAACCAACAAAAACAAAATACAAAAATATAAAATTTTCAAAAATCCAAAAAATTATAAAATCAAAAAATACAAAAATATTCTTCTCACGACATGTCTCTTGTATAATCGATATTCTGTACGTATCTAGAAATGTCATTCAACAATGATACGGACATGTACAGATGCTTGAGCGAGAGTTCTTTATTATGTTTTTCTAAAACATGTCGTTTCTCAAAAATTTCTTCAAATGGCTTTCGTATACCTCAGTACGAAACCCGTACTTAAACGATGACTTCTGATTATTTTCAAATCAAGGACTCGTATTTTTAAGGACGAAATCTTTTTCAAAAAGTTCGAGTCTAAACAAACGAAAAAGACTTCAAACAAAAACTCGTTTTCAAAATAGAAATCTTGAGCACTTTTTCAAGATTTTTTATAAGATTTTTCAAAATCTTTCAAATGAGTGCTCAAGACAACTCCCTCAAAAACCATTAATTGATTTTAAAATGTGCTATCATTAAGGGGGAGTACAAAAACAAAATGTTCCGAATTCATGCAAAATGAAATCTGTCTATCTCTCCAAAAAGCTGTTTCTTAATCAGTTGATATCAAAAATATCACGATATGCTATTTTTTAGGGGGAGAAGACATGATTAAAATGTGATCAAAGATGTTTAAAGATTGTGATTGAATCTCAAAAGAGCTCGACTCAGATAGTACCAATGAATTGACGAAGCTTAAAATGTCAGTAATCGAAAAGACTTGTCCTGGACGGGTAATAATTTCAAGCTAGTCTAACTAGTGATGTAAGCGTGTCTCGAATAGGACTTGTCTGAGTAGAATGTACCGTATCGAGAGACTTTCTTTGGACTTGACCAGGACGGGTAATAATTTCAAGCTAGTCTAACTAGTGATGTAAGCGTGTCTCGAATCGGTCATGTTCGCTGAAAGTGGATCAATTCAAAAGTGCAAACTCCTCCCGCATGTGCAAATCTCTTAACAATCCATGAGCACATGTGAAGGGGGAGTCCTTCAAAATGAAATCAAAACTCTCAAAGTGTTAACAAAATATGTTTCATTATCATAAACACTTTGAGAAGATTTTTCATAAATGGTTTCATGGCAATAATAGGATAGTCATGGAGTTATAAGGTGACTAAGGTTAGGAATAACCGTCCTATGATCCGCCAGAGCCGGAGGGATCTACCCAAGGACAATTCCAGTAGTTAGAATTAGAAGTCCTTAGGTATGATTGAAAAAAAAGGAGAAAATGAGTAAGGAGAAAGAAGGGGTTGAAGAATTAAAAAGAAAAGTTATGAAAAGGGTGAAAAGAAATAGCCCTCCATATGTTCAACCTTAGGGCAGACACCGGGTTCAACTCATATGCTACTGGTTGTTACTAAGGTGACACTGGTATTGAAGATAAAGACGTCATGGACCCAGTGACGCACTGCACTAAACCTTCTTAACCACTCAAGTTCTCTTAAAAGAGCTTGTTTCATTCTCACGGGGAACCGATGTAATCTATCGATCTGTCTCTTAGAGATGATTGATATTGAAACAGGAGACCTCTCCCTAATCTCCGCATAGGAAACCAAATGTGCACTTATCGAGTCTAGAGCCCCGAGATTCATCAAAAGATCTCATAGGAACACATGATATTTCTACACTGGTTGTTCATCATTAAGGACGCCAGATGTAAACTTAAGAGTCCTACGCAGATCTTAGTAATCTGCCAGAACATTTATGAGAGGATTCACATTTGTGATTCTCAATGATTGAATGGAAATTCCTGCCAGGGTCAACATCAAGCAGCCCTGACAGCAGGTCACTTCGGTAATTCTTTATGGGTTACGCTTAGTGTTCGCGGTGGTTTCAAACGGTCTACAGTCGTGGAGTGATCCCCAGCGACTCACCCAGTCATTGAGCTACTTAGTAGGTCTTGTAAGCTCTCTCGAGAGTATCTGACATGGGAACGGCCTTGGTAAGGGTTAGAAGGAGTCTTCACACTATGCTGTTGACGATCTCTAATTCGAACCTGTAAGTACCGGTTGATTTATTGCTAACTATTTATATGCAGGGACACTTCATCTCCATGGCGACAGATTCCACATGCTCATACATACATCTGGAAGTTAAAGTAAGCTCCCTCAAAGATCTATGCAACACAAAGATCAAAGAAAGACTCTATGCCAAAAAGAAGAATCAACAAAGTATAAAGACTAAAGATCAAAGTGAAAGAAAGGGAACTACATGCACATGAATATCAAAGACCAAAGATGTATGAGCATGTTGGAATGGCGGACAACCACCACAGACGCAGAAGTGACGAAAGGCAGATGACACCACATCACAATAGAACAAAGAACAAAGAAAAGTCTATTATCAAAGATCACAAAGCATGAAGGAACAAAGACTAAAGACTATTCTACAAAGACTCAAAGATCAAGACAACAAGCTTCAAAGTTCAAAGATCAAGATCACAAAGAGAGATCTCAATGATCACCCTTAGGGGGAGATTGTTAGCAATAGAAGTGTTGATCATCAATGGAATCTAAGAGAGATCTCAATGATCGCCCCTTAGGGGGAGATTGTTAGAAATAGAAGTGACGATCATTATTGTATCAACGAGTCTTGTAATAATGTTGTAATAGTCTTGTAGTTTAGTTAAGGGTAAACGGGTTTGGTTTAATCTAACATTGTATTAGTTCATGTCTAGTCCATTACATAAGCCCAAGCCCGGCCCATCTCTTTATCCTAACTATATAAACCTCCAAATGCTACCATTTGGAGGTGGTGCTTCTAGGTTATTTTCTCTCATTTGTATCCTTCTCTCCTAATCTAATACATCTCACTTTCTCTCTCTAGAAGTTCCCATCTTCTCTATTTCTTCATCTCTCTATTTATCTTTCTTATAATCTTTATATTATGTGTGAAATGATATAAGTTTTGGGATCCTACAGTGTATTATAACTGTCTATAGTTTGATCTATGTGTTTGTGTAAGCTTTTGTGGATTTTATTTAAGAATCTTTTTATAAGTTTGTTTTTTAGTTATTTAATGCATGTTTATTTTCTTGAAAAAGCAGGTTTTTTTACAGGTTTTTTACTTTTTACTTTAAGAAAAATGAATGTTTATTTGTTGACATTTTTTTTTAATTAAAATAATTAAAATTATATTTTTTTTAGAAAGAAATTGTATTTTTTTTAATTGATTTTCGCTTGTTTTTATGATATTTATTCAAGAAAAAAAATCTGAATATTTTTTTATGAGTTTTATTTTTTAAAATAATATAAAAATATATGCATGTTTTTAGGTTATTTTTCATGTTTTTAATTTTCATGTGGTTTCTAAACGATCACAACATCATTTCGTAGTTATGAGTTTTTTTTCCTACTTGTTTTATTTATTTATTTGTTTCATGCCGCTTTTAGTGTTTTTGATAATTTAGTTGACATGCAGATAAGTTATTATAATAACTTTCTATAAGAATTTTATTTATTTACTTATTTATTTTACTAAAAAGTTATTGAATATCACCCTCTTATTTGAGCACCAATGTAATTTTAAGCACAAGCAATCCCAAACACCGTCTTATTTCTGTTTGTATTTTGTTACAAAGATCCAATTATCTCACTAGAGTTTTAAAATGGAGGGTCAGGAAGTCCATGAATATCACCAGCGGGAAATTGTTTCTTTTACCGCAGATGTTCTCCCGGATTTAGAACTAAATGATCTCCTCATAACCAAGGGACATGAGTATACTTGAGAACACATTGATTACATGGAGCACATATATCCTCAACTCTTTAGGGAGATCAGAACAATATATGACAGTAACTGAATTTTGGGACAAAATTCTTCTAATGGGGGAATACTGTGATAGCCGTCACCAAATCAGGTTAGTCAACGTTGACTATTAACCTGACATCTTCACAACTAGTTAGATTTATGTGTATATGTGATTCCTGAAACATAGAAAACGAGAAATTCTAAGAGTTAAATGGTTTAACCATCTCATTCCCCTTAGTTGTATTAGTCTTGACGAAATCTGTTAGTACTCACATTTTTCCTTAAATGTTTAAGTAGTTCTTATAACATACTATTTGGCATCGTGGATATCTACCGAATACAATATGTAATTACCCAATCAAAAAAGCTACTGTAAATGACGCGTGTCAATACTTGATTAGATGAGAAACAGCTGCAAACGCAATGTAATAAACGGCTTACATTTTCTCTCTCTCTTACATAAGGTTTTATTCTATTATCTCTCTAGGGTAGGGTTTTGAGTTTTAACTCACCATCAAAAAAATATTTCAAATGTCTCATTTTTCTACTTTTTTATAGGGTAAAGTCTATAAATTAGCAACGTATTTTCCCAACTTTATAGAGTTAGGTAACAAACTTTTTTATTATCAATATAGTCATTAAAACCGGCTAATTTTTAACAATATAGTAAATATGGTGACCGGTAACCGGTTCAACAGGTCAAAAGTGCTTATTTGGCATTTTTATTTATGTTTATGCTTATTTGTTTACTTATGTGGCGTATCTTAGTTGTCAATTGTCATCACCACTACATCATCTTCATCAACATCCGGCGACCACCATATTTTTCGACAAATTTTCCGGCGATCTCCATTTTATCCAGCGAGCTCAATTTTCAATTTTCAATCTTTCAAATTACGAGCCATGTCCTATATTTGATACTAAGCAAACTACCACAACAGTATAAAACATATAGAGATTGAAGGAAACCAACTAACATGTCACCATTTATTACAAATGAACATGCCATGGAACACACTGACATATCTTAGGAACTTACATTATATGCATCATTTTAATAGCGCTTATCATATCTTGAATAAGCATCGATTATTGGAACCACCATCTTCTCCGGCAAATTTTCCGGCGATCTTCAAATTTTCCGGCAAGCTTAGTTTTCCACTTTATACATTTGCATTACCATTCGTCCTAATCAATTACCATTCGGGTAACAAATAATCTAATTTCCTAATTTGTGAAAGTTGTTTGACTGTGAAATTATGAAATACCCCAGCGATCTTACAAAACACACAAACATTCCGATCTAACTCGTAACCATTCGATCTAATCCATTCATCAATCTGGGTATTTATAGATCTGGGTTTTCGGTTGTGTTTATAGATAATGGGATCTAACCCATTCGGATTTCGAAAAGTGTTCGTGTGTTTGTTTGATTTGTTCAATCAAGAACACCGATCGTCAATCTCAACCTCCTTGTGGGTGTTTTTTTTAAGAGGTTTTGTATTTGTGTTTATGTGTGTGTAAATCTAGGTAATGGAGTTGAATGAAAGATGGACATGATACTGGTTTTGATGAAAAATAAAAAATGATGTGAAAATTATACAAAGTGTAGGTGAAGAAAATAGTGGCGTGGAAATTATTTAAATGTATTTAAATGAGGTGGATATTCAGAAGGTCATATTTACTATATCGTTAAAAATTAGCCGGTTTTAATGACTATATTGGTAATAAAAAAAGTTTGTTACCTAACTCTGTAAAGTTGGGAAAGTACGTTGCTAATTTTTGGATTTTACCCTTTTTTATATGATAATAATTTTACTTATGCACCTATTTATAGTATATGTTTAACTTAACATGTTGTTTACATTATATGTGGCTAAAAACATATATGTGTTTACACTGTCATCTTGGTTAAAATTAACTGTAATGATTTTTTGGTTATCTATTTTGTGTATTATTGATGCGTAGGGATTGCACCAGGCTTTACCTCTCGAGGGATCTCGAGAAGCTTACAACCCCCACCAGGCAGTGTACCTGATCGATGTAGTATAGTATAATGACAAGTACCGGGGGATTGATCGTTCAGCTAGGAATAGTGTCGCTAGGATTAGAAAACCTAAAGACTAGGTCTAGAGATGAGGGATGATTCTTTTTGTATTTTTATATTTTTTAGAAAGCAAGTAAAAATCTTGGTTTTGAAGGAGTTGGGCGGAATTAGTTGCTAGTCAACTAACCCAATACTAAGATGCAATCAAAATAAAATACTAAAAATGAAAATAAACTATATTAAACTAAGGTTGTGAGCAATATGTGGGAGAAATGTGTTTACTTAGATTTCACTACTCACTAGATATCTTTTACACGTTAATTACTTGTTATAGTTGCGTGGATGACGGATTGTATTCTTTAATACCATTCATGGGGTGGCGTACTTACTTCCCCAATCCTATGACTGCCTACTTCACTCCTATGTCGAGCCGGCTAAGTAGCTCCTAACATGGGATCATTAGAATTTACTCATGCATTAAATACAACCAATAAAACCTAGTACACATCGGTTCATGTTTCCTAAGACGTTCAAGCATGTTACACAATGGAGATCTGCCAAATTTCTTAAGCCTAACATTGAAATCATTCATCCAATACAACCATAAACAAGTAATCAACACATAATTAACATCTAGGTTTCTGATGAGGCGAAAAATGATCCGTTTTTAGGGGGTCATTTAAGCCCGAATCTGAATTTATTTGATCAAATATTGCCCTAAATCGTTCCTTTTGTGATTTTAGGTACTTTGGGAGTGAAATCTGGAAAAGGAAGCAATTCGGACGTTTTTGGAGCATAAAAGTGAAGAAAACGCCAAAGTCTTAATTTTCCATGCTGGGAACAGTGCATGACGGCGTCAAGAGTAGTTCCCTGACGGCGTCAAGAGTAAAATTCCATGACGATCCAGAAGAGTTTTGACGGCGTCATGAAGGTAGGCCGTCAAGAGTAAAAGTCATGACGGCCTGGAAATGAATTGTTCTTGACGGCGTCAAATGTAGATCTAGGCAGTCCGAGGATTGTTTTGGCGGCGAGGTGACGGCGTCACCTAATTGGTCTTGACGCCGTCAGACCCCTTTTCCTATATATAGTTTTCTAGTTTTTCACATTTAAAGAGAGAAGTTTTGGGAGAAACCCTAAGTACGATTTTGGTGTAACTTTACAGGTTTTTCAAGGGTTCCAACCCCTCGATACCTTGCATGATTAATCAAGATAAGTGTTCTTCTAATTCAATCAATATGTCTATGTGTTGGTTGTCTATATCTTGTTCTTGTCTTAATTCCATCATGCTAGGCTAGATCTATCTTGTGTTTGCTTAGATCTAATGAAACCTAGATATTGATTATGTGTTGATTACTTGTTTATTCTTGTCTTGGATGAATGATTTATATGTTAGGCTTAAGAAAACTGGCAGATCTCCAATTGGTAACATGCTTGAACGTCTTAAGAAACATGAACCAACGCGCACTAGGTCTTTATTGGTTGTATTTAATGCATGAGCCACTGTTTACAATCCCTATAGTTGTGCTGGGCATGGTGTAGGAGGAGATAAGAGCTCATAGAATTGGGGAGTTATGTGTGCCACCCCATGAATGGTATTAAGGAATACGATCCGTCATCCATGCAATTATAACAAGTAATTAACATGTAAAAGATATCTAGGGAGTAGTGAAATCTAAGTAAACATATTTTCTCCAATTACTGCTCACAACCTTAGTATAAATTAGTTTATTTTCATTTTTAGTATTTTATTTTGATTGCATCTTTAGTATTGGGTTAGTTGATTAGCAACTAATTCCGTCCAAATCCTTCAAACCCGAGATTTTAATTTGCTTTCCATAAAATATAAAAACACAAAAATAATCATCCCTCACCTTTAGAACTAGTATTTAGGATTTCTAATCCTAGCGACACTATTCCTAAGCTGAACGATCAATCCCCCGGTACTTGTCACTATACTATACTACAACGATCAGGTACACTGCCTGGTGGGGGTTGTAAGCTTCTCGAGATCCCTCGAGAGGTAAAGCCTGTTGCGATTCCCACGCATCAAGTTTTTGGCGCCGCTGCCGGGGATTGTCTATCTTTACATTCATTTCTCATCTTTCGTAAAAGAGTGCGGCGCTATCAAGTTTTTGGCGCCGCAGCCCGGGGAATAGTTATTGTCTAGGTTAGAATTTCTTTGTATTAGGTCTACTTGCTAGATTCCTTTCTAATAAGATTTTATTTTTTTATTTTTAGGTTTTCTTTAGTCTATCTCATTTCTTTGTGCTTTTGTTTGTAACTCTTCACCACCTGCCATCATGGCAAATGACGAATCCCTTAACCTTAGGATCACTAGGAGTCATAGTTCCACTCGAAACCTTGTCTTGCCTTATGCGGAACCCGAAAGAGAACTGCATAGATTGAGACAATATCACTCAACTTCTGAACCATCTAGCGTTGCCATCGATTTTGATGCACCTCTCTCTGAAGAAAATTCAGAAAACCATGTCACAACCCCTAGCTCCCAACCCAACGACGACACTAGTACTCCCGCAACCCCCATTCCTAAGCGTATTAAAGACTACTCCTCCCCAACCTCTCGTGGCTTCTCAAACGCCATTGTCTACCCAAACGAACACACCAACGAGGTCTTGCATGCAAACGATGTTTGGCTTGTCAAAAGTGTGTGTAAGTTTCGCGGACTAGATGAGGAAAATCCAATCCAACACATCAAGGACTTCTTGAAAATAGTAGACACCCTCCATACGGATGGGGCTACTAGAAACACATCCCGATTGCGATTCTTTCCTTTCACCTTATATGAAAAAGCCCAAGAATGGTATGACAAACTCCCTTCCGAATCTATTTTCACATGGGAGCAACTCATATCCAAGTTCTATGAGAAGTTCTTTCCACCTGGAAAAACCTCAGCATTTAGAGATAGGATCCTCCATTTCCGGAAGGGGAAGGATGAACCCTTCCATAAATCGTGGACTAGATTTAAAGATTTAATAAGACAAGTTCCCCATCATGGCATTGAGCTTTGGCTCTTGGTCCAAATCTTCTACGATAATATCTCCTCTAAAGACCAAAACGGAATTAACCAATCTGGAAAAGGAAGATTGGCCAATCTTAGTGCCGAGGAAGGATGGGATAGGATTGAAGAATATGCTCAGGACCAGGATGACACTTGGGATGAAACTGAGTCGACTGTTAGCATTTCTGAAATCACCTCGGATCGGTTGAGAAAAATTCACAAGAGATTGGAATTCCTATCTGGATCGCAATTACCTAAACAGCTGTCAAATCCTTACTTGATCTGCGATTAATGTGGGGGCCCGCATGAGGTGGAAGAATGTGAAGGAGCAACCACAACTGAACATGCATGCTTGTCAGGAGGGGACATTTATGCTGATCCCTCCCTTTTGCCTTTTTACCAAAATGACGATTACACCCTTTGGGGAAATCTGGTAAAGAAAAGAGAAGGGGAGGAAGGCCCTGAATTCAAAATCAGGAGCAATTTCGAAGATGACCTTGGTCACTCCACTCAAGAAAAAGACTTGCAAATGAAAGGCCTTAATGAGCTTTTCGACGAGCAGTAGGAGGGTATTGGAGAATTTTTCAACAAGCTTAACTCAGCCCTAGATAATCTTCAAACGCCATCAGTAAGCAAAAAAGACCCCATGCTCGCGATAACCACGCGAGCTGAACGACAACCAAGGACCCTCCTTACCCAAACTCGTCCCCCATCACCCTCGATCCAAACAAACCTGGGGAGGAGGAGGAGGATGTTGGTATTGGTGCCCCAGACCAACCGCCCGTGACGACCCCTTCCCCATCAGCCCTGCCTAACCAACCTGTGAGAATCCCATTCCCGTCCCGATTAAGGAACCAGAAAACTGAGAATGATAACAAGAGGTTCTTGTCATACCTAAAAGACTCAGTTGTCACCATACCGCTCCTTGATGCTTGCTATCACATGCCAAAGTATAGCACATACTTCAAAAAGCTACTCACTAACAGGAAGAAACTCGAGGGTCTTGTGACCCTGGGGGAAGAATGCTCAGTGGTGACCCATCGAGGGCTACCAAAGAAGGTAGACGATCTGGGCAGCTTCACCCTGCCTTGCTCCATAGGACCTCTATCAATCAAGAATGCTCTTGCTGATTTAGGAGCAAGTATAAATCTCATGCCTCACTCTATGTTCCGTAGACTAGGATACTCTGGATTAAAGCCTACCCGTATGAACATCCAACTAGCCGATAGATCGGTCAAGTACCCCGTAGGGATATGCGAGAATGTGCTAGTACCCATCAAATTCCCGGTTGACTTCGTAATCCTGGATATGGAGGAGGATGACTTGGTACCCATCATCTTAGGTAGACCATTTTTTGCTACCGCTCGTGCTGTCATCGATGTCTACGATGGCAAATTAACATTACGAGTGGGAAACGATAGCACAACCTTCGACATTAAGGATTCTATGGACCTCTCCCTCGAAGCAGCCAACTGGCTCTATTTTATCGGGGAAGTGGATGAACTCACAGATGTCATTGATAGTTGTGTCGATGAACGGATCGATGAAGGCTGGCTACGTGATGAAAGTTTTCTGCCTTTGCTAGAGGTAGAAAAGATGGAGGATGTTAATGCAGTCTCCTTCTACCCCAGACAAGAGGCAACGGAGCAGCTCGAGCTCCGAAAAGAAGCTCAAACCTTCTATTATCGAGCCCCCTGACGTAGATCTTAAAGAGCTTCCTAACCATTTAGAGTATGCCTTCCTTCAGGGAGAGAGTCAACTCCCGGTAATCATAAACTCCTCCTTGGAACATGAACAAAAAATTAAACTCTTAGAGGTCCTAAAAAAATACAAGGGGGTGCTTGCATGGAGTGTAGCCAACATTAAGGGGATTGACTCGACTTTTTGCACACATAAGATTCTCATGGAAGAAGATTATAAACCTACCGTGCAACCCCAGAGACGCGTGAACCCTAACATTAAGGAAGTAGTGAAGAAAGAAGTCATAAAACTTTTGGATGCAGGATTGATTTACCCGATCTCGGATAGCCCATGGGTCAGTCCTGTACAGGTTGTACCTAAAAAGGGTGGAATGACTGTAGTAAAGAATGACAAGGGTGAGATGGTGCCTCAGAGAACTGTCACTGGATGGCGAGTATGCATCGACTATCGAAAGCTCAATGATGCCACGAGGAAAGATCACTTTCCCTTACCATTCATTGATCAGATGTTGGAAAGATTATCTGGACACGAGTACTATTGCTTCTTGGATGGATTCTCTGGATATTTTCAGATTCCCATAGCACCTGAGGACCAAGAAAAGACCACGTTTACCTGCCCTTATGGAACATTCGCCTACAAAAGGATGCCTTTTGGGCTATGTAATGCCCCCGCCACTTTCCAGCGATGCATGACCGCAATCTTTCACGAACTCATGGAAGACAGCATGGAAGTGTTCATGGATGACTTTTCAGTCTTCGGGAACTCCTTCGACCGCTGTCTTGCTAATCTAGAAAAGATGCTTACACGGTGTGAGGAAACCAACTTGGTGCTAAACAGGGAAAAATGTCATTTCATGGTGAAGGAAGGGATTGTGTTAGGACATAAGATCTCAGGAAATGGAATAGAGGTAGACCAAGCTAAAGTTGAAGCTATATCTAAGTTACCATACCCCACGACTGTCAAAGCAATACGCAGCTTCTTGGGGCATGCCGGGTTTTATCGGAGATTCATCAAAGATTTCTCTAAAATCGCTCGGCCAATGACTCAATTACTTGTGAAGGATGCTCCATTCGATTTTTCCCAAGAATGCAAGGATGCATTCGATCTCTTAAAAAGGGAACTCACTCAAGCTCCAATCATGATCACGCCCAACTGGGAGTTACCATTCAAAATCATGTGTGACGCTAGCGACTTCGCTGTCGGGGCTGTATTAGGTCAACGACGTGACAAGCTTTTCCAACCTATTTACTACGCTAGCAAAACCATGAATCCCGCTCAAGAGAACTATTCCACCACCGAGAAAGAACTATTGGCCGTAGTATTTGCATTCGACAAATTCCGACAATATCTTGTCCTTTCAAAAACAGTCGTCTTCACTGATCACTCGGCTTTTAGATATCTCTTCGCGAAGCAGGATGCTAAGCCGCGACTAATTCGGTGGATCTTGTTGCTACAAGAATTCGATGTTGAGATTCGTGATAAGAGGGGAGCAGAAAATCTGGCCGCAGATCATCTATCTCGTCTCGAAAACCCCTTGGATGAGCACGATAGAAATGAGATTAGGGATTCATTTCCTGACGAGCAACTCATGTTAATGAGTGACTCGGAGCCGTGGTACGCCGATTTTGCTAATTACCTCGCAAGTAGACTCGTTCCTAAACACCTGACTAAGTACGAAAGGAAGAGGTTCTTTTCCCAGCTAAAATACTACTTTTGGGATGAACCCTTTTTATTCCGAAGGTGTCCTGACCACATTATAAGGCGTTGTGTTTCAGAAAATGAGGCAGTAAAGATTATGAGGGAATGTCACTCTGGTCCCTCTGGCGGGCATCATGGGATAAACGTTACCGCCCGAAAGATTCTCGATGCGGGATTCTATTGGCCCACAATTTTCCGTGATGTAAAAGAAATGGTGCAGGCGTGCGATGCATGTCAACGAGCCAGAAATATATCACATAGGGATGAAGCACCTCAGAACTTTATACAGGTTTGTGAGGTATTCGATGTTTGGGGGATTGACTTCATGGGACCCTTTCCATCTTCAGGGGGAAACGAGTACATATTAGTCGCCATTGACTATGTTTCAAAATGGGTTGAGGCACAAGCCCTTAGGACCAATGACGCAAGAGTAGTCATTCATTTCCTGAAAAAGCTTTTCGCAAGATTCGGGATTCCGAAAGCTCTCATCAGTGATAGGGGAACACATTTTTGCAATGCACAAATGGAAAAGGTCATGAAGAGGTATGGAGTACCCCATCGATTCTCCACCGCCTATCATCCACAAACCAATGGCCAAGTCGAAAACACCAATAGAGCTATTAAAAGAATACTTGAAAAAACGGTTAGTCAAAACAGAAAGGACTGGTCATTTAAACTCGACGAAGCCTTATGGGCATTCCGAACCGCCTACAAAACACCTATTGGAACGACCCCATTCCGCATGGTGTATGGTAAGGCATGTCACTTACCGGTTGAATTAGAACACAAGGCTTATTGGGCGCTTAAGGCATGCAACTTAGATTACACAACTGCTGGGAATAATAGGTTTTTGCAATTACACGAGCTTGATGAGCTTAGACTAGAAGCCTACGAATCCTCCATCACATATAAAGAAAGAGCTAAAAGATATTGATGAGTGTGTAAATACTCATCATTTCTGTTACATTTAAACTGCAAAAACATATGAAAACACACAGGAATGCCTTAAAATACATAAAATTATCCCTGGATTGTGTTTTTATGCAAAAGGATTGAAAAACTTATGAAAAACAAAACATTTTACATAATTTACAGTTTCAGTCCCTGAACTTTGGAAAATTGGCAAAACTAGTCCCTGGTAAATCAAAACATGCAAAATATCATCAAAGGTCCTTAGGGATTCATAAGTTGTCAAGAAAAGTCCTTTAAAGTTTAAAAATTGCAAAATGGCAACTTTGGTCCCTCAAATTTGGAAAATGTCAAAATTAGTCCCTAAGGTTTTAAAAATAAGAAAATAATAAAAATAAACCTTATACTATTCTAAATTGACAAAATTGGTCCTTATGATAACTTATGAGAAGTTACAAAATAAACCCTTCAGCTTTCAGAAAATTACAGAATAGGTCCCTGGAGTTTGTGGAATTGGCAGAAAAGGTCCCCGGGAATTTTGAAAAATGGTAAAATGTGAATTTGGTCCTTGTGTTATTGGTTCTTGGCAAATTACACCCTTATGAGTGTTTGGGAAATATTACATTTGCAGCCCTTAAATTTTGCAAAAATGACACAATTGGTCCTTGTTAGTTACACATACCAACCGGACCCTTTTTATTAACCTAAACCTAATCCTAAGCCTAGTCCATAAACTAGCCCACCCCTTTTATATTTTTTTTGGGCCTGTTCTTTTCCCAGCCCACCAAAGCAAAAACCCAACACACCCTTATTAATAAAACGGGGGCGTTGACCCGTTGACCCATCTTCCCCAAACCACCTCAACTGCTCATCCCCCTCACCTCCCTCTGCAAACCAAAACCATGGTGGTTTTCACACCACCTCCTCCCCAGCTGGCTACTCCACCTCACCTATCCTCATCATTTCAACCCCCATATGCATTAAATGCATTTCCCACCTTTTTCCTCCACTGTAGCACCCAGTCCCCTAGTTTATCTTCCATAATAACCCAAGTTGGTCAGAAATATCTCAATTGTCCCCCCTTAGTCACCACTAAACCCCAAACATCCTTAATTAGTCTGAAACAGCCACAAGCAACCTTTGTGACTTTTGGCGCCAAAATACTTTTAAACGGCTTGGATCACTTTGACTCATCCAATGGTTAGTTTTATTGATGGGAAAGGTTCAGAGACATGTGGGGAGCTCAATTATGCTATAAAGAAATAAGGGGAAGCAGAAGAGAAAAGTATCTAGTTTAATTTTAAAATAATGTATGTCGATTAGTTTAAATCTCAAGTTTTCTTGTATCTTTAAGCTTTTTAAGTTGTAATACCTAACTATCAGTGTGTTTTGAATCTTTGGTGATAATAAATTGCAAGTTTCATGTATAATTCTCAAGTTTGCAAATTTTCTTTTTACTCAAAAATATCATATAGCTTAGTTGTTGTTTACAGTGGAACATAAGGATCAAATAAGCTCATATAAGCTCCCAGGAAGTTCATAAGTGCTTCTAGATACCTTAAAATTTAGTCTAATTACTTAAACTCACAAATCACAACTTGGTCAATAAAAGTCAAACTGTACCATATTTTGGTTTGGGTTCTGATTCAGAGTAACTTTGGAAAGGAAGCAGCTTGGATTATGGTTTAGAGACTCATGGGAGTCACATAATTGATCTTGGTTCTTGGTTTGGTTCTCACAATCACACCTTGTAAGCTTCATACTCATTTAAAGCTTATTTTATATAATCTTGGTTATCCTTGCTCACCTCTGTGTTAATTATGTTAGATTAAAGTTGTTTAGTAATAATATAAACAGAAATAGCTTAGTTGTTCATTGAAATCATAGGTTACTTAGTATTGGAATTTTCAGTTTAGAATAGCATTTTATGGAAATCTGAGTTTTAGTTGTAATTATTGGTATTGGTGTGATCATATAAGTTTATTACAATATATTATGTCTCTGGGAATCAGTTTCATGGATTGTATGGATCATTAGCTTTGAAAATTATACAAATCAGTTAGATTAGGGAGTGTTTGGATCAGTCTATTCCTTATGGTTTAGGTCTGTAATTGTTGTTGCTTTTGTTTCAAACACATCACTTAAGGTCATATTAGGTTTAAGAAAGCATAAAATCAAGTGACAATATAGAAAAAAGTCAAGATAATCTTTTGATCTTCATAATAGTTAACTGTTAATGTTTTAAGAGCTATAAACCATCAAAACAGCTTAAAAGTAATTGGATTAGATCAATCTAGTTGTATTATAGCTTCACATATCATAATCAATCAGAAAATTAAGCTAGAATCTCACTTTAGTCAACCTAACTTAAAATTAGAAAAAGTCAAAAGTTGAATGTGTAGAAAATCACCAAATTAGCAAGAATTTTCATGATTTGTGTGTTATGATTTAGAAACTGAAACTTGTTTTGTGCAAACTCTATTAGCTGAACTTGTGATTTGCACATTCATTTTATTTTTAAGAATTTTTTAAAAGGACAAAAATGCCCCTTGAACTGAGCTGCAGGGCAAGGTGATTGCCCTGTCTCAGCAGACCCAAGCCACCCAACTAACTTTCAGGGTATCTCCAAAGCACATTAGTGGGTCCCAGTGTAAGCTTCTTAGTTTTTTAAAAAGCTTAGCAGCTTATCTTTCAAAATTAGGATTTATTTTTCACTTTGTAGCTTGTTAGGTAGGGCTGCAGCCAGCTTTTACTTTGTCAAAAACACCACTCAAACTGATACATCAGCTTGGAACAACCAACTTCATGCCTTCCCCTAGTTTACATTAGTGGAAACCAGAGTGTGAAATTTAGCTTTTTGGATACCCCAATAAGCCATATTGCTAGTTCAAAGCTTAATTTGTCATTTTGAGCTTATTCAGACATAGCACTCAAGCCTTGTAGTTAGTACATTTCATCTGAGTATACTGAGTACTCAGATTGTGTGCTCATTTTCAAACAAGCTTATCTAGCTTATCAGTGAGAGTTAGGTCTTGATTATTGACTTATTAGGAAGCCATACTGCTTATCTTCATATTTCAAGTTTAAATTTGGATCTCTGATCCATTGTGTGGTCCCCACATTAGCTTACAAATCACCACTTTTACCTATGCACTCAGACCTCAGTCCACCCACCCAACTTTGGTGGTCTGTTGTGGTTAACCCAGTGGATCCCACACCCCATAAATAGGTTCTTACAACCCCCCTCCTACCAGGGTTCAACAATTGACCCTTTGGCTGACCTGTACATCTGTGGACCCCACTTAATTTGACCTCTTAAATCTGTCCCAAGTCTGCCTCAGAATTAAAATAAGCAAGTGCTTATTTTGGATTCCTAGCTTATTTGGTCAACTTATTTAAGTGATTCTTGCTTATTGTCATCCAAATAACTCATTTGTACCAGGTTTTACCTAGTGGACCCCACAAAAGCTCAGTTGAGCTTATTTCTTAGCAAAGTCAACAAAAAGTCAACTGTTTGGATAATAAGCACTCATAGTGCTTATTCTGTGTTTATAAATTATATTCCTTTATTAAAGTTTCTTATTTTAAGTATTTAATTAGTTTTGTAAAAGAAAAACAAGAAAAAACCAAACTTAATTATAGTGATAGCTTCTATTTAATAGAAATTATCTATTTAATTTTCTTTTTAGCATATTTATAAGCACTTCTGCTATTTTATATTTTTATTAAATCTCTTATATATCAAAGTAGTTTTATAAATTTTTCCAGAATTTTCTTTTGTCATCTAGTGTTATTTAGAATTAATATTAGTTTATTTAATAATTAAATAATAAATAAAAATTAAATAGCATAATTATATTTTACAAAGTACCACATAGTTTTTATAATTTTTATAGCTTTTATATAAGGTAAAGTAATTTTATAAATTTTTCTAGGATTTATACTGTTCATTTTCTATTTTTCATAATTTAATTAGTTTAATTAGATATTAATTAATAAATATAATAATAATTAGTAAATTAAATTAAAAATACATAATATAAACTTTTTATAATTTTTTAGGATTCCTATGATGGTTAATTAGATATATAAAAATTTTCATAATTATCTAAGTCTATTTAATAATTATAAATAAGTTAATCATTATAATTAGTTAAATAATAAATAACTAATAATAAATAGATAAATAGTGTGAAAAATATAATTTTAATTCTAAAATAAGTTTTATAATATTTTAGATTTTTAGAAATTTTAATTTTAATTTTCTAGACTTATTTTACATTTTCATAATTATTAGTTAATTATTAAATAATTAATAATAGTAATTAAATAAAAATAATTAATTAAATAGTTTTTAATTATAAAATAAATATTTTAAATTTATTTAATTTGCATTTAAGCCCCTAAGGCTTGTAAAATCCTACTATAAGTTAAAGTTGTTTTTGTTTACGTTTAATTAATAAACGTTTACGTTTTCAGTCCCTTTTTCACTTGTACTTATCTGATTTCACGTATTAGTTGATATAGCTTATTAAAGCTATTCACTCTTATATTTCAGTAGTACAAATCACTTAAACCCTTTTCCTGTTCAATTCACCTGATCTAGAAGTCGTTTTATTTCAGATTTCACATCTCGTTGGGATCTAACGATCCGGGGAAACACTAAACTCACCGGAGTATTGGTTTAGGCTGTTTGACTTGTTGACCATTACTTGGTTGATATTATCTGACTGTTTCACACCAATCAATGGCATGACCAGAGAATTAAGAAACCCAAAGAATTTTCAGAGGGAGACAAGGTCCTATTATACAATTCTCGGTTGAGATTATTTCCGGGAAAACTTAAGTCTAGATGGTATGGGCCATTCACGGTAAAGAATTCTTCTAAATTTGGAGCGGTAGTGTTAATAGATGATGAAGGTAGGGAGTTCACTGTTAACATGCAACGTGTAAAACACTACCAAGAAAATAACAATGAAATGATTAGTGAGGAGGATGTGACGTTTGATGATGAGATCACGTAGTAACACATGACCTTGAGTCTAGCTACAAGACTCGTAAATAAAGAAAAGCGCTTCTTGGGAGGCAACCCATGTTTTGTGTGATTTATTTGTTTGTTTGTTATTTGCTTCCGTATGCATGCTTTATTTTT
This sequence comes from Artemisia argyi, assembly GCA_030686995.1. Classification (NCBI taxonomy): domain Eukaryota; kingdom Viridiplantae; phylum Streptophyta; class Magnoliopsida; order Asterales; family Asteraceae; genus Artemisia; species Artemisia argyi. The sequence continues at coordinate 188,795,982 of CM060677.1, forward strand.
ATTGTTGGTAGATCATGTTTCTAACTAAATAGTGAAAATACTTTACTTTGTTGTTTTGGCCTAGTCTTAACTCCACTTAAAGGTATTTTTGCAAAAGATAAGTGTAAGGGGAAACCCCAAATATGTTTTTAAGAAACAAACCGATCATGATTCTCCACAATATTAAATGAACATGTATATTCGTATTTGTTAGAGTCAAATGCTTGTATTGAGTCATAATGAAGTTTTGCAGGATTTTCCAGGAAGTAGGACCAAGTTTTTCTAGAAATTTTCCGGAAACTTAACATAAGAATTTCTGCAGGTCAATTATGACGGCGTCAGGGGTTTACTCTTGACGGCGTCAGGAGTAAAAATCTGGAAATTTTACCGGTTTTGTTTTTCTAACGGAGTCTTATGGTTTTTGTGAATTATTAAGTTTTATAATCTCCAGGAGATCTGCAAACTTCATTCCACAAGCATTATATCTTATCTTGTTTTCTAGGATTTAGTAACTTATATAGGATGCCGCCGATTTTACGCGAGGTTGTCTTGTCTATTTTGTCAGGTTTTACAGGTTATGTATGACAAGAAGATGATTTATATTCTGGAAGGGAAGCTTTGATTGTTCATTTTCTTGGAGGAAGATTTAACCTGGCCATCCTATTATCCATACCGAGCGAATCATGGGAGTATTTGATTTCATTCTCTTTACTTTTTCACTTTTACATTCTTTACTTGAACATTGGGGACAATGTTCATCTTAAGTGTAAGGGGAGGGTAAAAAGATGATACCTTACATATGCACTTTCGCTTGAGTTTGTTTTGTTTAATGGTAGATGTGTAATAAAACTATGAGAAATACTTGTTAGTGCAATTTTAGCGCCAAATTTAAATTTTTTTACATAATTTAGGAGTGAAACTTTAGCCATAGCAAGCGTCTCATGGATAGGAGATTGTATGATCATGGATAGGAGATTGTATGACTAGCACATAACCGTATATTCAGAAAAATTTTCCACCCAAAAATGTGAGGTTCGCCTTTAGATTTGATAGGAAAAGCATTCACTATTAGTGCTTATGAGTGTACCGGTAGCATTTAGATTCTAGAACTTGCGTTAGTGATGCATCCCGAGACCGATAGTGAGACTACATTCGTGTAGTAGGATTTACTACATGATAAGAGGCATTAGGATCACCCTTGTGTTAAACCCGTATTATAATTACTTGACCATTTAAGTCATATTACTTGACTAGTTAAGTCAACTAATTTTTCCAAACACCTTAGCGTTGTACTCATTTTTAGTACACGAAACCCCTAGTACACCCCTCCGAGCCTATCTTTTCGTTTCTAACTTTAAGCATTTTACTTAAAGGAAGAATTTGTTACACCCCACTTAAATGTACAACCAAATCGCCTTAGCCTTCCGTGTATGCGCTCATTTTTAGTGCATTATTGTTATTTGTTAAACCCTAAGTTAACTATCTAATTGATTACATGGTTGCTAAGTCGAGTCATATCCTTGTACATATTGTTTTGGGACGATTGGGACTCATGGGTAAAGTACTTATTTATGGAGTAATGGGGAAGAACATCATATTATTACCCCCGTATGTACGTTAATCTTAAAAGTGCTCCAAGTGTAAAGTATGTAAAGATTCAAGTGTAAGGGAAATGTTCATTCCTATGATGTATTATTTTGGATGGTAGGGTAAGAGTGTATGCACAAAAAAAAAAAAAAATAGAAAAAGAAAAAAATAGAAAAGAGAAAAAAAACATACGGACTACCATCCCTTTTTATTCTATGTTCATTTTATGTTTTTGTTATTTCTCATTTATTAGCTTAAGTCGAGTCTAGTCTTGGCTTAGCAACGCCACATTGTACATGTAATTAACCAAGATTGTTAACTCGCCACCAGTAAAACTTCCTTTATCCAACAAAACCGTGTATTTCATATCCCTACACCTAACGTTACAACCCTTTAAAAGACCTCTTTGATAGTTTATCCTAGGTGCTTACGCCATGTGGTGGAGGTTTGATCCTTTCCCAAGCCTATGGTAATCTATTTTGCTATGACAGGTAGTGAGAGATATCTTCCGTTTCCATATTGTAATTTACACTTTATTACACCCGAGATATGTGAGTATCTAAACACTATTTGTGAGGTGCTTGTATATGACCTCCGTGCTTGTCTATTGGTCTTTAGTGGAACGATTATTTGTTGTAATTACTTTTATATTAGTGTTAAATGACCCCTAACTTGTATTTTGAGTAGAATAAAAGCGCATTTGCTTGAGGACAAGCAAATCTCAAGTGTAAGGGTATATGATGAGGCGAAAAATGATCCGTTTTTAGGGGGTCATTTAAGCCCGAATCCGAATTTATTTGATCAAATATTGCCCTAAATCGTTCCTTTTGTGATTTTAGGCACTTTGGGAGTGAAATCTGGAAAAGGAATCAATTCGGACGTTTTTGGAGCATAAAAGTGAAGAAAACGCCAAAGTCTTAATTTTCCATGCTGGGAACAGTGCATGACGGCGTCAAGAGTAGTTCCCTGACGGCGTCAAGAGTAAAATTCCATGACGATCCAGAAGAGTTTTGACGGCGTCATGAAGGTAGGCCGTCAAGAGTAAAAGTCATGACGGCCTGGAAATGAATTGTTCTTGACGGCGTCAAATGTAGATCTAGGCAGTCCGAGGATTGTTTTGGCGGCGAGGTGACGGCGTCACCTAATTGGTCTTGACGCCGTCAGACCCCTTTTCTTATATATAGTTTTCTAGTTTTTCACATTTAAAGAGAGAAGTTTTGGGAGAAACCCTAAGTACGATTTTGGTGTAACTTTACAGGTTTTTCAAGGGTTCCAACCCCTCGATACCTTGCATGATTAATCAAGATAAGTGTTCTTCTAATTCAATCAATATGTCTATGTGTTGGTTGTCTATATCTTGTTCTTGTCTTAATTCCATCATGCTAGGCTAGATCTATCTTGTGTTTGCTTAGATCTAATGAAACCTAGATATTGATTATGTGTTGATTACTTGTTTATTCTTGTCTTGGATGAATGATTTATATGTTAGGCTTAAGAAAACTGGCAGATCTCCAATTGGTAACATGCTTGAACGTCTTAAGAAACATGAACCAACGCGCACTAGGTCTTTATTGGTTGTATTTAATGCATGAGCCACTGTTTACAATCCCTATAGTTGTGCTGGGCATGGTGTAGGAGGATATAAGAGCTCATAGAATTGGGGAGTTATGTGTGCCACCCCATGAATGGTATTAAGGAATACGATCCGTCATCCATGCAATTATAACAAGTAATTAACATGTAAAAGATATCTAGGGAGTAGTGAAATCTAAGTAAATACATTTTCTCCAATTACTGCTCACAACCTTAGTATAAATTAGTTTATTTTCATTTTTAGTATTTTATTTTGATTGCATCTTTAGTATTGGGTTAGTTGATTAGCAACTAATTCCGCCCAAATTCTTCAAACCCGAGATTTTAATTTGCTTTCCATAAAATATAAAAACACAAAAATAATCATCCCTCACCTTTAGAACTAGTATTTAGGATTTCTAATCCTAGCGACACTCTTGGATGTCACCCAACGAGGTTAACACCGGTAACTCCACTTGCGACCCGACACTTTGATTTGACACCGGTATATCAATATTAATTATATATATAATGAAGTATATATATAATTATGACAAATTATTGTTACTATGTATATGTATATATATATATATATATATATATATATATATATATATATATATATATATATATATATATATATATATATATATATATAGTATGTGTATACGTATGGCGACATCATTTATATTTTCATGATTTTCACGAACCGACACCGACACCGAAATAAAAGTTACGAAAACGCTAGTCACGACACCCCGTTACATTGGGCCGAATATTCCCCCCTTAGCCCAAGTGTCCTTCTTTTCTTTTCACTTTACTGCTGGGCCGAACCACCACACTAGCCCACCCATGCTACTTTCCATTTCATTTCTTTGGGCCGAAACTTAGGCACAGCCCACTGACTATTTCTTTTTGTCCTTTCTTCTTGGCTGCTACGCATGAAACACGAACAAAAACCATGGATGATCCTTGCTATATTATGCACATGTTTATCACTTTGTTGTTCCCTTCGAGCTTGACAATCACATGCCACAACCTTTGACTTTGTAACACCCTACAAGAGCCACCCATGAGCCGTCCGGCCCATGGATAAACGCGTTACACACTCAAATACTTTAACCCTTGGATCGTATGTCTCTCAAGCCCCTAACACAAACTATAAACAAAGATCAATGGTACAACACATGCCTAAAACCTTCTAAAACCTAGCCATAAAATAAGAATGTAGCCCTCAAAATCCTTACAACTCGACTTGACCGCACATAAGGGAAATTGGACAACTTTGTCGAGCATGACATGACCCTTGAGGCGTGTTGTGTTTCTAGGAGCATTCGAACCACCCCAATCCACCCTATATAAGCCACAATAAATGATAGGAACTCACACACACTCAACTCCACAAAACTACCAAATCTCAAACGCCATCTACTCATTCTTGGTTACTGTCGAGGAGTCAAGGAATCACGCTAGCAAGAATCCGGGTTAAGAACACATATATTTGGGCAGCAAAGTATTAGATCAAGGGTCACCATACGAGGAAGGGGGGGGGGGGGGGGTATCACGCTCGCTTGCTCTCTTTGCTCACGCTACACGAACATCTTCACCACCATTTTTGGTGTTGTAAGTCTTCACCTCTCTTTTCCAACTTCTACCGTACTTATTTCATGCATATCATGCATTTCACACATCGCATATCACTTAGAAACACTTAAACACTTGTGATGCCAACACCTCGACGCCCTTAGAAAAGGCCTCGTTATTTTATGTTTATACGTACGACATACATTTATTATTCGACACCCTAATTCTTGGGTGCCCCCTTAATCGAACCAACATGACATACAAACCTCATACGTTTTTAGACCACGAAAACAAAGCCAAAACCAAGTGCTAGTCGAACATGATTTTAAAACAAGGAAACACCCACTTTGGGCCTTTACCGGGCTAACGAGCCCATGTTTATTCAAAGGATTTCGGTTTGAAGATTTTGAGAAAATAACGAGACGTATACGACTCTTGGAAACTGATTTGAACGAATTTATAAGTTGTAAAAGCCACTTTTTGGCGGGAAAAGTTGAGTAAAATTTAATTTTTACAGGAGACTAAACGTTCAATTTTTACGCGAAATTCAAATTTTGGTATAACGGTGAAAATTTTGGCCCAAAATTCAAATTTTTAGGCCAAAATTCAAAATTTTTTTCGGTAAAATTTGGCGTCAAAATTTTTCAAACTCAAATTTTTTCTGTAACCTTAGAATTGCATTTCTAAGTGTCTTCAAAATTCTGGGAGAGAAAAATTTTCTAACTAAATTTTGGAGGGAAACGTCGATCTCTCTCGGAAAACTCGAAAAGCGTTTTAATTAAGCTTCACGTTCATGGAACATCTCAAAACTTTCTTTCCAACAATGGACGTGGAACCTATCAATGGAAACTACCTCTTTATGGCAAATCATCAGGCAACAACATCAAGCAGTGATTCTGATCTTCCTCCTACTTATGATTCAGATCCATTCCATGAGGTACCAAATTATGGTAATAATGCTAATTTGTTTGCTCATGAGAAGCCACATTATGTGCCACCTGAACCTAATTATGATACATATGTGGGGGAGCAAGTTAATACCAATGCTAACTATGCAACTCCATACATGGATCCTAATGGAGTTCAAGTTGCACAAAATGGTGCTAATGATGAGGAAACCCGTGCTTTATTTGAATCATTAATAAATAATTGTGGTATTGAAATTGAGAAAATGAAAAAGGTCAATCGCGATGTTAAGGCCGCGAATGTTAAATTGACCGCTGAGCTTGAGAGTTACAAAGCAACCGTTAAAGCTTTTGAATTTCATAACAAAAGATTGTCTGAATTAGAAACTGGTTATCAAAATTCCGTTTCAGAGAAACAACAATTGCAACTCAAGTTTGAGACACTTGATGTTAATTCTTTCAAAAAGATAAAATCTTTAAACACGGAAATTTCTGATTTACAAAACCAACTTTCTAAACAAAAAACAGCTTATTCCAATCTTGAAAAAGATATGGATGAGTTGAAAAAGGATTTTGCAAAGAAAGAAGACAAACTTTTGGAAGAAATCGTAGAGTCAGAACACATGATTGCTCATTTAGAAGAATTAGTGGTTAAGTCGGGTCAGTCGAGTCAAACAATGAAAATGATTTCAAATCAAACTAATCCGATTTATCATACAAAACATAAAATGGTTCTTGGTAACAACACCCCTTGTAATCTCAAGAAAGCTCAGCAAGAACATAATGTTTTGTACAATGGTAATGTGATTTACACCAAACATGATCCTCCCGTCGTTCGGGATTCTGTGCTAACGATTGAACATGTCGAAGAGAGCATAACTAAAATGAAACAAAAGGATTTGAAACCCATTGATTACAACAAATTGAACAAACTTTCGGGAATCACTTTTGTTCCACAAACAGAACCATCTGCGTTTTCCATAAAATGACCATTTGCGAAATTCTTGTCTTAAAAGAAAGTTGTTTCCAAATCTCTTTCAAAACTGGAACAAATATCCTCTAACAACACTTTTAATACAAGTGAGGCTAGAGAAATTCTGGATGACGTTAAAAAGAGAATTCAAGAACTTCAAAATATTGTTGCCTCTAAAACTAGCATCAATATTAACAACTGGCATTCTAGTTTTCATATCGAACAGAAAAAGGTGTTTCAAAACGAAATTACTATCCCTCTGAATAACATCAGTGCAAGGGTACATTTTGAACAAGCTTTTCTAAAAGAAACGGCCGACTTTGTCAAGGACCACAAATCTCTGGTAAACGAAGCTAATGATACTCGTGAAAACATGAATGTTTTGGAAAACCTTAATGATTCTCTCTTCGAAGCTGTTATGACCACTGACATTATGTCCATCATTTTACAAACATATTCTGTTCAAGACGATGAAAGACTGCGAGCTGAGACATCTGAAATTGTTTCAAAATATGAAAATGCTCTTGTAAAACTTTAAAAAGAAAACATGTCATTTTTCAAACAACTTGATCGAAAATTAGAGGAATGCACGTATGACAAATTGTCGTATGAGCATGCCTACAAGGACATGAAAAAGGAAAATAATCTTTTAAGAGCTCAACTTGATAGTATAAAAGGGAAGGGCGTGGATACTAAGTTTGCAAAACCATCGACTTTGGAGAAACCAAATGTTTCTAACACGGTTCAAAAACCAAAAATGTCAATTTCTCGGTTTGCTCCAAAAGTCGATGAGAAAAAGGATTTGTCAAGACCAGTCACTCCACAACCCTTGCTCAAGAAAAAGGAAATGGAAAAGATTGTTGAAAAACGAAAATTGGTTGTTGAAAGAAACACAAATGTGAGTGCACCTGGCTCTTCTAGGAATAGTACACCAAATGTGACTTCAAAAACTGTTAAAGAGTCTGTTGGTTCTAATGATATTGTCCACAATCACCATCTATAAGAAGCTAGGAAAAAGCACAACATCGAAAAGATGGAATTTTAGGTACAAAACCTAGTGTGATGAATTCTACAATATTCCAAAGCACTGCTAGTAGTAGTAAACAATTACCTAGGAACAATCTACAAATTACTAGGGATTGGCTTGCGTCTAAGAGTAGTGGCACAAAAGAGAATGCTAGGAACGTAGAATGCAACACAAAGAATTCCAAAGTCTCATCGAACAACAAACAATTTCCAAACGACTGTAGTGACAAAATTAAAATTGCTGTGTTAAACAAGAATGTTAAATTTGTCTGTCCTACATGTCAAAAATGTGTTTTTTCAGCTAATCACGATGCATGTATTGCACAATTTCTCAAGAAAAGAAAGTCAAGTGTCAGGACACAATCCACTAAGACACCTAATCTAAACAAACCCGTTGATAAGCAGCAAAATGGTAAGAAACCTAATAGGTGGATATCTAAAGGATGTAGTTTTTCCAAAACTGAGACTTCCGCTGCATCTGATAAGAAAACTACGTCTAGATCTTACCTTAGGTGGATTCCTACGGGAAAAGTTTTTAAAACAGTTGGTCTTAGATGGATTCCCACAGGAAAGATTTTTGATAGTTGAACCAAGACAAATAATAGTGATAATCATCAGATTAAGGAAGTAGAAACCATTACAACCGTTGATAGTCAACACCCGCAGAGTGATGATTCATGTACTTCTAACACTGTTATTTGTGTAACCTCTTCGTCTTCGGTTGCAGGTGCTTCAACTATCTCAGAACCCAGTTCATCAGAGGGTTCAAATTCTGTAAATTCTATAAAATCATTCTTTCAATCTTCTATTTTTGATTTTCCTTTTCTTTTATAAAAACAAAAACAAAATACAAAAATATAAAATTTTTCAAAAATACAAAAACAATATAAAATCTAAAAATACAAAAATATTCTTCTCACGACATGTCTCTTGTATAATCGATATTCTGTACGTTTCTAGAAATGTCATTCAACAATGATACGGACATGTACAGATGCTTGAGCGGGAATTTTTTTTAATGTTTTTCTAAAACATGTCGTTTCTCAAAAGTTTCTTTACAATGGCTTTCGTATACTTCAGTACGAAACCCGTGCTTCAATGACGACTTCTGATTATTTTTCAAATCAAGGACTCGTACGTTCAATGACGAAATCTTTTTCAAAAAGTTCAAGTCTAAACAAACGAAAAAGATTTCAAGCATAAACTCGTTTTCAAAACAAAATTCTTGAGCACTTTTTCAAGATTGTTCAAAAGATTTCTCAAAATCTCTCAAAATTAGTGCTCAAGATAACTCCCTCAAAACCCTTAAGAAATTTTAAATATGCTATCATTAAAGGGGGAGTATTTCACAAATACAAAAATGTTCCGAATTCATGCAAAATGAAATCTGTCAATCTCTCCAAAAATCTTTTTGATCAGTTGATACAAAAAATATCACGATATGCTATTTTTGAGGGGGAGAAGACATGATTAAAATGTGATCAAAGATGTTTAAAGTTTGTGACTGAATCTCAAAAGAGCTCGACTTAGAAAGTACCAATGAATTGACGAAGCTTAAAATGTCATTAATCGAAAAGACTTGTCCTGGACGGGTAATAATTTCAAGCTAGTCTAACTAGTGATGTAAGCGTGTCTCGAATAGGACTTGTCTAAGTAGAGTGTACCGTATCGAGAGACTCTCTTTGGACTTGACCAGGACGGGTAATAATTTCAAGCTAGTCTAACTAGTGATGTAAGCGTGTCTCGAATCGGTCATGTTCACTGAAAGTGGATCAATTCAAAAGTGCAAACTCCTCCCGCATGTGCAAATTTCTTAAAAATTTCATGAGCACATGTGAAGGGGGAGTCCTTCAAAATTGCAAAACTCTCAAAGTGGTAACAACAATATGTTTTATTATCATAAACACTTTGAGAGATTTTTCACAAAAAGGTTTTTTGGCATATGATCAATTATAGGATAGTCATGGAGTTATAAGGTGACTAAGGTTAGGAAAAACCGTCCTATGATCCGCCAAAGTCGGAGGGATCTACCCAAGGACAATTCCAATAGATTAGAATTTGAAGTCCTTAGGTATGATTGAAAAAAGGAGAAAATGAGAAAGGAGAAAGAAGGGGTTGAAGAATTAAAAAGAAAAGTTATGAAAAAGGGTGAAAAGAAATAGCCCTCCAAATGTTCAACCTTAGGGCAGACACCGGGTACAATTCGTATGCTACTGGTTGTTACTAAGGTGACGCCGGTATTGAAGATAAAGACGTCATGGACCCAGTGACGCACTGCACTAAACCTTCTTAACCACTCAAGTTCTCTTAAAAGAGCTTGTTTCATTCTCACGGGGAACCGGTGTAATCTATCGACATGTCTCTTAGAGATGGTTGATATTGAAGTAGGAGACCTCTCCCTAATCTCCGCATAGGAAACCAAATGTGCACTTATCGAGTCTAGAGCCTCGAGATTCATCAAAAGATCTCATAGGAACACATAATATTTCTACACTGGTTGTTCATCATTAAGGACGCCAGATGTAAACTTAAGAGTCCTACGCAGATCTTAGCAATCTGCCAGAACATTTATGAGAGGATTCACTTTTGTGATTCTCAATGATTGAATGGAAATTCCTGCCAGGGTCAACATCAAGCAGCCCTGACAGCAGGTCACTTCGGTAATTCTTTATGGGTTACGCTTAGTGTTCGCGGTGGTTTCAAACGGTTTACAGTCATGGAGTGATCCCCAGCGACTCACCCAGTCATTGAGCTACTTAGTAGGTCTTGTAAGCTCTCTCGAGAGTATCTGACATGGGAACGGCCTTGGTAAGGGTTAGAAGGAGTCCTCACACTATGCTGTTGACGATCTCTAATTCTTATCTGTAAGTACCGGATATTTTATTGCTAACTGTTTATATGCAGGGACACTTCATCTCCATGGCGACATATTCCACATGCTCATACATGCATCTCGAAGTCAAAGGAAAGTTCTCACAAAGATCAAAGCAAAGAAAGGTTCAAAGAAAGATTCTACGCAATGTGAAAGAATCTACAGAAGTAAAGTGACAAAGATCTGTGTGAAAGAACGGGAACTACAAATGCATGTATCACTAAGACTAAAGACGTATGAGCATGTTGGAATGGCGGACAACCACCACAGACGCAGAAGTGACGGAAGGCAGATAACTCCACATCACAAATAAACAAAGAACGATGAAAAGTCAATCATCAAAGATCACAAAGCATGAAGGAACAAAGAAACTAGCGAAACTATTACACAACAAGACTCAAAGTTCAAAGAGAACAAGCTTCAAAGAACAAAGATCAAGGTCACATAAGAAAGACCTCAATGATCACCCTTACGGGGAGATTGTTAGCATTAAAAGTGTTGATCATTTATGTAATCAAAAGGAGATCTCAATGATCGTCCCTTAGGGGGAGATTGTTAGAAATAGAAGTGACGATCATTATTGTATGAACGAGTCTTGTAATAATGTTGTAATAGTCTTGTAGTTTAGTTAAGGGTAAACAGGCTTGGTTTAATCTAATATTGTATAAGTTTAGGTCTAGCTCTTTACAAAAGCCCAAGCCCGGCCCATCTCTTTATCTTAGCTAGATAAACCTCCAAATGCTCCCATTTGGAGGTGGTGCTTCTATGTGTAATTCTATGTGTTTCTCTCTATAAACATAATACATCTTTCCTTTCTCTCACTAGAAGTATCCATCTCTATTCTCCATCTCTCTCTCTCTCTCTCTCTACTTATCTCTTCTATTATCTCTATATAACTTGTGTATGATATTATATCAAGGGTCCTAACAAAGGATTTTGGTTTGAAGATTTTGAGAAAATAACGAGACGTATACGACTTTTGGAAACTGATTTGAACGAATTTATAAGTTGTAAAAGCCACTTTTAGTTGTACCAAAAGTTCGGTTTTCAAAAAAGTTCATCAAGGACCATTTTTGCAAAAAGTCCCACGTTAGGGACTAAAACCGTCAAAATAACAAACTATCGATCTAACTTTGACAAAACTGAATTCTTTTGGAAATCGAGGGTAGGAAATGTAATTTTTCAAAAGTTAAAGGAATAAAGTGCAAAAAGTACAAAAGGGACAAAAATTGTAATTACTTTTTAACCAAGGGTACAAAGTGTAAATTTTGTAAAGTTAAGGGTTAAATTGTGACAAGTTATATTTTTATAATTAAATATGCATTTTTTATAAAAACATATATAAATATTTATCTTTAACTTTAATATATATATATATATATATATATATATATATATATATATATATATATATATATATATATATATATATATATATATATATAACCTTATTAAAAATATTTAATCATAAATATTTTTAAACGATATTATTTTCACGACGAGTTAATATTTATCAAACACCGGTTCGTAACAACAATACAAATAACTACGTGAGTTATTTTGGAATATATTAAGACACCCGAAACGGATATCACCGTACACGAGACATATCACATGTCATTTACAACACGAATCTATAACACCGATTACAATGTATTATTTAGGTCGCAAGTCGGAGGAATTTCATAGCTAGTCGTAGCAATACACCATCACTTTTGAACTCCTTGTGATTACGCACCTTCCAGGTGAGTTCATGGTCCCACATTTTTAATTGTTTTTAAACCCGTGGGGAGATACATGCTATAAATCGAACACAAGTATTTTTCTGTATGCTGTTATCACCTGATATTGCCTAAGTTGACACCTGTGCTACAAGTCCCTCATATCACGAACCTTAATCACTTGCGAGTGAGCGCGAATATAGTTGATAGATCTATTGGAATGGCAGCCCGCCTCTGTCAAGGTGATCACTTGGCAGGAGGTGTGCTATATTCGAGGTATTATGGAAATTTGGCACATTTCCTGTCACCGAGGGCCCCTTGTCATTTACATCCGCTGTACTGTAGATGAATATTATTATCTTTATGATATGTCAAATCAATGTTAAGGCTTGCGTTTCGTGAGGCTTAGGAGCAATATTACACCCGATTTAGTCAAGACCTGTCTATCATGGCTTGTTTATTTCAAATGCTTGACTTGTGTTCACACTATTACTATTAAAACTACTATGGATTCACTCAACCTTTGTGTTGACTTTTTAAGCATGTTTATCTCAGGAAATTAGCAAGCATGGCGGCACGGAGCTGGCAAAGGGCACAGGACCTCCCTTTTGATTTCAATAATTATATCATTCTTTACAAACTCATCACCTCTTTTGTGAAACAATTAACATTTTGGAAAAATGTTTGTAACTCTGAATATTTGAGTTTTCATGGAATGATATTGACAATCTTTTGAATTGTTTTCTATGAGTATGACTGTGTATTAAACTGTGATGACCCCGATTAGACTTCCGCTGCTTAATCAAATTTCGGGGTGTTACAGATTGGTATCAGAGCCATGGTTATAGAGAACCAAATGATTTTTTTAAAAACATTGGACTATAACCTCACCAGATTTTTAAACAAACTATTTATCACCGAAGTGCCCTCCGTGCCAGCGCTTGCCAACGCTATGTTTTAAGGTTTGATTTTTAGCACCCATTGCATTTAGCTCACTATGACACTATGATCACTGTGCATGTAGCATTATGTAGACTAAATGACTTATATCACTGCTATTTTTGGGATATTACAGTACCATGTCGCCCCCGGTTATTATTTTGTCCAACAGTGACGACGTCGTACCAGCATCATCCACTCACCCTACTATTGACTTATCTGACTATGACACTCATGACACCCGAGACACCCATGATTCTGACCATGACACCCAACCTGTATCACCTGCTATACCATCTCATGTTCCATCTGGAGACCCATCTGCTGACACTGAGCCCTTCGAGGAGGGTGAGGTTGCTTCTACACCCATTGACTCTTTTACTATTCAGCCTCTCTTTCGTCCTGTTTGTGGACCCATGACACAGGGACAGTACCTTTATGACCAGTACCTAACATCTCAGTAGTTTCTTGCGGCTGATGATCGTCCTACACCACCTGCTAGTCACCACTCCGGTTCAGATGCTGATGACGAGTCTTCTGACTCCGATACTTCTGACACTGCTGCTTCTGTTCCACCATCATCCCCGCCTGCACCGATTCGTCTGCGCAAGCGAGTGAGGATCCTTGAGCCCTATGAGCCTGAGCCTTTCGGTGAGTTGTTTCGATACCATGAGGGAGACTATACCCGCAAATGCACGGCTCGGAAACGAGTCTGCTTTTTGCCTGCTTCTACTGTTACACCACCGGTATCTACACCTGTATCATCACCCATATCTGTACTACCACCTGTTTCTATGCCGGATCTGACACTTGTGGCATCACCAACACCCCCACCATCACCTGTATCACCCCCACCTGAGCCACACCCTTACATGTTGCCTACTTACACCGCACCCCTACCTCTGAGGCTTTACCACCCATGCCACCACCTACAGTTTTCTACTCTCAGACTACCACTGTACCGATCCCATCACCTGCTACATCACCTGTACCATCACCTGCTCCCACCGAGACACCCACCTCACCCGGCATTCATAGATTGGTTGATGCTCGTCGATGGTCGTTTTTGTTAGACTATATTCGTAGATGGAGATTGGCTGAGGGATCGCCTAGGGCTGCTGAGCTTGGAGATGGCTCTTCAGCGGTGTTACCGGTCACTGGGGAGCCGATACACCATACTATCCCTTTCTTGGCTGCTAGATTGGTTAGACATGAGGGTCGTCTTGATGAGCTGTTGAGTGTTATTGAGGATATATCCTTGGAGAGGATAGAGTGTATGCAGGAGGAGGTCACGAACCTCGTGGTTCATAGGACAGCTTTAGAGATGGTATTTGAGATGATGGGGACAGAGATCGAGGAGGCACAGGCTACCATCACTGAGTTTTGTCACCGACTGGATGTTCAGAGGCACGAGATTGATGATTTGAGAGCGATTGCAGCCATTACACAGGAGATGATGGAGCATCAGGCATAGGAGTTAGCTGTATCTAGTTCTACCATCCATGCACTTTCAGCTACTATTGAGGAGATTCAGGCCCGTGAGAGATCCAGGGATATGGAGATGTTGGGGATGATCAGGATCATCAGAGAGCTGGAGAGGAGATCAGGAGGCGCACCTAGACCTTCATAGATCTATGACATGTCATTACTTACAGAGACATCTTAACTTGCCGCCTGTGGCATTAATAATTGTTGTATCTTATTGTTCAAGGGTTGGACACAAGACACAAGATTGCAAGGCGACAGGAGCCAACTTGCAACCCGTGGCTGTAGTATGCCATGCTTGTGGAGAGAAAGGACACTACAGGCGTCAGTGCCCTAACAAGGATAACAATGCACGTGGAAGAGCATACATGCTGGGAGATGGAAATGTCCAACAAGATCCGAACGTAGTCACTGGTACGTTCTTTCTAAACAACCGCCTCGTTAGAGTTTTATTTGATTCCGGAGCCGATCAAAGTTTCGTATCTATTTCACTTGCACCCCTGCTTAATATTACACCCACCCAACTAGACACCACGTATGAGATTGAACTAGCCGATGGAAAGCTAGTGAGCACTAACACTATACTCCGAGGTTGCACCCTACGACTATTAGACACCCCATTTGTCATTGACCTTATGCCTATTAGACTCGGTAGTTTTGACGTCGTTGTAGGAATGGATTGGTTATCCGAGAACCGTGCTAAGATCATTTGTGACGAAAAGGTCGTTCACATTCCACTAGATAACGAAACCCTGGTTGTTCGCGGAAAGCGAAGTAAGACACGTTTGAGCGTCATTTCCTGCGTCAAGGTTGTGAAGTACATCGAACAAGGATGTCAAGTCTTCTTAGCTCAAGTCATCGAGAAAAAGTCGGAAGAGAAACGACTCGAGGATGTACCAGTAGTCAGGGACTTTCCAGAAGTTTTCCCTGAGGACTTGCCTGGCCTTCCGCCGACTCGTCAAGTGGAATTTCAAATTGATTTGATGCCAGGAGCCGCACCCGTAGCACGAGCACCCTATAGGCTAGCACCGTCAGAAATGAAGGAGTTATCTGGACAATTGGAGGAATTGTCGGATAAAGGATTTATTCGCCCTAGTTCATCACCGTGGGGAGCCCCGGTGTTATTTGTGAAGAAGAAGGATGGAACCTTCAGGATGTGTATCGATTATCGCGTGTTGAACAAACTTACGGTTAAGAATCGATATCCGTTGCCAAGGATTGACGACTTGTTTGATCAACTGCAAGGATCGAGTGTCTACTCGAAGATTGATTTGAGATCGGGTTATCACCAACTGAGAGTTAGGGAAGAAGACATCCCTAAGACGGCTTTCAGGACAAGATACAGTCACTACGAATTCCAAGTAATGCCATTCGGTCTAACAAATGCACCCGCTGTATTTATGGACTTAATGAACCGAGTGTGCAAACCCTATTTGGATAAGTTCGTGATTGTATTCATCGATGATATCCTTATTTATTCACATAGTAAGAAAGAGCACGCAGAACACTTGAAGGCGATACTAACACTGCTCAGAGAAGAGAAATTATACGCCAAATTTTCCAAGTGTGATTTTTGGATTGAGAAGGTACAATTTTTTGGGCATGTTATTGACAGTAAGGGTATTCATGTTGATCCCGCCAAGATCGAAGCTGTTAAAAATTGGGCGTCACCTACGAGTCCAACCGAGATACGCCAATTTTTAGGTCTTGCCGGATACTATCGGAGATTTATTGAAGGTTTTTCAAGGATTGCTAAACCTTTGACAGAGTTAACACAGAAGAAGAAGAAGTTTGAATGGGGAGATGAACAGGAATCAGCATTTCAGTTTCTGAAGCAGAAGCTTTGTGAAGCACCGATATTAGCACTACCCGAAGGAAGCGAGGACTTCGTGGTATATTGTGACGCATCAATCCAAGGTTTGGGTGCCGTATTGATGCAGAGACTTAAAGTAATCGCTTACGCTTCTAGACAACTTAAACCCCACGAGGAGAACTACACTACTCATGATCTAGAATTAGGAGCGGTAGTATTCGCTCTGAAGATCTGGAGACACTACCTATATGGAACCAAGTGTACGGTTTTCACCGATCACAAGAGTCTTCAGCACATTTTAGATCAAAAGGAGTTGAACATGAGGCAACGTCGATGGCTAGAGTTGCTAAGTGACTATGATTGTGAGATCCGTTATCACCCGGGGAAGGCAAATGTTGTAGCAGATGCCTTGAGTCGAAAGGAACGACTTAGACCCCTCAGAGTTAGGTCATTGGGTATGACAATTAGATCACCACTACCGTCTCAAATTCTTGAAGTTCAAGCTGAGGCACTTAAAGAAGAGAATAGACCACACGAGAAGATTTACGGCATGCCAGAAAACACGAATGGATTTGTCAAGAAACCAGATGGAAGGCTGTGTTTCAAGGACAGAAGTTGGATTCCATTGTATGGAGGAATACGAGATCTCATCATGCACGAGTCTCATAAGTCTAAATATTCCATTCATCCTGGTTCGGACAAGATGTATCAAGATCTAAAGAAGTTGTATTGGTGGCTAAACATGAAAGCTGACATTGCTGAGTATGTCGGTAAGTGTTTGACCTGCTCAAGAGTAAAGGCTGAACATCAAAAACCATCCGGTCTTTTGATTCAACCAGAGCTACCAATGTGGAAATGGGAAAGGATTACAATGGATTTCATTACGAAATTACCCAAGACATCGAGTGGGTTGGATACAATTTGGGTTATTGTCGATCGTCTCACGAAGTCAGCACACTTCTTGCCAATCAAAGAGACTGATGATATGGATGTTCTTGCACGTTTGTACCTTAAGGAGATAGTTTCCCGGCATGGAGTGCCGATTTCTATTATCTCCGACAGAGACAGCCGTTTCACGTCTAACTTTTGGCGATCTTTACAGAAAGCCTTGGGAACTAAGTTAGATATGAGTACAGCTTACCATCCACAGACTGATGGTCAAAGTGAAAGGACTATACAAACCCTGGAAGATATGCTTAGGGCATGTGTGATTGATTTTGGAAAAGGCTCGGATAAATACCTACCGTTAGCAGAATTTTCATATAACAACAGTTATCACGCTAGCATTAAGGCTGCACCATTTGAAGCACTTTATGGGAGAAAGTGTAGATCACCAGTTTGTTGGGCTGAGATTGGAGATGTACAGCTCTCAGGTCCTGAGTTGATTCTTGAAACCACTGAGAAAATAGTAAAGATTAAGCAACGATTACAAGCCGCTAGGGATCGGCAAAAGAGTTATGCCGATGTGCGAAGGAAACCAATAGAGTTTCAAGTTGGAGACAAGGTCATGCTTAAGGTATCACCTTGGAAAGGGATGATTAGGTTTAGAAAACGTGGAAAGTTAAACTCAAGATACGTTGGACCCTTCGAGATCATTGAAAGGATCGGTCCCGTGGCATACAAACTTGAATTACCTGAGGAACTCAGCAGAGTACACAACACCTTCCACGTGTCAAATTTGAAAAAGTGTTTATCGGATGAAACACTTGTGATTCCACTAAAAGAGATCAGAATCGATGATAAGTTGAACTTTATTGAGGAACCCGTTGAGATTATGGATAGGGAGGTTAAACGACTTAAGCATAGTCGCATTCCCATTGTTAAGGTCAGATGGAACTCTAAGAGAGGACCCGAGTACACATGGGAGCGCGAGGATCAAATGCGTGCCAAATACCCACAACTATTCGATGAGACAACCCCGAGCACCGATTCAACTTTGGATTCCGGGACGAATCCAATCTAACGGGTGGGTACTGTAATACACCGTAAAATCCCAGGTCATTTATTAATGCTAATTACCGACATTATTCTAAACTAAGCCATTTTTGCGGGCTAATTTAAATTTTTACATGAGACACTGTTTGTTTGAACACCCGAATGTTTTAAACACCGTTTGCTTAACACCCGATTATGTTTTGTCACCCGATGTCACCCGAAGGGCACTCTTGGATGTCACCCAACGAGGTTAACACCGGTAACTCCACTTGCGACCCGACACTTTGATTTGACACCGGTATATCAATATTAATTATATATATAATGAAGTATATATATAATTATGACAAATTATTGTTACTATGTATATATATATATATATATATATATATATATATATATATATATATATATATATAGTATGTGTATACGTATGGCGACATCATTTATATTTTCATGATTTTCACGAACCGACACCGACACCGAAATAAAAGTTACGAAAACGCTAGTCACGACACCCCGTTACATTGGGCCGAATATTCCCCCCTTAGCCCAAGTGTCCTTCTTTTCTTTTCACTTTACTGCTGGGCCGAACCACCACACTAGCCCACCCATGCCACTTTCCATTTCATTTCTTTGGGCCGAAACTTAGGCACAGCCCACTGACTATTTCTTTTTGTCCTTTCTTCTTGGCTGCTACGCATGAAACACGAACAAAAACCATGGATGATCCTTGCTATATTATGCACATGTTTATCACTTTGTTGTTCCCTTCGAGCTTGACAATCACATGCCACAACCTTTGACTTTGTAACACCCTACAAGAGCCACCCATGAGCCGTCCGACCCATGGATAAACGCGTTACACACTCAAATACTTTAACCCTTGGATCGTATGTCTCTCAAGCCCCTAACACAAACTATAAACAAAGATCAATGGTACAACACATGCCTAAAACCTTCTAAAACCTAGCCATAAAATAAGAATGTAGCCCTCAAAATCCTTACAACTCGACTTGACCGCACATAAGGGAAATTGGACAACTTTGTCGAGCATGACATGACCCTTGAGGCGTGTTGTGTTTCTAGGAGCATTCGAACCACCCCAATCCACCCTATATAAGCCACAATAAATGCTAGGAACTCACACACACTCAACTCCACAAAACTACCAAATCTCAAACGCCATCTACTCATTCTTGGTTACTGTCGAGGAGTCAAGGAATCACGCTAGCAAGAATCCGGGTTAAGAACACATATATTTGGGTAGCAAAGTATTAGATCAAGGGTCACCATACGAGGAAGGGGGGGGGTATCACGCTCGCTTGCTCTCTTTGCTCACGCTACACGAACATCTTCACCACCATTTTTGGTGTTGTAAGTCTTCACCTCTCTTTTCCAACTTCTACCGTACTTATTTCATGCATATCATGCATTTCACACATCGCATATCACTTAGAAACACTTAAACACTTGTGATGCCAACACCTCGACGCCCTTAGAAAAGGCCTCGTTATTTTATGTTTATACGTACGACATACATTTATTATTCGACACCCTAATTCTTGGGTGCCCCCTTAATCGAACCAACATGACATACAAACCTCATACGTTTTTAGACCACGAAAACAAAGCCAAAACCAAGTGCTAGTCGAACATGATTTTAAAACAAGGAAACACCCACTTTGGGCCTTTACCGGGCTAACGAGCCCATGTTTATTCAAAGGATTTCGGTTTGAAGATTTTGAGAAAATAACGAGACGTATACGACTCTTGGAAACTGATTTGAACGAATTTATAAGTTGTAAAAGCCACTTTTAGTTGTACCAAAAGTTCGGTTTTCAAAAAAGTTCATCAAGGACCATTTTTGCAAAAAGTCCCATGTTAAGGGACTAAAACCGTCAAAATAACAAACTATCAAACTAACTTTGACAAAACTGAATTCTTTTGGAAATCGAGGGTAGGAAATGTAATTTTTCAAAAGTTAAAGGAATAAAGTGCAAAAAGTACAAAAGGGACAAAAATTGTAATTACTTTTTAACCAAGGGTACAAAGTGTAAATTTTGTAAAGTTAAGGGTTAAATTGTGACAAGTTATATTTTTATAATTAAATATGCAATTTTTATAAAAACATATATAAATATTTATCTTTAACTTTAATATATATATATATATATATATATATATATATATATATATATATATATATATATATATAACCTTATTAAAAATATTTAATCATAAATATTTTTAAACGATATTATTTTCACGACGAGTTAATATTTATCAAACACCGGTTCGTAACAACAATACAAATAACTACGTGAGTTATTTTGGAATATATTAAGACACCAGAAACGGATATCACCGTACACGAGACATATCACATGTCATTTACAACACGAATCTATAACACCGATTACAATGTATTATTTAGGTCGCAAGTCGGAGGAATTTCATTGCTAGTCGTAGCAATACACCATCACTTTTGAACACCTTGTGATTACGCACCTTCCAGGTGAGTTCATGGTCCCACATTTTTAATTGTTTTTAAACCTGTGGGGAGATACATGCTATAAATCGAACACAAGTATTTTTCTGTATGCTGTTATCACCTGATATTGCCTAAGTTGACACCTGTGCTACAAGTCCCTCATATCACGAACCTTAATCACTTGCGAGTGAGCGCGAATATAGTTGATAGATCTATTGGAATGGCAGCCCGCCTCTGTCAAGGTGATCACTTGGCAGGAGGTGTGCTATATTCGAGGTATTATGGAAATTTGACACATTTCTTGTCACCGAGGGCCCCTTGTCATTTACATTCGCTGTGGTGTAGATGAACATTATTATCTTTATGATATGTCAAATCAATGTTAAGGCTTGCGTTTCGTGAGGCTTAGGAGCAATATTACACCCGATTTAGTCAAGACCTGTCTATCTTGGCTTGTTTATTTCAAGTGCTTGACTTGTGTTCACACTATTACTATTTAAACTACTATGGATTCACTCAACCTTTGTGTTGACTTTTTAAGCATGTTTATCTCAGGAAATTAGCAAGCATGGCGGCACGGAGCTGGCAAAGGGCACAGGACCTCCCTTTTGATTTCAATAATTATATCATTCTTTACAAACTCATCACCTCTTTTGTGAAACAATTAACATTTTGGAAAAATGTTTGTAACTCTGAATATTTGAGTTTTCATGGAATGATATTGATAATCTTTTGAATTGTTTTCTATGAGTATGACTGTGTATTAAACTGTGATGACCCCGATTAGACTTCCGCTGCTTAATCAAATTTCGGGGTGTTACAGCAAATTACTACAAAAAAAGAAGATAAAACACTCGTTTTTTATATGTTGCAGTTTCACGTACGTGTTATTGTGATTCGTTGGGATATTATTTACTTGGCTTAGGAGATTGCACCTACGGACAAGAAATCCAAAAAAGGTAACAGAAATTCTATGGGATATATGTATTTATGTGACTTTTTCCTTGCAAACAAGACATTTTTGTTATGTAGATGTTTTCTTAAGTTATCTACTATAACGCGTTGTTTCATCATAATGGTATGTGCTTACTAATCCAACAGTAAGAATCTATCTATGCAAAAACTATAAAAGACCTTTGCACTCAATTTATTTACATATAAACAGAGGTACTTGTACTGGACAGCAACTCCCCATCACCATTAGACAAACGTACATTTGTTCGTTGTTACAATGTGTTTGTTGGAAATGTACCAAATTCTATGATTGGTAGGAGTACCAGGCAAATTGGGCTTAGTTACAATGGCTGATAAGGAATCAATGGAGATTGCAATAGCTGGTATGAATGGAGAGGTATGTAAACTTATAGGCTTGGCTAGTTATTAATGGAGTGAGACATCATTTTTTTGTTTTGCATTTTCCTTCAAAGTTTCAGTAAAATGTATAAATGTTGTATGATTGTTCATGAGTGTGTTGTATGTTTCTGATACAAGTATGGGATGTGATGAAAGTCACAGTGCTGGAATTAAAGGGGTTGGGATGTCCCTGTAACTATGGACTATGATAATGACTATGAACTTTGTGAGTTACCTATATGATAGTTTATTTAATGTAATGTCAGTGTACACGTATGTGACAAGATTTTTTAAAATTTTATTATTATTATTATTATTATTATTATTATTATTATTATTATTATTATTATTATTATTATTATTATTATTATTATTATTATTATTATTATTATTATTATTATTATTATT
The DNA here is from genome assembly GCA_030686995.1 of Artemisia argyi. NCBI lineage: Eukaryota > Viridiplantae > Streptophyta > Magnoliopsida > Asterales > Asteraceae > Artemisia > Artemisia argyi. The sequence continues at coordinate 188,818,628 of CM060677.1, forward strand.
ATTTCAGTTTCTGGAATGTCAAATAACATGTAGTTTGACTTATGTCTTAATATCTATTTTGTATATTTCTGATTGTTTGTTAAAATAGTTTTTAGGGTCATTTGTTTGGTTGCTTATGAAGTAAAGTGATAATTGCTTTGTTAGTTGTTTCACTGTTTTCTTTTTTCCTTTTTATCAATTTTCTTGGGTTACAGATCAATGAATATGGTTGTATTGTTGACACCATTCATGATGTTTGATGCATAGTTTTCTATGCTAAGACATGCATTTTTATCAACATTTTTTAATGCATGTGAAGGTTTTATAGTTGTTATGATATTTTATTTAATATACTTATGCTAAACACCGGTATTCGAGTTATTGATTTGAATTTGTTATGCAAATTTTTATGTGTTTAGTTTCTTAAAAGAATGGTATAGTATCATCACTGTCAGTATTCGTTCGAATTTGAATAAAGTTCTTGAAGTTATGTTTCTTTTGCCTGTGTAGATTGCAAAGGACTCGATGGACGATGGTAATGATATAGTCACACTTAGACTACACAACAATTACTTATTCCACCATTCAACTCCGTATTTTTCAACACTTGATATCCCTCTCTCCTAGGGTACAGATTCCGTCCGTGGATACCTTTTTCAGCCTCAGTGAACGCGTTCCGACCCTTGTCTCTCAGTCTTCTGCTAACCATACTAGACTATGATGCACCAACATAGCTCATCAAGTCTAGAAAGAGAAACACAAGGTACGATGTTAAACCACTAAAAGGAAGTTCAATGGTTCCATTTGTTTCTTTTAGTACAGTTCATGGAGTCCTAGTTACTTATCCTATTTTAAGTGTCTTTTGTCTGTCTCATTTCTACACGGTCTAGATGAATCTGATAACCTATATATAATTTGATAAGAACATACATATACACTATTAATTTAAACCTATCTCACATAAAAACACGTAATTGAAGGCTGTATATTTACAGTAGTAGCATTGATCGGAGCCCAAGTCGGTAAATCTTTATAACGGTACAGGATAGGGATGATGCCGGTTAATGTTTTGTCATAATTCAAAATAATAGTTGGAAAAGCATATCAGGGTTTCTTACAAAGAATCCGTTCAATTTCAAAATGTGCATCCAAACACTTTCTAAATCTACATATATCATGTGTTTGAAATTTAACACCTATTTGCTATGCGTGTCAGGCCTTGGATGATATTAACAGTATTAGCCGTAATTAACCGTATATGGTGCCGCATGATGTGAAAGTGAATTTGATAAAACCCAATCCAAATGAACGAAACCTCAAAAGGGAGTAAAACCGTAAACCCTATATTTATAGGGCGAAAGATAACAAAATAGGGAATAAATTGTCTTTCTTCCGAAGACTCTTAAACAAAATAAACAACTAATTTTAAACAACCCCGTATTTTAATTATCCCTGAAATCGAATTAAAGGAAAGAAAAAAACAAAAGAAAGAAAACTCGAATTTTGTTGGTGAATAGATTGAACTGGGTTTCAACCGCTTCACTTAAACTTTTTGCCTTGACAACTACATTTTTTTTGGGTAAAGGGTTTTCCTGGTAAATATATTACTCCAAAACAAGAATTAAGTACCACGGATGTGGGTGAATCCCACATCTCAGCCCAAATGGGCATACCTAAAGCACCTACAGAGATTAAAACCTACAACCTAGCATGAGAATGACATGCCATACTTATGAAAAACAAAAAGGAAAACCTATCTAATTTGATCACGAAGATGAATGTCATATGCATTAGCATACACCATTTGAGCACTAGTCACAATCATCAAAGTCATCATCATCATCGTAAGGGTTTTTCTCCTAGGTATCTTCCTTCCATTGCTCATATAAGCTCTTCTTACCGGCTCCAATACCACTTATAGGACCATCAAATGCCATGTAACTAGAGTTTCATTGTGAACCTCCAAAACTTCATCATCATCATTGTCACTTTCAAATGTTGAGCTTCCAATACCATCTTTGTTCGTCCTATTATCATTGTTTGTTTCAAATACATTATCTTCGTCTATAAGAGCATCAAATAAGTTCTTTATAGAGACAAGATTAATATCATCCTTAAATGTGTTTTTATTAATTTCATGATACTTGCTAGATGTATCCGTATTACCGGTTTGTTTCGATGCCAAAACCTCAACCGAAGCACGCTCCATGGATCTACTTGGTTGCTATGTGGAAGCCACATCATTTCCCATAATGGGTTTACGGACTGGACGGTAATAGAAGTTAGGCTTAGGTTATTCAACCAGATCCTATCAATATTTTTAGCTTTATACGGTTGCTTACCTTTCCCATTTTTACATGTAACTTCTACAAACCCGTCATACTTGACAAAATTTTGCTCCACGACCCTAACCTTCTTAGGGAAATGATCATCAATATGATCAAATATCTTACATCAATCACATCGAGGAGGTTGCCACTCATATTCAGCGTCAATAGTTTCCATAGAATGTCCCGACCCGTTTAGAAATGGGATAGCCACGATAACAAATTCCAAAAGTGCCTTAGTAGCCGAAACCTCAATAAGAGCTCGGGAATATGAAATACATTTCCAAGATTTAAGACACATAGAACTTGTGTAAGCATCGAGCATTATGGGTCGGCCAATTTGAGTAGTGATTAAACTAAGACCATCTTCTGAAAATGCAACAATAGGGACATTGTGGAGTTTTACCCAAACAAGAGCCGTTGTTATTTCATCCTTTTTAAGTTTAGAATTGGGAGTCCAAATGTTTAAGATAGTTGGAACCAAACGAATCAGCCATGGTCCATTTTCAAAACCTTGTTCCATACCCTCCTTAGTAGCGAATTGGAAGAAAAAGAAGCCATTTTTGAACATAACTCGTTCAAGACCAAACTTCGCCCAAGTGTTTTTAACGTAATTCTCAACAATATGAAAAGCAAGGTATTACCAAATCGATCACGAACCTCATTAACAGCTTCCAAAGGGTTATACACATCTACACCATCAACACTCTCCCCATTATGCAATTAAGATATTTTATTATCTTTTTGGGAGTGTTTTCTTTAAACATAGAAGCATATGAGGTAGACTTAATACCTTATTACTCGACTTAGCTTGATAAATATCTACGCCCTCCACCAGATTCCTCACAGCCTCGTCAGTAGGTTTTTCCAACACCAAAGCTCCACTATACTGCTCATTACTCGCTTTGTTATTTACAAAACTATCTACAACAGTCCTGCCATCCTCCACACGATCGTCTCTTTTATGCGCTTCTTGTTTAACCATTGTCTTTCTTATTCATCCCCCACATCAACGTCAACGGGAGGATAGTAACACATTTCCTTCCTATGATTCTTCGCATTAGTTTTATTCACATTCAATTTGTTCTTCTCTACCAAGTTGCCAGGACCATCAACACCACCAACATTAGAGGTTAACTCACTAAGAGAAGGTAAGTTAGTGTCCATCATCCACGGATCCAACTTAGCAGCACTCGATTGATACTCGTTTACATTTTATCCCTTGACAATTACTTAGTGGACCAATTGAAGTGGGTTTTCAATCGGTTCACTTAGAGAGATGGGTATAGTCTCGTGCCATGGGGTTGTGCCATGGAAAAAGTGGTGTCACCTCAACACTTTTTGGCCATGGCACCACTTTTACTTCATGACACCATTTTTATACCAGGGAGGGGTGTTTTGGTGCCATGAAGAGACGAAGCCAGGAACAATTATGACCGGGTGCACAAAATTTTTTGAACCGTAATATAATAGAGTTAAAAACTGAATAAAAAGGAGGATTTCATTAAAACGATAAATAAATGAACATATTAACTTCTAATTAGTGATTCTATGATCCCCCATAGTGAAAAAACGCTTGCGTACATCTTCATTTTTAATATTAATAAGTTCTTCTTTCTCTATAGCACAAATTAAAGCACCATTAAAATAATCATCACCCATCCGATTACGCAAATAAGTTTTAATGAGCTTCATTTTAGAAAAACATATTTCAACTATAGCGGTAGCAACAGGCAAGACTAAAGCCAATTTCAACAACCGATAAACCAAAGGATGAGATGTATTCTTTTTCTTACCCACCATCTTCTCAGCAAGTTTGGCAATGCTATCGAAGTTAGCGAAATCTTTATCATTCCATATAATCTGATAATAGACTCCAAGTTCTGTAGGAAGACTTCACCTTTCCTTATAAGTAAAATCACGTGGATACATCTCACTAAGTTTCACTAACCTTGATACACTAAATTCTGAAAATGAATCATGTGGACTCAACGCCACCATACAATCAAGTAAATCGATGCTTCCCTCACTAAAACGATCTCCAAACTCTTGAATTTGCATATCCATAATAGTGTTGTATATCTCAACCTCGAAATGATGTTGATTTGTAATTCTATCCCTTTGGCCTCTTGAATGAAAGTCACATATATTCACCATCTCAATATCATGCTTACCACAAAACGAAGTTACATTCTTCAAAAGTGAAGCAAAACCTGTTGCCCTATATTCTTGCAATGCTCTTTTGGTTCCTTTTACCAATGAAACGGCTTCTAAGATTGTTTGATCGCTCTTCTGAAGATGTCGTGATAATGTATTAGTGAGCCCCAAGATATGCAACAACAAGTACAATAAAAACATAAAATCAAGTGTTTTGACATACTTTATAAGACCAGAAGCTGTTCCACGGTTAGAGATAGTATCACCTTCTTCCTTAACATAGTGAAGCACTATAAGAACCTTCGGAAACATTTTTATCAAACTAGTGATGGTTCTATGATGAGAACCCCATCTTGTGTCTCCAGCTCGTGCAAGAGTAACTTCTTGGTTTTTCCCTCTCCCTGTTTCAATTTCACCTTTCTCAATTTCTTTTAGTAGTCTTTCTTTGTGACTTTCTCACAAAATATCTTTTCGTTTACAAGAGCCACAAACAACATTCGTCACCATGGATAGAACATCAAAGAAGTCTCTAACACCTTTGTGGTTTTTTGCAACAACCACAACCACTAACTAGAGTTGGTGAGCAAAACAATGTACATAATAAGCTGATTCATTTTCTTTTAGGATCAAAGCTTTCAAAACATTAAGCTCAATTATTTCTGGTGCTTAAACGATTATCCAAACTCAGTTAGGGTTTGGTTTTTTGATTCGTTCGGAAGTAACCCTAACTTTTTAGGGCTAGTGTTATTAGCGTGGATCTGATTTGAGTTGTTATTGGTAGTGGGTTTACGTGAGAGATGGAACAAGGTTTTCTCAATGAGTCGAGCAAGGCTACAGTGAAGAGTGATATTAGTATTGGTTCGGTGTTGAGTGGAATGGCTAAAAGGGTAAAAAACGTTGATGGTAAAATATTGGGTAAAGACGGAAAACCATTGATGCCATACTGTTGTGTTAAGGACAAGGTCCCATCTAATGTTCCTGTTCATTATGGGGCTGTTGTCAAGGAGAAAAAGAAGGACAATTCTGAGGTGGGGTGTTCAAAAATCGCCTAAGATGTTAATCAAAATAACCATGATGCTGCTGCTACCACGTATGATGAATGTAATACCCATGGAGCTGCTGTGGGTTCGAAAGTCATGGGTGAAAACAAGCATACTGATGTTGTTATACATGAGGAGGGTGTTGACTTATCCTTGGCTGATGTGGTTATACCGCAGGAAGAAGTGGAGACGATTAGTTAACGATTTGATAACTCACTCTATGGTTATTTTGTTGGACAACGACCTGCATTTCCTATTGTACAAAACTATGTTCGTAATGTTTGGAAGAAATATGGATTTATGCATGTCATGGTACATTAGGGGTTCTTTATGTTTCAATTTTCCACTCGGGAAGGTATGGAAAGTGTTCTGAATCAAGGTACTTGGCGTATTAGGTCAGTCCTATTAATTCTCAATGTTTGGAATCCTAATTCTGATTTGATTAAGGAGGACATAAAGAAGGTCCCTGTGTAAGTTAAATTGTATAATGTGCCTGTGGTGGCATATTTGAAGGTTGAGCTTAACTTGATCACGGATAAACTGGGACAAATCATTATGTTTGATGAACACACAAGTAATATGTGCCTAAAGTTGTGGGGCATGAATTCGTATGCAAGAGTTTTAGTTGAGATATCAGCTGATAATGATTTTGTGGAATCTCTTGTTGTGGCAGTTCCTATACCAAAGACAAAAGGGCATCGTATGGTCAACATTGATATTGCATTTGAATATAAACCTCCTCGGTGTTCTGTTTGCAAAATCTTTGATCATGTTGACAAGGAGTGCATAAGAAAGTGAAGGAAGTCCATAGGAAAATGAGTGTGGATGATGGTTTTGTGTCTGAAAAGCGTAAATCTAAGGTTGTTAACAAGGTAAGGGTATCTGGCAAGCCTAAAATGATATATAGACCTGTTTCTAAGCCTAGTAATAACAACCAGACTACTACGTCCATACCGAAGGATAACTCTCCTCCTATTACTAAGGAGGTGGTGAATGATACTGATAATCCACATGCTACTCCCAAGGTGCCTAATGATGTGTCCAACAGTTCTAATACTGATGGAAAATACTTCAATGATGACATCAACATGAATGAATTGAGGAGTTATATTGATAAACGAATGGAGGATGAGAAAGTTATTGATATCCAAAAGGTGGATGTGCCTAAGGATGTTGATGATGGTAGTGCAATGGGGGATATGGTTAATGAGTCAGATACTACATTGCATGATCTGCATGTGAGTGTACTTTATGAAAAGGAGGTTGGTACTTCTATGCCTAGCTCCTCTATCCCTCCTTCTACTTCTACCATTAAGAGAGCCAACCCGTTTTCTAAGGTTGGTGAGATTGTTGATTCTGATACTGAGGAGGAGGTTATTAATACTTTTGATGAGTCTGCGAATCTATTTGATATGCCTATGGGTGCCCTCTCATCTACAGGTGGTGGACATGATCAGGAAGAATACTATGAATATGATGACTTTTTGGATCAACTTTATGATCTTCCAAGACAATTGGGTGCCTTTTATGAAGATTTCAAGTTCCAAGGTCGGCTTAGGAAGTAGTTGGTCTTTTTATAGTCTTTGTTTGTTTATGTGGTAGTGGCCTATTTCTTGTCTTAAAGAAATGTTAGTGTCTTGTTATGTAAGCTATTTCGCCTATGTAACGGGCTGAGATATGAGATTTCACCCATATCCATTGTACTTAAATGTTTATTTGGTTTTATATATTTACCAGGGTGCATGATTACTCCCATTTACCCAAAAAAAAAAAAAAAAAAAAAAAAAAAAAAAACATTGAACTCACCGTGCATATTGCTTGCTCCATCGTAACCTTGTCCTCGTAGCTGTTTCAAAGATTTAATTAACATGTTACATGTAAGACAAATAATAACTTGTTAAAAATATAATATATTTAACAATTAATTTTGATCTCTTACCTGTTGTAGACTCAATTTGTGATCATTAAATAAAGAATCAATGGCAGCTTTTAGAGTTGAAGAAGATGTATTCGCCACATGAATAATACCAATAAATCTCTTTTAAAAGTCCAAATTTGTCAACATACCTCAAAACCACAACCATTTGTTCCTTCTTAACCATGTCACTAGACTCGTCAACTAACAAAGAAAACACATCATCACCAATCTCTTAACAAATATAGTTAATATTTCTTATGAAAATACTCAATTATATCTTTTTGAATCATAGGCGATGTCAAGATACAATACTTTGGAGCATTTTCTAATGTAACCGCACGAATTTCCTCGTTATGATCTCTAAGAAATTGGTATGCTTTAAGATACATCCCTCTATTTAACGAATTTACGCTTTCATCACGACCACGCATTGGATTCTTTGTTTTTATACATAATTTAACACAATCAATTGAATCATTTAATCTAGTTAGATAGTTTGTCTTCTCGATCTCACTTTTCTTATTAAAGGCATCGACAATGAATTGATGTTGTTTAAGAAGATTTTCACATTTTGAAGTGCTCAATTGTGATAGCTATCAACATTACCAACATGTAGATATAATCTGACCTTTTTATTCCAGCTATCAAAACCATTAACCACAAATGCATCATTCCCGCCTTGCTTCTCAACATTATCTCTGAATAAGTAACAACACAAACAAAATGTTTTATTCACCATTATACTATACTCCAGCCAACGAAATTCCTTAAACCAGGTTACAACAAAACGTCTTTCCTTACCCCATGGATGGAAATATATGACCACTTACTTGACAAGCTCCTCTATCCCAATATAGTCGCCTTATTTATTCTCTTTGGTTTGGATCATAATTATAAATTCTAGGTCTATCAGCGGGATCCGATGGAAGAGTGTCTAAAGAAATTTTAACCAGTACTGAAGCCGAAGGAATATCAATTGTGGATGTAGTTTGAGGTCTTTCTAAAGTAACAATTGTTTCATTTTCTCTTGTAGATTTTCTACCGATAGTATCATTATCATTATCGGGTGAAAACTTTCTTTTTAGATAACTTCCAATTTTGGCCTACAACAAAAAATTAAAAATTCATGTTATATATATGTAATCTGACCTTCTGACTTAAATTAATCCATCAGTATCACAATTCACAAATAATCATGTAGTTTGTTATGAGCACAAGTCAACAAGTCAACAAAAGTCAAGATAGAAGTCAGAAATAGAAAAGTCAACAACAACCACATAACTACCTTTCCCTTACTTTACATTCAATTTGTATAAATAGCAGTCATTGTCATTTTACATAATCCATCTATTAATTGTACAATACTACTCTCTATCTGTAATAATTCATCTTCCTAATAACAATCACATTCTTCATATTCGAGTCTCTATTCATATCTTCTTGAGCTCCTGTATGTTGAATTAGGCTTTCTTCGATTCTCCTTGGATCCTGGAATAGTCATATCCATTTGGTACATAACAATTGGCATCAGAGCCACTTTTCTGGCCAGATACATAATCAAGATTCTGTTAGAAATTCGTCCACCATTATAAATACCACCACACCACCATAATCCGCCATTCTTTCACTTGTTTCTTTCCCATTCACACCACATCATAATATTCTTTCTTTCCACCTTCCAATTCTTGAGTAGTTTTTGTTAGTTACAAGTTTGTTATAGTTGTTAAAGTTGTTGGAAGTTAGTTACTCTGTTCTTGATCATTTCTTGGTGTTTTTGCTTCATTTTCTTGCCAAAAATGCCTACACAAACGCGAGCTAGTACCAGTACTGAGGAACCTTCTATGAGGGAGTTGTTGAGTCAGTTAAGGGAGGAATTGAAGCGTGAATTGTTGACAGAATTGAGAAACAGTGCTGGTAATGGTGATCAGAATATGATGATGATGCCTCAAGGTGTAAATCAGGGACAGAACAACCAGTTTCACAGAGTCACCAAGCTTGAGTTTCCAAGGTTTGGGGGTGATAATGTGAGAGATTAGATGTTTAGGTGTGAGCAATTTTTCAAAGTAGATAATGTTCCTGATGAAAGTAAGGTAAACTTGATCTCTATTCACCTTTATGATGTTGCTTTAATGTGGCATAGGAATATAATCAGATTGATAGGAGAAAATGTGACTTGGCCGGTGTATAGAGAGGCAATTTTGGCTAGATTTGGTAGAATTTATGAAGATCCACTGGCTGAAATTAAGAAGTTGAAACAAACTGGTTCTGTGCAACAGTATATTGATGAGTATGATAAATTGTTGTGTAGAGTTCAGTTAAGTGAGGAGCAGTCAATGAGTTTCTTTAGTGCATGATTGTATAGTGAAATTGAACTTGCTGTTAGAATGTTTAAGCCAAGGTCTTTGGCTGAGTTGTATGGTTTGTGTAGATTGCAAGAATCACAATTAAATGTGGCTAAGCAAAGAAATAGAATGCCTGTGTTACCTACACCTAGATAAAATTCTCAGAGCACAAGTGTAGTTAATAGTCCTAAACCAATGTCTTTACCTGCACCTAATGCTAGTTGGAGGACTAAGCCATCAACCTCTACTAGTACTCCCTATAGGAAGCAGTTGACTCAAAAGGAAATGGAGGAGAAAAAGATGAAAGGATTATGTTTTTATTGTGATCAAAAGTACTTTCCTGGCCATAAGTGTAGCAGCCAAGTGTTTTTGTTAGAAGTTTTGGTGGATCAGGAGGGTGAAGAAGAAACAGTTAATGAGCCAGAGGAGTGTTTGGAAGAAGAGATTGTGTGGACTCAACAACTTGAACAGGGGAATGAAATAAGTCCACAAATTTCCCTAAATGCACTCACTGGTGTGTACAATTACCAAACTATGAGAGTAACTGGATTAGTTGGTAAGTATGAGTTGCATATCCTAATTGATTCAGGAAGTACTCATAATTTCTTGGATAGTAATACAGCTAAGAAAATAGCCTGCAATGCCAAACAGACTTATCCATTACAAGTTACAGTAGCTGGGGGAAAGAATTTGATGAGTAATACTGTATGTCATGACTTTACTTGGACCCTACAAGGAGAACCTTTCACTTCTTCAGTAATGATTTTACCTTTGGGAGGGTCTGAGATGGTATTGGGGATACAATGGTTGTCTACATTGGGGGACATCTGTTGTAACTTCAAAAACTTGAAGATGAGCTTCAATTATAGGGGAAAAAATATGACTTTGAGAGGTACTAACAAGGCAACTGTTTTGTGGATGAATGGTAAGCAAACTGCAAGGGTTCAATGTAATGCAATGTCTGTGTGTGTCTATCCTTTTGCTGTGGTTAATATGGTGCAAGCTAAAGAACCAGTTGCAGAGTCAATAAGGAGTATTTGGGATCCACTATTATTAGAGTTTGCTGATGTTTTTGCTGTGCCTACTACACTTCCACCACACAGAACTTATGATCACAAAATTCCACTCAAAGAAGGCACCCAACCAGTTAACATTAGACCCTATAGACACCCCCCAACACAGAAAGATGCAATTGAGGTCATGGTAAAAGAGCTTTTGGATTCAGGGGTCATAAGGCATAGTCAAAGTTCTTTTGAATCACCTATTGTCATGGTTAAAAAGAAAGATGGTAGTTGGCGTATGTGTGTTGATTACAGACAGTTAAACAAGCATACAATCAAGGACAAGTTCCCAATTCCACTCATTGAGGAGCTTATTGATGAGTTGCATGGGTCTATGATATTCTCAAAGTTGGATTTAAGATCAGGCTACCACCAAATCAGAATGTATGAAGATGACATTTCTAAGACTGCATTCAAAACACATGAGGGGCATTATGAGTTTCTAGTTATGCCTTTTGGGCTCACTAATGCTCCTTCTACATTCCAAGCTCTAATGAATGATGTTTTCAGGCCATTTTTGAGGAAATTTGCTTTGGTATTCTTTGATGACATCTTAGTTTACAGTCCATCTATAGAAGCTCATGCAGAACACCTCAAGACAGTTTTGGAAACCATGAGATCACGCCAGTTGTATGCAAAGCAGAGTAAGTGTGTTTTTGGGTCTACACATGTTGAGTATTTGGGACACATAATTACTGATAAAGGTGTGGCAACAGATCCTTCTAAAGTGGAAGCTATGAAAAATTGGCCTGTACCAAAGACTTTGAAACAGTTGAGAGGGTTCTTGGGGTTAACAGGATACTACAGGAGATTTATTAGAGATTATGCACTTATTAGTCAACCCTTGACTGCTTTATTAAAGAAAAATGCATTCAAGTGGGAAGCAACTGTCTAGCTAGCTTTTGAAGAACTCAAGAAAGCCATGATGAGTGCTCCAGTGTTACAAATGCCATACTTCAATGAAACTTTTGTGATTGAAACAGATGCTTCGGAAGTTGGTATAGGGGCTGTGTTGATACAAAAGGGTCATCCAGTTGCTTTTATGAGCAAGGCTTTGGCTCCAAAACACCATTCTTTATCAACATATGAAAAAGAGTTCCTGGCAGTTATACAAGCACTTGAAAAATGGAGAGGATACTTGATGGATAGGCACTTCATAATTAGAACAGATCACTTGAGTCTCAAGTACCTTATGGAGCAGAGGTTTGCTACACCAACACAATTGAAGTGGCTACCAAAACTTATGGGCTATGACTATGAAATTATTTACAAGAAGGGTTCAGAAAACATTGCAGCAGACACATTATCCAGGTTGCCAAACACCGGAGAAATTCTACAAATGACTGTGATGCGTGGGAATCGCACCTTGCTTTACCTCTCGAGGGATCTCGAGAAGCTTACAACCCTCACCAGGCAGTGTACCTGATCGTTGTAGTATAGTATAGTGACAAGTACCGGGGGATTGATCGTTCAGCTAGGAATAGTGTCGTTAGGATTGAAATTAATCTAACTAGATCTAAAGGTGAAGGATGATTCTTTTTGTATTTTTAAATTTTACGAAAAGCAAGTAAAAATCTCGGGTATTGGGAGAGTGGGCGGAATTAGTTGCTAATCAACTAACCCAAAAGCTACTATTTAAGCTAATTAACAAGAAAAGTAAACTAGTGTTCTACAAGATAAGTGAAGCATGTCTACCCATGATATGTTACTCCTTGCTAGCTATCCAATCCTACCTATTGAATTGTAACCTTGTTTTAATTGACGGGTTGTATTCCTTAATACCATTCATGGGGTGGCATACATAACTCCCCAATTCTATGAGCTCTTATCTCCTCCTACACCATGCCCAGCACAACTATAGGGATTGTAAACAGTGGCTCATGCATTAAATACAACCAATAAAGACCTAGTACGCCTCGGTTCATGTTTCTTAAGACGTTCAAGCATGTTACCATTTGGAGATCTGCCAGTTTTCTTAAGCCTAACATATAAATCATTCAATCAAAACAAGAATCAATAGGAAACAAGGATTATAAACTAAACCAACTAGATCTATTGAAGTTGTCACGCCTTAATTGATGGAGATAGACACAACATCAATAAGAAATCAATGAGATCTAATCAATTATATACAAGTTTCACATAATCATAAGTAGACACAAGGTGAATTAGCAAATCATCATCAAAGAAGAGCAATCAACAATGATAATGGAAAACATAATTAAGATAGAATCAACAAACCAATACATGATGTTTATGGAGTGATTGAAACCCTCTAAGTTGCTGGAAAAACACCCACCTAAACCCAGGAATCGACCTTAGGGTTTAGGGCTTACAAAAAGTGAAGTTATGAAGTTATATTTATAGGCATGTTTTCTGTCGGCCCTTCTTGACGGCGTCAGCCCGTACTCTTGACGCCGTCAAGACCATTTTTTTACCAAATTGTAGATCTCTTCGTCCTCTTCGCGTGGGCTTTTGAATCACCTAAATCCGAGTTCGTATGCAAAAGTTATGACCAAAACAATATCAGCTACTTCGCGCGCAAGTTTTGACAAGTTTACACGTGACGGCCTGGTGACGGCCTTGCTGACGCCGTCACCAACTACGGATTTTTATTCTTGGGACTCTGACGCCGTCAAGAGAAATTCTTGACGCCTTCATGCACTGTTCCCAGCATAGAAATTTGAGACTTTGCCGTTTTCTTCACTTTTATGCTCCAAAAACGTCCAAAATGGCTTCTTTTCCAGAATTCACTCTCCAAGTACCTAAAATCACAAAAGGAACGATTTAGGGCAATATTTGATCAAATAAATTTGGATTCGGGCTTAAATGACCCCCTAAAAACGGATCATTTTTCGCCTCATCATATACCCTTACACTTGAGATTTGCTTGTCCTCAAGCAAATGCATTTTTATTCTACTCAAAAGACAAGTTAGGGGTCATTTAACACTAATATAAAAGTAATTACAACAAATAATCGTTCCACTAAAGACCAATAGACAAGCACGGAGGTCATACACAAGCACCTCACAAATAGTGTTTAGATACTCACATCTCTCGGGTGTAATAAAGTAATATAACATTATGGAAATGGAAGATATCTCTCACTACCTGTCATAGAAAAATAGATTACCATAGGCTTGGGAAAGGATCAAACCTCCACCACATGGCGTAAGCACCTAGGATAAACTATCAAAGAGGTCTTTTAAAGGGTTGTAACGTTAGGTATAGGGATATGAATTACACGGTTTTGTTGGATAAAGGAAGTTTTACTGGTGGCGAGTTAACAATCTTGGTTAATTACATGTACAATATGGCGTTGCTAAGCTAAGACTAGACTCGACTTAAGCTAATAAATGAAAAATAACAAAAACATAAAATGAACATAGAATAAAACAGGATGGTAGTCCGTATGTTTTTTCTTTTTTTCTTTTTCTATTTTTTTTTTCTTTTTCTTGTTTTTTCTATATATATATATATATATATATATATATATATATATATATATATATATATATATATATATATTTTTTTTTTTTTTTTTTTTTTTTGCATACACTCTTACCCTACCATCCAAAATAATACATCATAGGGGATGAGAATTCCCCTTACACTTGAATCTTTACATACTTTACATTTAACTAATCTAGTGACTCGAATTAAGAAAATCAAAACACTTGGAGCACTTTTAAGATTAACGTACATATGGGGGTAATATATTATGTTCTTCCCCATTACTCCATAAAATAAGTACTTACCCATGAGTCCCAATAGTCCCAAAACAATATGTACAATGATATGACTCGACTTAGCAACCATGTAATCAATTAGAAAGTTAACTTAGGGTTTAACAAATAACAATAATGCACTAAAAATGAGCGCATACACGGAAGGCTAAGGCGATTTGGGTGTACATTTAAGTGGGGTGTAACAAATTCTTCCTTTAAGTAAGATGCTTAAAGTTAGAAACGAAAAGATAGGCTCGGAGGGGTGTACTAGGGGTATCGTGTACTAAAAATGAGTACAACGCAAAGGGTGTGGGAAAAATTAGTTGACTTAACTAGCCAAGTAATATGACTTAAATGGTCAAGTAATTATGATACGGGTTTAACACAAGGGTGATCCTAATGCCTCTTATCATGTAGTAAATCCTACCACACGAATGTAGTCTCACTAGCGGTCTCGGGATGCATCACTAACGCAAGTTCTAGAATCTAAATGCTACCGGTACACTCATAAGCACTAATAGTAAATGCTTTTCCTATCAAATCTAAAGGCGAACCTCACATTTTTGGGTGGAAAATTTTTCTGAATATACGGTTATGTGCTAGTCATACAATCTCCTATCCATGAGACGCTTGCTATGGCTAAAGTTTCACTCCTAAATGTTGTAAAAATTTTTAAATTTGGCGCTAAAATTACACTAACAAGTATTTCTCATAGTTTTATTACACATCTACTATCAAACAAAACAAACTCAAGCGAAAGTGCATATGTAAGGTATCATCTTTTTACCCTCCCCTTACACTTAAGATGAACATTGTCCCCAATGTTCAAGTAAAGAATGTAAAAGTGAAATAAGTAAAAAGAATGAAATCAAATACTCCCCTGATTCGCTCGGTATGGATAATAAGGTGGCCAGGTTAGATCTTCCTCCAAGAAAATGAACAATCAAAGCTTCCCTTCCAGAATATAAATCATCTTCTTGTCATACATAACCTGTAAATCCTGAGAAAACAAACAAAAACCCAAAGCATCAACCCGAACAAAAATAACTCACAACTAGATGTAATTCCAGACTTAGGAATAGAAACAAAACAATTAAAGATATAATGCTTGTGGAATGAATGTTTGCAGATTTCCTGGAGTTTATAAAACTAAAGAATCAACAAAAACTTTAAGACTCCGGTATAAACAAAACTAGCAAAATTTCCAGAATTTTACACATGACGCCGTCAAGAGTAAACTCGTGACGCCGTCAGAAGTGATCTGCAGAAATTCTTATGTTAAGTTTCCAGAAAATTTCTGGAAAAACTTCGTCCTACTTCCTGGAAAATCCTGCAAAACATCATTACGACTCGATACAAGCATTTGACTCTAACAAGTACTAATACACATGTCCATTTAATATTGTTGTGGTTCGTGCTCAATTTCGTTCTTATAAACAAATTTGGATCTCCCTTACACTTATCTTTTGCAAAATACCTTTATATGCAATTAAGACGAAGTTAAAAACAAAATAAAGCATTTTCACAATTTACTTTGAAACATGAGCCACAAACAATAAAAATAAAACATGCATACGGAAACAAATAAAATCAAACAAACAAACAAATAAAAACACACAAAACATGGGTTGCCTCCCAAGAAGCGCTTGTTTTTGTTCGAGTCACGAGCCTGACTCTACCGTTATTTAACGGAAATAGAGGAGGTTCTCCCTACACTTAGGATTAAGTGTGGGTGAAAGTAGCGATACACACCCTTAGGGTGTGAATATGCCACGTGAGGTGAAGGGGGTGAGTGAATGGCTTCCTTCATCCTAAAACTACCCGGATAATATTGGTTGATGGGTGGGTCGGTTCCTCTTTTGTCTCCTAGAAATATATCTAAGGATGGAAAAGTGTGTAAAGATTGAGGTTCCGGTTCATCAACACTAGGAAATTCCCTAGAACTAGGAGTAAGGTTATCACTACAAGTGTTCAAACCTATATCCTCAAGTGGTGCCTGGTCCAAGGGTTCTACCTCCATAGGAATTCCTAAAGTTTCTTCTGCTTCTTCCGGGTAAGTCACGGGCGATGCGTGTGCCTCAAATGATGGTTGAGTATTTTGTGGGCTTATGTTGTTCACCTCATCATTCCATGTGTCAGGATCTAGCCCTAACATTCTCCCAAGTATCTCACGTGCTTCTCTAGGCATCTCAACTTCTATGTCCGAGTCATAAGGATCATCCTCAATATTCTGACTGCTATATACAAATTGCCCAAGAGATTCATCATCTGTTTCTTGAGATTCATCATCATCGATCACAGGACCTAGGTCTTTTTGATCAATGTGATCATGCTCGGCTAAATCCTCCTCAATTGTTTTCTTAGGAAGTGATAATAGCAAACCTAGTGCTTCATCCAACTTATGATTTGTTGCAATGGCTCTCTCCATAATTCCTTGGCAAACTAGGTCGCATTTCCTATTGGCCTCACTAAAACTAGATCTTAAATATGGAGGTTGTTCATAAGAATCTATCCTAGGTGAAGGCTCATATGATTCATAGGTGTCTCTAAATGAGGTATTTTGAACTCTTTGTGTGTTAGCCGCTCAACCCTATCTTGCAATCTTAGAAGTCTAAGTGTAAGGTCCATTTGAAGCAAGTTACAAACAAAATCACAAAGAAAAGATAGACTACGAGAAAGCTACAAAGTAAAAAGAAAAAATCTCACTTGATAGGAATCTAATGAGTAGACCCAATATAAATCAAATTCAACCTAAACAATAACTATTCCCCGGGCTGCGGCGCCAAAAACTTGATGCGTGGGAATCGCACCTTGCTTTACCTCTCGAGGGATCTCGAGAAGCTTACAACCCCCACCAGGCAGTGTACCTGATCGTTGTAGTATAGTATAGTGACAAGTACCGGGGGATTGATCGTTCAGCTAGGAATAGTGTCGTTAGGATTGAAATTAATCTAACTAGATCTAAAGGTGAAGGATGATTCTTTTTGTATTTTTAAATTTTACGAAAAGCAAGTAAAAATCTCGGGTATTGGGAGAGTGGGCGGAATTAGTTGCTAATCAACTAACCCAAAAGCTACTATTTAAGCTAATTAACAAGAAAAGTAAACTAGTGTTCTACAAGATAAGTGAAACATGTCTACCCATGATATGTTACTCCTTGCTAGCTATCCAATCCTACCTATTGAATTGTAACCTTGTTTTAATTGACGGGTTGTATTCCTTAATACCATTCATGGGGTGGCATACATAACTCCCCAATTCTATGAGCTCTTATCTCCTCCTACACCATGCCCAGCACAACTATAGGGATTGTAAACAGTGGCTCATGCATTAAATACAACCAATAAAGACCTAGTACGCCTCGGTTCATGTTTCTTAAGACGTTCAAGCATGTTACCATTTGGAGATCTGCCAGTTTTCTTAAGCCTAACATATAAATCATTCAATCAAAACAAGAATCAATAGGAAACAAGAATTATAAACTAAACCAACTAGATCTATTGAAGTTGTCATGCCTTAATTGATGGAGATAGACACAACATCAATAAGAAATCAATGAGATCTAATCAATTATATACAAGTTTCACATAATCATAAGTAGACACAAGGTGAATTAGCAAATCATCATCAAAGAAGAGCAATCAACAATGATAATGGAAAACATAATTAAGATAGAATCAACAAACCAATACATGATGTTTATGGAGTGATTGAAACCCTCTAAGTTGCTGGAAAAACACCCACCTAAACCCAGGAATCGACCTTAGGGTTTAGGGCTTACAAAAAGTGAAGTTATGAAGTTATATTTATAGGCATGTTTTCTGTCGGCCCTTCTTGACGGCGTCAGCCCGTACTCTTGACGCCGTCAAGACCATTTTTTCACCAAATTGTAGATCTCTTCGTCCTCTTTGCGTGGGCTTTTGAATCACCTAAATCCGAGTTCGTATGCAAAAGTTATGACCAAAACAATATCAGCTACTTCGCGCGCAAGTTTTGACAAGTTTACACGTGACGGCCTGGTGACGGCCTTGCTGACGCCGTCACCAACTACGGATTTTTATTCTTGGGACTCTGACGCCGTCAAGAGAAATTCTTGACGCCTTCATGCACTGTTCCCAGCATAGAAATTTGAGACTTTGCCGTTTTCTTCACTTTTATGCTCCAAAAACGTCCAAAATGGCTTCTTTTCCAGAATTCACTCTCCAAGTACCTAAAATCACAAAAGGAACGATTTAGGGCAATATTTGATCAAATAAATTCGGATTCGGGCTTAAATGACCCCCTAAAAACGGATCATTTTTCGCCTCATCAGACTGCCACAAGTTTGTCTGCTGATATTTACCAAAAGATTGTGGATGGCTGGGTTACTGATGACAAATTACAAGCTATTATTCATAATGTACAACAAGATTCACATTCAGTAAAGCATTATGAATGGTCTGCTCAGAAATTGTTAAGAAAAGGGAGGTTGGTGGTAGCTGATGACAAGCAGTTGAGACAAGAATTGTTTAACTTCTTCCATGATGGGTCACAAGGGGGACATTCTGGTATGCAAGCAACTTTGAAAAGAATGAGTGCAGAGGTCTATTGGAGCAAAATGAGAAAAGAAGTTAAAGATTGGGTGAGGAATTGCAGTGTGTGCCAAAGATTTAAACCTGAGTTAGTTCCATACCCAGGTTTGCTGCAACCTTTACCTATTCCTGAACAAGTTTGGGCCAGTATTTCTATGGATTTTGTGGATGGTTTACCTATGTCAAAAGGTAAGACAGTCCTAATGGTGGTAGTTGATAGGCTGAGTAAGTATGGTCACTTTATTCCTCTTACTCATCCTTACACTGCAGTTACTGTGGCACAAGCCTTCTTAGACAATGTTTACAAGCTACATGGTCTACCTAAAGTGATCATCAGTGATAGAGACACAATCTTCTTGAGCAGGTTCTGGTCTGAGTTGTTCAAGCTTTTGAAAGTCAACCTACATATGAGCTCAGCCTACCATCCACAAACAGATGGTCAGACTGAGGTGGTGAACAGATGTGTTGAGTGTTACTTGAGGTGTATGTGCGGGGACAATCCTAAGGAGTGGGCATAATGGATTCCTCTTGCAGAATATTGGTACAACACTTCCTTTCATACTGCAATCAATACTACTCCTTACCAAGTTCTCTATGGTCAAGCTCCACCTGCCCACATTTCTTATACTGCTGGTGATAGTGCAAATCACACAGTTGATAGGCCATTAATTGCAAGAGAAGCTGCTATTAAGTTGTTACAGTTCCACTTGCAGAGAGCTCAACATAGGATGAAGACTATGGCAGATAGGCACAGAACTGAAAGAGTGTTTGATGTTGATGATTGGGTCTTGTTGAAGCTTCAACCATACAGGCAATCCACACTCAGGCAACACAAGCATCACAAATTGGCTCCAAAATATTATGGTCCATTCAGAATTGTGGCTAAAATTGGACAGGCAGCTTACAAATTGGAGTTACCAAATGATTCCCAAATTCACTCAGTCTTTCATGTGTCCCAGCTTAAGAAGTTTAGAGGTGATCTTCCACAAGAACCTGCTAAGCTTCCAAAATGTGATTCAAGTGGAGTTATAGCATTGGCACCTTATGCTGTGTTGGACAGACGAATGGTAAAAAGAGGAAATGTTGCAGCAGTCTATGTCTTAATCCAATGGGTCAATGAGAAGCCAGAGGATGCTACTTGGGAATTGTATGATGATGTGGCTGCAAGGTTCCCTGATTTTGATTTGAATGCTTAAAGTTGCTTGTGGTCAAGCAACATTTGAAGGAGTGGGCATTGTTATGAGCACAAGTCAACAAGTCAACAAAAGTCAAGATAGAAGTCAGAAATAGAAAAGTCAACAACAACCACATAACTACCTTTCCCTTACTTTACATTCAATTTGTATAAATAGCAGTCATTGTCATTTTACAGAATCCATCTATCAATTGTACAATACTACTCTCTATCTGTAATAATTCATCTTCCTAATAACAATCACATTCTTCATATTCGAGTCTCTATTCATATCTTCTTGAGCTCCTGTATGTTGAATTAGGCTTTCTTCGATTCTCCTTGGATCCTGGAATAGTCATATCCATTTGGTACATAACATAGTTATATAGCTTGACAAATAAAACATTCATGGCCATCACAAAACGAATCAAATTCAATATCAATGGCGGACTAGCGGTGCGACTTGCGTAATTGCTTAATTATAATAACGAATTAATGATGAGTGACATAAGTAGGCAATGCAAAAAAAAAAAAAAAAAAAAAAAAAAAAAAAAAATTACAAATCTAATCTTTGGAGAATTATATCTTATAAAAAATCAAAAAATAAATAAAGATGATCGAATGAACCTGTTTCATCTTTGGAGAATTGGAACTGATTATTGTGAATTCGTGATCTACCAAGTGAGGGGGAAAAAAAAAGTCTGACTATTTTTTTGCTGGGTCTTAACATGTTAAAAAAAAATCGAGTTTGATGTTTTTTGGGCTTTAATTTAATTGTCATATTGGGTTTTTATTAAATTGTATGTAAACAAAATTTCGACACACCGGGTGCATTTAAGATACATTTAAAAAAAATCAACGTTTTTCCCTAAAGAATTACATCGAAACAATCCATAGATGTCACGGGCACCCTAGCTCCGTCCCTGGTGCCACGGGAAAAATTTGTGCCATGGGTCTACAATACCTCACTAAAACCAAAAAAAGAAAAGAAAAAAAAAAATGTTTTGCGTGAGCTGGTGACCACAGCGTGAAGGCCGACCAGCCCACATGAGGTGTTTTTTCTCGAGCCGTCGTGTGGCATCGTCGGCGATAGCTTGAGCCATCAGCTACCGTACCGGGCTCTCTTAAAATTTTGTCGTACTTATTCTTCCCATGATTCTCATGTTCCACTTGCTTAATACAAGCTTCAGAAAGTTCTTCCATCTTCCATCTTTCATGCATGTGTAATTGTTTTGGTCATAGGGTAAACCTTCAAATTTTGATTGGCAACTTTAATCTTCACTCTTTTTCCACACGTACTCCCACAAGTCTACACATGAGCCAAATCTTCGAGTTTTCAACCCCATATAATCTTCTATCTTCAAAACAAATTTCGTCTTCGAATTCTTGGGGTAGATAGTCTTGCTTGAGGTACGAATAATCGGAAGCTTTAACATTCTTCAAATCTTTAATCGTATACGTCTTCTTCTCTTTTATCGTCGGTCTTCAATATCTATTCTTCATTCTTAACATATTGGCCATTCGTACATGAGCTTGCACCTCGGATGGAACCATCACAATCCTTTTTCCTTCCCAAAAGAAAAGGTAGAAATCATATAACACCTTGTATTTTGCACTTCTTGACCACAAAACCAGAATCATTTTCAGTTTTTGCCAAACACTATTGATTTTTGCAATAATTGGTATATTAACGCACACCCAAATTAAATACTTTGTACTCCTGTATAAAAAATCAACGGAATTAATAGAATTTTGAGGGACATGTTTTTTGAACTTTAGCAAACACCGAATAACCTTAAGCACGGCGACTAGAGTACTAATTTGTGAAGAAACTACTAATCTAAATGTGTAGCTAGATTAATTAGCAAATACTGAGCATAGCAGTTTTTTAGGTGTATGTAGGTAGTAGCTTAAGATACTTTAAGATTGCTCAAATTGTATATATTCGTAATGTTCATTAATGTGTAATTGTGTATTGGCAGTAAACACAAACTCATGAAAGTATGTAAAAGAAAATATATAAACATAACCCAAACCGAATATCAGCCTTTTGTGATTGGATATTGATTGTTACGGCCATATGTTGGATAAACAAGTAAAAATCAAGAATCCGAGGTAAAAAGAGAGCTTACTTTCAGCTGAGACAGGATCCTGTGTTGTGCTGAAAATGTATCGAGCTTAGAATTGTAATTTAAATTTCTGGATTGTACAAGGATTGCGAGGGTTATATACTTTTATATAAAACGGCATAAGAGTTTCTTTCAGCATGCCTACGCAGGTGGGGTGAGGCAGTTTTGAGCAAAGAACTTAAGTTGCTTTCTTCAAAGGCCTGACTGTACTCCATGGACAATGTCAAGGGCGTAATGAGCTCTACATGACCATAACCATTATCATGAATTGCTTTATTATGCTATGCAAGGCCATTGGGGTTTATACGATTACAAAATACAAAGCAACGTTGCATAATGGAACTCATTTGTTTACTCACAGATGTTGTAATAGCAGGTTGATTAACGGGTCAAAGTGAGTCTTAGCTGAAATCGTCATGTTTTAGTACGGGTCAAACCTGGCTGGGCTGGCCCGAAACCTGTATTTATAAAGAGAATACTATTACAAAAATATCTGAAAATAAAAGATGATAAATTAAAAATTCTCTACATTAACTTGTCCCTTATTCAAACATGACTTAACATTAAATATAAACAAACAAAGCATTAGGTGTACTGATCGCCCAGAGCGTCCCCTCATACACCGCACATCCCCTTTGAACAACGTCAATCCCTCTTTCTCCCCTCCAACGCGTCTTGGATGCACTTTTTGGGTGATGTTGATCGTCTTCAAGACCGGCATGGTCTCATGGGGGAGTGTGAAAAACCAAACCAACGATCAAAAAATGGACTTGGGTCAAAAACATGTTTGGGTAAAGCGTATATAAATTTTGTATAAAATGATAAGATAAATAGGGTATTTATATAGGGTAAAGGGTTTAAATACTACAAAACCAAACGGTCCAAATATTTGAAACCAAAATACATGTTGCGATATCGGTCGAGTTCACGATCTAAATCCCGTGGCGACCAAGGTCGACCGATTCAACCATATCAGTGGCGACCGAGTGTGACCGAAGGTCGACCGACACTGTGTGCAACTAAATTATAAGCAAGTTGATAAATTGTATGCAACAGAAAGTCAGTAATAGATTATTGGGATAATTACCAAAATAAACTGGGCAATCATGGTCAATTTGGTTCCTGCCCCCACATTAAAAAATGTCTTTTTTAGACCGCGCAACTGGGCAACTCGGCCCGCCCATATGATGACAAGTGTCCCCAATTGCCCAAAAAATGACGGCTGTTGCCCAAAAATCTCACAAGTTGCCCAAAAAAATGATAGACAAGCGCTTGTCACTTGCAAAAAAGTAACACCTTGTCAGTTGCCCAATTGTACAAGTTGCCCCGGTCTAAAAAAGATATTTTTGGATCTCGGGCAGGAACCGAATTGACCATGGTTGCCCGGTCTATTTTGGTAATTATCCCTAGATTATTTTAGTCTAGTTGCTTCAAAATGTCAACTCTTGATTAGAGATGGGACTGAAACATCAATTGTCAAATACTAATAAACATCTCAAACATAGCAGGACTTTAAGATAACTTCTCATTGTTCAAAAACTAGCATCATGCTCATGAAAAGCATGGCATATAAGTTTACCACCATAACTTAACCATCAAGATCTAAGGCACAAACAAAAGCACTAAGGCTTTGCTTAACAATGTCTACTATTTAAATAGATACTAACCAACAAAAAACCCATATGCTTAAGCCATAACTTAAAGTCTGAATAACCAAGTACCATCAAAATACCCCAAAAGTTTTAAGGCTCAAAAACGCCATCACACCAACCTAGCAGTTGAACATAACGCTCTTCACATTGTCATGAATGACGGGAAGAGGATGCACTTCAGCCACACAATCTCTTGTTGCACACTGACCACGCGAACTAGTGTCTGACTGATCCCCCTCCATGTATCATGTATGACCGAGCTCTGAATGCAGCCAGATGAGCATAGTATTACCTTTACTTGCTTTATTAGCAACCTATTGAATGATTTCTAACTTCCATTTCTTTGTGGATGAATTACCTTTTGTAGAAAGGAAGAAGTGTAAGAAGCTAAAGCGGACTACCATGAGTTCGTGCTCAGATGCGGACAAAGGTATGGAGTCGATAGTTGGTTGTCAAGTCTTATAGAAGCCAAGTCATTTTTTAGTTAGATGCTTAATGTGATATAACTACTTATATCGATGGGTGAACATTGGTTTTGATCTGTGACCTCCTAGATATTACTGTGTAGCGGGCTTATAGACATTTTCATAAGATACAGTTTACAGTTTCTATCCTAACCAATGGTTACATGATAGTATTTAACTTCTGTGGGTTAAAGGACTGAAAAAAACCCTTCTAGCTATGATGAGAACGTGGGTCAAACGGGTCAAAAATTGCACAATGTATATTTGAATGCACAAAATCTCTTATTTTGTTTTAAACAACAAATAATATTGTTATCGTAATTGTATAGTCTTTGTGTTCATATTAAAATCGGTAATCATGTATAAAAACTGAAAAAAGAAAAAGACAAACGAGTGTTTGTGTACCCAACCCAGTATGTATCTACCCGCATTAAGTTTTTTTATTCATTATCCTACTTTCTGTTATGACCCATGACCCATCTTGTCCTCGACCCATTCCGCTAGCTCGATTCAGTGAAACATCAACAATTTACTATGGTTTGACCATAAAACGTCAAAACTTCTCCGCTCATTCACTTGGTCTTGTGATGATGACTTATTTTGATCTGTTCAGGTGCTTTGAAGGAGTTGCCTACTTTGGCAGAAGAGACAACCATGGAGATTAAATCACCTGATCTTGCAGTCCCCACCATCGACGAGCCTAATCAGAACAAGTCTGCGGACAGTTACCCAAGGAAAGTGTACCTTAAGTCTTAAGATGTACACGTCCATTCCTGTTGGGGTGATGCCTAAGGGAGATGTTGAGCTACTACCCGCTGGTGAAGGCAAATGGACAATTGTGAGCTTGAAATAGGCTTAGCTGATAACCGAGTCCATTTAGTTAAAACACTATCTATTATTAGACTAGTGTCAGGGTGTTTCTCCCTATATGGATATGTAATGAACTGAGTCTACTTCCGAATATGCTACATGAATATCTTTTGTCTGCTTGCTATGAAAAAAATCGATATGGTATTGACTTATCAAAACAGTCTAAAAGGTTCATGTATAATTAGGTTGAGACTGTTTTGATAAGTCAATACCATATCGATTTTTTTCATACCAAGCAGACAAAAGAGATTCATGCAGCATATTCAGTAGTAGAGCTCAGTTCATTACATATCCATATAGGGAGCAACACCTGCTACAGTATGTAAACTTTAAAATTTGCACTCCTGCTACACTCATATCTGGTTGTGGGAATTATAGATATAATTGGTTTGAGAGAATGGGTTTGATGGTTTTGGGTATATTTGGTTGATACCCATAAAATTAACAGGTAACTCAGCTGGTAGATAAGATTACCTAACCTTTGTTCCTTTATTTTATTAAGCAGAAAACAAGAATTGACTTTACAATTTACATCACCTCAGTCTCAACATGTTACATATTCTCTCAGTAATCCAATGACATAAGTTGACTTTACCTAACCTTTATCACTACAAAGAACTAGTATAAGTTTTCTAATGACTCATCCATCAACCTGTTAAGATTTTGAACTTTAGCAAACACCGAATAACCTTAAGCACGGCGACTGGAGTACTAATTTGTGAAGAAACTACTAATCTAAACGTGTAGCTAGATTAATTAGCAAATACTGAGCATAGCAGTTTTTTAGGTGTATGTAGGTAGTAGCTTAAGATACTTTAAGATTGCTCAAATTGTATATATACGTAATGTTCATTGATGTGTATATAGTCTTGGCAGTGAACACAAACTCTGTAAGTATATAAAAGAAAATATAAATATAACCCAAACTGAATATCAGCCTTTTGTGATTGGATATTGATTGTTACGGCCATATGTTGGATAAACAAGTAAAAATCAAGAATCCATGGTAAAAAGAGAGCTTACTTTCAGCTGAGACAGGATCCTGTGTTGTGCTGAAAATGTATCGAGCTTAGAATTGTAATTTAAATTTCTGGATTGTACAAGGATTGCGAGGGTTATATACTTTATATATAAAACGGCATAAGAGTTTCTTTCAGCATGCCCGCGCAGGTGGGGTGAGGCAATTTTGAGCATAGAACTTGAGTTGCTTTCTTCAAAGGCCTGACTGTACTCCATGGACAATGTCAAGGGCGTAATGAGCTCTACATGACCATAACCATTATCATGAATTGCTTTATTATGCTATGCAAGGCCATTGGGGTTTATACGATTACAAAATACAAAGCAACGTTGCATAATGGAACTCATTTGTTTACTCACAGATGTTGTAATAGCAGGTTGATTAACGGGTCAAAGTGAGTCTTAGCTGAAATCGTCATGTTTTAGTACGGGTCAAACCTGGCTGGGCTGGCCCGAAACCTGTATTTATAAAGAGAATACTATTACAAAAATATATAGATTTTTGGGAACAATGTTTATGAGCCTTTGTATGCAGTCAGCTTTGGGCAAGCTTCTATTTTTATCTGTATCTGTAATTTTAGACCCAGCCCAGAGATGTACTACAAAAAGAATGATGAATGGGGTTGTATATATATTTTGTATTTGTGTGGGAATTTTTAGGGCAATGAGACTATTAGTGTAAGAAATTTCTTTGCAATATGAAGAGAAATTATCACAGTTTGGCATTTGTCCCGTAGAACTAGCAACCCATGATCCACATGTCAAATACTCAAAAGCATCGACGACTTAGTAAACATCTATGTAACAAAAGTAACAAAAGTAACCATTCTCGTGTATGTTCACATAAAGCAAATGTATAAAGGCTGAGCATAAGATAAAATGTATATGAACAACTTAATCGGTAGATAAGAGAATCATGAATTGCTTTATTATGCTATACATTATACGATTACAAAAGACAAAGCGAAACTAGCTACAATGATTGATGTTATCATGTAACAAGAATAAAGATGTATCTGTAGGGGCACTTGGATCTTGTTTTAGCTCTTTGTCGAAACGGCAGGAGGGAGGACTTGAGAAGATTCTTCCACAGATGATTGTTGCTCAGCAACAACATTCTCTTGAAAGGATTTTTGCACTTGATCAGTTTCAACATATTCTGAAAGAGTAAGACGACGACCAGCAGCAGCAGGTGTACGGCGCTTCTCCTGCATTTCCTCCATATATCGATAGGGATCAAAAGTAGAGCCGGATCTATTCATGAGGCGGACAAACTCGATGGGGTCTAGCAAGTGACTATTACCTAGCCCACTCCTTTCGTTCCTCAACCTCAAGTTATCATATTCCTCTACCGCAGCAAAACGAGCCATATCCCAAGGTGTCCACGCCCCGTTCTTCATCTTCTCTTTCTTTCTTTCTTTTAGGTTTGAGTTTATGTGGTGAGAGAAAAAAAAGAGTTCAAATGTATAACTAGCTGAGCTCGAAGTCTTCGATCAAAAAATGAGGCCGTGTATATATCTGATATGAGCTTGTCTAAAGGATGTAATGTTTATACTTATTTCGAGCTATTGGAGCCGAACTTATGTCCATATCTTGAAGGTTGAGCCTAGTCCGAGACTCCGAGCATCGTTTAGTTCGTTCCCATATATGTTTTCGTTCACGATATACAAAATCTTGATTTACTCGCACTACGTGAAGGATGTGAATCAAATTTTAAAGTCTTTATTAATGTTCTCTATATTGTGAGCGACCAAATGGTTTTCCTTATAGGCTTATACTAACGGGATGTTTGGGTTACTTATTTACATGTTTATCTGCTTATTTTTTAAGAAGAAAAACCATTATTAGTGTTAGTATGAAACTAATTTTCAACATGACATAATAATGTTCTAATGTTTTTATATGTATGCTTGCTTTATTAGCAACCTATTGAATGCTTTCTAACTTCCATTTCTTTGTGGATGAAATACCCGTTGCAGAAAGAAAGAAGTGTAAGAAGAAGCTAAAGTGGACTACCATGAGTTCATGCTCAGATACGTACAAAGGTATGGAGTCTATAGTTGGTTGTCAAGTCTTATAGAAGTCAAGTCATTTTTTAGTTAGATGCTTAATGTGATATAACTACTTATATCGATGGGTGAACATTGGTTTTGATCTGTGACCTCCTAGATATTACTGTTTAGCGGGCTTATAGACATTTTCATAAGATACAGTTTACAGTTTCTATTCTAACCAACGGTTACATGATAGTATTTAACTTCTGTGGGTTAAAGGACTGAAGACCCTGTAGCTATGATGAGAACGTAGGTCAAACGGGTCAAAAATTGTGCAATGTATATTTGAATGCACAAAATCTCTTATTTTGTTTTAAACAATAAATAATATTGTTATCGTAATTGTATAGTCTTTGTGTTCATATTAAATTCAGTAATTATGTATTAAAAACCAAAAAAAGAAAAAGACAAAACGAGTGTTTGTGTGTAGGTCTGACCCAACCCAGTATGTATCTACGATTCTACCCGCATTAAGTTTTTTTTTTTTTTTTTTTTTTTTTTTTTTTTTTTTTTTTTTTAATTCCTTATCCTACTTTCTGTTATGAACCATGACCCATCTTGTCCTCGACCCATTCCGCTAGCTCAATTCAGTGAAACATCAACAATTTACTATGCTTTGACACTAAAAAGTCAAAAGTTTTCAGCTCATTCACTTGGTCTTGTGATGATGACTTATTTTGTTCTGTTCAGGTACTTTGAAGGAGTTGTACGACATGTGTTTGCTTTGCCAGAAGAGACAGCCATGGAGATTACACCACCTGATCTTGCAGTCCCCACCATCGACGAGCCTCATCAGGACAAGTCTGCGGACAGTTTCCCAAGGAAAGTGTACCTTAAGGTGTACACGTCCATTCCTGTTGGGGAGATGCCTAAGGGAGATGTTGAGCTACTACCTGATAACGGATTCTATTTAGTTAAAACAGTATCTATTATTAGAATCTAATGTCAGGGTGTTGCTCCCTATATGGATATGTAATGAACTGAGCTCTACTACTGAATATGCTGCATGAATCTCTTTTGTCT
This sequence comes from Artemisia argyi, assembly GCA_030686995.1. Classification (NCBI taxonomy): domain Eukaryota; kingdom Viridiplantae; phylum Streptophyta; class Magnoliopsida; order Asterales; family Asteraceae; genus Artemisia; species Artemisia argyi. The sequence continues at coordinate 188,848,138 of CM060677.1, forward strand.
TCTTGCTATGAAAAAAATCGATATGGTATTGACTTATCAAAGCAGTCTAAAAGGTTCGTGTATGTGTAACATATATACTGATAATCTCTGATGATAGCTACAGTACGTAAACTTAAAAATTTGCACTCCTGCTAGACTCATATCTGGTTGTGAGAATTATAAATGTAATTGGTTTGAGAGAATGGGTTTGATAGTTTTGGGTATATTTGGTTGATACCCATAAAATTAACAGGTAACTCTGCTGGTAGATAAGAATCATAAGATTACCTAACCTTTGTTCCTTTATTTTGTTAAGCAGAAAACAAGAATTGACTTTACGATTTACATCACCTCAGTCTCAGCATGTTACATATATTCAGTAATCCATATTCTCAGTAATACAATTCTTGTTGGTTTTCTAGTTTTGAAAATAAACAAAGCAAATGATACTCATACGCGATGAATACTAATTATAAACATATGCGAGTTTGAGGAAGAGTTATGCACTGTGATTTAAAGTGGGTTGGACAACTTTTTCTGCCCCACTACTTGAGCAAACTCCGAAGTCTGTCTACAGATAAAATAATACGTTACTTTGGTCATACATACATTTTACAAGTGAGCAGTGTCACTAGTCTCTAAGTTAGAGGTACAAATGTGGCACATATATCAGATACCTTGTCTATTAAATAGCCTATCCAGAAAAAAAGTTTATGATCATAGATATACACCTTATGCTCAAGTGATCAATATATATCTAAAAAAAGTGTCAAGTGCAAGTCATTGTTGTGGCTCAAAGTTTCATATAGCTTGTCCAGTTGTCCATTCAAGTAACGGCAGTAATGATATTACCTTTGCTAATTTTGGTTACCAATCTTTGGTGATATCTTGCTTGTGTTACTTTGAATTTGAAATGCTGCTTATGAGTTACTAATTATCCTGCACTATAAAGCAAACTCGGTAAAAGCCTTATATAAGGTGGCCACACCAACCTTCCCAGAAAAGGGAGGGCTTTACTCGGTTTGTGTCTGTGTGTCGGTAAGCTAAAAACCTGTGGATTAGTCGGCCAGACTGTTTTTCTCTGAGTTATCCGTCACAAGCGTTTGGTTGATCAACTGTTTTGCTCCACCATTTTTGTCTTTTTAAGTGTTGTAGTGAAGTCCTGTGTTGAGTGTTTTCCGGTCTCAAACTGCACTCGTTTGAGGAGTCTTTTTTTTTTTTTTTTTCCTTGTATTGTTCATGAATAATTTGAACCAATTGGTAGTTCGTTGAGTTCAATGATACATGTTTATAGTTTAAACACATTTTCTCTCGTAAAACAAGACTCGTGCGACATTTTATCCTAGCAACGAAATAAGTTTAGATTTCATATTGAAGTTATTATAACTTAGAAGTTTTCTTACATCCAGTAATTATCCATTTTTTAAAAGACAAAATTTTCTATTGGAGAGAACTAGCCTAACAAGTTAAAACATGAAACAAAAGAAAAAATAGGAAATTGGGCTACAAGAATAAGCCCAACACCAGCAACCAAAACTGGCTCAAAATCACAAAAGAAAAGAAGCTATGAGCCCATCATGTTGATGTGTGCTTGTTCTACGAGAAGTTTTTCTTCGAGAAAAGTTTTTCAATCCAAGGAAGAGACGAACTTTGTAGAGATAGAGAGGAGCAAGTCGCGTGATAAAGCTTTTAATATCAACTTATTCTCACGAAAGGCAGAATTTCGGAAAAGATATCACCAGGAGAACGACTATGAAGAGGAGATGTCAGTAACCGTATACTTGTCGACCTAATGGATATGAATGTAAACGAAAGAACATCAATCTAAGGTCTTGTTGATATGTAACCACTGGGCACATGTTAGCGTGTATTTTCTTATATGAATTGGTTTGCACACATTTGTTTGTTTATTTGTACGTACACATCAAATTGTATATCAGATAGTTGTACCTTATGTTCATCTATATATTTCACAATACTCGTAAACAAGCTAGTAAGCTATCAAACTACTTTGCAAATCATCTACTCGTAAAATTTACAATATCAAGAACCGTCCAATTAATATCCTAACGAATAAAATGAATCGGATTGTTAGCATGTACGGAATAATATTCTAATAAAACTTTTGCTTAGACTTTTTTGATTTGAATATTCATACATAAATTGGTGCTTTTGTTACTCCAATCAAAGGTTTGGAATTAATGGACGACATACGGTTTAGCTATGTAATTGAAGCGTGACAGCCACAACTGCTTTAACGTGGACACTCACTAAAGATATAATCACACGATTAACTAAATATTTTTAAACAAGAGATCATTAGAAAATGCTACTCCGTCCGTCCCAAAATATATGTTATGTTTTGACTTTCTAAAACTTTTCGTTTTCAATTTTGATATTAAATATTTTTCTTTGTATTATATAAAACCTATCTTCTGTTATTTAAAACTCAATCAATTCATATATTTTGCTTCGGTTATTATATATTAAAAAAATAATAAAAATAAAAAATAAAAAAGTTAAGGCTTTTAAGAAAGAAAAAAATTAAAAAGTCAAAACATGTTATTTATTTAGAGACAAATAAAGTATTTAATTAGAAAAGAGAATGAGGGATTGAAATTGTCACTCATGTTCACATCACATGCCACATCATCATCTTTGACACGTCACCCTACCAACAAAAAAAAGTGCATTATAGTTATAAAAAAAAAAATTGTGGCACATCAATGTTACACGTAACTCGGCTTAAAAAATTTTATTTCCTCCCAAAAATTTGTTTTTTGAAACTTTTTTTTTTATGAATACATGAATAACTAGTTTATCATAAGTCACTAAAAAGTGCATTAGGAAACATATTTAGGATACCGCCCCACTCCATTACATTAAGTAGTTGACTTATCCCATCAATAATAATCCATTTAAAAATAGATTAAAGTGAAGTATGATATACCCAATCATATTTTTTGCATGTTTTATAATTGTCAACTTTAAAAATAGAAGTGAGTTGTGACACTCGTATTTTTAATAGAGACAATCAAATGTATAAACAGTTTAAGCACACTGTAAACATTATATAATTATGTAATGCATACGTTAGAGTGTCTTAATAAAAAGTGTGAGCGTGCAAATCATTTTTTTTTTTTTAAATAGCGCTAAAAGCATAAAGCCATTGTTAATAGAGAAAAGTTCCTGATACTTATTCTAGTAGCGAAAAATATATTACGTTGGGGTAAAGGGCTGAAAACACCAGCTATATATATTTGAATGCGAGTCCACACAAGTCGGATTGACGTGCTAGCTTGTTTTAGTTTCAAGGAACATGGAAAACACAGTAGCAATGGTATATTTTAACGGTACCTAATTCTGTCTTCCACGGGGTATTTAAGAGGTGAGATGTAGACAGCCTTACCTCTACTCGAAGGTAGAGATGCTGCTTCAAGAGGACTTCCGATCATTTTTGTAGGGAGTGAGGATCAACCCCTCGCATCTGTCTCTAAAAAAGAAGGGTATATGTATCTAATTTTTGGCAAGAAAAAATATTATGATACATCTAAAAAATTAAAAATACATCTCTAATGTTTAGTTATAATTATTTCTCATACTTCTCATTTTAAAACTTTTTTCTCATTTGATCGTAAGTGTTAATGATATATCATTTAACAATCTTGTATATCATTCAGTCGACCCAGAATACTCTTAAAACCAGGGTATGTCATACATAAAAAGAAGGGGTTGTTTTTTTTTTCTTTTAGTGGAAGGATTGTACCCACTAACAATTTAATATTATTACTTTTGTTGATGGGGCCTATAAAAATCCCTTGTTGGGTCTATATCCACAAGGGATGAAAATTCACATCCTCCCCAATAAGAGGCTTAGAGAGATGTGGGACTCACATCACTCTTAGCTAAGAAAAAAAGTAAACACCCCCTTATGGTATTTATCAACGATTGATGTGGCTTAATATTATGTTGCAAAATAAAAGAATATTATAATTATGCAAAGCTTACATAAGGAATGATGATTTTCATCACTCAAGTGTCTATATTGTATATTAATTTTATCGTTCTTTTAGTAACTATTGCTTCTTTTTGTTGTAGAAAGTAGACAAAGACTGCAATTTTTAGTATAAAATCCCAATATATACCACTAGTTTATGGGGAAAAACGGGAATAAATTAATCTGGGAATATATAGAAAGTTTGTTGCCATAACATTATTAATTAGGCTATTCTTGATTACATTTTCACAAGAAAAATTGATTACATATTAGGAAAGTTTGGTATCTTGATGCTGATGAGCTGATCGTAATGGCCGAACTATATACGGGAAATAATAATAATAATAATAATAATAATAATAATAATAATAATGTGGGGAGTGTTTTTGCACTCACACTTTTAATAAGAATTGCAATCATGCCATTGGTGACGTGGTCCCTGCATCTCGTTTCGACGAAGTAGCAATCTACGGTATTCCTGTGCCTGTCAAGCCGGCCCTAAATATAGTCGAGGAGAGTGTCGATGGTGAGTCAGATGGTACTCTTGTTGTCGATAAGGTTATTGAGGGTGCTGCTTCTGTGATGCCCTCTCTCGGTGCTGAGCCCACTTACGACTTCACCCTTCTTGATCGGGTTTTCTCAAAGAAGCTTCGCACGGTTAAATGTATCCCCCCCAGAGCGCGGCTTGGATTTGCTAAGCTTTTCGCGGAGCGTTGGATAAGGTTCTAGCGTGCCCAGGGGACTTATCTGCATGGGTGCAACTCCTTATTCTACCATCCTGTGTGTTGACCACTTTCGCACCAACAAACAGAGCTCAATGACGTTCCGGCGAGAGAGAACGATGCCAGCTTGACAGTATTTCTCGTGCTATTCTCAGATGGAGGGATCCCGTAGACAGGCTTGGTCTGGTGATGGATCGGTTAGCCGAAGTGCCTCCATCTTTCAAAGGGGTGACGAAACTAAAGGATCAAGATGGAGTCAACCTGGGTCAGTGCAAGCGTAAACTCGGGGACAGGCATTTTACTGCTGCTATTAAGGTGTTGTCTTCTGGCATAGCCCCATCCACACCTGACACTCTACTGGAGCTCGAGGCCAAACACCCCTATGCCCCCCAGCCGACCCCGTCCTCTTTTTCACTTGATGAGGACGCCCTTTCTGTCGACAAGGACCTGGTACTCAACAGGATCCGCAGCTTCCCCAAAGGGACGTCATGTGGTCATGATGGGCTACGGGCACAACATCTGATGGATATTTTGGGAGGGGCGGCGTCTGCTATTGCTGATGACTTGCTTGGGTCCATTACTGGAGTTGTTAATCTGTTCCTTAGTGGAAAGTGCCCTAGTCAACTGGGGGAATATATCGCTAGTGCCCCCTTGACGCCCTTAGTCAAGCCTGGCGGCGGTATACGCCCTATTGCTATTGGCACTGTTTGGCGTAAGCTTGTGTCAATGGTTGCCTCCTCTTCGGTCGGTGATTCCATGAACTCTTACTTGCAGGATTTTCAATTCGGGGTTGGAGTCCCTGGGGGTTGCAAGGCTGTCCTCCACTCTGTAAATAGGCTCATTGAGACTAAGAGGCGTAAAGTTGGACTTTCCATGCTTTTAGTGGACTTTAAGAATGCTTTTAATCTTGTTGACAGGAGTGTCTTGCTTCAGGAAGCTAGGGGCGATGCCCTTCTATTGCCCCGTGGATTGAGTTCTGTTATACGCGCCCTGCCAGGCTCTATTATGAGGACTCCATCCTTTGGTCATGTCAAGGTGTCCAACAAGGTGATCCGTTGGGCCCTTTGTTGTTTGTCCTAGCTTTGCACCCTTTGATTCATGCTATCAATCAGTCATGTGAACTTACCCTTCAGGCGTGGTACCTCGATGATGGTACTATTGTTGGAGATACTCTCCTGGTCGCCAAGGCACTTGACATCATTAGGACAGAGGGCCCCGCTCATGGTTTGTTTCTAAATGTTGACAAGACTGAACTCTTCTGGCCTGCCGAAGACCCTAGAAGCAGAGTGGAGGGAGTGTTTCCTATAAATATCGCTCGCCCGCTCAATGGTGTCAAACTTCTTGGTGGTTCGGTTAGTTTGGACGAAGGTTTCTGTCGGGACTTAGCGTCCAAAAGGGTCTCCAAAACCATACATTTAATCGAGGCAATTAACAAACTTAATGATCCGCAATGTGAGCTTCTCCTTTTGCGTAATTGTGCAGGAGTTTCGAAATTATCTTATGCTTTGAGAACATGCTCCCCCTAGCACTTATCAGAGGCCCAAGCTCAGTTCGATCAGACGTTACGGGCCTCTTTGGAGAAAATTGTTACTGCTTCGGGGCTAGGGTTTGGTGATTGGCAGTGGAGGCTTGCCACTCTTCCAATAAAGCTCGGTGGTCTTGGCATCCTTTCAGCGGGGGATATCATCCAATAGGCTTTCCACGCTTCTCGGATGCAAACGAACGACTTACAGGATAAGATACTCACCAAAACGGGTATTGTTACACATGGCCCTTCATTCCAGCATGCTTTGGATATATTCAACGCTACTTGTAACACCGACTTCCTCGCTGTCACCGGGGGCGCTTCTGCCCCCCAAATGATGAAAACATTGGCAAAGTGTTATTTCGGTGTCATTGAGAAAGACCTTATTTCCAAGTACTCACTAAGTCCAAGGCAGGTGGCTATACTTAGCAGTATCCGCGCCCCACATGCGCATGACTTCCTCTTCGCCATCCCTATTGACGGTCTCGGACAAAGGATGAATCCTCGCCAATTTTGATCGGTGTTATGCTATAGGCTTGCGGTTCCTACGTTCTCTGAAGGCAGCTTGTACCCGAGTTGCAATGTACACCGTATGGACTAGTGGGGGATCACGCGGTCCACTGCGTTAGCGAAGTAGGTGTTAAGTTCAGGCATAATTTGGTGTGTGATATCCTTGTTGATATATGTTCTAAAACTGGGATTATGGTGCGTAAAGAGGCCCCAATGGGATTTCTTTCAGAGGAAGGGAGAGAATTACGTCCTGTAGATGTGCTATTGTTTAACTGGTTCCAAGGTAAGGACGCATGTCTGGATGTGACTGGGGTCTCTCCGTTTGCTGGGACTGGGGTAACGTCATGGGCTCCTGGGGCTGCTCTGAGTAATGCTGTGGAAAAGAAAAGGAAGAAGTATGCGTCCAAGTGCGAAGACAATGGATACAAGTTCGTCCCTTTCGCTTTTTCCACGTTTGAGGAACTTGATGTGAAAGCTTTGAATACACTTTCGCGTGTCGGGAATATTGCCAACAGCCACTCTAACAACGTTAAGAGCGGTGCTTTTATTTTTCATCGAGTTAGTTTGTGTATTCAAAAAGGAGTGGAGCACAGATTGTGTCTAGACTCCCCTCCAATTTTATGTAATTTCCTTGGTTTCAATGAAAAATCCTTATAATAAAAAAAAATAAAAAATAAATAATAATAATAATAATAATAATAATAATAATAATAATAATAATTATAATAAATGGATAAAAAATTCCAGTAAGAAATTCGATCAAAAAGCAAAGCTTTATTCATTAAATCATAGCCAAAACTTGTATAACCATAAAACAAATAAGGGTTTTTTTTTTTTTTTTTTTTTTTTTTTTTTTTTTTTTAATTTTCTTTTTACCTAAATAGTTAACTTGTGAAAGCTAACATAGCTTAAATACCCGATGAATTCATCCTAAAACATTGTAGAATAGAATAAAAATGACAAATAAACTCTATGCAGGGAAAATAACCGTACCCAATAACAATAACATGATTATAACAACACAAAAGGAAGTTAAAGCGGAGCAGATAAGCAAGGATATATAACTAAAGAACTCAAAGATAAGAATGAAACACAACAGGAATCACAATAATAATATATAGAGACATAGCCGAGGCCCGTGTTCAACACGGTTCCCTTAAAACAGTTCACGTCTACCAATTAGACGGCTGTCTCCTATGGTACAACGGCTTAAGCAGAAGTACTGCCGGAGATAACCGTAACAGACCCTGCATATATGCTATTACAATCCAAAGCAATAAAAGGAATTAAAATAGGTTAAACATTAGGTCTTAAAGCTACAGATTTGGAGCAAAAAGAAATAATCCCAGTTCTGCTCCACGTGGATTCATTAGCTTGAGCCCAAGTTCAGTTTGTTCACCCACGATAGACTTTGTCCGATTTTCATTCCTTAAGTTACATTCCAAATAGCATAGTTTGAGACTCGATATCTCATTCACATTAGCTTCATTTTGGACACTCATTATATTGTTACGAAGCTCTCATCAAGGAGTGCGTAACTAAATATTATGATATTCATATAGACAACTCGAGTAGTCGAGTGAATAATTATTCGCGTCCAAAGTGGGTGAAAAACACATTTTTACCTCAATTTTTTCCAACACTCTAGACTTAAAAATAACAAAAATCTGACGTGGAGCTATGCTTAAGGTAGAATTTTGTGAGCTGAAAATTTCGAACGTAGACATAGAGCTTAAAATCTATTTTCCCATCATATCATATCTCTTAGTATAGTAAGATTGTTTAAGAGGATTTTGGTCTTGAGAATTAGTTAATGATTAACATGAAAATTAGTAAATGTTACAAAATACACGTTATAAAAAAGATGTGACATGATAAAAGAAATCTCATGGTGACACCTTATCGTATAGTTTGAGTGATGGTTTATTTTCATGTAAAAAGATTGTGAATTTGTTAGAAAGACAACAAATAATACTATCGGATATTTCGGCTCTTTTCTAGAAGGAGACAATCGTGTAACACATTGCTGGCATTCAAGTATTCAACCTCATTTACCTAGAAGTCAAATTTCTAAATTAAAGAAAACGGTACAATAATATGTGGAAATATTATTCGTATTTACAAACAATATTGATTTCAAGGTAGCGCGAGGCGTAGCATGACAATATGACGAAGCCTCAAACTTTTGCGGTGAAGCTTTTGTGTTTTTTAAGTCGTAACATAAGGTGTCACAAAATATGAAAATATTTATATATTTGAATATTATTTCATATATATCGAGTTTACAAAAAGCGTTGTAAATAATGAATAAGGTTAAAAAAACAATCCTTGCATGTAATATTCTTTATTTTCTAAAAATAAATAAATAAATAAATACTAAATGATAATTATCGGAGTTGAATAAAAAAAACTCATCACGCCATACGCAAAGGCGCGCCTTTTCACGCCTTACTTCAAGCCACACCTAAAACCAATGCCAAGTTTCGTAATGTTGAGCCTACCCATCACGCTTTGGCGGCACTTTTGCGGCGTCAAATCGCGCCTTTTAGAACATTGATTGAATTTGAACAAAGATTTAAGTTTAAGCTAACTTTCAATGAGATTCTTGTTCAACTTATTTAGAGAAAGTTGAATATTGAATACATAGTCTAACTGATATTTTGCGGTCAATCTTGAACTCTTCGATTGGGATGGCCATCTCAAAATGTTCATTCCACGAGATTTGGACCTAACTCTCCCTTTTAACATTTTCCAACAATCTTATCACTACACCACTTAAAAGTTGTTTAAACGACCCGACCGGACCGGCCCGGCCGAGACCGGACCGGACCGACCACATTTGTTCCGGTCCTCGGTCCGGTCCGGACCACAAACCGATTATTTGGACTTGTTGGACCGGACCGGAACGGACCGACCACATTCGGTCCGGTCCTCGATCTTGGCTTTTTGGCTAATTCGATCATCGATCTTGTCAGTCCGGTCCGGTCCTGGACCAACCTCACCCCTGTATAGGAGCCTAATTATAATATAGAAAATGCTAACAACAACCTTTAAAGTTGTTGTTAACACTCAAACCTTCACAAATCTGAAAATCAATTTATTTAAGACATAATAGTTCAATATTTTTCGCTAGCATGACAAATAAAAAGAGTGTATTGTAATTCGATATGAGATATTCTAGCAAATTGTTAATGATTGTGTTTGAATATTGTGTATTGTTTAACTAAACATAAATTTCGATATAGTTGTTAACAAAAAACCTAAAGGATATATCAAAAGCTACTAACATTTTTGATAAGCCATAACCATTCGACTAGGGAAGTTGGATCATACGTGTTGATAAGCCATAAAGCCAACATGCATGCCCCAATGGTTAATTGGTTTGACATGCGTCTCTAAGTCAAATAATTAGTCACCAACCAATTCAACTGTCATACCACTATCAACCGAATGAGGCACCTAAATCAAATTAGCTACTAACATTCACTTTTAGGGTACTAGCTAGTTTAATTTATTTCATATTAGTGCGCACTTTAAAAAAGTGGATGATTATAGTCATCTACTTTTTTATTTAGAATTATTCTCAAAATCTTGCAAGTTTTGAAGTCAAGTGATACTTAAATTCTATCATTGCAACATCTTAGTTTTGCTAATTACGGAGTAAAAGTTTAGCTTATGCATGTTATTACGGAGTACAATCTTATCTGCACACATCAAATTCAAAAACCGCTAACAATCTTTGCTTTAATTATCTTGAAACGACAAAATATATTATAAACTACCACCATATTTAAGAAACTTAAACATGCAACCATGCAAGTGTAATTATACATTTGGTTGGTTGAGAGCGGTTATATCACAAACAATATGACAAAAAGTACAAACAATATACATGTCTGAAAACTTTAACCGTAGCACTTAAAGCTATGTTCAGCATTTTCCAAAACATATATCACAAAAAGTATTGTGCTAGAGTTTCTTGATCGTATCATGCCTTATATATATGTACGTAACAATTAACATGGTCTTATAAACACTTTAGCTAGACTTCATGAGCTTAACATTTCAAAATTAAGTTGATGCATATAAGTTAAATTTCCTACCTTTACTTGGACCTGACTCAATATATCTTTATCGATAAATTAAAACCATGTACTTTATCGAGCATATGTGTTTACCTGATTATTGTTTCTCTTTTCTTGATCAAGTTCTTCCTAATTACTTACTGAAACCATTCTCAAAAACCATATCACTCTAGTGGTAAAATCTATCTTAGACAAATTCAAGGCCAATAAAATTCTACTCATGTACAATAGGTAAACGGATACTAAAATTTTTCTATAAGTTATTCTGAGAATCGGACAAGTGAGTCTTTGACTCATATATACACGACCTAATTAACGAGAATATCATGTAACTGTTTCTGACTTTTTAGAAAAAGTTCTAATCTTTTAAACAATTCGATCAAAGCTCGACTTATAGGACGATTCCTACAATACGTCTTTTGAGAGGGTTATATAGAAAACATTTATGTTTATATATATATATATATATATATATATATATATATATATATATATATATATATATATATATATATATATATATATATATATATATATATATAGGATAAAAATCAAATAAAAAGACAAATTTCCGTAAAAAGAATAAAAAGAAAATTTTTTTAAAAAAAGTTCTCGAAAAATTCCAAAAAAATTCCACAAGATCGGGTATGTTGGTGCATGAAAAAGTTCTAAAGGAAGTTTATCTAAAAGTGGATACTTTATCCGAAAAAAAATTATAAAAAAATACGTTTGTGCATTAAATCGCTTTTTTGTGCATCAAAAATTTGTTTTTGGACCCAACTTCTTTTGACTTTTTTCATCAAAATAACATTGCGCATCTAACTAATAAAAGTTGAAAATTTTGTGCATTAAAATTTTTTTTGTGCATTAAAATTTTTTTTGCGCATTAAAATTCATTTTTTGTGCATTAAAAAAAACGTATAAAAACTCAAAATTAGAAAAACTTCTTTCACAAAAGTTTTATGCACCAACATACCCGATCTTGTGGAATTTTTTTGGAATTTTTCGAGAACTTTTTTTAAAAAATTTTCTTTTTATTCTTTTTACGGATATTTGTCTTTTTATTTTAACTTTACCCTATATATATATATATATATATATATATATATATATATATATATATATATGTCATATGTGGGTGATTTGATAGTGCTTTAGGGTTGTGATTAACCCATGTGAAGATCGGACGGTTAAGATGACATGTACGTAAGTTATGCTATATAGATGACTTTCCAAAATTATCTGTGGATCCCATTACCCAGACGCCAAGTGGTCCTGTCTTCAACCTTAGCTGCATGCAGCTCTGCAAATCGCCCAGTTGCTTGTCTTTCTTCCACAATTATAGTAATAATTTAAAAAACATTAATTTTTTCATTTTTAGAAAGATTTGGTTACTGTTATTACAAAGTGTTTAAGGGGTGTTTACTTTCTCTTAGTAGAGAGAATTGTGAGCCCAGAACCCTTGAATGATTTGAGGACGCTGGGCGGCCAAGCTTGCTTGCGCTTGGGTTGTTTCGCCGTGGCTTGGTGAATGAAGATACCCATTAAAACTACACCCTCCCTTTAAGAGGTTAATTAAAAGCTTCATATAGAATCACTTAGGGTGTGTTTGGGAGGGATGAATCGGAATAAGAAATCATAGTGGACATGATTACAAGTGTTTGGTTAACATCTACGTCTTTCAAATATGAGATTGAAAGATTAATATCTTCCATACTCCATACCACTCAAAGAGCCAAGGTATGGAACTTTGATTCCTGATAGGCCCACATTATATTTAAAATCATACTCATTGTGATTTATGGCAATATACCAAACGCATCCTTAATTTAATTAACACTCCCTAAGGCAGCTGTGTAGTAACATATAATTTTTTCAATTGATATATTAAGTCGTTTGCATGCTTTTTTTATTTTTGTTTCAACAGCAAATATATTCTATATCTAAAAAAAAAAAAAAGAAAAAAAAAAAAAAAAAAAAAAAAAAAAACCGCGTAGTGAGAAGCTACAGGAATATAGGAGCTGAGATAGGAGATAGTATAATTCGCAACCCATTCGTGCCAATTTGGGTTTACTTTACTACGGCTCGTTTACATGCATTTATATTTACTAAAATGGTACCCGCGCAATGCGGCGGCGGATACCCCGGTGACTATTTTTGTAGCGAGCAAATGTTTTTCAAGGGTCCGGTGGTGGAGGGGTCTTGTGGTGGCGAACGTAAGTGAGCCGAGGGAGAATCTGTCAGTGGGTTGTGTAATGGTGTGTGTTTTTTATGTGATAGGCTTATATGCAGTATGCATACTTAAGGTTTGGGCAAGACTCGATTTTAATGGACTATTATAAGTTTTTAATGGGCTGTTACAAGTCTTCATATGGTTTAAATGGGATCCATCATATTGGAGGATGTTACAAGTTTGAGAATTTAAGACATTAATTATGTGTATGTTGAATTTTTATGCTTAGCAAAAGTAAATTCCTTTTTATAGAAATGTTTTTGGTCTTAAAAATTTTAAAACTACTATATTTAGAATGTCTTAAACCCTTTATAAAGGAGTATAGATATTGAGGCTTTATTGTTCATCATCCATTTAATAAAAAGGTTTATAATTGGATGATTTATACTCTTACAACAAATTGTAGTAAAACAAAGCCTTTTAACCACAACTTTTAGAGCAGTTGCTAGCAAAACTAAATCCTAAATATCGATTTGTTAGTTGCGATAATTTATTAGATAAATTAGATTAGTTGGCCCAAGCTCGGTTATACGCTTTAGGTCCTACAGGTTTTACATAGGGCCGTTTTTTAGGGTGTGCAATGTGAGCGATCGCTCATAGCCCTCAAAATTTGTCCCGTTAATAATTATATGCATGTGTACACATAATTTTCAGAAAGAAAAAAGCATTTAGATAAGAAAAAATCTTAAATGAGTAATATGTTAGAATGTTTAGATAACTAATTGCATTGTATCTTATAAACAGTGGCACTTTATATATGACATTCTTTATCGAAAAGCCTCATTATTTAATTAATTTATATATTCTTCAATGTTTATAATATTAATTTCAACCAACAGTAATCAGGTAAACTCGATCAAACTTCTCTATCTAATTTTAGTAGTGAACAATTAAATTGAGACATTACAAAAAAGAAACGTAGACTATTAATTTGGGTAGGAAAGAGTAACTTTTTTAAAATGATATTGTTTCTTCGTGTTTTTGTTTGGAAAGATGTTAAAAATAAGATTTATTGTTCTTTGTTAATTTAATAGATTCAGTTCAAATTATAAATCTTAATTTTTAGAAATAAAAACTATGTAGATCAAGTCATCAAAACATTGAAGAAAAAACGTCACCTTTCTATCATTTTTCAAACATATATTAAAAATTTCAACATGTTATTTGGTTATATTAAAAACTGACGTAAACCTGTTTGTAAAAAAAATATATACCATGGAAAAAGTTAGTGCTAAGTATGCTCATTTCTTCCATTTTCGGACCAAAAGTAATGGAAATAAAACTTCAAAATTTGCACTACCAATTCCTTCCCAACTCTTCATAATTCTCCACCTTTTTTATTTCTCTCACCTACTATACACTAGAATTTAATTCATTTTCAATTCTCTTATCTAATTTCACTCTACCAAACACCCACAATTTTTTTCCTTTCAAATCCTATCTATAAATCTTTCGGATTTAAAGAGTACCAAAATAATAACAAGAATAATAAACAAATAATCATGTGGTTAAAGTGCCGTTGTTGCCAGCCAGCGACCTTAATACTTACTTTGCTTGTTTTACTTTCGCTGCTGCAATTGATGATTTGTCTCTTGTTGCTTTCAGATGTTGCTTTATTGCTTTTGCTTTTGATACTTATTTTTTTCTTTTATTTATGATGCCGGTAATGTTTGAATATTTGTCTTTGATTATTGTCGGATGTCTTCATTACCGAATTACTTATTGTTTTAATGTTTTTATTTTTGTACTTCAATATAAGCTTTCACGACTTCGTTGCTTGGATTACGGAGGGTATTAGATATATTAGATTAGTTTGCCCAAGCCTGGTTGTTAGCTTTGGGTCCAATATAATTTTAAAGTTCTAGAACGTTTATTGCATGATTAGTGAAGTTGTAATACGTTGAATTCCATTGTTAAACATATTCTCACTAAGTTTTTTTAGTGGTAGCAAATTAGTATATATGGAGGTAACGCGTCAAGAAAGATTAATAAGGCTCAAGAATTTGTTTGAGGTGAACCCATGCTAACACTATTGAATAATTTTTTATCAACTTAGAGTTAGAGGTTTTCAACCACTGTTTTTGAAAAACTTATCCCATTGTATGGCTTAATTATTCAAAAAGATTGACTATTATATGGTATTTTATTTATTTTTCCTTAAACTCTAATTTTTGTCCATTTGTTTCAAACTAAATAAATATTAGCGTATAGTAATCGTGTATAGTGACAAATAATTATATTTAAGAGTTTGTGGTTCTTGTGTGACGCTTAATGCAACACATAAGGATTCAATTTGCAGTCATTGCAAAAAAAAAAATGTATGAATTAGAAACAGAAAATGATAAAAGTTTGAGGATTAAAAAATATTTAAACTAAATTTAACGGTGGATGTTTTTACCATTTTTAATCAAGAATATATTAATAATTGAACTTTACTTATTTTTAAGTTTTAGGAAAAGTTTTCACATAATAGATAGTAGAGGTTGTTTCAAACTAGGTTCGAAGCATTGTAATCTCTCATGCATTTGAAATGTTGGACGATTACTCGCGCATAGCAGCGTTAATTTGTCCGTGCAATTTTTTTATGTACATATTGGGCTGAAATAAGTGAGAGTGAAGAAAATTAGTGGTTTGAATTGTAATATTTATTGTAAAATTTAATAGAATGCATTGCCTTTTATATGTATGTGTGCGTTTTTTTTAATGTATAATGAGTGTGGCTTAATTGAGATTGATGAAAGTATTTAAATTGCAATTAAGTATTTAAAGAGTTAATTGCATTTTTGGTCCTTGTGGTATGGCCAAATTGCAGGTTTGGTCCTCAAAACTTTGAAAGTGCAGTGATAATCCTTATTTTGAAGTTTGGTTGCATTTTTGGTCTTTTTTTGATGTGAAATGATCAAGTTACCCTTGTATTTTCTTGAACAAGACAAAGGGTATTTTGGTTATTTAACTTTATCCAGGGACCAAAAATACAATCCAAACTTCAAAATAGGAACTATCGCTGCACTTTCAAAGTTTTAGGGACCAAATCTGCAATTTGGCCAAACCATAGGGACCAAACATGCAACTAACTCGTATTTAAATATTTAATATACTACATTGTCTTTTATAAATAGGGTATTTTAGTCTTATAACATAACTCACTTTTTAAATTTGTAAGTTTTAGTCAAATGAGTTTTCTCTTTATATGTTGTAGTATAGATATACACTTGACGACTATCCGCACATAATGGTGATAGTGTATAGTAGCGTTTTTGTGTGTGTGACTTTTTCTATGTATATATGAGTGTGCAGTAAGTGAGAGTGAAGAAAATTAGTGGTTTAAATTGTAATTAAGTATGTAAATATTTAATAGACTGCATTTTCTTTTATAAGTATACTAGTTATAATACCCGCGCACGCGCGGATTTTTTTTTTTTTTTTACATTTTTTGAATCATATATTTTTATTTATTAAAAACAAATAATTTAATCTTTGTTTTATTTGATTTATGATTTTTAATTATAGTTTTTTATTATTAAAGATAATTATTTAAAAATTTTAATCATATTGTTAATTGTATCTTATCTATATTTTATTCTAACAAAATTACTTATTTTATTATATAAAAGATATGAATATTTTATTCTAACAAAATTACTTATTTTTCAAGTGTTTAAATTTGAAGTAAATGTCCTTTCTCTTTATACGTAGTGTAGACAAAGATACTTGTGACTCAGAAGTTTGAGGTCCTGGTCCTAACAACCGAATCAATGTCAATCATATGGTGAGGTTATGGTACTGATATATTGGATTGCACTAAAAAACGGAATCATCGATAGAGGCAACTTGCATGCCATCGAGGATGTGGGCATGGAAATTTATATTCTATGGTATGAATATGGCAACTATAAAAAAGTATAAAACAACTAATACGCGCAATTATGCAAATATCTTTTTAAACATAAACTAATCCATTGAACAAGAAAACAATGCAACTGTGGAAAAAAAACTAAAAATTGTAGCACTACACTATCCATATAAAGGAGCTATTGTATACAACTCGACACAAAATGCATACACGTTGTTTATTTATATCTTTACTAAATGCAAATTTTAATATAAAGTAGGATGATGCAAGGTTTTCAAGATCAGGATCTTACCCAGAGTCGTTATCATCTTTGCAAGATCGTGATCGTAAGATCGAATCAAAATCTTAAGATCCTACTATAATGTCATTTTCTTAATAGTTTTTGTAATATTATACATATTTACAAATTATTATATATCATAAACACAAAATTATATTATAATTATGAAATGTTTAATAAAATTAACATGCTGTTTTTTAAATTCTACTAAAAATAATCTAAAAATTTGCAGTTTTTTAATTTGTCTGATGATGTGTAAGAGGATATATCTTTACTATACATTAAAAGAAATAAAACTTAGGAAATGATGTTGTTCACTTGTTTTAATAAAAACTACACGATCAATCGCACATAGTAACGACATTGTAAATTATCTTTAATTTGTGAGCAATTCTTTTTATGCATATATGTGTTGGAGTAAATAAAAATGAAAAAATTTGTGTTAATTAAGTATTTTAATATTTGATAGTTGCATTGCCTTTTATATGCAGCGATATTTTAGTCTAACAACATTTACTTTATTTTAAGTTTTAAGGAAATTTGTTTTCTTTTTATACGTAGTATAGGCTTTACATATAAAGGTCAAATACAATCTACTAATTATTTTATGTAACTAATTAGTCACAATTTGACACTTAGACTTTTTCTATATTTATTTTCTCCGCAAATAATTAATACATGGACAAAAACTAACAATGTTATACAAAATCGCTGTTATGCGCTAATAATCGTATGGTTCATATAAAATTTCTTTAAAAGGAAATTGAGTCTCATCAATATAGTGAGGGCTTATGTTAGCAAAACGATTCCAATTTTATTACACCGTGAGTAATGGTCGGCCGATTTGTCGGTCGGTTGCCTTAGCCGATGGGTCAGCCACCATTACACACGCACATCAGGGATGTACAAGAGGGACGAATTGGTCGTATATGTGGCCGAGTTGAAAAGTAAAAGAGACGAATGTTTTTGTGTGTGGTGGTGTTTATTAATTGATTTTTTTTTGTATATTTTTTCTGGTGTCTTCGGTCTCTTTATTGCATTAAATTGGTTATAAAGTTGTATTGGAGAGAAAATGTTAATATGGAAATGGTGTCCTTAATCTCTTGGTGATCGCCATTGCACTTAGCCTTAGAAGTAATTTTTGCTTCTCTTTACAAAATCAATGCAATATCTTAACTATTACTAGAGTCATTTACAGCCCTGCATAAAAGGGATGAGAACCTATTGATTAAATTTGGTCTACACTAATCGGAATATAAAGTGCTATTTATAGTTAGAAACTTAGAACAGTTTTATACATGTTAGGCCACGTATATGAGAGGCAAAAAAAAGTTTTCAATTCTCCGAGTAACCTGAATACGAATCCTTTTTACGCATACACCAAAGGGTAAGGGTTCTCCTTGTTGCGAAGTTAACTTCACGTCTCACACGTGTTTAACTTCTATCAGATGTTATCACATCGATCGTTATTTGAAACTACGTTCAACAGTAAAATACATAAAGGTTGACATTTATAACGGTGTTTTGCATCTTCATTTGAAGCGAGCAGATTCATGTACTTCCTTTTTTCTTTTCAAAAAGTTACATTTGATCAATATTATTAAGAAGCTCTCAAACAACAGATTAAAATTGTTTTAAACATGTGGTCTAAAATTATGATAAGGTTCTCAATTTCTCATTATCCTAGTATGCTATTTTTGATTGCATATGTAAATAACATCTGCCTAAAATATGTTTATCATTTTAATAATAATATTGACATATGGCACCAAACAATGAATATAACAATAACTGTCTGATCTCTTATCAAGACACATATGTTGTTATTTTCGAAATTGTCATATTTAATTTCGTTTGCAAACAAGTCAATTTTTTCTGGCTAACGTACAAAAGAAATTACGGTTTTTGTAAGATATCTGTTTCAAACAAGTTATAGAGTTGCAGACGCAAGGAGACCAATCGTACTGCCGACCTCGGCAAAATTTGACCAATATTGTTTATTTTTGCACGTTTATATAAAGTTATAATGCATGTATACATTGGAACATTATATATGATGACTCAAAATGTTTATCACACAATTCATGTTTGTTTTTGTGCTGTACTACTCTTTAAGTGGAATGAAAAGTACTTGGGCGCGTTTGGTTTGTTAACCGGCTATTGATATAAGAATCACTATGAGTTTGTAAACCCGCTATGCTTGGTGGGTATAAGATTTGCCTATTTGTATGTGTTTGATACCCATATCTCAAAATAAAACCACCAACCAAATAGTTTATTGAGAATCAAATCAATTCTTTAATTCTCATTCCTATAAACCAAACACATCCTTAAAGTATCTACAATGCATCAAGTCTTTAAAACTTGATGCATTTAATGTTTTGTTCTACAATTAATGCACAAGAAATGATTTTTTTTCCTCTCAAATACTTTTTGTTTTACAAGTTATTCTTCAAAAAGTCTTTATTTCAATGGTTCAAATGGTGCAAATAACATTTTTAAATAGTAAAAAGTCATGTGTAAACTAACCTCCGTTGTAGATGCTTTTACTATAATAAAAATTTGATAATATCATCTTTGGTTGCTTGAGGAATTAAATCAATATCTTTTTAAGAGTATTGATTGTCATACCTAATTACAGTAGTATTTTTAATTTTATTGCTAAATATATGACAGCTTACTATTAATGATAGCAAATAGACTATTGTTTACAAACCAATAAATTACAGGCGCATCAATTTAGCTATAAGGTTTGTGACAGTGGTGACCTATATTGCATCATCTTTCTGGCTGCCACCTCAGCTTTCTCTCTCCTCAACCTATATTCACCTCTCTCATCAATGTTTTGAAAACCGGGTTTGTAATCGACCCGGCCAAGTCACCAGGTCACCGGGTCAACCGGTTCAACCGCCGGGTCAACCCGATTTTATGCACATGTCCAACCATCTAGTTTCTACTGTCCAAACTCCAAACATATTGTCCAAAGATACATGTCCAAACATCCATAACCATTTGCTGTAAACAACAATTCAAAGGTGGACAAGAGGAATCTAAATAAACTTTCTAAACAACCATACATATTGTCCAAACATCCATAACCATTTGCTGTAAACATCCATAACCTGTAGAACCCTGTAAAAATTTCTTGTAATTAAATCGTTAATAAATAAATAATTCTTCGTTATCGTTACTAATTCCCATTTTATGGAAAAATTTGAAATTTTTCTTATTATATTATTTTGACGATTATCACAAAATAATATAATTCACGAAATGACGGAATTAATCATCTACACTTTACACGAAACCTAAACTTTTCATTTAATCCTAAACATAATTCCTAATCCTAATTATATTTCCTAAATATAATTAAAATTTCCTAATTACACTAATTAACCAATCGGACCCTTAATCATTTTCAGCCCAAAACCCTCGTTACTATTCACTAGCCCAACAAACTGGCCCAACTTCCAAATCTTTATCCGATCGACTAGCACCAAACCCTCCCCAAAACGCCTCATTTAATCTCATTTTCTACACATGACCCCCCAATATTTTTGCACCATCTCGTTAAACACCTAGCCAAATAATAGTGTGCCAAATTCCAAGATCATTGGACGACGTTTGATACATTTTTAAGAGGCAAAGTGTTCGACTCATACACGACCAAATCGATTTACAATTTATTCAAAACTTAACCGTTTTGATTCCCGTTTGTTTCTAATTTCTCCTAATAATATTTCTGTGTTGATTTTGTGTTCAAATGTCGAAGATGATCAAGTATATACAAGTAGTATACGATTTTGTAAATCGTATATAAAGATATATATGTGGTCGACATACATATGATTCACCCAAACATTTTCCATCTTTTGTGCTCTCACATTCCCTTTGATAGCAATATAAAATTCACCTAGAAGCCTAGTTCCCTGACATGCAATAGTGTACGTGAAGTTTTCTTTGAAAGTTTCTCACTTACGTGTTATATATTGAAGCAATATATAACGTACATGCATGCACCGTTCATTTACCCTTCTCATACTCTTTCACCTAGTTATTTCGTCCTATAAACTACTTTTACAAGACCAGGATCGATTGTATTATTGTTTGGAAGCAAGAAAAGGATATCGGGTTTGATTATTACGTATAACGTTTGGGTTATACTTTGAAACGAGATTTCCTTGTGTTCCATACTATCACACTCGACTCTCTATCACCTCTAAGGTGTTTGTAAGTCATTTTACTTATTTCCATTCTAAATCACACGTTAAATTATTATCATGCACTTTGTTTATATTGTTTCGATCGTATATCATTTTGCACTTATATATCACGCATATATTAACACTTAGTACACAAATCGTGACTAGCCTCTATCTTGGAAGGCCTAGGAGTCACGTAGCACACCAAGTTCACTTTAGTTTAAACGATACATGCATCACACGCACCTATTTTAAACCATATCCATCGTATAAAAATTTGGTAAAATACTTAGTAATATTTTCAAGTTTTCAAAATATATAACCGGTTCAAACAAGCTACAAACTACACGTATAACTTTAAAATTCACTTAACAAGAGTACTATATTATTTCACGACTCAATAGACCACCTAGAAAACTATCAATTTCATTTAAACAACTTGTGAAAATACTCACGTTTCGACACACCAATCGACCCATTTTGAATCGACAAGAACCAAGTTTTCAACTTCAAAATTCATATAAAAACTTAATATTTTCGAGTGGGCTCAATTCAAGCCCAATAAGAATTTAAGATCCGTAAGCCCACTGGGCCCATATGAGATGTTTTTAGAATCTTAAAAATAGCCCAAAGCCACGCCCAAAACATTTTCCATGCCCTCGCCTCTAAAACTCTTAACGGGCCTTGTATTGTCTCGTTAAGGGCCCATAAACTAAAAAAATAAGTTTTTCAGCAAATAAGCAGTTAAAATAAGCTTATTACTTACTTAATAAGCCTCGGAAAATTTTAGAAAATTTTTATAATTATTTTTGTAATTTTGGACTAAAAATGTAACGCGACGACACCTAGAGGGACTAAAAGTGTAAATATTGAAAAGAAAGGACTAAACCTGTAAAAACAGAAACTTAAGGGTAAAAAGTGATGAAAGTTAATATTATAAGCTTAGTATTGATTATTGGACAAATTAGAGGACTATAGTTAAATTTATTATAAAAAGGACTAACGGTGTAACGTAAATATCGTTAGAGTAAAAATGGTAAATTTTGAAAAGGAGACAAAGACTAAACATAATTTATTTATCATTCTTATTTATTTTTTATTTTGTAAATTTATTTCGTATTACATTTAAACTTTATTTTTATTTATATATATATTATTTAACGTAACGTTAATAATATATATAACGATATTTCAAAAGTTAATATTTTACTTACAATTAAAAAGGCAAAACTTCGATGGATAATTTAAAATATCATATTTTGTCATACCATGCATATCACAATAATTACACTGCACATCACTTATTCGTCATAACGAATATTTAATATTCGTTATTCCTTCGTATTTACCAAATAGTATTTGGTCAAATTCTCAGATAAATTTATTTATCAGGTTGTGTTTCGAAGCCGTTATCATAAATTCGTCCGACTTTATTTTCTTCATTTCAGTATCAATCTAAGGTGAGTCATTGCCTCACATTTACTTATTTTCAAAAATTCCGTGAGGGGGATACATGTTATAAACAGATCGCAAGTAATTTTTTGTATGCTTCCTGACTTGATATATGCCTAAGTTAGCTATTGCTAAAAGTCCCTTTATCATGAGCCATTAATCACTGTTATGTGAACGCGAATATAATGAATAGATCTATTTAAGGTTTGACAGCCTGTCCCATTAATGCTTGACGGAATGTCGTTATGCATGTGGTTAGTCGTATTAGTCGTGATAATTATATTTGAGTAAAAAATAGGAATTGGCAAATCACCTATTACACGAGGGCAAAATTATCATTGATTTGATAAACACCTCCGTTTTTATGGTATTTGTTAACGTTTGCGTGTCATGAGACTTAGTGCAATATATAAACTGCAATATCAATATTTTCAAACTGATTGTATTTTCCAATACAATCTTACTTGTGTATCAAAATGATTATTAAATTTAAACTCTATGATATCACTCAACATTTTTGTTGACTTTTAAGCATGTATCTCAGGTATTTAGCAGGGGAAGCAAGCATGGAACGGGCGGCAAAAACTTCAAAACTTGTCTACTCTATTTCAATAATGGTGTAAAATAAATGATGTTTGATTTAGTTTAGAACATCAAAACTTTTATTATAATACTCTGATAAGGACCTCTTGTATTCAAAATTTTATAAATGAAATTATGTTTTAAAACGTCTCTTTCGAGCCGTTTTCTATCATTATGACTTCGATCCTCACCGTAACACCCTAATTACTATTCCGCTGCCGCATTTCAAATTAGGGGGTGTTACAGATTGGCATCAGAGACATAGTTATAGAGAACCAAATGTTTTCAAACATTAAACTATAACCACACTTTCAAATAAATTAAATTTACACCATATTATTTTTTGCCCGCCGTACCTGCTTGCTACCGTATTCAGTAAGTTAATCATTAAGCTATGATACTTTGATCTTGATATGTTAGAATTTTGTATTTTTTGATGACAATAAATTCTTATTCTGTACTATTTATGAATTATTACAGTATTATTTCAATATGAGTATGTCAGACTCCGACTCTGATATTTCCGTCGTGTCCGTTACTTCGCCTGTTTATCGTTCTACTTTTGTACCTGACGCTGTTTCCCAAGAAACAGAACCCTTCGAGCAAGACGAAATTGTTACAATGCCTGAAAATCCCGATGCTTTTGTTTTTCCGACACATACACCATTACCACGTCATGAATTCGATTCATATGCACCTGATCATCTACTCAATCTTTTTAGCCAAACTTATCCATATACTTTTCACCCTAGAGAACAAATTCCTGAGGAAGATATACCCGCATCCAGCCGACTTCGTATTTCTGATTCTACTCCTCCACTTTCACCATCATTACCCTATCCTCCTGGTTTTACTCCCCCAACTCATATCAATGAAACTGGCGAGAGTGCTAGGATGGAAATTACCTCTACCCTTTCACCTTCTGTAGTAGTGACGCGTTTGGAGCATCACGAAGAACAGATAGACTCACTTCTTCAGATAATTGATCATTCATCATTTGATCATTCGGATACTATCCACAACACCTTACATAACCTTATAGCCAATAGGATAGAGTTGCAGCAGGGGTTAGCTCAGATACATTCGGATATCTCTGAGACACGTTCTTTCGTGATATTATTGCGAAGGGAGGGACAGAACTGTACTTGGGAAGCCCAGCTTGCACACAGAAGAGCTGATACATTGGAAAACCTTGTAGGAGATATGCAGATTCAACATCATACTGAGATGCAGGAGCTCCGAACTCAGATCTTAGAGATGGGAGGACATGTGGACGTACCTAATCATTAGAGGCAGTTAGTATTTGTATTAGTAATAAGGCATCTAAGCCGGCCGCATGTGGCAATTAATAAAGAATCTTGTATCGTTTTGTTATGAAAACTCAACTGATCAAGTTATTAATGTTATGCTGTTGGTTGTGATATTACTATATACAAATGTTAATTTATGCTTATGGTTGTTCATGTGTATTATAAATGCATCTAACATATCGGAATAATTATGACTGTTGTATCGAAATAAAAACTACATATGGTGCCCAATTATTGTTAAGACTCATAAATATTCATTTCCCTACTTCACAAGATCCTTTAAACAAAAATTTTGTTTAAAATTCTAAATGCTATATTTTTGTATTATTAATAGAAAAATGGAGCATGCAAGTAGCGAAAAATCCAACCCAGAAGTGATCATGACACCTACTGAGGTTCAAAGAATGATTGCTGAGGGAATATCTGCAGCTCGTGAAGCGGATCGTTTGAATAACATCAATGGTGCAAATCGTGAAGCTAATACATCTACTCCTCGTAATTGTACTTACAAGGACTTCATGACTTGCAAGCCAACTAACTTCAAAGGAATTGAAGGAGTTACTGAAATGGCCCATTGGTTTGAGCATACTGAGACAGTCTTCAAGAGGATTGGTTGTTCTGAGAATAGCAAAGTTACCTTTGCTACAGGAACTCTTCAAGGAGAAGCACTATCGTGGTGGAACACTACTGCGAATGCTATGGGTCCAGATGAAGCTTTCAAACTTTCCTGGAATGAGTTGAAGAATAAAATGCTTAAGAAGTATTGTCCAAGGACGGAGATCAGAAAACTAGAGGATGAATTTCATCAACTAGTAGTAAGGTACAATTATCTGAAGACATACGACAAAAAGTTTCTTGAGTTGTCGGTATTATGCCCAACAATAGTACCTGATGTTGAACAAGCATTGGAGAAATATGTGGAAGGACTGCCACCATCTATTGAAGGGGATGTTACCGCATCGAATCCTCAGACAGTAGAAGAAGCTATGGGACTTGCACAGAGATTGTTAACCCGGGTGATCAAAAGAGGTTCTACCTCCGTGATCAATGAGCATAAGAGAAGTGCTGACAACCGTGGGAACAACAATAGCAACAACCGCAGCTACAACAGCAGTTACAGTGGTAACCGGAGCTACAACAACAACAACAACAATCAAAGCAGCAACCGCAACAGAGATCACCAACAGAACCGTAGTAATCATCATTAGCAACAGAATCGTCGACAAGAAGCTACCAGAGCTTATGCAGCAGTGCCTGCAGAAAGTAAAGGTTATGCCGGAACTCTACCCCCATGTAACAAGTGCAACATGCATCATACTGGATCATGTAAGGCTACTTGTGGCAACTGCAGAAGAATTGGTCACATGACAAGGGACTGTCGAGCAACTGGAGCCAACACACAACCGATAGCAGTAAAGTGCCATGGTTGTGGTGAGGTTGGACATTACAGAACTCAATGTCCGAAAAATGCCAATAATGTTGCCCGAGGAAGAGCATATGTACTTGGTGATGGAAACACAACGCAGAATTCTGATGTTGTTACGGGTACGTTCCTATTAAATCAACAAGATGCTAAAATATTATTTGATTCTTGAGCAGATAAAAGTTTTGTGTCTACTTCGTTTGCCGCAATTCTAAATATTACTCCTATAGAATTAGATACTATCTATGAAATAGAATTAGCAGATGGAAATATTCTAAGTACCAATACCCTAATCAAAAATTGCACCTTAACCCTTCTAAATGAATCTTTCCCTATCGATCTTATGCCCATCCAATTAGGAAGTTTTGACGTCATCATTGGTATGGATTGGTTATCTACACACCGTGCCAAAATAATTTGTGACGGGAAAGTCATCCAAATTCCATTAGACGGTGAAACCTTAATCATCCAAGGTGATAAACCTAAAACTTCGTTCAATATTATTTCGTACGCCAAGACGATGAAATACATAAGCAAAGGATGCCATGTATTTCAAATTCAAGTAACGGGAGGAGAAACAAAAGAAAAGAAGAAACAACTTGATGAAGTGCCAGTTGTAAAAGAATTTTCTGATGTATTTCCCGAAGACTTACCTGGAATCCCACCAACCCGTCAAGTAGAATTCCGCATTGATTTAGTGCCTGGAGTAGCACCAGTTGCAAAAGCACCATATCGATTAGCAGCCTCCGAAATGAAAGAATTATCTGAACAGTTGAAAGAACTATCAGATAAAGGATTCATTCAACCAAGCTCATCCCCTTGGGGAGCACCAATCCTATTCGTCAAAAAGAAAGATGGAACGTTCCGAATGTGTATCGATTACAGGGAGTTGAAACAAACTCACGGTGAAGAATCGATATCCATTGCCAAGGATCGACGATCTATTTGACCAATTACAAGGATCAAATGTTCACTCAAAAATCGATCTAAGATCAGGATATCATCAATTAAGAGTTAGGGAAGAGGACATTCCCAAGACAGCTTTTCGAACACGATACGGACATTATGAATTTCAAGTGATGCCATTTGGTCTTACCAATGCACCAGCTGTATTCATGGATTTAATGAACCGATTATGCAAGCCATACTTGGATAAATTCGTTATTGTGTTCATTGATGATATTTTAATCTATTCACGTAATAAAGAAGAGCATACCGAACACTTAAGGACTATTTTGGAGTTACTTAAGAAAGAAAAGTTGTACGCCAAGTTTTCCAAATGTGATTTTTGGATTTCTACCGTTCAATTTTTAGGCCATATCATCAACAACCAAGGTATCCATGTAGATCCCGCGAAGATAGAAGCAGTTAAAGGTTGGACGTCACCCACCACTCCAACCGAAATTCGTCAATTCTTAGGTCTCGCTGGTTATTACCAGATATTTATAGAAGGTTTCTCAAAGATTGCAAAACCTTTGATGGAACTAACCCAGAAGAACAAGAAGTATATCTGGGAAGAGAAGCAAGAGTCAGCATTTCAACTGCTGAAACAGAAGCTTTGTGAAGCACCAATATTAGCATTACCGGAAGGAAATGAGGACTTTGTAATGTATTGTGACGCATCTCATCATGGTTTAGGTGCGGTACTAATGCAAAGAGACAAAGTTATAGCCTATGCTTCACGACAGCTAAAGAAGAATGAAGAAAAGTACACCACTCATGATCTAGAATTAGGAGCAGTAGTTTTTGCTCTTAAGATATGGAGACATTACCTATATGTTACAAAGTGTACGGTTTTCACCGATCACAAGAGTCTACAGCATATACTAGATCAGAAGGAGCTGAACATGAGACAACGAAGATGGTTAGAATTAATCAACGACTACGACTGTGAAATTCGTTACCACCCTGGTAAAGCGAATGTAGTAGCCGATGCATTGAGTAGAAAATATAGAATTAAACCTCTTAGAGTTCGATCTCTAGGAATGACAATTCATTCGCCACTTCCAGCTCAAATCATCAAAGCTCAAACAGAAGCTCTACAAGAAGAAAACAGGCAATATGAGAAAATTGACAGAAGGTCAAACCTGGAAGATCAGGTTGACAGAATGCCAAATAATGAAAAAGAATTTGTGAGAAGAAATGATGGAATGTTATGTTTTAAGGAAAGATATTGGATTCCTCTCTTTGGAGGTATTCGAGACCTTATCATGCATGAATCTCATAAATCCAAATATTCTATTCATCTCGGTTCCAATAAGATGTACCAAGATATTAAGAAGAATTATTGGTGGCCAAATATGAAAGCTGATATCGCAGAGTATGTTGGGAAATGTTTAACATGTTCTAGAGTAAAGGCAGAGACTCAGAAACCATCAGGATTACTCGTGCAACCAAAAATTCCGGTCTGGAAATGGGAACGAATCACCATGGATTTTATTACCAAATTACCAAAGACTTCGACCGGATTAGATACAATCTGGGTTATCATCGATCGATTAACCAAGTCTGCACATTTTCTACCAATCAAGGAAACTGACGAGATGGAAACACTCACTCAGTTGTATTTTAAGGAAATTGTGATTAGACACGGGGTTCCAAAATCTATTATTTCTGATAGAGATAGCCGATTCACCTCAAGATTTTGGGAATCTTTACAGAAATCTCTTGGTACTCGGTTAGATATGAGCACCGCTTATCATCCGCAAACCGATGGACAAAGTAAAAGAACAATCCAAACCTTGGAAGACATGCTCCGAGCATGTGTGATTGATTTCGGAAAAGGTTGGGATAAACACTTGCCATTAGTTGAATTCTCATACAATAACAGCTACCATGCCAGCATAAAGGCTGCACCTTTTGAGGCACTGTACGGAAGGAAGTGCAGATCACCAGTCTGTTGGACAGAAGTTGGTGATATGAAACTCACCGGACCATAGCTAATACATGACACTACAGAGAAGATATTCCAAATCAAGCAACGCTTGCAAGCTGCTCGTGACAGACAGAAGAGTTATGCTGATGTCAGGAGAAAGCCTATGGAATTTCAAGTAGGAGACAGAGTCATGTTGAAAGTTTATCCCTAGAAGGGAATGATCAGTTTTGGAAGACGTGGAAAGTTAAATCCGAGGTACATTGGACCTTTCAAAATTCTGGAGAGAATTGGTTCAGTTGCTTATAAGTTAGAACTTCCGGAAGAACTCAGTAGGGTACATCCTACGTTTCACGTATCACAACTCAAGAAATGTTTGTCTGACGAAACTCTCGTCATTCCACTAAAAGAGATTAGATTGGATGACAAACTAGTGTTCACAGAAGAGCCTGTGGAAATAATGGATAGAGAGATAAAACAACTCAAACAGAATCGTATCCCCATTGTAAAGGTTAGATGGGACTCAAAGCGAGGACCAACTTATACATGGGAAAGAGAAGATAGATTCCGTGAGAAATATCCACATTTATTTTCATAGAACGCACTTGTTAGATTTCTAAAAATCGAATTTCGGGACGAAATTCAGAATGACAAGTGGGTACTGTAGAACCCTGTAAAAATTTCTTGTAATTAAATCGTTAATAAATAAATAATTCTTCGTTATCGTTACTAATTCCCATTTTACGGAAAAATTTGAAATTTTTCTTATTATATTATTTTGACGATTATCACAAAATAATATAATTCACGAAATGACGGAATTAATCATCTACACTTTACACGAAACCTAAACTTTTCATTTAATCCTAAACATAATTCCTAATCCTAATTATATTTCCTAAATATAATTAAAATTTCCTAATTACACTAATTAACCAATCGGACCCTTAATCATTTTCAGCCCAAAACCCTCGTTACTATTCACTAGCCCAACAAACTGGCCCAACTTCCAAATCTTTATCCGATCGACTAGCACCAAACCCTCCCCAAAACGCCTCGTTTAATCTCGTTTTCTGCACACGACCCCCCAATATTTTTGCACCATCTCGTTAAACACCTAGCCAAATAATAGTGTGCCAAATTCCAAGATCATTGGACGACGTTTGATACATTTTTAAGAGGCAAAGTGTTCGACTCATACACGACCAAATCGATTTACAATTTATTCAAAACTTAACCGTTTTGATTCCCATTTGTTTCTAATTGCTCCTAATAATATTTCTGAGTTGATTTTGTGTTCAAATGTCAAAGATGATCAAGTATATACAAGTAGTATACGATTTTGTAAATCGTATATAAAGATATATATGTGGTCAACATACATATGATTCACCCAAACATTTTCCATCTTTTGTGCTCTCACATTCCCTTTGATAGCAATATAAAATTCACCTAGAAGCCTAGTTCCCTGACATGCAATAGTGTACGTGAAGTTTTCTTTGAAAGTTTCTCACTTACGTGTTATATATTGAAGCAATATACAACGTACATGCATGCACTGTTCATTTACCCTTCTCATACTCTTTCACCTAGTTATTTCGTCCTATAAACTACTCTTACAAGACCAGGATCGATTGTATTATTGTTTGGAAGCAAGAAAAGGATATCGGGTTTGATTATTACGTATAACGTTTGGGTTATACTTTGAAACGAGATTTCCTTGTGTTCCATACTATCACACTCGACTCTCTATCACCTCTAAGGTGTTTGTAAGTCATTTTTACTTATTTCCATTCCAAATCACACATTAAATTATTATCATGCACTTTGTTTATATTGTTTCGATCGTATATCATTTTGCACTTATATATCACGCATATATTAACACTTAGTACACAAATCGTGACTAGCCTCTATCTTGGAAGGCCTAGGAGTCACGTAGCACACCAAGTTCACTTTAGTTTAAATGATACATGCATCACACGCACCTATTTTAAACCATATCCATCGTATAAAAATTTGGTAAAATACTTAGTAATATTTTCAAGTTTTCAAAATATATAACCAGTTCAAACAAGCTACAAACTACACGTATAACTTTAAAATTCACTTAACAAGAGTACTATATTATTTCACGACTCAATAGACCACCTAGAAAACTATCAATTTCATTTACACAACTTGTGAAAATACTCACGTTTCGACACACCAATCGACCCATTTTGAATCGACAAGAACCAAGTTTTCAACTTCAAAATTCATATAAAAACTTAATATTTTCGAGTGGGCTCAATTCAAGCCCAATAAGAATTTAAGATCCGTAAGCCCACTGGGCCCATATGAGATGTTTTTAGAATCATAAAAATAGCCCAAAGCCAAGCCCAAAACATTTTCCATGCCCTCGCCTCCAAAACTCTTAACGGGCCTTGTATTGTCTCGTTAAGGGCCCATAAGCTAAAAAAATAAGCTTTTCAGCAAATAAGCAGTTAAAATAAGCTTATTACTTACTTAATAAGCCTTGGAAAATTTTAGAAAATTTTTATAATTATTTTTGTAATTTTGGACTAAAAATGTAACGCGACGACACCTAGAGGGACTAAAAGTGTAAATATTGAAAAGAAAGGACTAAACCTGTAAAAACAGAAACTTAAGGGTAAAAAGTGATGAAAGTTAATATTATAAGCTTAGTATTGATTATTGGACAAATTAGAGGACTATAGTTAAATTTATTATAAAAGGACTAACGGTGTAACGCAAATATCGTTAGAGTAAAAATGGTAGAATTTGAAAAGGAGATAAAGACTAAACATAATTTATTTATCATTCTTATTTATTTTTTATTTTGTAAATTTATTTCGTATTACATTAAAACTTTATTTTTATTTATATATATATTATTTAACGTAACGTTAATAATATATATAACGATATTTCAAAAGTTAATATTTTACTTACGATTAAAAAGGTAAAACTTCGATGGATAATTTAAAATATCATATTTTGTCATATCATGCATATCACAAGAATTACACTGCACATCACTTATTCGTTATAACGAATATTTAATATTCGTTATTCCTTCGTATTTACCAAATAGTATTTGGTCAAATTCTCAGATAAATTTATTTATCAGGTTGTGTTTCGAAGCTGTTATCATAAATTCGTCCGACTTTATTTTCTTCATTTCAGTATCAATCTAAGGTGAGTCATAGCCTCACATTTACTTATTTTCAAAACTCCGTGAGGGGGATACATGTTATAAACAGATCGCAAGTAATTTTCTGTATGCTTCCTGACTTGATATATGCCTAAGTTAGCTATTGCCAAAAGACCCTTTATCATGAGCTATTAATCACTGTTATGTGAACGTGAATATAATGAATAGATCTATTTAAGGTTTGACAGCCTGTCCATTAATACTTGACGGAATGCCATTATGCATGTGGTTAGTCGTATTAGTCGTGATAATTATATTTGAGTAAGAAATAGGAATTGGCAAATCACCTATTACACGAGGGCAAAATTATCATTGATTCGATAAACACATCCGTTTTTACGGTATTTGTTAACGTTTGCGTGTCATGAGACTTAGTGCAATATATAAACTGCAATATCAATATTTTCAAACTGATTGTATTTTCTAATACAATCTTACTTGTGTATCAAAATGATTATTAAATTTAAACTCTATGATATCACTCAACATTTTTGTTGACTTTTAAGCATGTATCTCAGGTATTTAGCAGGGGAAGCAAGCATGAAACGGGCGGCAAAAACTTCAAAACTTGTCTACTCTATTTCAATAATGGTGTAAAATAAATGATGTTTGATTTAGTTTAGAACATCAAAACTTTTATTATAATACTTTGATAAGGACCTCTTGTATTCAAAATTTTATAAATGAAATTATGTTTTAAAACGTCTCTTTCGAGCCGTTTTCTATTATTATGACTTCGATCCTCACCGTAACACCTTAATTACTATTCCGCTGCCGCATTTCAAATTAGGGGGTGTTACATAACCATTTGGTATATCTTATTCTACGTTAAATCTAAACTTTAAACAATAATTCAACATTAATCAACAACAATAATATGTTAAAATTACCAACATAAAATGTTAAATGCGAGGAACATCGAAAGATTACCAACATAAAAAAAATCAATAGAAATATTAAATGCGAGGAACATAAAAAAATAATATGTCAAAATTACCGCCATCACTTATATTGTGGTTAGTGACAGTTGTTGTATGGTATTTTCTCTTGGTTTTGATTGTTTGATTTACTGGAATTTTGTCATACTAAAGATGGTCTACTTTATTTTCATGATGGGCTGCATGCTAAAGATGAATTTGAAAAGGAGAGTGAAAAAGTGATATTAGGGTAAAAAAGTGGTGACTTAAGTGTACTCTGTTTATTTTTATGAGCATTTAAAAATAGATGAAAAACAAACCCGGCAGGAATTTTTGACCCGGGTCGACCCGGGTTTCTAAAAAACCGGCGGGTCAAACTGGGTTTCACATAGTTACGAAACCGGTTCGTTTTGACCCGTTTTTTGGGCCGGAACCGGTTCAACCGGTTGACCCGGGTTTCAAACCTTGTCTCTCATCACAGTGGCAACCCATATTGCATCATCATTTTTTTATTTATTTTTATTATTATTTAAAAAAAAACACTTTTTAACACAACACACAAATTTTATTAATAAAACGTAAAATTACATAAACGAAACGATACGAAATGAAACCATTACAACTAAATAAAAAACTTAAACAACTAAACTAAAAACTAAACATGACAACACTTATTTAAAAACTAATAATTTAGCTTATGGCGTTCTTGATTTCCGCCTTAAGTCGCATAAGTTCATTTCGTTGTTGTTCGGGCAAATTTGGGTCGATTGCCGAATTGTAGAAAATCAAGTCTTGCTCCCGTTTGGTATTTCTCATGAGTTCCTTCTGTTCCTCCGGGCATTCCAAGAGCTTTCGTTGATATTCCAATTTTTGTTCTTTGAGCGCTAGCTCTCGTTTCTTGAATTGTTTCCACGAGTCATCACGCTCTTTACCTTTATCTTTCTTTGACGGTCTTGAGCTCCATAAGTCCGCTAGTAGCCCACTCATGAATGATTTTGATGTTTCACGAGATGAGGAGGTGGATGATTTGCTCCTTGCTCTGTTACGACCTTGTGGTCGTGATTCTCTAGTACCATCCTCCGTTTCATCATCGTCATCATCCAAGTCTTGAAAATTCGGGGGGCCTTGTGTTGGACGTAGTTGTTGAACCCTTCACTTTCTTTCGAATGCCCGATTGAAAAAGAGGCATCTCATCCTTCCAAGCATCACGCCCCCTCAATACTTTCCAACACTCCACCATAGTGAAATCATGACCGTAACGTGCACGATACTCCATAAGAGCTTTGGACATATCGTTAAGGTCATTTTCACCACTTCCATGCGTCCTCTTGACATTATCATTAATAGCACCAAAATTCGCAATTTGACCACGAATTCTAATCTTCCATTTGGAAATGATCGAATTGTATGTCCGGTCTGAACCAGTTTCTTTTCGAAAGTAGGCTACCACTTTCTCCCAAAATTTGTGCCGATTCACAGAGTTTCCTTTTTTTTTTTTTTCATTTTCCAAAACATAGATGAAAGCTTTACAAAGAATGACCTCTTATCTGCTTGACCATGGTTCAACTTTTTTGGCCGGTTCGGGTTCTTTGCCTTTGCCTTTCGCCTTTGTAGCACGCCGCGAAGGCTTCTTTGGCTTGACGGGTGATGTCTCTTCGACTTCATCATCGTCATCGTCATCAACGGGCATAGAACCGTGGAAAGAACCGTGGTAGGAATCGTGACCCGAACCTTGCCCCATCGAAACATCTTGACTCGGGTAGTCTTGGCTCGGATAGTGTTGGGTCGAATAGCCTTGGGTCGGATAGTACGCCCAATCATCCAAATTCATATCAAGATTAGTTGACCGAATCGGAGAATGTTGGTGATACGGTTGGGAACAATGCAAGAAATCCATGTTAGGACGATAAGACGACTCACTTGGTTCTTGGTGATAATCCTTATTAACACGTTGTGGTGGGACAAAAGGACGGTGAACGGAAAACAAGTTTTCTCTTTGATTGAGTTGTGGTAATTGTGTTGGATATTCAAAAGATTGTAGACGAAAGCGAATACCCCCTTGTTGTGGTGGTGTTGTGCCGGTTAGTTCAAAGGTATTTTGCGGAGAGAGATTTATATCCGGTGCATTTTGGGTTAGTCGGGATTGTCGGTTTTTTGATTGTGGAATGTTTTTTTTTTTTTGACATTGTGAATATTGATGAGAATTTGGTTGAATTGTGTTTGAAATTGTGTGTTTGATTTGATGTTGGTATTTATAGGAAGAAAAGTGATAATTTTTTTTGAAAAAAACTTTTTTTTTTTTTTCAAAACCAAACGGTTTGATTTTAGTTTGAAAGTGGGAAAGTCTTGCTTCAATTTCGGTCGAGTAAACGAACGATTTGTGATTTCAAGTGACCGGTGATCGATATGCCACTTTCTCCCACAGTGGGACGATCGATATTGGAAATCGATCGCTCGATCCTCTCGATCGATTATTTTCGACGCACTGCTACTAGCCTAAGATTTGGCGCACTCATTTCTCTTTTCCAACATGGTTGTTTTTAAACGGGATAGGTCTTTTTCACTTTTATTATTATGAAATGTTATGAACTTGACAAAATATTTTCCCTCAAAACTTCCTAAACAAGAAATTTATTTGTGATAAAGTCTGTTGCTATTTGACAAGGGTAATTCATTCAGGTTATTGAAGATAAAAGACCTTAACCATAACCGTACATGAGTGTAATAATGTTTTGGTTATTTGAGTATGGATTAGTCGGATTCAGTCCACCGAATAAGCGCAATTATATATATAATTTTTTACTAAGAACAAGTTTTTTATGTAAAGAACAAGGAAATATATGAAAAGATTAAGAGGGTGTTTGGGATTGCTTATTTTTTCTGCTTGTTAGATTTTTCTGAAGTAGAAAAACATTTTTCATATCTAAACACTAAGGAGTATTTGTTTTTCTGTTTTTTTAAGCAGATAAACAGTTTTTCATAAGTAGGCTAGAAGCTGCTTATTGCGTATTTTTTTATATCCAACTAGAATTATTTTTTACTCACACATTTAATGGTGAATTGCAAATATATCCCTCTAAAACTTTAAAATTGCATATATATCCAATAAAAACTCATAATTGAATATATATCCTTCCAAAGCTTTAAAATTGTCAAATATATCCAACCAAAACTCTAATTGCATATATATCATTTCAAATCCTTAAAATTGTCAAATATATCCAAATAATTATTTTAAAAATATTTAATAAAAAAAAAATATAATTATAATATATATATAAAATGATGATTATACGGTTTATACCCTTATTCTTATTATTATTTTTTACGATTACAAAATATCTTTTAACTATTTTTTAAGAAAAGAAAAAAAAAATAGCAACTATGTTCGGCAACTCAACCGTGTTCAGTATCGACGAATCTTGAATAATAATATCAACAACACCATCTATTGTTCCATCTAAATGTAAACTCCTATATATATTATATATATATATAGATCAAATGACATAATAAAATTCAAACCAATAAAAGGATATTTTGTAATTGTAATTTTTTTTAATAAGAATAAGAGTATAATCATTATTTTATATATGAATTATAATTATTAGACTTTTTTTTTCTATTAAATATATTTAAATTAATCATTTGGATATATATGATCATTTTAAGGCTTTGGAAAAATATATATGCAATTATCAGTTTTGATTGGATATATTTGACAATTTTAAGGCTTTGAAAGGATATATATGCAATTATGAGTTTTGTTTGGATCTATATGCAATTACGAAGCTTTGGAGGGATATATATGCAATTGCCCCTCTTTTATAAATGAACTTATTGAAAATTTCTATTAAAACTATTATTTCTATAAAATATTATTGCATTTTTTTTTTATTAAATAAGCAAATTCAAACACTAGATTGAAAAGTACTTGTTTTATAAGTACTTATCTTTAAGCAGAAGCATAACCAAAAAAGATAAGCGATCCAAACACCCTCTGAAACATGTCTTATTCGAGTTAACGTAAAACACGAATAAGCCAAGCTTGGAAACCCGACCTTAAAAACTTAGATTAATTGTGTTAACCAAAATAACCCAATTAAAGTATATACAGCCGATTAACCTGACTTTAATACGCTTATTCAGGTCCGGGTCGGGGTTTGCGAGTTTAGGTATTTTCGACAAGTGAGGTGATATGCACACTACTAAAACTGATGTGGACACCACGAAATCACATATGTAACGCATGTGATCAAACCCTACATCTATCTGCATGCTTGTGGTGTTCATAAGGTTTATTGTGGTGTGTATATCACCAACCTTTTGCCAGCGTTAGTGATGCCTATAACACTAAATTTATCTGTTAGCTACTTAGCTTAGTTCCAAAAAAGGTAAAAACTGTTTAATGCTAACTTATTTTTAAAAAATCATAGTTGTTAAGATCCCGATCCTACTGTTAGAATCTTTTACAAAGCAAAAATGATCCGGATCCTACATAGGATCTTAACAAGCTTAAGATCTTATAGGATCCCGATCTTGACCATAGGATCTTAAGATCTACTCTGATCCGATCTTACTTTTCTCAAACCGCAAACTAAAACCCTACAAATTTATGGTTTATGTTTTTATATAACTTAAAAAACGACATGTGATTCTTTTTAAACATTCGATATTCATAATTTAGGACAATTAATATTTTTATGAAACATTCATACAATTTCGTATTTATAATATATAATAATTTGTAAATTTGAATAATATTACAAAGATTATTAAAAAATAATATTATAGTAGGATTTTAGGATCCCGATCCGATCTTACGATCACGATCTTACAAAAATGAAAACGATCCTAGGTAGGATCTCGATTTTAAAAAACTTGTAAAAAATGACTAACTAAAACAAAATAAATAAGCGGATGAAGATTTTTTTTTTCCTCAATGCAAACACTCGATCACTAGTGACTACAATAGATTATGTTTTGTAAAATAGAATTGACCGATACGCTTACACTGTATTCTCGAGTATCACTTAAGAAACGAAAGAAAAGAAAATGAAGTGAAACAAAAAATGTTGTATTCTCGAATATCACTTATGGAGGAAAAGAAGAGAAAAAAGACTGAAAAGAAAAGTGAGTTTGTTGATTTTAAAGTAAAACATTTCATTTTAAAATTGGGCTAAAAATGTTTATTTCTTATTTTTTTTACGTACATTCTTATGACAGAGCATTATACTGTAGACAAAATGTGGCTAATCGATATGTAAAATTTTTCTACCTATTTAACTCTATATATTTCTTTAACTAGTGATAAAATGAATATGTCCAAAGTAAGAATGATAGTCGCTATATGAAAAGCAGAAAATGCCATATATATATCCTGACCGTTAAATCTCAACCCTTCCTTCCTTATCACCCACCCTCCCCATCTCTATATCTTTCTAATTCACATCTTTAATGGTTCTACCACTCTATATCCTCTTCTCTTTACACACACTAAACACACTCTCAAAACCCTAAAAAAACACACACATAAAACCCTACCCAAAAAAAAAGAAAAAAAAAAAAAAAAAAAAAAAACATACTTACATATTGAAGTTAGTACACAATACTTCATTGGTTCTGTTTATTCTTCAGAGTATTTATTGCTAGATACTAGCTTTCTATTTCTGGTAATATTTTTATTTTTAATGTTCATGGTCTTTTTTGTCATTTCACTATTTCATTACATTTTTTAGCTAAAACCCATTATTTGATTTTCGTTATTTTTATGTAAATATCAAAGATTTTGCTTTTTTTTTTTTTTTTTTTTTTTTTTTTTTTTTTTTTTTAAATCTTTTGGCTCTGTTTTAAGTTTGGTTAATTGTATACTTATTATTGGATTCATAATTCTATTAGTACATTTTCTTGCAGAAGCTATTCAATTATTTTTCATAAGTTTATCCATAATTCAAACATTGTTTGTTGTATTTAATACGTATTTAAGTTCATAATCTTTATTGCTTTTGCTTTGATTCGTTGCTAGTTGCTACTTTGGTGAGTTTTGTTGTCATTTTGTAGTAATTCTGTGACATTTTAATATTTTATTAACAAAGCCACTTTTTTTTAATTGTTTTTATAATCTTATCCCGAAGTTTATGAGTTTATAGTTTTATTTTTTATTTTATTTTATTTTTTTCTTATCTTAATTCAAAGTTTCATTACATGCTATTTAAACCAATGTATATATTTTTGTTTTTTATGTTTCTCATATTAAGGCTCATAATTCTTACCACCTTATCCCTTTCTTTTTGGCACAGTGGTCATATTTGTCATTTCAAAATTCCGACAATTTCATTTTGAACCAATCAATTATTATTCTTTATAATATATAATTGTATAATTTCCATTAACTTGCATGTATTTAGTGCAAATTTCAAAATTTGTTTAGTTTTATTTCTCTATGGCTTTTATGACATTTTCCTAAGATAATTATTAATTTTTATGAATGAATATATGATTATTTTTAGTTATTATATTTTTTATTTTCAGAGTAAGATAATTACTTGAAGCTTGAGCTTTTGAATAATGGCGCCTAAGAGTGGACGTGGAAAGACCAAGGGAGATAAGAAGAAGAAGGAAGAGAAGGGTATTATTTTTATTATTTAAATTATAATATTTCTATGAATAAAAAAAAATTAGTTAGTGGAATTTTTATTATTTATTTTAAAAAATATACAATGAATAATGTGTGGTTTTGCAGTTCTACCAGTTGTTGTCGATATAACAGTCAATCTTCCTGATGAGACCCATGTTATTCTTAAGGTTTGTACTTTTTTCTTTTTCTATTTAGTAGTATTACAAAAAAGAATATTTTGTCTATTAATATTCACGAAAGTTGGAGAAACTTTTTTTTGGAAAGTTAGAAAAGAGTGTGGGACAAAAGGTCATTCATTCTATCAATTGATACATCCCTTATATCTTTATAGTTTTGTGTTAAAATTTTTAAATCTCTTGACATATTATTTTTGTGAAAACGATAATGTGCAAAACATTCCATCTTACATCGTATAGAGTATAGACATTCACATATCTTTTTAGATATTATCGGCTTATTTATATTTCATAAAATATGAATACAACCAAATATGAGTAATGAAGTTAGCTAGAATGTTAGATAAGAATTTGAAGTTTTGCGACTTGTGTGTAGATAGTGTCAAAAATGTCATTACCAAAACGTTATACGTTGCCTGAAATTATACGTCTATGTCAAGAGAAGCGTGTTATCTACACTGCATGTTAAGCTGTTTATCAAAAATTCAAAACATTGACGGTTTACCGGCGCTACCTTACAAGTAACAGGTCTACAATAACACACGTAGCTATAGTCACATAAGTCACATATTTGTTTTTTTTCTTATTTTCTTTTTAGTTAAATCTGAACTCAATTAACTTAATTGTCGAAAAGTCTATTCAACAATAGCTTATCTTCTAATTGCTCTTGTTTTTGAAACAGGGAATCTCAACTGATAGGATTATAGATATTCGTCGACTATTATCTGTGAACACAATAACATGTAACATCACAAACTTCTCATTATCTCACGAGGTAAGAATTTTTTTTACTGCACTAAAAGTAACTTTTTGGTATTTTTATTCATAATTTCAAAAAACTTGAAAATGGGCCACCTTATCTTTATCAATTTGGGCCACTTGGTCCATTAACAAACAACCCATTAAATTCCCAACTCAACCTTTTTATTATATTAAACAGATAAGAGGCCCACGATTGAAAGATACGGTAGACGTTGCCGCATTGAAGCCCTGCACACTTACGCTCGTAGAAGGTAACGAACCCACCACGTGGCAACAATCCACATAACATTACAAAATCTATATTTTTCAGCTTATCTTTATTATTACTACGTACTATTTATTTTTTTTATTTCTTTTAACAGATTCTTCAGCTTATCCGACTAACTATAAAAACCATACTCCGTATTATATTAAAGACACCTGAAGTTAAACTTAATTCATTTATTTCATGACAAGTATAATATATTTATTATTTTTAATCATTTTACATCAATCACCTTTTTAAACGCACCAAGCAAGTCTTAAAATCTAAATTTAAATTTTTGTTTAGACATACAAATCATTTTTCTATTATCTAAACCGCTTCTATTATAATTAAACTGAATCTGATAAACATTATTTTATTTATTTCAACATGTTAATTTCATTTAAACTTAAAGTTAAATTTATAAACCTATTTAACTTAAACTTTTTCAGAGTAAACTTGATTAAAAATTTTAACTAATAAGTACTTTTTTATTCTTATAAAGTAAGTGTTTGAGATTATTGTTTTTTTTTTTTTTATGTATTCTGAATAATTAAATTTAAATAAATTGCAAATTATTTATTTAAAGACTTAACACGTAAAACAATTAAAATAAACATGTTCACATATTGCTTTGTTATACAAGTTTAACATTGTAAGAAAAAATTGAAACTACAAGAAAGGATCCGGTGAGAAGAAAAATTAAAATTAGAAGAATAAAAAGAATTTTTACTCACACATTTCAAATCAGAGTGAAAATTTTAAGAAAAGATGTATTTATATTTACAGATGCGTTTGAAATGTGTGGTTGTAATTTCTTGTTATTTTTTTTATTTTATTTCTTGTTATTTGATCCTTCTATTACACTGTTAAATATTCAATTTGACAACTGTTTGGTTATTTCAAAAAAAAAAAAAAAAAAAAAAAAAAAAAAAACCGGAATAGACAAAAAGTTGGTAATCCCAAACACTCACACTGACTCACTTTTTAAAATCAATTGCCAAACAGAGGACTACGACGCCGAAACCGCAACAGCACACGTGCGACGTCTCTTAGACATCGTCGCGTGCACGACGTCGTTCGGACCGTCACCAGTAACCAAAGACGAGTCAGTTAAGAACGTAGTAACAACAGAAGTGAAGGCGAATGCGAAGAAAGGGAGTAAGAAAACTAACAAGTCAACAGAGGCGGCGCCGCCACAAGCCGCCAAGGATGTTGATGGAGACGGAGAGCTGAGTAATTCGTGCCCTAAGCTCGGAAGCTTTTACGAATTCTTTTCGCTTTCGCATTTAACTCCCCCTATTCAATGTAAGCCTCAAATGCTGCTGTTAGTTTATCTGTTTATTTGTGTATTTGTGTATATGTTATTTTATTGGTTTATCGCGCAAACTGAATTTTGAAATGCTGTTATTATAGGTTTATTTCTGCATTTTTGCGCGCAGTTAGTTTTAAATGTTATTGTTATTACTAGTTTATTTGTGCGTTTATGCGGTCACACACATACTGAAATGCTGTTATTATCGGTTTACTCATGCATTTTACACGCATACACAATTAATTGATGTTATTATCAGTTTATATTTGCACAGACACACACTCACAATAATACTGTTATTATCGGTTTATATCTGCATTTACACTTGTACACTTGGAAATGATGTTGTTGTCGGTTTGTTGCTGAATTCATGCTTTCTCTCATATACAAATACGCACACACACTTGAAATGCTGTTATCATTGTGGATTCTCACACATACACATACTCAATTTTTAATGATAAAATTATCGGTTTAATTCTGCAGTTACACACATGGAAATGATGATATTATCGCCTTATTTGTTTATTTTTGTTTTCATTATGAAATGCTGTTGTTATCAGTTTAGTTCTGTATTTGGCTATTTGCGTGCACACACGCTAACACTGCTGTAAATATCGGTTTATATCTGCGTTTACACACACACTGAAATGGTGTTAGTAACGGTCTATTTCTGCATTCTTGCACACACGGTGACACTCTGAAATGCTGTTATTATTGGTTTGCAAAAACACACACATATGAGCACACTTCAAATACTGAAATGCAGTTATTATCTGGTTCACGAATGCGCGCACACACACACGCAGAATTGCTGTTATTATCGGTTAGCACATATATGCACACACACTGAGTTCTGATATGCTTATATTATCTTTTTAGTTTTGCATTCACGCGCACAGACACACCGAAATTGTGTTAAAACCGTTTATTTCTGCGTTAGCACACAAACAGCTTCTAAATACTAGTATAAGTTTCCATCTATAAGATGTTGAATAGAAATACTTACATTGTACTACTAATGTTTGCAGATGTTCGGAGGGCAACTAAGCAAGCAGAAGACAGCATAATAATCCCTAATCATCTTTTCTCACTTGAAGTAAGAAACTACTTTAATGTTTTACCGTGTCTGTTTACTTATAGAATGCTTGGAATATTGTTTACATTTT
The DNA here is from genome assembly GCA_030686995.1 of Artemisia argyi. Classification (NCBI taxonomy): domain Eukaryota; kingdom Viridiplantae; phylum Streptophyta; class Magnoliopsida; order Asterales; family Asteraceae; genus Artemisia; species Artemisia argyi. Next base: position 188,891,600 of record CM060677.1, read on the forward strand.
GAAACTTTTTATGGTAAAGGTGAAGTTGTGCCATGGAAAACCTGTTCATATTGAAGTTTGTAAAAATGGATTCTGGAGCATTGGGAAGCAGAGGATTTTATGCCACAACCTTGTTGATTTGCTGCGGAGACTTAGTAGAGCATTTGATAACGTAAGTGTCTATAGATATCTTTTCTAGCTTACCTTTTCTATAAGTTTGTTCGTTTGCTCTGTATTTGTATTTTGTCCGCATACCTGTAACTCTGTAAGCATCAAGCGTGCTTGTTCTATGTGCTTGAGTTACATTGTTAACCTGTTTGAAACGAAGAGTTTCTCAATTGGAACAAGTGTATTTCATTTACAAACTGCTTATCTGAACAAGCAATACCTTCTTTTCAGGCTTACGAAGATCTCATTAAAGCATTCGTTGAAAGGAACAAGGTATGATTTTGGAAATAGTTATCTTTTCGCTAAACTGTGTTCCTCATTTACATTTGTTTTGAATTTAAGCTTTAATCTTTTGGTAAACCGTCTACATAACTTACATTATGTAGGTTATGATAATTTTAGAATGGCAATTTTGTAAATGAATAGAGCAGAGCCTTAATCTCGACAGAAATTTCGTTTGTACTCTTCTGGTGTTTATTAACTGTCATTGACTATCTGCAGTTTGGGAATCTCCCATACGGGTTCAGAGCCAACACATGGCTCATACCTCCTGTTGCAGCACAAGTTCCTTCAGTATTCCCACCTCTTCCCGCGGAGGATGAGAGTTGGGGAGGAAACGGGGGTGGTCTAGGAAGAGATGGAAAAAGTGATTTGCATCCTTGGGCTAGTGAGTTCCTGTATGTTGCGTCTATGTCTTGCAAGACAGCAGAAGATAGGCAGATTCGAGACAGGAAAGCTTTCCTATTGCATAGCTTGTTCGTCGACATTGCCATTTTCAAAGCCATTTTAGCCATTCAGAACATCATGGAAAAACCAAATGTAGATTCTTCGAATTTGAGTGGTGAAATAATACATACAGAGAGTATCGGGGACTTGAGAATCACTGTCTTTAAGGATGCCCCTGATGCTAGCTGCAAAGTTGATACGAAGATTGATGGATCCCAAGCAACTGGGGTGGAAAAAGAGAGCTTGGTTGAGAGAAATCTACTGAAAGGGATCACTGCTGATGAGAACACCGCTGCTCATGTAAGAAGATATAATATCAATCTTATATTCTTTGCTTATTTAAAACAGTGAAAATGAAGTGCATGCCACTAATGTGCATCTTTTTCTGTATGAAAACCAGGATATTGCAACTCTTGGTGTTGTCAATGTAAGGTATTGTGGTTATACTGTTGTCGTGAAAGTTGAGGAGAGAGAGGGTGACAATAAAGTTTCTCCATTGCCATATATTGAGCTTCTTGACCAGCCTGATGGAGGAGCCTGCGCTCTCAATATCAACAGGTTATTTACACCAGTTAACATACATTTTTGATATCCTTATGTTATCAGTCTCTTGTAATTTCATTTTGATGTTTGTTCCAGTCAGCGTGTTCTCACGATAAGCTTAATTCTTACAGTTTGAGGCTGCTGCTACATAAAAAAACAACTTCCATTCTCCCTAATTTAAAAAGATCTGAAAATGGAGAGCTCAGTACATCCCGAGTTTTCGTTGAGAAGCTATTGAAAGAAAGCCTAACGAAGCTTCAGGAAGAGAGTGTGGGAACTGACACCTTTACAAGATGGGAACTTGGAGCATGCTGGATACAACATTTACAAGACCAAAAGAAAACAGAAAAAGAGAAGAAAGTTTCTACTGAAAAAGGGAAGAATGAGTTGAAGGTTGAGGGGCTTGGAACGCCTCTTCGATCACTCAAGAACAAGAAAAAGGATTTAGAGGGGAATAATACGGAATCAAAAGTTGCTGATGCTGTCAATGGAGAAGTAGAGAATTCTGTGTTAGACTTAGCAGAATCTCAGCTCGAGGCCAGTGCAACTGAAAATGAGAGTGCTTTAAAAAAATTGTTATCTGATGCTGCTTTTACTCGTCTTAAAGAGTCAGAAACTGGACTCCATCGCAAGGTGGTGATAGAATAATTCAAGTGTAATATTCTTGTATGGTATTCTATAATAACCTATTGTTTGTTTTATGTAGTCTTTGACGGAGCTGATTGATCAGTCCCAAAAATATTACAACGAAGTTGCTCTTCCAAAATTGGTAATGCAAAGCTACAAGTATCATCTGATTCTTTTCCTAACTGACCTTTATGTAAGGTGTTATATTTGACAAGTTCTTGCATTTCCTTGTATCCAGGTTGCAGATTTTGGTTCACTGGAATTATCACCAGTTGATGGGCGAACTCTTACAGATTTTATGCACACACGTGGTCTGCGCATGCGTTCTCTGGGACAAGTGGTTAGTGCCTTAAAACACCTTTTTGCGAAATCTATACGTGGGTCTATCTTAATAAAGTATTATCTGATGCAATGCCTACTGTTCCAGAAAGTCACTATAAAGTTATTCATTTTTTTTTTACTATACTCTTTATAGACATACCCTTTGCTTGCAGTATTGATATTTGCACGGAGCTTTCTTTTTATATAGTGGCGTCTGTCATTTAGAATCCTTGCACCAACTGATGTTGTAAAATGTTTCTTTGATTAGGTTAAGCTGTCAGAAAAATTATCACATGTGCAATCTCTGTGCATACATGAAATGATAGTACGAGCTTTCAAGCACATTCTACAGGCAGTGATTGCTGCTGTTTCTAAACCAGAGGAAATGGCTGATGCAATTGCTGCTGCATTAAATCTGATGCTTGGGGTTCCTGAAAGTGAGCAAGGCGTTGATTCTCTAACAAGGTCATGGCTAGAAGTTTTCTTGAAGAAGCGTTATGACTGGGATCTTGCCAGCTTTAAGTACACTGAACTCAGGAAAATTGCTATTCTACGTGGATTATGCCACAAGGTAATTAGTAATTACCCTCTGGTTAGCATAGCGTATATTGTTGATCTATGCTGGTTGAATAACACATCATATATCATCGGCTCATTGCTAATCTTCATTACTTGAGAAGGAGCAAGTACTTATTTTGATCTTAAAATATATCTTCTCCATGCTTTTTAATCACAAAAAATTGGTTTCTAGGTTGGCGTTGAGCTGGTTCCAAGAGATTTTGATATGAACTCTCCTCATCCTTTCAAGAAGGAGGACATCATCAGCTTAGTACCTGTGCATAAGGTGATGAATCACACCATTGCACGATAGTTACAGATCAGATTTGATTCGTCATTGTCCATATTGTCTGATATTTGAAATTTGTATCTATTGCAGCAAGCTGCATGCTCGTCTGCTGATGGGCGCCAACTCTTGGAGTCGTCAAAAACAGCTTTGGACAAAGGAAAGCTGGAAGATGCAGTTAGCTACGGGACCAAGGTACCAAACTTACATTTGGCTCATGTTCTAAAACGAAGAAATCTCGGTTTCTCATTTGTATTTCATCTTAAGAATAGCAACATTTCAGCAAGTCTTCCTGTGGTTTATCTTTTACAATTAGTACGAGTTAACTTGCTTTGTTTTGTGTTGCTCCTCTTGCCTTTTGCCCGCTTGTTTTTGCGTTCTTGCTTTGGTGTGTTTGTTTTTGTTTTTGGCTTTTCTTGTGCTTTCTATCTTGTGCCCTTCTTGCTCTGTTTGCTTGTTTTGTTTGTCTTGCCCCTTGTTTGTTGTTTTGGTGCTCTGTTTGTTTGCTTGTTTTGGTGCTATGTTTGTATGCTCTGTTTTTATATGTTTTGGTGCTCTGTATGTTTGTTGTTTTGGTGCTCTGTTTTGTTTGTTGTTTGCTTCTTTTAGTTTCTCTTTCACTCACACTGGTGCACGTGCCGGAGGTCTCCCTGGAAGCAGTCTCTCTACTCCCAGGTTTTACCTGGGGTAGGGGTAGGACCTGTCTACATTTCTACCTCCCCCATACCTCGCCTTCGCGGGATTGGGTATGTTGTTGTTGTTGTTGTTGTAATTAGTACGAGTTAACATGTAATTACTTATGGTTAATTTCAGGCTCTTGCAAAGCTAGTTGCAGTATGTGGTCCCTATCATCGGATAACAGCAGGAGCTTACAGCCTCCTTGCTGTAGTTTTGTATCACACTGGGGACTTCAATCAGGTCTTGATTCATTAATGAGGGAAAAGTTAGATATTATTAGTTTTCTGTTTGCATGTCTCTCAAGTTCTCTAATTCATTGCAGGCCACAATCTACCAACAAAAAGCTTTGGACATCAATGAGAGAGAACTAGGATTGGATCATCCAGATACTATGAAAAGTTATGGGGATCTTGCTGTGTTCTACTATCGGCTTCAACATACAGAGTTGGCTCTCAAGTATGTTTTATTTTCATACTTTTGTGATTTGTGAATTGTAGTTAAGATTGACATCCAATCTTTAAAACAGCGTTTGTGATTATTCATGCATTTGATCAACATCCTTAAATCAACCTGTGTGTTCTCAAGAAACCCTGGCACCGTGCATCCTGAACATCTTTCTGGTTTTTGCATCTGGTTGACATTAATTGTATATTTGACAGTAATGTCATAGCTTTCCCTGATTAAGCTTAAGATACATAAAGTTTAAAACTTCTTGTTTGATTATGCATACCTTTCTAATGTTCTATTTGTCACTGATTTTTTCCATCACAAGCATGAAATATAATCATTGGCAACTATCATAACCTCTTACCAATTTTTACAAACCTTTGTCTTCATTGGTTTCTCCATCTGTATCTATGTGACAATAAAAACTATAATTGCTTATCTATTTTAGATTTTAAGTGGAGGCTATGACTCATGATTTGACCCATTGAATAATTTCTTTTACATGCTTTTATTCTGTTTACTTACTATGGTTGCTACAATAATACCAGGTATGTAAAACGGGCATTGTATTTGCTACATCTTACTTGTGGGCCCTCGCATCCAAATACGGCTGCAACATACATCAACGTAGCTATGATGGAGGAAGGCCTTGGAAATGTGCATGTCGCTCTCAGATATCTGCATAAAGCTCTTAAGTGCAACCAAAAGTTACTTGGGCCAGACCATATCCAGGTTTCTTATTCACCTTGTACTTCTCTGTAAGAAACATGTGTCCTGATAAAGGACTATCTGTGGGAAAAAGTTAAATGAGATTAATAATACCATTTGCGTTTCTTTTGTTTTTCAGACTGCTGCAAGTTACCATGCAATAGCGATCGCGCTCTCTTTAATGGAAGCTTACCCGCTGAGTGTTCAACATGAACAAACGACCTTGCAGATTCTACGCGCAAAGTTGGGCCCGGATGATCTACGCACACAGGTAACCTCGTGACCCTATAAAAGCCTACTTGAATGGACTGTTCTTCAGAAAAGTGACACAGGATATAACTTATTCTTTGTCATAGATTGAAGAAGCATCTAATTAAGGCTTCGTTTGCTATGTCATCCTTATCATTATTAGGAAATTTTTTTTTTTTTTTTTTTTTTTTTTTTTTTTTTTTTTTTTTTTTTTTTTATTGGATTGAAAATTTCGTAGAGAGAAGTGTAACCTTAAATTTGATTTCAACAGGATGCTGCTGCATGGCTTGAGTATTTTGAATCCAAGGCTCTTGAACAGCAAGAAGCTGCAAGAAATGGTACTCGGAAACCCGATGCATCCATAGCTAGCAAAGGCCATCTTAGGTATGTTATCAGCTCCTTCGATACCAAGCTCTTAATACATGGCAATAGGTTTAATTGATGGTTAATTTTATTGGCAGTGTATCGGATTTACTTGACTATATTAATCCAAGTCATGATGGCCAAGGGACGGATAGTATGGGGTTAAAAAGAAAATCCTATATCCAGAAGGTATTTTTACTTGTATATATACTCTTTGTATAATGTGATGCAATTTTATCTAACCATACTATGTATCTTGTTACCAGTTAAAGGGAAAATCTTACCAAAACTTGGAGGTGGCAAATTCTGATGACTCGTCACCAAAAGAGCTTGTGAAAGAAGTCTCAGATGAAGAGAAACAAGAGCCCGAGTCAGTCCCTGATCATGAGATACAGATGAATGAAGAACCCAACTCTCCACTTGTTGAGTCGGACCCACCTATCAAGGAAGAACCCGCTGAAGAGAAGCCACAAATTGCTTCCAAGGTACATCCATTGGAGGAAACTGGTGTGCAAAACCCTGTTTCCGCCAGTGAAGCATTTCCTGAAGGAGAAGAAGGATGGCAAGCGGTTCACAGACCAAGATCAGCCGGTTTACATGGACGACGACTACGCCAGAGAAAAGCGGCCTTCAACAAGGTTTATCAAAAGAAAGAGTTGCTTCATGAATCTGAAGAGAAATTGAAGAATAACTTCCAAAGTGGCAAGTATCACTTCATAAAGAAACGAGCAAATTATGTTGATTACCACACTGCTAAGGCTCCCTCTTCTAATCATAAATTTGGACGAAAATTTGTCAAGGCTTTGACCTATAGAGTCAAGTCCATACCTTCTGCCAAAGAATCCACAGAAGAAAATGTTAGAGACGAATCTAATTCTTCACTTGAAGTTGGCCCTGTACAAACGACAAAAGAAGTAGTACATGTACCACAGAGAAGCTCTAGAGTTAGCATCGGCAAATCTCCTTCTTACAAAGAAGTAGCTCTGGCCCCACCAGGTTCTTTATTGCAGTTTGAGTCCCATAGTGATATTCCTGATGACAAGGAAATTGATAATGGTAAGAATGAGGAATCTATCAAACCAAAAGAAACTTCTCAGGAAGAGAAAGTTGAGGAATTTGGGGGTTCTGTAGATAATTTGATAGATGAAACAGAAGACACTCATTTGAGTGAGTTGATAGGTGATGAACATACAGAGACAGTACCTGAAAATATGGTGGAGGTTGATACGATAATAGACAAAAGTGTCATTGACATACCAATTCCCTCTGTTACTTCCAATTTGGAGGATCTCTCTGAGATGGATTCTGCCACTAAAATCAAACATGTTGATTTGCAAGAAGCAGATGCGTTAAATGATAAATCAGAAGTTACTTCTCCAAATTATGCTCAAGAACTCCCAAACAAGAGACTATCTGCATCAGCTACACCATTTAACCCATCGCTACCTGTTCGTGTTGCTCCAATTCCCATCAACATTGGACCTAACCCATGGCAAATGAACATGGCTCTTCATCCAAGACCCACCAATGTCTTGCCTGGAGTAAACCCAATGTGTTCCTCTCCTCACCAACCATACCCCACACCTCCAGGCACCCCAAACATAATGCACCCGTTGCCTCTTATGTACTCGCCTCCATATACACAAGCTCCATCATTGCCTATATCTAGCGGTCCTTTCCATCCCAATCATTTTGCATGGCAATGCAATATGGGCGCTAATGGTTTACAGTATGTTACTGGGCCCGTTTGGTCCAACTGTCATCCAATGGAGTTCTCCGCCTCACCACCAGCAGTAAGGCCCATTTCTGATCCAAACATGGACACAAAACTGGAACATCTGAATGGAACTCCTAATTTTGTGACAGAAGTTAACAATGGGGATGAAACTAAACTCGAAGCCGATCTTGAAGGATCAAAAATTATTAGTGAACTTGTTGGGGTTCAATCTGAGAATGCTGGTCAAAATTGGAATTCGGAAAGCACTGGTGATAATCTTGTGCAAAGACCACCTCAAAAAGTTGAGAATGAGAAAACGTTTAATATTTTGATCAAGGGGAGAAGAAACCGGAAACAGACTTTGAGAATGCCTATTAGTTTACTGAACAAACCGTATAATTCCCAGTCTTTTAAAGTCGTACATAGCAGAGTAATCAGAGGCAGTGAAGGTCCCAGGTCTTCCAGCTTTTCTTCTGAAGGAAATGCTGCAGCTACCACTACGGCTGCGTAGGGCCGTGTATGATTGTAGTTCCATAGTTTTGCCACGTAGACACTAGTCATGGTGCCTTGGTTTGTGCAGTTTTTTTAGGTATGAAGTTACATGGATCTCCAATCATCACTTCGAGAGAACTTACAGGTTAGTTCAATATCTGCATGAAATCTTCTTCACAATAAGAAAAATATACATTTTTTTCTATGGAAGTAGCAATGATTTTCAGTTTAGGGTCCATAATATTTATGAAGAGAAAAAAGATTTACATTTTCGGTCATTGGAATTGTATTCTTCTACTTATAGATGAGTAATATGATTCCGCCTAATAGTCGAATCTGATTCATTTTCATTTCACTCACGAATTGGTTTGAATGGCTTCCAGGTTCAGAAGCAGAGCTTTTGCAGGATTTGAGATGTTGAAGATTGACAAGAACACATGTTTAAGAAATTTTGGATTCTTGGTTCATATCCTTAGAAGACTAAATTGGGTTATAGCTCTTTCTTTTGATAATTAAATTGGATTAAATTGTATATGATACCATTTTTGTTGAGACTCATATTTGATTTAGACAGAACGCATAAAATTTTCCTGGCGAACCATGCAAAACTGCTGCTGATACTAATAATAGAAGCAATTTTTTATTCATGCTATGATTCTTCTATTTTTCTTTGTCCATCTAGTTTGAAGGAGTAAGTGATAGACATTATGCTTACATGTGCGATGCAGTTTTTTAGATAAACGGTAGATGCTTGTTGAAGTATCACATGATGATGTATAAACAAAAAGCAAATCATACAAAAAACTGAAATTGGAAAAAGACAGTTCTAAGTTTAGGTGAATGCAGCCTCTGGAATGCTCTCTTGCTTAACTAGACCCTTTGCATACACAGCTTCTTTAATGAGTTTTAGACGTTTAGTGACTGTTCAAGATCATCCAACAGTGTGTGAGGATCTGGGATTGTATTATCAATTATCATCAACCGCGAGAACTATTGTCATGTTGTTAACATAGCTTTGGAAATTGATCATCAAACCCAAGCATCAAATGAAAAGAAAATGAATCGCAGTTGACGTGCATCATTAAAGTTTTATGCTACTTATAAAAACAAAGGTGTTTTGGACGATTAACCATGTTTTTGATGATCAAGAACCAAAAAGCTCTTTCGCGATAGTCTTTGCTAGAGCTATATTTTTTATTTTCTGTGTGATTTGTGAAAGAGTTTTCAGATAGTACTACACGTGATATGTGTATGGGTTGTATCAACATGTTTGTGTGTGTGCTATATACGTAAATATAGATAGATATACAACAATATCCTTACATGTGGACATAAGACTAGGAGCAAGGCATTCCATGGCATGGCCATAAAAAGCCGATTTCTTGCGGCAGCCCAACTTATAAGTTTCAGAAGCACAATGTTGTACGAGTGATGATCTTGTGTGAAAGCGAGCTTGCAACCTATCATAAGAGAAAAAGATCAGCATATATAGTTAGCACTTAGCAGCTTAATTTACAACTGACCTTGACTTCACTCTTCGCTAATTCTAGTTATTGTTCACAATTCTTTTGGGTCAATGAATGCCAAGCATTCCAAATGATGTGATTTTGGTGGTGACCATTATTTGAGGGCCAGCTTAAAGCATTGTCAGAAAATATCAAACATAGGAATAAAACTACAATCCAATAACAAAAAAGGAAAACTACACTCTGTTCCTGAGTATAAAACGGAAAGAAAAGAGATGGAGAGGAAAAAAGAGTGAAGTAAAGAGGAGAGTAATAAGAAATTATTTTTTTATTTTGTGTTCCCGAGTTGGAAAGAAAAGAGAAGGAAGTAACAAAAAAAATAGATTTAAAATCAACACCACTTCATTTCATCCCAATTTGGGAAGTAAATTAGGAGAGTAATTTTGATGTAATTTACTATCCTTTACTTTCCTCTCCTCTCCTAAAAAATCTCAGGAACACAATTTTTTTTACTACCATCCTAAACCTTTCCCTTTCACTCCAAAAAATAAACTCGGGAACAGAGTGAAACTAAAAAGGAATGAGAGTAAGGGATACAAGGAATTTTAAAAAATGGGATTAGAAAATAAAAAATGTAAAATGAGATTACAAAAAGAAAGAAAGAAAAAGAAAAAACAAAAATTTGTCATTGCCGGTTTGCTTAAAAGTTTCGAACCTGAGCCCCGTAATTCTACAGAAACCACTTTAGCAATCCGGACAAACACAAATTCATTATTTGTTTGACTTTTCTTATATTTAACATGCATATAGTTTTCACAAGTAGACAAAAAGCACCATACACTCTCTTACACTCCAGTTTATAATGCGCCAGTGCGCTAGTTACTAGTAGTAGATTAAATTTCAAATCCTAATTTTCAAAATTATAGTACACACCAAATTCATAGCATTCTTGATGAGCTTCATATCATCGAGACTATGAAATAAACATCTACAACCGTATTCCTAACCAACAAAAAAAACATGCAAACAGCCCCAAACCACCTTTGCCACCACCAACGCCATTACCATAATAACTATACGACGAAAACCAACCTGAATTACCATCCTTATGACTTAGGACACTATGAACAAGGTCAGAGTTTGATATTTGACTTGTACAAGCATGAAGCAAAGGACATGAGGGACGTACCATCGCCTGAAGAGTGGTGGATGTGAACTATTCCTATGGCTTCAGCGTCTAAGATTTTGAGGTTAAGTAGGTGGACATCCCACATGGTTTTCGTAGAATCTACGTACTCTTAGTTTGCAGAATTTGAGAGATGTTAGATATTGGCAAGAACACACAGGTTTAAGAAATTTTAAATTCTTGGCATAGACGAAACTTTGGTGAATTTATTGGGAGGGCCGTGTACTATCAGTTAATTTGAGAGGGCAAAAATTGTATTTCCTTTAAGCAAATATAAGTAAAACCTCCAAGTTTTAGGAGGGCCGTGCCCTCCCCGGTCTCCACTAAGGTCCGTCAATGATTCTTGGTTTATATCCTTAGAAGACAAAATTTGGTTATAGTTCTTTCTTTTGATGATTAGATTGCTATTGTTACTAATAAGAGATGAAGCAAATTTTAATTTGTGCTACGATTCTTGAGTTTTAATTTGTTCATTCTTTGAAGGATTATGTGGTGGACAGGTAGATCTTTATGATCAACTGTGAAAATGCAGTTTGTTTGATAAACACCAAATAGCTTACAAAGTACAAATGTTAATGTATAGATTAAAAAACTAAGCATACGAAAAACTGAAATTGGAAGATCCCTCAAAACACAGTTCTAAGTTTAGGTGAGTGCAGCCTCTGGAATGCTCTCTTGCTTAACTAGACGCCAAAAAATATTCATGGTCAAGATCATTAAACGTTCAAAACACTCACTTGAATGCCTGAAGATGGTCTTATGTTGATTAAAAGCGTTGAGCGCAAGCGTATCTTCTTCTTCGGGAGGTTGTTTTTCTTTTCAGTTGCGCCTTCATCTTTCTTACCCTCACCTTAAAAATATCAAATACTTCCCTGTATTAGTCTAAAAACCTTTATTAGTACGAGTTGCATATATCAAATATTCATATTTTCACATTATAAAAGTGTTACTTTTGCACATTATACTAAAATTATGCTAAAACATCCATTTAACAAAGTGGTACTCCGTGAGAAGAAGTAACTCACTGTATCTCCGGTTAAGGTACTGTGATAATCCAGCTCAGGTGATGCCCAACGCGACATCGTTAATAGTCTGCAAAAATTAGAGCATGTAAAATTAAAAACTAGATTTTACGTTTCAGTATTTATACATAACATAGGTTAAATTGTACAAAAAGAACCACGCCAAAAGTTGTAATAAGTGTATTTAAGTTAAATCACCTAAAATGGTGGGTAAAATAAAACCCATTAGGCAACTCAACTCGAACTTTAGTTCAAAATTCATTAAAATGTCAAGAAATCCATATATAGTTCGTGTATTTAGTGTTCATATCCCATTTATATCTATCGCTTATGCTATGGGATCTCGGTTCTCTTATAGGTAGTGTAGTGCATATATAATGGTTTGATTTATTGAATACAAAAGTCATGTCATTTAAGCTAGTTAAGATAACAATAACGTCTATAATACTAACAGTAATTGCAAGAAATTAAGAAAAAGAAAACTAATATTAAAAGTAAAAATAAGATAGAGGGGAACAAAAGGATAGAGGAAAACAGACGACTCAAGGATCGAACTCGAGACCTTCTCATATGTAGATGGTCCCAAGTACATTAATTAAGCCGTCTATGCAACCCATTACCTTATTATTTTATGGACTTTTTTATAACTTCAACTTGACAATTTTCACTAACAGACCAAAACCACGTGAATTGTTGCTTTACTAGTTATACTGTTATAGTATTATCTTAGGATATAATGGTTCAAAATTTATCCAAGCTGACATTAAAAAAAATAATAATAAAAATAAAATGATAATACTAAACTGTACTGAACTATTTTATTTTACTAACTTGTACTAGTAGTTTATTTTGACGTGTGTGCCGTTACGGGTAAAGTTCGATACATAGAGCAGACGGAAGACTCTTAGTGAAAATAATGACATAATGATAGCATGAAACAACATGTAAAACGCGAACTTGTCCTGTATCAATTTGATCCCGAACAAAAGGAATGTCGATCTCGATATGCTTCGTGCGTCCATGCCGCACGAGATTATAAGATAAAAGATCTAGAACGAATATCACATTTAAATATACTAAAAAATAGAAGACGTACTATAATCCATTGATCCAGTAGGCATTTTTTTAGCACTAAATAGAAGTCTATCAACCATTAATTAGTTTTTCTTTTTAGTAAATCACATCCAACGGGTTTCCTTTAGCATTGTAGATAAATATTTATTATCATAACATAAGTTTTAAATATACTTACACAAGCTAAAATTTGGGTACAAAGAAAATCTTTTATATAATACAAGAATTACATCATTTCAGAATGTTTTTGCAAAACCTTTCTGATTGAAAAAAAAAATTGGACCAATAGGAGAGCTCGATTTTGACACATAAACGAAATCAAGCAATATGATTGGCCAATAAAAAGTCAAAATTGAATTGATTTTGGTCAAACTTTAATAAATTTGGTGAAGAATTTGATTGATAAAAAAACATATAAAAATATAGGTGTCAAATTTATGAAAATAAAAACTTAAGAAAAAAGGAGGTAATTAATAAAACCTTAGTGGTTGAATTTTAAATATATTAGAATTAAGTGTAAAATTATAAGTCACCATGTTTTTTAATAAATTTAGATAATAAACAATTAACCCCTTACACTTTATACCCCAATACTTTATAATGTTAACTTTGTTTAAAATTACATGAGTAATAGTTTTTTTTTTTTTTTTTTTTTTTTTTTTTTTTTTTTTTTTTTTTTTTTAACTTTCATCCATTAAAATAAATTTAGTAAATATGCGAATTAGTTTTAACATACGTTAAATATTTTTTAAACTAATGTTAGTTTTAAACTTTCATCCATTAGAATATTCTTTTAAATAAGGACTCATGTTACTATATAAAAGTTTAATTTATGCGTACACGGATTTGAAATACGGCTAAATTATTAGTAACGGGAATATAAATATCAAATGGTAGCATGAGTTACTGTGATATGAAAATAAATATACGCGATTCTACTTATAACAATGACTCATGAAATTGTTATTTAAAACTTATATATGGATATCCATAAAAACATTTTAAAAACTTTACGGAGCATATTTTAACTTGATCAACGCTCATTATGTGCCATTAAATTTGCACATTTTGTACAACATGGTATTAACAGTTAAAGTTAAACAACAATATTAACCTCAAACTCAACATCTCTGTCAGTTAAAAACGTTATACAAAGCTAATTATTAAAAAAAACAAACAAAAACACATCGGTTAGATAGTCATTCTTTAATATAGAAGGTGTTTTCTTTAAATTATAAAAAATATGCATGCATCACAATCCTTATTTGATAAGAATCACCTCCTAAATCAAAAAAAGAAAAACTACGTAACGTAAATATAAGTAAAAGAAATACCACAATTACAAAACACATCGTAAATTGATAGCATGAGTTTGCAAAACTAAAAGCATATATTACTAACATCTCATGCAAGTCAAATATTATCATGTGATTTTGCTTGAATAATAAAATATAATTTTTAATCTAAAAGCATTCTCCTAAAATAATAGGCAGATTAGAACATATATACATATGATTTTTTATCTTTAGTCCGCTAAGTAAAACTATTTGAAACATGTTAAGTGGTTCATTTCTTAATCGATAGTAATACATAATCAAATCAAAATTTTAAAAACCCTGTGCGTGCACAGGTATTATAACTAGTACAAAGATTAACAGAAAAATAATTTAGGACAAGTACCATATTTAAATTGGCTCCGTTACAACGCGTGAGTGCTAAATTTCTCCTTATAACTATTTAATACTAAGAATGTGTTTAGTACATGACTATCGGAATCAATGAATCACAATGAATATCATTGCAAATGTTTGGTTAATAAGTTGGAGAATCAAACTATCATTTGATACCCATACACTAATAGTAGACACCTTTTTTTTAATGGATTCATGTGGACCACCTTGAATTATTTTTTTCAATACAAAAATACTCCGTAACAGGTTTTAATAGATTCCGGATAGTATACCAAGTTACCAACGCACCCTAAAGTAAATAAAAAATGAAAAATGAGACTACAGAAAAATAGAAAAATGGGACTAAAGAGAAATAGAAAAAAAAAAGTAATGCATTGCAAAGATGGCTCGAGTGTCGAACTTGAGGCCAATCGACCTACGGATAACACTTTAGCCATCTCTGCAGATGCATTATCCGTTGTTTCATTGACTTTATTTATATTTAACAGCTATACACTCTACACTACACTTTATATTAGCCACTCTCCTAGTTACTAGTTGATTAAATTCAATTCCTGATTTTCAAAATTAAAGCATTCTTGATGAGCTTCATATAATCAAGACTAACAGTCAAGGCGAATGGGAAGAAAGGGAGTAAAGTGAAGACTAATAAGTCTCGAATGCTGTTTGTTATTTTATAGGTTTTGTTTTGTAATTGTGTTATTGATGTTATTATTATCGGTTCATTTATCCATCCGCACGATCGTACACACAAACACACTCTGAAATGCTGTTATTATAGGTCTATTTCTGCATTCGCTCTTAGTTAGTGCTAAACGTTATTTACATTCACACATACTGAAATGCTGTTATAAATTGATGTTGTTATTAGTTTATATCTGCATTTACACTCGCACACTTTGAAATGTTGTTGTTGTTGGTTTGTTTCTGAATTCATGCTTTCTCTCGTACACATATATACACACTCTCGAAATGCTGTTATCATTGTGGATTCTCACACATACACAGACTCAACTTTTAATGCTAAATTTATCGGATTATGTCTGCAATTACACACATGGAAATGATGATATTATCGCCTTATTTGTTTATTTTTGTTTTCACTATGAAATCCTGTATTTGGCTATTTGCTTGCACACACACTAACATTGCTGTAAATATTGGTTTATTTCTGCGTTTACACTTTACAGTTTACACACACATTGAAATGGTGTTAATATCAGTTTGTTTATGCATTCTTGCACAACATAGCACACTCCAAATACTGAAAGGCAGTTATTATCTATTCCACGAACGTGCACACACACACACACAAAATTGATGTTATTATCGGTTAGCACATATGTGCACACACACTGAGTTCGATATGCTTATATTATGTTTTTAGTTTTGCCTTCACACGCACAGAGAGACCGAAATTGTGTGAAAACCTTTTATCTCTGCGTTTGCACACAAACAGCTTCTAAATACTGTAAGTTTCCATCTATACGATGTTTAATAGAAAGGTATACTTACATTGGACTACTAATGTTTGCAGATGTACGGAGGGCAACTAGGCAAATAGATGGCAGCATAATAATCGCTAATCATCTTTTCTCACTTGAAGTAAAAATGCTTTAATGTTTTACAGTGTATGTTTACTTGTAGAATTCTTGGAATATTATTTACATTTTGAAACTTTTATGGTAAAGGTGAAGTTGTGCCATGGAAAGCCTGTTCATATTGAAGTTTGTAAAAATGGATTCTGGAGCATTGGGAAGCAGCAAATTTTATGTCACAACCTTGTTGATTTGCTGGGGAGACTTAGTAGAACATTTGATAACGTAAGTGTCTATAGATATCTTTTCTAGCTTACCTTTTCTATATAAAGTTTGTTCGTTTGCTCTGTATTTGTCCACATATCTGTAAGCATCAAGCATGCTTGTTCGGTGTGCTTGAGTTACATCGTAAACCTGTTTGAAACAAAGAGTTTCTCAATTAGAATAAGTGTATTTCAATTCCAAACTGCTTATCTGAACAAGCAATACCTTCTTTTCAGGCTTACAAAGATCTCATTAAAGCATTCGGTGAAAGGAACAAGGTAAGATTGTGGCATCTTTTCGTGAAACTCTGTACCTAATTTATATTTGTTTATAATTATTTTTGAAGCTTTTACCTTTTGGTAAACCGTCTACATAACTTACATTATGTAGGTTATGATAATTTTAGAACGGAAATTTTGTAAATGAATAGAGTATAGCCTTAATCTCGACAGAAATTTCATTTGTACTCTTCGGGTGTTTATTAACTGTCATTGACTACCTGCAGTTCGGGAATCTCCCTTATGGGTTCAGAGCCAACACATGGCTCATACCTCCTGTTGCAGCACAAGTGCCTTCGGTTTTCCCACCTCTTCCCGCTGTTGCCGTATGTACCCTCCGGACCAAGTCCGGAAGGAGCGAACCAACAGTCGAAAAGGATGAACCAATAAAGTAAGGCCAACCGCTCGAGAGAATCCGGAAGGGCATGCCTCCCGGATTAACAGTCACTCCGGATTAACGATGCTTAAGCAAATCAAAATGAATCCAAGTACAAACAAGTACATAAGTACTTGATAAATAGAACACTAACAAGTAACCATTAAGGGGTAAGTACCATTCAACCTCATACCCTACCAAATTAGCCTATAAATAGAGAGAGAATTATCAAGGTTAAACAACTCTTTTCCTATCTTATAATTTATTCTACATTTATACTTTCTCTCTCTAAACATATACTTACTCTCACGCCGGAGGTTGGTCCTAGGAATACTCCCGGGGCGAGACTGACGGACGTATTTGTCTTGCAGATAACCGAAAGAAACTTCGTCAACCCGGAGACATATCGAATCCGAAGGACCCTTCGGTGTCCGGAGGGTTCATCTCGCTTGTCGAAGGTAAGATCAAGATTTTACCTCAACAAATTGGCGCCATCCGTGGGACCTGTCATTCACTCTACCCAAGCTAAGCAATGACAGGTCCTGCTCCTACTACACCCGAAGGAAGCGGGAAAGATCCAGAAGTCAATCCCAACAGCAGAGAACAAATCCAGAGTCACCTCACCGCCTTGAAAGCACTAATCCAACAATACAATGCCACAGGAGAAACACCAATCAAGCCTATCCTACTCGACTTCGAGGACGAAGGGCCCCAAGACACCGGAACTCAGAAAACGGAAGAAGAAAGCACGGACGATCTCTCTAAACCCTTCAAGGCAGCATCAAAGAGTCCTTTTACCCGGAGGATCATCGACTTCTCCGGACCCAAGAATGCAAAGTATTCGATGCCTTCGCACATAAAGCTATATGATGGATCCACGGATCCGGACGACCACGTAACAAGATTTGAAGGAGCCGCTAATCAAGGAGCTTGGCCTATGCCCATATGGTGCATGATGTTCCAGCAAACCTTGGACGGTGCCGCCAGAGGATGGTTTGACCACGGGGCAGCATAGACAACTGGGATACCTTATGTGAGCAATTTGTGCAAAGATTTGCCCTCCGTAAAAGATGCATTAGGGACCCAATGGAAATCACCAAAATCGTCCGACAAGCCAATGAAGGTCTACCAGAATTTAAAGAGAGATGGACAGATGAAGCTAGTCGTATTTCCGGAGTACCGGAAGTAATGCAAATATCTTCCTTCATAGATGGCTGCAAATGTCCGGAGCTAGCCAAAAGGTTCTCTGAGAAAATTCCCCGAACAGTGACGGAGATGATGGTGAGAGTCGATGATTTCATCCGTTCCGAAAAAGCATATCGGTCAGCTGAAGTACCAAGAGGAGAAAGGGTAGACAACTACCGGAGAGATCACCAACACAGCCCTTATAGCAGGCAGGACTCAAACGTGCGGCGATCTACCTTCCGGGGAAATCGTCAACAAGAGGGTCGCCGGGATGATTTTAGGACTCGTCAAAACAACCACTATGTACCCTATGGTCCGGTAAGGAGCGACAACAGAACGGATTACAGGGGGAGTATCGTCGTAACGACACAAATAGAAGGGACACCAGGCCCATAGACCTGAACATACTTACTAAGGCTCCCAAGGAAATTCTAGCTACCGAACATCACCTCCGACTGCCGGCTCCCCCTCCATTAAAGGGAAGACCAGCAAAAGAAAACATGGACAAGTATTGTGATTATCACGGAGAAAAGGGACATCTCACAAACGACTGCCATAACCTGAAAGAACAGCTCAAAAAGGCCTTGGAAACAGGCAAGCTGGACCATCTGATTAGAGACGTCCGGCAAAGGAACCAAGCACCTCAGAGGGGCAACCACCAAACCAACCCGGGTAGGGTCATAAATATGGTCCGATACCGAGAGAAAAAGCTGAAGCGCAAGAGCATGGATCAGGAAGAAGAATGGATGAATACTCCCATCAGCTTTCCTCCAATCTTACCCAGAGATGCCTCGGAAGAGCCTCTCATAATCGAAGCGGAAGTGCAAGGATATACTGTCCGAAGGGTGTATGTTGACCAAGGTGCTTCGGTCGAAGTCATGTACAAACACTGCTTCTTAAATTTGGACTCTGCCATCCGATCTAGACTCACTAAGACAAACACACCCCTGGTGGGTTTCGCCGGGGAAGCAATTAGTCCATTGGGAAAAATTGAACTAGAAGTGTGCTTCGGAAGTCAAGGGCTGTATCGGCGAACAACCATGAAATTTGCAGTAGTAAGATCTCCTTCCCCTTACAATATAATACTAGGACGTACCGGAATTAAGCAATTAAGAGCCATCCCTTCAATGATACATTCCATGATGAAATTCCCAACCCCAAGGGGAATTGCTACACTGGTCACTCGTTCCGTCATCATTTCGGAATGTAGAAGGTTGGAAGAAAAGTTTCTATCAGAAAAAGAAGTCGACACAAGATCCTCATCAGAAACGACAATCCATAACGAAGGCAACGGAACGGAGGAAATATTGGTCCATCCGGCATATCCGGAACAGCTAGTAACGATTGGAAAGAATTTCTCAACGGAAGGACGAAGAAACCTGATTACCTTACTCAAAAACAGTCGGGATATTTTTGCATGGGAACCATCTGATATGAAGGGTGTTCCCCGATGGATCGCGGAACACAAGCTCAATGCAAACGTTCAGGACAAACCCGTGGCGCAAAAGAAAAGGTTCTTCTCAGAGGAAAAGAATCAAGCCATAAACAAGGACGTGGAAGAATGGCTGAAAGCTGGAATTATCAGGCCTGTCCGATATCCGACATGGATATCAAATCCGGTATTGGTAAAAAAGTCAGACGGTAGTTGGAGGATGTGCATCGATTTCAAGAACCTCAATTCCTCATGTCGAAAGGACTATTACCCATTGCCAGAGATTGATTGGAAAATCGAATCAGTAACATGATTCCGTTACAAATGCTTCCTTGACGCTTATAAAGGATATCACCAAGTTCAAATGGTAAAAGAAGACGAAGAAAAAACCGCCTTCTACACCGATCATGGAACGTATTGCTACACCAAGATGCCCTTCGGATTAAAGAACGCCGGAGCAACTTACCAGAAGTTGGTAGACACAGTCTTCCAGTCACAAATCGGACGAAACTTGGAAGCATGTGTGGATGATATGGTGATTAAGAGCCAAACCAAAAAGGAGTTACTAGCCGATATTGCCGAGACGTTTGATAATCTCCGTAAGATAAATATGAAACTAAACCCCAAAAAATGCTCCTTCGGAGTCGAGGAAGGAAAATTCCTCGGATACCTAATATCATCGGAAGGAATCAGAGCCAATCCAAAAAAGACAAGAGCGATTGCCGACATGCAGTCACCCAAGTCTCTCAAAGAAATGCAAAGCCTGAGCGGCAAGCTCGCAGCACTAAATCGTTTTTTGTCCAAGTCAGCCGAAAGATCATTACCTTTCTTTGAAACCCTCAAAAACATTACTAAAGACAATAAAGACCAATATCAATGGGCGGAGGCCGCCGAAGAAGCTTTTCAGAAAATGAAGAAAATAATCTTGGAACTCCCTTGCCTCACTACACCAAAACCGAAGGAAGACATGTATTTATATCTGTCGGCCGCCGAAGAGGCAATTAGTGGGGTTATGTTAGTAGAAAGGGAAGGACGACAAATTCCGGTGCACTATGTAAGCAGGACGTTACACGAAGCCGAAAAGAGATATGCTCCGGTAGAGAAGCTGGCCCTAGCCCTACTACACCTGTCCAGAAGATTGAGACGATACTTCGAAGCCCACCCTATCAAGGTTATAACAGATCAACCTATTAAACAAGTGTTAAACAAGGCAGAAGCATCCGGACGCCTCGCTAAATACACCGTAGAGCTCGGAGCCTATAATATCACCTACACACCAAGGAACGCTGTCAAAGGGCAGCTCCTAGCGGATTTCATCAACGAGATTCCCATAGGAGCTCCAAAAGAAGATCCGAAAAGAAAGGGGAAAGAGATATATGACGTTTCCCAAAACGAAGAATGGATACTCTACACTGACGGCGCGTCCAGCAGAAAAGACGCCGGAGCAGGTTTAGTTCTAATTAGTCCGGACAAGGAGGAATATACCTACGCCCTCCGGCTGAATTTCAATGCTACCAATAACGGCGCAAAATACAAAGCATTACTAGCCGGATTGAGAATTGCAAAAAGCATGCACATAAAAGCGTTAGACGTACGGGTGGATTCAAACTTAGTGGCAAGTCAGGTTAATGGAGACTTTACGGCATATACGGATAGTATGATGAAATACCTTGCCAAGGTTAAAGAATACATCAGTTATTTCGAACGTTTTAACATAAAAAACATCCCAAGAACACAAAACCAAAAGGCAGATATACTGAGCAAACTCGCATCCGTAGCATTCGATCACCTAACGAAAGAAATCTTGGTAGAAGTACTGGAAAAGCCATCTACGGAAGAGAAGCCAATCAACGCAATAGTGGAGGAAGAAGAGGAAAACTGGATGTCACCCATCCTCCGGTGCTTGAAGGAAGGAATCTGGCAGGAAGACCAGAACGAAGCTCGAACCCTTAGAATGAAAATAAGCCATTATACTTTACTGGACGGCATACTATTTAGAAAGTCATATTTAGGCCCAATGTTACGATGTGTGGGACCCCTTCAGGCCAACTACATCATCCGGGAGTTACACGAAGGGGCGTGTGGCATGCATTCCGGACCACGATCCATAGTAGCCATGCTCATGCGGCAAGGATATTACTGGCCAACCATGCACCGTGACACTAGGGAAGTAATTCAGAAATGTGATTCGTGCCAAATACACGCTCCGGTTCCAAAATTGCCAAAAACAACACTAACCTCCGTCATGGCACCATGGCCCTTCTATCAATGGGCAATGGACATCCTAGGACCTTTACCCGAAGCTCCGAGAAAGGTCAGATATGTGATTGTCGCAATAGATTACTTCACCAAGTGGATGGAAGCAAAACCGTTAGCCAAGACCACCGGAAAGGAAATCAAGAAATTCGTATGGGATAACATTGTGTGCCGATTCGGATTGCCTAAAATAATGGTCACAGATAATGGAAGCAATTTCATAGGCGACCCCTTCAAAAGTTGGTGCGAAAGATTGAACATCACTCAGATTAACACCGCCGTGGCACATCCGCAGGCCAATGGGTTGGTAGAAAGAGCCAATAGAAGCTTGATGAAAGGATTCAAGTTTCGGCTAGGACGGGAAAGAGCCGGATGGGTCGATGAGCTACCTAACATACTTTGGGCCTTCTGTACCACTTTGAAGACCAGCAACGGTGAGACACCCATCAGCCTAACCTACGGAAGCGAAGCCGTCATTCCAACTGAAATTGGCATGCCTACCTTCCGGACTATGATGGCCAACATGGAAGACAATGATGACGAAATTAATCTCAACTTAAATTTGCTGGAGGAACGAAGGGAAATGGCAGCAATACGAGAAGCAAAATATAAAAAGAAGGTGGAACAGTACTACAACCGGAGGGTACGTCCTGAAACATTCAAGGTAGGAGAATTTGTGTATCGGAGAAATGAAGCTAGTAGAACGGAGGATCAAGGAAAGTTGGGACCAAATTGGGAAGGTCCATATCGAATAAAAGAGGCTTATCAGCACGGCACATACAAACTCCAAACCATGGAAGACGTTGAAGTACCTAGGACCTGGCACGCCATCAACTTAAAGAAATGTTTCATGTAATCTGAAGTGTCCGAAAGGATCTATTGTAAGGCTCATAAGCCACTCCTTTTTCTATAATAAGACTTACTTATGACTATCGAAATAATATTGTTAGTCCGCAAGTCAAAAAATGTTAATAAGGCCAAGTGCCTTCCGGCGTAAATCGCCCCAAACGGCCAAAGGCCAAAAAATGATAATATGACCAAGTGTCTTCCGGCGTAAATCGCCCCAAACGGCCAAAGACCAAAAAATGTTAATAAGGCCAAGTGCCTTCCGGCGTAAATCGCCCCAAACGGCCAAAGGCCAAAAAATGATAATATGGCCAGGTGCCTTCCGGCGTAAATCGCCCCAAACGGCCAAAGGCCAAAAAATATTAACAAGGCCAGGTGCCTTCCGGCGTAAATCGCCCCAAACGGCCAAAGGCCAAAAAAATATTAACAAGGCCAAGTGCCTTCCGATGTAAATTGCCCCAAACGGCCAAAGGCCAAAAAATAATAATATGGCCAGGTGCCTTCCGGCGTAAATCGCCCCAAACGGCCAAAAAAAAAATGATTAATAAGGACAAGTGCCTTCCGGCGTAAATCGCCTCCAACGGTCAAAAATCATAGACATTGTAGCGTAATACGGTCCCAAGAGCTAATAATAAATGCAATATATGAAAACAAGACATAATTCAACACAATCCAAAAAGAAACAATGATATTTATATAATCCAAAAAGGCCGCAAGGGCCATTACATGAGCATACTCCGGAAACGACCTCCAGGGTCTTACAAAGCAAAAGTCCGGACTGATTACATCTTTCTAAAATAAAAAAATAAAAAATAAAAAAGAGAAGAACATCTATCAAATGTCCGGACATCCATCGGCCTCCGGACAAACCGTATTGCAAGTCAATAGCCAACCTCCCAAGGAGGATCAGCAACACCTAAAAGTCACTCAGACAAAGAACAAGTTTTATAAAAAGCTTCACGAAGGATACCAAATACCTTAACCCATAGTCAAAATGGAGATATCGGCACCCTACAAATTGATTCCTTCAAACAAACGCAGAAGTAGTCTGATCAGAAGAGGCCTGAGCAGAAGGATTATCCACCGGAGGGTCAACCACTGGCTCGGAGGTGGAACCCAAAACAACCGTTTCCTCTACTGTCCCTTCAACATGAGTAGCAGGAGCTAGATCCGAATGAAGTTCCATTAGTTCGTCAAAAGTACGGTAGATGGTCTTGCGGATCTTTTGAACATATGGATATTCTTTGACGAACAGCTGATCATATAAAGCCTGATATTTAGCATCAGCATCCAAGTCCAGACCTTCCACCTCTTCCAACAATTTATCCACCTGCTCCGGTTTCCTCCCCAAGGAGACCCCGTCCAAGAATCCAAACTGAGAGTACAAGTTAAAAGGTTCGGCTAAGGCTGTTTTGTACTCATGACTACCCAGCAGACGACGGACCATTTCCGGAATGAAGACATTTACGATTTTGTTACGGTCTATCTCTGCATTCCCTGCAAGAATGGCAATCTCCTCTTTTTCCTTACGGAGCTCCTGGGTAGTCATTTCTTCATCGCTCAACAACAACCTTGTTTTTGCCAAATCAGCCTCCAGCGACTTGATCCGCTCGGCCTGACCACCTGAAACCTTCCTCCATTCCTCCTTCTCCTTTTCCAAATCAACAATCCTTCCTGACAAACCTTGCTCCCTAGACGAACAACCGGCATGCTCAGCCTTCAACTTCTTCAACTCCTTCGGATCTGCGGAAGCACACTTAGCATGCTCAGCCCTAAGCTTTTCAAGATCACCCTTCACAGACTGAAACCGTTTGAGACCATCCTTCGCCTTACGGTCACAATCTTTGTGGGCGGCAACAACCTTTCGGCGCTCTTCCGAAGCATTTTCAAAACGGAGCAACAGATCCGCCTGAGCCGTGGCACTTTTAGCCAAAAGAAGCCAAGCACGGTTGGTAGCCTCCTCATCGTCATGAGCATCAATGTACTTTTCTTCACCTGGAGTAGCCAAGTGGATCATCATATCCCTGCAGACGGAAGAGTTATTCATCCTCGTACCCCTCTTCACAGACCACTCAGGAATAAAGGCTTCATCCGATGAATCACCTTCAATATCAACGTCCTCATCATCCGTCTCTCTGCTACGACCAACAGCAGCACCCTTCAGCTTACCTGATGAAGAGAAAAACTAAGTTAATAAAAAAAAAAAAAAAAAAAAAAAAAAAAAAAAAAAAAAAAAAAAAAAAAACTCGGAAAACTCACCATCTCCAGCACTCTTTTTCGGACCGCTACTCCCTTCCCCTCCGGTAGAGGATTGGTCTTGTGGAGGAATAGAATAGATGGGAGTAGGGTTCGGAACAGCTTCAGAGGAGTCTAAATCAATCACTGGAGATTCAGTAGTCTTGCTCTTCTTTTGAACACAGGAGGGAATCTCCTCCCCAGACCTCTTGGCCGAAGGGGCCGGCTTAGTGGCGGCACTGGCCGGAGGCCTTTGAAGTCCGGAACGAGAAGCCTGTTCCTTCTTCTTTTCCTTGGCAGCAAGCACTTTATCGTCAGGAACCTCGACCCTAAGAAGGTCAGCTGTCTTCTCTGGAACCTCAGCGTTGGTAGCCAACGGCTGAGTCAGGTGCAACTCCACATTCTGGCCCTCTTGGAACCTATCACCTTTAACAACGTTAACATTCCTGCGGATGGAGGGTTTCTTCAGATAATCAGACATGGTAACACCTGCAACGAAAAACCCAAAGATAAGAAAAAAAAAACAGAAGGGGAAAAGAATAGTTAACACATATATATACAAGACAAAGGCTATACCCCTTCCCTCCTCATCCCTCAAAGCCGCCTGATAACCGGGAAACTTCCAATAAGAAGATAGACCCAAGAGATACAGGAAATCGTGCGGAACCTGACAAGGCTCAATAACGCACTCAGCCAACTTCTCAGCGTGGGCCACCACAAACTGTCCTTTCGGAAATGGATCCGAAACGCCCGAGTCATGATGCCTCCACGGCATTGCAAAGGGAATAGCACGCCTATCTATCAAAAAGAATTCCTCCTTCTAGCCCTTTAAACAAGATGGAAACTCACCAAAGCAAACCTTTCTACCACTACCCGTTCGCTTCTCGAAAGAGAACCACGAACCCTGCTTACTCAGCTTATAAAACACTCGGAATAAAGGAGTAGTCGGAGGGACATGTACGCTCCGGCAATAAACCTCAAAAAGGGTCACACGATGAAGGCCAAAGGGAACCAACTGAGAAATGTGAACCTTAAAATATTTGATCACTTCTAAAAGAAAGGTAGAAAAAGGAACGTTGAGACCTCCTTCAAAAAAGTATTGGATATAAAGACCTATTGCATCGGCAGGTAACTTATCCATAGTCATGCCAGCCGGAGGTACCCGCGGATTTAGATCCCTAGGTACTCCGAATGCCTCAACTAGAGCAACTAAGTCCGAAGGACGTGTTTTAGAGGTCCTCCGTTGGATATCCTCCTTCACCGACAACTCAGCCCCTACGTAAGCGTCATCTAGATCCACCGACACGGAAGACTCTGACATAATAGGAAGAGTAGAGAAGAGCTATAGCCACACAACACAAACACGTAAAGAGGAACGAAACGTACCTAATAGTAAACACACCGGAGAAATCACTAACAAAGAAATGCCCGGAAGTGTGTAACTCTCGGGAAAGACGTTCGGACAATACGATGCAGAAATGTGTCAGAGAGAAAAATTTACAGTGGTAAAAAATGAGGGATAATGAACTATTTATAGGGCAAGAGAAATGGGCGCGAAACGACACCCCCCACGTAGGGCTTACGTGTCGCGACCTTAGCCAAAGGATGCAAAAACGCACCCACGTATCCGAATCCAAGAGACTCAGTAAAAAAGACGGCGCTCCTTAAAAACGACATATTAATCACTTTTGGCATTTTGTACACGATGTTAACACGACAAAAGCATGTCATACCTTCCGGAAAGTTACAAAAGACACTTCTAGTATCACACCATTGGCTAAACCAATACTATGATACTGGGGGGGACATGTTGCCGTATGTACCCTCCGGACCAAGTCCGGAAGGAGCGAACCAACAGTCGAAAAGGATGAACCAATAAAGCAAGGCCAACCGCTCGAGAGAATCCGGAAGGACATGCCTCCCGGATTAACAGTCACTTCGGATTAACGATGCTTAAGCAAATCAAAATGAATCCAAGTACAAACAAGTACATAAGTACTTGATAAATAGAACACTAACAAGTAACCATTAAGGGGTAAGTACCATTCAACCTCATACCCTACCAAATTAGCCTATAAATAGAGAGAGAATTATCAAGGTTAAACAACTCTTTTCCTATCTTATAATTTATTCTACATTTATACTTTCTCTCTCTAAACATATACTTACTCTCACGCCGGAGGTTGGTCCTGGGAATACTCCCGGGGCGAGACTGACGGACGTATTTGTCTTGCAGATATCCGAAAGAAACTTCGTCAACCCGGAGACATATCGAATCCGAAGGACCCTTCAGTGTCCGGAGGGTTCATCTCGCTTGTCGAAGGTAAGATCAAGATTTTACCTCAACACCCGCAGAGGATGAGAGTTGGGGTGGAAACGGGGGTGGTCTAGGAAGAGATGACAAAAGTGATTTGCATCTTTGGGCTAATGAGTTCCTGTATGTTGCGTCTATGTCTTGCAAGACAGCAGAAGGTAGACAGATCTGAGACAGGAGATACCCATCGTGACATCGTTCATAGTCTGCATAAATTAGAGCATGTAGAAACTAAAAACTACATTTTACTTTTTAGTATATATACTTAACAAAGGTGAAATTACAAAAGAACAACACCAAAAGTTGTAATTAGTGTATTTAAGTTAGATCACGTAAAACAACACCTAATGTGGTGGGTAAAAAAACCATTAGGCAACTCAACTTGAACTAAAGTTTAAAATTCATTAAAATGCAAACAAATCCATATATAGTTCGTGTATTTAGTGTTCATATCCCACTTATATCGCTTGTACTTTGGGATCTCGGGTCTCTTATAGGTGGTGTGGTTGATTTATTGAATACAAAACTCATGTCAGTTAAGCTAACAATAACGTCTATAATAATAATAGCAATTGCAAGAAATTTAGAAAAACCAATATTAAAAGTGAAAACAAGATCAGAGAGGAACAAAAGTACCAAAAAAGGTACTATGATTTGAAAGAGGACTCAGGTATCGAACCTGAGGCGTAAGGCTCAATAGTAATACTTTCGCCATCTATCCAACCCAATACCTCATTATTTTCTTGACTTTTTTATAACTTCAACACAATTTTCACTAACAGACCAAAAACAACTGCTCTTTCACTTTGTAATTGTTGCTTTACTATTTATTGTATATTTTAGGATATAATGGTTCAAAATTTATCCAAACTGACAAGAAAAAAAAATATTGTACTGAACTACTTATTTTTTACCAACTAATACAGTAATTTATTTTGTCGTGTGTACTGATACGGGTAAAGTTCGACTCATTTGAAATGATTATCTATTTAGATATATCGAACTTTAGCTATATGGATACACATAATACGACAATAAAAAGATTTATACATTTAATAAACAAAATATACTTTTGTTGCAAACTACCTCTTGGCCTAGCGGTATGTGAATGACCAATCAATTTAGAGGTTGTGGGTTCAAATCTCGTTAGAGACGTGTGAGATAAAATTTGTGAGATATAGAGTGTAGGTTGTAAAAAATTGTTGTTCTAAAAAAAAATAAAAAATAAAAAAATAAAAAAAAAATAGGCCTTAATTAAATAATTTAGGACAAATACCAGATTTAAACTGGCTCCGTCACAACGCGACCTTAGGCTAAGTATGTGTTTAGTACACGACTATCGAAATCAATAAATTAAAATGATTATCATTGCAAATGTTTAGTTAAATCAAACTACCACTTGATACTTATACAATATACACTCATAGTAATGGGAGTAGACACATTGTTTAATGGATTCCCGTGAGCTATAGTGAATTATTTTTCCAATACCAAAGTCACCTCTTTTTCTTTGTTCATTTTTATTCAGCAATAGTTGCATGTCAATATTTTGTTTTTTTGGGACCCACGAAAACCATACCTTAAAGTTTACATCAAACAGTAGAAAAAGAATCGGTATCATACTCTTATACCGATTGTGATTCCGGATTGTATACCAAACGCACCCTAAAGTAAATAAAAGATGAAAAATGTAACTATCTTTTGTGAGAGAAAAAAAAAGTGTATTATAGAGATGACTCAAGTATTGAACTTAAGACATATCGATCTCGGGATAATACTTTAGCCATCTCTCTATACGTACACCATCCGGTATTTGTCTGACTTTATTTATATTTAACAAGTATATGTAGTTTCACTAGAAGAAAAAAAAAAAAAAAAAAGCAAGTCTCCTAGTTTCAATTCCTAATATTCAAAATTAAGCATTCTTGATAAGCTTCATATCATCAAGACTAACAGTCAAGGAGATTCAGTTAAGAACGTAGTAACAGAAGTGAGTGCGAATGCGAAGAAAGGGGGTAAGAAGACTAATAAGTTAATAGAGGCGGCGCCACCACAATCCAAGGATGTTGATGCCTTGATGGAGATGTAGAGCTGAGTAATTCGTGTCCTAAGCTTGGAAGCTTTAACCAGTTTTTCTCACTTTCGCATTTAACTCCTCTTATTCAATGTAAGTCTCAAATGTTGCAGTTATTTTATCTGTTTATTTGTGTATTTGTGTACGTGTGTGCGAATACGGATAGTTTATCGCGCAAACTTAATTTTGAATTGAAATGCTGTTATTATATGTTTATTTCTGCATTCTCACACGCATGGTGACACTCGGAATTGCTGTTATTATCCTTATGCACACATACGCAGACATATTACAGACATTTAAATTGTGAGATGCTATAATTATCAGTTTATTTATACATCCGCAGGAGCGTACACACACACTCTGTGAAATGCTGTCATTGTAGGTATATTTCTGCATTCACGCATAGTTAGTGCTAAATGTTATTTACACTCACACATACTGAAATGTTGTCGTTATTATAGGTCTATTTCTGCATTTAAGCATTTACATGCACACTTTTAGAAAGGCTAACAGAAGATATGAATAAAAAGGATATGAATGATTTATTGAAGAACAATGCAGAATTTGAACATAGACTCTTCAATGAAATCAACTAGTCCATATGGAGAGGACCAAACTCCTAATACATCAAAGATAAGAAAATTATTGGATGCCTTATTCTTAGCCTACTGCCACATTTTATAGATAGTAAAAGAGTAACTGAAGATACTCAAAAATCACAATATGCTGAAATTGGGGAATCAACTGCTGACGATCAGGAGAGATCATATTGCTGTAAATCAGGGACTAAGTTATGGTCCTGATTTATCTCCTTAATCTTTCCATTTGCTTTCTTTCTTCTAAAGTAAGTAAGCAGATTCTTATCACACAGACAATTAATTGACGTTACTATCTGTTTATATCTGCATTTGCATGCACACTTTGAAATGATGTTGTTGTCGGTTTGTTTTTGAATTGATGCTTTCTCTCGTACATATATACGCAGACACTCGAAATGCTATTATAATTATGGATTCTTACACATACACATACTCAATTTTTAATTCTAAAGTTATCGGATTATATCTGCAATTACACACATGGAAATGCAGTTATAATCGCCTTATTAGTTCTGTATTTGGCTATTTGGCGTGCACATTCTAACATTGCTGTAAATATTGGTTTAATTAAGCAGTATTGCACACACGCTGACACTCTGAAATGCTGTTATTATTGGTTTGCACAAACACACACATATGCACCCTTCAAATACTGAAATGTATTTATTATCTATTTACGGCGCACACACACACGCAGAATTGTTGTTATTATCGGTTAGCACATATATGCACACCCACTGAGTTTTGATATGCTTATATTATCTTTTTAGTTTTGCATTCGCACGCAAAGACACATTGAAATTGTGTTAAAACTGTTTATTTCTGCGTTTGCACAAAAACAGCTTCTAAATACTATAAGTTTCCATCTACACGATGTTGAATAGAAAGGTATACTTACATTGAACTACTAATGTTTGTAGATGTACGGAGGGCAACTAGGCAAGCAAAAGACAGCATAATAATCCCTAATCATCTTTTCTCACTTGAAGTAAGAAAATACTTTAGAGTTTTTTTATAGTGTATGTTTACTTGTAGAATGCTTGGAACATTATTTACATTTTGAAACTTTTATGGTAAAGGTGAAGTTGTGCCATGGAAAGCCTGTTCATATTAAAGTTTGTAAAAATGGATTCCGGAGCGTTCGGAAGCAGCGGATTTTATGACACAACCTTGTTGATTTGCTGCGGAGACTTAGTAGAGCATTTGATAACCTAAGTTTCTATATGATCAACTGTGAAAATGCAGTTTGTTTGATAAGCACTAAATAGCTTTAAAGTACAAATGTTAATGTATAGATTAAAAAACAAAGCATACGAAAAACTGAAATTGGAAGATCCCTCAAAACACAGTAATAAGTTTAGGTGAATGCAGCCTCTGGAACGCTCTCTTGCTTAACTAGACGACCCTTTGCATACACAGCTTCTTTAATGAGTTTTAGTGACCCTTCAAGATCATCCAACAGTTTGTGAGGATCTGGGATGGTATTATCATCGACCGAAAGAACTATTGTCATCTTGTTCACATAGCTTTGGAAATTGATCATCAAACCCTAGCATCAGATCAAAGAATAAAAAAGATTAAGAAATTAGGTTCGGCTGCTTAAGATCCGTGTTCATGTGTTTTTGTGTTATGCTTAATTGGTTTTGTGCTTTACAAACATATACACATACAACGATATCCTTACATGTGGTTGGCCGTAAGAGCTAGGAGCAAGGTATTCCATGGCATGGCCATAAAAGCCGATTTTTTCCAGAGGTCCAACCAAGTTTGAGAAGCACAAGGTTGTACGAGTGATGATCTTGTGTGAAAGCGAGCTTGCAGCCTATTATAAGACAAAAAGATCAGCATAGTTAATTAGCAACTTAAATTAATCGTGACCATCACTTCACTCTTCACTAATTCTAGTTATTGTTCGCGATTCTTTTTGTGTCAATGAATGCCAAGCATTGCAAATGATTTAATTTTTGGTTGTGAGTGGTGACCATTATTTGAGGGCCAACTTAATGCTTCAGCAGAAATATCAAAATAGGGAAATTAGTCACCTTGATGCCAAACAATTTAAGAACCAACTCTGCAATTGAGAATGTATATATGGCCTCAAGCGAATGCTTCTTTCGATCAATTGTTGCCTTGGCTTCTCTAACATAATCTAACGGATCATCTCTTATACTAACGGTGAATGGAAGAAGCACATAACCAATCCAATTCCCCCATTTGGCTTCTGTATTCTTCTCCATCATATCAGCCAATGCCTAGTATACAAATTAATAAAACATATAAAAATAGTAATGATTTAGAAAAACACTACATTTTGCAAGGATGTAATCATTTATAACTGAAATGCCGAAAAAAATTCTTGGTCAAGATCATTAAAACACTCACTTGAATGCCTGAAGATGGTCTTATGTTGATTAAAAGCGTTGAGCGCAAGCGTATTTTCTTCTTCGGGAGGTTGTTTTTCTTTTCAGTTGCGCCTTCATCTTTCTTACCCTCACCTTAAAAATACAATACTACCCTTGATTAGTCGAAAAACCTTTATCAAGTACCAGCTGCATATATCAAAAATTCATATTTTCTAATTATAAAAAGTGTACTTTTGTGACATTCTGCGCTAAAACAACCATTGACCTTGTAACAAAAGTGGTATTCCGTAAGAACTAAGAAGTAACTTACTGTATCTTCTGTTAAGGTATTGTGACAATCCAGCTCTTGTGATACCCAACGCGACATCGTTAATAGTCTGCAAAAGTTGTAATTAGTGTATTTAAGTTAAATCACCTAAAACAACACCTAAAATGGTGGGTAAAAAAACCCATTAGGCAACTCAACTCGAACTTAAGTTCAAAATTCATTAAAATGTAAACAAATCCACATATAATTCAAAATGTAAACAAATCCACATATAATTCGTGTATTTAGTGTTGACATCCCATTTACATCGCTTATGCTATGGGATCTCGGGTCTCTTATAGTTTTTTTTTGAAAGGTGAATTTCAACTTAGAATCGACCACTTTCGCGGACAGCGAAGGCCCCATCGCCACCCCGCCAGACTATGTTGTCTGAACCGGGTCCACGCTGATCTCAGGTGGTAACGGGTTTCCCCCGGAAACCGTACTGCCTCCACACAAGTTACCTTGCTGGAGAAACAGCCGGATGAAAACCGGGCCATGCTCAGGATTCTAACCCCAGCGGCTTGGTCTAAGGGCTTCAAATCCATCATTGCAATATATCTCCGGAACAAATGGTCTGCAAGTGGACCACAAGTGAGGACTTCCCGGGTGGTCACCCACCCGGTACTACTCCCACTTGTGGCTCGCTTAACTAGTTAAGCCCCACCCACTAGACCACAAGTCCTTTGATTCGGGTCTCTTATAGTTAATGCATATATAATGGTTGATTTATTGAATACAAAAGTCACGTGAGTTAAGCTAGTCAAAGTAACTGAAAAAAAAAAAAAAAAAAAAAAAAAGAGGAAGGGGGATAGGCAAACAGACAACACAAGTATCGAACCCACGACCATCTCATATTAGATGATCGTTGCTTGCATCTTGTGCCATCCATCCAACCCATAACTCCATTATTTTCTTGACTTTTTTACAACATCAACTAGACAATTTTCACTAACAGACAAAATAGCACCCGTCTTACCCTTTTTTTTTTAAAGGTGAATTTCAACTTAGAAACGACCACCTTTGCGGACAGCGAAGGCCCCATCGCCACCCCGCCAGACTATGTTGTCTTAACCGGGTCCACGCTGATCTCAGGTGGTAATTGTAATTGTTGCTTTACAAGTTACAATATAGTTTTTAGGATATAATGGTTCAAAATTAATCCAAGCTGACAAGAAAAAGAAATTCTACTGAACTACCTTTTTTTTAACAACTTATAATTTATTTTGTCGTGTGTACTGTTACGGGTAAAGTTCGACACATTTGAATGATTATCTATTTGAATGTATGGAACTTTAGCTATATATAAGGATACATATAACTTTGTCCTTTGCATTTTTAATTAGATTTTAATTTCTAATATGGTACTCACCAAATTCATAGCATTCTTGATGAGCTTCATATCATCAAGACTAACAGTCCGATAAACAAATCTCCTGGGACCAAACTCTGCCCCAGCTGGAGCTTTCAAAGGCGTCTCCGTATCCTTCAAGAACAACACGGTCACTATAAAATAAACAACATCTACAATCGTATTCTTAACCAACAAAAACACCATGCAAATCGCCATAAACCACCTTTGCCACCACACGTCTCCAACACCATTACCAAAATACTTATACGACGAAAACCAACCCGCATTACCATCCGTATGACTTGGGATACTTGGAACAAGGTCAGGGTTTGATATCTGACGTGTACAAGCGAGAAGCAAGGACATGAGGGACGTCCCGTCACCTAAGGAATGATGGATCCTAAAGATTCCTATTGCTTCGGCGTCTGATGTTTTGAGGTGTAAGAGGTGGAGATCCCACATGGGCTTTGAAGAATCAATTGAGGTTTTGCTTAGATTGTAGACGTATTCTTCGAGGAATTTGTCAGGAGAGTCTAAGTTTTGTGGGATAGTTGGGATGATTATGTGATTATGTAAGTTTACATTTGTCGGTACCCATTTCATTTCTCCATTTGTGTTGTCAATAACCTGTGTATATGCATGGATATTATTTCAATATACTGTAGAAAAAACAATACTAAATCAATATAACCAATTAGCACACTAATTACCTGCAAACTAGAAAAGCGAGGATGCTTAAGCAAAGTCTGTGGCAACTTCTCATATACAATAGCAGTGTTAATGGGGTTTTTGGAACCCATGATTGCTATAACGTAGACGTTGAAAGTTGGTTCATGAAATAAACGTGCTGCTGGACTTAACGGTTGTTCTTCACCGTTTGATATCAAATAACTATAATCGTCAGTACCATCAATTTCAGTGGCATCGTTACCGTCTTGGTTTCGAATGGTACTAGTAGCGCTCCTCTTTGTGATTTGAATAGGTTTTAGGGCTGATTTTCTGAATCTTAACCCTCTTGTGAGTGACTCCATTGATTAATATAAAGTGTAAAAATAAATATTTGGGTTCCTTTATATAGTGTACAAGTTGGGATAACAAAACCAAAATGAACCGAGTATGTATGTCTTGACTTTTTTCCCCTCATGAACATAGAGATTGAAATTTCATATATGTTTTTTAACCAATTTGTCAACTAATTAAGATACACACCATAGTAATTACGTTTTAAAATGAATATCCCTAATAAGTAATCATAAGTTCAGTAAATGTATCGTAAGATGACAATGATAACAACAATCCTTAATTATATGAATGTTGATAAGTGAATATAGGTAAGTGTTGATTAGTATGAATCATGAATGCATATGCATGTGTCATGTACAACGTTGTGTCATTGATCGACTCACAAAAGTCGAACCACGTATCTTATGTATGACCTAATATCCTTGACTTGTCATATGCCGATGACGATGCAGATGAGATGCATGACATATTTTGGACATCTACCACTCAACATACTAACCACTTCATTAAATAGTTTAGCACCTAGCTAGATGAGTACACACTTGTTAGTTGTTATCATGAATTAGAAAATCTAAAAGATAAAAATTGAGAGAAAGATTTTACACAATGTTCTGTAATTCTATGTATAGGACTTAATACATGAGATAATAATTTTATAGAAAATAGCTAGACCCCAGACCACTTAGTAAAATCATTAATTTGTTAATACAGTAATTTTTAATGAAACTGTTTATGTAATATTTGTTTAACACCTAATCGTATTATGTGTATCGTTGTAGCTAAAGTTCGATACATTTAAATACATAATCATTTCAAATGGGACGAACTTTACCCGTAACAGTAAACACGACAAAATAAATTATAAGTTGGTAAAAAAAATAGTTCTGTACAATTTTTCTTTTTTCTTCTCAGCTTGGATAAATTTTGAACCATTATATCCTAAAATATACTGTAACTAGTAAACTAGTAAAGCAACAATTACAAAGTGGAAATAGTGTTTTTTCATCTGTTAGTGAAAATTTTCAAGTTCAAGTTATAAAATAGTCAAGAAGATAATAGGGTGATGGGTTGGATGGAAGGCTAAAGTATCTACATATGAGAATCTTAAGGTCCCGAGTTCGATACCCAAGTCTTCTTGCAACCGATCATCTTTTCATACCTTTGTTCGATCTTATTTTCATTTTTTAATATTGGTTTTTCTTTTTCTTAATTTCTTGTAATTACTAATATTATTATAGACGTTATTATTATCTTAACCAGCTTAACTGATAAACTTAGTCACATGACTTTCGTACAATAAAACAAATCGACCATTATATATCCACCACCTAAAAGAGACCTGAGATCCCATATAGCATAAGCGATATAAATGGGATATCAACACTAAATACACGAACTATATATGGAGTTGTTTACATTTTAATGAAATTCGAACATAAGTTTGAGTTGAGTTGCCTAATGGGTATTTTTTACCCACCATTTTAGGTGATTTAACTTAAATACACTTATTACAACTTTTGGTGTGGTTCTTTTTGTACAATTTCACCTATGTTATGTATAAATACTAAAAAGTAAAATCTGGTTTTTAATTTTTGCAGAATATTGATGTCGCGTTGGGCGTCACTAGAGCTGGATTATCACAGTACCTTAACCGGAGATACGGTGAGTAATTACTTCTTCTCACGGAGTACCACTTTGTTACAAGGTCAATGGTTGTTCTAGCATAATTTTAGCAGAATGTGCAAAAGTAACACTTTTATAATGTGAAAATATGAATATTTGATATATGCAGCTGGTACTAATCAAGGTTTTTCGACTAATCAAGGGAAGTATTTTATATTTTTAAGGTGAGGGTAAGAAAGACGAAGGCGCAACTGATAGGTCTAAAGTTCCTAAAATGATAGGAACTTTAGACCATCTTCAGGCATTCAAGTGAGTGTTTTGAACGTTTAATTTCCTAAAATGATAGGTCTAAAGTTCAATGCACTCGAAAAAGAATGAAAATAGGATGTTATGAAAAACACATAAAACTTAAAAACTTTTAATAATTCTTATTTAGGGGAGGAGATAAAATTCGTTTACCAATGGTCTCATAAAAAATCAAACATCTAGGTTAACTACAACAGCAGACTTGTGCAACTGCAGCCCTTCACTCACGGCATCACTAAGGCTGGATTGGAGCTATTCTACTTAGACCATGCAATAACATCCACCTCTGATTGTGCAGTCTGATACAATTCCAGCCTCTTTGCAATGTTTGCCCGCCTCTGCGTTATTGCTGGGTCTTCATCCAATAATTTACCTAATTGTATCCCCTGCAACGAAACAGAATTGAAATAACAGAAGAAAACCAAAGAAATATCAGCAAACAAAGTATTATTGCTAACGATGGTGATTTAAAATAACATTTTGATTGGCAAACTACTAGTAATCTCCAAAACTAGGTGCACACTCAAACATTACAATTATTATAAGAAATAAGTAGTAGATGTTATACTGATTAGAAAATTTATATCATGTGACACACACACCTGTTTTGTGGCCAACTGAGTGAAGAAATAGTCAAGTAGGGTACGTTTAGCCTCACGCACTTGACAATGAACCACAGACTTTGGGATGGAATGTCGTAAAGTTCCAAGCACCATATTGATATAAGACAACACATTTGCTCCTGTTTTGTATAATCATAAATAGAGAGGTGAACTAATGCTATTTAAAAAGCTAAACATGTTTTAATTTAATGATACTTACCAACACGACGAAGATATGCTTCACTGTATCTATCAAAAATCGAGTCTGTTGGATTCCCACCCCTGTCAGCATCTTGTGGAAGCTTCCGGAAGAAATCAACTGTCAAGTAACAGCACTCCATATCAACTAGCCGCATAGTTGCTCTTTTGCTTTCATCCCTCATTCTTTCCAACGATTCGTTAGCTGCGTTCCAAACCTCCATTCTTAGGGAAGGATATTTTTTCAACTCCTGCACATTATATGATCAGCGACAATGAGACAATATAGACTTGTTTGAATGCGTGTTTTGAAAGCGATCATGTGTTGTCTGAATGTGCTCATGCTGTTCAAATTAGCAGTAATAACTAAATAGCCTACAGAATAGATTTTGACAGATTCTCGAGACTGACCGCAGTCTCGTTAATTGACCTATGGACCAGATCCTTCAATATACCATGAACCTGAAATCGAAAAGAAACACCATGTCAAAAGGGAATTACACGGCCTATTGTACCGTCAATATGCTAACATTTTTTCTTTAAATTGCTACCGTATCAACAGCTAATGCAGCAGGAACCTTGATAGTAACCAAGGTACTTTCTATAAGGCGACGATATCCTTGTTCAGGAGCCATTATATGAGGTTGATATCCATCTGCTTCAGTGATTATTTTTCTCACATTTTCCAAGGAAAGTTGCTTGTCAAACTGTAACCTTTTTAAAGCAGCAGGGAGTTGATTATCAAAAACAACATATACTCTGTCACCACCTGGTCGTCTGCATAACATAACGAGATTCAGAAATTAAAATTACAGTAACTGCATGAACTGACAAAAGTAACCACAAATACATACATGCCATCAAGATGTTCTTTAAATATTTGATCAAAAGCACGGCATATTTCCATAATCATGAATAATCTTCCCTGCAAATTGGGAAAAGAATAATCATATTTCCACTTGCTAAGTGAAATAAACAGATAATAATTAATAAGTAAATAATGGGCATGCTTACACCAGCATCTACAGCAATAGGTTTCCCAAGATGGCTCATTTCCGTTTCAAGGTCAATGATCGTTTTCCCGATCAGAGATTGAAGGCCTGGGATCCGGGACTTGATTACAGATTCCAAATGCTGAAAAAATTTATTTCGTTTAGTGAGCAAATCAGCAAATTATGATTAAGTTGGTAACAATGATTAAAAGAAATTCAACCTTGGAAAGTGCTTTCGCTAGATGCTCAGAGCCCATTCTGTTAGCAAGGTGCCAGTAGTCTTTACTGTTGGCAAAGTATTCCCGCTCTTTCCTCCGAGCAGCTAGCATGTCAACGTTCTTGTTAATATCAGCCTGAGATCTGTTGACAACACCGATCCAAGGATATCGAAGCTTGTACGATCTTCCTTCCAGAACCTTCATATCCCACATAGCCAATTACACTAAAAGTGTAAGCAACATTAACCTTTATAAGATATTTGAACTAACGAGTAAAGAAACTGCTTACAGCAACTGCATCAGTTCCTTGGTCCATAAGATCAAGCTTTGTCAAGACTCCAAAAGTCCTCTCTCCTGTACAATTATATTTTACCAATTGTCAAATTGATTACAAGATTTGGTAAGTATATCAAATTAAAAATTCTGAGTAATATACATGGAAATGAGGTGGATCGTACATACCTCTTGGATCAACTTCACGAGCAACTTTAATAGCGTCAGAAGTTGCAACATCTTGGTTGGCAGGAGAAACTGCCAGAATTATGCAGTTTGGCTGCACAATTATGAGATTAGATAAACCTCAGCATACATAACCAAACACAATACCATATTTTTAGACAGCTTACCTTCTCAATGTAGGAACGCACCATGGCCTCGATCTCATGCACAATGTTCTCAGATTGGCCCTCTGCAGAGATAACAAAAGTGTGAAATTTCGAAGAAAATCAAAACACAAAGTCCTTAAGAATTGTGACTCACCAACAGCTACTTTTGTCAGACCAGGAAGATCGACCAACGTCAGATTCACAACTGTCAAAAATATAAAATCACAAGTGAATTATTGTAAGCAGAATAGGAAAATATATACATAATAGGTACAAGGAAAAATATCTTACCATGAGGAGAATATATGCTGAGATATATAGGAACTGAAGAAATCCTATTGTTTTTTCCCGTCTCTCTATCAGTCTCGTCAGCAATTTCCTTCCTGACAGCAGCTGCACGAAATCAAAAAATGAAATCGTGTAATTGAAAATTAAGTTGGTAACTTAGAACTGTCATGCGCAATGGACCAGCAAATTACCAAAATCATCAAAACGCTTTTTTGGTAGATGAGCAAACTCTGCATATTCGTTTCCTTCATTAATCCTATGAAGCTGAAGAACTAGAGGACGGCGAGTAACAATCCCTACATATATAGATGGTTTTCAATTGTATAGTTAAATTTCATTTAATTGAGAATTGTAAAGAAAAATGTGATAATGGGATACTTTTATGCCATATAGGAAAAGAAAATAATAATTAAGCATCTTAATTACCGGATCCACGAGGCAAAAAATCCTTTCCAACAATACTCTCCAGCACCGATGACTTTCCAGAGCTCTATGAACAAATTTAGAAACAAACTATGGTGAGATTTTATATCTTCATGCAATGTTCTAAAAAGTTAATCAAGCAAACACATATAAAGATTGCTTATGTTGTTGCATAAGGTTGCATCTAGCTATAGGTAACTTTCTGCATGTTTATCTGATGTGAAAAGGTTATTGATGAACAGCATTAGATGAAAACCTTGAAAAGATGAAAGGCTTATGAGTGTTTAACATTGTGTTTAATTAATACTTTAATCTACCTAAACGTATAATCAGCTTTAGCAAATGGGGTGCAGATGATATCGTTATAATGTGCTACTTATATTTGAAATTGTTATAACAATAGCCAAACTGGTAGTTGTTTTAGTATTTGACAAATCATTACTCATTATTTATAGATTTTCATGTAGTTAGCCCTATATGATCTTACTATTTGCCCATAAACAATAAGATTATCCAAACACGTTTCAGTATATCAAACACTGGAAAGTGCTTAAACATACGTGACACAAGATCACATGGATCAAATTATCACTTTCTAGCAATTTGCTTGTTTTTTCCGTTACCATTACCAGACAAACTACATACTTCCGAATCAGTTTGTACTATAAATCCATTTTCTGAATAGAGAACTTACTTTGCATGGATCTAACAATACCTACATTTAACAATTACAAGGACACAATACCAAGACTTCAAGAATTTAGCAAGTTCGAACAATTCACACCAAAAGTTGGTCACAAAACTGATTACTGCAAATTACATCAATTTAACTAAAAAAACCCTAAATCCGGACACCGAACAAATCCAAAAACCAAAACACATACAGATCGATAAATCAACCAATACAAAAACCAAAAAATATATGATAACAAAACTAAAAACGATCGAATAGATGTCTGCTAATGAATTATAATAGATAAACAATCATGTAGATGAATAAAATTTTACGTCGAAAACATATATATATACCTGAACGCCAACAACGGCGATGGTAGGCAAGGAATCCCAGAGAGTAGGAAGAGATGATTCATGGTCATGACCAAAATCACCTAGGTTTGTGCATGCTCTTTGTAGTTTATTATTAAGATTTAATAATGCCTCCATATTCTGATCAAAATGTTATATATTCAGATCAAATACTATTTTGATCTTATAAGGGTTTTAGATTTATGATCGATGAATTGATTTGTTATAAAACTCGATCGTAAATACTGTGATGATGAGCAAGAAAAACCTGTGTGTGTGTGAGTATTCGGTTTTTCGAATTTCTAATTCTTAGTGAGTAAGCACACTAGTGTGTAAGCCCATTGGGCTGCCAATGTTCTATTAAAGAAAGTAGTATTTCTTTTGGAAATGTATATTTACTTAGTAGTAGTATGTATTTATTTACATTCATTGTTAGATTTGTATTTGGTTTAGTTTTCTTATATGTTCGAGTCATTATAAAGGGCATCTTTTTGTTTAAGTATGTTACTTAAAATAGCAAAAAGATATTGTGTTGTTTGATAACTTAGTGGTAGCTGATATAGACGGAACTTGACAAGTTTAACAGGAGAGGCCAAATTGTAACATATTTGTTTTAGGGGGGCCGATTTACATATTTATTTATGATTCGTACTAATAATGCCTACCAGACTATAACACGTAAAGGTTAAAAATGTACTTGTAGCTAAATTTTTGTTATTTTTTATTTTTATTTATTTATTTATTTTTTGGAGGGGGGGATGACCCCTCCCTGTCCCTATTGAGTTCTGTCCATGGCTGGTAGGGCTTACGGATCTCGAGTGAAGACTCAAGTTTAATCTTTGCATGTTGTAACTTTGTGGTCTTTCTTGGTTTTATGGAATAAAAGTTTGCGGGTAAAGTAATAATCATATACTATAAGTGTGGGCGGGCACTCTTTTAATGAAATGTTGAGCTAATATGAACATCTTCTTTCACAAATTGTCTTTGCAGCAGGGAGTGAGCGAAAGGAAAATCAAGTCATCAAGCAATCCGCCCAAAATGGTTGCACAACAAACTTTTTTTTTTTTTTTTTTTTTTTTTTTTTTTTTTTTTTTTTTTTTTTTTTTTTATGATCCAACTATATTACACATTAGAGGCTTCTTTCTAATCATTTGAATGTAACAATCTTTTTGTGTTGTTTGTTCAATATATACAAAATAAACTAATCTATTGTTTAAAACATAGTTTTAGGTTTTCAAAATAACTCAAAACAAACAAGTCGCTAATTTCAACAAAAATATGTGATAACAGCAATGTTA
Source organism: Artemisia argyi (assembly GCA_030686995.1). Lineage (NCBI taxonomy): Eukaryota > Viridiplantae > Streptophyta > Magnoliopsida > Asterales > Asteraceae > Artemisia > Artemisia argyi. Next base: position 188,933,927 of record CM060677.1, read on the forward strand.
CATCTTATTGTAAAAAAATTAAATGGATAGGTTATCACAAAGTGAGGAGTGGTAGATTAGCGCTATTTGTTAGAAGGTGTGCAATAATCTTTCATCCTGTGGTTGTAATTAAACTTTAACGACATGCGTATAAAATATCTATAAGAGTAAACTGCAAAAATCATCTTTGTATTTTATTGAATTTTACATCTCTTTCCAGCATAATAGATCATTTTACCCTTACTTTATTTTTTTCAAATTTCCCCTTAAATTTATAATATTAACTCAAAGATCCTTCTTCTTTCTAATTTTATTTGTCACACACACTCCAAACACACAAAACTGATATTACATTCCTCATCTCATAACATCCTCTTTTATCTCTACAAAATAAACACAAGTACACTCACCACCTTACGGCATTGATTAAATGTGGAGTTTATGGTTTTTTCATGTGTTGAATATGTTTATTACATCAATTTCATTTAATTGTAAAGTATTTGTTGAGTCGTAATTTATTTTATTTTGCATTTTGTATATATTGATATTATGTAATTTTATTTTTAGTTTAATAAAATGTATTTGTATTAAAAAAATGAATTATGTACGCGAAGGCCGTCAAACTATTAAACTTTTTTTCATTTAGACCAACCATTTATTTAAATTAACTTATGGGCCAACCAAATATGTGTTTGTTTTCGTTTATACCAATCTCTTTCAATTTCTTACCGGAGATTTGTATAACTTGAAGAACAAAGCTAACTTTATACATATCAAAACAATAAAATTATAAATTCAAACATAAAATATTAGTTAATGTGTCATGAATCGTTTTTGACTAAATAAAGTTGCACTTATATAATGAGGAAAACTAATATTTTGCATTTTAATAGTTATTTGTGTTGTTTTAATATGTTACGTTAGTTTTATTCTCATTTATTTCAAAGATTTTCAAGAAAAACTTATTTGAAATTGGTATAAACAAAATTAAACACATAAATAGGTAGCCTATAAGTTAGTTTTTATAAATGAGTGACCTAAATGATAAACGTTTAATAACTTAGTGGCCTCCTAATACATAATCTCTAAAAACTTTTAAAATAATAAAAATAACCCGGACCACATCATGTTATAGTTAAGAATAGTACGTTTCAAAATGTATGTTATAAAAATGTATATAATAAAAGCTGACATGATGAAACATATAACTCGCGCATATAACTCGTTACACTCATCACACTCTTAGAATAACTTTTAAATAAAAGGGTTTGTCTAACGGATACCATCAATGCAGTTTTAAAGTGGTTGCACTTGATGCTTTGAAAGCTGTACCATGAGAATGAATTGCTGACTGTATAATATGAGTCATCATCCACATAGGCATCATTCTTGATGCTTTGAAAGTTGTACCATGAGAATGAATTGCTGACTGTATAATATGAGTCATCATCCACATAGGCATCATGTGCCACGCTGTCAATTTTAGTACTATCACGAAATTAGTTTAAAAAATTAGACACCTATGGGAATCGAACCCAGGTCTTTCCTCCCATTCAGCATTGTGTCAAACAATGGAGCAAGTTGATTTATGTGTTAGATGCATACAATCTTAACATATCATGCTTTAATGCAGCGTATATCCTTGACTTTTTCAAAATCAATTTCACTTCAATAACATCCGGCTCAATCAAAACGTATCCTTGAAATCAGGCATTCTCCTCTCAAACAATAACACACATTCCATCTTTATCTTTGTCATTTTTTGGATTGATTTTTTGATTTTCAAATTCTCAGATCCCTGAATAATGCTCTAAATCATGGAACATCCTAATTATCATTCAGTTATCGATCTCATTCCTTAATTTTTGGTGAGAGTCGAACAAACACACAAGATCCGGTTATATCATCCACAAATCGTATGTACTTTCTTAATTATCTGCTTCTAAGCTAATTTAATTTTTACTTTGTTTTCAAAGAGTGGTTGCTACATCTTCTCAATTGCAAAATGTATCGGATACAACTTCAGATGCTGTAGAAGGAAGAAAACCCACAAATAAGTAAAAACTGTGACAAAGATTAGGAATACTTTCTTTATTTCGTAATTATGTTATATCTACCTTTTAATTGGTTTTTAATGTTGGTTATTATTGCAGATTCAAGTCGTATGTTGCCTTTGGTGAGCAACATTGAATACGGCGATCCAAAAAACAACCTAATACTATCTATTATAGGTTTGATATCTTTTTCTGCTAATGAATTCAATGTTTATTATTGCCTTATTGGTAATCAATTGTGCATTTGTGTTTTTGTGCCTGAATTATTTATAATGGCTTAACCGATCTGTAAAATGAATCTGATTATGCGGTTTCAATAATTTTTCAAGGTAATGAGTTTTTTCTTTTTATCTTAAATACTTTGATTCTTTTCTATCTAAGTGAGATGATCTTCAAGTGATTTTTTATAGGGGTAATCAAAGGCCAATGAAGTTTACATTTTAGTCAACTAACTTTGACGGTAAAGATCTTCTTCCTTGGTTTTGCGATGATGACTTCTGATTAAACACAGCAACAACATGAGGCTAATTAGGTTTTCAATTCAAATTATGATTAACGGTAATGATCTCAGCTTGATTTTTGGGATTTTGATATTTCAATTTTGTATATTAATTAGTGATGATTTTATTGTGTGATTGTGAAATTAGGTGTTTGCATTGATGACTGGATCTGATTCTGCGTTTAATTATCTGGTATAGTATGGATAATTAGCTTATGATTTGTCGTCCTTTTTAGCATTATTATTATTAACGGTTTCATGTTTGAGCGGTGTTTGGATAATTAGCTTATGAACTTACTTGAAATTGAAAAAGTAGTTAACCTCAAAGCCTTAAGAATTGAGCTTATTGGCAATTGCAATTCTAAATAAGCCAAAAGCTCGAAAAAAAAATCTAATGCAAAAACTTATTTGATCTCATGTTTGTTATATAAAAATGTGTTCTCAGTCTTCATCTCATATACTTGAAAAATAAGCTAATCCAAACTCTCCTTTGATATCATGTTTATTATTTGGAACTATGTTTTCAGTCTTTGTCTCATGTACTTTAATGTAGATCTTAGCTTAGCTCCAGGGTTGTGAGGATCTTGCAAGAAGGTTAAAAAATATGGCATCATTAGCCGCATCATTGACATCTACAAGAGTTGAGTTCAATAACAAACTCAAGTATATTCTTAGCACGTCTTTCAAGCCCGCAAATAACCATGCCTATGAGAAGAGGGGATGCAGGTAAATCTTCATTAAACATTGTGCAATGCTTTCCGATTTTCTATCTTTTTAGATGAATGATGATAAGTTTAACTAATCGTGGATCAAGTTAGAGTTAATTATAAATTATATGAATCACACGCAGAAGAAGAGTTGAAGTAATATCAACAACATATTATGATTTCAAAAGATACTTCGGGCCAGATAAATGGATACCTACTCTGGAATCAAGGTTCATGTTTTATCTTCCTTCCTCTTTCTATCTGTCTGTATGTGTGTGTATCGGTGGAACTAGATATAGTGATTGTTTACCTCATATATATTGATTGGCTCCAAACGGTTAACCTAAATTGACCAGGTGATGGTCAATCAGGTCAAACAGCTTAAGAGTCAATCTCCGTGGAAGTATAGGGTTTCCCCGGGTCGTTATGTCCCAGCGAGGTGTGAATTGTAATCAAAACGGGTTTGTGATCGGGTGAAATTGGACAGGAAAGGGGTAATGAAGGTTTTAAATGATTACGCTAAGGAAATACGAATGAAAACGATTTAAACAATCTATATTAACAATAACGTGAAACCTAGTTAACCTAAAACGTAATCTAAAAACTTAAAATCAGAGTTTGCTTATAAATAAACAGAAAAATAAGCCAAAAGGGCTTAAATAGAAGCTATCACTCTTTTTATGTTTTGGTTTTTCTTTATTTTACAAACTACTTTTACTAACATAATCTAAATTTAAAAACGTAAAAGTTATTTAAATAAAACGCGAGTGCGCGAAATAAAAAGTGAAATTTATGCTACGCAAACCCTACGGACATGAAAATTATATATTTACGAGCCTAATGATAAAATAAAATTTTAGAAAAAAGAAAATTATTTTTTTGACTTTTTAATTATTTATTATTAATTAAAAACTAATTAAACTTAATTAAACTAATTAAACTAATTTAATTATAATAAATAATAAATTAAGAGTTAAAATTATAAAACTTTTTCTACAAACACCTTAGAGTAATAGAAACTTTATAAAAATATAAAAATTCCTAATTACTTATAAATAAGCTATTTTTATAATTAACTACTTATTATTTATTAAAACCTAATTTAAACTATTTTAATTATTATAAGTATTAAACTAATTTATAAAATTATGAAACTTTTTATATAAATACTACAGGTTAATAAGGTTCTAAGAAAAATATAAAAAGTGGGGACTTAGTAAAAAATTAAGCTGGAATAAGCAGATTAAACTGAAAAAGCTTTAAATAAGCAAAACATCAAACAAGGGTTGTATAATTAATCTTGCAAAGGTAAACTGAAAAAGACCCTAGGGCGCTTGGTATTGGTGTTGTGTGTTGTGTCTGTTGAAATGATGAGGTCCCAGGTGTAAAACCTCGCAAAAATCTATATAATTAAAAACGTTTAATTATATATTAATCTTTGTCATTATTTTAATCACCATTTTTACGGGGAAATTTAAAATTTTCTTAGTATATTAAAATGGTCACGATTACGATATTGCAAAATTCGTCAAACGACAAAACAAGTTCTCGACACAATTAACAAAATATTAATAATTCACTAATCCTAATTAATAACACTAATTACAAAACCAAACGGGCCCTTGATCTTCATAAGCCCAACCGGCCCAAAAATTAAACCCATTTCCATTATTAATAATTCATATAAATCGACTAAACAAGCTCCAAAACGCCTCGTTTATTCTCAAATTCGTACACACGACACCTATATATTTTTGCATCATCTCGTTCACCACCTAGCCAAATATTAGTGTGTCAAATCCCAAGTTCATTGGACGACGTTTGATACATTTTTAAGTGGCAAAGTGATCGAACAAAAATCAATTCAATCGATTTATATATTATTCAAAACTTAACCGTTTTAATCCCGGTTTGTTTCTAAATGATCCTAATAATATTTCTATCATGTTTTCATGTTTAAATATTAATGATGATCAACTATAATCAAGTAGTACTAGATTATGCAAATCGTGTGGGTAATATATAGATGTCGACATGCATATGAATCATTCAAACAAATTTACTTATTTCATGTCCTCACAATCCAATATAATAAGCATATAATGTCGATCAATAAGTCCTTGTACTGACGATGCATAGTTATCATTGTTCCCTTCACACCATACGTGTTATTAAATGAGAATATATATACGTTCATGCATGCATTTGTTTTCTCTTCATTCCCATACTCTTTCACATAGTTAAAATCGTCCTTCAAACTATTCTTACAAGACAAAGATCAATTGTATAATTATTTGGAAGCAAGAAAAGGAAATCGGGTTTGATTTATATATATAACGTTTGGGTTATATTTTGAAACGTGATATTCTTGTGTTCCATACTATCACACTCGACTCTCTATCACTTCTAAGGGTGTTTGTAAGTCATTTTTACTTAGTTCCATTCACAATCATACGTTAAATTTTAGACATGCAATATATTTATTTTTATTCGATCGTATATACTTTTATATATAGTTTACGTATATATATATTTATATATAGTACACTAAACGTGACTAGCCTCTATCTTGGAAGGCCTAGGAGTCACGTAGCACACGTATCTCACGTTAGTTTCACGTTACACGCATCAAACAAAACTATTTTTGAACCATATCCATCGTATGAAAATTTGTCACAACACTTAGTGATATTTCAAGTTTTTCAAAATATATAATCGGTTCATACCTGCTACAAACCATACGTATAACTTTTAATTTCACGTAACAAGCATACTATATTTTTCTACGTACTAATAGACCACCTAGAAGACTATTATTTTCGTTTAGATAACATGCAAAAATACTCACGTTTCGACACCCAAATCAATCTATTTTAAATCGGCAAAACATAAGTTTTCAATTTCAAAATTTATATAAAAACTCTATTTTGTCGAGTGGGCTTAACCAAGGCCCAACAAGAAATCATGATCTGTAAGCCCACTGGGCCCATAAAATATATTTTTTTGGAATCACAAAAGAAGCCCAAGTTCAAGCCCAAAACAATTTTCATGCCCTCGCCTCTAAATTTCAAAATGGGCTTTTGTTTTAATTTGTTAAGGCCCATAAGCTAAATAAATAAGCTTTTCATAAAATAAGCTGTTGAAATAAGCTTGAAATTTATAAAAGAAGCTACGGAAATTTTTATAAAATTTTTATAATCATTTTTGTAAATTTGGACTAAAAATGTAACGCGACGACACCTAAAAGGACTAAAAATGCAAAACTGAGAAAGATAAGGACTGAAATGGTAAAAATAGAAACTATAGGTTATAAAATTACATATTATTAATTTCCAAGCTTAGATTGTAATTTTGGACAAGTAGTGGACTATAAATGTAAATTAGATACGAAAAGGACTAACGATGTGACGCTAACGCCGTTAGTGTAAAAATTGGAAAAGGACAAGGACTACACATAATCTATTTGACATTCTTATTTTATTTTCCATTTTTTGGCAACCATCACGTCATATGCATTTTATTACGTTGTATATATATATATATATTATTTATTTTTACGTTAATTATATATATAACGATATCTAAAAAGTTAATATTTTTACTTACGATTAAAAAGGTAAAACTACGATGGATAATTTAAATAAAGTATTTTATCATATCATGCATGGCATAACAATTTCACTGCACATCATCTATTCGTCATAACGAATAATAATTATTCGTTATTCTTTCGTATTTACCAAATAGTATTTGGTTATATTCTCTGATAAATTTATTTATCAGGTTCCGTGTAAAAGACGTTTCCATAATCGTTCCCATAAATCTCATCCTACTTTACTTTTCATCATTTCCAAATCAATCCAGGTGAGTCATAGCCCCATTTCCAATAATTGTTTTTAACTCATTTGGGGGAGATACATGCTTACATATACTTTGATAACTTGATAAGTATATGAAATAAAATACATGATTCAAATCAATTTCCTAATTGATATTAAAATAATATAATTTGTGATTTAAAATGTGATATATACAATACATGACAAAATACTTAATTGAAATACTGATACTCGTATGATATTGTTTTCCATTCAATTATTGTGATATGTGATATATATAATTTATTGATTAATTACTTGACTGAAATACTGATACTCATATGAAAATGTTTTCAATTCGATTATTGTGGTATGTGATATACATGTGTTACTGGCGAAATATTTAAACTGAATTTCTAATACTCAAACGATACTGTTTTCAAATTGATTATTGTGATACGATACTTGATTACATGATGTTATGCTAAATGATCCCATTATTCCTTGATATTGCCTAAGTTAGCTTATCGCCATATAGTCCCTCAATCATGAGCCATTAACCACATGTAAAGTGGGTGCGAATATAGTGAACAGCTTCGAAACCTGTTAAGGATTGACCCCCTGTCCCACTAATACTTGACGGAATGCCAATTGCAATTGGTTAGTCGTATTAGTCGTGATACACTATATTCGTAGACAAATAGGAATTGGCAAAACACCTATTAATAGAGGGCAAAATCTGTCATTGATTTGATAGAACACCCCCTTCTGGTTAAGCTTGTGTGTCATGAGGCTTGGTGCAATATCTATAAAGGAAAAATATATGTTTTCAACATATATTTAGATACAGCTGTATAGGATTTTGACCATACGTGAATTGTATATCTGATTGATTTAGTATCATGAGTTTCCAGCTCATGTTAAGGTTATTGATTCTTTATTTGAATGTGATTGAATACTTATATGATTTATTTGTGAATATACTCAATACTTGTTTCATTTCTGTTTATATTTTATCAATACCAAATATTCCTGAAATCAAACAAAATAAAGGGTTTTTCCTAAAACTCTATGAACTCACCAACCTTTGTGTTGACACTTTTAAGCATGTGTATCTCAGGTAATTTAACGGAGCAGGACAAGACACGGAGTGGGCATTTATTACTCTGATAAATTAAAATGGTGTAAAAATCAAATTTGTCATTTTTACAAGCCTTTATATCTTTTCATAAGATTTTAAATCAAATGGTTCATCTTTTATCAAAATTATTATTTGAATGACAAATAACTTTCAAAACGTTTCTTTTAAACCATTTTATGTGGTTAAAACTTCGATCCTCACCGTAACACCCAAATTACTTTTCCGCTGCGACAAACTTAAATTTGGGGGTGTTACACCAGGTTCGATTCCCACAAACCCCACCTTTTTGCAAACATTTTCTTTTTTATTTTTTGCTTTTTGTAAATGCTTTGAACAACATTTTCAAGGAACTTTTATGAAGAAATAATTTCTGAAAAGCTTTTGAGAAGCTTATGCCAAGCTTAAAGTCCAACAGTTGGGCTTTTTTAAGTTATGAGTGTGCTTTTGAGATTTAGCCACCAATCAACATAAGCCAAAAAGCTCAAATAAGCTTTTTACAAACCGGAAAACAACAACAACAACAATCAAGAATTATCAACAACAGCAAAAACATGAAAAACAACTAAGATGTGGAAAACTAGAAGGGGGGTTGAATAGTTTTACGTCATTTTACTTTGTTATAAAAACTAGTTTTAGAGTTTTGCTTAGCTTTTAAAAACTTAGATTCGATAATATGTGATCTCAAGTCTTGTACAATATAAACAATTAATATTACACAATATATTACAATGATAAGTAATGAAATAAGTAAGAGTTGGAAAGATCGAACCGCGAGACAAAAGATTTATAGTGGTTCGGCTACAAGGACACCTTCCTTGCCCTACTCCACTCCCCGAGCACCTAACTCGAGAGTTTTCTTCACTATATCAACAAGCTCCCTTATGGCGGAGAAAACCGTACACACGAATTTCCACACCAATATGCACACCAATATACACACCACTTTTCACACCACAACTTCGTCACACCTAAGTCACAACTTCTTCAAATCAATCTACTTCACAACTAACTACTCCACACCTATCTTCTTCACACCAATCTAATACCTAGCTTTTCTTCTTCACACCAAGCTACTAACTAATCACACAATCTATATCTAACACAACTATCTACAATCAAATATTCACAACAATCTTCACAAAGAATAATGTAAATGATATTTGATGATGCACCAACAACTTGGATGTGGAGATCACAACAAGTTGTAATACTTCTTGTCATGAGGGATAGAAGTATTCTTCTCTTGCACTTGAGAGGATGAAGGTTGGATCACTTTGAAACAAAGAATTTATACACTTATGATCAAAGGATAAAAGACTGGAGATTTGGATCTAGATCAGAAAGTTTAGAAGTGCAAAAGGTGAGGAAAAAATCCAGGTTTAAGATGGTATTTATAGGCAACAGATTCTGACAGAGGAGCATGGCCGGTCCCCTTAAATCAAGGCCGATCCCCTTAATTTTAAGGGGACCGCCCCTTATAATTAAGGGGGCCGCCCAGCTGAAACGGCCAGAATCTTTGTCTTTTAGTGGGGAAAGTTTATTTGGTGAAAAACTAACTGATTTTGGTTAAAAATTTGAATTCATATATTTAGTATGAATAAAACATTTTTCTTTATTACCAAAAGTGTTTTTCAAAAATATATAATATGTTTATATAATTAAATAAACTTTGCATTAGTTAATTAAATACCCCTTTGATCATAAAATGCACTAAACACTTTGTTTATTCATACCTTAAGTGATTTGGATGTAAAGAGAACTATTAATCACTAAATACTTGTTTATGTCACAAGTTTTAGTTCTATGAGTTTATATTTTGTGATAATTAAAACATAGAGATATTGATAACATGTTAATAATGTTTTTAGGCATTATTTATGTCAACAATCTCCCCCTTTTTGATTATTACAAAACCTTAAACTCAATATATCTAAAACTTGTTTTTAGACAAGTATTATAGAGTTTACATTTCTCTTCTCCCCCTTTTTGTATAATTAAAAAGGTTAAGCCGAGTAAGCTTCGCGAGGGAAGTTTAAACGGGTAGAATGCTCCCCCTCATTTGAGAGCACCAAGGGAACGAGCAATGGAGATCTTTGCTACAAAAATATTTGAAGAAAGCAAGATACACGTAGATGCAAGGCAACAATTATGCAACTAAACATAGATTCATTCAAGCATTATAGAAATGATAAGCATTACAACATTCAATATGCTTGAAGCATATTGATAAAAATAACACAAAAGAAAAGACATAGTCCTATATTGCCTAAGAGAGCACTTGGACTTGCTTGCAACCCATGGTTGATTGTTTTATTTGCTTGAAGAGAAACATAAGCATAAAGCTTAGATGTTTGATTGAGAGGGATATGAAGTGGAGTGTGGAGCGGAAGAAGTGGATCTCACGATGTTGTATCGTGTTAAGGGTGATATTGGATGATTACGAGTTAGAAGATATTCAATCCAAGAAATATCTTCACTCAAGTAGAGGATTTGTTTTTGAAGGAATATGCAACAAGGGCAAAAGTGAGTGTGGTTTGTAACTTGATCCAAGTTGAGAGAGTGGGGAAGGCAATTTGCATAGGGTGATGATGGAGGTTGCCCTTTGTTGCGTTGTGCAAGATGCATAGCAAGGAGATCACTAAGATCATGGATTTGGTTTATTTCATCACGGAACTTTTGTTTTTCCGTGGCAATGTGGAGGGGATCATAGGTTTGGTATGGATGAGTTGGGTTTGTGTAGTTGGAATTGTAGTTTGATGGTTGTTCAAACTTGTATGGATCATTATAAGTGGTTGGAGGTTGAGAGGTGTAGTTTGGCTTGAAGGAAGATGGTTGGCCAATGTTGTATGGTTTGTAAAGAGGATCAAATGAATGACCTTGTTGGTTTGATGCAAAGTTTGGGAAGTAAGAAGTTGGGGTTGTGGAATGACTTCCAACTTCATTTATGATGATGGATTTGTTTCGAGGGCTTTTTCTTCGCCAAATGGGTTTTTCTGTCATCCTTGCTAGCCTTGAGGCTTTTGATTTTGGTTTGTTTGGAGAGTTCATGATGGGATGAATGGAGAGTTTTGAGGATTGGGGATATTTATAGTGTAAGATTTGTGTGTTTAAGGATGGTTAAGGTTTGTTTGGGGGATTAGGACAAAATGTGTTGGTGAAAAATGGGAAATGTAGGTTGAAATGGGCTAAAAAGCAGAAAAGATTCTGTAAACCCGACCATCAGATGGCCGGTCCCCTTAATTAGGGGGCGGTCCCCTTAATGATTAAGGGGGCCGCCTTACAAAATTAAGGGGGCCGCCCATCTGGTGATTTCCAGGTTGCCAGAATTGGGTTTTTGGCAGAAAATTTGCAGAAAGGTTATGTGTTTGGATTAGAATGCAAGCAAGTTCAATTTTCTTAGGCAATATAGAGTTTAATCTAATCAAGATATAGCATGCATGCAAAAACACATAAGCAAAAGAGCAAATAATCAACATATAATAAGCAAGAGGAGGCAAATAAGGGCAAGCATAATTAAACTTCCTAAGGCATCTATCTTAGATTAAAGGCAAGGATAATTAGTGAGTGAAAAACTAGTGATGGATCAAGATGACACCATTATTAGTGAATTTGTCCTAGTGAGTGTCTATGTGCAACAAATGTGGAGTTGTGATTGTTTCGACTCCTAGAAGCAAAAATAGATAACGATCCTAAGAAACAATCCAAATAATATCCTTGATTCAATTTTTGCTCGATCATGAATTTCAAAGACATATATTAGATTATATATCTTGACAATTTATGTGAGAATTTATGCATTATTTTGAAATACTCCCTCCGTCCCACATTAAGTGTCCATTTACATTATGCACAAAGTTTTAGAAAATTCCACTAACTACACTCTCCACCAATCAAATATAATTTATATCCACTAAAGTCTCATCTCATTGGTTAGAATAGAATCTGGACACTTAATTTGGGACATTTCAAGATTCCATTGTGGACACTTAATATGGGACGGAGGTAGTACAATGTTTTTAGAATTAGTCAACAATGCAAGGAAAATGATTTTCATGGAGTTCCTAGATTGTGAGAATAATTTTTAGAGAAAATTGATTGAGTTTTACAAAAAGGTTTATGCAAAGAAAATAAATTTTCTCAATCTTTAGTTTTGTGCGAAATAGATTCCTAGACTCAGAAAAAGGTGAAATGGAAGAAAAATAAATTTCATGCAAGTATAAATTTGAAATAATTCAATATAATTTAGTCAACTTGTTCCATCATTCCTAATCCTAAACGCAAGTGGTTGAATAATTCACGCTTAAGGGGTTTTGTGAATATATCCGCAATGTTGTCTTCCGATGCAACCTTTTCTATAGATATATTTCCTTTTTGTACATTATCCCTAAGAAAATGGTGACGTATTTCTATGTGTTTAGTCCTAGAGTGTTGCACCGGATTTTTACTTAAATCTGTCGCACCTTTGTTATCGCACATAATGGGGACGTTTTCTAACTTAATGGCATAGTCTACGAGAGCATGTTTCATCCATAGTGCTTGTTGACATGCCTTTCCGGCGCTTACATATTCGGCTTCGGTGGTAGAAATAGCAAGAGCGGTTTGCTTCTTCGAAAACCAAGACGTTAGACAACATCCCATAAACGTGCAAATGCCGCTAGTGCTCTTTCTATCTACGTAGTCTCCCGCATGATCCGAATCCGCATAGACAATGGTTTCTATGCCGGATTCCTTAGGATACCATAATCCTAAGTGTATAGTGTCTTTAACGTATCGGAAGATACGCTTAACCGCTTCTAGGTGAGAGGTTTTGGGATCCTCTTGAAAACGGGCACAAAGGCAGACACTAAACATGATGTCGGGTCTACTTGCCGTCAAGTATAGTAAACTACCTATCATTCCTCTATACTTGGTGTTATCTACGGACTCACCTTCATCGTCCTTTGTGAGCTTTACCTCCGTAGACATGGGAGTTTTCATGGGTTTTGAGTCTTCTAGGCCAAACTTCTTAAGCATTTCCTTAATGTACTTAGATTGGTTAAAAAATATTCCATCTTCTAATTGTTTTATTTGTAATCCTAGGAAGAAGTTGAGTTCACCCATCATACTCATCTCAAACTCATCATGCATGATTTTGGCAAATTCATCACACATGTCTTGACAAGTCGATCCAAATATAATGTCATCAACATATATTTGGACAATGATGAGATTTGGGTCTTTCCTTTTAGTGAAAAGAGTGTTATCTACCATTCCTATGGAATAATCATGTTTAATAAGAAAAGCTTTTAATCGATCATACCAAGCTTTGGGAGCTTGTTTGAGTCCATACAAAGCTTTCCTTAACTTATAAACATAATCAGGTTTTGCGAAGTCAATGAATCCTGGAGGTTGTGCCACATATACCTCCTCATTGATAAAACCGTTAAGGAATGCACTTTTCACATCCATTTGGAATAATTAAAGTCTAGGGCGCAAGCATAGGCAAGTAATATCCTAATTGATTCTAGTCTAGCTACGGGAGCATAAGTTTCGTCATAATCAGTTCCTTCTTGTTGATTATAACCTTAGGCAACTAACCTAGCTTTATTCCTAGTAACCATTCCATTCTCGTCTAACTTATTCCTATATACCCATTTGGTTCCTATGATGGTCATATCCTTTGGATTTGGGACTAATTCCCAAACATCATTCGGCTTAAATTGATTTAATTCTTCTTGCATAGCTATAACCCAACTTTCATCCTTTAAAGCCTCGCTAATATTCTTAGGTTCTATTGCTGAAAGGAAACAAAAGAAATTGTTTTTATCTTGGGCTTGTGACCTAAGAGTTCTTTGGTTAAGATGTCCTATTATATTATCTAATGGATGTGATCTAGATTCTTTAATATTAACAGTTTCGTTATTTTCTAAGTGAATGTCTTCATTATCATTTCCTATGGGTTTTGTTTTACTAACCTCAATAGCTTCATCTTCGACTAAATCATCATCTTCTAAAGGTAATGTTTTAGGAGGTGGTGGTGTTTCATCAAATGTTACATTTAGTGATTCCTCTACTTTCATGGAGTGTTTGTTAAGTATTATATATGCTTTGTTATTTTGTGAGTATCCTAAAAATATTCCTTCATATGATTTTGGATCAAACTTAGTGAGATAGTCCTTAATGTTTAAAATATAGCATTTACTTCCAAATACCTTAAAGTAGCTTAAGTTTGGTTTTCTACCTCTTAATAACTCATAAGGAGTTTTTCCTAGAATTCTTCTAATTGATACCCTATTTAAAATATAAGTTGATGTATCTACGGCGTGACACCAAAATTTTTGTGGGATGGATTGTTCATTTAACATAGTTCTACTCATTTCTTGTAGTGACCTATTTTTTCTTTCTACTACGCCATTTGATTGAGGAGTACGAGGAGCGGAGAAGTTGTGAGATATTCCATTTAACTCGCAATATTTTCCGAATTGTACTTCGTTATCAAATTCCTTACCATGGTCCGTCCTAATGGCAACTATTGAGCATCCTAATTTATTTTGAATCATTTTACTAAATATTTCAAATTTTTCAAAGGCTTGGGTCTTGTCACTTAAAAACCTAGTCCACGTGTATCGTGAGTAGTCATCTACTATCACTAAGGTATATTTGTTTCCTCCATAGCTCCGCACAGCGGATGAACCAAAAAGATCCATATGTAGTAATTCTAGGCATCTAGTAGTGGATACTATATTCTTGGCTTTGTGACTAGCATGAGCTTGTTTTCCAATTTTACATGCATCACAAAAATGCTTGTCATATTTTAGATTAGGCAAATTTCTAACTAATTCCTTAGAGGCCAAAGATTGTATTTGTTGCATGTTAGCATGTCCTAATCTCCTATGCCATAGTGTAGAGTTTTCATCTAGGGTCGTTAGGCATATCCTATCCTCAGGTTTGTTTCCTAGTTTCATAACATATATGCCACCTTTTCTAATTCCTCTACCTATAATTTTTCCATTCTTAACTATTTCGCTATCATCTTCGGTAAATGTGACTCTACATTTATTATCACATATTTGTCCTACACTAAGCAAGTTATATGTTAATTTATCTACATGCTCTACATTTTCAATAGTAAGTGAGTCTTGAGAGATCGTACCTTTGCCAATGATTTTTCCACGTAAGTCACTACCAAAAATAACGTTACCTCCATTGTATGCCTTGTATGTAGAGAATAGATTGCGATTCCCTGTCATGTGCCTCGAACATCCACTATCTTTGATCCATTCGTCAGGTTCCAAGTCAATTCCTAAACATATTTCGTCGGTTTCTTTTGCCATAAAACACTTTTCGTCTCTTGGCTTTTCAACTTCTTCTTTGTCACTATCACTCCATGTTCCACTAACAAAAGCACCTTGACTTTCATAACCCGGTGGCTTTAGACATTCGCCAATGAGATGATTTGGACTTCCACATCTAAAGCACTTTCTCTTCCCGTAGTTGTCACTTCTATTCCTTTGGAATGCTTTTCTTTCGTCTCGTGATGATCTAGTGAATCTTCCTCGTCTATTGAAGAACTTCTTGAATTCTCTTGCGGCCATTGCATATTCTTCGTCTTCACTTTTGTCACTTGAATCATCATCATCACTAGGTTCCTTTTTAGCTTTTAGAGCAATGGATTTGGTTTGTTCTTTCTTGACTTTGACCGTTTCCGAATCTCTTCTTATGATTTCTTCATGAACCTTCAAGTTGCCAATTAGTTCATCTAGTGATAACGTCATCAAGTTCTTTGATTCTTCGATTGCTGTGACCTTAGCTCGCCATTTTGGATGCAATGCCCTAAGAAATTTCCTAACACAATTTTTACTAGAAAATGTCTCATCAAGTGCTTTTAAACTTGTGATGATAGTGTTAAACTTAGCAAAAGCATTATCAATTGATTCCTCTTCCGGAATCGTAAATTATTCATATTGTTGTACAAGAAGATCTATTTTATTATCTTTGACTTGGCTATTACCTTGGTGAGTAATTAGTAAAGAATCCCAAATTTCTTTGGCGGTTTTACACATAAAAATTCTTTCATATTCTTTGCGTGGTAACGCATTATAAATTACCATTTTAGCCTCATTATTTTTTGCTAATTTCTTTTTCAAATCATCATTTTGTTCTTTAAAAGATACAATTTCATTCATTTTAGTTTCAACATTATATTGAATAGGAGGAAAATCACCAAAGGTAATAATATGCCAAAGATCAAGATCTTTTGATTTCACATACGTTTCGAATCTATTTTTCCAATATAAAAATCCATCACTTTCAAATAGTGGTGGTCTTTGCATAGATTGCCCTTCTAAATATTTTTCAGATTCCATAGATCGTTACAAGTTTTAAAATACAATATATTTTAAAGATCTTGCTAGACGTGGCTCTTGATACCAATTGTGGAAAACTAGAAGGGGGGTTGAATAGTTTTACGTCTTTTTTTGTTATAAAAACTAGTTTTAGAGTTTTGCTTAGCTTTTAAAAACTTAGATTCGATTATATGTGATCTCACGTCTTGTACAATATAAACAATTAATACTACACAATATATTACAATGATAAGTAATGAAATAAGTAAGAGTTGGAAAGATCGAACCGCGAGACAAGATATTTATAGTGGTTCGGCTACAAGGACACCTTCCTTGCCCTACTCCACTCCCCGAGCACCTAACTCGAGAGTTTTCTTCACTATATCAACAAGCTCCCTTATGGCGGAGAAAACCGTACACCAATTTACACACCAATATGCACACCAATATACACACCACTTTTCACACCGCAACTTCGTCACACCTAAGTCACAACTTCTACACAACTTCTTCAAATCAATCTACTTCACAACTAACTACTCCACACCTATCTTCTTCACACCAATCTAATACCTAGCTTTTCTTCTTCACACCAAGCTACTAACTAATCACACAATCTATATCTAACACAACTATCTACAATCAAATCTTCACAACAATCTGCACAAAGAATAATGTAAATGATCTTTGATGATGCACCAACAACTTTGATGTGGAGATCACAACAAGTTGTAATACTTCTTGTCTGGAGGGATAGAAGTATTCTTCTCTTGCACTTGAGAGGATGAAGATTGGATCACTTTGAAACAAAGAATTTATACACTTATGATCAAAGGATAAAAGAATGGAGATTTGGATCTAGATCAGAAAGTTTAGAAGTGCAAAAGGTGAGGAAAAAATCCAGGTTTAAGATGGTATTTATAGGCAACAGATTCTGACAGAGGAGCGTGGCCGGTCCCCTTAATTTTAAGGGGACCGCCCCTTATAATTAAGGGGGCCGCCCAGCTGAAACGGCCAGAATCTTTGTCTTTTAGTGGGGAAAGTTTATTTGGTGAAAAACTAACTGATTTTGGTTAAAAATTTGAATTCATATATTTAGTATGAATAAAACATTTTTCTTTATTACCAAAAGTGTTTTTCAAAAATATATAATATGTTTATATAATTAAATAAATTTTGCATTAGTTAATTAAATACCCCTTTGATCATAAAATGCACTAAACACTTTGTTTATTCATACCTTAAGTGATTTGGATGTAAAGAGAACTATTAATCACTAAATACTTGTTTATGTCACAAGTTTTAGTTCTATGAGTTTATATTTTGTGATAATTAAAACATAGAGATATTGATAACATGTTAATAATGTTTTTAGGCATTATTTATGTCAACATAAGAAATTAACAAGAACATGAACAAAAACAAAAGCAGTAGCAGCAGCTAAGAACCAAAATAAGATCAAGTAAGCTTGAATAAGCACCAAGCTTACAAAAGCTTATACAAATATATAAACAACAACAATTACAGCAACAAACAGTAATGGTAACAACAAGATCAACAATAACAAACAAAATCAAGAAGCTCAGCATATGCTAAGCATAATAGCAGCAGCAAAGAAAAAAAAAAGGCCAAAATAAGACCTCAAATTAAGCACTAAATAAGCAATAACTAGCAAACTAACTCCTAAACCTTAAAGGCTACCTAGGGGACTTCCTAAAACAACAAATTACAAGGAGTTTCAACAAGAATTGAGCACCTTATGATCATTTGAAACTTGGCCAAAATCTGGATGCAGGCGAAGTTTCTATCAAACAACCAACTTCCAATCCACTTTTCTATTCTCAAACCTAGATCAAATTCCAATTTTCTTCTTGTTATGAATTGACAAGCTGGCAAGGTTCTCAAATCAACAAAAAGTTTTGATTTCCATTCATTATTGAGTCCTAGGATCGGATTTGAAAATTACTCAAAACTGAGGTATGCAAATTTTGACTTTGATACCAATTAGAAAACTTTACTTAAATGAGATTTGGTTGATCACAGTTGACTAATTGATGTTTGTTTAAGTTAAGTTAAGCCAATTCTCTCAATATAAGCTAGTTTTAAGTTGATTTCAAAGATTTGGAACACCAAATCACCAACAGTTAGGCTGTTGGGTGATTTGATGTTTAGTTTGGACTTTTTCTATAAAAGTGACCAAGGAGATGGTCAAGTTGGACTAAACTGAGCTTAAGGACAATAAACAAGCAAAATTTAACCCATAGTAACAACTACAATTCAGCACAAAGGCTTCTTCCAAACACCCCTTAAGCAAAAGTCTAGGATCAAATTTCAAAGTGAATGAGCTAAATACTAAAGGAAACTAAAATGTAAACTTAGCTTAACACTACATAAGCATAAACAAGCAAGATTGCACAGCAAACAATGACTAATACACAGATTAGCAGATTAAAAAAAAGCTCTTACAAAGTGATCCAAAGCATAGAACCAGAATGAACCGGAACTCAAACTACCATCCTATTGCTCCCATGAGCTCTAGACCATCTTCATTCAACCATGTATTCTGCTCCAATCTCTTTGATCACCATTTTTTATTTTTATTTTTATTTTCTGTATTTTTTTATATTTTTGATGAAACTGAAACTTGAACTAAAACTTGAATTCCTGAACTAAAATCTTAGATTAATCAAATGTAAACAAATTACAAACTGGAGTTTTAACTGAACCTTAAATTACAATAAAATTCGAAACATCTAAATTGAACTAAAATCTACTACTAATTACCTACTCTAATTCTCTACTGCTGTTTCTTCCAGCTTCTCTTTCTTTATTTATAGCCTTCCAAGATGGTCTCTGATGCATTCCCACTTTTGTTTAACACCACTGGATGACTGCAAAAGATCCTAGCTGTTTATATGGTTTTGGCGGGAAACTTGGGTATTAGCAATTTGGCTGTTAGTTTCTTGGCAGGGGATGTGTTTTGGATTAATGTGTTTGGAGGGATAAGGGTGTAGGGTTTGGAGTGTGGGATTAGAGTTTAGGGGTGATGATGGTGTTTTGGTGTGGTGTTGCAGGGTAGTTTGGAGGGAAGTGAGGGTGAGGTGGAAGGTTGACCAGGGTTTGACTGTGGGAGATAAATAAAAACGGGGTACGTTTTTTTTATTAAAGGGGTTTTGTTTAAGCTTTGGGCCAAAGGGGTTGTTGGGCTGGGGTTTTGGATGGATCAGGGTTTGTGGTGGGCTGGTAAATGGGTAAGGGTGTTGGATTGGTTTTTGTTTGATTTTATTAGAAAGGGTCCATTAGGTTTAGTAATAAATAAGCATAGGGACCAATCTTTTAAAAACTGAAACTTGAGGGTAGTATTCTGCCATTATTCCAAAGTATTACAAAGGGCCTTTCTTGCCAATTTGAATTACCAAAGGACCATAAATGTCATTTTTCCAATTTTGAACACCCGGGGACCTTTTATGTAATTTTGGATTTTTAGGGACCAAATGTGTAATTTTCTCAAACTTTTCACCCAAGGATTGTTTTTGATAATATTTTACTTTTAAATGCCTTGGGTTGACCTTTCTTTCGTTTTAAAACTTCAGGGACTAGTTTTGTCAATTTATGAAACTTGAGGGACTGAAACTGCTAATTATGCAAACTTTGTTCGTTTTTCATTTGTTTTTAAACATTTTGCATCTAAAACATATAAAACACAGTTTTGGGATAATTTCTGTATTTTGATGCATTTCTGAGTGTTTTTGGATGTTTTGGCAGTTCAGATACGATAAAAATGATGAGTATTTACACACTCATCATATATTGTTATAAAAAAAAGATTAAATTACTATGGATAAGATGAAAAGAACTTAGATGGACCTGTTTTAATAAAGAATCACGGATGTGATTCGGGTTATACTAAATCCTTAAAATAAATAGCGCCTTAAGTAATATATTATGAGTTGTCTTTGTATGTGTCAAAATTTTTAGCTATGTACATTAGCCTTCAAAACATAATACTTTAGATTGCAACAATCATGTGGTCACTTGCTTATGATAATTTCATGTTGTAAGAGTGGCACGGATATCCGATAGTTCGAAAATAAACATACGAATCAAGATAGTGGGTCATCTTTTATCACCAGGCATTAGGAATTCAATTGTTGTGTCCACATTGCACAATAGAAAGCAATGACAGATGCGTGATAAAGAGTTATTTCAGTTCTCAATTCTCACAGAAGCAGCTGATATTGATGTTTGATTTTTTTTCTTCTGTTGAAGGTGATAAATGAAGCAGGGACTACAAGTTCAAGGTTTATTTACTATTAGATTCGTTTAACCATTTAATATTAAAGACGGCCTCATTATAATTTTTTCCTGAGGTCAGTATTATAATAGTAATAACCTTAATCGTTGCATGCGTTAAAATTTATCAGCAATTTATGAACGTTGTGTTGAGGTGGAAAGATATACGGCGTTTTAAAATTTAGTGCACTTGAGGGATTAATTCACACCTGGTAATGGGTTTGGAGGTACGGAGTGTACACCCATTTGGTCACTGAATACCTTGACTCATATAGTGGTCATGCAGAGATTCTACTGCTAGTATTATGATTCTACTGATGGATCATACTGCTAAGTTGTTTCTACTGATAAGCATGTTTCTGCTGATAACCACTGATTCCTACTATTATGGAAATTATTATGGTATAATTAATGGACCGTTAATTATACATAATTCCATGGGTTAGGGTTTGAGTAAACTCTATTATAAATAGAGGTCATAACAGATTTGCATGTACGATTATTAACACAAACCCTAAACACTTGAATACGATTATGTTCTTGATTTGTGCCTAAAACAAGAACTTCACTTGGTCTTATCCCATAGAGATATTCATGTAACCCAGGCATAGGGTCGAATAGTTTCTATTGGAAAGTGATACCACGATTTCAAGTGAATATCTGGTACCTTATTGATTATCTTAATCCTAATCTGGGAACACCAAAATTTAAATAACCAACAATCAATAGAAACTATTTGTGATAATCAATGGTTGCTGCTATGAGACAAATGGCTGCTAACTTTTCAAAGTTGGAAAAGTTTAAAGGTGTTGATTTCAGAAGATGGCAAAAGAAGATGCATTTCTTGTTGTTAAGCATGAATGTGGTGTACGTCTTGACTATTGCTATTCCTGAAAATTATGGGATGATGCTATTGTGGAACAAGTAAGGGTCAGAAGCAAATGGGAGAATGATTATTACATATGCAGGGGTTTAATTCTCAATGGTATGTCTGATTCTCTATTTGATATTTATCAGAATGTTGAATCTTCTCAAGAACTATAGGATTCCTTGGAAGCCAAATATATGGCTGAGGATGCATCAAGTAAGAAGTTTCTTATAAGTAATTTTAACAATTACAAATTGGTTGATTCTAGACATGTCATGGAATAATACAATGAACTTCTCAGTATACTTGGTCGATTCACACAACACAAGATGAACATGGATGAGGCTATTTCAATCTCTTGTATCATTGATAAATTACCTCCTTCTTGGAAAGATTTTAAGCATGTGCTGAAACATAAGAAGAAGGAATTAACTCTTGTTGAGTTGGGCAGTCACTTGCGCATTGAGGATTCACTCAAAGCACAAGACATTGACAAGCTAAAGAGTAGCAATGCTATTGGTCCATCAGTTGTCAATATGGTGGAGCATAACAACTCTTCCAGGAACAATGACAACAAGGGCAAGCGTAAGCATCAGGATAATACCAAATCTGATCTTAACAAGAAACCAAAAGTGACTTTGTTGGAAGTGTGGTAAAACTGGACACTTCAGGAAAGATTGTAAAGGTGTTAAGATTGGCAATAAAACCAATGGATCAGGCACAAGTGGAGGGAATGGTAACACCAATTCTCTGAAAGGTCAGAATATATTTAATAAGTCTTTTGAGATTTATTATGTTACATATATATCTAAAATATATTTTGTGCAGGATGATGATGTTGCTTGGTGGGTTGACTCTGGTGCAACAATTCATGTGTGTAAATATAGAAGCTGGTTCAAGACCTATGAGTCAATGAATGATGGTTCTATTCTTCATATGGGAAATGAGTCAACTGCCCTGGTGCATGGAAAAGGATGTGTGGATTTAGAGTTTAGTTCTGGAAAGATTGTTTCTTTGTTTAATGTTTTACATGTTCCTAATATTAGAAAGAACTTGGTTTCTAGTAGTGTTTTGAGTTATTGTGGTTATAAACAAGTGATTGAATCTGATAAGTTTATTTTATCTAAACATGGTGTGTTTATTGGTTTTGGTTATTTGTGTAATCAAATGTTCAGACTTAATATTGTTCATGATAATGTTAATTCTGCTTTTATATCAACCTCTAAACTTAATGATTCAACCATATGGCATGCTTGACTTGCCCATGTACACTTTAAAAGAATGCAAGATATGTCTAAGGATGGGTTAATTCCAGCCTTTGATATGGACACTGAAAAGTGTAAAACTTGCATGGTGACCAAAATTACTAAGAAACCATTTCAAAGTGTAAAACGTGAAACTAAAGTTTTGGAGTTGATTCATAGTGACCTATGTGATCTACACGCTACTCCCTCTTTGGGGAACAAGAAATACTTTGTGACTTTTATTGATGATGCTTCTAGGTTTTGTTATGTTTATTTGTTACATACTAAGGATGAAGCATTAGATAAATTTAAAGTATTTAAAAATGAAATTGAATTGCAACAAGGGTCTCTAATCAAAAGATTCAGGACTAATAGGGGAGGTGAGTACATGGATACTCTGTATTTTCAGTCTGTTGGTATAATCCATGAAATAACTGCCCCTTATAATCCTCAGCAAAATGGTATTTCTGAAAGGAAAAATAGGGTGCTAAAGGAAATGGTTAATTCCATGTTGTCGTATTCAGGGTTGAGTCAAGGGTTCTGGGGAGAAGCTATGTTAACAGCTTGCTATTTACTAAATAGGGATCCTAATAAAAGGAACAAGGTTACCCCTTATGAACTCTGGACTAAAAAGAAACCCAACCTGAATTATCTCAGGGTTTAGGGTTGTAGGGCTGTTGTAAGACTCCCTGATCCAAAGCAAAAAACTTTGGGTGAAAGAGGCATTGAATGCATCTTTGTTGGATATGCTGAGCATTCCAAGGCTTATACGTTCTATGTTATTGAACCTAATGAATCTGTTTCAATTAACTCAATAATTGAATCAAGGGATGCACTCTTTTATGAGAATAGATTTTCATCAGTTCTTAGACCAAGTCAAAGAATTCCAAATGGAACTAATGACATTAGTGTTTCAGAGGTATCTGATGAGATCCCTGATGAGGTTGTGGAACAACAACCTGAACCTCAGCTCAGAAGAAGCAAAAGGGTTAGGACTCCAAAGTCTTTTGGACCTGAGTTTCAATTATACTTAATTGAAGGTACAAGGAGTGAGGTCTCTGATCAATACTTCTATTGCTTCATTGTTGAGGATGATCCCAAAATATTTGAAGAAGCAATGAAGTCCCAGGATGTTGCTTTCTGGAAAGAAGAAATTAATGATGAGATGGACTCCATCATGGGCAATAACACTTATGTGTTGACTGATCTACCACCTGGTTGCAAACCTCTAGGTAGCAAATGGATTTTTCAAAAAGAAAATGAAGGTAGATGGAACTGTTGAAAAGTTCAAGGTTAGACTAGTCATTCAGGGCTTTAAACAAAAGTTAGGAATAGACTATTTTGATACTTATGCCCCTGTGGCTCGTGTCAGTACCATAAGATTGCTGCTTGCTTTGGCATCAATTCACAATTTGATTATTCATCAGATGGATGTGAAGACAGCTTTCTTGAATGGTGATTTAGATGAGGAGTTTACATGAACCAACCTGAGGGCTTCATCATGCCTGTTAATGAAAACAAGGTGTGTAAACTGATTAAGTCTCTTTATGGACTAAAACAGGCACCTAAGCAATGGCATCAAAAATTTGATGAAGTGGTTTTGTCTAGTGTGTTAATACAAATATCGCCTAAAAACGTTATTTATATTTTACGATCTTTGCTAAGTTTTGTTAATGACAAAGTATGAAGTTTAGCTATAAGTAAATCATCACTTTTAGTGTTTAAGTCTTGTTTAACTAAGGTTAACATTCCCTTTTAAACAAAGCATTG
This sequence comes from Artemisia argyi, assembly GCA_030686995.1. Lineage (NCBI taxonomy): Eukaryota > Viridiplantae > Streptophyta > Magnoliopsida > Asterales > Asteraceae > Artemisia > Artemisia argyi. Next base: position 188,958,624 of record CM060677.1, read on the forward strand.
TTTTTATTTCTTAAACTAGAATGAGTCTTGTCACATCACATTTATTTCTTAATATAGTAAGGTCACATCACATTTAGGGCAAGCTTTGTCATTATACATTTATGGTAAGAAGTGTGTTTGACTTACTAAGAGCAGCCACAATGGGTAAAGCTTTTAAAAGCTTTTTACTATTTCAAAAAGTCATTTTATGAGGTTTTTTGCATTGCTTCAAAAGCTTTTTGAAAAGCTTTTCTTCAAATACTTGGTGAACCTCAAGTCTTTGCTCAAAGCTTTAGTCATTAAATGCATTTTGCATTAAATGCATTAAATGCAAAAAGTCTTTAAGGTTTTTTTCATTGTAGATGCTCTAAGTGGTAGCTTGCAAGTTTAGTGTTTGACTTAATATTATGAGATGTGACATTGTTTGGTTTGCAAGAGTAATGAGATGTGACTTTGTTTGGTTTGCAAGATTTATTGCAAAAACCAACTGCAGCCCTGGCGGTACCCTGGGGGTACACAGGCGGAACCCTTTTGAGGGGTCCGCCTGATCCGCCAGACCTGCAGAATTGTTTGCTATAAATACCAAACCATTTGTTAGTTTTTGGTAACCTCTTTAGGACATATTTTCACATACTCTCTCAACTAACTAAGTAACCTTTTGATTTGTGTGATTCTCTTATGTAGCAAGGGACTTCACAAGATCATTCAAGAAGTTACAAGCTTCAACTCTAAAGTTGCAAGTCTTGGTAGCTTGGTCATGTGTAAGCTTTGATAGTTTATACTTCATGTGTGTCATGTATATAGATGTAAGTGGTTAGTATTTTAGGCCTCAAAATACGTAGTGTGTCGGGAGTTGTTGTACCCTTGTAAAAGAACTAACGGGAGTGGTTGTACCCTTGGTAAAGAACTCGACATCTAGCTTAGTGTCAGTAAAAGTATAAGCGACGATGGGAGTGGTTGTACACTTGTACCCGTGTAAAAGAACTCGACATCTAGCTTAGTGTCGGTAAAAGTGTAAGCGACGTTGTAAAGGTTTTCTCCGCCGGTGAAAGGAGCTTGTTGATTAGTGCTTATAACTCTCGAGTTGGAAACTCGGGGCGTGGATGTAGGGCAAGGAAAAAGAGTCCTTGTAGCCGAACCACGATAAACAATCGTGTTGTGGTTTGATCGTTTCTTTCTTTATCTTTGCTTATTACATGTTGTTCTTTAGTTAGAATTGCTAGTTACATATAAAGCTTTTCAAAGAACTAAACAAGTAAAGATGTGTTTGTATCTTCAAACAAAAGTAAAAGCTTTCTAAATAACTAAACAAGCAAAGTTGAGATTATACAAGCAAAGCTTTTCAATGTATGAAACTAGTAAAGTTAAAATTGATATTTACATAAAAAGCTTTTCAAAGAATCAAACATATAATGTTGTGTTTATATCTTTAAGCAAACGTAAAAGATATTCAAGTTAAAAAGAATCTAAAAGGCGGTAAACTATTCAACCCCCCTTCTAGTTTTCCACAATTGGTATCAGAGCAACGTTACTCAAGATCTTTAAAATAGAATGTATTTTAAAACTTGGATCGATTCATGGATTTTGAAAATCTCAAAGAAGGGCAACCTATTCAAAACCAAACGCCATTTGAAAAAGAAAACTTACTTGAATGGAAAAATAATTTTGAAAACTATGTGAAATCAATTGATCAAGATCTTTGGCATATTATCTCTTTTGGTAATTTCAAACCAAAGAAAACAAGTTTTTGAAAACCAAGATAACTATCTTAAATTTGATAAAAATACTAAAGCTAAAACAATGCTTTACAAAGCTTTAGTACTAAATATGAAAGAGTGTATTTTTGTCAAACGGCTAATGATATTTCGAAAAATATAATCAATTTTCATCAAGGAATATGTCAAGTCAAAGATGATCAATTTGATTTTACATATGAATTAGAAGTTTTAGAAAAACTAATTGATAGACACTTAGTAGAAGTTAATACATGTACTAGTAGTTTAAATGTTTTAAATGAAGGTACAAGTGAAGATGAGTACGTGTGTTTTGATGAACTTGCTTGCGTATCATGGAATGAAATGGATGTTGACAAAGACAATGATCCGATGATTACTCATGTCAAGCTCTTAGTGGACTTGCTTGCGATTCATGGAATTACACGGATGAAGATGAAGCCAACCATCCGGTTTAAGATTCTAAACTAGATAAAACATCAAGCAAGGTACACTTTGAAACCAAACACTTTTGCTTTGACAAATTTATCCTAAAGTTTTCTAAATTAGAAAATGAGTCTAAACGTTTATGCAACATGGACCTAAAAATTATCTTCAAGAACGAGTCTTCAAAATCTTTTAAGAATATATTTGAAAAGGAAATCTTGTTAGAAGATAAAATGTCTAGAATTAAGAGTAATGTTGAAATTGATCTAGAATGTAAATTGTGTCCAGATTACAAACATAAGATTAAAATGCAAAATGAGAAAGGAAAAATATTAGTTAAATTTTATGAAAGCTCAAAATCTCTTGAAAGATTGTTGAGGAGTCAAAGGTTGTTTAATGATAAAACCGGATTAGGACTTAACTCAAAAGCACCATCAACTAATAAAACAAAGCAAGTAAAATTTGTCAAACCTAGAAGAAAGATTTAGAGATAATTCAATCTCTAATAGAAACTCATGATAAAAGGATTAGGATTATCATTCTCTATGCTTTTATATGATTATCTAACCTTCTTGGATACATGAGTTATTGAGTTTCAAAGCGTGTCATCAAACCAAGATTTTACGCGTAGTGTTTATCCTCTTGATAGCATCTCTATGAAATTTAAAAGGTACGCATTACTTCAACTTGACTTTGATTGTCTTTTGTTTCTAGCATTATGTGTTGGAATATGTGTTATTAGTAATACTCTAAAAGTGTTTATTTGCTATTAGTAATAACTAAGATTAGATTCTATGTAACAAGGAATTTCGTCATTAGTATTAGTAGGAGATATAAGGTGTTTTGGTTCTTTAACCATCAAGAGATAAACACGAGAAACTCTTGAGTGAGTCTCACTCAACTCTTGCTTACAAGTGAGCTAACTAAGAATTTCCTAGGTGTTGAAATGTCTAACACTTTTGTGATGCTTGCAAAACAAACCTTTGTTAAACAACTTTCTCAAACACCATACTTTGAGTCTTTAATTATGCTTTTCTTAAATCACTTCTTTATGATAATCTCACATAAAACACACAAGGTGAAATAAATCACATTAGCATACATTAGGATGTGTGAAAGAAAATGAGTTTTCAACATCTAGGATTTACTCATCAAATATGACACGTAGTCTCATGATGTTGTAACTCTTGGACTTTTTCAAAACAAATAGAGTTCATAGTGTCTTAAGTAAGAAAGCCCAAAGAGTCGAGGAGTCGTTGAATATAACATTTAACGAGTGATCTCCTCCTTCTAAGATATCATCTTTGGTAGATGATGACTTAGTCGAAAGTCCAATGATGGCAAGATAAGCATGGAGTAAAAGTACAAAATAACATCTTCTCACCTTGAGTCAAACATTGAATCAAGTAAGATTGACATAAGTTGTAAAACTTGATTTATAGGTCATAGTTGTGTCTAAACAAATTCAACAAAAACAATTTTTGGAATTTAGAGTAAAACAACTAGTGAAACAAAATAGATATTTCAAAGTGATCAAGTGAGTATAGTGTCAATATTTGAAAGACTTTTTGATAATAAAAGCAAGCTCCAAAAGCAAGGGATTTTAACTTAAAGACATTCCGAGTTACTCTCTTGTTCTCAATGGTTAAGTTATTGATGACTTATCAAGAAAGAGATTAGCACATCCGTAGGTAAAACTAAACGTGGAGAAATGTTCGGAAGACTACTTGTTCTCATAACAATTAGATCCAACATTATGTTTAATTTTTAACTTCAAAGCCAAACATCCTCTTAACTTAATCATCCACTTTCAAACAGCCATTACCCTCTCAAAAACACATATCCTCACGAATTTTAGGGCTTCTAATCCAATCTCTTCCAATCCAACTAACTTTGTAAGTATTCTAATCACAATTGCATTGTTGATTTAATTATAAGATTCTTGCTTACAATCATTAACTAGAATCTTAGGGCTTTTGCATAAAACTTCATGATTCATGAAAAACTTGGTGGCTAGTCAATTATGTATTTCATTAGTTAAAAAGTGTATCTTCTTCATTGTTACTTTGATTTGCCAAACACACCAAGTGCATTATCCTTCAAAATTGCATCCAAAATTAGAACATGATTCATCACCACATTGTTAAAACAAATGAAAAACATCATTTAAACATCACTTGCATACTATCTCTTGAATGCAAAAGGGGATACATAACTAATATGTATTTTCGGGTACATTCAATCGAAGACACATTCAATTAGGAGAGTGTTGGTTATCTTTTGTTTTTACAACAAAATTTGCATAACAAAACTATTTGGGAATCAAAATGAGTCAAGATAATCAGGTCTTCACATGGTTTTGCATATACTAACATATTAGACCATCCACATTGTTAAAAGTCATTAACATACAATTTTATGTTTTCTAGGAATCAACATGCCTCCCGCAAACAAATCCGATCACAAAGAAACCCTTAAATACATGCCCAAACACCATATGACCAAAGGTCTCAACCCGGTTCAAGTAGAAACCTTTAAGGCATTAGAAAAACGCTATGTGCACGAAGGTAGAACCATTGATCCATCCTTTCTAGAAGGAACATCTATTCGCCAAAACTTTGCCGCAATTAACTTTGATTGTCTCCTTGATATAGATGAGCCAATTTGTCCTAGGTTCATCTTGGAATTTTATGTAACCGTAAACCTTTCCACATGTGCTGGTGGTAGGATATCATTAAACTTCACAACCAATCAAATACCACATGACATAGATTTAAAAGACTTAGCTATAATTCTTGGTGTACCAAATGAGGGAACTTGCCTCTACACGGATAAGTGGCCCATTTCAAGTCTTGATTCTATTGATCGCTTTTATCCATACGATACACCTCTTGCTAGTAAGGAAACTATTAAGGAACACCTCTTTGTTAGAACCTCTACCACTAGGGTGAATCGTTCGGGGAATATTGTAGATAAGGATCCTTTTGGTATGGAGCTCAATGAGCTTAAACCGCAATTTAAGAAGTGGGAAGAAATTCTTAGAGCTAACGTCATAAGTACCATAGGAAATAGAGATCACATCAACACATGTCTTTGCTATATGCTCTATAGCATTTCCACCGGTCAACCCTTCAACTTAGCCTACTACCTAGCCAAAAGAATGGCCGACATATCCTTAGTTGGAACAACCGCTCTTCCCTGTGGTATGCTTCTTACTCGCCTCTTTAGAGCAATCTCACCCATTTCTCCTAACGAAAATGGAATGCACCTTGACTATTTTCTCGTTCCTCACATCTTCGTTCCTTTAAGTGATAAACGAGTTTTCAAAAATAAGGGCAAACGTACTCGATCACCTACACCATCATCATCATCATCCGGAATGAGCGAGGATGATAAACTTCCCAACTCTAAGTTACTCCCTTTAGAATACCTTCAAGCTCTCCCCATCATTGACAATGCTTCCGAAGAATTCAAGCAAACCAAAGGAATGTTCAAGTGTTTTGGAAGGTACCTAAACAAGCTCAAAAAGAAGATAGACCGGTTGTAAGAAGATTAAGGAGTGTTTGGCTTATGAATGCTTTAGAATCATCTTTGTGTTAAAACTACGTGAATTATTTGTTTTTCACTTTCATGGTTTATTATCGTTTGTTGGATTATGTTCGTATGAAGTTTTATGCATAATGACAATGTTTAAGGTGTTTGCCATTTTTTCTATGCTTATGGCAATTCTTACTAAGTATAGTGAAATCCTCGACCTCAAGGTCAAAGTCCCATGATATGTATGTTTACTTGTCTAATTTTTGCATTGCCTAACCAGAAATGCCTTATCTTTTTTATTTTAGGAGTTTTCGAAAATTTTGAAAATCGTCTCGCGGGTCAAAAACGCGCACTGCCTAATTTTTTACCTCTGGCGGTACCTAAAATTGGGTTCCGCCAGTATATTTTCTGGGAATTCCAAAAATGGCCCAACGGACTAGGCGGTACCCTCAAATGGGTTCCGCTAGTGTTTTCTGAGGGTTCCGCCAGACACCTGCAGAAAATTTTTCTATTTTTCTTAAGTCCAAAACTTGTAACGTGTCAAAACCATTATCCTAAGTGAGAAACATCTTCCATTAACTACAATAACCATATTAGAACAACTCTCACTCACCAAAGCAATTAGAAAGCCATTTCCCTCCAAAAATTCAAATTCAAACATAACCAACCCAAGGAACCCTTTTAAAGGATCCTTCAAAACCATTGAAACATTTTCAACCAAATCACATCCCATTATCACAAAGCATTGAGTGCTTTTGTTGGTCTTTCACTCCACCTTATTCTATTGGGATGACATGCATTGATTTGACATATTCATGAAAATTTTGTAAATCATTTGAAACCTCAATCTTTGAATGGTAGAACATTAAATCCAAACACCCTATTCAACATCTTCTTCATCCTATAAATTTGAAAGTTTGCAACAATTCAAATTACACCATCACCATCAAAACTTCTTCTCTCAAAACATCAAAACCACACCTTTGAAAATGACCAAATCCAACACATCATCCGAGTCATCAAAATCCCTTTAAAAAATCACTAGGATTAGTGTTAAACCTTGTTGTTTTAACAAAACCATCAAGTCAAACTCATCTTCTTCAAGTGAAGCTTTACTTAACATTTCTTCACCTATCAAAGATTTCCTTAATCTCACTACCTCAACACAATCCCCAACACATTGTAATACCAATGTTATGACCTTTCAAGAATTGCTTAATCTTGATACTCCAACACCCTCTCAAACACATTGCTACATGATTGGCTCCAAACGGTCAACCTAAACTGACCAGGGAATGGTCAACAAGGTCAAACTGCCTAGAGTCAATGCTCCGCGGAATATAGTGTTTCCCCGGGTCGTTATGTCCCGACGAGGTGTGGATTGTATTCAAACGGTTTCGTGATCGGGTGAATTTGGATGAAAAGGGGTTTGAGTGTGATTAAGCTAAGGAATATACAATGAAATAGCTTAAAGAAGCTATATGAATAAGACGGGAAAGTTACAAAAACCAGAAACGATTTAAAACTAAAAACGCGTACGTTACGTTTAAATAAAACGTAAACGTACGAAATAAAAAGTGAAAACGGAAATCTGAAAACCCCCAGGGGGTGAAAATGACTTTTTTACAAACTAAAAGTTAAAAGAAAATTTTTAGAAAAAGAAAATAAATTTTAACACTAATTAATTATTTAATATTAATTAATTACTAATTAAAACTAATTATTAATATTTAAAACACTTAAATATAATTTAATACTAATTAAATACTAGAAAAATGAAAATAAAATTCCTAAAATTATAAAATAACTAAAAACAAGTTTTAAAATTAAAAATAAGTGTTTTTGTCTTTTTGTGGTTTTTATATTAATTAATTACTAATTAATTACTAATTAACTAATTAAACTATTTTAAATTAAGAAAAATAGCAAATGAACAGTAAAAATTCTAATAAAATTTCTAAAATTATTTTATAACATATAAAAGCTATAAAAAAAATATAAAAACTAGGTTTTGCTTAATAAAAACTAATTATGCTATTTAAAACTTAATATTAATTAATTATTAATAAAACTAAAATTAATTCTAATAAATACTAAATGATAAAATAAAAATCTGAAAAAATTATTATAAATACTTTAATATAATAGGTAATTAATAAAAATATAAAAATGACAAGTACTTAATAAAAATTTAAAAATGAAAATTAAAATTAAATTACATTAAATAGAAACTATCACTTAATTTTAAATTGTTTTTTCTTGATTTTTCTTTTACCAAACTATTTAATACTTAAAAACAAACACTTTTTGTAAAAACAACTTTTTTATAAACTTAAAATAAGCTTAGAACAAGCTTATAAGTTGTGACAGTTGACTTTAGTCAACTGTCAAGGGAAATAAGCTAGAATGGCTTAAGTGGGACCCACAATGGGTAAATTCTGATCCAAATAACTTATGTGAACATGTTTAAGCAGAAAGAAGCCAAAAATCCCCACAAATTAAGCAATAAGCTACCAAATAAGCACTTGGCTTATTGGAACTCAACTGAAAATGGGACAGGTTTGAGGCCTAATTCTAGGTGGGACCCAGGAGGTATGAAGTCAAACCATGGGTCAAAATTTGGTGTGTGGTAGGAGGGGAGTGGAAAGGAACAAGGTTGGGAGTTGTAGGACCACTGGATTGGCCAGAAAACCACCACCAAGTGGTGGTGGTGGGTGATGGTTCTGCTGTACCAGGACAGACCTTGCCCTGCTAGTGAGCTTGAGGTGATGTGGGGCCCAGCAAGAAAATCACAAAAATATGTTGAAGATGGGAACTCAAAGTTGAGCTAGTAGAGAACAAGTAGGAACAAGATTCAAGCCATGAAAGCTAACACAAAATTCAAAACAATTGCTTGGATTTTTGGAAAAATCTGATGTGCACAATTTTGACTTTTTATAAAAACTAGGTACTTTGACTTTGGTGGATTTCTACTGAGTAAAAATGACTAATTGTGATATAAAAAGCTAAAATGCAACTGTCTCAAACTAAATTAACAACTTCTCAACTGATATGCATGATTTGGGGTCCTAAACTCTTAACAGTTAACTAGTGGTTGAGTTAAACCATGATTTTGACTATTGTGATATAAATGACCAAAGAAATGGACAAAATGGACTGTGATGAACTTAAGTACAAAAGGCTAACAAGTTTTATCTTTCAATGACAACAACAACTCAGTGTAATAACCTATTCCAAACACCCATATATCTGTCTCAATACTACACTAAGAGATCTATAACTACAAGCATAGGATTTTGAGCCAAAAACAGATGGAATACATTAATTAGAAACTGAATATTCACTAAAATACCAAAAGTAACAATAAGGACTAACTTATGCAAAAATCTGATTTATGGCTTACAGAAAGGTTCCAAGCAATGAACATGAACTAGGCACCCTCACTCATCCCTGAAGCTTACCAACAAGCTACAAGACCAAATCCTTCCACAATTAACCCTGTTGCTTCTCCCTGTTCACTGATTTTCAAATAAAAATCCATTTAATTGGAATTTTGGGCATTTTTTTAGCAATATGGATGAGAGCTGAAGTTAAAGCTTAATAAGCTTATGCAAAGATATTGGCAGCTCAATGAAACTAATAGAACCTAATTCAAACACCTTTCAACATATTAAACTAAAATGTGAATTTTAAGTAAATAAAAATGTACATTAACTGAATTAGAACTTGATGAGCTTACATTAATAATTGAAAGTACTTTAAAATACACTACAAATGCTTAATTCAATGTTTAAAAACTAGATTCTACACTGGAAATTGGAATTTAATTAAAACGATATTAAAAACTATACTAAACTACACTACTATTAACTACTGCCTTCCACTTCTCCTTTTCTTCTTCTTTATAGACCCTGGAGGGTATTCTCTTTCTTTCCCACTTCTCTCTGAGCTGTTGGATTGGCTTGAGTGATCTCAACCGTTAAAAATGGTATTGGCGGGAAAAGTAGGATTGGGCAAGTTGAGTGTTTCTGGTGAAACATTTAATGAGGAAGGGGAAGGTGAGGTGTAGGTGTAAATATTAATTGAAGATTGGTGGAGGTATCATGGAGGGGGGGGGGGGGAAACTGCCCTGGTTTTAAGGAGGAGTGTTGGGAGGTTAGGGATGGGTCAAAGGGGGTTTGACCGGGTTTAAAAATAAAAACGGGGGATTAAGGATTTTGGTGGTGGGCTGATTTTTGTGATGGGCTTGGGTAGGGGTGTATGGTGGGCTGGTAAAATAGGGGTGTTATTTGGTTTGTTTGTTTTGGGTTTGAAAATAAAAAGGGATCCGTTTGTTTTGTTAGTAGAAATACCACATGGACCAATTTTGTAATTAAATGAAACTTGGGGGCTGAAAATGTTATTTTCACAAAGTATTGTCCCAAGGGTTGAATTTGCCAAGAATCAATAACACAAGGACCAAGTTTACATTTTACCATTTTTCAAAATTCCCGGGGACCGTTTATGACAAGTTGCAAAATACAGGGACCAAACATGTAATTTCCACAAAACTTTCACCCGGGGACTAAAAATGATACATTTTGATTTTCCAAGGGCAAAAAAAATGATTTTCCTTTCAAAAATATCCCACCAGGGACTGAATCTGCCAAAATCTGTAACTCTAGGGACTAAATTGTAATTTTCCAAAACTTTTGAGATTTTTCACCAAAGGACTAAATATGACAACTTATGATTGTAAAAGGACCTTTGGTGATAATTTTCTATATTTTGAATATCCAGGGACTAGTTTTCTAATTTTATGAAAGTTGGGGGACTGAAACTGCCAATTTTGCAAACTTTATACGTTTTTCATCTGTTTTTGCTCATTTTGCATCTAAAACATATAAAACACAATTTTGTAATATTTTTAGTATTTTGATGCATTTCTGAGTGTTTTTGTATGTTTTGCAGTTCAGATTTGACCAAAAATGATGAGTGTTTGAGCACTCATCAATCCCCCACATTAAACTATTGCTAGTCCCTAGCAACACTGTTTTGAAAACTTGATGGATTTGAAAAACTCTTTACTAAAAGCCATCACTTCTGGAGTAGCCTGGTGTAAGAACTGTGGCACACCTGATAACCGTGTGATTTTGAGCAAACCACCAGCTGTCAACGGATTTGATTAGTCTTTACCAAAAGCCGTTTGCTCCTGGACTAGCTAGCTCTTGATGGAATAGTCAACATCTTGGTGAGCTGATTACCAATTATGGATTTTCCACGGCCTTTACCACAAGCTATAATCTTGCGGGCTAGCCAACTCATTTGTTTTCGGGGAGTTGAGGAACCATACAATTTTGGGCAAATTGCAAGCCGTAAACGGATTTGAGATATCTTTACCAAGAGCCGTTTGCTCCTTGACTAGCCAATCCCTTTTGTCATTTTAGACAAGGCGGACTGATTACCACAAAATTTTTGAAGTACCAGTGAAAATTTTTTAAAATTTTTGAAATTTTGGCAAAAACGGGGGTATTATATAGTAAAATGTGATAAAATTCGCTAGCATAGCGAATACCCCCCCACACTTAGCATGAATATTTTCCTCAATATTCAAAGTCCCGGCTATTATGCCGACATTTTGAACGTAAAAGGGCAACATTACAAGCTAAGCGTGGAAAACACCATTTTGTTTTTCACTTCTGTAATCATAGCATGGGGGACTCCCCCACACTTAGGGTGAAAACCCTATAAGCATGCTATTGTTTTTGTTTACCGAGTCGCTAGCTTGACTCGACCCCGAATTCATTTGTCCTTGGGGAAGCATGATGTGGAAGAAGCAATCTCAATCGGACTTTCATTCAAGATGTTTGGACAAACATTTGAAGCACGAGAAAGTTTCACACCGATGAGATAAATATCCGGCTCAAGATAATGATACATGAAAATGCCGGGATCAAATATGGTATCTTCATTCCCGAAGGAGCGAAGAAGAGAAAAAGTCACCTTATAGGTGAAGAAAAGGAAGAAAATCATGATAAAAAGCATGATTAGATCTTCTTCCTCGAGAGGAGGCTCAATAGCCTGAGTTTGGATTTCAAAGGGTAAGCTCGTAAACAACCCGGGAGGGTGGGTGGGAATTTGCAAATTCTCATGATTGAGAGCATTTCCCCCGGGATATCAAACTCCGGAGGAGTCATGACATGATGAGCGAGTTCACCGGAGAACTCCTCATGAAGAGAATCATTCACAAGATGTGAATTTGTGAATTCGTGTTCCGGAATAGACTCATCACGATCCTCATTCCGAATACCCAAGAGTGGATTATCATAAATCAAAGTGAATTCAGAATCGAATTCAAATAGAGGATTGGTGAGAGTAGTATTGAATGTTTCGGGAACAAAGTGATTATTATTCTCAATTGGATTGTCGGGATAAGAAGTGAGTGGTGGATCATGATAAAGGAGACTTTCAATTTCTCCCAGATCGGCTTCGAAGTCAAGCAGACCATCATCACTTTCCAATGAAAGTGGATTGATGTGAGTAAGTTCACCAGCGAACTCCTCAAGAAGATGATCAGCATCAGAATGTGGAACTGATGCCTCAACATACTCGATGTCTCCATAAGATGTGCAATCATCGCTAAAATCTGAGAAAGTCTCAAATTGATCTTTAGGACACTCAATGGGTGAAGGAATATCACATACATGATCCAAAGTTCCCTGTGACTCTCTCGGGATTGGGACAAGGATCTCAACACTAGACTTTATTAATTCGTCCGATTCCTTATTAGGAACAGTGCTAAGATGCTCATCCCCCATGTTTAGAGAGTGAGTGTGAACTTCGGGTGTGATAACAACAAACTGAGGGAGATGAGAGGAGCTAACATTCATGGAATTTTCAAGTTCCATTTGTTCAACGGCTAGTAATTTCCCCGTCTCATTATTTTCTCCCTGATTTTCAATGGAAGGAATCACAATTGATGAATCTGAAGAACCCTTATAAAATTGAAGGATATCAAGGGTGTCCTCATTATCACTATCATTATCACAGTCTAGAAGAGCAGCTTGACGAAATTTGGCACGTGTTATAGCTGCTTGCTCTAAGACAAGTAATTCTTCCATGCTCAATTCGTTTTTAGCCTCTCGTTCTTCAGCAAGTAATTCTGCCATAGATTTCTCACGAGAGTCTCGAAACGGTGTAATAACCAACTCCTCCTTAAGTTCTTTTAAAATATCAAGAGCCTTTAGTAAAAGGTCTTGCTCGGTTTCTTGAGGAGTTGTGTGAATCATATCGTACTGTGGAGGTGGGTCTGAAAACGAATAGTCGTAATTGTTACAAGGAAATGGGTTCCCTGTTTGACAATCAGAGCTAGTGTGTGGACCTCCACAGTAATCACAACAGTAAAACTGATGTGGCTGTGGGTGGTATGTGCTAGAGTCATAAGTGTTATCAGGAAACTGCTCATAGACAAGCGTGTTTCCCGATTGACAATCAGAGCTGTAGTGTGAACCACCACATTGCTCACAACAGTAAAACTGCTGAGTCTCATGGTGTGGTAACTGATGGAATAAATCAGTCGTGTCATGGTAGGAATAGGGATTCTGGTTATAGACAGACCCGTTTCCTGACTCTACCATGCCACAACAGGGGCAATTGCCACCATTATAAGGATTACCACACCAATGGCAAACCAGAAGGTGTGGATGAGACATAGAAAGAATCAAATGTGTATAGAGGGGTAGGGATGAAGAATCAAAGGTGTGAGAGGGTAAAGGAGGATATTTTTGGGTTTTTGGAAATACATTTTGTACAAATGAGAAAGAAAATGTTTTTGTGTTTTTTGTGTTCGTTGAAAACTGAGTTTAAAAAGTTTTCGGGAACGGTTTTGTTTTGATAATGGGAAAATATGAACAAAGGATGGATAAATGTACAATGGAACGAATTCCAAAGACACTAATCAGAAAAACCGTTTAGATACGCACACAACCTCCCCGGCAGCGGCGGCAAAATTTGATTGGCTCCAAACGGTCAACCTAAACTGACCAGGGAATGGTCAACAAGGTCAAACTGCCTAGAGTCAATGCTCCGCGGAATATAGTGTTTCCCCGGGTCGTTATGTCCCGACGAGGTGTGGATTGTATTCAAACGGTTTCGTGATCGGGTGAATTTGGATGAAAAGGGGTTTGAGTGTGATTAAGCTAAGGAATATACAATGACATAGCTTAAAGAAGCTATATGAATAAGACGGGAAAGTTACAAAAACCAGAAACGATTTAAAACTAAAAACGCGTACGTTACGTTTAAATAAAACGTAAACGTACGAAATAAAAAGTGAAAACGGAAATCTGAAAACCCCCAGGGGGTGAAAATGACTTTTTTACAAACTAAAAGTTAAAAGAAAATTTTTAGAAAAAGAAAATAAATTTTAACACTAATTAATTATTTAATATTAATTAATTACTAATTAAAACTAATTATTAATATTTAAAACACTTAAATATAATTTAATACTAATTAAATACTAGAAAAATGAAAATAAAATTCCTAAAATTATAAAATAACTAAAAACAAGTTTTAAAATTAAAAATAAGTATTTTTGTCTTTTTGTGGTTTTTATATTAATTAATTACTAATTAATTACTAATTAACTAATTAAACTATTTTAAATTAAGAAAAATAGCAAATGAACAGTAAAAATTCTAATAAAATTTCTAAAATTATTTTATAACATATAAAAGCTATAAAAAAAATATAAAAACTAGGTTTTGCTTAATAAAAACTAATTATGCTATTTAAAACTTAATATTAATTAATTATTAATAAAACTAAAATTAATTCTAATAAATACTAAATGATAAAATAAAAATCTGAAAATATTATTATAAATACTTTAATATAATAGGTAATTAATAAAAATATAAAAATGACAAGTACTTAATAAAAATTTAAAAATGAAAATTAAAATTAAATTACATTAAATAGAAACTATCACTTAATTTTAAATTGTTTTTTCTTGATTTTTCTTTTACCAAACTATTTAATACTTAAAAACAAACACTTTTTGTAAAAACAACTTTTTTATAAACTTAAAATAAGCTTAGAACAAGCTTATAAGTTGTGACAGTTGACTTTAGTCAACTGTCAAGGGAAATAAGCTAGAATGGCTTAAGTGGGACCCACAATGGGTAAATTCTGATCCAAATAACTTATGTGAACATGTTTAAGCAGAAAGAAGCCAAAAATCCCCACAAATTAAGCAATAAGCTACCAAATAAGCACTTGGCTTATTGGAACTCAACTGAAAATGGGACAGGTTTGAGGCCTAATTCTAGGTGGGACCCAGGAGGTATGAAGTCAAACCATGGGTCAAAATTTGGTGTGTGGTAGGAGGGGAGTGGAAAGGAACAAGGTTGGGAGTTGTAGGACCACTGGATTGGCCAGAAAACCACCACCAAGTGGTGGTGGTGGGTGATGGTTCTGCTGTAGCAGGACAGACCTTGCCCTGCTAGTGAGCTTGAGGTGATGTGGGGCCCAGCAAGAAAATCACAAAAATATGTTGAAGATGGGAACTCAAAGTTGAGCTAGTAGAGAACAAGTAGGAACAAGATTCAAGCCATGAAAGCTAACACAAAATTCAAAACAATTGCTTGGATTTTTGGAAAAATCTGATGTGCACAATTTTGACTTTTTATAAAAACTAGGTACTTTGACTTTGGTGGATTTCTACTGAGTAAAAATGACTAATTGTGATATAAAAAGCTAAAATGCAACTGTCTCAAACTAAATTAACAACTTCTCAACTGATATGCATGATTTGGGGTCCTAAACTCTTAACAGTTAACTAGTGGTTGAGTTAAACCATGATTTTGACTATTGTGATATAAATGACCAAAGAAATGGACAAAATGGACTGTGATGAACTTAAGTACAAAAGACTAACAAGTTTTATCTTTCAATGACAACAACAACTCAGTGTAATAACCTATTCCAAACACCCCTATATCTATCTCAATACTACACTAAGAGATCTATAACTACAAGCATAGGATTTTGAGCCAAAAACAGATGGAATACATTAATTAGAAACTGAATATTCACTAAAATACCAAAAGTAACAATAAGGACTAACTTATGCAAAAATCTGATTTATGGCTTACAGAAAGGTTCCAAGCAGTGAACATGAACTAGGCACCCTCACTCATCCCTGAAGCTTACCAACAAGCTACAAGACCAAATCCTTCCACAATTAACCCTGTTGCTTTGTTGATTCTCCCTGTTCACTGATTTTCAAATAAAAATCCATTTAATTGGAATTTTGGGCATTTTTTTAGCAATATGGATGAGAGCTGAAGTTAAAGCTTAATAAGCTTATGCAAAGATATTGGCAGCTCAATGAAACTAATAGAACCTAATTCAAACACCTTTCAACATATTAAACTGAAATGTGAATTTTAAGTAAATAAAAATGTACATTAACTGAATTAGAACTTGATAAGCTTACATTAATAATTGAAAGTACTTTAAAATACACTACAAATGCTTAATTCAATGTTTAAAAACTAGATACTACACTGGAAATTGGAATTTAATTAAAACGATATTAAAAACTATACTAAATTACACTACTATTAACTACTGCCTTCCACTTCTCTTTTTCTTCTTCTTTATAGACCCTGGAGGGTATTCTCTTTCTTTCCCACTTCTCTCTGAGCTGTTGGATTGGCTTGAGTAATCTCAACCGTTAAAAATGGTATTGGCGGGAAAAGTGGGATTGGGCAAGTTGAGTGTTTCTGGTGAAACATTTAATGAGGAAGGGGAAGGTGAGGTGTAGGTGTAAATATTAATTGAAGGTTGGTGGAGGTATCATGGAGGGGGGGGGGGGGGAACTGCCCTGGTTTTAAGGAGGAGTGTTGGGAGGTTAGGGATGGGTCAAAGGGAGTTTGACCGGGTTTAAAAATAAAAACGGGGGATTAAGGATTTTGGTGGTGGGCTGATTTTTGTGATGGGCTTGGGTAGGGGTGTATGGTGGGCTGGTAAAATAGGGGTGTTATTTGGTTTGTTTGTTTTGGGTTTGAAAATAAAAAGGGATCCGTTTGTTTTGTTAGTAGAAATACCACATAGACCAATTTTGTAATTAAATGAAACTTGGGGGCTGAAAATGTTATTTTCACAAAGTATTGTCCCAAGGGTTGAATTTGCCAAGAATCAATAACACAAGGACCAAGTTTACATTTTACCATTTTTCAAAATTCCCGGGGACCGTTTATGACAAGTTGCAAAATACAGGGACCAAACATGTAATTTCCACAAAACTTTCACCCAGGGACTAAAAATGATACATTTTGATTTTCCAAGGGCAAAAAAAAATGATTTTCCTTTCAAAAATATCCCACCAGGGACTGAATCTGCCAAAATCTGTAACTCCAGGGACTAAATTGTAATTTTCCAAAACTTTTGAGATTTTTCACCAAAGGACTAAATATGACAACTTATGATTGTAAAAGGACCTTTGGTGATAATTTTCTATATTTTGAATATCAAGGGACTAGTTTTGTAATTTTATGAAAGTTGGGGGGACTGAAACTGCCAATTTTGCAAACTTTATACGTTTTTCATCTGTTTTTGCTCATTTTGCATCTAAAACATATAAAACACAATTTTGAAATATTTTTAGTATTTTGATGCATTTCTGAGTGTTTTTGTATGTTTTGCAGTTCAGATTTGACCAAAAATGATGAGTGTTTGAGCACTCATCAATCCCCCACACTAAACTATTGCTAGTCCCTAGCAACACTGTTTTGAAAAGTTGATGGATTTGAAAAACTCTTTACCAAAAGCCATCACTTCTGGAGTAGCCTGGTGTAAGAACTGTGGCACACCTGATAACCGTGCGATTTTGAGCAAACCACCAGCTGTCAATGGATTTGATTAGTCTTTACCAAAAGTCATTTGCTCCTGGACTAGCCAGCTCTTGATGGAATAGTCAACATCTTGGTGAGCTGATTACCAATTATGGATTTTCCACGGCCTTTACCACAAGCCATAATCTTGCGGGCTAGCCAACTCATTTGTTTTCGGGGAGTTGAGGAACCATACAATTTTGGGCAAATTGCAAGCCGTAAACGGATTTGAGATGTCTTTACCAAGAGCCGTTTGCTCCTAGACTAGCCAATCCCTTTTGTCGTTTTAGACAAGGCGGACTGATTACCACAAAAATTTTGAAGTACCAGTGAAAAATTTTTAAAATTTTTGAAATTTTGGCAAAAACGGGGGTATTATATAGTAAAATGTGATAAAATTCGCTAGCATAGCGAATACCCCCCCACACTTAGCATGAATAGTGTCCTCAATATTCAAAGTCCCGGCTATTATGCCGACATTTTGAACGTAAAAGGGCAACATTACAAGCTAAGCGTGGAAAACACCATTTTGTTTTTCACTTCTGTAATCATAGCATGGGGGACTCCCCCACACTTAGGGTGAAAACCCTATAAGCATGCTATTGTTTTTGTTTACCGAGTCGCTAGCTTGACTCGACCCCGAATTCATTTGTCCTTGGGGAAGCATGATGTGGAAGAAGCAATCTCAATCGGACTTTCATTCAAGATGTTTGGACAAACATTTGAAGCACGAGAAAGTTCCACACCGATGAGATAAATATCCGGCTCAAGATAATGATACATGAAAATGCCGGGATCAAATATGGTATCTTCATTCCCGAAGGAGTGAAGAAGAGAAGAAGTCACCTTATAGGTGAAGAAAAGGAAGAAAATCATGATAAAAAGCATGATTTGATCTTCTTCCTCGAGAGGAGGCTCAATAGCCTGAGTTTGGATTTCAAAGGGTAAGCTCGTAAACAACCCGGGAGGGTGGGTGGGAATTTGCAAATTCTCATGATTGAGAGCATCTCCCCCCGGGATATCAAACTCCGGAGGAGTCATGACATGATGAGCGAGTTCACCGGAGAACTCCTCATGAAGAGAATCATTCACAAGATGTGAATTTGTGAATTCGTGTTCCGGAATAGACTCATCACGATCCTCATTCCGAATACCCATGAGTGGATTATCAGAAATCAAAGTGAATTCAGAATCGAATTCAAATAGAGGATTGGTGAGAGTAGTATTGAATGTTTCGGGAATAAAGTGATTATTATTCTTAATTGGATTGTCGGGATAAGAAGTGAGTGGTAGATCATGATAAAGGAGACTTTCAATTTCTCCCAGATCGGCTTCGAAGTCAAGGAGACCATCATCACTTTCCAATGAAAGTGGATTGATGTGAGTAAGTTTATCAGCGAACTCCTCAAGAAGATGATCAGCATCAGAATGTGGAACTAATGCCTCAACATACTCGATGTCTCCATAAGATGTGCAATCATCGCTAAAATCTGAGAAAGTCTCAAATTGATCTTTAGGACACTCAATGGGTGAAGGAATATCACATACATGATCCAAAGTTCCCTGTGACTCTCTCGGGATTGGGACAAGGATCTCAACACTAGACTTTATTAATTCATCCGATTCCTTATTAGGAACAGTGCTAAGATGCTCATCCCCCATGTTTAGAGAGTGAGTGTGAACTTCGGGTGTGATAACAACAAACTGAGGGAGATGAGAGGAGCTAACATTCATGGAATTTTCAAGTTCCATTTGTTCAACGGCTAGTAATTTCCCCGTCTCATTATTTTCTCCCTGATTTTCAATGGAAGGAATCACAATTGATGAATCTGAAGAACCCTTATAAAATTGAAGGATATCAAGGGTGTCCTCATTATCACTATCATTATCACAGTCTAGAAGAGCAGCTTGACGAAATTTGGCACGTGTTATAGCTGCTTGCTCTAAGACAAGTAATTCTTCCATGCTCAATTCGTTTTTAGCCTCTCGTTCTTCAGCAAGTAATTCTGCCATAGATTTCTCACGAGAGTCTCGAAACGGTGTAATAACCAACTCCTCCTTAAGTTCTTTTAAAATATCAAGAGCCTTTAGTAAAAGGTCTTGCTCGGTTTCTTGAGGAGTTGTGTGAATCATATCGTACTGTGGAAGTGGGTCTGAAAACGAATAGTCGTAATTGTTACAAGGAAATGGGTTCCCTGTTTGACAATCAGAGCTAGTGTGTGGACCTCCACAGTAATCACAACAGTAAAACTGATGTGGCTGTGGGTGGTATGCGCTAGAGTCATAAGTGTTATCAGGAAACTGCTCATAGACAAGCGTGTTTCCCGATTGACAATCAGAGCTGTAGTGTGAACCACCACAGTGCTCACAACAGTAAAACTGCTGAGTCTCATGGTGTGGTAACTGATGGAATAAATCAGTCGTGTCATGGTAGGAATAGGGATTCTGGTTATAGACAGACCCGTTTCCTAATTCTACCATGCCACAACTGGGGCAATTGCCACCATTATAAGGATTACCACACCAATGGCAAACCAGAAGGTGTGGATGAGACATAGAAAGAATCAAATGTGTATAGAGGGGTAGGGATGAAGAATCAAAGGTGTGAGAGGGTAAAGGAGGATATCTTTGGGTTTTTGGAAATACATTTTGTACAAATGAGAAAGAAAATGTTTTTGTGTTTTTTGTGTTCGTTGAAAACTGAGTTTAAAAAGTTTTCGGGAACGGTTTTGTTTTGATAATGGGAAAATATGAACAAAGGATGGATAAATGTACAATGGAACGAATTCCAAAGACACTAATCAGAAAAACCGTTTAGATACGCACACAACCTCCCCGGCAGCGGCGCCAAAATTTGATTGGCTCCAAACGGTCAACCTAAACTGACCAGGGAATGGTCAACAAGGTCAAACTACCTAGAGTCAATGCTCCGCGGAATATAGTGTTTCCCCGGGTCGTTATGTCCCGAAGAGGTGTGGATTGTATTCAAACGGTTTCGTGATCGGGTGAATTTGGATGAAAAGGGGTTTGAGTGTGATTAAGCTAAGGAATATACAATGAAATAGCTTAAAGAAGCTATATGAATAAGACGGGAAAGTTACAAAAACCAGAAACGATTTAAAACTAAAAACGCGTACGTTACGTTTAAATAAAACGTAAACGTACGAAATAAAAAGTGAAAACGGAAATCTGAAAACCCCCAGGGGGTGAAAATGACTTTTTTACAAACTAAAAGTTAAAAGAAAATTTTTAGAAAAAGAAAATAAATTTTAACACTAATTAATTATTTAATATTAATTAATTACTAATTAAAACTAATTATTAATATTTAAAACACTTAAATATAATTTAATACTAATTAAATACTAGAAAAATGAAAATAAAATTCCTAAAATTATGAAATAACTAAAAACAAGTTTTAAAATTAAAAATAAGTGTTTTTGTCTTTTTGTGGTTTTTATATTAATTAATTACTAATTAATTACTAATTAACTAATTAAACTATTTTAAATTAAGAAAAATAGCAAATGAACAGTAAAAATTCTAATAAAATTTCTAAAATTATTTTATAACATATAAAAGCTATAAAAAAAATATAAAAACTAGGTTTTTCTTAATAAAAACTAATTATGCTATTTAAAACTTAATATTAATTAATTATTAATAAAACTAAAATTAATTCTAATAAATACTAAATGATAAAATAAAAATCTGAAAAAATTATTATAAATACTTTAATATAATAGGTAATTAATAAAAATATAAAAATGACAAGTACTTAATAAAAATTTAAAAATGAAAATTAAAATTAAATTACATTAAATAGAAACTATCACTTAATTTTAAATTGTTTTTTCTTGATTTTTCTTTTACCAAACTATTTAATACTTAAAAAAAACACTTTTTGTAAAAACAACTTTTTTAAAAACTTAAAATAAGCTGAGAACAAGCTTATAAGTTGTGACAGTTGACTTTGGTCAACTGTCAAGGGAAATAAGCTAGAATGGCTTAAGTGGGACCCACAATGGGTAAATTCTGATCCAAATAACTTATGTGAACATGTTTAAGCAGAAAGAAGCCAAAAATCCCCACAAATTAAGCAATAAGCTACCAAATAAGCACTTGGCTTATTGGAACTCAACTGAAAATGGGACATGTTTGAGGCCTAATTCTAGGTGGGACCCAGGGGGTATGAAGTCAAACCATGGGTCAAAATGTGGTGTGTGGTAGGAGGGGAGTGGAAAGGAACAAGTTTGGGGGTTGTAGGACCACTGGATTGGCCAGAAAACCACCACCAAGTGGTGGTGGTGGGTGATGGTTCTGCTGCAGCAGGGCAGACCTTGCCCTGCTAGTGAGTTTGAGGTGATGTGGGGCCCAGCAAGAAAATCACAAAAATATGTTGAAGATGGGAACTCAAAGTTTAGCTAGTAGAGAACAAGTAGGAACAAGATTCAAGCCATGAAAGCTAACACAAAATTCAAAACAATTGCTTGGATTTTTGGAAAAATCTGATGTGCACAATTTTGACTTTTTATAAAAACTATGTACTTTGACTTTGGTGGATTTCTACTGAGTAAAAATGACTAATTGTGATATAAAAAGCTATAATGCAACTGTCTCAAACTAAATTAACAACTTCTCAACTGATATGCATGATTTGGGGTCCTAAACTCTTAACAGTTAACTAGTGGTTGAGTTAAACCATGATTTTGACTATTGTGATATAAATGACTAAAGAAATGGACAAAATGGACTGTGATGAACTTAAGTACAAAAGACTAACAAGTTTTATCTTTCAATGACAACAACAACTCAGTGTAATAACCTATTCCAAACACCCCTATATCTGTCTCAATACTACACTAAGAGATCTATAACTACAAGCATAGGATTTTGAGCCAAAAACAGATGGAATACATTAATTAGAAACTGAATATTCACTAAAATACCAAAAGTAACAATAAGGACTAACTTATGCAAAAATCTGATTTATGGCTTACAGAAAGGTTCCAAGCAGTGAACATGAACTAGGCACCCTCACTCATCCCTGAAGCTTACCAACAAGCTACAAGACCAAATCCTTCCACAATTAACCCTGTTGCTTTGTTGCTTCTCCCTGTTCACTGATTTTCAAATAAAAATCCATTTAATTGGAATTTTGGGCATTTTTTTAGCAATATGGATGAGAGCTGAAGTTAAAGCTTAATAAGCTTATGCAAAGATATTGGCAGCTCAATGAAACTAATAGAACCTAATTCAAACACCTTTCAACATATTAAACTAAAATGTGAATTTTAAGTAAATAAAAATGTACATTAACTGAATTAGAACTTGATAAGCTTACATTAATAATTGAAAGTACTTTAAAATACACTACAAATGCTTAATTCAATGTTTAAAAACTAGATACTACACTGGAAATTGGAATTTAATTAAAACGATATTAAAAACTATACTAAACTACACTACTATTAACTACTGCTTTCCACTTCTCTTTTTCTTCTTCTTTATAGACCCTGGAGGGTATTCTCTTTCTTTCCCACTTCTCTCTGAGCTGTTGGATTGGCTTGAGTATTCTCAACCGTTAAAAATGGTATTGGCGGGAAAAGTGGGATTGGGCAAGTTGAGTGTTTCTGGTGAAACATTTAATGAGGAAGGGGAAGGTGAGGTGTAGGTGTAAATATTAATTGAAGGTTGGTGGAGGTATCATGGAGGGGGGGGGGGGGGGGGAAACTGCCCTGGTTTTGAGGAGGAGTGTTGGGAGGTTAGGGATGGGTCAAAGGGGGTTTGACCGGGTTTAAAAATAAAAACGGGGGATTAAGGATTTTGGTGGTGGGCTGATTTTTGTGATGGGCTTGGGTAGGGGTGTATGGTGGGCTGGTAAAATAGGGGTGTTAATTGGTTTGTTTGTTTTGGGTTTGAAAATAAAAAGGGATCCATTTGTTTTGTTAGTAGAAATACCACATGGACCAATTTTGTAATTAAATGAAACTTGGGGGCTGAAAATGTTATTTTCACAAAGTATTGTCCCAAGGGTTGAATTTGCCAAGAATCAATAACACAAGGACCAAGTTTACATTTTACCATTTTTCAAAATTCCCGGGGACCGTTTATGACAAGTTGCAAAATACAGGGACCAAACATGTAATTTCCACAAAACTTTCACCCAGGGACTAAAAATGATACATTTTGATTTTCCAAGGGCAAAAAAAATGATTTTCCTTTCAAAAATATCCCACCAGGGACTGAATCTGCCAAAATCTGTAACTCCAGGGACTAAATTGTAATTTTCCAAAACTTTTGAGATTTTTCACCAAAGGACTAAATATGACAACTTATGATTGTAAAAGGACCTTTGGTGATAATTTTCTATATTTTGAATATCCAAAGACTAGTTTTGTAATTTTATGAAAGTTGGGGGACTGAAACTGCCAATTTTGCAAACTTTATACGTTTTTCATCTGTTTTTGCTCATTTTGCATCTAAAACATATAAAACACAATTTTGAAATATTTTTAGTATTTTGATGCATTTCTGAGTGTTTTTGTATGTTTTGCAGTTCAGATTTGACCAAAAATGATGAGTGTTTGAGCACTCATCACTACACAAACATGGCCACCATTCCTCTAACAACTAGACCTTCAAATGATTCATCATCACCTTCTCAACAAGCTCAACTATCAAAAACCTCATCACCTCAATCACCAACAATTTCACCAATGGAACTTTTCCATACACCACCAACATCACCACTACCTTATTTGGAAACTTTAGAAGACCTATCACCCAAATCATCAAATCCACCATCCTTGTCACTTTTTGACACCATTGCTCAAATGGAAACCCAACAACAACCTAGTGAGCAACTAGATGATGAACCCCATCAACCATCATTAGTAGAACGGTTGGCTTACCGTTATGCTAGACCATCCATTTTTCCAAATGATCAAGGTCATACCCACTCACAATCATTTGTGTTTCACCCAATTTACAAAGACCTTCATGGCAATCCTTCCGGCGAAACGAGCTTCCGCCATTTTGTTCAAAACCAACAACCACCACCACAACAACAACCCTCATCACAAGAACCTTCCCAACATCTTGAATCTCTACTTTCTTCTTATAAGAAAATAGAAGCATCCATATGGGAAAAACCTCAAAACCTTCATAATGAGATTGACACTCATTTAAACCACCTTCATGCCTTCAAACGTATGGTTGACTCTCAAATCAACCATATCATGGTTTTACAAACAACACTTCAATCAACAAATGAAGGAAGCAAAAACACTACTCAACCTTCCACCTTTGCTCCTTCAAGTTCAAACCATCCACCACCAACATATCAAACCACCCTTCCACCAAGCTTTCCCCGCCATGATTGCAATCATTGCGAAAGAACCGCTCACATAAGTGAAGGGTGTCGAAGGGAAATTCGTGAGCTATTCGAAGAAATGAGGTTAATACTAAACCACATTTTGGATCTTCTACAATCCTCGTCTCACACACCTCAACCCTAGAGTCTCCAAAATGAAACAAAACCGTTTCTTTTGGAAAATGTTTCCCATTTAAACCAACAAACCAAAACCGTGTCTGTAACACCCCCATTTTTAAAGTTTGTCGCAGCGGAAAAGTAATTTGGGTGTTACGGTGAGGATCGAAGTTTTAACCACATAAAACGGTTTAAAAGAAACGTTTTGAAAATTATTTGTCATTTAAATAATAATTTTGATAAAAGCTGAACCATTTGATTTAAAATTTTATGAAAATATATAAAGGCTTGTAAAAATGACAAATTTGATTTTTACACCATTTTAATTTATCAGAGTAATAAATGCCCACTCCGTGTCTTGTCCTGCTCCGTTCAATTACCTGAGATACACATGCTTAAAAGTGTCAACACAAATGTTGGTGAGTTCATAGAGTTTTAGGAAAAACCCTTTATTTTGTTAGATTTCAGGAATATTTGGTATTTTTAAAATACAAACAGAAATGAAACAATTCTCAAATATATTCACAAATAAATCATATAATTATTCAATCACATTCAATAAAGAATCAAAATCTTAACATGAGCTGGAAACTCATGATACTAAATTGATCAGATAAACAATTCACATATGGGCGAACCTATACAGCTGTATCTAAATATATGTTGAAAACATATATATTTCCTTTATAGATATTGCACCAAGCCTCATGACACGCAAGACGTTAACAGAAGGGGTGTTCTATCAAATCAATGACAGATTTTGCCCTCGATTTGTAGGTGATTTGCCATTTCCTACTGAATCTCAAATATAGTGTATCACGACTAATACGACTAACCACATGCATAATGGCATTCCGTCAAGTATTAGTGGGATCGGAGGTCAATCCAAACAGGTTTCGAATCTGTTCACTATATTCGCGCTCACGTTACGGTGATTAATGGCTCATGATTGAGGGACTTTATGGCGATAAGCTAACTTAGGCAATATCAAGGACTTATGGGCTCATTTTGCATAACATCATGAAATCAAGTATCGTATCACAGAGCTAAATTTGAAAACAATATCATTTGAGTATCAGAAATTCAGTTTGAAAATAGTATCGCTTGAGTATCAGAAATTCAGTTTGAAAATATTATCATTTGAGTATCAGAAATTCAATTTGAAAATAGTATCGCTTGAGTATCAGAAATTCAGTTTGAAAATATTATCATTTGAGTATCAGAAATTCAATTTGAAAATAGTATCGCTTGAGTATCAGAAATTCAGTTTGAAAATATCATCTTTTGAGTATCAGAAATTCAGTTTGAATATATCGCCAGTAACACATTTATATCACATATCACAATAATCGAATTGAGAACAATTTTCGCATGAATATCAATATTTCAGTCAAATAATTCATCAATATAGATTTTTCACATACCACAATAATCACATTGGGACTATCAATATATTATAAATCACAGATTATATTATTTTAATATCAATTAGGAAATTGATTTGAATCATGTATTTTATTTTATTTCATATACTTATCAAGTTATCAAAGTATATGTAAGCATGTATCTCCCCCAATGAGTTAAAAACAATTATTTGAAATGGGGCTATGACTCACCTGGATTGATTTGGAAATGATGAAAAGTAAGATAGGATGAGATTTATGGGAACGTCTTTGACACAGAACCTGATAAATATATTTATCAGAGAATATAACCAAATACTATTTGGTAAATACGAACGAATAACAAATAAACATTATTCGTTATGACGAATAGATGATGTGCAATGAAATATTATGTCATGCATGATATGTTAAAATACTTTATTTAAAATATCCATCGTAGTTTTACCTTTTTAAATCGTAAATAAAAATTATTAACTCTTTAAATATCGTTATATATATAATTAACGTAAAAGTAAATAATATATATATAAAACGTAATAAAATGCATATGAAGTGAGGGTTGCCGTAAAATAGAAAATAAAATAAGAATGTCAAATAGATTATGTGTAGTCCTTGTCCTTTTTCCAATTTTACACTTTTTATACTAACGGTGTTAGCGTCACACCGTTAGTCCTTTTTATATATATTTTACAATTATAGTCCACTACATGTTCAATATTACAATCTAAGCTTGGAAATTAATAATAAATCATTTTCTACCTTAATAATTCTGTTTTTACAGTTTTAGTCCTTAGTTTTCACAGTTTTCAATATTAGTCCTTCTAGGTGTCGTCGCGTTACATTTTTAGTCCAAACGTTAAAAAATTATAGGAAAAATTATCTTAAAATTTCTGGAGCTTATTGAAGCTTATTAAAACTTATTTCAACTGCTTATTTACAAAAATAGCTTATTTTTCAATAAATGGGCTTTAACGAGCTAAATTAAAGGCCCGTTAACGTTTTAAAATCTGTGAGCGTTGAGACAAGTTGGGCTTATCCCTAGACTCATTTTTAATGTTATAAAATCATATCAAAATAGCTTTTTGGTCCAGCTTATACGGAGAGCTTATTTTCAGCTTATTGGGCTTTTCAGTCCATTAAGCTTTATAAATAGTTTTTGAAAAATGAGTTTTTGTGGTTTACTTTGGCCAATTTAAAGGGTCTAAACGAGCTTATTATTAAAAAGTTTAAACACGAAACTTGTAGCTTGTAGTAAGGAGAAATAGGTTGTGTAAAAATATTGGGTGGTTATTAAGTCGGATTGAGTTTTAAAGGGTCATTTTGGTAGCGATCTGAACCAGTTTTCTGGGTAAAAAGACTTAGAAATTTTCTAAGTGTTTTTGGTATATACGAGTTTTGCAATTTACTTTGGTCGATTTAGAGTGTCAAAACGTGGTTATTTTTACATGTTGTTTATACGAAAGTTGTAGCTAGTCATGGTGTCTATTAGATGGGGTAAAAATATAACATGCTTGTTACGCTAAATTGTGAGATAAAAGACGGTTTTATAGGTGACTTGGACAGATTTTTACTTGGTAAAAGACTTGGTTTATTTTCTAAGTTTTACAACATTTTTATATATTTGGTATATGGTCAAAATAAGTTTGTATGATGCATGTAACGTAAAAATAAACGTGAAACAAGTGTGCTACGTGACTCCTAGGCCTTCCAAGATGGAGGCTAGTCACGTTAAGTGTAGTATATAACAATATTTACGTGAAATATATATATGAAATAATATACGTTCAAAATAAAATAAATATAGTGCATGACATAATTTTAACGTATGATTTTGAATGAAAATGATTTGAAATAACTTACAACACCTTAGAGGTGGTAGAGAATCGAGTAGGAATGAATGAAACACAAGAAAATCTCGTCTAATCGTATAACCCAAACGTTATACGTATATATTAAACCCGATATCACTTTTCTTGCTTCCAAATAATCTTGTTCGGTTCTCTTGATGTTTCTTAAGTATCTTAGAATGATGAAAGAGTAGAAAAATGATTTGTGATGAAGGAGAAAAAGGAACGATCGGGTGTAATATATATATATGGAGATTGGAGTTTCGTATGGTTCAAATAATTGGAGGGGACAAGAGTACTAGGCATGGTCAGAGGATAAGAGTTCTAGATTGATAGCTTTGAATAAACAATGAGTTCTATAGGCATTAGAAATATTATAGAATCGTCCTTGTGAGTTTTATATGTCGACACACTTTTAAACATACAAACGAGACTATCATTTGTGATTCAAAAGGTTTTAGTCGGTCATAATTATTATTTATTCATGAAAACATGTTACAAATAATATTAGAAACTCATAGGAACAAACGGGAACAATAACGGATAAGAAATGAATAAGTTGTGAATTTGTTGAATCGATTTATTGTTAAACACTTTACCTCGTAAAAACGTATCAAAACTCAACGTATGAACGTGAGATTCGACACACTAATAGTTGGCTAGGAGCTTAACGAGGATGGGCAAAAAGATACATGGGTCGTGTGTAGAATTTAGAAATGAACGAGACGTTTTGGAGCTTACTTGATCGATTGTTATGAAATATTTATTAGTGTAAATGGGTTTTGGTGTTTGGGCCGGTTGGGCTTATGAAAATTTAAGGGTCCGTTTGATTTTGTAATTATTTTTATTAATTAGGATTAGTGAGTTATTAATATTTTGTTAATTGTGTCGAGAACTTGTTTTGTCGTTTGGTGAATTTTGCAATATCGCAATCGTGACCATTTTAATATACAAAGAAAATTTTAAATTTCCCCGTAAAAATGGTAATTACAATAATGACGAAGATTATTTATATAATTAACCGAAGTTAATTATACGAATTTTTGCGAGGTTTTATAGTGTCATCCTTTCAACCTTCAAAATAAAGCCCGCTACAACCACAACCCACATTTTCATCCTTAAACAACCTTAGCCTTGTTTTTGGAAAATGTTTCTCGCAAAGGAAAATGATGATTTCCTTGTAGCTTTTTATGGTCTTAGCTTATTTGTAGTTTTTCTTTATTTTTAGAAGTAGGATGGTGTAATCCAAATTTCTTGTCTTTGACTTTTTAAGAGTCAAAATTTTACATGATATGAATTACATTACACTACAAGGTTTTCATTGTTTGTTGACCATTTAGGTATAAAAAGTGAAATATACCTTGCTATGGTACCATACATATATCTTGTGTTGTTTAAACTAACCTTTCTTTTTGTAGGACCATCTTCCATGTTTTCCTTCCTTGATACTCCATTTAGGGGAGTAATATTCAAGGGGGAGCATGAGTGTTGTACTATTTCACTTTACAACTCTTACTTGCGTTTAAACATGAATTACTTTCATGACTTATCTTGTGCAACAACTAACCTTTTTCTTGTAGGTTCAAAATCCATGTCTCCTCTCTTGGCACTCCATTTAGGGGGAGTATCGTCCAAGGGGGAGCAAGTGCTCACTTCCGCTTCGCTACTCTTCTTTTTGTTTCGACAAAAAGGGGGAGAATTTTAGATATAAACTTAATTTTAGATATAAACTTGTTTCAAAAATTCTTTTTGTATATCACATCATCTTAGCAAAAACAAGTTCTTATACCTAACTTTATAAGACTTAACACTAAAACTAGTGACTTACTTATAAATAAAGTTTATGTTTTGTCATCAACAAAAAGGGGGAGATTGTTAATACAAATATCACCTAAAAACGTTATTTATATTTTATGATCTTTGCTAAGTTTTGTTAATGACAAAGTATGAAGTTTAGCTATAAGTAAATCATCACTTTTAGTGTTTAAGTCTTGTTTAACTAAGGTTAACATTTCCTTTTAAACAAAACATTGTTTTTATTTCTTAAACTAGAATGAGTCTTGTCACATCACATTTATTTCTTAATATAGTAAGGTCACATCACATTTAGGGCAAGCTTTGTCATTATACATTTATGGTAAGAAGTGTGTTTGACTTACTAAGTGGTAGCTTGCAAGTTTAGTGTTTGACTTAATATTATGAGATGTGACATTGTTTGGTTTGCAAGAGTAATGAGATGTGACTTTGTTTGGTTTGCAAGATTTATTGCAAAAACCAACTGCAGCCCTGGCGGTACCCTGGGGGTACACGGGCGGAACCCTTTTGAGGGGTCCGCCTGATCCGCCAGACCTGCAGAATTGTTTGCTATAAATACCAAACCATTTGTTAGTTTTGGGTAACCTATTTAGGACATATTTTCACATACCCTCTCAACTAACTCAGTAACCTTTTGATTTGTGTGATTCTCTTATGTAGCAAGGGACTTCACAAGATCATTCAAGAAGTTACAAGCTTCAACTCTAAAGTTGCAAGTCTTGGTAGCTTGGTCATGTATAAGCTTTGATAGTTTATACTTCATGTGTGTCATGTATATAGATGTAAGTGGTTAGTATTTTAGGCCTCAAAATACGTAGTGTGTCGGGAGTTGTTGTACCCTTGTAAAAGAACTAACGGGAGTGGTTGTACCCTTGGTAAAGAACTCGACATCTAGCTTAGTGTCGGTAAAAGTATAAGCGACGATGGGAGTGGTTGTACCCCGTGTAAAAGAACTCGACATCTAGCTTAGTGTCGGTAAAAGTGTAAGCGACGTTGCAAAGGTTTTCTCCGCCGATGAAAGGAGCTTGTTGATTAGTGCTTATAACTCTCGAGTTGGAAACTCGGGGCGTGGATGTAGGGCAAGGAAAAAAAGTCCTTGTAGCCGAACCACGATAAACAATCGTGTTGTGGTTTGATCGTTTCTTTCTTTATCTTTGCTTATTACATGTTGTTCTTTAGTTAGAATTACTAGTTACATATAAAGCTTTTCAAAGAACTAAACAAGTAAAGATGTGTTTGTATCTTCAAACAAAAGTAAAAGCTTTCTAAATAACTAAACAAGCAAAGTTAAGATTATCACAAGCAAAGCTTTTCAATGTATGAGACTAGTAAAGTTAAAATTGATATTTACATAAAAAGCTTTTCAAAGAATCAAACATATAACGTTGTGTTTATATCTTTAAGCAAACGTAAAAGATATTCAAGTTAAAAAGAATCTAAAAAGCGGTAAACTATTCAACCCCGCTTCTAGTTTTCCACATAGTGGTTATTTACTTAACCAAGCTGACAAATGTGTATATAGCAAATTTGATGAATCTGGTAAAGGAGTTATCATTAGTCTATATGTTGATGACATGTTGATCTTTGGCACTAATCAAAATCAAGTTAACCTTACAAAGGCATTTTTGTCATCAAAGTTCTCCATGAAGGATATGGGGGAGGCTGATGTTATCCTTGGCATTAGGATTAAACATGAAAGTAACAAGATTTCTATATCTCAATCTCATTACATTGAGAAGGTGTTGAGGAAATTTAATTACTTTAAGTGTACTCCAGTGAGTACTCCTATGGATACAAGTGAGAAGCTAATGCCTAATACTGGTAAAGCTGTATCTCAACTTGAGTATTCTAGGGTAATTGGATGCTTGATGTATGCCATGACTTGTACAACACCTGATATTGCTTTTGCAGTGGGTAAACTGAGCAGGTATACTAGTAATCCTAGTGCTTATCACTGGCAAGCAATTCAGAGGGTCTTTAAGTATTTGAAGAGAACTATAGATTATAGTCTCTCATATACTGGTTATCCTTCAGTATTAGAAGGATACACTGATGCAAGTTGGATCAGTAACACTGAAGACAATTCGTCTACCAGTGGCTGGGTATTCCTACTTGGTGGAGGTGCAATTTCTTGGGCATCCAAGAAACAAACTTGCATTACCAGTTCAACCATGGAATATGTATTTGTGGCTTTAGCTGCTGCTGGTAAAGAAGCTGAATGGTTGAGAAACTTGCTTCTTGAGATTCCATTGTGGCCTAAACCTATAGCACCTATTTCTATCCGTTGTGATAGTGCTGCTACATTGGCAAAGGCTTATAGCCAGATGTACAACGGAAAGTCTAGACACTTATGTGTCAGACATAACATGATTCGTGAGCTTATCATGAATGGGGTGATATCTATAGAGTTTGTTAAATCTCAACAAAACTTAGCTGATCACTTGACGAAGGGTTTGGCTAGAGACTTGGTTTTGAAGTCAGTTAAAGGGATGGGTTTAAAGTCCAACTTAGTCACTGAATGCTAAGACACCCAACTCCTTCCTGAGGAAACTTGGGAGCTGAGTTCAATGTGGAAAGCTGAACATTTAGTGGACTAGAGCACATGTTTTATTGTCATCCCAAGGTTGTGCTCAGAACCTGCTGGAAAAGGAGGATGAAGTCTTTACTTCTCAATGGTTAATTTCTTTGAAAAAGTGCTAAGCAGGAGCATGAATAAAGAGGAACCACCTATGTAAATGTTGAAGTTTTGCCGCTTCAGGAAGCTTTGGATTTTTAGCTTTTACAACATTTATGAATTAGATATGGACACATGGCTTGTATAGTGTCAGGTTTATTTAAGTGTTTGAAAATATATGTGTATTTTATCTTCAAGTATTCAAATGGGTTGAAGGGTTCAATTCTTAGAACACCCTGATTCTCGAATATTTGAACGCGTAATGTACTAAGATGAGAATTAAATCTTCAAGATATTTTCATTTATGCGTATATTTTGTTTTGTGTTTATTTTTCATGCAAAGGAAGTGAACTAAATTTGGGGAGGATTGTTGGAAAATTTAGTGCACTTGAGGGATTAATTCACACCTGCTAATGGGTTTGGAGGTACGGAGTGTACACCCATTTGGTCACTGAATACCTTGACTCATATAGTGGTCATGCAGAGATTCTACTGCTAGTATTATGATTCTACTGATGGATCCTACTGCTGAGTTGTTTCTGCTGATAAGTTTAGCTTGTTTCTGCTGATAAACTTATTCCTGCTGATAAGCATGTTTCTGCTGATAAGCTTATTATTTCTGCTGATAACCATTGATTCCTACTATTATGGAAATTATTATGGTATAATTAATGGGCCGTTAATTATATATAATTGTTAGGGTTTGAGTAAACTCTATTATAAATAGAGGTCATAACAGATTTGCATGTACAATTACCAACACAAACCCTAAACACTTGAATACGATTCTGTTCTTGATTTGTGCCTAAAACAAGAACTTCACTTGGTCTTATCCAATAGAGATATTCGTGTAACCCAGGCATAGGGTCGAATAGTTTCTATTGGAAAGTGATACCACGATTTCAAGTGAATATCCGATACCTTATTGATTATCTTAATCTTAATCTGGGAACACCAAAATTTAAATAACCAGCATACGGGTCACACGGATTGGGTAACGGGTCATTAATGGATTATGACTGAAACATGTCATTTATATTTAGTATTGGTCAACATGGGACGGGTAGGGTTAACCCAAAACGACTTTTTCTTTACGTTTTTTTTATCTTGAAATGATTAATGTTCTAACTAATTGTTTTTGGTTTGACAAAACCCAAATCAACCGATTTATAAGACAGATACGAAGAAGGATATCAAACCAGGGTTTACCTCATCATAATTTTTTTTTCTCCTTTTGTCAATATTTTTCAGTTGATGGTTTGTTAATTATCATGTGTTTTTTCTGTAAGGTCTGAACATAAGATAGAAGCCGTTTGAAAGATGGGAGTATTCAGCCCGCCATATAGTAGCACGGTTCTTTGTATTGAGTAGCAAAAGTCGGATAAAGAGGTATGTGATCTACCCGTTTTTCTTTGTAGTAGTATTTTGTTGTAAATGATAACATTATATATTATTTGATATTTGTTTATCATCTGATTAAAGGGGGTGTTTGGATGAGCTTATTTTACCAGCTTACAAGCTTATTTGTCTTTGGAAAAAGTATTCACCCCACCATATAGTAGCACGGTTCTTTGTATTGAGTAGCAAAAGTCGGATAAAAAGGTATGTGATCTACCCATTTTTCTTGGTAGTAGTATTTTGATGTAACTGATAATATTATACATTATTTGATTTTCGTTTATCATCTGATTAAGGGGGTGTTTGGATGAGCTTATTTTACCAGCTTACAAGCTGATTTGTCTTTGGAAAAGCTTATGACATTTTTTTTTGGTTTATGAAGTTATTAGGTTGAGCTATTGCACTTGAATAAGTACATAAGCTAAATTTCATAAGCTTTTTCATAACGGAAAAAGGTTAGTTTATAAGCTTATACAAATTCGAAAAAGAGAATAAGCGGATAAAATTACTTGATGAAAGCATCTGTAATTCAAGCATCCCTTTTGACTTGCTACCCAACCTGCACATCCGAGATACAAAATCTTTGACTCACACGAAATGAGCCAATTTGTAAAACTTTGACTTTTATTTCGGCAACCTTTAATTTTTGATAAAGGCCTATGCTTTTTTTTTTTTTTTTTTTTTTTTTTTTTTTTTTGGGAGTCTTTCTTTAACCTTATCTTTGGACTTACGAGCTTAATTGATTTCTGCTTATATTTATAAGGCTCGCCTTATTTTCAAAGAAATAGGCAGCATGAGTAGCAGATGGCGGCGATTTATGACTTGATACACGTGTCATTTTCTTTATTTGTAGGAACTGCGGAATTTTTACGATCAAGAAGCAGCCGGGGTGAGAATATGTGTACAGGCTAATCAGTATCTTTTTGGATTATACATATTCATGATAGCCATAGGGATGTGCTGCTTGATATCGATAATATGTCATATAAGGTAATTAGAGATTGTTGGTTATTTTTTTTGTATAATTTTAGTCTAATGCCTTATTCTATTTTCATCAATGCAGGAACCAACAATTGTGGTAGATTTTGAGTTGAGCAAAGATATTGGAAGTTCAGAAAATAAGGTATGGAGGCTTAATTATTGTCGTAGATTATGATTATAATCAACGATAATCTATTTTGATTATAGTTTTTCCAAACAAAGACGAATGATTTTAAATTAAAAGTCAGTCAAAAAATATGAACATTGAAAAGAAAAAGTAGTAGTTTTAGAGCTCTTCTAAAAAGGAGACGTGACAAATAGGGCGAAGTAAAGGCTGCTGATCTTGGTGGTGAAGTCGGGTTATGTAGGTGCCAGAAGTCCATCTAAAGGTTTTGGTTTTACGGCTTCAATAACCGGATTTTGATTCACAGCTTCAATACGGTACGCATTCTATTAATTTTAGTTTTGGGGGTTTCGTGAAAAAGGCGTGATTCTCCGTGTGTTATGGTTGGGTTTCGAGTGATTAACAATTATGTCAACCTATTAACCAACTTGGAATATGATATTAATTTACACTTTGTTTTTGTTTATTAACAAGCGTGTCATTGGTAGTTTTAGGTTTTTTTATTTGATATTTAGTTACATTTTTTTGTTGTGATAACGAGAGAAACTACAAACTGCACAACCAATAATATTTATAAAGAAGTACTTCATAGCCTTGGATTATTTTTAAGTTTTTAACGATGTGGTATGTTCTGAATACTTGACTTTTTTGTAATGCAAATGATTTGATTTTCGTTTCCTATATTCAACGACACGTTTGGTCAGTACATATCATTCCATATTGTTATAAATATAAGATTTCCTTTGGCCAGACATTGTCACAGGTTGGTTTGTTTTTACCAAAGCCACTCTTCTCACACGAACAACTATATGTCGCTTTGTCAAGAGTCAAGAGCATGCGAGTATTGAAGGTTTTATGTTTAGATAAGGACGGAAACTATTGCAACTCAACTACAAATATAGTTTACAAAGAAGTCTTATGTCGGATTTGAATAGGTAACATTGTTTTGTATACACAACATGTTATTTTGGATAAACCTGACTATTTGGTTTTTGTAATTTTTTTATCTCATTGTATGTTTTTATTATGTTTTGTGATTTTCAATATTTGGTTACGTCCACTTATTATTGTCTATGTTATTATGAAGCGAGCCTGATGGGGCGGGTTATAAAGCTAGTTTATAATATAAAAGAAAGTATGTGTTTAATAAAGAGTAAATTGCAAAAATCGTCCTTATGGTTTTGCTAAGATTGCATGTTTCGTTCTTTGTCTTTCAAAAGAGTAGGCGGCCTCTCGAGTTCAATTTCGTCCTTTGCAAAAGTAATTTGACTAAAATACGCCCATCTTCAACCTTATTTATTGTTTAATTGAAATTTTATTTATTTCTAAATAAAAAATGAAGAACACTTCAAGAACATAAATCATTCGACCATATATTTCAGCTCGAAGATGAAAAAGACAATTAATCTTACAATTTCGGGTAAATTGTAACAATTCGCATTTTCGGATTACTATTCACTTTCACTATTCATCTCAGAAATTTTTATTTCATATTCTCGTAAATTGAACTATTTTAACGATAATCCGAGAGTTTGACGCTCGTCGGATCATTTCTGCAAAAATCACGAAGCCGTGTCCGAGATTTACTTTTGGGTTTAAACGTCGTTCCAGCATCCCGATATGTCCACAAAACACTATAAACAATAAAAATATGATTTTCTCTCATTTTACGATAATTCTAAAAGTTTTGGAATTTTACGTTTTCCAGTTCAGCCTTTTACGCGAATTACGCGTTTTAGACCTGCGTTTCAGTTTTTACAGCGTTTAAGCAACCCGATGGAACTTACCATTCATTTTATATTTTATTATGGATTATTTTGACAAGTTTAGTCATTCTTTCAAGTTTCATATTTTTACGATACCCGGATTTACGTTTCGCGATTTAAAAAACTTTACGGTTTGCGATTAACGGAACCAAAACCGACTCCGTGAACCAGATAACACCAAGCTTCCTACATACTCATCCATACATGTGCAACCCCCCTCCCCATGTTACTTGAACTTCACCACTTATTTACCATAATGCCATTAAATTAGATATTTCATACAAAAACACCTTTAACACATTCATATTGTTTTCAAGAATCATAAAATGAGGTTTCTTCCTTTCTCTCCTTCCCTAGCCACGACCCAAGCATCAAACACAACAAAGATCAATTATTTTTACAAGATCAAAGCATAAAAGTTGTTCATTTCATCATTCTAGTTAGGAGTTTTGCAATATAAACTCAAGAATCACAAGGTTTTGCCTCATCTAATCACCTCATATTTCAAAGTAAGTTATCAAATTTATTTTCATGATTTCATCTTATATTTACTAGTATCATATGGTTTTCATGCTTTAATTCATGCACATACTAGTTATACCACATTATTTTTGTTAACTTTTTGAACATACAAACCCTAGAATTTTTTTTCGGTATTCCTTTGTTAAATTAACATGATTAGTGATGATTAGGAACCCATGGCACCCTAAGAAGGTGTATGGTAAGATTAGACTAGCTTTGTGGCATTTGCAAGAGATTTGGTGATGTTAGAAACTAGTTTAGAACCTTGAAAATGGTTTTGGAACATATATTTATACCTACTGTCCCAAAAATGAAAATACAGAAAAATTAGGGGATTCCCGGTAACTTTGGGCTAAAGATTTAGAAAATACTTTCAAAAACGAAGTCGTGGGCGAAAGAACGGATTAAAACGAGTTTATAACGAAGGAGATATGATTTTTGCAAGTTTAACGACGAAAACTATTTTCTGAAAATTTGACTTGCTGTCCCACGATTTTCAATGGGCAATCTGAGGTATAAAACTTGATCTAGCCATCCCGACTTATCAAAAATATATTAGTATGTTGTCCCACGATTCCGGGGATATAAAGAACGTAGAAAACAAGCTTATAACGACCAAGATATACATGTTTCAAAATCGACGAAACTCTATTTATTTTCATCAGCTTTTTAGCAAAATATTACTAAGTATAGAAAAACAGTTTTTGTAATATATCATGTTGAGAGCCAATTTACTCATTGATAAACTCATTTCTGGAAAATTTACATCAATTACAAAAAGTTAGTTCACCAAGCCTAGTTTCCAAAACATCCACCCGTTTGTCAAAAGGATTTATAACGAATAACTTATGGACTTCCAAACTTTCCCGAAAACTGCCCAGAATCTGCCGAAACAGCCCAAACACCTTACTTCATGGCTATATATCTTTATGATCGAGACCTGTATGGACAAACTTCACTTCTGTGACTTTTTAGATAAGGTGAAAGTCTTTCTAAAACTACTGAGCTTCTTTCCTAACTCTTAATATTCACCATTTCGAGACTAGTTTTGTTAGACCACTTTGGCCATATTTTTCAAGTAATGAAAATGTTATATTTTGCGACGAAAACCTTATATTTGCCGATAGAACACCAAACGAGAATCATGGAGTACCGTTTCAACATATTTACATGGAAAGTGGTTATTAACTTAACGAGACGTCAAAAATGTATTTTTCGACGATAAACGTTATTTTCAAAACTAACAAGTGGTATCGATAACATACGTAGTTGCATGTGTAGCATCATTTCAGTTCTTACATTAGATCATATCATTCACATTAGGTTGCGGTTAGAGATCGTGCCTCATTTCTGTGTATCCACTTTTGTCATCGTAGCTATCGCACCAGGTGAGTCATAGCCCCTACTCTTTTTATACTTGTTTTAACTCTTTGGGGGAGATACATGCTCAACTACTTGCTTACTTGTACAGATACTCAAAACATTTATACTTGATAACATTTATGCTTGATTACATTTATACTTGATTTCATTTATACTTGATAACACTTATACTTGATTGCATTATACTTGATTTCATACATACATGATTGATACATGTACAAATACTTACTTGATACTTGAAACATTTAAACTTTTATACTTTGGGAAATGGCACCCAGTAATCATACATACATGATTGTGAAACTTCCAGTGGCTCCAAATTAAGTTGTTGGATGACCATTGAGACATACATACAAATGTGAGGTCTTCGGAGATGAAGTGTAGACTCACGACTAATTGCTTAACTGTTGTGATGAACTTATACATGTTTTACTCATACTATATATGTTAGCAGTGGGTTGTGAACACACAGGTTACAAGTCTCTTATGGCGGGACTTGCAGCTGAGTGGATTTACGATGCCTTTGCTGTGTGATCTTTTTCTATAGGCTTTATTTGTTAAACAAACTCTATGAACTCACCAACCTCGTGTTGACACTTTAGCATGTATTTTCAGGTTTTAACCAATGGCACGTTACTGGAGGTTTTGGCAGGGCATGGCATGGTCATAGAAGACTTTGATTATTCATTTGGGGACCGTTTTAAACTATTTTAAGGGCCTACTTCCGCACTACTTATAACAATGTAAATTCAACATTTTTGATTAAACTATTTTATTCTAAATGATTCAAGTGAAAACCATTTTTGAACTTGTGTTGTAATACCAATTGAGTTACACCCCAGCTACATGTATGCTTCCGTTGGACCCGATTTTGGGGGTGTGACATAAATATATATACGCTCACAATCTCCAAAACCTTCAAAAAACCAAGAAATAAACAAAGTAACTGAATCTCAAATCCAAATAAAACAATTACTAATCAAAATTTTACAATCAAAACCCAAAATCATTTATCTCCTTTGTATGGTACTATTTATAATCTTACTTCCAATTCTTTCCATGTTAATAATGACTCCTTCATGGACTTGTTCAGATGTACATTCATGAACACAAGTTTCATCAAACTTGCTTGCCAAGTTTGCTAATCTTCAAAACTAAACTTGTACACATATAAATAAACTTATTTAAACAACCAGAATCAACACAACAACGACAAATTTGACGATGGAGATTGTTTCAGATTTGGGTCATTAAGGATATTTATGTTTGAAATTCCTTTTTAAAGTTAAGAGGCTTAGGTTTTGTGATGAAGTGTTCATGAGGGATTTAAGAAAATGGGGTATATGCTTGTTAAAATTGGGGCTTTTTATGAAATTAAATTCTGTGGTTTAAAAGAATGATGATGATAATGGGTTATGTGTACAACAGTGGTAAATTTTGTTGTTAATGATTTTGTTATTGTTTTTTAGGGATGTAAGAAATTTGTTCTAATTTTATTGTTGTTGTTGCTAATGATTTGAGTAAAGAGGGTTTATACGGTGTAGAAGTGTATTTTCTTTAATGGAGATATGGGATTCTGGATAAAAATATAACGAATGTGAGAACTGTGAAGAAAGGAATGAATTTATGAAAAGGGATTTAGCCGTACAATAGCAACATACTTCTTCAAATGTTCCATTCTAGTACGCGTACTATTTTTTGTCCCACTTAATGTAACGAACTTTCATTTTTTGTTCCATTCTACCCAAAAGTTACCGGTTATCTGGAAAAAAGTTTGAAAACCAGGAAAAATGCCTACGTGACATATTTAATACTTGAGTAAATAGTAACGTACTTTTTCAAATTTACCGATCTAGTACGCGTACTATTTTCGTCCGTTTTTATAAGTTTTTGTTCGTTTTTATACGTTTTCATCCGTTTTTATACACGTTTTCATATATTTTTACACGTTTTCATCCATTTTCTTACATTATTGTAAGTTTTTGTACGTTTTTCTGTTTTTGCACATTTTTGTCCGTTTTTACACGTTGTCATTCGTTTTTACACGTTTTTGTCCGTTTTTGCATGTTTTCGTCCGTTTTTACACGTTGTCATTCGTTTTTGCATGTTTTGTCTGTTTTTACACATTGTTGTTCATTTATACATGCTTTTTTCCATTTTTCATTCATATAAAAACGTATGAAAACGGATGAAGACATATAAAAGCGAACGAAAACATCAAAAAACTAGTGAAAACGTGTAACAACAAATGAAAACGTATAAAAAATAGACAAAAACATGTAAAAGTTAACATATAAAAGAGATGAAAACGTATAAAAATAGACGAAAACGTGCAAAAACAGACAAAATGTGCAAAAAAAAGACAAAACGTGTAAAACTGAACAAAAACGTTTACAAAAGGATGAAAACATGCAAAAACGGATGAAAGCGTGTTAAAACGGGTGAAAACGTGCAAAAATGGAAGAAAACGTGTAAAAACGGGAGAAAACGTGTAAAAACGGCCAAAAACGTGCAAAATGGATGAAAACGTGTAAACATTCGAAAAAGTGCAAAAATGGATAAAAATGTGTAAAAACGAACGAAAATGTCCAAACCAGATGAAAACTTACAAAAACGGATGAAAACATTTTATATATATATATATATATATATATATATATATATATATATATATATATATAGAGTTAGGATCAAATAGGAAATAAAGTTAAAATAGGAAGGATAAGAAGTAATATGGACCAATCATTTTTCAAAAGCATGGAGGGTTATTTTGGTCATATCATTATTTGTTGGTAGTTGATAATTTTCTACAACAAAGGAAGACATTTTATTTTCTCTATTATTCCTAAGGGAAAATGAGTTGGTAGTTGATAATTTTCTACAACAAAGGAAGACATTTTATTTTCTCTATTATTCCTAAGGGAAAATGATCCCTGCTGTTGACTGCAGGGATCTTACCTGCTGCAAAGGTATTAAGGAAAGGACCAAATGTGTAAAGTTGAAAACGTTGAAGGGTAAAAAATATAAATTGTAAAATTATTTTTCATGTGGCAGTAGATAAGTTGGCTGCTGCAACAGCAGCGATGAGTTGCCCTATTCCTAATTGATCTATTTCAATTAGTCACAGAGTTTCAGAATCGCGCTTGCAACTTCGCTATAAAAATATAATTAAATATGCAATAATGAATTGAATGCATCTATATAAAATAGTTTCCTTCAAAATTAAATAAACTAATTTCGTATATGGAGGTTGTGGAGTGGGCTATTGAAAACACTCTCTCGTGCATATATTTCTTATTCTTCTAATTTACATGTAAACACTAGTGGACCATCACACTAGTTAGATCCATCAAACCTACAAGATGCGTATTATTATATTGTTATTTTATTTTATGCCATTTAGTATGAAACAAAAACGGATGCATGATCAAGTAATTATGCATCTCATTGAAATAATGGACTAACGAGGATGCATGATCGAATGTGTTTGAGTCACTTTTGCATCGATAATTTTAGATGCAAAAACAGATGCATGATCAAGTAATTATGCATCTCATTGATAATTTTAGATGCATGATCGAACGTGTTTGAGTCACTTTTGCATCGATAAAAATTGACCACTGTTTTGAAGATGCATGCTTATATATATAGTCATATTGATTGGATGAACCAGTTTCGATGCAACAAAAATTTAAGCGGGCTGTTTTCTAAAATAAAATTAGAATTGTGATTTATGATTAATGAACATGTTTCACGTATCTATTTCAATTCTCTTAATTAAATCGAGGTGATTGATCGTGAATCCAAGATAGATGCAATCATTTCTTTTTTTTTTTTGGGTAAAAGGTCAACGACCCGGTAAATGTATTATCCAAAAAACGTTTAAGTACAATGGAATGTGGCTGAAGTACCACATTAACCTCAAGCACAGGCGCTTGATAAACAAGTGTTTATGACAGGCCATAAACACAAACCCAACCTA
This sequence comes from Artemisia argyi, assembly GCA_030686995.1. Classification (NCBI taxonomy): domain Eukaryota; kingdom Viridiplantae; phylum Streptophyta; class Magnoliopsida; order Asterales; family Asteraceae; genus Artemisia; species Artemisia argyi. The sequence goes on from CM060677.1 coordinate 189,001,568, forward strand.
GCTAATTACAAAGTATCAAACTAGGTATAAAAACAAGACAAAACATGAGATGCGAACATCCCACATCCACCCAGTAGCACGAACCGTTGAAGTACATAGGATGAGGGTGATATCCCTCACCTCAGTCCCAAAGGACACTTACAGTACCACGATGCAACATCATTCCAAAGTAGTCCATACTTCCAGCGTCAATAAACCACCCTCATGACCCCTGTTGCAACAATAGTCAATAGAACAATGAGCAGCATCATCTAAGTGTGGTAACAAGCATAAACCATAAACATAGGGTGATACAACCCTAACATCCAGCATTTGCGAGCCCAAGACCAAGGTAAGAATCAGCAAAAAGGTCATTGGCAGCAGGCACAAAGCATGTAACAACGAATGCAAACCAACCAGGAATGCAACAAAAATTAGATGCATCTATGTCAATTAGTGGACAAAATATTGGATGCAATTATTATATTATAAACTGGAACAAAAATTATAGTCTTTCACGTCAATTAATGGATGAAACATTGGATGCATCTACAATATCAATACCTACAAAATCAGATGCAGTAGAAAACCTTTTTGCTAACGTCAATTAATGATGGAGCAGCATATATGCAGTTCTACGGGAATAAAAAATGAACCGATAATAGTGGAATAAAATCTGGCAACTTGCAATTTTACAGTTGTAATTTTATGTATCAAAACAGAATTAAATAGATTATTTATTACTATTATGCCATTATTGATCTTAACCATTGATGCAAGATCTTATGGTTGAGATATTTTCTTATCCTTCTTATTTTTTTTTTTATTTTTTTTTTTTATTTTTAGAAAATATTCTTACTAGATCTCCACTATATATATATATATATATATATAAACCCCAAATTTTTAGTTATTTTCGACACACGTACCATATGAGTAAATTTTAGAAAGTATATAGCTATTTAATGGCTTTTACAAGTATATAATATATAGTGGAAATCCAACGTGGCAGCTTTTGTGGTTGCTAGCCGGTTAAACAAGTTTCGTAGGGTAGAATAGAACAAAACTTGAAAGTTCGTTACATTAAGTGGAACAAAAAATAGTACGCGTACTAGATCGGAACATTTGGAAAAGTACGTTGCTAGTGTACGGCTAAATCCCTTATGAAAAAGAAAACTTAAAAACTGAAAGAGAAATTCAAAAAAGTTGACGATGAGGGTATTTTAGTCAGTTTATTTATGTAAGGGACCAAGTCAAACTTAACTTTTTCTCACAAGGAGGCTGCGTGTACTTTCGAAAAACCAAGGACGAAACATGCAATCTGAGCAAGCTACAAGAACGATTTTTACAATTTACTCTTTAATAAATTTAGTTTAACAAGTTATTACAAAATTAATATTGTATCTTTACACCTTAGGGGGTGTTTGTTTCTGCTTATACAGCCGGCATGGGCGGAGCTATTAAGGGACTGGGAAGGGTCCCAGCCCCTTAAGCCTAAGCCTGTTAGTGTATTTTTTTCGCGATTTCATGTGTTAAAATTTTATTTTTTCCATCTCGGCCCTCCATCTAATGTTCTTCCTGAAAAAAAATTATTTCGGCCCTCCTAATAAATTTTTTCTAGCTCCGCCATTGACAGCCGGCTTATAGCTTATTTGGTTTTGGGCTTATGTTTCATAAGCTCACATTTTGTGGCTTATTTTGAAACTTTTCAACTTCTAGAAATTTATTATGTAATAATAAACTTATGTAAGCCGAAAAGTTTCAAAACAAACCACAAAATATGAGCTTATAAAAACATAAGCCCAAAACCAGATAAGCCATAAACCAGCTATGTAAGCTGGAACAAACACCCCTTAATTACAATTTGCATAATAATAAAAAATTTGCGGTTGAAAGTCACCGAAAAGGGCTTCATTTGACTAACCATCATCACCTTTAACATAACATCCTTTTCAAATCTCCAAGACCAAGGACGAAACATGCGATATGAGCAAATCACAACGACGATTTTTACAATTTACTCTTTAATAATTTAGTTCAAGTTATTACAAAATTAACACTAGATCTTTACGCCTTAGGGGGTGTTTGTTTCGGCTTATACAGCCAGCTTATGGCTTACTTGGTTTTAGGCTTATGTTTCATAAGCTCATATTTTGTGGCTTATTTTGAAAACTTTTCGGCTTATAAAAATTTATTATGTCATAATAAATTTATGTAAGCCGAAAAGTTTCAAAACAAACCACAAATGTGAGCTTATAAAACATAATCCCAAAACCAGATAAGCCATAAACCTGCTATATAAGCCGAAACAAACACCCCCTTAATTACAATTTGCATAATAATTAAGGGTGCGTTTGGTATGGCAATCAAGGAATGAATTGATTCATGTCATTAATTGTTTGGTTTAAGTTTTTGATAATTGAAATGGGCCCGGGAATCAAAGATTGATTCATGGCATGTATGGTGACTTTGGAAAATAATTGGACCCCATATCTATATTCTTTCTCACAATCTACACATAAATTAATTATTAAAAAATAAAATCATCCCTTTTTCTCTTCAATAAATTATTTATCAATTACTAAGGGCCCGTTTGGTTAATGGGTTTTGAGTTGATGGAATGGTTTGACACCTCAAAAGTGTAGTTTGGTTCATGGATCAGGAAACAACATTAAAGAATCTAGCTAAAAACTCATTTATATATAGTATGGTGGGTTTGGAAGAATGATACACTATTTATTGACAAGGCCCCACATTTTTATAATTGTTGTCCACAAGTTTTAATACTTTTTTTAAAAAATCTTTTGCCTCTTTCCATTATACAATAGTATAAAACACGTTTACTGTTCACCATACCTTCAAATAAAATATTCGTGCTACAGTTTCTACAGTACACAATCTGAGTATTGCTACAGTATCATCTCCCTACAAAATACATACCCTCCCCATTTTTCTTGAAGCTTCTCTCCTCTCTCTCTCACCCCCATTTGTGTTTCTTGAAGCTTCTCTCCTCTCTCTCACAATCCACACAGAAAATTTAACAATCAAAATCCAGAAAAATACCAAAATTCCCAAACCACTACAAATTCGAGTGCTGATAATTCGAATCACCATAAGGTCGTATGTAAGAGTAAAAAAAAAATTGCAAATTCAAGTGATGATGTACCTGTGGAATCCTTAATTTTTCAAAGCATTTTGTAGATCATTTGGCTGCTTCATTTTTTAGGGTTTGCTGTGTTTGATCAGGTTACTTTTTTTTTTTTTTTTTCCTTTAATCGCTTTTAGTAGCTATGGAATCCTTAATTTTCTTATTAGCTTTTGTGATGTTTGAATTACGTATGTATAATACTACAAATTTTAGATTAGGGTTTCAAAATAATTTGGGGGTTTTCCTGTTAATTGTATGATGTTGGATTTAGGCTTTTAATTGATGAATTTTTTTCTTATTATTGTCGTTCATCTATGCGATTATATTAGGGTTATTGCATACGAATTAGGGTTTGGATTTAATTTACAGGTTTTCCTAAAATTAGGAGTTGTTTGATTATTTGGGTTGGTTATATTTTTTAATGTAAAAGATGAATTATTTGATTCATATTAGCTATTTGTTAATAGTTGATTTTGGTTTATGTTACAGATTTACATATAATTTTTAGGTGTATTTTTATGTTTGAATTGTACTTAAATACTTGGGTTTGTGTTTATTTCAGTTTTTATGTAAAATGTAAATACAACATCAAGCACCCACATACTAAGCCATTTACAAAATTGTCAATGTAGGATCATGAGAAACACGTCATGTGCCTCCAATAACAACAATTGCAGAAGTAACAAGAGGGCCACAACTACAGCCTCGACAAACAAGTACTCCACGGACGCCACGGCCAGTGCTTGCACGTGCAGGTTGGTGATATGCGATGAACCCTTACCGTCTTAATGTTACTAATGATGGTAATTTTTTTACTAATAAAGTTGGAGCATTGTGTTTATAGAGAGCCATACTTGATTGTGCCCGATATATAGGTGTATTTCTAAAATATATATATATAAAATGAAATAAAAATAAAAAACTTATGAAACATAGGTAGTAGTTACCAGGGTGCTTAGACCTTTTATCTCTCCACGAACTAAACAAAAAGCTATTTGTGAACAGATAATGTTGAAACAGTTAAACGGGAGCTGTACTACGAAAAACCTAGACGTCGGCCCAGCTACATAATCCCAGTCTTGCCCCCGCTTAAGGTTAGCAAAAATATGTTGACGCTTTATAATGTCTCATATATTCTTTATTTCCTACGTGCTCTTTTCATATTTGAATATGTCGCTCACTCCTCACTTGATAAGTTTCCCCTTTTTTCCTTATTTTTCTCCTTTTTTCCTTTGTTAATTGTTGATCTATTTTCTCCATATATTATGATGATAATGGCATGCAACAGATTTGATTATCGGAGAATGGTGGATGAGAAGGGTTTAGGAAACTGGTAATGGCCGTCGGGAAGTGACTATTTTACGAGTGAGTTTCATAATTTCGTTCGATGGTGGGATTTGAGGAGTCGTGGTGCTGCCCATTATCGCAGTTTAAATTGCAGCGACGAACATCAAGATGTCTGGTGCGCGTAAAAGGTGATATGATCAGATGCATGCAGGTATGTTTACAGCTGTGGCTTGCACATGTATACAATACATGTTCCTGATTTGTGAATAAAAATAGCGCACATTGTTTCTAATAGGGCCCTCCTATACATGTATCGTTACAGGAATCCATATCATTGGTCAGAATCAAGGTCCTCTCCATCCTCAAAATTACGGTGATTGTGTATCGATGACTGATCAACCATGTGTTAGTGTGCGTGTGTTGCTTTCTAAGCTCGCTAATCCATTTATTGCAACGTCAATGTAGGTTCAGCGCCGGGGTCTGTAGCTTCTGGCCCAAGATTCAGTCAACCTAGGAGACGAGCACGTAGGCAACCTGGTGTAAGAACTGCGCCCTGTCCACATGGAATGCCCCCCTTACACGCAGGTTAGTCATATGCAAGTATGCATTTTCTCACAAAATGTCATGTACAAGGCGTTCGGGACCTTTGTACCATCCGGTGTTATATGGGTGGGAGGGTAAAGTAGTTTTATACTTGCTCTTGATACATTAGTTATTACTGTATTAATTCAATAGTACTTACTTTCCTGACGTGTTTTAGCCTTAACGGCAACAAATAGAGCAAAAGTAGGTTGATTTTCCAGCATAATCAATGTATCTTTTTTTTGTCCCGCTATTTGACAAAGTAACATCTACATGCACTAAGCAACTACCAAGTAGTTTATGCTTTGTATAACTAAGTTTTAAATAACACCTGAATTATAGAAAGATCACTTTTTGTTTGTATACAGGCTAAGTTCATTAATAGCGTTTACCTTAGAAGGAACGGAACAGTCTTGGGTAGGTTCAAATTTATTGAGGGATGCTTTATGTAGCCTGTAGTTCCCTAATTCATGACAGATTTTGATTTTAATATATAACTTTTTACGGTGTTTAGTGAGTCTTCATTGCTGCAGCTGGCTCTCTCTTTCAGTTGTCTTATGAGTTGCACTTATAAGCAATCATTCATCCTTTAACACTGACATTTAGATAACTTATTTAGGGAGGGGCCATCGTAACTGCTCGCCATCGGAATTTCTGCGGGGCTAAGCAAATCTAACACGTATTTCCCATAGGTGAGGCTCAAAAAGATGCCGGGAAGACAGTGGAAGTGGGAGGAAAGAATATTCAAGTGTATGGTCCCTCTGATAGAGAGACCACTTTAGCGTCTATTGTTGAACAATATCCGAATCTGATCATTGTGGACTTCACAGTACCTAATGCCGTCAATGGTAAACATGCAATTCTTTGATTTATATGATGTCTTATAATCTGTATTACCATATTAGTTTTGTGCGGTCACTATTGTTGTCTATCTGCAGAGAATGCCGAGCTATATTGCAAAAGTGGAATGCCTTTTGTGATGGGAACTACTGGTGGAGATAGGGATCTTTTGTATAAAACTGTGCAAGATGCGAATCTTTATGCCGTGATCTCTCCTCAAATGGGGAAACATGTGAAAAATGTTTATGGTATTGTTTGATGAATACAGTTGTTGACGCTTTTTCTTAAAAGATGTTTAGTCTCATAGTCGCTTATTTTGTTCAGGTTGTGGCATTCTTGGCAGCCATGGATATTATGTCCAAGCAATTTCCTGGAGCATTCTCCGGATATACTCTACAGGTATTTGTCTCTATCTACTTTAACAGATGCCAGTAGTTTTTCATCGTTGGTTTGTTTGGTTTGCGGTTAGATGTAGAGTTGATTTTGTACATAAATTGACACACTTGTATTGTTAATTCTCTTGGTTATGGCTCCTAATCTGTTCCTTTCCTTATGGCCAAGTCATATAATTTATTACTATTATACTAAATGGGCTCACCAAGGCTGGATTTTGGTGCAAATACTACGCCTTTTGGGAACACTAGCCTGGATGCTTGCTCTATCTATTGGATGATTATAATTTTTTACTGTAAAACTGTGAGAGTAATAACTGAAGAACTGCTCTCACCAAATTAGACTTCATTAGCCACATATTGCTACAAACTAAAAGAAACTGATCATTGATGATAGGTTAATGCCTTTCTAATCTTGATCATATAGAGTTTCAGGTCTATATTTATGATATAGTTAGATCAGAGCAAGTATTTATAAGCACTGGCAGACTTTTTCTGGCGAGCAGTTGTTTGACTCTTCATTATCCAGATTCTAGAAAGTTTTGCGGTTTGTTAGAATTATAGTAGTATTAGTATTAGGTTATTTAAGTCGTATTAGGGCCAAGCCCTTTATTATTAACCTAACTTAGTTTCCAAGGTAAGTAAAGGTTATATATAGGCATAGTCTTGCAACTTCACAGTTTTAATTAAGGCAATATAGTATAACACATATTTCTGAGACGTTCTATTTGTGCCATTCTCTTTGTAGCAAAGATATTTACCTAACAAGTATTATTCATTTGCAGTTTAGAGAATTGCAGAAGAGGATGAAATTCAACAAACAACAACATATTTTGGTCATGCATTTGAAGCATTTAAGGTACACGGAGCAGCTTAGGAGATACAAAAACCTATGATATTGTGTTTTTTTCCCTCCTGGGCTGAAACTGAGTAGCACGATTTGGTACCACATTCAGTTTTGTGTCCTCGCAAATTAGTTTTTCTAGATCATATACTTAACGGAGATTAGTGTCGGGATGTATGAAGTTTAGTTGTGAATGTATCGAAAATTATGTAAAAAGTATATGATTAATAGAAAGGCTATGTTACTCTTTAAATTTATTGCCTAAAAAAAATATCGTCCCTCTCTCTTTTGTGCTAACTTACGTATACAAGAATCCCGCGGCAACGCGCGGGTTCAAAACCTAGTTTTTTATAAAATCAGAACTTTTAAAGTTTAATACTAGTTTTAAATTAAAAAAATCTATAACTTTATATATTTTATATATTTTATTTTTCATCTTTTTCTTTCAAATTTTTCTCAAATCCAAATCCAATTCCAATCTCTTTTATAAACCAAATGCACTAAAATAAATTTTTTTAATAAAATATTATTTTTTTTATCTTATCTCATTTTCTTTTATTTTAAACGGAATTCAAATCCGATTCCAAATCCTTTTACAAACCGTTGAAAGATACCGAAAAGGGGCTTCATTTGACTTACCAATCCATCATCACCTCTAAAATAACATCCTTTTCAAATCTCTACGACCAAATTCAACCTCCTCGTCAATTTCAATTTAATGTAAGTTCTCATCTCACAATCTCCATTAAAATTCATTAATCCCATGATTATCTCATTAATTAGTCCTAATTAACATACCCCATTTGATTCATATTGTGGAAATATGATTGTTATTTTTTTTTGTAAAAAAGTTGGGTCTTTGTTATTATTATTATTATCTTTTTTGTAATGTGTGTATGATTATTGTTTCTTTTAATTATTTTAGTGATTTGATTAAAGTTAGGTTAGCATATCCACTGAATCAGTATGTATGGATTTTATTTTCATTAAAAAAAAAACATGTTTCTTTAATGCAATTGGCTTTTAATTATTTTTTAATGTTAAAAAACATGTCATTTGTTATCACTCCACTGAATCAGTATTTATTAATGTTGGGTTGTTTCTAGATTGTTTATTACAGGGATATAACTCAGTGGATTGGTTTTTTTAAGATTGTGATAAAGTGGTGTTGGTTCGGAGGGTTGTTTGAACATATGTGACGAGTATTCGGTAATGCGATAGTGCAGAAGTGCGTATTGTTGTTGGTGTAATCATGGGTTGTATAAATTCAACTGCGAAGGAATTCAAAAAGTTGCCAACTTATGATGTGGTTGCGCTTGCCGCTGAGACCCCTTGTAAGTTTTCTATATTCTCCCATTTTTCGGATCTTCTTTTTGGCTATGGTTTAATTTGTTTACATGTTTTATACGGAGTATTAATTGCCTCTTAGGTAGTTTACAAGTGTGGTAAGACGTATCACACATTATTGGTATTTTCATTGCTGCGTTATCAATGTGCGTGATGTGTCATTATTGAAAGTCTTGAGCCTGTCCAAACAAATTTAACAAATAGAAAAACCGTTTTGGGATGTGCTGGATCTTAAAATCTGTGTGGCATTCGACACTTGCAGTTACTGTGAATGAGGTGGAGGCTTTATACGAGCTATTTGAGAAACTTAGCAGTTCCGTGGTGGATGATGGGCTTATAGGGAAGGTATGCATTACTTTTATGACACTGTGAATGTGACAATTTTCGGCTGGTTTAATATCGGTTGCTTGTGTGTAAATTATACGGAGTATTAATTAATTTGAATTTCATATTTGGCAGGACGAGTTTAACCTAGCACTATTCCAAAATCATAGTAAGCGAAACCTGTTTGCTGATCGGGTAAGTATGGTTCTATTTTTGTATCCCAATAAATAAGAAAATGAACAACGGTAACTGTAAGTTGCCCTTAGTTTGGTTATAAATCATATGATGGTCAAGGTTTCCCATGTATCGACTAACTGTTTTATAAATATTGTTTCCTATAGCATCTTAAGTTTGTTACTTTTGCAGATATTTGATCTTTTTGACGTGAATAGGAGTGGCCATATTGACTTTAATGAGTTTGTCCGTTCGTTGAGTGTATTTCATCCAAAAGCTCCTCAAGCAGACAAAGTTTTGTGTAAGAATGATGATATGATACTTTTTTTGTGGTTTTATATTCAAACTTATATGATAGGAATGATTATCTGATACATAATGCAATCAATCTTGTTTTAGATGCGTTCAGACTTTATGATTTAGGGCGCACTGGCTTCATCGAACGCCAGGAGGTGACTTGTTCTCTTTGTTTTTTTTACCAATTAAAACATGACTTGTTTTCCATATCTAAAATATACTTAGGAATACTATAATGTAACGATGTTGATTCTGTTAACTTTTTATAATGGGAAGCAGTTGAAGGAGATGGTTACGGCTCTTCTGAGTGAATCTGATCTTGTTCTATCAGATGAAATAATTGAATCGATGGTAGATAAGGTATGCAATGCTTGTTTGTTGTTTTCTAGTGACAACTTTAAGGCTTGGGTTGTGATGATTGTATCTTTTTGTTTCTTATTTAGACGTTCGCAGAAGCAGATTATAAAGGTGATGGTAAGATTGACCAAGAAGAATGGAGGGAGTATGTTGAGAAGAACCCGTCACTATTGAAGAACATGACTCTTCCTCATTTAATGTAAGTGATACAACTTACGTAGATGCAAGTTTTCCTTTGTTGAGTTCAGAGCATGCTAACACTTAAGAAGGAAACTTTAGGACCTTACGTAATTATGCTCTTATCAAGTTATTTTTACCCTTTTTAGACTCTTTTCAGATTATTGTTTTGTATTCTTTAATTGTTAATTTTATACCATACTGATGATAACTCACAATCTGCACAATTAGAACAAGGCCACAATGCAAAAACTATGACTGCAAAAGAGGAAAAATAAGTTGTTTAGTTTGGACGGATAATCTGATATGAACATACCAAGTAATTGTAACAGTATAAACTAGGTTATAGTATTGTGCTTGTTTTACATATATGATTTATTAATCATGAAATGACTATTTTCTTCTGCTGTATGTTGGTAGATTTGCATATAAACATAGCTGCATAGAACTAACTTTTAAGAATATCTCTATCCTGGATACGCATCTTTGCAATATGGTTATTCTTCAATCTCAGTTTCCGTAAAAAACTTATCTTCGAAATGACCCTTTGTGATGTTGCATTTTTGCCAATTCTTGAATTCAGTCTTGATTTTTAAGTATGGTACTTGGGAAATGACTATTTCTTGATGGTGCGTTTCAGGGACATAACTTTGAGGTTTCCAAGCTTTGTGATGAACAGCCAGGTAGAAGAGACTCAGTCAACAGACTAGACCATCTTCCCTACTGTATCAATTCGTAAAGATTGTATCTACTTGAAAGCGGTGCCAAATGCTACCCTACAACTCAAAATTTTACTTCTTATCAGAGCAGTTCAGATATAACTTGGGCCATGTTCAGATTCATTATTTTTTATGCTTCCTTCCTGGGCATAATCCGTCGGTTTCTGCGTTGGCAACTTGGACGTTAGTCATTACATATTTGACAATTTGTAGCAAATGTTGAATTTGCAAGTCTGTTCGATAGACTGATAATTGTACATTATGTATTTGGTTGTGTCATAGTTGGTCTTGCTTGATGTGGTTGTTTTAGACGTTAAGTATAGATCATCCAAAAACTTTAGCTGATAACTTGTTTGGGAATTTTACAAAGTACAGTTCCATTTGAATGTGGGAAATATCGGTGACTCGTGTTAAGCGGTCAAGAAGATAAAAAAAACAATAACATGCACAACCAGATAAAGTAGCCATTAGATGTGTTGATGATTTATTATTTGCCCAAAAAAGAAGACGATGCTATGAATGCTAAAGGGTCTGCTCTACTTGTACATTTTTTTTGTGCGGCAAAAGTTAGCAAAACGGCTGTCCTTGATGCCAAAGTACGAAAGAAAATAAACAGTTGATCGAAGTCCTCTTTAGTGATGAGCAAAAGGTGTCTGTTACATTGTCAACCCATTCTGGACAAGCACATCTAACGCATTCACGTGTGATCATTCGATAGTTAACTAACAGAATATCTACCTAGAGAGGTGCAGTCAATCGATAGTTAACTAACAGAATATCTACCTAGAGAGATGCAGTCGTTAAAATATCTTGTAGTTTGGTTGTAGCTTTTAAGGATTTTTCAAACATGTGATGCCATTTACTTGGAAGCAATGACCATTATTATCTGTTCTTCAACGTTAAGTAAAATGTACTCCTTTTATATCATTTTTCTTTTTTCTCTCTTTGTAGAAACATTGCCAAGATTCATTAACAACTCCCTGAGAAACGACCACAAACGTACAAGACCCAATCACAATCATGGGCTCTAATATTCTTACTTTTTTTTTTTTTTTTTTTTTTTTTTTTTTTTTTTTTTGAGAATGGTGAATATGCTTATGTCAAATATGGGCCACATTAAAAGTGTCATTATCGTCTGGCTGTTATTTTATATTTTTGTTTCAACGACAAAACACATATATATGTCCCGGTTATTGTTAAGCGGTCTTCCAGATAATGTTAGAAATTGAGTAAAGGTTGTGATGATAATCTTTGATGTGCATTTCCTGAATAAAGCATTTCTGACTTTTTAATGTTTGGGTATCACCAAACTTTTGTTAAGAAAATTAAAGAAGAACACTTACTTTATAGGCATAAGAAAACTAAGAAAAACAAAAAGATTATGTTAAGTTTTTCGTATGTAATGAGACAATGAATATGTTAAGTCACAAACTATTTATTTATTTATTTATTCTTTTTATTTATTTTTTTATTTTTTTTGAGAGTTAAATGTGGTTAAAGTTGGTTAAAAACCAATATTTATAACTGTTATAGAACAAGGGGCGCTGCCCTTTGACCCCACATTTTTGTCATGGTCGGAAACATATTAACTTAAACAAGTGTGTACTCCACACTTCCGTAACTTGTATCTGAGCATAATTTGAAATCCCACCGGTCTCTAATAAATCGCAATTACCTAAACTAGCCGATGACACTAAAATTAGCAACTTACTGTTAGGCCACATTACGGTTGGCTATCTCGAGATGTTTTACGAGTGTTAACAAGTGTTTAGCTTTTAGATTTTGTCCACAGATTCCTATCTGAAATGTTAATAAAGAAGAATTTAACTTTCATGTTATTAAACGTTAAGTACGATGTACTACTTTTATAATCATTTTTCTTTTTTCTATCTTTGTAGAAACAGTGTCTAGATTCATTAACAAACTCCGTGAGACACGGCCACAAACGTACAAGACCAAACACAATAATGGGTTCTAATTTCTAAACTTCTTTTGTCAAATATGGGCCAAATGAAAAGTGTCATTATCGTATGGCTGTTGTTTTCTTTCAACGACAAAAACACATATGACCCGGTTATCGGTAAGTAGGTCATCTGGATAATGTTAGAAATTAGGTAACGGTACGTTGCGATGATAATTTTTGAATTTTTTTAAATTGTCTATGTTCATTTTTTTTAATAAAGTATTTTGACACTTTAATGTTTAAGCATTACCAAATTTTTATTGAGATAATTCAAAAAAAAAACTTTAGTTTCAAGACGAAAAGAAAAATTATGTTAAGTTTTTCTTATATTAAAATAAGATAATGAATATATTAAGTCACAATTTATTTATTTTTTTACATTTAGATGCGTTAAAGTTGGTTAAAACCAACATTTGTCATGGTCGAAGACATATTAACTTAAACGAATGTGCATTCCACATTTTCATAACTTGTATCCGAGTATAATATGAAATTTCATTGGTCTCTAATAAGTCACAATTACCTCAAATAGCAGATGACACTAAAATCATAAACATATGTTAGGCCACATTATACTTGGCTATCTCGAGCTATGTTTTACGAACGTTTAACATTTAGCATTTTAATGTAGTGTTTGTTTGTCAACGAGTGTTTAACTTTTAAATTTTGCGCACACATTCTTATCTGAAATCCAAGTAAAGAAGAATTTAACTTTTATGTTATTTTGCACTTTAATGTTAGTTACTAATTTACCACTATAAGGGTAGATGTTTTGTTGGATGATTAAAGATTGTTTACGTATTATTCATTAACCAAAAATATATATAAGACAACTAGCAGGGTAACCGCGCGTTGCGGCGGCGGATACCTTGAAATATAATTTTCCGGTGAATCGTATTTTAGTTTATTATATTCTTTTTTACAATAAATTTACGGATATTAAAAATTTCGTTTAACCCGTGCTCGAGCCCGTTTGGCCCGCGCCCGTTCAGGCTAAATCCCATTTGCCCCGTTGCCCGTTCAGACTTGAATATTTGTATAATGTGCATTATTATTTGTATTAATGACGAATCGAATTCGCCAAATAAATCGAGTAGGCATAACCTAAAAAGCACGAAACGAATCGAATTTGCCAAATAAATTGGCTTTGTGAAAGTTATACGTATTTATATTCGTTTTAATTGAAAAAATTATTTCGAGAACAATGACGCAAGTTTCATAATTTTTCGAGTCCGTTTGGTACGTCAAATGGGTCCTTGTAGTCCTTAAAGGAGGTCGACAGAATTGCTGTACATGTACAAATACTTGTGCTTTAAATTCTTGTGCATTGTGTTTTATAACTTGTATTAATATGTGATGGGGTGTATTAATTGTAAGAGATGTAAGAGATATGTGATCCTTAAAATATTATGCTTTAAATACTTGTTCTTTGTGTTTGATAACTTGTATTTTACTTAAAAATCTAAATATGAAAATCTGAAAAATTAAATAGGAGAGAAAGTGCAAAATGTATTATAAGTAGTATAGATAAAGTTCTAATATAAACACAATTAGGTTAAGCCCATAATTATTTAATGGGTGGGCCTATATCACAAATAATAACAACTAATACTTCCCCACAATTTGAGTGAGAGGGAGGCGAACGCTTAAATTGGCGCGAAACTCTTTAAAAGAGAGAGCAGAAGGAAACCCTTTTTATGAAGATATGAGCTTTGATACCATGTTGGATAATTAAAGATTGCTTACATATTATTCATTAACCAAAAATATATATAGGATACAATAAAATTCTAGAATAAACACAATTGAATTAAGATTATAATCATCTATATATCACAAATAGTAACGACTAATAGTTTTAAAAAAAATCGATGCTACTACTATTACTGCTTGTGGCTACTATAACTTAAGGGGGAAACGTTTTTGGGAAGTCTATCACGAGTATGCTGATAGTTGGATGTGGAAGGTGTTTCTTGATCTTAGACACATATTGAATTTATTATTGGCAATAGTCAATCTGCTTCTGTATGGTATGATAAGTGGAATGATGTTGGTCCTCTAAGCAATTTTGTTTCTAGAAGAGATATGTATGATGGTAGATTTGCTTGCACTGCTACTATGGCTGACATGATTACTGATGATCAATGGGTATGGACAGATTATTGGTCTTCCAGGTTCTCTGAGATGGATAATATGAGGGTTCCTAATTTGGTGGGTAGTGCTAATAAGGCTGTATGGAGATGCAACAATAGTCTCACTATAGACTTTGTTACCAGTCAAGTTTGGAAAGATTTTAATGTGAGTCATCCAACTATCATATGGCACAACCTTGTGTGGTTCACTCAATGTATTCCCAGGCAATGTTGCAAAAATCGTGAATCGGTACTGAAGCGGTCCGGGGCCGATTAGCGATTTTTTACCGATTAATCGGCCGATTTTCTTGACTCGGCCGATTAATCGGCCGATTTCCGTGAAATTCTCTCCAAGGTCCTGGGCCGATTACCGATTAATCGGCCGATTTTTGCAACACTGTTCCCAAGCATATATTTGTTCTTTGGATGGCTATTCATGGGAGATTAATGACACAAGACAGAATGATGGCATGGAATAATGATAATACTATGAGGTGTTCATTATGCAGGTCTTGTATAGATTATCATAACCACCTTTTCTTCAAGTGAGAATATGCTAAGAGAGTGTGGAGTGCTCTCAAAAGGAAAATTGGGGCTTGTAATTTACCATTAAAGTGGGGTGATTTGATCAATTCTACGGCTACTCAATGTCACAACAAGTCTATTAGAAGTGTTGTTAGTAGATTGGTCCTAGGTGTTGGAGTTTACTGCATTTGGTAGGAAAGGAATAATAGATAATTCACAACTGAGCATAGACTTGCTGATGCTTTGCTAGAAATAATTGTGGAAAGTGTTAGGATGAGGTTAATGAGCATCAAAGTTATCAGATCTGTTTTCACTTTGAAAGTTGAAAAATATTGGGATGTTCAGTTTAAATATGTGCCTGCTAAGCAATATGTTCATGTTGGGCATGTTCAATAAGTCTGAACCCAAGTTTTAAAGTGTTTGGCATAAGGTTGTAAGTATGCTGTTTGGAGTTTTTTGAAGAAATTTTGCAGAGAATATTGCTAGTAATTTGGTTTGCTTTTGTCTTTTCTGTGATCCTAAGGTGTAGGTCTGTTGAGGCAACACTATTAAGGTCATGGGTTCATTGACTAGTTAAAAGTTTAACCATAAGGTAGTTTCCTACTAGTTGTTCTCTGTCTAATCTACAATTGGGATTATGCAAAAGTATTTTTGGTATTGTTTGATTGGAAATGGTCATTCAGTTACACAAAGGAGATTTATATCATTGATTATATCTTTTTTCTCCTATAAGTAGAAGTTGAGGTTCAAGTTAATTCTGCAATATATATGGTTTTATCCATGATTGCAGTCCTCATAAGCTTTTGGTGGTCTGAATTTGTTTGAGACCACTTCACTAGATGGCTTTGTACCTTGATTATTACAGATTTGGATGCTTTGGTTAAGTTCAAATTTCATTCCATAGGTTTTGGTAGGATAATGGACTGATTTTTGCGCTTGCTTGGTATCTAAGTTTGTAGTAATCATAAAATAAGTTTTCTGGTGAGAAGGGTAAGTTGTTTGGCAAAATGGAACATGATGATTAGAATAGTGAGGTATGAAAGATGAACCTATTTGGTCCAATCAATGTTCTATTGAGGAGGATAGGTTGGTATTCATGTAGGGTGTATGTTCCCAAAGTCTGATGCCTCTTAGGTTTGCTAAGTTGGAAATGTAGGACTTTGGTATAACCCTTACATTGAGAGGTTTGGGGGTTATAGCTCTCACAATGATGCCTACCATTTCTTGCCCATTTTATTTTGGATGATGGTTGAATGATTTGTGGTTATGATTTGGTTTGGAAATGTAGTTGTGGATCTATGGTCTTGGTGCAATATGGGTGAATTTTAAAGATGGGTTGCTATGATGTTTGTATGTAATCTGAGATATTTATACCCGATATGGGACAACATAAAATAGTAGTTGAATGTTGATTGTTTTATGATTTTTTGAGCATGTCCACAATCAGTTTTGATTTTTTTTTTTTTTTTTTTTGTAAAGGGGAGTAATCCTGCACCCTGGTAAATATATTAACCAAGAAAAACGTTTAAGTACAATGGATATGGGTGAAATCCCATATCTCAGCCCGTTACATAGGCAAATCTTACATAACAAGATACTTCCAATTTTCTAACCAAGCAAACAACCACTACTCAAATAGTAACATAAGACATAACGAAAGATTACATCCTACGACTTTGAAGCTTAGTACCATACATGGCATTAAAAGCATCCAAATTCCTTGGAAGATCATAAACCTGGTTCGCATAGTCATCATAGTCATAGTCATCATAATCTTCTTCATACCCTTGACCACCACCGAATAGATTAGCAGACTCATCAAATGTGTTAAGAACCTCATCATCAGAATCAGAGTCCACGATCTCTCCCACCTTAGAAAAAAGGGTTAACCCGCTTTGTAGAATAGGTGGAGGGAGTAGAAGAAACACTAGTTTTAGGAGTCACAACCGACTCCTTCTCTTTTAGATCACTCACAAGAGGTTCTTGTGGTGTAGTACCTGTCTTATTAGACGCATCCTCATTAACTTCCACTGGACGACCAGAATCCACATCCTAGTTGGTGTCATTAGTAAGAATACCAAACGCATCCGTATCAACCATATTAAGAGCATCAAACTGATTAGATGTAGAAATCTTCATTCCACTCGAACTAGCCACATCCGAAGCATTTTTCTTATTTCCATCCACTTTCTTAGGTTCAGAAGGAGTCTTTTTGGGTCGATACTGAAACTGCTTACCCACAACAGGTTTAGAGAACCCTCCTTGACCCGGAGCAATAAGACCACATTGCTTACATTTCTTCTTATTATTGATAGTCTTGAAACCATCATCAACAGGCTTAGTAGGCTGAATAGAAGGCACAAAAACTTTAGGACCATCAATAAAGAGTATGACCAAAAATCTTACACTTATCACAACGCGGTGGCTTCCACTCGTATTCAACTCGAATCTGCTCAATAGTCGACCCCGTACCATCAAGTAAATGTATCTCAACAGTGAGGCTATCCCGAAGCACCTCATCCGACTTTACTTCAATCATACATCTAGCAAAACTACTACGACCCCAAGATTCCTTACACATTTGGCTAGTATAAGCATCTAACCTTTTGGGTACCAATCAATGTGGCAAGAAGACTAAGACCGTCATCAGAAAACATAGCTAGAGGAACATCATGAAATTTAACCCACACCGGGATGTTAGTTAAATCCTCCTTAAGTAAATTGGTATTCAAAGTCCATGGTTTAAGAATAATAGGAACATTTCTAATCAACCAAGGACCATTTTCAAGTACCTTATCAACCCCTTTCTTTGAGTTAAACTTAAAGAAAAAGAATCTCTTAGCATTCATCATTACCTTTTGTATACCAAACTTTCCCCACGCATTGCGAACATAGTAATCAACAACAGGAAATGCCAGGCGTTGACCATGGAAATACACATACAGAGTATTCTCAAACCTCATGTTCACCTCTTTAACCACTTTCATAGGGACAGAAAGATCCACACCATTAGATTTCTTGCTACATTCCAACCTCCGAAAATTAGATGTGTGTTTCATAGGTTCATTAGAAGTAGCATTAGCATATGATGTATGAGGTTGTTTCAAAGCATCCATGCCAACCTTATCAATACAAGCAGCCCCATGTGAATTTATATCAACCTTTACAGAACCATGAGCTTGATTAGCGTCCCCATGTGAACCATTCTGATCATTAACTAGAGAACCAAGTGAAACCGGCTTCACTTGTTTATTCTTGTCCACAACCGTATTCAATTCAATATCACCATCCTCAACACTCCAATCAGAAATAACAAGACCAGGCAAAGCATGTATAGGCTGATGAGTAGGATCATTACCAAGTGAAACGTGAGACACCAATTCATTAACCTCATGATCAGCAGCAACAAGTGGTGTTTGAGGCACCACATCATCATTACCTTTCGCAACATACACCACATAACCAGATTCATTAGTGTTCCTAGCAGCTTCGCAGGTTTTAGAACGTTTGATTCTAGCACTCAATTCAACTAAGTTCACATTAACAGGCAGTGTTAGTGAACTAGTACCCATCGAATCATCAGCAGCAGAAGTATCCACATGCTTCGACACCTTACTCACAGATCTATTAGCAGATGTATCAATAGTCGAAGATAAAAAACCCTTTTGCATCTCTCACAACCAGTATTACACAAATCCAAACACCAATAACAGTCTCAAATAGAACCAACATGCATGCACGACCAAAACAAGAATGTAAAAACCCTAATCGCAAAGATTAGGGTTTAATAGTGAATACGCACAAAAAACTAACCAACACCTATCCTTAACACTCTAAACAGATCCAAAATCGAATATATTAAGCTTAAATAGAGTGGACACCGACCTAGGATTAAGGATAATAGAGGATCGATCAGAAAACCCAAGGTCGGTTATATAGAAAACGATAATAAAAAAACACAAACCCTAACAAGATCGATTCTTGAAAAAGTCCCAAACCTTGCGAATCAAGACACAAATCCAATCAAGAACAAATTAACAATGAAGTTAATAAGTTAGCAAGACTAAATCGATGCAAAGAAACCAAAACTAAGGGCAGAATTGAAGAGGAACGATCAAAAATATGTTAGGGATAAGTGTCGCCAGAGAGAATTCGTTATTAGGGTTTTTTAAGTTCCAGTTTTGAATTTCTCTTAAATTGTTTTTGTACTCTTGATTGATGATTAATATATTTCAAAAAAATAATAATAATGTTTTACCACAACATCAATGTTGTTTGTGTTGCATATATTTATCATACCTTTGTGGTAGATATATTTTATCACATGTCTCACCATAAATTCATATTGATTACCAAAATTTTTATCACTAAAATATACCTAAATTAAAACATACGTACCTCACATCATACTCGCATACACACAAATTCTATTTTCCTCTTATGCAATACCGTACTCTCTACATTTTTTTCCTCAACGCGTGAACACCGCAAGGTGTAACAAAATGGACATGCCAAAAAAACAGGCTTCACACGTGAAGCTACACACCCGTTACGCTTGGTCAAAAATATAAGCTAAACACATATGTATTTTCTTTTTCTTAGTCATGAAGCACATATGTAATTTGCATTTATTAAAATCACCGTATCTACCACCTTATTTTAAATGTAAATAAAAAATATTTGGCTCTATATGTACAAGACTACAAGTTATATCACTTTAGTCAAAGAAGCTTCTAGGTAGTTGCCACTTGCCAAGATTACGAAAAGAAGATAAGACGAAGTTTCGCACTACCAAAAATAAAACCAGAATTTAAGTTAGACTTTCGGTAAAGGAATATGCTTTTGTCTGTTTAGAACTCTCACTTTACTACTATCTACTTGTATATATACACTTTTCAGTCCCTCTATTTGTTAAAAAAGCTTATAAGTAGAAATTCATGCTAAAGTATCTTGGTGTTTTGAATTTCTTTTTCAATGAATAGCGAACAATAAATTTCAGTTACATATGAATGTATTTCATTTTATCATATGTACTCCAAGTAGAGACGAAACTTGGTCCATCACTTCACTTATTACTCATGAGTCAAACAATGTTTTGATAAAATCGAGCTGGTTTACCTATCTTGCATATGAATTAATCTAGTTTCTTATCTTTGGTCTCTTGTTATTTTGGATAGAAAACTGCTTGTGGGGATTGCGTCTGAACTTGAACTTGACCCTGTCTTACGATACTAAACATTAACTTTATTCAATAACTCAATATATCTTCTCAATATAGGCTTTAGCTTAAGGGAGTTTGTTATGGAGTTAAAAGATATTCTTATGTCCCAATGCAATAAAAATATCTACATAAAATAAGTTATATATATATACACTTAATACGAGCTCAACTTAGAAATACAAACACGCACGCACATATACCGAATATCTTGACAGAAACTAGATCAAAAACTCAAATTACCAACTTAGACATTTATATTTTGTTGCAAAAAATTTTTGCAAGGCAAATTAATTGTCGCCTAGGCGCTAATCGACTACCAACTATTCAATTTGTGCAAATCGGTCAACAGTGGTCAAACTTATTGAAAACTTGCAAATCTTGCCGGAAATATTATAAACACGCAGGAAACTTGTTTAAATCACTTATAGTCGCCGTTTATATCTATTACAAGTTGTTCGAATACGAAAAATCTTTATATAAATACCTAAAACTTACTGAAAATACCAAAAACTAGTCGGAGATACCAAAAACTTTTCGAAAATGCCAATCCGATTAATCACTGATTAGTCCCACCCGAACCAATTACAAACTACAAAAAGATCGACCGATTGACTAACAATTTACATTTTTGCAACCTTAATTACAACACACAGATAAAAGGTAAACGCAAACGCAACAATCCAACCATAGAAATAAATATTAGCCAAAGTTGAAGGGCCAAAACTAGAAAACCAAAAGAACGTGTTACATAATCTTGTTTTGGACAAAAAGTCACGATTACAACGGCATCAACGCGTTTTGTACTATAAAACATTTATTTTATTATTCAACAGCAGCCCCAAAATTCCATCCCTTAGCAAACACTCATCATCTTCATCTCTGAACCAGTCAAAAACCAATCGCATGATCCTTTAATCCTACTTTGATCCTTGCTTAACCCTCTGGTAACCAATTTTTTCATGTTTTTTATAGGCCAAAACCTTAAACTCTTATGACTTGTTGGTTTTTTACCAACAATTGATTGCTTTTACTACATTGTTTTGTGCTGTTTAGTTTGATTTTAGGACCCTTTGTACATATTTAGGGTTTTAAGTTTGTTGCTTTTAGGGTTTAAGGTTTTTTAGGGAGATATGTCTTCTGCTGCCTTAGTTGCCATTAGTCCCCATAGCGATTTATTTTTGTGGCGTAAAGATGAGGCGATATTTATACATTTAGCGATCCCGGGCGAGGTTGTTCCTTTGCGAATATCGGAATCGGATTCTATAGAGAATGTTAAGCTTAGGATACAAAGTTACAAAGGTTTCGTTGTTAGGAATCAGAAGTTGGTTTGTGGCGGTAGGGAGTTGTCTAGGAGTAATTCGTTAGTTAAGGATTACGGCGTTGGGGATGGGAATGTGGTGCATTTGGTTGTGCGTGTTAGTGATTTGCAATGTATTAGTGTTAAGACGTCGTGTGGGAAGGATTTTACGTTTCACGTTGAGAAGAACCATGATGTTGCGTATGCGAATGATTCTAGAGAATATGATCTTGCTGTTAGACAGCTAAAGGATGGAGCTCATGGTATAGAGTACTATGGGTCGGTACCTAAAGAAGCTGCCAAAAGGAATTTGTGGTTGGAACCGGTGATTGTTAACCCTGAGGCTACTATTCCTTCAGTGTTATTAGACCTTATCAACTCGACTTATGAAGGTTTAAGGAATGGGAATAATCCAATAAGGTCTTCCGAGGGTACAGGTGGAGCTTATTTGATGTTGGATGCGTCGGGGACGAAATACTTATCTGTTTTCAAGCCTATTGATGAGGAACCTATGGCTGTGAATAACCCTAGGGACTTACCATTGTCGGTGGATGGTGAAGGGCTAAAGAAGGGGACGACTGTTGGTGAGGGTGCATTGAGGGAAGTCGCTGCCTATATTCTAGATCATCCGAAAGGCGAGCGTGGGTCTTTAGTTGGTGAACGCAAAGGGTTTTCTGGGGTCCCACCTACATTCATGGCCACATGTTTGCATAAAGGATTTAACCATCCTGATGGTGTAAAGGAGAAGATCGGATCGTTACAGATGTTTATGGAGAATAACGGAAGTTGCGAGGATATAGGCCCTAGTGCTTTTCCTGTAGAGGAGGTACATAAGATAGCTGTGTTGGATATGAGATTGGCGAACGCTGATAGGCATGCTGGAAATATTTTGGTGAGCAAAGGGGAAGATGGCAAGGTGGTACTGATTCCTATAGACCATGGCTATTGTCTTCCTACTAGTGTAAGTGTTTTATACCTTTTTTTTAAATATTATATCATAATAGTATTTATTTATCATATATTATCTTATACGGTCGTTTTCACTATTTGCGCAAACACTAAGTTATTTTTTCTTTTGCTACAGTTTGAAGATTGCACATTTGATTGGCTTTACTGGCCTCAAGCTCGCAAGCCATTCAGTCCCGAGACAGTTGACTACATCGAATCACTGGATGTTGAGGAAGACATAGCTCTTCTTAAATTCTATGGATGGATGAGTCTAACCTCGGAATGTGCACGTACTTTTAGAATATCAACTATGCTACTCAAGAAAGGTGTCAAGAAAGGATTGACCCCTTTCGCCATTGGAAACATCATGTGCAGGGAAAACATAAATAAGCAGTCCGTGATTGAAAAGATAGTCCAAGAAGCAGAAGAGCTCATTCTTCCTGGTATGAGTGAGGCTGCATTCATTGAGGCTGTTTCTCAGATCATGGATCAACACCTTGATTCATTGTCGTAACAAAGGTCCATATATTTCATGAAACTAGTATCGAAGTTCGTTTCTTTTGTGTATAAGACTTTACGTGCATATGTTATTGGTAAATACGTTTGTATGTGGGTGGATACAGTCCAAATCCTTCACAGCAGTTAAATTCGGTTGAGGTTATTGTTTCAGTATCTCAACAAATTGGTTCATTCTTTTGTTTGTTTGTTTGTTTGTTTTTTTTGTTTTTTTTTTTTTTTTTTTTTTTTTTTTTTGTTTTTTTTTTTTTTGATTTCTCTAATTAGTCTGAATTTGATTGAAGAAAATAATTTGTACAATGCTGTACATAAACAGCCAAGAATGAAACTATAGAATCTAGCTGAAGTTGTTTAGACATAGATCGAATCTTGAGCTTGTTACATTTGTGTGTCATGTGAATACACACAACAGTGAATCCTTTTGTTGCATAGATGTTTTGTAAGGTTTCATTGGTTGATAGTAAAGCTAAGTTTATGGCTTTCTAGTTTGGCTTTTTACTTATTTCACCAAGATAAAGTAGAACCCAAATCAATCTATGATTGTTGGAAATTGCCTTAAATGGTCCTGTTTTGGATCAGTATTGCCCTGTTCCGGGATTGGGCATTGTCGTTGTTGTTTTGATCAACATTGGTTCTCTTGTATATGCGCCTAGCTTTTTCAGTTTCATATTTAACAACTCCGATCACCGGTTGTTTGGCCGGAGTGCCCTCTTAGACCTTGTCACTCCACTTAATCAGGGATTTTTTTAATACAATCACCACAAGTGATCAACCTAACAAAGCCCATCCCAAGTTTTTCACATTGTCTTAAGCTTTTTCCGACCGTTTAAATCCTCACTGAAAAGCCAGTTGGCATCTCCTCTTTGGAGTACAAACGCTCTTCAGACCATACTCTGTATCTTGCCTCCCCGCCACCACTTAGAATCGATTCTTGTTACAACGACCTTCGATTTCATATTGAAAATTTCCAGCTAACCTCAAACATTGACACGTTACATCACCTTCATCATCAAGCCTTACTAATGAGGTTCAGCGGGTGGTCAATGTTTCAAGCTTGCAAGATTCAATTGTCTCGTCATGTCCGTTTAACATGGGATCAACTTTATCTCTGATGGTGAACTTGGCTTATTTGGAAGCATTGGTATCTAAATCTTCATGTCCAAATGTTTCAAATACTTTTGATGTTTTTGCCCTTTATTTTGTGGTTCGGCAGGTCTCTGTAGAAATTTAGAGTTCTTCTTGGGTTCTTTCAATAGCATATGGGGTTCCTGTTGTGGTTTTAATATGATTCATTGGGCAAGCTAGTAATGGGTTTGCACCTTTTTGAGATTCAATAGCAAGAGACATAATATATAGAGGTTACATAACCTAAAAACCCAATGGACCCAAACCGGCCGGGCTCGAGCCTTATTAATCTATTTCTTTTTTCAGAATTTAATTACGAAGCCGTGGCCGCTGAACTTGTCAATTAACTCCTTACGGTTTAAGAGTTATGGCCTAAAGAGTGGTGCATTTTTTTTTCTTTTTTTAAGTACGGATAACGGTGGCGGCTAGGGTTTGACGGGTGGCGTATCGAATGTAACTTTATTTATGCTTGCAAGGATGATTGGTTTACGTGATGTTGTCTTATTGGGGAAAAAGGTTTGTCTTGTTTCATGCTTGTTTATTTTAAATATTTTGTAGTTATTACCAGTTTTTATCTTTTTTCTTTTGTAGCCAATTTGTTGTCATAACAGCTCTCTTTATGTTGCAGTTACATGATCTTCCTGCATTTTCTGAATTGGTAACTCAATACAGACGACAAGGTTACCCAGTTGAAATTGCACTCGAACTTACATTCTTGGTGGTCAAAAAATTGAAAACAAACCTTTGAACTAAACAATGATAAAAGTGAAAATGAAAACAAACCACCAACAACTTAAAACAAAGAACTACAACCATGACGAACTACAACCTTGAGAGGTAATCTTTTGTTGACCTTGAACTTGGTGCTCAAAAAATTGAACCAAAAGATGAATGCGGGGTATCCGAACCAAAAGTGCCAAAGTACAACATATCGAACCCACCAAACACTTGACCACAAATATAAGCATCAATAAAATCCAAATCACAATCCAAAACAAAAACCAATACCAAACCATCTACCACAAATCTGAACATCAAAATCAAACATCACCATAAGAAATCATTGCAAATACGTTTTAAACCAATCAATTCTAAAGAGCCAAATATCATTCCAAGAAAAAACAATTTGCATAAGAAAAATCACCCATTCTCTTAAAAATAACATTAAGCAAAACTAATGTAATGTCATCAGTTGAATATTTTGATATGTCACTGGGTACCCCATATACAGAGTTCTTGATAATCTTTTAAAGTTTACCACCCCTCAGAGCAAGAACAAGATGAAGTACCGACCCACCTTCAATGTTATATTCTTTTGCAGTCTTGTCATCAGCAAGTTGTTTTCCAGCATAAATCAGCCTGAAAAACACAAGTAAACAAATTATAAGATGCAAGTGTACCAGATTTAAAAGTAGCAACACCTGCCTTACACTACAAAGATAAAACACAGAACAATATGCTATTGCTATGGCAATGGAACAAACAAATTTTCATACCTACAAAATTTGAATATATAAGAAACAATTCAAGCAGCTGGGTTAGACAAACAGAAAACATACTAAAAACTCTATTAGCCAGTAATGGATACTTTGGTAGTGATATAGTCCACAGTAGATTAGCTACGAATAAACCATGAATGATACAAGAAGATTGTCTGTGAAACCTCGATCTTGAAAAACGTATAAAGTAACACCACACTTAATAAAAACTTTAGAGTTAAGACCAATGTGTCATCTTGAGGAGAGGGGGTTACAGTTGCATAGTTTTTTATTCCTTTTTATAGAGTCTAGCTGAGCCCAAACTTCTATGATAAGATCAACTATATGTCTATATGACAGGTAACAACGTGTAAATTTCTATCTCTGTTCACTAATCTAGGCCATTTTAGCCTGAAACAACTAGTTTAGTTTGGGGCTTTTCTATATTATAATGTGCAAATGACTATTTATCTCAAATTAGTAGCAGCAGGCTAAATATTAAACCGAAAGGACTATAAATCCAAAAGTTAGTAACAATTCCAATAGATTTATAGCCACATACCTCTGTTGGACCGGTGGAATTCCTTCCTTCTCTTCAACTCTTTCCTTGATGCGGTCAATCGTATCAGTTGGTTCGATATCGATTTCAATTTCTTTACCAGTTAGAGTCTTCACCTTGATCATGGTTCCACCCCTAAGCCTTAGAACCATGGTTCCATCCCTAAGCCTTAGAAACATGGTTCCACCCCTAAGCCTTAGAACCAGATGAAGTGTTGATTCCTTCTGGATGTTGTAATCAGCAAGTGTCCGACCATCCTCTAATTGCTTCCCAGCAAATATCAATCTCTGCTGGTCTGGCGGGATGCCTTCTTTATCCTATAATTCCAATCAAACATTTAGCAAAAAGCCTAGTAGAGAACAAATAGTAAACTGATGCAGTAAGAAAAAGACTAGTTGCTTTGAATACAGATGATCTGAATCTGATTACAATACGAATAGAGTATTTTATGATAACATAAAATTCCTAACCAAATAGTATTTTATGTTTCTATAAAACTGTTGGCCGCAAAGATTTATTTCAACAAAGACAAAACATGTTCTTAATTACTCCACGTATAACCAAATCTTACTTACTAGTTACTTAAAACATTGTTGCAATAAGAATTATTGGGACTCTTATAACAAGATATCCTATGGATAGTTGTATAAACAACATAAATTTAAATTTGGACTAACAAATGATGCCCAATTTTGACAAATAAAGTATTTAAAGACACAACTTTATATTTTTGTTTACAAATAGTAATATTTTGACCAAATTTCATAATCTTTGTATATAAACTGAATTTAAATTAACTGTTTGCATTGATAAATACACTTGCATACTTTATCCATACTTGTCAATTCATAGTAAGTCCCAGCCCCTCATACTCTTTGTCGGGTTCAAAACAAAAATTAGTAACGTTTATATACTATAGCACTAGATACAAAACAATATCTAATGCTAAATCATACTAAATTCGCACCTTTGATTATAAAAGAATTTCATGTTAAGTGTGTTCCGTAATACCTAATACCTTTTAATCTATTAATCCATATGTTCTCAAATTAGTTCAAAACCAATACCATAGTTTACTACACATAAACAAACATATAACAACAACCCAAAACATGAATACTAAAAAAAAAAAAAAAAAAAAAAAAAAAAAAGTACCTGGATCTTAGCTTTAACATTATCAATGGTATCACTGCTCTCAACTTCAAGAGTTATGGTCTTCCCGGTAAGTGTTTTCACGAAGATTTGCATGTTTGCTTCTTGTTAGGTTTAGGGTTTTTTATTATTGATCGATTGCACAGATTCGATAAAAGAATGACTGCTATAATAATTGAACCGATTGACAAGAGGGTGTATTTATAATGGTTTGGTTTATGGGCTTTTCTTCTAATTGGTGTTGGGCTTGGATTCGTACCATGCTCGGCTTTATCATTTGTTATAATTATAAATCGTTTAATTATTTTGTTTTCTTTGCATAAAAAATAATTTAATTTCATGCGTTTTTCATTTAACTAAATTGTATAATGCAATTCATATTATTTATTCATATATTACCGTCTATATCATTCAAACATTGTAATCATTTTGACATAGCTCATAATACGCACACCACAGCTTTTTATTCTTTTACCACAATTTGTGTATTATAGCGTACGGTGGTGTACTATAAAGCTTGTACAAATTGATGCTTTTTATCAAAAAATCGAATCAATACAACAGGAAAAATAAGCAATTTCTTTATACCGATTAAGTTGTTCATATGCGCTTTACATTTGCTTTATGTGAACATACACCCAAATGGTTACTTTTGTTACATAGATGTTGTTTGATGCTTTTGAGTGTGGATCATGGGATGCTAGTTCTACCTGTGCATGTACAAAAAATGGCAAACTGTGATAATTTCTCTTCATATTGCGAAGAAATTTCTTACGCTAATAGTATCATTGCCCTAAAAATTCCCACACAAATACAAAATATACAACCCCATTCACCATTCTTTTTGTGGTGCATCTCTGGGTTGGGTCTGAAATTACAGTTACAGATACAAAACCAAATTTACCACGTTAACTGCATAGGTTTGGAATGCATACATTACTACCATCAGAGTTAGGAGACTCTTTCCATATCCGACCCGTGACCCTCAACTTGAGTTCTTTCCTATCTCCTCCGGAGAAAAATAGAGCCATATTACGCTGTATTATCAGCCCGTCATGACTGTCCCTAACCTTTCTGTGACCATCTCTTATGCTCCGAGGGGTGCCTTCCCATATGAGTTTTCTGCCATTCCCACCAACCTCCAAGCTGTAACGATAGTTCCTCGCATCATTTTCATCACCCATGAACCGAAGAAACGCCATGTAGACTGGAGCCATGCTGAGCTGGAATGCTTCAAAGTGGAGACAAAAGTACTGTCCATAACAGTTGAAGACCTGTATATAGTGGGTCGTTAAATCCGAAAGATGGAATAGAAAGCTACTTCAAGAAATAAGATAAAGTTTGACTTTTAAGTCAAAGTAGAGTTTGGTAATTCTAAGTGGGTTGATTTGGGTATCTCAAACGGGTCAAATGGTTGAAACTTGCCAAAGCTGACTGCATACAAAGGCTTATAAACATTGTTCTCAACAATCTATAAATTTTTGTAATGGTATTGTCCAAGGTTATCAAGATCGCGATCTTATTTAGGATCGTTTTTGTCTACGCATGATCGAGATCGTAAGATCCTACAAAAGTGTATTTTTTTAGATAGGGGTTGCAGTGTTATATA
The DNA here is from genome assembly GCA_030686995.1 of Artemisia argyi. NCBI lineage: Eukaryota > Viridiplantae > Streptophyta > Magnoliopsida > Asterales > Asteraceae > Artemisia > Artemisia argyi. Next base: position 189,030,560 of record CM060677.1, read on the forward strand.
GTTCTATATAAAATTCGATATAAAAGACCAATTTAAGTGAATATAGATGAAAATTTTAAAGTTTAAACATCGTAATAATATAAATAATGCAATACATGCAATTACTTCATGTTTCAGTCGTTTGATAAATGATTTGGGTAGAAAAGAAATAGGACACGAGCAAAGTTGGGTCATGTATAAGGGTAAAATTCTGTTAAAATTTAGGAAGTAGGATTAATTTCACTAAAAAGTTTGTTTTATAATAAAAATTAGGCTTTATAGTAGGATCGATAGCGATCCTACGATCTTACTAGCTATCTTACGATCTTACTTCGATCCTATGCTACCTCCAATCCTACTTAGATCTTGCAAGGTTTACTAATGTATGATCGTAAGATCGTACGATCCTACGATCAAGATCGTGATCTTGATAACCATGGTATTGTCTTTCTAAATAAGGGTTTCGGGCCAGCCCAGCCAGGTTTGACCCGTACTAAAACATGATGATTTCAGTTAAGACTCATTTTGACCCGTTAATCAACCTGCTAGTCCTACCACCTACAAGTCAGGGGATTTTTCTATCAAGTAATTATCTGACATGGGTAAATAGTAAAGCATTAAGCTTCGCTAAAAATTGTAAATATAAAGCAAAATATAGAAAAGGTAAACTTTGACTTGTATAGATAACCTAATTTCAGACTGAAATATAGTATGGGTAAGTAGGAAACAACAAATAATCAGAATTTTGTAACAATATTAAAAAGATGAGGCAAAATTTGAGGCTTTTGTCTATAGGCACAGCACAATCTTGCTGAGGTTGTACGGTGCAGTATTTGTTCCTTTTGAGATGAATCTTTATCAGAATGTATATAAGAGTTCAATCCAAGCTACTATTTTGGACCAACGCAAAAATGGCATGTATTATGAATGTAAAAGATACTAACCGTTAGCATCCATGTTGCATTTTCAACTTCGCGTGGATTGGACTTTACATAACGGTGGTTGAAAGTGTATCCAGAGTGCATATCTACTTTATGATCATCCCTCAAATGTGATACTAGATAGGGGATATCCCCAACAACGGAGCACTCTGATCCAGCATATGGACAGCTGTATGGCCTAAAATCGCAGATGGTCTCGTGTTTCAGCTTGCTATAGTATTGGAAGATCCCAGGACATCCGAGGGTGAAGTATTTGCATGGAAACTCAAGCGATTCAGCCACTTTTTCCAATGCAAGACACCTTATATCACCAAGCTCTTGTCGACAAGTTGGACACCTGTTGTGAACCCGCGTCTTACAAGTGGAGCAAATTGTGTGCCCATTGTGACACTGCACAAAATCACAGACCGAGTTAGATTTTACAATACATATTCTCCCTTTGTCGCAATGTTTGATAGTATGACACAGTAGTTTAATAAAAAGGTTTTATTAGTAAAATATCTTAAATGCCAGTTAACCAGCTGCCTTAGGGCAGTTGGCCACCAACTACCGCAAAAGCGCGCAGTTGACCAAGTCAAAGCTTAAAGGCGGGGGTTCGAATCCGGACTCCAACTTGGTCAGCCAGTGTTGCCTAGGTAATTTACCGGGATATGCCTTCCTTGTTGGGTGGGGGGCTCGGTACCAAAAAGGTACACGGACTTGAGATGGTTCCGCCAAATACCATCTTAAATGCTAGTCAATAATGACAATAAGGAGGAATTTTGTTAACCAACATGATTGCTTATGAACATTTTGTAGAAAGTAGTAGTGGGCAAAGTGGTAACATCAGGCTGAAACTTGTATAACGTGACATTCAAAGATGAAAATTGCTGTATCTACTTAGAACCTCAAGTGTGTAAATGTTTATGTGTGTGTTCAAATTCAATATGGTGGGGTGCTAAGGTAAATTATTAATCTATTAAGTAAAGAAGCTACATGGTACTATGGGTATGCACGTTAAAAATTCTATAAAATGTAGTTTAGTATAGAAAGGAAGTGTTATTCTAGCGCATGCTCTGATCGCTAATCCTAGATCCGTCAAGTGAAGGAACTCCGAATGTATATGCACTTGATTTCCAAGTGAAAGGAATGAGCTTCTAATTTCGGAACTGACATTACGCAAAACATCAAGATAAATATGTAACCACATGATCCTTCACAAAAACTACCATATCCACCCAAAAATGACAAATCGCCGTTTTTGAATGGAATAAATTCCATCTTTTCTAGCAAAAGAGACTAATTGACTTTAGTTTTTAAAGTCAAACCTAACCAGCTAATTCTACTTCAAAATCTGCCACAATAGTTTCTCATAAGGTACTTTGACTTCATGACAAAATCATAATGGGTCAAATTCCAATATCCAAAAAATAATAATAAAAACAACAAAATGAAAAAACAATTTTAATACTAATAACCAAATAAATGATATAATATGATACCTGATGAATAGGAGGGTACATTGAATTTGTACAAACAGGACATTCAAGAAGCTCATGAACACTAGTTGTGGGATTAATTGTTGTTACAGGAACAACAACATGACTTTTATTTTGATAAAAACCATGATTATTAGTATTATTATTATTAACATTAACATGATGATTAAGATGTTGTTGGTTTTCATTATTATCTAATCCATCAGAGGTTGAAACACTTGAAACACATTCAATATTATCAAATTCCATTTTTTATAAAAAAAAAGATGAGTACCCACAAAAAAAAGATTAAATATTATATATGGGTTTTGATTGTTTTTTAATAAAGATCAAATCTTTACCCTCCCCAAATAGGTTTGAATAACCACAGGGGGGAGGGGAAGGAAGGAAGGAACAAGAACAGAATAATAATGTGTTTTGATTTATGTTTTTTTGTTTCTTGATTGGTTTTTTTGTTTTTGGTTTGGAGGATGGGCTTAAATGAAATTGGTGGATAGGGATGAATTTAATTTTTATTTTTTGGTGTGAAATGAATTTATAAATATCTTGGGTACTAATAGGTTTGAATGAAATTTTGAATGCTATTATTGAGAAGACTTTGAATGAAAGTGGAGAAGACTTTGAATGAGAGTGGAGAAGACTTGAATAGTGCTTAGCCTCTTAGGATAAAAGTACAAGAACAAAAGTGCAAGAGGTCTTGGGTTCGAACTCGGGGGATTAATCTCTCAATGGCCACGGAAGTTCACTTGTGACGACTCCGAGCTATTCGAAAGGGTAGTCGCCTTGGGATTAGTCGACTCGCAATGTCGAGTCGAAAACTCAGGTAAAAAAAAAATATGTACTATTGTTTAGTTTGTTGTATTAGTGTTCAACATCAGATTATCTTTCTTCCTCATTACTCTTTCATTACTTCACACCTTTGTAACCCTCACTCAATGTATAGCTATATCAAATATTTATTCAAACATTAAAACACACTCTATCTCACATTTTAGTTAAGACGTGATGGTGATCGAAGGGGTGTTTTTTGCCCTCCTCACTTGTGACAAATTGAATGGTGTAGTGATGGTGGCGTGTGATTTTGTGTCTCACGCGTGAGAAAATTTGACTTTGATAAACGGATAGAAGAATTAAACTAACTAAACCAAGTTAAACAGTTTTTGGATAAATCTTGACTTTGATGTATTTTATTTTAGTCAATAAAAAGGTTCAAATGGTTGTTCAAGAAGCTCTCATATCATCATTTTCTTTAAGACAACTTGTCTAGCTGTTGATGATAATTAAGATGAACTCAGTTGGAAATACTAACTAGAAGTAATAGATAAATTTGAACCGACCACATCAAGACTTGCACAGGTTATTTTGAGCTACGACTCTTGCACAGGTTATTTTGAGCTATGGCTCTTTTACAGGGTTAAACTATGGAGAGAAAAAACAGTTAGAAACAAATATATTTTGGATTTGTTCATTCCCTGTTGCGACATTACATATGATTCCATGTGATAAATTGCTGTCATTGAGCTTGGTTTTCAACTTGCTATGACAGGTGATATTTAAAGCGTACCCATTGTGCTGTCAATTCAGTTCACGAATCATACATTGGTTCGGAGCCAAAAGTACAAAACGCGACAAATTTAGTTTTTTGGTACATGAGGAAATTTCTTTTTAGTTTTTAAGAGTCTAAGCATCAAGATTTTGAAAGACAGAGATCAATGCAAATGCAACTAATGCAATGTTAAATTTGGTAGAAAATCAGTAAATTATCAACCTGCTACCATTATGGATAGAGCCACTTATTAGTAAGGTTCAAATGATGCTATTAAAAATGTAATAATTCAAGGATTATGTATTGAAAATTGATGAAAATCTCATTAAAATGTTTAGATGATCCCCACTAAATTATTGCACTAACCTGCTAGTTGCACTTATGATACGAATAATGAAATAGTGTAGTTTTAGTAGTATAATTTTATACCTGTTGATTTATATACAAATTATACTATAAACACAGCCCGAAACAAAATCCTGGCTTCGTCCCTAGCTACCATATATGCTTTGTAAAAACACTGTACAACAGATTGTAGTGGTAGGAAAATGAACAGGTAACGAGTTCTATTCTGGCCAACCATAGAAATATGTAGAGTTATGACACAGAAAAATACACAAGTTAAATGTTCTATTCTGTACATCTATTTAGGAAGAACAAATCTCAAAATATATCAACAGATACAAAGTCCTTAAAAGATGAACAGTAGAAAATTTTGAAGCTCGTATAAAAGAAAAGTACTCACCTAACTGATTTACAAGTATGTGACAATTTCAAAACTCTACCATTGATTAGGGAAAGCTTCCCTGTATTTTGAATGATCATCTCCAAGATTCGCCTGTCTTGCCATAGCTTTCCGACTGAGTAGCCTTCGCGCTAATCTATCTTTAGCAGTTGCTTTCTTTTTCAGCATCTTAGCAAGACTATCTTTTTCTCTACTTAAACTTGTCTCTGATCCTCCAATGGCAGAAGATGCTGAAGTTGAAGCAATTGCTGCATCTCGTAACATAGCGTCATTATGCTGACGAACTTTAGCAAGTTTAGCTCGTTTTAATTCCTTTTTATCATATTCTCTTTTCTTCATCGCCTCTTTATCTCTCTCACGAACATTGTTGACTGCCTGTTTTAGTAATTCCTCTTTTGTAATATTCTTCACATCGGGTTCTTCATCATCCATAGACGACGACTTAACATCATTTAAGGGTGTCCCTTCATCATCACGAGCAATAATTGGTCCGTGAAAAGGGCAGACTTTTAAATCCTGTCTCTGACAAAGCCCACCCTTTTTTAAAGGCGCACGACATTGTGGAATTTCTTTATGCTCTTCTTCATATACAGATGCTTGTACGTTTAGTTCGGCAATTTTATTAGCTGGAATTACTGCATCATGGTCCACCCTACCCCAGTGACTTTCAAGCTCCAACCCTCTCTGATTAGCCATAAACTCACGATTTGTGCCCCAATTATCCAAGAAAGAACCCCATTTCATTACCGGAGCTTCAACCAGAAGCTTAGTTTTTAACGGATCCAAACCCGTATCCACCTTCACTTTAACATTTGTTTCAATTCCCTTATTTTTATGATCTTCGGTTTGCTTAACGGGTGCAACAGATTTTGAAATATCAAATGACTCATTTGGACCCTCTTCCCAAAAATCTTCTTCCTCTCCTTCATCTACAGTGCTTGAAAGAACACAGCCTGCCTCTTCACATTTCTTTTTAATTGATTTGAGATGATTTCGAATATCAATGAATTCCTTTAACATGGAATCTCTAAGCCTGTTATCTGACAATTCGACCCTTATGAGAACAGATATCGATTCTTGCACTGCAACTAAATGTTTAGTCACTAAAAGCTTGTAAAGTTCTCTTAACGCATCAAAAACCACTTTATTTTCACTATTTTCTTGAACCTTATCTGCTTCTTTCAATGAGTTGTCACGAATCTGACGCAATTCAATGCTACGAAATTCCTCGAAATCTTCTTCATCGATAGGATCCAGTGGTATGTTATTTTCTTTAGAACTTTCCAGAATATCCAAACATTCAGTAACTTCGTCAACTATTGAGTTTACCTCTTCCTTAATAGAAGGAAAATTGGACTTTAACAATTCATACTTCTTTACTAGTATCTCTTTGGTCCGCAACTCTCTTTCTCTTCTCTCCTGCTGAAGTCTCGCTGCGTTTGCTTGAAGATTAGGAAACTGGTATCTAAGGGTATTTTTAAGGTAATCATAACCTAATCTAAGCTGCCTGTAATGGATTCCGAATGAAGTGTTCCACCGTTCTAAGAATTCTATCGCTTTTAAACGTAATTTGGTTGCAATTGCTGGAGGAGCTGGGAGTGGTTGGTTTCTTCTGAACCCAACACTCAAAGTCAACAACTGGTCCAAATTCTCGACAATGAGGGTTCTAAAAAGCTTTGATCGCATGAACAGTTCATGAATTATATTTAGTGTGAGGTACCGTATCTGCAATATAACTTCACATCAGAAAGTCATCTTAATAACAACCACTATTTGTGAGATAAAACATTCATAAAATTGTACTACCATGTTAGATAATCAGACATGCTTCACGTGTAACCATCACAAAATCAATCATGAAAGTCAGTAAGCTCCCATATACATCTATGATTCTAATTTCGTATGGTTACGCTTACAACTAGATTAAGCAATAACAATTTACTTTAAAACAATTACAATAATCATAGAGATCATAATCCATGTAGATTGTGCAATGGAATCAGGGACATGTACCTCTGACATCTGCAACTATAACTACATGTTAATCGTTTATTTTTTATGGGACTTTTCACTTTTGCACTTAGATACACTCCTTTTTCACCGCTAATCTTTCTTTTACGCAATTAGTAAATGACAATACCTCCTAAATACAACAGGAAATCTAACTTAATTCACGGCTTTCGACGGATACAGGGTAGTGAGAGCAACACATAGTTGTCCCACTTACCACTGCCACAACTCCAACTATTTGAAACATACTTTTTCATATAGCCCGGTGTCCTTATCTCGCATTTCTTGTTTCCCTACCCCTTAAACCACACATTTGACAAAACAAGCTCGCACTTGCAAACCTTGCGGAAAAAAAAAGTGCCCAAAGTCCAAATAGACAGCTCAGTCCAGTATACATTTTAACGCAACCTTGAATCTTGCACATTATGTTTACAACTTAACGCAACACTACTCTTATGTCTAAATTCATACTAGTTTCATTAGTTCTTCATTACTCTATCTCCTACCTTAATTAATCCTAACAGCAATAGTTCTATACATACAAAAACAGATAAAACCTATAAACAATAAATTTTTATAAAAATGACACGTATCACATATCACATACTATACACAGATAATATTTATTTAAAATTTTCAAAATTAAGAGTACTGATGAAATGAAATATGAACCTGAGAGTGATCACGTTTCATAAGACTCATTAGATTCTCAACAGCAACCCGGAGCTCCGAATCGGAGTTACGGACAACGGATTTAATAGATTTGAGGAGTCTCGGATCCAAGTCGGGTCTAGTAGAATTCGTTGCTTTCTCTATTAATCCTACCACCACCGCCCCCGTAGTATCATCTGTCTCCATTTGCCGGAATATTGGTTTGTTCTTAATTTTGACTTTTTTCTTTTTTTATTTGTTACAGGATTTGGATATGTGATCGATTATTGTTATTTTATTTATTGGTCAATGTTAGTGTGAGAGGCGGTGAATGACGATTCCACGTGGCATGGGTATACCCGTAATTTTATTGGACGTGTCTAAGGCCACTTAGCGGATGAAAACCGGATCGAGACCGAATCCAGCAAAAAACCTATACTGAGACCAAACCGAATGTGATCGGTTTACTCTCGGTCTAAATAGGCTAAATATCCGGCTTTTAAGCCAGACTGGACTGAACCGGACCAAAACCAAAATTATGAAAAACCCTATACAAAAACCGGACCGAATATGGTCGGTCTGGTCCATCCGGTCCGTTTGCTCACCCCTAGACGTGTCATGTAAGCAAACAAAGACACACAAGATTAGGGGAGCATAATAGACCATGGAAAAGATCGGACCGAACCGACCGGATCAGGCGAAACATATTTTGGTTCAATCATCGATCCACCATTTTCTTCATATTCAGTCCGCTTTTCAATCTGGTTTAGTTCAGTCTTACGCAAAACTAGCCATTATGCTTTGTTGGACCTGACTGATAAACCGGGCGGGAACGAGCCGGACCTGGACTGAACATTTCGATCCGATCCTCAACTCGTCGGTCTGGTGTTTAGGACAAAACGGGTTTTCGGTCCAGTTTTGGTAGATTTGGTCTGGTTTTCAGACTGTGCTTAGCCCTACACAATATTATGAGGAAATTAAGCTTATTTTTATTTTATTTTTTTTAAATAAGCTATTCAAAAAATATGTTTTTGGCAAACATAATTTATCAGAGATTTCATAATCTTTTAAAATCAAATGTAACTTTATGTAGCTTATAAAAATATTCATAATTTTTAATCTCTCACTTAATCTTCATCTACAGGTACGTCTCCAGTTACAACCACAACGATTATAAAAACAACCTTTATTATTGTTATTTTATTAAGTTATGCTAAAAACTTAGTTTACGCATGATTTTACAATGCGACAATGACTCTTGGTCATGTATTTTTCTTTTAAAGTTTCATCTCTAAATTTATTACTCTTTCTGTCTCAAAATAAGTATTTGTCTTTTTGTTTTGTGTTGTCTCAAAATAAATTTATGATTTTTTGTTTAATAAAGCATAATAGATTTTAGTGGGTAATGCTGTAATTTGATTTGTAGAAAATATAGTTAATTTGATTTTTTTTTTTTATAAATATTTTGTAATATGAAGGTAAGCATTGTTTTAAGATGGAGAAAGTCAATGAGTCATAAATTGAATATATTCAATTTAAAGGTAAGCATTGTTTTAATATGAAGGTCTCATTTTTAATAACGCAAGTGAACAAAATTAAAGTTTATTACCTTAACCGCGTTTTTTGAAAAGTTCAATGAAGAATTTGTATATTAACGTTGACGAAAGTTACATTAATAAAACTTTTACAAAAAGATTATCACACGTATAAATGACAATCAAATATAAAGGGTCAAAAAGAAGAAAAGAAAGCATGATACAATATGTTTTGTCTATTACATTTTGTCATGTATGTGTGAAACTTTTGTGAAAATTGTATAGGTATTGCACTAGCCATAATTTCTGCGCATGCGAGGATTTTTAAAATTTTTTTTAATGATATATTTTTATTTATTAAAAAACAAATAGTTTAATCTTTATTTTGTTTTGTTTGATTTATAATTTTTAATTATAGTTTTTTATTATTAAAGATGATCATTTAAAAAGTTTAATCTTATTGTTAGTTTTTTCTTATCTATATTTTTTGTATTTATCTTTTACTTGTGTAGTATATTAACAAAACGAATTTATAAATTTATAAATTAAAAATTAATAATTAAAATTAAGGTAAATTGCAAAAATGGTCATTCACGTTCCACGAAATTGTAAAAATGGGACCGAGACAAAAAGTAGCGCAAAAAAGACACCAACGTTCCGAATTTTCACAAAATCGCCACCGAGAGGCCTTTTCCGTTAGTTTTCCCGTTAAGTGCAACGTCCATGAGGGTAGTATCGTTATTTTACTGTTCATACTTATTAAATTTGCCGCCATAATCACCTCTGTGCTTGGTATCAATGTGATTAGACCTCAATGGCTAAATTTGCAAAGTAAAATCAAACCTCTACACCCATAAACCCCCTACAACCCACTTCTTCTCCACCACGACTCGAGTTGACCGGTGTAAAAAAACGATTACGCAAAAAATGCAATCACCGCAAATGTCAGAAAACACAGCCATCATAACCACCACCATAACCACAACCACCACCACCAACACTCACCATGAGACTTAAACGTTGGTGACAACAACTGTGACACAACGCCCACAGCAAAGACCATGTCCCCGTTGTTTCTCAGAAGACACTAAGTTTTGCTACTATAACAACTACACCACATCGCAGCCGCGTCACTTTTGCCGTAGATGCCGCAGACACTGGACCCATGGCGGCGTGCTCCGGGACATCCCTGTTGGAGGTGGTAGCCGGAAAAACACAAAAAGGAAAAACCTCATGAACCCCACCATCACTTCGGCTTATGTTACCACGTTTGATCAGCCGGAGTACCAGGACTACCAGAGTGTGATGCCGCCTCCCCAGAGCCTGCTGCCGCCTACCCAGGGCCTGCCGCCGCCTTTACATGTGGATGATGCCGGTGATGTGAGTGTTCCGGATGAAGAGAATGGGTTTGTGTCGTCGTTGTTGGAGGATGTTTGTTTTGAGGAAGGTGTCTGGCCATTTTGTGGCAATTAGTGTAGTTTGTTTGTTGATGTGTTAGTTTTAGTGGTTTATGTACCCCATCCTTTTGGTCCCGATCTTTTGATGAATGGTAAATGATATGGTTGTAAATGTAACTTACCTTGATCTTTTGTTTTGGATACTCGTTATATTTGACTTTTGCACATAGGACCCAGAATTGCCCAAAATGGATCAAATTGATTGACAATCATTGAAACTAGTTAAGAACTTAAGATTACATAATCTTCCACTAAAAGACCATAGGAGAAGCATAACAATTTATTGATCTTTTGGCTAATTCGTAATAGTTATATTTACATAGGACTCAGAATTGCCCATTTTGACAATCATGTTTGACTTTTGCACATGATTCTACATGCACCAAAATACCCAGAATTGCCCAAAATTGATCTATAAAGAAGGCACAAAAATAATGCGCAGGCACAAAAATACCCAAAATTACCCAAATTGACAATCAATTTTGACTTTTGCAAATAACATTATGGTTGACTTTTGCAAAAATACACAATGGTTGACAAGCAAAACATAATAAATCAACACAACAAAACATAGATGACAGAAACATAACAAAATCATAATATATCATTAAAGTTCAAACATAACATTCATTAAAGGATGGAAACATAAAAGGAACAACCAAAACAAAGATGACCATGAAAGAAACTCTAAAGTCCCTTGACAAATGCGTGCTTGTTGAAGAGCTTGAGCTTCGCTTCTGCCATCTTCTTCTTCAAATCCAAAAGCTCCATAACATCGGACTTTTGAAGCTTCTTCAAGAACTCCAAGCATTTGAATATCTGCACTGAGGGACGCACCAGTTCCATTTCAGAGATCATCTTGTTCCTTTGAACGACAATATCAAGCAACTCTTGATATGCCACAAACAGCTCTTTGGCATACTTGATATCACGCTCTGTCTCCCTAGGAAAAAATACTGTCATCTGGTATGGTAACTCGGTTGAGTTAGCAGCAGCAGCGAGTTCCTCAAGAAGGACAAATTGAGACATTCTTTTGCTAAATTTGATTCAAAATAGTTTTACTGTGTTTGTTTACTGGATGGATGAGGAAGTTACTCGGGGTATAGGCTTTAAATAGGCGTGGTAAGTACATGTGAAACTGTGTTTTAGGCGTGTTTGGGTAATAAATGAAAAACGTTTGGGTTACCAAGTTTTTGGCATCCCAAAATTGCCAAGTTTTTTTGCTTCCATTAGATTTGATAACATGTTATGCAACCATTGAACCTAGTTAAGATTACATAACCGATACATAAACATTAATAAAGTAAACATTGTTATAAATGATTTACTAAAAGACCATAGCAGAATCACAACAATTTATTGACCTAAACATAAAAGCATAACCATTATTTAGCATCATCCTTGGGATTCTTGTCAGCATCATCCTTGGGTTTCTTGTCAGTAGCAACCTTGGGTTTTTTGTCAGCCATCAGTCTTCGCCTCTTGATTGATCTTCCTTGGTCTTCAAACTTGTCCTCTGCGATCACTCCATCTTGCCCAACTCCATTTTTTTCAAGCACTTGAACTGGCTCATCTCCTTGTTTAGCAACTTCTTTGTCCTTAATCACATCTCCTTCAACAACTGGCATACATCCCTCATTTTCAACTACTAGAGCACACTGATCATCTGGTATCACAGCCACATCACGAACTCTTTGTTCACCATCATCACCATCAACACCATCAACATCCAAATTTGCAAACCTTTCTTCACCAACGACCACAAGTGGAACCAAACTGAAACTAATTAGTTCAGCAAAAATAGCATACACCTCTGTTCCTTCTCCAGCTGCAACTACGTCATCAAGTTCATTCAATGCTTGATCTATTTCAGCAAACATGTCACTAATCTCTTGAGGCTCTTGAGGCTCTTCAATCGCATGCATCTTTTCAGGTTTAGGAACATCAACTAAATGGTATGGATCATCATTCTAGTCAACATCATTTCCTTGATCAACCTCTTCATCACTAATCCATGTGTGAAGATCTCCTTCCTTTCCACTAATAGTACAACCATCACTTGTGTCATCATAATAAGCATCATCAAATTCAACCACATCTGTGGCCTCCAGGGAATCCTCACTTGAATCCTCCACCATAAACTCTTGGTCAATCTCTACCAATAACCTCCTGAATTCAAACTCATCACTCAGCCTCTTTGAATGATTTGCAATCATTTTTCCAGCACAAAATGTTAATGGGAAGCCATTGTCAGAATCAGAATCATAAACAGGTCCAACCTTATCAGGTTTCCTTGTCTTATGCCACTCTTTATGCCACTCTAACAATAGTAATTTCCCATTGTTTCCAGTCTCATCATCAACACCCTTTCCAGCAGCCTCATTCATATCATCATCCACTATTTCTTCTATCCACACCCTTTCCCTTAGTCATCTTTCGATCCATCATCTCACACTCAACAATTGAAACACCGGTGCCAATTTACAACTCCAATTGTGTAAATATAGGAACATACTCCACAAGTGTCTTCACATCTTCGTCAGACTTTAGTGGTAGCAAACCATCATCCAGTGACTCCCCAGGTATCCTAAAGTGAGTAAACATAAGGGTACTATCCGAGTAACCTAAATCCTCTAACATTTCGCCCAATAATTCGATGGAGAAAACGTCAGAGTGAATTCCGTCAAACCAATCTGTATCTCCAAAGAGATATCTTCTTCCTGGTTTTGAGGTAAATTCATCATTGTGATGGATTTGCAAAGAAAACACATTTTCATTCAAATCTGTGGAACACATAAAACATCAATTACTTCCGACAACAATAACAAGTTAAATGGAAAACATTAAAATGGAACAGAGTATTTTTACTATAAAGGATTCCTAAATCAGGTATCGGGGTACTACGTGCACGATTTTGCCAAAGCTTAACCATTCTCAAGATCTGTACCTATGAAATTAATGTTCTCTTTGGAAGAAATTGAGACCCGTATACAAAGTATTGCTCTAAAGGACTAAATTTGTAAAACAAAACACTGGCAACTGAAGTTATTGGCTGGAAAGTGGTAAAATGACGATACTACCCTCATAAACGTGGCACTTAACGGGAAAACTAACGGAAAAGGTCTCTCGGTGGCGATTTTGCCAAAATTCGGAACGTTGGTGTCTTTTTTGCGCTACTTTTTGTCTCGGTCCCATTTTTGCAATTTCATGGAACGTGAAAGACCATTTTTGCAATTTACCTTTAAAATTATATTTTTTTAATACGAAAGTCACAACTTTTTTTTTTTTTTTTTTTTTTTTTTTTTTTTTTTTTTTTTTTGTAATCATGGGTTTCCGACTCGACATTGCGAGCCGACTAATCCCACTGCGACTACCCTTTTTGGATAGCCCGGAGTCAGCGCAGGTGAACCTCCGTGGCCACAAGGGGATTAATTTTCTCTGTGTTAGATTCGAACCCTTGACCTCCTCTTTGAAAGGATGATATTCTTTGGAAGGGGATTAATTTTGAAAGTCACAACTTTGAGTTTTGTTTTATTATATAAAAAGATTTTGCGTTGATATAACAATTTCCTTGTTAACCTATATGAATATACGATAGGCAAAGAACCGAAGTCAAACATTCTTTAAATAAAAACTATTAACACTTTTATGGTTGAGAAGATGGTTAAGTCTAATAGGTATATGTGCACCTTTAATATATGAGGTCACAAGTTCGATACCTATTTGACTAAACTCATCTTCTTTTTAAAATTATTCAAAACTGTTGAAAATCGTTTTTCAAAGCACGTCTTTGGTTTGTATTTTACTTCTGTTGATAAATCTGTGAGTTTTTTTTAAAGGTGAACATTATTTTAAAAAGGAGAGAGTATTCGATGAGTCTTGAATATCGTTTTTTTTTTTTTTTTTTTTTTTTTAATTTTATTTTTAAGTTTATTTAATCTCAAAAAGTATTATTTTTAAAACTCACATGTATATACGGAGTTCAAGACTAGTTAAGACATGTGGTTACCTAATACGTTAATAATTTTTTTTTTCTTAAAATTTGTCTAAAGCAATGAATTTTTATTTTGTTCATATGGGTTATTGTATTTTATGAAAAATAACATTTGAGTCATTGAACTTATAAAAATACACGCATACATCACTTGTGAAACACGTCATTTATGTTGCTTAACCTATTTAAGAAAATCCCTTCAAATCACTCATATTAACACTAGAATTATATAATATTACGTAGTAATTTAAATGTCAATGCTTATAAGTTCAATAACTCAAATGAATAAAATAAAAGTTCGTTACCTTAAACGCATTTTCTGGGACGTTCAATGACGAATTTGTATATTAACCTTGACGAATGTTATATTCACAAAACTTTTTAAAAAAAATATAAGGTGAAAGTTCAAGATACGTAACATATTTTTTCAAATAAACAGGTCTACGCAATGTACTTTGTAAATTGTCAAAGATACGCAACATATTTTCAAATAATCAACGATCTAGCTAATATGACCGGTTATTAGCAGGTTAACAGGTTACCACTTGATTAAAAGTTACACCGTTGGTCCCCAAACCGGAACAAATTCGCGCATTTGATCCTTTTTATTAACGCTCATTAAAAAAAAAAAAAAAAAAAAAAAAAAAAAGCTTTTAATTTTTTTCTTAAAATCTAAATATTTTTTCTTAAATTTTAATTAAAAAAAATGAATAAATTTTTTTATACATTTTATTAAGGTTTTTTTTTTTTTTTTTTTTTTTTTTTTTTTGGAAAAACTTTTATCAAAAATCCGATTTTTTTTTTTTTTTTTTTTTTTGAAAAATCTGGATATAAAAATTTTAACGAGCTTTACCAAAATAAGATCAAATGCGCGAATTTTGTCTAGTTTGAGGACCAACGATGTAACTTTAAATCAAATGGTACCTGATAACTGTAGGAAACGGTGTACACTTTATATTAAAATCAGATATCAATAACAATAATAAAATTAACAGAACGTAAATAAATAACAGAATATTAAATACAGACAGAATGGAGTAGAAGCAGAAGACAGACACTATGAACGATAAGTAAACAATAAGCAGTAAAGGACGAGGCTCGTGTTTAACACGATTCCCTTAAAACAGATTCGTCGTCTGTTTCCCAGGGTACAACGTCAAAAGCTGTTGTACAGCCGGACTTGACTTACTTGCCTGAAAGGTCACGAAATTCTTGTGTGCTTCTGATCGAAGGTCTGCTGGAAATCGGCTGGTAAAGGAGCTACGTTTTTTCTGTGTCAAAAACTGAATGAGAATCGTTTATTATATAGGTTAAACCTATCTTGGTCACCAAGATAAAATATTAGCTCCAAAATAAACGATTTACAAATCTGTTTTCAATTAAACACGATTTGATATCTTTTTATTCACACAACATATATTCTATAAACTTATTTGCAAAGTTTCAATCTATTCCTAAAATAGATTTACAGAAAATCTGGAAAAAGGATACTGAAACTGGCAGCAAAAATATACGCACGTATGCGAGATTTCGGAGCTGCATTCGTGTCCGCAGGTCGCGCGGGCTCGCATGAGTTCAGAAGCTTCAAACTCTTTTTGGCCCAGAAATCCCACAATCTGCACCCCCCCTGCGCGCGCGCACGTAGGAGTGGGAGCATTGCTCACCTAACACTGCGTTCCCGAGTTTTATTTTTGAAAGAAGAGAAAAGAAGTGGGAAGAAAACAAAATAAATTCGTGTTCCTGAGTTTTTTTAGGAGAGAAGAGACTAGAAGAGGAGAGTAATTTTGGCTAAACTTCTCTCCAAAACTTTCTCCCCAAAAGTGGGATGATTTGGAGAGAAGTTATATTAGGAAGCTTTAAATGATTAAAATTACTTAAATAACCTAATATAAAACATAAATTTTATATATAACCAAGGGTATAATTGTAAAATCATATGTTATCTCTTCTTTTCTCTCATAACTCGGGAACATGATATAAAAAATATAATTTCATTCACCTTCTCTTCTTTTCTGCCCATTTTTAACTCTTCTCTTCTCTTCTTTCATTTCAAAAACTTGGGAACAGAGTGTAAAGGAATTTGAAAGCTAATACTAAGATAACCTTATAAACTAGCTTTCACTTCTTGTGTTGGGCGATGTGGGATGCAACACTTTTTCCCTTATATTGTGTTTCATGTGCCTCACTTTGAGACACAATATCTCATTCATCTTAGCTCTATTTTGGACATACTTTAGCTTGTTGCGAAGCTCTCTTGGAGGAGAACAAAACGCCCTCAAGAAACATAAATATATATAACATATACATATATTAAATTATGTCCAAAGTTTGCAAAAACTCAATTGTAAATACCATTTTTCCAACAATCCCCCACATGAATGGAGATCGGTCGAAAACACACGAAAATTTTCGCGAAATTTCTGCGGTTAAGTCTTGCATAGGATAGGTAGGTGTGACTCTTTGAACCTTCCCTTGTGAGATGCACTTAGTCTCCTAGATCTGAGTAGACGCGATGTCCTTGAACTCAGCCTCTGTTTACGTAGACGACAATACACACTCACACAAGACTCTCCCTGACCTTGTCAAGTCCTCATAGTCGTATTCGTTATGGTCATGAATACTAGCCTGGTTCTGCAAGAGCTCTTAGGAATTGTGCCCCCACAATTCCCTTCGAAGCGACCCCACTTCTCTCTTACATAGGTGATTTCATCTTGAATCATTAAAAACACATGTTTTGTGATTTCATCTTGAACCATTATGCTTTATGATTTCATCCTGAATCATAAAAAGCCATATGTTTAACCTCTCAACAAGTCACATTTGTTATAGGAATGGACAAGGAAGTTACAATATATAAGTAACTCCCCCACATTGACGTGACTTCCCCCACATTTCTATGATTAGGTTGTCCTATTGAACACAGATCTTGGGACCTCCAGTCAACTGGGTTAGGTTTTCCTTCATAGAAACTCATTCCTTCAAGGGCTTTAGTCCCATTCCTTTAGACGACTTACTAACTAACTCTCTGCTTAAGCCTTTCGTAAGCGGATCCGCAATGTTATCCTTTGACTTCACATAGTCAATTGAGATAACTCCTGTTGAGAATAGTTTTCGTATCGAATTATGTCGACGACGGATATGTCTGGACTTTCCATTATACATTATGCTATGAGCTCTGCCAATTGCCGATTGACTATCACAATGTATACTAATGGCCGTTACCGGTTTAGGCCACCTTGGTATGTCCTCTACGAATTGTCGTAGCCATTCCGCCTCTTGTCCGCATTTATCTAACGCGATAAATTCTGATTCCATCGTGGACTTAGCTATAACAGTTTGCTTGGAAGACTTCCAAGATATAGCTGCCCCTCCTAGTGTAAATACATATCCACTAGTCGATCTAGAATCCTTTATGTCAGATATCCAATTTGCATCACTGTATCCTTCAATAACAGCTGGATATCTTTCATAATGCAGTCCATAATCGCGACTGTATCTCAAATAATGAAGTACCCTAGTCATAGCTCCCTAATGTGCATAACTTGGATTACTAGTATACCTACTTAGCCTGCTAACAACATATGCTAAGTCAGGTCGGGTACTAGCTAGATGAAATCGCAAAACATGCCAATAATTCTTGAATACTCTAATGGGGCAACACCTGCGCCTCTATTTTTAGATAGATGCTTGCTGGTGTCAATTGGAGTTCTAGCTAGGCCGGAATCCCCCGCATTATGAGTATTCAGAATTTTGTCCACGTAATGTGCTTGACTCAACACAAGTCCATTCTGAGTTCGTATGATCTTTATTCCAAGGATCACATCAGCCAAACCCATATCCTTCATGTCAAACTTTGATTTCAACATGTCTTTAGTAGATTTGATCATCTTGTCGTTACTGCCAACGATAAGCATATCATCAACATATAAACACAAGATTACATATCCACTACTTGTGTCTTTTACATAAACACACTTGTCGCATTCATTAATTTTGAATCCACTCTCTAGCATGGTGTGGTCAAATTTTTGATGCCACTATTTGGGAGCTTGCTTTAAGCCATATAATGACTTAACAAGCCTACAAACTTTGTTCTCTTTTCCAGGAGCTATGAAACCCTCCGGTTGGTTCTTGTAGATCTCTTCTTCTAAATCCCCGTTTAGAAAAGCCGTTTTCACATCCATTTGGTGAATTTCCAAATTTCTTAAAGCAGCAATAGCAAGTATCATCCTGATCGATGTTATTCGTGTAACAGGCGAATATGTAAAAGTAATCTAGACCTTCACGTTGTCTAAATCCTTTGATTACCAATCTTGCTTTGTACTTGTCAATGGTGCCATCGGCTTTCATCTTCTTCTTGAAGATCCATTTATAGCCTAGTGGTTTACAACCAGGAGGTAAATCCACGAGCTCCCAAGTATGATTTTGTAGAATAGAATCTATTTCACTTTTAATGGCTTCTTTCCATTGAGGCCCTTCTGAGGAAGTTACCGCTTCTCGATAAGAAGTAGGTTCATGTTCTACCATAAAAGAAACAAAATCGGGTCCAAACGATTTCTCGGTTCTTGCCCTTTTGCTTCTTCTAGGTTCTATTTCTTCTTCCTCGATTTGATCTTGTCTCTCATCTTGGAGATCATTATCATCTCGTTGTCTCTTATCTTGGACAACATTGTCATCTATTCTAGATGAACTTCCAGTTTCCTTCGTTAAACAAGGAAATATATCTTCAAAGAAGGAAGCATTCCTTGATTCCATTACAGAACCCTTTTGTATATCTGGATTTTTCGAATCATGTACAATGAAACGATAAGCACTGCTATTCCTAGCATATCCGATGAATATACAATCCACAGATTTAGGTCCAATCTTTTGGGCCTTGGGAGTCGGTATAGCTACCTTTGCTAGACACCCCCACACTCGTAAGTACTGATATGATGGTTTTCTTCCCATCTATAGTTCATAAGGGGTCTCTTCTTTTTCCTTACGAGGTATCTTATTCAAAAGATAAGTAGCCGTTAGAATGGCTTCCCCCCACATGTCCTGGCTTAAACCAGAAATTATCAGCATGGCATTAACCATTTCCTTTAAGGTACGGTTTTTCCTTTCGGCAATACCGTTTTGCTGAGGTGAATAAGGAGCAGTGAATTCGTGTCTAATTCCATGTTTAGCACATAGATCAGCAAATGGAGACACATATTCACCTCCTCTATCACTTCGTACAACCTTGATTTTCTTATTAAGTTGATTCTCAACTTCGTTTTTGTATAGAACAAACTTGTCTATAGCTTCACCTTTACTTTTTAACAAGTAAACATAGCAATACTTTGTACAATCATCAATAAACGTGATAAAGTACTTATTGCCACCTTTTGTGGGTAGTGATTTCAAATCACATATGTCAGTGTGTATCATATCAAGTGGTTCGGTTTTTCGTTCAACCGATTTGAAAGATGCTCTTGTAAGTTTGGCTTCAACACAAGTTTCACATTTATATTTTGAGTCAATATGGAAATTAGGTATGCAGTTAAATTTAATCAAACGGCGCATTGAATTAAAATTTACACATCCAAGACGGCCATGCCACACATTAGAAGACTCAATCAAGTAAGCAGAAGAATTCATTTTATTGTCTCCATTGTCAACCGCTCTGAAAGAGTGAAATATACTCTTATCAGCACACACATGATGGGTAGCCCCAGTATCAACCCACCATTCCCTGTTGTTGGAACCTACCAGGTTAATTTCAGAGATCATGGCAATGACGTCAGAAACCATAGCAATCATGTCCACATCATTCACCATATTTGCCTTGCGTGGAGTCACCCGCTTCGGCATCTTACAGTTAGCAGCACGGTGACCTGGCTGGTCACAATTGAAACATACCCCTTGGAACTGCTGTTTCACAATTGCAGCTTTAGGAGCAAGGTACTCAGACTTCCCTTTTCCCTTGACACGAGACTTTGAAGATGACGAAGCATGCTCAACCAAATTTGCCTTGGCAGAATCAGGCGTATAAGTGTTTTTCTGAGCCAGCTTGTTGTCCTCTTCAATACGAAGACGAACAACCAAGTCTTCAACACTCATCTCCTTTCGCTTATGCTTCAGGTAGTTCTTGAATTTGAAACACACCCCTTGGAACTGCTGTTTCACAATTGCAGCTTTAGGAGCAAGGTACTCAGACTTCCCTTTTCCCTTGACATGAGACTTTGAAGATGACGAAGCATGCTCAACCAAATTTGCCTTGGCAGAATCAGGCGTATAAGTGTTTTTCTGAGCCAGCTTGTTGTCCTCTTCAATACGAAGACGAACAACCAAGTCTTCAACACTCATCTCCTTTCGCTTATGCTTCAGGTAGTTCTTGAATTCTACCCAGCTTGGAGGTAACTTTTCAATAATAGCAGAAACTTGAAAAGTTTCACTCAAAGTCATTCCCTCAGCATGAATGTCGTGTAGCAAAATCTGCAGATCTTGAACCTGACTCATCACTTTCTTTGAATCATCCATCTTGTAATCCAAAAAGCGTGCTACCACGAACTTCTTTGTACCAGCATCCTCAGTTTTGTACTTGCGTTCCAGTGACTCCCATAATTCTTTGGCAGTCTTGGTCTTGCAGTACACGTTGTACAAAGAATCGACCAAACCATTCAAAACAGAGTTGTGACACAAAAAGTCTGAATGTTTCCATGCTTCCAAGGCTTGAACAGCCTGTTGATTAGAGGATTGACCTTCAGCAGGAGGTTCCACTTGAGGTGCGTTCTCTTTTAAGAACCGCGCAAGGTTCAAAGTAGTGAGATAAAAGAACATCTTCTGTTGCCACCTCCTAAAATTCTGCCCATTGAATTTCTCTGGTTTCTCAGCATGATTAACAACTGTGTTGGTAACTGGCGCACCAGACACATGCACAGTAGTATTCATAGGAGGGGTAGTGCTTGTCATCCTGAAAATCAAACACAAACAGTTAAACAAACTGTTGCAAATTGGTATCTACTTGTACCAGATCTGACTCAACGAAACTCTATCTTGGTTTCGATAAATCAGTTAATAGAAACACAATCTTGGTTTCAATAAACTGATTAGAACAACTGCTTTAAAAAAAACGTTATAGATCTGTACACCAAATCTGTAAATTAAATCTGTTTATATAAAACTGGTTTCCAAAGAAACTCAACAAGGTTTCACCAGAAAATAGTTTTTAAGATCTGTTAAAAGGATTAATACGATTTAAACAAAGTGTTTTAATTCGGTTAAACCGATTCTGTTTTAAGACTGTAGGAAACGGTGTACACTTTATATTAAAATGAGATATCAATAACAATAATAAAATTAACAGAACGTAAATAAATAACAGAATATTAAATACAGACAGAATGGAGTAGAAGCAGATGACAGACACTATGAACGATAAGTAAACAATAAGCAGTAAAGGACGAGGCTCATGTTTAACACGATTCCCTTATAACAGATTCGCCGTCTGTTTCCCAGGGTACAAAGTCAAAAGCTGTTGTACAGCCGAACTTGACTTACTTGCCTGAAAGGTCACGAAATTCTTGTGTGCTTCTGATCGAAGGTCTGCTGGAAATCGGCTGGTAAAGGAGCTACGTTTTTTCTGTGTCAAAAACTGAATGAGAATCGTTTATTATATAGGCTAAACCTATCTTGGTCACCAAGATAAAATATTAGCTCCAAAATAAACGATTTACAAATCTGTTTTCAATTAAACACGATTTGATATCTTTTTATTCGCACAACATATATTCTGTAAACTTATTTGCAAAGTTTCAATCTATTCCTAAAATAGATTTACAGAAAATCTGGAAAAAGGATACCGAAACTGGCAGTAAAATTATACGCACGTATGCGAGATTTCGGAGCTGCATTCGTGTCCGCAGGTCGCGCGGGCTCGCATGAGTTCAGAAGCTTCAAACTCATTTTGGCCCAGAAATCCCACAATCTGCACACCCCCCCCTACGCGCGCGCACGTAGGAGTGGGAGTATAGCTCACCTAAAGGAATTTGAAAGCTAATACTAAGATAACCTTATAAACTAGCTTTCACTTCTTGTTTTGGGCGATGTGGGATGCAACACTTTTTCCCTTATATTGTGTTTCATGTGCCTCACTTTGAGACACGATATCTCATTCATCTTAACTCTATTTTGGACATACTTTAGCTTGTTGCGAAGCTCTCTTGGAGGAGAATAAAACGCCCTCAAGA
Organism: Artemisia argyi; assembly: GCA_030686995.1. Classification (NCBI taxonomy): domain Eukaryota; kingdom Viridiplantae; phylum Streptophyta; class Magnoliopsida; order Asterales; family Asteraceae; genus Artemisia; species Artemisia argyi. The sequence continues at coordinate 189,053,109 of CM060677.1, forward strand.
AACATAAATATATATAACATATACATATATTAAATTATGTCCAAAGTTTGCAAAAACTCAATTGCAAATACCATTTTTCCAACAATAACCTACTAGTAACCAGTAATATTAGTTAGGTTGAAGATTATTTGAAAATATGTTGTGTATCTTTGACAATTTACAAAATACATTACATAGACCAGTTTTTTTGAAAAAAATATGTTGCGTATCTTTAACTTTCTCCCAAACATATATCACACGTATAGAAATATAGTAAAATTTTTGTCGTTAACGCAAAGAACCGAAGTCAGATATCCTTTAAATAAAAACTATTAACACTTTTATGATTGAGTGGGTGGTTAAGTCTAATAGGTATATGTGCACCTTTTATACATGAGGTCACAAGTTCCATACCTGTAGACTAACCACATCTCTTTTTAAAATCAAATTCTCATAAAAAAGAGCTTTACTCGTATAGTGGTACTTAAAGAAAAATGTTTATCTTTTCACAAATAATGGAACATTCAAAACTTAAAATTGTTATCGTGTTGAACAAAATGGCTTTTCAAGTAAAGTTTTGTTGCGATTTAAACATAAGGTGGTAGGTCAATTCAATTCATTTGACAATTTAACCATCTCGCCCATTTTGCCACTTATTAAGATCACTCCAGTTTTTCTAACTCTACAATAATGCATGATTTGATGATTACTTTCAACACATAAATGACTTGATAAGAGGAGTATTCCAGCAATAGTTGAAGACCATAAAAAATTGCATTGCAAATTCCTACATAAGTCCACATAAATGACCAAATTCATGTGAATGCTCTCAATAAAGTAAAATATCAAAGACCAGTTGTTAACTGTACCGGCACATCATTCAGATCAGAGCATTGTACAAAATTTTAAAACACCTGGTACATCATCTTGATGAAGGATGTTAGGAATTATACTTTGAGTTGATATTGACAAATATGAAAGATGAAGAACTTATGGAGACAAAGGAAGAAACTTGCAAAGAAAGAAAAAGATTACAGCATATCTTTTATTATTCTAGTTTATTCCTTGTAACCCTAATATCTCTATTATATAAAGAGATACAGGGAATATGTTTTATATGTCTTCCACAATGTAAAATCAGAAAAACGTGTGTGTAAGTCTAGGGCTGGAAAAACGCCTAGACTAGTGTACAGGTGTTTTATGGGAAACACCTAGGGTAGATTGATGTTAAGCCTCAACTATCTTAGATAGCTGTTAGGATGTAACCGTGCTACACTTGATCACGTAGCATTGGGGCTTTGGTGTATGTTAGAGTAGAGATGATGACGAGAAACCTTGTTAGCAATAATAAAGATGTTTTGTTTATTCCGCTGCGTACATGTTCTTTATCTTTGTTATTGTGCAATCCCTAGATGAGGTTTATCCAACCTCGAGCTATAAACGATCTTATCAATTGGTATCAGAGCCATGGGGCTCGTGATCGTGGGATTAAACAAGGTTTGGTTTGTCGAAGATGGAAGAAAATTCGAATTGGTTCGTATCTTAAAAACTCACTGCAGGTCAGTTTTCAAACATCGATATCTCCTTCGTTAACCGTTGGATCGGGCTGAAATTTTTATTGGAGCTTCTCAACATATCAAGGAAGAGTTCCACCGGAGGGATCTTCAATCTGAGCTTCCAATAAAAAGATAAAAATTCTTGAAAACTGCTGCACAGAGAGGTATATTGTTTCGAATTTTTAGGGTTTCTAGTGACTCTAAAAAGTGTCACTAAAGGCTAAAAAGTGTCGTCTTTATACTTAAAAAAAAAAAAAAAAAAAAAAAAAAAAAAAAAAAAAAAAGGAGGACGACTACAAAAGAAACCCTAATAGTTGAGAATTGGTGTTGATTATTCATGGAAGAAAATAGCAGCTTTGGTATATAAATTGATTTTTAGGGTTTCATGCAAATTAGGGTTTATCCTTAAAACCCTAATTATTATTGTTGTTGCTGCTATTGCCTCGTACAAATTGATGAAGATGGGTTGATACATAGCTTTGTTGTCTAACGCATGATATAAAAGCTACTGATGGTGATAACTATTGATGGTACGCTTGTTAGTTTTGGAGGTGTTGGTCAGTGAGCTTTTCGTGGTCCTTGAGGTTCGTATTATCGCGTTTCAGGTTTCCACTGCACGCTTCTTGTTACCACTGATGCTTCGATTGGTACCTCTGCTTGTCTAGATAGTTACCACTGCACGTTATATGTTTCCACTGAAGTTCTGATGGTTTCCACTGCTGTGTTATTTGTTACCACTGAAGCTTCAGAGTTACCACTGCAAGGCTTAATATTACCACTGCTCGCTATGTATTCGTTTCCACTGTTCCTCTACGTTACCACTGCTGCGTTTCAACTTACCACTGCTGCTTTAATGCTACTAGGAAACGTTTGCTGTTGATGTTACGGTGATCTTGACAGTTGATTTGTGACGAGATGCTGCTGTTTATGTGGTACTATTTTATTTGTCGCATATAGTGAGAATTAAAGAATTCATATCCTTGTACTGATTTGATATGCAATCAATTACTCGGTGCTATATCTATTCAGATCGTGGGTCCAAGGATTATTTGTTTGTCGATTTGTGCATATGGAGATTACTTGGGATTCATGCTATACGATTATACTTGTTATTTTTATGGGCATGAATTACAAACGTAAGGGGAAGACGTTTGGTATTTGATTTTGGAACAAGTTGGTTCCAATACACACACGAGGGGAAGACACACACACATGAGTTATGATTTTTGATTTATTGGTTCTTAACAGATTCAAAGGCTCGTTTTTATTGATTTAATTGATTACGAAGAAAGGTTTTTATCACCTATTTGAAGTTGAAGTGGAGGTTCTTGGATGCGTGTTCTTATCATATCTCAAAGTGAGTATGGCACTTTGAAGATAACTTGTTTGTTCGTTCAGGTGACTACGAATTGGCAAAACACTTGAAGGAGTTACGTTATTGTGCTCAGTGATTTTTTGTCAAGAGGTTGCGATCTCCCTATACGTTAGGTATACGTTCGAAGTCAATTTTAGTACAAGATATAAGACACAAGTTTGGGTGGTTCTACTTCAGCATCAAGTTGGTTATACTTAGTTTTCTTCATTAGTAATCATTACATAAGAGCCTACAGAATTGAAGATTCAACAAATGGTTAACATATGGGTTTCAGGGGAAGCTTTAGTGTTCAAATGTTTAACCATTTATGTGCTACATCGAGGTGAAGGTTTTTACTACTGCTGGTTATTATTATTACTTCTAGTTTTGATTTCTACTGTTTCAAGTCCATTTTTAGATGCGGAAAACTTAATGGTGGGCGACTTTGAAACATTGGGAAGATGAATTGGATGTGTAATATTGATTCGTGGTTGTGAAGATCAAGGTTGCTTACATTTGTCCCCTATTTGATGATGACAAAAAGGGGAAGAAGAATGCTTATTGAAGATTGCAGCTTGAAGATCCTTGATGATATGCATGGTTTGAGGGGAAGATGACATCTTTCATATACTTGGTTTTGTCATATCAACTAGGGGAAGATTGTTAGGAATTATACTTTGAGTTGATATTGACAAATATGAAAGATGAAGGACTTATGGAGACAAAGGAAGAAACTTGCAAAGAAAGAAAAAGATTACAGCATATCTTTTATTATTCTAGTTTATTCCTTGTAACCCTAATATCTCTATTATATAAAGAGATACAGGGAATATGTTTTATATGTCTTCCACAATGTAAAATCAGAAAAACGTGTGTGTAAGTCTAGGGCTGGAAAAACGCCTAGACTAGTGTACAGGTGTTTTATGGGAAACACCTAGGGTAGATTGATGTTAAGCCTCAACTATCTTAGATAGCTGTTAGGATGTAACCGTGCTACACTTGATCACGTAGCATTGGGGCTTTGGTGTATGTTAGAGTAGAGATGATGACGAGAAACCTTGTTAGCAATAATAAAGATGTTTTGTTTATTCCGCTGCGTACATGTTCTTTATCTTTGTTATTGTGCAATCCCTAGATGAGGTTTATCCAACCTCGAGCTATAAACGATCTTATCAAAGGATTTGTATTTATCACATGAAAAACTTAGAAATGGATTACCAATTGGAAAGAAGTAAAGTTGAGTTTCTAAAAGTTACATATAAGAATATTCCTCATTTTTCCTGTGACCAATTCCCGCTTTTCCCTCCAGTTTTATGTTCTAATCGTACATTTGTAATCTGAATATCTTTTGACACAGCTTTGCACATATCATAGACTGTTAGACCAGCAAGAGAAACCGCTGTCATTGCTTCCATTTCAACACCAGTTTTCCAACGGCAAAGGAAAGCGTAGATGAAACACCCTTCTATTTGGTCTATGGAACTGAAGCCGTGATACCGGTTGAAATACTCATCCAAACAGAAAGAGTTGGTATAGTCAATGTGGATAGAAACGAAGATTCCATCAAGCTAGACCTTGCACTAGATGAGGAAAAGCGTGATTTGGCTGCCATCCGCCTAGCACACTTAAAAAACAAAATGGCAAAGTATTATGACAAACGCGTCCACCCAATGTCTTTCAAACCTGGCAAGCTCGCTCCCAATTGGGAAGGGCCACACTTCATTCTGATGTGTGGATTGCAACCCTCGCAAAAGGTTTTACTTTTCAAGGGATCTTGAGAAGCTTGCAATCCTCTAGGCAGTGTACCTGATCGTTGTAGTGTAGTATAGATATGTCCGGGGGATTGATCGTTCTCTAGGGGAATAGTGTCGTCAGGATGAAGTGTATGTCGAATAAGCCTATAGGTGAGGGATGATTATTTTTGTGTTTTTTATATTTTATAAAAGCAATTAAAAATCTCGGTTTTTAAAGGAGTGGACGGAATTAGTTGTTAGTCAACTAACCCAAAACTATTTTAATAAACAAAAATTAAATAACAAGAAAATAAAAATGGTGAACTACTTATGATGAGAAAAACGTGTTTACTTAGACTTAATTACTCCCTAGTTATATTTTATTGATTCGTTGAATGTCACAGTGCAATTTGTTAATACAAATATCGCCTAAAAACATTATTTATATTTTACGATCTTCGCTAAGTTTTGTTAACAACAAAATGTAAACTTTAGTTTTTAAGTAAAACATAATCTTAGTTTTAAAGACTTGCATAAACTAGACTTTTGCTACATTTTACATTTCATAAAACACAACACTTTGTATTTTCTAAAAATAGAATTGTCACATCACATTTATGGCAAGTTTTGTCATTATACATTTATGGAAAGAAATGTGTTTGACTTACTAAGATGTTGCTTGCAAGTTTAGTGTTTGATTTGATATTATGAGATGTGACATTGTTTGGTTTGCAAAGAGTTATGAGATGTGACTTTGTTTGGTTTGCAAGATTTATTGCAAAACCAACTGCAAGCCCGGCGGTACCCTGGGGGTACACGGGCGGAACCCTTCTGAGGGGTCCGCCTGATCCGCCAGACCTGCAGAAGGTTTGGCTATAAATACCAAGCCACAAGTTGATTTTTGGCTTATCACTTTACATCATATTTTACGCACACATTCATTCTTTCATCTAACCTCTTAACATTTCATATGTGAAGTTTCTTTTTGTAGCAAAGAGATTCACGAGCTTACTAAAAGTAACAAGTATTCAACACAAGTTGCAAGACTTGTTAGCTTAGCATTGTGTAGACTTGTATAGTTTACACTTCATTTGATTGTGTATTTTCAGTAGTGATCGGTTAGTATTTTAGTCCTCAAAATACAAAGTGTATCGGGAGTAGTTGTACCCTTGTAAAAGAACTAACGGGAGTGGTTGTACCCTTGGTAAAGAACTCGACATCTAGCTTTGTGTCGGTAAAAGTATAAGCGACGTGTAAGGTTTTCTCCGCCGGTGAAAGGAGCTTGTTGACTAGTGAAAGTAACTCTCGAGTTGGATACTCGGGGCGTGGACATAGGGCAAGGAAAAAGAGTCCTTGTAGCCGAACCACAATAAATACTCGTGTTGTGGTTTGATCGTTTCTTTCATTTACTTGTATGTTATATATTGTGTTTGTGTATATATCTTTGATCAAACGGAAAGTTTCAAAGCTAACTTAACAAGTTAAAAAGATTTTAATCGGTAAACTATTCAACCCCCCTTATAGTTTTCCACAATTGGCATCAAGAGCTACGTTACTCAAGCTTTTAAAATATATTGTGTTTTAAAACTTGAAACGATTCATGGATTTTGAAAATTACAAAGAAGGGCAATCTATGCAAAGACCACCACTCTTTGAAGCAAATGGTTTTATATATTGGAGAAACCGTTTTGAAACTTACGTGAAATCTAAAGATATAGATTTGTGGTATATAATCATTGATGGTGATAACGTAGTTACTAACATTAAAGATGATGATCAAAAGAAATTAATAGGTAAAAATAATGAAGCTAAAATGATGCTTTACAATGCTTTGCCTAAGAAAGAATATGAAAGAGTCTTTTTGTGTAAAACCGCCAAAGATATTTGGCAATCTTTAATTGTCACTCATCAAGGAAACTCACAAGTTAAAGATAACAAAATTGATCTTCTTGTTCAACAATATGAACAATTTGTTATCTCCGAAGATGAGATTATTGATAATGCTTTTACTAGATTTAATACTATTATTACTTCACTTAAAGCACTTGACGAATCTTTTTGTAGTAAGAACTTTGTCACGAAATTTCTTAGAGCACTCCATCCGAAGTGGAGAGCAAAAGTGACGGCAATTGAAGAATCCAAAGATCTTTCAAGCATGTCACTTGATGAGCTAATTGGAAACCTCAAAGTTCACGAAATGGTAATGGAAAAAGATTCGGAACTAGTTAGAGGCAAGAAAGAAAAAGTTAAGTCCATTGCCTTGAAAGCTAGAGTCCAATCAAGTGATGATGAAGAATCTACTTCGGATAGTGATGATGAGGAATATGCTATGGCCGTTAGAGACTTCAAGAAGTTCTTTCGTAGAAGAGGAAAGTTTGTAAGGCAACCTAAAGATGACAAGAAAACTTTCCGAAAAGATCGTGATGATAGGAAAGGAAAGGTTGAAAAAAAATGCTATAGGTGTGGAGACACAAGTCATCTTGTAGGAGAATGTCCAAAACCACCCAAGAGCAAACCTCAACAAGCTTTTGTGGGTGGTGCTTGGAGTGACTATGAAGGAGATGACGATGAGCCAAAGAATGACGATATTGCTCTCATGGCTCACAACTCAAATGAGGTATTATCCGACTCATCGTACTCCTCTATTGATGATGACACTTTACAAAAAGAATATAACAAACTTTGTGAATTGAGCTTAAAAATCATAAACAAAAATAAATTTTTGAAAACTAAAAAGGAGTGTTTAGAAAATGAAGTTTATGAGTTAAAAGAAAAAGCCAAGAGATTAGAAAAGAGTAAAGGTATTGACACACCTTGCAAATCATGTGAAGAGCTTAAACTAGAAGTTGAGAAACTCAAAATTACTCAAAATGATCTAATAAAACAAACCACAAAGTTTAAGAAGTTCGATAAGAGCATTTCTTGTGCGGATGAAATTATGAAACTTCAAAAGTCACCCTTTGATAAAACAGGACTAGGATTTACGAAAATAGAAACTTCAAAGGGTCAAATGAAACAAGAAAAGATTGCACAAGAAACAAATAAAATTGCTACAGCAGCCTGCGGATCAGGCGGAACCCAATTTAGGGTTCCGCCCGTTGGTCCCGAAGGTTCCGCCAGGTCTGCTGCAGCAGTAACTCCATCCACTTCGGATCGTTCAAAATTTGTTAAAGTTACATACAAAAATGGAACAAAACCTGTGTTTAAAACTGGAGTAGGATTTAGTAAAAATGAATTTAGAGCTAAAACTACTCAACCAAGACCTAAGACTCCAATTCCCAAACGCCCCTTTCCAAAGAGCAACTTCAACGCTCGACCAAACTACCAACATGTTTGGAACCAAAACACTCCTAGACATTACCAAACTCCAAACCACATGCCATGGAACCCTTATGCTCTATTTTCATACTTGGAACAAATTAATGGTATGCTTAACCAAAATGGACCTATGAGAAATTGGGGACCAAATGTTTGAGTGTTTTTCATAAAATAGGTGTGCCTCAAAGTTTGTTTGGAACCGGATGAATGGATTAAAGATAGCGGTTGTTCAAGGCACATGACGGGTAACAAAAGCCTCTTCATGTCTTATCAAAAATGTGACGGAGGTAATGTTACGTTTGGTAGTAATGCTAAGAGCAAAATCATCGGAAAAGGTACAATCTCTCATGACTCCCTTTTTATAGATGATGTAGCTCATGCTGATAACTTAGGTTTTAATCTCCTTAGTATTATTCAACTTTGTCGTAATAAGTATAATGTTCTTTTTAGTGAAAACGGAAGTAAAATACTTAAAGATTGTATAACCATAGCCAAAGGTGTCCTTAAGAACAACGTATTCATGAAGATGGATCCAACATCTAGAGACAAACTTTGTCTTACCTCATTAGATTAATCTTCAACTTTATGGCATAGACGTTTAGGACACGCTAACATGAGACTAACACAAAACCTCTCCTCCAAAGACTTAGTTCGAAACCTACCTAAGTTGAAATATGACCAACACTTTTGTGATGCTTACAAAGTCGGTAAACAAGTCCATAATAGCCATAAGGCTAAAAACTTGGTTTCTACATCTAGGTGTCTAGAACTTTTGCATATGGATTTATTTGGTCCATCCGCTATACAAAGTTATGGAGGTAACTTCTACACTTTGGTCATAGTTGATAATTACTCAAGATATACTTGGACAAAATTTTTGAAAAGTAAAAATGAAGCTTTTGATAAATTTGAAATTTTAAGTAAGAAAATTCAAAATCAAGTAGGGTCTAATATTGTGTCTATTAGAACGGATCACGATCGTGAATTTGATAATGAATTTCAATTTGGAAACTTTTGTGATAATAATGGAATAACTCATAACTTTTCAGCTCCACGTACTCCTCAATCTAACGGTGTAGTAGAACGTAAAAACCGGACATTGCAAGAGATGAGTAGAACAATGCTTAATGAACAAAATATTCCACAAAAGTTTTGGTGTAATGTCGTTGACACATCAACGTACATTTTAAATCGAGTCTTAATTAGACCATTTTTGAATAAAACTCCTTATGAACTATATAAAGGTAAAAAGCCTACATTAGGATACTTTAGAGTGTTTGGGAGTAAATGCTTCATTCTTAACACCAAGGATTATCTCACCAAAATTGACCCAAAGTCTTATGAAGGTGTATTTCTTGGATATTCACAAAATAGTAAAGCATACATTGTTTTGAACAAAGAAACCTTAAGAGTCGAGGAATCGTTGAACGTAACATTTGACGAGAGTCCACCTCCCTCTAAGACATCACCTTTGGTAGATGATGGCTTAGTTGAAAGTCAAGCAATAGAAAATCAAGAAATTTTAAGTGATGACAAAGAAGATGAACTATTAAACAAAGAACTTGTCAATGTCAAAGAATCTAAAAGGCATCCATTAGATGGTGTCATTGGCAATATTAACGAAAGAACACTAAGGTCAAAAGTTCAAAATGAAAGCAACTACTTTTGTTTCGTGTCAACCATTGAACCTAAAAATATTAATGAAGCCTTTAAAGATGAATCTTGGGTAATTGCAATGCAAGAAGAGTTAAACCAATTTGTTAGGAATGATGTATGGACATTAGTTCCTCAACCAAAGAGTCAAACTATAATTGGAACAAAATGGGTATTTCGAAATAAAATGGATGAAAATGAAATTGTGTCTAGAAACAAAGCTAGGCTAGTTACACAAGGATATCACCAACAAGAAGGCATTGACTATGATGAAACTTTTGCTCCGGTTGCTAGGCTCGAGTCAATTAGAATCTTACTTGCATATGCATGTGCACACAATTTTAAACTCTTTCAAATGGACGTCAAAAGTGCATTTCTAAACGGAGTCATTAATGAAGAAGTTGTATGTTGCTCAACCACCGGGCTTCATCGATTTTGAAAAACCAAATCATGTTTACAAACTTAAAAAGGCTCTTTACGGACTTAAGCAAGCTCCAAAAACATGGAATGATCGACTCAAAACATACCTAGTTGACCATAAGTATACCATGGGCTTAGTTGATAATACCCTCTTCACTAAGAAGAAAGATTCACATATTATCATAGTCCAAATCTATGTTGATGACATTATATTCGGATCAACTTGTCAAGAATTATGTGTGGATTTCTCAAAAATCATGCATGACGAGTTTGAAATGAGTATGATGGGAGAACTCAACTTTTTCCTGGGACTCCAAATTAAACAACTAGAAGATGGTATATTCTTTAACCAATCTAAATATATTAAGGACATGCTTAAGAAATTTGGATTAAAAGATTCGAAACCTATCAAAACTCCCATGTCCACGGAAACTAAACTCACCAAGGATGAGGAAAGTGAATCCGTAGATAGCACTAAATATAGAGGTGTGATTGGTAGTCTACTTTACCTAACGGCCAGTAGACCCGACATTATGTTTAGTGTTTGTCTATGTGATCGTTTTCAAGAAGATCCTAAAACTACCCATCTCGAAGCCGTTAAAAGGATTTTTAGGTATATTAAGGGCACTACACATTTAGGTTTATGGTATCCCAAAGGAACGGGAATAGACACCATAGTGTATGCCGACTCGGATCATGTCGGTGACTATGTTGATAGAAAAAAGTACAAGTGGTATTTGTACTTTTTTTGGACATTGTCTCACCTCATGGTTCTCTAAGAAGCAAACGGCTCTTGCTATCTCAACAACGAAAGCCGAGTACGTTTCGGCCGGGAAGGCATGTCAACAAGCTCTTTGAATAAAGCAAGCTCTTGTCGACTATGGAATTCAACTCAACGACATCACAATTCTATGTGACAACAAAGGTGCCATTGATCTTAGCAAAAACCCGGTTCAACATGCTCGTACCAAACATATTGAAATCCGTCATCATTTCCTTCGTGACAACGTTCAAAAAGGAAATATCTCAATTGAGAAAGTTTCTTCCGAAGACAACGTAGCCGACATTCTCACAAAACCCCTTAAACGTGAACCTTTTAACCTTCTTAGGCTAGGCTTAGGACTCATGGAACCTACATTATAGTTTTGGACATTAGACAAAAATCACAAAAATCAAAACAAATCCATAACTATTTTTCTCAGCAGGGTCGGTGGAACCCTCAGACATAACGGGCGGAACCCATTCCAGGGGTCCTCCGTATCCGCCGACCTGCAGAATCAAAATCTTTGTTTATATTAAACCAAACACCCATTATCTCATACCACCACTTCCAAACTGCTACTATTCACTTTACCATCCATCCAAACCTACGAATTCTTGGTCCTCCGATCGTTTACATTGCAAATCAATCATCATTGAATCATCATGTCTCCTCTAACCCACTACGACTACAAGGACACCATTAAGTACCTACCAAAACAGCACAAAACCAAAGGCCTTACCCCAAACCAAGTAAACGTTTTCAAAGCCCTAGAAAAACACTATGTCCATGAGGGTAGAACCATTGACCCGTCTTTCCTAGAAGGCACAAACCTTTACGCCGAATTTTCCACAATCAACTTTGAGTGTCTTTTGAATATCGACGAGCCTATTTGTCCTAGGTTCATTCTAGAGTTCTATGCATCATCCGTCCTCTCCACGGATGATTATGGTCATATGTCTATAAACTTTAGGGTTAGTGGTCATCAATACTCCTTCACTCTTGAGGAGTTTGCTCAAATCCAAGGTGTCCCAAACCGTGGTACTTGCCTCTATTCCAACTTGCACTCCCTCTCAACTCTTGACAACCTCCAAGAGCGTATCCATCCTTATGACACACCCCTTGTCTCAAAAGATGTCCTCCGTGACCACCTCTTTGTTAGGACCACCAACACTAGGAGAACCCGTTCGGGAAATGAGGTCGATAAGGACCTATATGGAATGGAAATGAATGAACTTAATCCCCAATTCAAGAAATGGGAGGAAGTCCTTAGAGCCAATGTCATTAGCACAATTGGAAACCGAGATCATATCAACCTTTGCCTTTGCTACATGCTCTACTCCTTATCCGTTAGGCAACCCTTCAACCTTGCCTACTACATGGCCAAGAGAATGGCCGACATTCCCGTGCATGGCACAACGGCTATGCCGTATGGAATGCTCTTGACCCGTCTCTTTAGGTTCATCTCACCCATTCCACCAACTCCAAACGGTCTTCGCCTTAACTACTCTCTCATTCCACACACCTTTGTACCACTAAGTGATAAGAGAGTGTACAAAGCCCAAGGAAAACGTCAACATCCTCCTACCTCATCTTCGTCTTCCTCAATGAGTGAAGATGACAATTTGCCAAACTCTAGGCTCCCACCTCTCGAATACCTATCCCAACTTCCGGATATTCCTAATGAGTCGGAGGAGTTCAAGCAAACAAAGGGGATGTTTAAGAATCTTGGAAGATTCCTTGGAAAGCTCAAGAATAAGATTGACCGTCAATGAGAGCGGGTGTGTAGGAGTGTTTGGCACTAAGTGCTATTTGAACTAATTTGGTTGTTTAAACAATGTTTGTGATGTACTTGTAGGTTGGTACAATGTTTGATACTATTTAGAACTTGTTTTATCTAACTTTGATGCAGGAAGACAACTTTTGGCAAGTTGTCAAATTTTCAAGTTTATGATATTTTCACTAAGTATAGTGAAATTCTCGACCTCAAGGTCAAAGTCCTATGAAATGTGTGTTTACGTGTCTATTTTTTGCATTGCCTAACCAGAAATGCCTTATCATTTTGATTTTAGGCGTTTTCGAAAATTTTGAAAATCGTCTCGCGGGTCAAAAACGCAGACTGCCTATTTTTGGAGCTCTGGCGGTACCCAAAATTGGGTTCCGCCAGTGCAATTTCTGGGAATCCCAGAAATGGCCCAACGGACCAGGCGGCACCCTCAAATGGGTTCCGCCTGTGTATTCTGAGGGTTCCGCCAGAATCCTGCAGAATTTTTGTTTTTGTTTTCAACATTTCAACATCCAAACACCAAAATCCAATCCTTTTAGATAGAGACCCATTTCCTGCAATGTGTTTAAGCATAATAGGGTACTTCTCCTTCCACAAACTTAACCAAAACCATTTCCCGCCAAAATTCAAAAATAGCCATAACAACCTCAAGGACCCCTCGCACATAAAGGAATGAACCCTTTTAAAGGATCCTTGAAATCCCTGAGATTTATACTCCAACAAATCCACCAAGACCACTAAGCATTTAGTGCAAAACTTGTCTTCTCACTTCACCATTTTCATTGGATTGACTTCCATGATTTGACAACCCACAATTAGTTTTCCAAATCATTAGAAACCTCCATTTTTGTATGGATTAACATCAAATCCAAACACTCCTTTCCACAATCCTTCAACACTAAAGCCATCCTAAACACTATCAAATCACATCTTCTTCATCACAATTTCTGAACTTCTAAACCATTTTTCACCATGACTAAGTCAACAATCACCTCTCAACCATCACGACCCATCCGGAAAACTGCCCGGATTAGTGTTAAACCACTATGGTCTAATCAACCCATCAACCTAAGCTCCTCATCTTCGGATGAATTCACCTCACCTATCAAAAATGAACACTTTTTGAACCTTACATCTCCATCACCATCACCAAATGAACCCAATGAGCTCACTCCACCACCAACTAAATCACCCATTGACCCAACTCCACCAAGTGCTCCAACCCAACCATCCAAAACTTCATCACCATCACCATTACCCAAAATTGAACCTATGGAGTTATTTGGGTCTCCTCCCACATCACCACACCCTTTTGTCCAAGATCTAAATGATCTCCCACCAAGACCTTCACAACCACCACCTTTTTCACCAAGTTCAATTCTTGACCAAAATGAGCTTTTTAACCACACCCAACCACCACAACAAGTATACCATCAACCCAAACCATTGTTGTTTCAGCCCATCTACAATGACATCCATGGTCCTTTTTATGGAGAACCAAACTTTGAAAACCATGATCACCCAACTCCACCACATTCTCAAGCCCAAACCTTTGAATCTTTCTTTCCCTCATATGAGGATATACAAAGCATGGTTGAGAACCACCTCCATCAAGCAATGGAATTTCAAACCACCTTGCTTGATTCAATACCAAACCCATCATCCACCCAAGAACCAAAAACCAACCAACCCTTAAACCAATAAACCAAAACCAACCCATTTCCACCCACTCATCCCCATGTTTGCTCAAATTGTGAGCAAATGGGTGCAAGCATCAAAACGTTGATTCACCAACTCCAAGATGAAACCCGGCTTGCATTCCAACACGTCATAGAACGTTTGGATGCTCTTTCCCACCCAAACAAGTCCTAGACAACCATTTGGAGGCCGTTTGCCCCAATTTAGGAAAATAGGCGTTTATTTTTCTTTCTTGGTTATTTTTTAAGTTTTTAGAAGTAGAAGAATATTACCCATTTCTTGTCCTTTGACTTTTATAAGTCGAAATTTTACTTGGAATGCTAGTTCTTTCTACTTACATTCGTGCATTGTTGGTTGATCACTTTTGTGTTGTCATTGTGGTTGCAATGTGTGTGGTAACTACAAGCTTGACTATATATATATCACCAACTAACCATTTTTTTGTAGGATCCAAAATCCATGTTTCCCATCTTGGCACTCCTTTTAGGTGGAGTAACAAGCAAGGGGGAGCAAGTGCATTTTTCCGCTTCACTACTCTACTTTTTGTTTCGACAAAAAGGGGGAGAAATATATTAAACTTTCAAAACTTAATATGATTATCATAACTTAAGTAAAACAAGTTTAATATTAAATTTTTTTTAAGTCTTAAAAACCAAGATTTTGTGAGTTACTTAAAAACAAAGTTTATGTTTTGTCATCAGCAAAAAGGGGGAGATTGTTAATACAAATATCGCCTAAAAACGTTATTTATATTTTACGATCTTCGCTAAGTTTTGTTAACAACAAAATGTAAACTTTAGTTTCTAAGTAAAACATAATCTTAGTTTTAAAGACTTGCATAAACTAGACTTTTGCTACATTTTACATTTCATAAAATACAACACTTTGTATTTTCTAAAAATAGAATTGTCACATCACATTTATGGCAAGTTTTGTCATTATACATTGATGGAAAGAAATGCGTTTGACTTACTAAGATATTGCTTGCAAGTTTAGTGTTTGACTTGATATTATGAGATGAGACATTGTTTGGTTTGCAAAGAGTTATGAGATGTGACTTTGTTTGGTTTTCAAGATTTATTGCAAAACCAACTGCAAGCCCGACGGTACCCTGGGGGTACACGGGCGGAACCCTTCTGAGGGGTCCGCCAGACCTGCAGAAGGTTTGGCTATAAATACCAAGCCACAAGTTGATTTTTGGCTTATCACTTTACATCATATTTTACACATACATTCATTCTTTCATCTAACCTCTTAACATTTCATATGTGAAGTTTCTTTTTGTAGCAAAGAGATTCACGAGCTTACTAAAAGTAACAAGTATTCAACACAAGTTGCAAGACTTGTTAGCTTAGCATTGTGTAGACTTGTGTAGTTTACACTTCATTTGATTGTGTATTTTCAGTAGTGATCGGTTAGTATTTTAGTCCTCAAAATACAAAGTGTATCGGGAGTAGTTGTACCCTTGTAAAAGAACTAACAGGAGTGGTTGTACCCTTGGTAAAGAACTCGACATCTAGCTTTGTGTCGGTAAAAGTATAAACGACGTGTAAGGTTTTCTCCGCCAGTAAAAGGAGCTTGTTGACTAGTGAAAGTAACTCTCGAGTTGGATACTCGGGGCGTAGACATAGGGCAAGGAAAAAGAGTCCTTGTAGCCGAACCACGATAAATACTCATGTTGTGGTTTGATCGTTTCTTTCATTTACTTGCATGTTATATATTGTGTTTGTGTATATATCTTTGATCAAACAGAAAGTTTCAAAGCTAACTTAACAAGTTAAAAAGATTTTAATCGGTAAACTATTCAACCCCCATTCTAGTTTTCCACACAATTGTTTTACTTGAAGCATTATATTCCTTAATATCAGTCGTAGGGGTGTGCTAACTTCCGCAACTCTACGAATATCAATTTCTCCTATGACCGCACGTTAAGTACACTATCGTAGAATCACTAACACCAATTCATGCATTAAATACAATGAGGAAAACCGTAGTGCACATATGATTACGTTTTTTAAGACGTTTAAGCTAGTTACACAAAGGAGATTAACTAATTTTCTTAACCTAACGTAAATCAATCAACTAAACAATAGACAACTCATCAACACTCAATAACTATGTTTCATTAGATCTAAGCAAACACTAGATAATTTAAGCTAACATGTTAAAAGAAAAAAAGATAAACAAGTAATCAAACATCACATAAACATATTGAATGATTAAACAATTGCTCGTCTTTAATTAAACATGGAGGATAGGAGGCTGTAAAAGCCTTACAATGAGGTGCAAAATCGTCTTAGGGCTTGTGTCTCCCAAAAGTTGCATAAAAAGTTCCCCACAATAAAAGAAAAATCAAATTCTATATATAGATTTACATTGGCGATGGCGTCAGGGTATAGGTCCTGACGCCGTCAGCTTGCCGCCATTAAGGTTTCATCTTGTGCAAGTCATCACTCTGACGCCGTCACTCTTTGAACTCTGACACCGCCAGCTCAAAGCTGATGCCTTCACTCTATACGCCATTTTGTCAGTCACTTGTAAACTCTAAAACGTGACGCCCATCTTCAATATAACCTGACGCCGTCATGTATTAATTCAATCTTTGTTTATGAAGCGACGTGTGTTAATTCTTCTAGCTTCAAAATAGTAAGCGACAGTGTTACAAAGTAGAACGTGATGCCGTCAGGTATACCATTATGACAGGATTTTCATGACTTTGTCGCTTTCTTCACTTTTTCGCCCAAATACGTCCAAAAAGCTCCAATTTCCAGAATTCACGTCTCAAATACCTAAAATACAAAAAGAAACGATTTGATACAATATTTGATCATATAATCACGAATTTAGGCTTAAATGGCCCTTTAAAAAGGTATCAAATAAATCCTTATCAAATATCCATACAGTTGGGATTTGCTTGTCCTCAAGCAAATGAGGTCTTATTATAGTCAATTTACAAGTTAGGGGGTCATTTAACATTAACATAAAAGTAATTACAACATACAATCGTTGTACCTTAGTCAAAACAAGAACGAAAATTATACACTAGCACCTCACAATAAGTGTTTGGATTCTCACATCTCTCGGGTGTTATAAAGTTATATATCACATATGAAAACGGAAAAATTGTTAGATTATGGACATTATTTTAGTAGTTGTATGTTAGGATCGAACTCGAGATCACGGGATTGCACACAATACGTATGAAGAGTAAAAGAATAATTATTTATAAATGTTATATGTAATTATTAATAAACACAAAACTAGTAACGACCGTTAGTATTTAACGGAGAATGAATAACGACCGTTAGATAAAGAAAAGGAAAGTAATACTTGTGAATAATTGGAAACAAGAGAAGGTTCCAGAATCCTTTGGGGATACCAATACCAATCGGCCAAGGGGTATTCTCCACCTCCTTTGTGCCTTGAGCTCCAAGTATTCACTAGTATATAAACACCTCATGGGTTATTGGTTTTCTCGTAACTTGTACACACATAATAGGTGTTTTTCTCTCTTCTCTTCTTGTCTTAAAATCGATCCATCAACAATCCCATCTTAGGGATTCGATTTTCATAAACTAAAGTCTTGTGTTTTATTTACTTGCATAAACTTTTACTTGAATTAGTACGCGTGTACAAGAACGCGATTCAAACACACTATTGTTTGATTCTTGGATTGAATTACAAAAGAGGTAAGGGGTAATTCTTATAATCCACATAAACCCTAATTAGGGTTCTTGATTTGAAGAATTGCATTAATTGATTCTTGTTCGGGCTAGAATCACAAAGGTATGTTTACTTTTATATTTGATTAATTAATTACATATTATATGATCTTGTTATAAGTGCTTCCGCTATGCTCACTTGATATGTTTGGTTTATTTTATATGAATGTCATGATATCATAATTCCAACAGTGACATCTAGAGCCGTTATAATGTGTAATTAATTATCGAAACGCATAAAAATTGGATCTTGATTCGTTTAGTTACATATTTTTAGGGTTTTTAGATTCCTAACCCTAATATTTTTTATGGGTCGATTTAGACCTTAAAGGGTTTTAGGGTTTTGGTTTTTGTTTTTTTAATATGATTAGAAACCATAGGAGGTCATGTAATTTGTTATGCGTTTTAGTAAACGATCTTGGTGCAATATGTTAATTGTTAAGCTTAATCCATGAAAAGTGCATATTTGCATGGATTTTATATTGTGTGATAATTTAAATGGTTTAAATTGGATATATGAATTAATTGTTAAGTTATATCGAAACATGTAAATTTATTAATAGATGTCGAATTGGGGAAGACTCCAATATTAAGTAATCAATTATGTGCTATGTGGTATTTGTTTAGTTTTGGCTTACGCAATCGATTTGTCGATGTATGTGGCTCTTTTTTCTAGAAGAAGAAAACCTTAATTGAATAAATACGTTATACACCTACATTTGATTATTAATAGGACTATTGAATAAGATTTGCATGTGGCTACATGTTTT
This sequence comes from Artemisia argyi, assembly GCA_030686995.1. Classification (NCBI taxonomy): domain Eukaryota; kingdom Viridiplantae; phylum Streptophyta; class Magnoliopsida; order Asterales; family Asteraceae; genus Artemisia; species Artemisia argyi. Next base: position 189,071,858 of record CM060677.1, read on the forward strand.
ATACATATTTAATTGTTATGTTATGTATATGTTTATTTAGTTATTTTATTTTTTATTTTATATTACTTGTTTTTGTTTATTATTATGTTAGACATGTTTATAAACGAAAAGGGTAATTTTTTGAATAGAAAAATAATATGGACTAAATAAATGGCGAAATTGTTTTGGTTTTAAGAGTAAATTTCAAAGGATTGGTTGATTGATGTTTTTGTACATAGTGTGCGAAAGGCGGACCGAAGGTTGCCATCCAATGTACTTGTAGAGAGGGGTTTTTAAAGCTCATGCACCTACCGGTTCTCTACAACTGCTTGGTTGCCGACTCTAGACTTACCTATATCACTATATTACGTACATTGTCATCTTAAGGTTGAATTCACCACAATTCCACAATGATTATCCGAAACACTAAGCCTTAGGGCTTATGCAAAAGTACGATATAGTGGACGATAATTGTTGGTAATTCTCTAATTGGTGAACCCGATACCTCAATCAAAACTTTGTTGTTTTACTCTTAGCAAATTGGTAATAAAAATGTTTTGTAAAACCAATGTTATGAAGTTGTATGCATGCTTCTTCATACATTATTTTGATCACGTCAAAATTAATACCCTTATAAAATTAAGTCAAATGCCATCTAATTAAGAACACTTGAAGTTGTAATTTACGTCATGTGAGAACTTGGCGAGATTGCAATGGAAAGGTAAATTTCATAAATTCATTGCTAGCAGATCAACTGATGTGATGGATTTGTGAGTTTTTTAAGTTAGACGACTTAAATTGAGTAGAAAGTGAGATCTTGGATTCAAGGCATTAAGATGGGGATTAAACATCCTTACATTACAAAGGTTTTATGAATGTAAATCCCATAATGATCTAGGAATTGCAATATGATATTGACAATTATTGTTCGACAATTACCTTGTTGAATACTATCATTACTAGCAGATCAACTGATGTAATGGTACTATGTCAATTAGGATCCTAGCTTTAAGGAAATACTATGGTTTATAAGAATATTTACCAATGGGTATTTTATTTTCTTAAAGATCTAATTATCGAAAATACTGAAATTGAATTTTGTAATTCGTTTTAATGTATTAATGCAACGTTCAAACCGTAAACGTATTTTGGGCTTTGGTAAATTGATATCATTCTGTTTTCAAACAAATGTTTGATTAAGAATAATTTACTTAAAAGACAAAAGAAGTCTAATTTCTATGAAAGAAGAGTGAGATACAATCCTATTTCTTTTCATGAATGAAAAAGGATAATAGGAATATTAGATATGTCTAAATTCTAATATATAACTCATAGCAAATTTTAATAATTAAGAAAATTGCGAATATTTTCCATAGGGATTTCATCATCCTCATTTGGTGATTAAATTCTTAGTAACAAATATGATATTTGGTTAACAGAAAATTATGTATGACATTTTATGAGTTATTATAATTAGAAGCTAGACTAATTACCACAAAATGTTTAAAAACAAACTAGTTGTTTTAACTATTTTAAAGGTGCTACATACATTGTAGGATGGTAGACCTATTAAAGAAGAAATTGCATGCCCAATTTTTCAAGTTAATAGCATTTGGTGGATAGTCCATCATTTACTTAGTAGAATACACTTTTTAATGCATAAGTAATTGTTACGTATGGACATTTAAAGGTGTAGGAAAGTTAAAGGCGCACTATTTTCTTTTACTGGATATGAAACATTTACAATGTTGTCAAAATTCAGTGGGAGTATTGTGTACTCATTACTGAATAAGGAATTATTGTAATGATCTTTCATTCAGTGAGAGTTACAAGCTTTGACATCTTGGTAGCTAAAGATAATTACTTTCCAAGTATAGACACTCATACTTTTAAGGATAGTCTTGTACGTTTCCTTACTAGACATTGTTGTTCTACATCTACTTGTTATGCTAAAATCTATGACACAATCATATTGATCACATAAACAAATGCATGGCGTGTTGTTTATCAACTATATGAGGTTGTTCCATGCACAAGTGGGAGAAATGTTATCTTTAATGTGTGCAAGAAACAACTCATAAAGATATGATTTAATGGATTCTCTTGACTGCAAGGTAAGAGAATACTGTTCTAATATGAATTATACTCAAGAAACACTTGGTGTTACAATTTATGTTATGTGAGAGCTTAGCTAGATTGCAACAACAAGGTGAATTTCATATTTTTATTACTAGCAGATCAACTGATGTAATGGAACTATGAGAGTTTGCAGTTTCTAAATTAGATACCTATTAGAACATGTGTCAATATGATATCAAGACTACTTTAATTTGTATATTTATGAATTCATGGAATGACATAAATTAATAAAGTAATCTAATGCTGCTTCAATCTGAATATTTATGTGTTCTTGGAATGACATAAATAAATGAATAAATAATGTTGTTTACATTATTGTGAAGTAATATATTAACTTGAAATTACTATTGAAACCAAAAGATGGTGTTCATAATTACTTTAGTTAAACATGTTTATGTTTCATTGTAAAGATATAAACATAAAGTCTTTTAATTGTTACAAGACTTATAATAAAGTAAGACGTTATATTGTTATGTCTTTTAATTAAGACATATACATGAAGTTATTAAATTGTTAAATGACTTATAAAGTATAGTGGGGTTATAACAGTTTATATTTTCTTGTAAAGACATGAACATGAAGTGACTTAAAAAGTACTTGTGTTATAAAGCATGTAATTGGCTTGAAAATTATTATACCATTAAAATGAATTAGTTGGTAAATAGACAAGTCAAAACGAATATGGTTATCTTAAATATTGTTAGATTGTCTTACAATATTAATACTAATAAAATACCAAATGTTTATGGTATGTTCAGTTAGAAAAATCAAACTCTTGTTATATTGTTTGATTAAAGATAACTATGACTTCTTTTCCTCCAAAAGTTATCAAGGTTAGAATGTTGAGTATGACTTGGACATATTTAACAAAACTCCAACCTAGAAGATTAATAAGACATCATCATATGATGGAATATGATGAATCACATTAAGTCTTAAATTGAAGTTCTAAATTTGTTTAACTGCTTGTGAAGAGGTTATTAACAAAGTAAAGTCAGGAACTGTCAATATGTATTTGTAATATCCCAAAAGGGAATATTGTATTGTTGCTTTATTTGCTAAGTATTTAAAGATAGTCTTTAAATTGCTAAAAGCAAGTGGGAGTGTTGATATTTAAAAGATAAAATTACAAGATACATAATCTTCTAAAATACACTAGTAAATATCATGATGAAGTTTGACATTTGAATGTTAAATCTCAACATGATAATAAAGTTTGACATTTAAATGTTAAATCTCAAAATGATGGAATTATCATTCATAGAATAGTAATATATATCAGATATTTGATTAATATGCTGAGGGCTATGATTTACAGGATTATTGAAAATCTGATAATCATTACGATACATTACCAAATATGAAATTGGGTAAAGTATACATGATATGAATGATTAAGATACTGTCCATAAAGATAATCAATTTTAAAAATGTGGTTTATCTTAATAGTTAGACTAGAAAATGAAGATGAGTTTCTTTAAAGATAAAGTAACCCTTGTGGTTTAAATCTTTGTATAGAAATCATATGGACAATATTGTGCACGTATTTGATGCATGTCTTATAACAAGATTATTAATCACACTTAAGCAATTAACTGTGATTGAATATTCTATTATAAACACATTAAATATATAAAGATTATGATTGTCATATTTAGTTTCATTTATATGAAATTGACAATGGAATATCAAAACTCTTTCTTGTATGATTACTTGAGCGAGGACGATAAGTAATCAAAAGAAGTTTATGAATTCAAATAAATCTTTGGAAGTGTACAAAGTGCAATAATCCATGGATGGATAAATGCATGCATCTAGAAGATTACTCTTATATTTAATTATTAAATTCATGTTTTGATTTATAATTGAAATAAGATAATTTCTAAGTATTCCTAAAAGCTAGTGGGAGTATTATGTTTAATTTCTTAAATCATATATGTTGTAGAACATATAAAAGGTAACATTCCATATAAGTTAAATGTTAAGTATGGAATGAAACTTTACTTGAAAGATTTAGAAAATAAGACATACAACCTTAGAATGAATGTTTATTGTTGAAACATGAGCGGTAAATGAATCTAATATAACATGATATATTATTTAGAAAGTCTAAATAGATATGTATGACATGGATAAAATCTAAGTATGACTCAAAGATTTTTTATGAACATCATGTTTTGTTGTATCATGGTTGATTATAAGATGATTTGGCAATATTGATATCTAATTAAAAGGTTATTAGATAACTTGTGTAATATTCTAAATGAATATGTTTGATTATAGAATCACATCCTAAATCTGGAAAAGCTTCCAAATTCTATAGATGAACAATTTTCAATTGTTGTGAAAATTGTCATAGCCAACAAACTTGAAAGTTTGAAGGGCATCAAACATTACACAATAGATATTAATGTTTTCGGGAAGTTTTAATAGCATATTGTTGTTGCATACAATGATGCTAATGAAATTGAGATGACACTCAATACTAGTTATGGTAAGGATTTCATCCTTGACTATATATACTAGTTGTGTTTACTAAAAGCATAGTTGCATTATACATTAAGAGAATAAGAATACTTCAAACTTTTAAATGTTTGAAAGTTTGATTATCATAGATTGGTGGTTAAGGATGTCACACATTTATGAAATATTATATGGCATTATCAAAATAGTTGAGTATGCACATATAAGAACTTCAATAGTTGAATTCTTGAAACAAGTATTCTTAAATTCTGATAGATCAAAGTTGGATGATTTATGTCTTGTCAACAAGTATGAATGTCATTACTTGAGATATAATTCATCAACAAGAGTTATCATGCATTGATCTATTTAGTATTTGAATAAGAGATGTTAAACAATATATTATAATAAATTTAAATACATGGTATGTTTAATTTATAATATATATTGTATCCTGTTTTTACATGTTTAATCCATGAATAAATGTTATTCTAAATTGTCCGTTGTCAGTTAATAATATGGGAATATTATTAAATCAAGACAAATCTGAAGGTTGGTATAATATACTTAAAGTATATTGATGCGTAGTCATGACATTTCAGATGATATTCAATGATATCGAATATAGGACTTATCCCAACTACATGATGTTACTTTATGGATCTTTTCATTAAGTAAATCATGAGAAGTTATCCTTAGACTTGAGATGCAAGATAAGTGTCATGAATGTAGTACATTTTTGTGGAACAACTTAACGCTATACGTAACTGGTAGTCATAAGGGTTGTTTTCGGAAGCGTTACAAAGTTTGTGGGTTTTGCTTGTAGTCAAGATAGAATTTGTTCATTTAAATTAATTTTTGGAGTTTAATACTGTTGGGCCCCTCGTAGGATTGTCAAGATGTTTGCATGGCTGTGCCCAAGATCTCCCCTGAATATGTTAGAAGATTTGGTAATCTTGATCAATTATAAACAACGAGAAACAGAATGGTTAATTAAGGAATGACTTTAATCCATATTCTTATTAACGTGGTATTAGAAACAAAAGGATAATAATAATGAGAAATCATTAAAAGGTTTTTCCAGGAGCCTTACTCGAGATCGTACTAGAGGCATCGGCGTGTTGCAAGACGCTAACCGATGTGATTACACTATTAAAATATGTCCAAGTGGGAGCTGTTAGATTATGGACATTATTTTAGTAGTTGTATGTTAGGATCGAACTCGAGATCACGGGATTGCACACAATACGTATGAAGAGTAAAAGAATAATTATTTATAAATGTTATATGTAATTATTAATAAACACAAAACTAGTAACGACCGTTAGTATTTAACGGAGAATGACTAACGACCGTTAGACGAAGAAAAGGAAAGTAATACTTGTGAATAATTGGAAATTAGAGAAGGTTCCGGAATCCCTTGGGGATACCAATACCAATCGGCCAAGGGGTGTTCTCCACCTCCTTTGTGCCTTGAGCTCCAAGTATTCACTAGTATATAAACACCTCATGGGTTGTTGGTTTTCTCATAACTTGTACACACATAATAGGTGTTTTTCTCTCTTCTCTTCTTGTCTTAAAATCGATCCATCAACAATCCCATCTTAGGGATTCGATTTTCATAAACTAAAGTTTTGTGTTTTATTTACTTGCATAAACTTTTACTTGAATTAGTACGTGTGTACAAGAACGCGATTCAAACACACTATTGTTTGATTCTTGGATTGAATTACAAAAGAGGTAAGGGGTAATTCTTATAATCCACATAAACCCTAATTAGGGTTCTTGATTTGAAGAATTGCATTAATTGATTCTTGTTCGGGCTAGAATCACAAAGGTATGTTTACTTTTATATTTGATTAATTAATTACATGTTATATGATCTTGTTATAATTGCTTCCGCTATGCTCACTTGATGTGTTTGGTTTATTTTATATGAATGTCATGATATCATAATTCCAACAAAAATAACACTCACTACCTGTCATAGCTCATAGATTACCATAGGCTTGGGAAAGGATCCAACCTCCACCACTTTGGCGTAAGCACCTAGGTTAAACTATCAAATAGGTCTTTTAAAGGGTTATAACGTTAGGTGTAAGGGTATGGAACCGAGGTTTGTTGGATAAAGGGATTTTTACTGGTGGTTAGTCAATCATCTTAGTCAATTACATGTACAAAGACTCGACTCGACTCGACTCAACTTAAACTAACTACAACTCTTTTTATTTTTCTCAAGACACTATTTTGACTTAAAAATAAAAGAAATGGATGGTAGCCCGCATGTTTTTTCACTTTACTTTTTTCTATTTATTTTTCATTTTTTAATTTTTTTTCATACATTCTTACTCTACCATCTAAAATAATACATCAAAAAGAGCTTGCATTCTCCCTACACTTGAACTTTTACATACTTAACAATTAATTAACTAATGACCTGAATTAAAAAAATTAAAACATTTGGAATACTTTAAACGCTAACATATATAAGGGTAATGATTTCCCCTTTCACTTTGTAACGACTAGTACGTTTACCCATGAGTCCCAATCATCCCAAAATAGTATTTACAAGATATGACTTGACTTAGCAACCATGTAATCAATTAGACAATTAAAAAAGGGTTTAAACATGTAATAATAATGCACTAAAGATGAGTGCATACAAGGTAGGCTAAGGCGATTTGGGTGTACATTTAGGGGTGCATTGTAAACAAATTTTTCCTTTAAGTAAAATTCTTAAAGTTTGAAACGAAAAAGATAGGCTCTGAGGAGTGTACTAGGGGTATCGTATACTAAAAATGAGTACCTCGCAAATGTGTGGGAAAATTACTTGACCGATGTAGTCAATGTAATTATAAAAATAGGTTTAAAACAAATGGTTATCCTAATGCCTCTTATCATATAGTAAATCCTAACTACATGAATGTAGTCTCACTAGCGGTCTCGGGATGAATCACAAACGCAAGTTCTAGAATCTATATACTAACGCTACACTCATAAGTATCAAAGATGAATGATTATCCTAAAGATCTAAATGTGAACCTCACATATTTGGGGTGAAAATTTTTGAGTGGTAGGGTTTTTGTGCTAGTAATATAATTCCTATCCATGAGACGCTTATTAAGACTATAGTTTCACTCCTAAATGTTGTAAACAATTTCAAATTTGGTGCCAAAATTACCATAACAAGTATTTCTCTAAGTTTTTGTTGATGCAAATAATGTCTAAAAGCGTTATTACCATCTTTCGATACCTCTACGTTTTGATGATAACAAAATGTGAAAACACTTTACGTCAAGATTAATGTAAACAAGTTTTTAATCGAAATATCTGATTTCTACGCAAATCACTCTAGGTATGAACAAACAAAGTGATCACTTGACAAATGATTTAAAAAGTGAATTTGTGTTTTAAACTTTAAAATTGTGAGGTGACAAAACACGTCATTTATGTTACTTAACCTATCCAAAAGTATGCATTCAAATCACTCATATTAACACTAGAATTATATAATAGTAATTTAAATGTCAATTCTTATAAGTTTAGTAACTCAAATGAACAAAATAAAAGTAAATTACGTTAGACGCATTTTTTTTGAAAATTTCAATAACGAATTTGTATATTAACTTTGACGAATGTTACATTTACACAACTTTTACAAAAAGATTATCACACGTATAAATGACAATCAAATATAAAGAGTCAGAAAGAAGAAGAAAAAGGCATGATACAATATGTTGTTTTGTCTATTACATTTTGTCATGTATGTGTGAAACTTTTGTGAAAATTGTATAGGTATAGCATTTTGCGTTGATATAACAATTTTCTTGTTAACCTATATATGAATATACGATAGGCAAAGAACTGAAGTCAAACATTCTTTAAATAAAAGCTATTAACACTTTTATGATTGAGGGGATGGTTAAGTCTAATAGGTGTATGTGCACCTTTAATACATGAGGTCACAAGTTCGATACCTTTAGACAACTCATTCTCTTTTTAAAATTATTCAAAACTGTTTTTCAGGTAAAGTTTTGTTGCGATACATGAGGTCAATTCAATTCATTTTGACAATTTAACCAACTCGCCCATTTTGCCACTTATTAAAGTCACTCCAGTTTTTCTAACTCTACAAGAATGCATGATTACTTTCAACACATAGATGACTTGATAAGAGGAGTATCACATGAAAAACGTAGAAATGGATTACCAATTGGAAAGAAGTAAAGTTGAGTTTCTAAAAGTTACATATATGAATATTCCTCATTTTTCCCGTGACCAATTCCCGCTTTTCCCTCCAGTTTTATGTTCTAATCGTACATTTGTAATCTGAATATCTTTTGACGCAGCTTTGCACATATCATAGACTGTTAGACCAGCAAGAGAAACCGCTGTCATTGCTTCCATTTCAACACCAGTTTTCCCTGTTGAAGCAGCCTCCCCTTCTATTTCAACACAATAGTCTTGAGGGTTTAGTCTTAAATCAACCCGAACATGTGTTAAATTAATATTGTGGCATAATGGGATAAGGTTGCTAGTCTGTTTCGCACCGGTTATGCCAGCTATTTTTGCCACACTAAGGACGTCTCCTTTGGCAAGTTGGTTGGCAGAAACTAAATCGTATGCTTTTCTTCCCAATAAAACTTTGCAGCTGGCAATAGCAACTCTCTTGCTAATATCCTTGTGAGAGACATCCACCATTTGGGCTTCACCCTTGGTACTAATATGGGTCAGTATAGATTCATTTTTCATATTTTCAGCAGGTATAGACTCGGAATCTTGAGACATAGGTTGACTTTCACTGGAACCAGCAAGACTTGTAGGTGGAGCTTCACCAAAAACAAACTCCATCTCCTGAAACTCAGGATAAGTGTATATGAGCTACTGCACTGACCATACAAGGAAAGTACAGTCTAGCTTGGAAAGTTGGAGGTTATTAATAACTGGATTATACTGTAAAATTATAAAACAAATAGACAAATGGTGGCGAACAAATACGTAACAGTGTCTACACAGAGATTAAAATTAAAAGGTGAAAGGTTTAACTTCAAAGCACGTCTTTGGTTTGTATTTTACTTCTGTTGATAAATCTGTGGTCAGGAACAGGTGGAGTACTAATGTATAGGAGATTGTTCCTATTTCCTCATGCTCAATAGTGGCTTTTCTTCATACCATGACTACGCACTAGTGATTCTCGCCTGTACCGTCACTAACTCACTATACACTAGTGACTCTTTATTATAACATCCCTATATCCTAGTGACTCCTTTTATTATACATACACTATACACAAAGGACTCTTTCTTATTTAAGCTTAGGGGGTGTCTGGGATTGCTTAGTATGTGCTTATCTGCTTAAAAATAAGCAGGTACCAACCTACTTATTATCTAGTGCTTATTTAGAGTGAAAAATTGGCAATCAAGCAGTGTAGATCCAAACACTCAAAACTACTTATCTGTTAGAAAATAAGCAGACAAGCATTTAAATAAGCAATCTCAAACACCCTATACTCATGTTAAATCCTAACCAATTGGGCCCTTTTACTTATCTAGGCTAACATAGCCTTTTATCAGAGTGCAATCTCACTCCTAGTCGGAAACTTCAAAGTCATACTGTATGTATCTCAGGTATTTCATTCTTGACTCACTCACCAAGTTTATTAATACCATCTTTCATCATCCCTAAGGACATTCCGGCTTATTGTGCTATCCTAACAAGAAGACACTTGCTAATTTTATGTCTTTGTCATCATCTTTCACTGAAGACACTCTCCCAATATTCAGTGTACACACAGCTATAATTCAATGCACCTGCTAAAACAGGTCATATACAAGTACCACCAATAAGGCATCCTATCTTATCATTTATAGCTATGTTTCTTAGATCTCATGTCTTGGCAACTATAAGTTTAAGCTTAGGTATCTATAATCATTATGTGTTTCTCGTAAACTATTGCCTTGATACCAACTTGTTACACCAAAGTAATCTTTACAATTATCTGTTCAAAATACCAATGTTAAGGAAAGAAACAAAGCCACATAGATAAACTGTATAGTACCTTATTAAGCTCAGCAATAGTAGTGTTAATATCATGGCTACTGCTATATAACCTTGTTGATCTAGGTAACAAAAACGCGGCCCTACGAAGAAACATGTCCCTTAGATCACCTCACACTGTTACAAAAACAGCATAAATCAAATTACTGAACAAAACTAATGAAACTTAACACACATAATAGCAGAATAAAAAAACATGTTAGTAGTTAGTCATTCTCAGTCAGGCATTTTAACAAACACTAGAGTGCATTAACCCAAATCATTAAAAGTAGATGTTTTCTAGAAAAAACTAAACAAAATCGTAAGCTTGTGTAAGCAAATTGCTTAAGATTACCGTGGGGGAACAAGTTAATGATTCACAAATATTTGATTTTGATTGCTGATCCTCTTGTTGTTAAGTGTTACTGATGGTTTAGATTAGATGAAGGGCTTTTTAGCCACTTTTGGGACTGAAATGCTTGGTTTGGCAACTCAACCCTATTGATCAAAAAGTATATTTTTTCATTTTTATTTATTTATTTATTTATTATTTAATGGTATTTTGTATATTAACTCGTTAAATTTTATATTTTACATCCCACACGAAAAAGACAATTTTTTTTTATGTTTTTTTTGTTTTGTATTTTTTGTTTTTTCTATTTTTAATGTTCAAAAGGCTAATCTAAGCCTTGTTGACTTTGACTTGTTTATAAGTCAAGTACAGGGACCTTGTGGTATTTTTGGTATATTTGTTTTGTAGTTTGTTTCTTGTGTTTATATTTGCAGGGACTAGGTATGCAGGAAAGCTAAAGTTGGAGGACTACGTGTGACAACTGAAGGAAGTACTTTGGGAGCAGCTATATAAGCTGATTTATAGATTAGGGTTTATTAGTTATCTCTTATCTCTCTGTGTGTTTTGCTCTCTAAGTTGAGAACTGATTGTAGTTTGTTATTTTCTTCTTTCTGTGTAATTGTTGAACTCAAAACCAGTAATCACATTTGAAGTGATTGACTGATGTTGTGAATAAAATAAGTGGGGAGGTTGGTTGAATTCATATTCAAGCTGTTTTATATTGATCTTTGTATACTTTTCCACATGGTATCAGAGCCAGGTTGGCTTTGATACAAAGATCGATTGATAAAAAAAATTCAAAAAAATTAGGGTTTCAAAATTTTTGGGGCTTTTCAAAACGGTTACTGGATTTGTGTAGATCTTGAGGTGAATCATATTCTGGTTAGTTGAATCTTGTTGTTTGGGATTCAATTGTTGGTTAATCGAATTAACTCAATTTTTAGGGTTTCTAAAATTTGGGGGTTTTTTATTCTTGGTATTTGGTTGCGATTAACACGTGTTAATCAGTGGGTTTTCATTGGATCTTGATTGATCTAGTGATTGGTTGGTGCTATCGTCTTAATTAGGGTTTACTGTATCAAACCCTAATTCAGGAGTGGTTATTGTTCTTGATTTGATTGATATTATTGATTCAATTATTTTTTGTAATCTTTTGATTCTAAAATAATTCATAGTATTGATCAGTTCTTGATTTCTTTCAGGTTCTTGGTACTATTCCGTTGTGCTTATTGGTTGTTATTGATCTGCTTGATCGATCTGTGCTTGGAATTGCGTTTTTGTAACACCTCTCACACTCTTTCTTTAGGGTGTTTTTATAGGTTTTATAGAAATTGCATGAGACGAAGTGTAGGTTCAAGGGATTATTTGTGAGAAGTTGGTTGTTTGTTTGGGGTATATTTGTGGTTGTTGGTGTTATAAGGTGTTCTTTGCTTTCTTTCTGTTGTTTTTTGTTTCTTCATCATGGTGGGTGGTGGTGAAGAAGCAGGGGGTTCAGGGTTGAACAAATTGGATCAGTTTGACCCATTGTTTTTGCATAGTAGTGACACTAGTGGTATTCCTTTGATAAGTTTTAAATTGGAAGGCACAGAAAACTATAAAGTTTGGTCAGCTGCTATAAAATTGGCTATTCATACTAAAAATAAACTTGGTTTTATCAATGGAACACTTGAAAGACCTGTTGAAACTGGTTTTTTGCAAGAACAATGGGATAGATGTAATTCTGTGGTTTTATCTTGGATTCTTGGATGTGTTTCTCAAGATGTGTTTATGGGACAAGTTTTTTCTAATAATGCCAAACATGTGTGGGATGAATTAAAAGAAACATATAGTAAAGAAGATGGTTCTATAATTTTCAATATGCATTTTAAGATTCATTCATTCACTCAAAATGGCATACCTCTCTCTGAATATTATCTTAAGTTCAATGCAATGTGGAGGCAATATGACTCCCTTGTGGATTTGCCTGATTGCACTTGTGAAGGTTCTGAGAAACATAAGAAACATAATCAACTTATCAAGTTGATGCAGTTTCTAATGGGATTGGATGAGGTCTATGCTCCTCTCAGGAGCATTATTCTCACCTCTGATCCAATTCCTGATGTGAAAAGTGCCTTTGCAACTTTATCTAAAGATGAGTCTCATAGGAGCACTCAATCTTCTTCTGGTTCTAAAAACAATAATTCTGCATTTGCATATAAAATTAACCAAAAACCTAATGAGTGGTCTCTGAACAAAAATATGAATACTACTAATCAAAATAGAAGACTTAATAGGCCTAACTTGGTCTGTACTCATTGCAATATGAATGGTCATACTGCTAATAGGTGTTTTGAGTTAGTTGGATACCCTGTTGGTTTCAAAAAGAGACCTAATAACTTTCAAACTTCTGCTAGCAATAATGCTGTTTCAGGTCATAAGGCTCAGCCTACTGTTTCATCTAACTCTTTCACTGATGATCAGTATAAGAAGCTGATGGCTTTGATTACTGAAAAATCTGATTCTGGTTGTGTACCTGCAAATGTTGCAGGTATGAACTGTGTTGTTAGTTTTTGTTCTTCTAGATTCTTTAATCACAACTCAAATATTAGTACTTATAATCTCTACATAGGTTGGATTGTTGACTCTGGTGCTAGTCAACATATGACTTACACTATAGTTAACATGTTTAATCTTGTTGAAGTTTCAAAACTTAATATGACTGTTGGTCATCCTAATGGAACTAAAGCTATTGTTACTCATATTGGAAGTTTAAAACTTACTGATAAAATTACTATTCACAATGTCTTGGTTGTTCCTGACTACCAAGTCAGTCTTTTATCTGTTCATAAGCTCAATAAAGAACATAAATATAGAGTTATCTTTGATGAAGATACTTGTTCTATTCAGGATTCTGTTCTCAGGACCCAAGTGGGGACTGGTAGTCTCAAAGACGGGTTGTATTTTCTTAATACAGGTATTAAATTCATTAATAATAACATTCAAGTATGTTGTTTGTCAAAATGCATTTGGCATAACAGACTTGGTCACCCTGCTGACCAAGTTCTTAACATACTTAAACATAAAATTGCTTACAAGAATGATTCTTCTATTGCACCTTGTGAGGTCTGCCATAAGGCTAAGCAAACTAGAGATCTTTTTCCTCTAAGTGATCACAAAACCAATGTCATAGGACAATTGGTTCACTTAGATGTATGGGGTCCTTACAAGGTTCAAAGCAGAGAAGGATACAAATACTTCTTAACTGTTGTTGATGATTTCTCTAGAGCTGTTTGGGTGTTTCTGTTGAGGGGGAAATATGAAGTTTTTCAAAACATTGTTCATTTCTATAATTTGATTAAAAATCAGTTTGATAAAACAGTTAAAGTGTTTAGATCTGATAATGGAACTGAATTTATAAATCAAAATATGGAAAAGTTTTGTAAAGACAATGGGATCATACAACAAACTTCTTGTTCTTATACTCCTCAACAGAATGGTATAGCTGAGAGAAAGCATAGACATTTGCTCAATGTTGCTAGGGCCCTCATGTTTCAGGGGGGGATTCCTTTAAACATGTGGTCTGAGTGTGTTCTAACTGCTGTTTACCTGATTAACAGGTTACCCAGCTCTGTTTTATCTGGAAAATCACCTTATGAAATCATGTATAATATTGAACCAAACATCTCTCATTTAAAAGTTTTTGGATGTCTTTGTTTTGCTACTGTGCTAAACAATTCTGATAAGTTCTCATCTAGGTTTGAAAAGTCTGTGTTCATTGGTTATTCTTTTGAGAAAAAAGGGTATAAATTGTTCAGTCTTGAAAGTAAGAAAATTTTGTTTTCAAGAGATGTAACTTTTTATGAAACAGTTTTTCCCTTCAAAAACAAATCTGAGAATAAAGACTTTGAGTTTCATTTTCAAAACACAGATAGTTTAAACTTTTTCAATCATTTTCTAGATGATGAACATTTGTCAGATGAACCCTATGATGAAAAGAGAGATAAGAAACCTAAGAAAAGTGAGGACATAGACCCTTTATCATTGAGAGGTACTGAAAATACTGGTCTCACTAAAAAGGATGAGGGGGTGCATCCTAGTGAGTCAGCAGAAGCAGCCAATGATGAAGAGGAGAATGTTACACTTGAGGAAAATGTAAACCAGTCTGAGGGTGATGACAGTTTTTATAATGAGTTTAATAATTTGTTCAAAGAACCTGTGATTGTGACACCAAGTAAACAGAGCAATCTTAGAACTTATGTTAGAAGGTCTGATAGAAAAACTCAGATGCCTGTTAAGCTTAATGATTATAAAATTGATACTAAAGTGAAGTATAATATAGACAAACATGTCAATTATTCTAAGTTGAATACTGAGAATTATAATTTCTCAACAAATCTTAACAAAATAAGAGAACCAAAGACTTATAAAGAAGCTTCTACTAATCCTAAATGGGTTGAAGCTATGAATCTTGAAGTAGAAGCTCTTAATAGGAATGAAACATGGGATGAAATCACTGAACTTCCAATTGGCAGAAAAGCTATTGGAGGTAAATGGGTGTTCAAAATCAAATACAAATCTAATGGCGAGATTGAAAGATATAAGGCAAGATGGGTTGCTAAAGGTTATAATCAAAAAGAAGGTGTTGATTATGATGAGACTTTTTCACATGTAGTGAAAGTTGTTACTGTTAGGTGTTTGTTATCTGTTGCTGTTCAATATGGTTGGTCTGTGTTTCAAATGGATGTGAATAATGCATTCTTATATGGTGAGCTTGATGAGGATGTTTATATGTGTTTGCCTAAGGGGAATTGTGATGTTAATGATACTAAGGTGTGCAAGCTTAAAAAGTCTTTATATGGTTTAAAACAGGCACCAAGGAAATGGAATGAGAAATTAACTTCAGTTCTAATTGAAAATGGTTTTGAACAAAGTAAAAATGATTTTTCATTATTTGTTAAAAATAAAAATGGAATTTTTATTGCTTTACTTGTGTATGTGGATGACATTGTCATCACTGGTGACAATGTTCAAGCAATAAATGAAGTTAAAGCTTTTATGGGTTCAAAGTTTTTAATCAAAGATTTAGGAAAGCTGAAATACTTTTTGGGTATTGAAGTTCTTAATTCTGATGGAAATATGTTTTTAACTCAAAGAAAGTACTGTTTAGAATTGTTGGCAGAATTTGGTATGTTGGCTTGCAAACCTTGTGATACACCAATTGAAACCAAGGAATGTTCTGCTAAGCCTGATCAGGTCATTGTTGATGAACCTTTAACAGGTATCACAAACTATCAAAAGTTAGTAGGTAAACTTATTTACCTTACTCATACAAGACCTGATATCAGTTATGCAGTTCATGTTCTAAGTCAGTATATGCATGCACCTATGCAGTCACATCTTAAGTTGGCATTTAGAGTACTCAGATACTTGAAAAATGCACCAGGACAAGGTATTTCCTTTTGTAAAGGAAATAACTTAGACATAAGTGTGTTTGTTGATTCAGACTGGGCAAAGTGTAAAGTTACTAGAAAATCTGTAACTGGTTATTGTGTTTTTCTGGGTAAAAGTCTTGTATCCTGGAAAAGTAAAAAACAGTCTATGCTCTCTAAATCTTCTGCTGAAGCAGAATATAGAGCAATGAATTCTGTTACTTGTGAAGTTATTTGGATTCAAAAGATTCTGGCTGAATTGAATATTAAAACATCTCTCCCTGTTCCATTACACTGTGATAATAGTTCTGCTATTCAAATTGCAGCAAATCCTGTTTTTCATGAGAAAACAAAACATTTTGAGATTGAATTGTTTTTCTTGAGAGAAAAGGTTGCTGCAGGTGTAGTTAAAACTGTGAAAGTTAAATCAGTTGATAATTTGGCTGATGTCTTTACTAAGGGCTTAAGTGCTCAGGAACATAAAAAGTTTTGTGATGGTCTTGGTTTGTATGATATGTACAAGGCTGAGATTAAGGGGGAATGTTCAAAAGGCTAATCTAAGCCTTGTTGACTTTGACTTGTTTATAAGTCAAGTACAGGGACCTTGTGGTATTTTTGGTATATTTGTTTTGTAGTTTGTTTCTTGTGTTTATATTTGCAGGGACTAGTTATGCAGGAAAGCTAAAGTTGGAGGACTACTTGTGACAACTGAAGGAAGTACTTTGGGAGCAGCTATATAAGCTGATTTATAGATTAGGGTTTATTAGTTATCTCTTATCTCTCTGTGTGTTTTGCTCTCTAAGTTGAGAACTGATTGTAGTTTGTTATTTTCTTCTTTCTGTGTAATTGTTGAACTCAAAACCAGTAATCACATTTGAAGTGATTGACTGATGTTGTGAATAAAATAAGTGGGGAGGTTGGTTGAATTCATATTCAAGCTGTTTTATATTGATCTTTGTATACTTTTCCACATTTAACTTGTTAAACTTTTATATTTTATATTTCGTACTTCACTTTCGCCTTGAGAGCTCTTATCAAATTAACGAAAATGTCGAGCATATATACCATCAGTATATATGTTGTTCCTAAGTAACTCTACAGAACAAAAGAAAAGGTCGATCACATTATATATACACAACAAATCAATCTCACAAGTTTTAAGCAGTACTGTCACAACTCGTAATTTCCGGTCATTTTCCCAACTTTGACAATCTTACTATTCACCAATTACTATTCATCGATCACTATTCATCGTTTTACTATTCATCATTTTTTAGGTCAATTTGATATTCTGAGAAGCGTTCAGAAATTTTACTATTCACTTGACACTATTCATTTCCGGAAGAAATTTCACTATTCACGTGCATTACTCATTTCATCGTAAATTTAGTTTACGAGTATTCAAATTCGCGTAACCGTATTGGTTCGGGTGCGAATTCATGCATTATCATTTGGGACATCTCATACAGACTAGAAATAGTCTGCATATCATCATTATGGCACTTGCATACTATTCCACTCGTAGGATAATTAAATTAATACTTTTGGTATAATTAACTTTTACGTATAATTATTTCTATATAAACGTTAACACGCGACCAATAATGTGGCTAACACGTCCGACACTCCTGACTATGATCCTAACATATTTTTATACTCATTATAATAATATAAAATTTATATTATTAATTTACCCGGTGTTTTGAGGATTTTTACCGTATTTACCGGTACGCATTCAAACTTCCGTCAGTTTGCGTTATTTCAACACGACGACTAACCTAACACCCGATTCTCATCAAGAATATAAAATTTTGAAGTTTACAACTTTTATACATCTCGTCTTGTTCCGTAAAAAAATTGATTTCTAGTTAACTCGGTACCCGGTATACACCAAAACTATTAATAAACTACATAATAATGCAATATATAACACAAAAGTCACCAAAATCAACCCCCCCATGCCAAATCCGGCCACCCCACTCCATTTTCTTACAAATCTTGAATATATACTTGCCCCATTAATGCCATGTACTACTTGTCTTTGAAAAAGTGTACTACTACTACATTATTAATCAAAACTTTACTTCACACACTTACTAAACAAGTAAACTAGCAAAAGATCTTTTCTCTCCTTCTTCTCTTCCATATGCACGACCAACAACAAGAACACATCAAGGATCCATCAATTTTCCAAGATCAAGCCACTTTCAAGCTCCATTTGTACTTCTTGTTAGGGTTTTGAAGTTTAAACACAAGGTTTTTCAAGTTTTTCATCTCCACTAATCCACTAATCCTTCAAGTAAGTTGTCAAACTCATTTGATAATTTTTACAAGTTATTACTATGGTTATATATTTTTTCTTACAAGAACTCATGCATATATTAACTTATACCACTCCCTTTTTGTATATATTTAACTTTTAAGCCCTAGAAAGTGAATATAGTTAGATCCTTGTTAGATCCACTTGGTTTGTGATGTTTAGGAACCCATGACACCCTAAGAAGGTGTATGGTAGGATTAGACTAGTTTTGTGGTGATTGAAAGTGGTTTGGTTGAAGTTGAAACAAGTTTGAAATTAGAAAAATGATTTTTGAAACTATATAAATACCTACTGTCCTTATTTTGAAAACGTGGGAAACTCAGTAACTCAGGGGATATTTTTGAACAAAGATTTAGAAAATACTTTCAAAAACGAATCCGTGGGCGAAAGAACGGATTAAAACGAGTTAATAACGAAGGAGATATGATTTTCCGAATTTAACGACGAAAACTATTTTCTGAAAAACTGCATGATGTTTGACAGTTTTCGACGGGCAAATAGAGGCGTTAAACGTAACCTAGAGGAGCCGGCCTATCAAAAATATATTAGTATATACTAAAATGAATCCGTGGATATAAAGAACGAGTAAAATGAGCTTAAAACGACCAAGTTATACACGTTTTAAAATCGTCAAAACTATATATATATATATATATATATATATATATATATATATATATATATATATATATATATATATATATATATATATAGTCACTACTAGAAAATAATATAACTACGTACTAAATGAGATATTTTCTAGATTTCTTATTCAAGGAGTTTATTTTTAACTAACGAAGTACGTACGACTCAAGGTTTATTACGCTACTACTAGACATTATTTTAAGGTTTTCTAGACGAGGAATATAACACTAACATTTTTATACGATATACTACGACAAGTTATATACTTCTATATTTGGACTTATTTTCCTAAGTATGAAAACTATTATACTTTGACAATAACTAGTATTTCCAAGTTACGAATGATATAGGCATCATGTGCATGTGCATTCACTTCATCACGTCATGATCTAAAGTAGATCGTTATTACTCATATTAGGTTGCGGTTAGAGATCGTGCCTCATTTCAGTGTATCCACTTTTGTCATCGTAGCTATCGCTCCAGGTGAGTCATAGCCCCTACTTTTTAATTATTTTGCAAACTCTTTGGGGGAGAATACATGCTCGTTTTACTTAAAAGCATTCCTTGCTTTACCTGATTGATTACCTACATTTCATTGGTATGTTTGATTACCTGCATTGCATTGGTATGCTTGATTACCTGTATTTCATGTGACTTGTCTCTTAAACATTATTACTTATTTTATCTGGCGACATTGTCAGTAATATTTATCTGGCGACATTGTCAGTATTATTTATCTGGCGACATTGTCAGCATTATTTATCTGGCCTCATTGTCAGCATTATTTATCTGGCGAAATTGTCAGCATTGTTTATATAACCTCATTGACTGAATTATTGATATAGCCGTTTTGCTATATTTATCTTTGAATTTGGATACCAGTATTACTTTTGTTCACGTAGACTTTAACATATTTGGCAGTGGGTTGTAAACACACAGGTTACAAGTCTCTTATGGCGGGACTTGCAACTGAGTGGATTTACAATGCCTTTGCTGGGCGATCTTTTCTCTATAGGCATTATTTGTTAAACAAACTCTATGAACTCACCAACCTCGTGTTGACACTTTAGCATGTATTTTCAGGTTTTAACCAATGGCACGCTACTGGAGGTTTTGGCAGGGCATGGCATGGTCATAGAAGACTCTGATTATTCATTTGGGGACCGTTTTAAACCATTTTAAGGGCCTACTTCCGCACTACTTTTAAAATATAAATTTAACATTTATGACTTAACTATTTTATTCTATATAATTGAAGTGAAAACCATTTTTGAACTAGTGTTGTAATACCAATTGAGTTACACCCCAGCTACACGTATGCTTCCGCTGGACCCGATTTTGGGGGTGTGACAAGTACTTAGCCCATGACCATTTGGTTGAAGAATATTCTCACATATGGGTAGCATCGAGACACAAACCCTTTTGTCACAATTGTGTATATAAAAGTAGGAAAATTCAAATAGTACAAAATCCATATTTTTGCATGTTTAAATGATACTCAGTTGGTATTATGTGAAAATGTGAAATGCAATCTTACGATCTTTCATTGATACATATGAGTAGCTAAACGAGGCCTTGCAACAGCCATCAAGGGTTTGGCTTTCGGCATAGTCATACCATACATTTCTTGTGTATCAATGTCCTCACATCTCATTCCAGCAGGCGGACTCCAATCAAAGCAATGAAAAAGCCGAGCCAATCCCATTAAAACAAACGTTACACCAAGTGGCGCCCCAGGACATTTCCTCTTCCCTGCACTAAACGGTAATATTTTGAAATCATCTCCATGGCTTATCTCCACTCGGCTCCCGTCATTAGACATATGTCGTTCTGGACGAAACACATTGATGTCATCCCATATCATTTTGTTCCTCCCAAGAGCATGAGTGTTGATAAAGACTCGTGTCTTGGCAGGGATGTAATAGCCATTGATCTCTGTTGCACGTAGAGACTCATGAGGGATGAGAAATGGTCCAGCTGGATGCATCCTGAAGGTTTCTCGTACTACACATCTTAGGTAGTTGAGATGAGACAAGTCTGACTCGGAGACCATACGATTGGGGCCAACAACTTTGTCAAGCTCGTCTTGGATCTTACGAAGGACATGAGGATGTTTGATTACTTCAGCCATTGCCCATTCGTTAGTCACTGCTGATGTATCAGTTGCTGCAGCTATCATATCCTGAAATCGATTATACAAAATTTTAATCTTAAAGGTAAATGTGCCAATAAATTTGAATACGCAAGATTCTTTGTTAACATGAAAATACCAAGTTTGAAAAAATTGGAAAAGTAGTAATAGTACTAATAACAACCTGAACGAGAGCTTTGATTTGTGTATCTTCCATATGCTCTTTGCCATCTTCACCCGGCAAAGACAATAAAACATCAACGAAGTCCATAAGCCTATCGTCTTTTTGTTCTCCATTCTTATTACTTTGCCTATGTTCTTCTATGATATTCATATGAAAATCATCAACTCTTTTTTCCACTTCTCTCATTTTCTTTTCACAACCATATGGGTCAAGCCATCTCCAAAATGGTAGATAATCGCCCAAATAGATCAAGCCTAGTAGAGAAAACAACTCATGGGTTACGTGCATAAACTCCATAGCCTCTTTTGGTCCGGCTGAGCCTGACCCGAAGTATTGCTTTCCTAGCAACATTCGCGTCACATTGTTCATAGAAAAACCACCTAAAACATCTCGTAGGTTAATAGGGCCATCTCCCTTTGCTAGAGCATATACATCTTGTACCAAATGTTGGGCTTCGGACGCCCTTTGCTTTGCAAAGGATTCAAGTCTCTTTGTAGTAAGAAGGTGCTCCATGCATATTCTTCGCATCCATTTCCACCTAGGACCAAAAGGTGCTAGTGCAACGTCGCCACATTTGTAAGCTAGATGAATTGCGGCTAAGGTTTGAGGTCGAGATGCAAATACATCATCTTGTTGGACAAGTATCTCACGGATGATCTTTGGGTCATTAGTGGTGATCGCATCAACTTTTCCCAAACGGAGATAAACCAATGGTCCATACCGTTCACAAAAGGAAGCAAAGTCTCTATGAGGTAGTGGCCCTAGTTGGAGAAGATTGCCGAAGACTGGCCACCTTAGTGGCCCTGGCGGAAGTCTGCCTACCGATTGCTGAGAACTTTTACCGAGCCATGTCGATATGATTTTTGATACAAAATATGTGACAACAAGCATACATGCTAAAGGTTGGAGGTCCATTACTTGTTGCTTTGCTAAGAGAAAGATAAATTGGCCATCAGATAAAAAGTATAGCAATTTAAAGAAAATTTACACATTTTTTGCATGTGCATAAATTGTTGACTATTTTTTTGGTTTTAGAATTTAGGTATGGAGTAGTTAAACCACGATCTTTAGAAAGGTGATTTTTTACTAATTGCTATGTGATTCTTTTTTTTTTGGGCACTCATCGAATACAAAACTTAAATGTATATTATGAAGCACTCGTTCATGCTAAATCATAAATATCCATCTGCATTTTTAGCTATTGTTCAACTCGACTTTTCAGTGCTAATACAAATAAAATATCTTTTAAATATCTTTATTCGTTTCATTAATGATGTTCTTGGGTTAAAAATCTAGATATCCAAATCAAGATGGTGAGTAAGTGAGTACTAGTGACATGCTTAAAAATATCTTTGTTCCTAGTATCTCATAAATTACTACTCCAAAGTACTAAGAGCATCTACAATGGAAAAAGCCTTAAAGACTTTTTGCATTTAATGCATTTAATGCAAAATGCATTTAATGACTAAAGCTTTGAGCAAAGACTTGAGGTTCACCAAGTCTTTGAAGAAAAGCTTTTGAAGCAATGCAAAAAACCTCATAAAATGACTTTTTGAAATAGTAAAAAGCTTTTAAAAGCTTTACCCATCGTGGATGCTCTAACACGATATTTTGAATCTTATAAATAAATGAAAATTTTAATTGATTTGTACTTGTATATGCAACAAAAAAATATGAGAAGTAGTTTAAATAAAATAATTGTGAATATTTATCAAAAATGGTTCTATGGTCTAGCGGTTAGGACATTGGACTCTGAATCCAGTAACCCGAGTTCAATTCTCGGTAGAACCTATTATTTTTTATTTTTTATCCTGTAGTTATTTGATTTTAGTCCTTCAACTTTAGATCAGAAGATTGCGCATATGGAATTTTGTTTTGAATATATTCCCAATCAGTACTTGTACTTTGATTTTATAAAGTTTGCTGTTTATGCTATGGCTTGTTTTTTTTTTTTTCTCTCTCTTTGATATTGTAACATAATGGTATCAAAGTGAATAGATTCATTCGATAAACTTACTTTAAACTGACGGGTATGACTTGTAAATTTGAGGGTTACCAATAAACAAAGCCATATCCTTATTAAAGTATGTGTACGAAAACACAAGGACCAAACAACAAACCCCAAAACCCTGACAAAAACACTTGACCACTTTCATTTTCAACACATAAACCCTTCCCAGTTCCCTCCAATGGAATCATCATCACCAGTAGTACACCATCAAACCCTTCATCTTCAACTTGAACAATCAGTCATCAAAATCCTCAAATCATCCAACTTAGACACCGCCACCGAACTCTCCGTCCGAAACGACGCCCAAAAGCTTCTCGGAGTCGATCTTTCGGATCTCGCTAGCAAGCAGCTGGTTAGACGAGTCGTTGAGTCGTATTTGCTGTCCACGTCACCTGATAATGAAGATAATGACCCAGTGGAGGAAGTGCCGGTTAATTATGATGGTGGTGGGAGGAATATATGTAGAGTGAGTTTTTTTTTTTTTTTTTTTTTTTTTTTTTTTTTTTTTTTTTTTTTTTTTTAATAATAAAAATCTGAGGTTTTTGTTAGCTTTAGTTTATGTTTGTTGAGTTAGTTGAAGCTTATTATATGTGGGCTTATGAGCTTATTTGATTTCGGCTTATGTTTCGTAAGCCCCAATTTTCCGGCTTATTTTAAGACTTTTGCGCGCCCACAAGTCTGAAAATAAGCTGGAAAATTGTGGCTTATGAGTTATGAAACATAAACCGAAACACAAATAAGCTCATAAGCCACATATAAGCTTAAACAAACACCCCTGAAATGTGAGTTGCCCATCAACCTAGAGGTTGTGGGTTCAAGCCTCGTTGGAGGCATTTGTGAGATAGGTGGTATAGGTGTGGAAAAAAATGCCGTACTAAAAAAAACACCCATTGAAATGGGTTGTGGATTTTGGTTTTTGTGTATTAAGTTAATTTGTTAGAGTATATTTGGATTGAGTTGAAAAAAGGTTTTTAGTTTAGGGTTTATGTTATATTTAGGGACTATTTGCCTTTGAGTTTCTAAGGTGATTACTGGGGTGCTTGATTAAGCTTATTTGATTTCGGCTTATATTTCATAAGCCTGAATTTTCCAGCTTATCATAGCATAATAAACTCTTGTAAGCCCATAAGTCCAAAGTAAGCCAAAAATGAGGCTTGTGAAATATAAGCCGAAACCCAATAAGCTCATAAGCCCAATAATAAGCTTAAACAAACATCCGCTATGTGAATAATTGAAACTTTCTTATTTAGAAATGCAGTTTTCCAATCCAAACACTTCGTGCTATTTAAGTAGAAAAGCAGATTTTTATAAGTAGGTAAGGAGCTGCTATATTCGTATTGTTTACTTGATATTAAATTGAAATTACTTTTTACGCTCATATCTAACATAAAACATTTTATAAATGAATTTAATTGAAAACTTCTAAGACGCTTATATCAAATAAACAACATGAAAATAAGCAATCCCAAACACCCTTACTGAATAGTTATTAATAGCTTATTGCGAATGTAGTATTGGACACCTAAAATGTCTGTATCAGTTCAAGAGAGAAACTGCATGAATGTGATTGTCGAGTTTATTATTATTTTATGGTATTGCATTCTTTTTTCCTCTTTCTTTTTATTGTTTTCCCCTTGTGTTTCGTAGCTACCAGGTATGAGCCGAGTATCAGTTAAAAATTCCGAAGGGTCAAAGTTGGTGTCAATAAGGAAGTACTACGATAAAATGGGAAAGGTGTTTCCTTTGGGTCAAGGTAACCACTTGCAGCTTCTTTATTTTCTGTCATTATTCATTCAAGATAATCGATTCTGTATTCGATATTAGATACTTTTAGCTTCTGTCGATGTCAGCTTTATTAGGTAGAGGTTTACTGTCTTTCTAAATCCACTGGTTGTTTTTTTTCATAAATCGGATGATCGGCCTTTTTTTGCACTTTCTTTAGAATACAGTAATCTATAAAACATATGTCAAGATTCATGTCTATATTATGCATTGCATTTAAACTAAATCTTGAGGCATCTTGTATTATTGTCCACTTTTAACTGACATTATGTATAGAATTAGCTCCCATGGCATGCTTATGTAAAAGTTACTATGGTGGCTTGTTGTATGCTATTTAATTAGAAATCATTAAAGAAACGCTGAAGAGTAGTGGACTTTGCAGAGCTTCAGTTCTTTCATTCTTGTCCTCCCAAGCAAACACTGTGTTTGTGTCTTTCTTTATATTGAAGCTTCTTTTTGGTATATAATTTTGCTTTTAGACCGCTCGTGCAACTAACATCTATCTAAACCATTTATGATATAGTGAATATCGTTGCATATTTGCATGGTTTAAAGTTGCTGGAACTTTTATGCTGTTAAATTATTCAAGTGTGTGTATATTACATTCCATGGTACTCGTGTTTGTTTCTGTTACCTGTGACTTAAGTACTTGTGTTCTGTTGCTAATTTATTTCGTAAGCAGTCATATTTTCTTGAAAATGATTAGTCTTGGTCTGCTTTCTGTGCTATTTTCAGGAATTACCTTGAACCCTAAAGAATGGTCAGCATTTCAATCGAGTTTTCCTGATATAGAAGAAGCCATTACAAAGATAGAATCAAGGATGAGGTAAATTTTCTTTATAATGCTGTCAATTACTCCATGTATTAAAGCAATATCTTTAATTACATTCTTATTGAAAAAAACGATCGCTGGGAAACGGTTTTGCATATTCTCTGGTCTTCTAATTATCTTTTTCATATGGTCATTTTAATTTGAAGTAGGAGGTTATGAAAAGTTTCTAATATATACTCAGCAAATCAGTAGTTAGACACACAGCATCCAGAGACGACCCAAGATTTTTGGCCTGTGCCACACCCGACTCCTATGTGGGTCCGTCCCTGAGCTCATCATATCTTTCTTTAATTGGCACATTTTTATCCATTTCTTATGAATATACAATGGCTAATTTCATGAACAATAATATAACAAAATGTGATAGCAATATAACTAAAATGAAATGAATATACACTGGCTGACTTCATTAACTTCTTGTTTGTTCAAAATGGTATGCAATGTTTAGATATTGACAAATTTGACTTAATTCAGAGAGGAAAAGGGCATTGGAAGGAAGCAAACCGAAACAGAAGCTTCGAATCCATCAACTAGCATGGTTCCTCAACCTCGTGTTCGTGAGAGGCTGCAAACTGAAGCAGAAACATCTGTCTTTCCACCTCAACCACTCATCCCCATTGCTACCACTCGCTTCACGGGGAAGAATTACTACTGCTGGAAACGCCAAATGGAATTCTGTTTAAACCAGCTAAGAATCTCTTCCGTTCTCAATATACCATGCCCAAAAATTCCTGTTTCACCACGTGCATCTTTTGAAGAGATCACTCGTGCCAAAACCTATGCACAGAAGTGGAACAATGATGATTACCTCTGTCGCCACACTATCTTAAACTCTCTATCTGACCAACTCTTTGATGAATACTCAGTAAAGATGCTAAATGCGAAAGAATTATGGAACGAGCTTAAGTCATTGTATGATGAGGATTTTGGGACGAATATATCTCATGTCAATAATTACATTCAGTTTCAGATGGTTGACGGGGTCTCTGTTCTTGAACAAGTTCACGAGCTTCACAGAATTGCGGGTACTATCACTGCCTCTGGTATTCACATTGATGAGAGATTTCATGTTGGTGTAATTATTTCGAAGCTTCCTCCTTCTTGGAAGCATGTTAGGCCAAAATTGATGCAAGAAGAGCATCTACCGCTTGATAAGTTAATATACATATTAAAAGATGAAGAAGATTTCAGAAGTCAACAGAAACGGGAAAATAGTTTGAAGAAGGACCCGAAGAGGTTGTGCTTTGGATGTCATAAAGAGGGGCATATACAACGGGATTGTCCTTTGAGGAGATCCTATCGTAGAGATGGCTGATGCGGTAAGTGAACCATTTAGCATTCAACATTTTCATTATGTTTGATACATCATTGTTTTGGGTCCCAAATATGGAATTGGACCCACAAGATGAAAAATGAAATAGAGCTATAATGGTACAAAAGAATTACATCCCATAAGATGTGTTGTTTCAGTGATTAGGTTTAGCATAGCCATTTACTAATTTAATCCATTTATAACCAGGTATTGTTTGGCAGATTGTTTATGTACATTTTAAGAAATAAACTTTGTAACGTCGATTTCCGAATTGTTTTAATTAGTTGATATCAATCCTGCTATGGTTGTAAGCCGTTTTACCTTGACGTGCACCTATTATAAACAGCATTTCCAAACTCGGAACTCGGAAGCCAAAATCATCATAAACCTGTGAATATTATTCAGCTTATATTCGGTATTACATTATCTTTAACTAAGAAGAGGTATATAGGGTGTGTTTGGCGCAAAGTTTTTAGGAGCATTTATAAGCGTTGAACGTTGTGATTTTTAATGCTTGTTTGGGAAGCAACAAGTAGTGTGGCTTTTATTTTTTTTATTTTTTATATATTTTTTTAAATTGAAATGCTTCTTTTCAACGTTTCATGAAGTAGCATTTAAGAGCGTTGAACATTTACGAGTTGTTTTAAACTGCTAGTGCTACTTTTGCCAAACACGCCCTAAATGTCCTTTTCTGGTCAACAATTGGTCAAAGGGCAGTCAAATGATAAAAAATACCATCTGTCTTCTTCCCTTATTAATCATGTATGGTTGGCTGAATAAATTGTGAAGAAATCGATGAGGAAAAAACTAAATTTACCCTATTGATAATCATAAGAAATTTGTTTTAGTATAGTGGTGGTTAAGAAAGGCATTTTACATAATTTTATGCAATTAAAATTACTAGTTATGATCACATTTTATACTACTTGTGATTACAAGTTATAGCTCAATGACTAAATGAAGATTTAGGCAATCACTAGAACAAGTTATAAAAGGTGCAGGGCTAATTGCATATTTTTAATATAGAATAAACGTACACAATACTTTTCATGGAAATGACATATTGATAGTTAACTTTTAGCTTTTAACGCATATTTTATGAAGCAAATTAAGTTGAAATGACAACTTATGAAATCATGAGCTTAAATCGAGGAGCTGTGTTTCTATTTGTACACTAGGGCTACGAAGAATGGACTATGATCTTCTAACTAAGATTACATTTGGCTACCGAAAAAAAAATGAAATATTAAAAAACAATAACTGGGCATCGTATAATATGGAAGAGGTGTGGCATCGTATTAGTTTCTTCATGTTAGCGAAGAAACATATGTTTATAGTGTCTCTTAGCTACACACTGATACATAAGTACACAACTACATGACACAAACTAGAAGCATCTAGGCTATATACTCCGGCTTTCATTACACAAATGCATCCTAAATTCCAAGATTATCCAACGAATGATCATTTGCAGTCATCAGCTTCAGCTTCTGCATAGTTCAGTATATAAACAGTTATTTCAATATTTCAGGCAACATCTATTTTTTATCTACATTTAGAGACATTTCATCTGCATATGAAGAAGCTACTGACCGTGATGAATTGTTGAGGATCGTCGAGACTAGATGAACACAGAACAACTTCTCTCTTCAATTTAGTTGTCAATTTGTGACAAACCCGCAGCTGAAGGGAATGCAATGCAAGGTTCTCTGTGTTAAGATATAAAAACTACCCATTTGAAAAAAAGGGAAAAAAAATTACTACACCATATACTTACCTCTGATCTAGTTGCTCCGCCAATAATAAAAACAAAAATGCGCCGACCCATCTTCTTAAAATCACTGGATGCGTGCCTTAGAATGGAATGATCACTGCACAGAGGAGAAAAGGGCTTAAGGCTATGAGTAACCTTCTGTGTATACACGCAATGCATTGTTTTTAAATAAGACAATAGCTACAATAATACTTACCTTGATTTCCCATCTTCAGAATCTCGAGGCCGGGCCCACGTTGGTGTGCGTCTAGATCTCACTGAATGAGCTGGAGGAGGTTCAGCCATCTCTGCTGACTTAGACTTTGTTCTCTCATGAAAAGTGGGACTTGAATCATTTATGCAAGGGTAATCATTCCTTGGTAGTTCATTATTGCTAAGCTTTTCGATTAGTTCCTGAAATACAATGTGCACTTTAGTCCCTCACACAAGCAAGAAACACGGCTTTTATTGTGTATGTATCTGTGGTACCATACCTCAAGTATAGGATAAAACCGTGATAACTGCCAAGTTGATTCTTCACTGGTACGATCTTTTCTTATGCCGTGCTTCTTCTGAATTGATTAAAAAACAAAAAAAGAAAAAGAAAAAGAAAAAAAAAAAAGAGATGGCGTTCAGATATGGAAGTTACAAAAAGTGAAAGACTTAACAGAACCATGAACATACCTGGCGAGCATCCATTTTTAAAGAAAACACACAACTTGATTTCTTTTTGGCTTCTGATGATCCCTCGAGAAATTTCATGTTGTATACAGCCTTCATATCATCAGAGGAAAGTCTTGCTAACTTGAAAACAGATAGGAAAAAAAGTAAGCTACACAAAGAAAAGAGCATATATATTAACAAAACAATTAAATTCCTTAATTACCTCCATTAACTTTGCAAGTTTGTCACTCCGAAATTTTTCTGGATGAGTTGCTACATAGATCATTAATAATCGCAACTTAATTTCGCAAGGAGCATCCTGCATGCAGAGACAGCTCATGAACATAGGAATGAAGGCATGTTTTCATTTATGGAAAACACATAAATGTCATTGACTTTCATCGAAGTTGGTAGTTTTGATCCAACAGATAATGTTACTCACCGGTTTTGTTTTCAGGAAGTTGATAACTTCTTTAGTTCCTGCATCTCCAAATACAAGGTCCTGTTCTAGTTGTCCCACTTGTTTAAGACCCAACTCCCTAATTATTTTGTTAATCTTTGCTGCAATCTGAGTCAACAATATCAGTAAATGGTCACAAGTCACAACGATTGTGTTAGAGAATTTATTTCTTCCTTTTATGCAATTTATAAGACACTTTCAAATTTTCAAGCCCTTTTTGTATGCCATGACATAAAAAAATAGAAATATAAAAAGTATTGTTTTGGTAATTACAGTAGATACCCATTAATGGAAGAAAGGTTTGCAAGAAGTGAAATTTCTGTCAACTTACATCAATATGGAGGGATAGTTTGTCGATTTGTTCATTATATTGCTGCAATGCCTGGGCTATCTTCTGGATGTCTCGATCAGACAACTCACCACCACCTCTACGCAAAAAAAAAGCAAAAGATTTGTAATGTATTTAGAATGGAAGTACTAACATGTGCACTGTTGGAAGTTTAGGAAAAGAACTCTCAGTTACATTATAAAAAATTAAACAGACCTGGAACGCATCTGTGCAGCTTTATTCTTTGACACAAAGCTCGACATTTTGTCATGCAATCGTTCACTAGCCTGTCATGGGGCACCATTGATCAAAAACCATTTGAATTTAATGGATCTGTTCAGAACTAAAAAGTAAAAAAGAGCCAATGAAACATACATCTGCAATATGTGCATGACAGAGCTCTAACCATACAGGATCATGTTCTTCTAGCAGGACCTCTTTCTTTTCAGGAACACCACCTGTTTTGCTTGCAACCTAAATAGTTTGTATAGTTACACGATGTATAATATATAGCAAAAGGAATATAACACTTCATAAACAATCGATCCCCATAGAAGCATACACTAACCTCTTGAACATATTTATTTCCATCCATATTTAGTAAATCATGGCACATGGCATCATATGTCCATTCATGAATGATAGGAGCAATCTACAAGAAGATAAAATCTTACCATTAGAGGAAAATAAAATGAAATAAGAAAAATAAATATCTATGAATTACTCTATACATCCATCCCAAAATTATCGTCCAATATGCAAAAACACACAATTTAAAAAATGCAATTTTTATGGTTTGAATTTGACAAAATGACATTTTAACCCGTTTGACAAATAATGCAAACATTACCTTAAGTTTTATAATAACACTTTTGAATAAGGGTAATATGCTAAAACTTAATCAATTGTTCATATCCATTTTATCTTGGAACATTTCAAACTGGAAAGATATCTGATAACTGTGAGACGAAGGGAGTAAGATAAAAATAAAACCTGGTCTATTGATCTATCCAGAATGAGCAACTCGCATGTTTCTGTATGAGGAAAGTTGAAGTTTTTGAGAGATTTATACTTCATAAGACAATCCCAAACAGCTGCAGCAAGCTTTGTAGGGATTATATCACTAATTGTTGTCATTGTGTCAAGGTCAAGGGATTTGGCAGCGCGGTAACGTACAGATGGAAACTCCTGAAAAGAGTTTATATATGCTTTATTTATTTTAAATGAAAGATTGATAAAATAAAAAGAACACTCACAAGATTGCATACCAATAACGATGCAAATACGGTTGCTATACGATTGGCCATCAAATTCAGACATTCGTATCCTTTTTGGGTCATTACTTCATTCCCATAAAATTCTTCCAAAGCCGTCGCATTATCAGTTATTAAACACTGTATGTTAAATAAATGTCTACTCAAAACCACAAAGAATTGAAGCATATATACCAATATTGTTATTTTAACCAATTACATGGTTACAAACAGAATATGCAACAGGATATATTTTACAGATTTTATATGAGCCGACATCAAGCATTTCTTCGAATTTGGTATAGCATCATAAGTATAAACCTTGAAAGCTAGTGGATTCTTTCAGAAGGATATTATCATAAGTATATCAGATATACACCAAATGCACATATATACAGTCAATTCAACTACCGGAAAAGAGATGGGTCAAAACTACTACAGCCCGGACCAGAAATAATATTTTTTAGGTGCTTGCTTTTTACTTGAATTGAGTAGAAATTTATAACTATTATTCAAATTCTGGAATTGATGCTGCATCTTAGACTGCGATCAAATAATCCTTTCACTATGAGTGATTTTACTTTAGCAGAGTCAGGACTCAGATACCTGGCTATCAATGGCGAAGTACTCCAAATTCATCTGCAAATTCCCGTCCAAAGTAAGCATAACCATTAAATTCAGATATAATACAAGAGAAAATATGATCAAAGAAGAGCTTAAACCTCTTTCATAGCACGTATACGAGATCTTAAACTTTGTTCATTTTTTATGCAGTTAACCAATTTTTTTGGAACAGATGAACTGAAGTAGACGTAGGCACTGGAAAGAGAAAAAAGAAGAAGAAGCAACCATTAAAGAACCATAAGAAGTACAAGAACCGCATTTGGGTGATGAAATGCGAAACAAAAAATATGAAAGAATGGAAGGCATATGATATCTCACATACAATCTATAAAGAGGTGCTCTTCCGGCCATGTCAGACATGAACATAATGACACTGCAATGTAACAAAAAAACATGTTATGATAGCATAAATTGAATAGAATACTCCTAAATGAGTAAGAGCTGTACGACAATATACAATCTTAAATCTAGTTTCCTAAAAAAAATATTGTCTCCTAAAAAGAATATGACAATATACAATCTTAAATCTTGTTTCCTGATAATAAAACAATTCAGTAAGATTTGCGGACAAGCAGCTAGTGTGACGTTTAGCATAAGCTCTTGGGACAATGAAGAAAAAAACACAAAAAGGCAATAAAGAGCTAGGAACCGTGGAGGAAAACATACAAGTTATGCATTACAAATTTAATACTTCTATTTATACATTGCTTGTGAAAATGGATGAAAATTAAGGGAGCACGTTATAAGAATTAGTAAAAGAGTGTCAAATACTTCTCTAACGTTGGCTGGATGTAGTACACTGCATCCATAGTGTGCCTTGGTTCCCTTCTTTTGTTTATATCTTCCACCACTAAAAAAAAAAAGAATAAATAAATAAATAAACTAAAAAAAAAAAAAAAAAAAAAAAAAAAAAAAAGAAGAAGAAGAAGAAAGAGTAAAGTAAATTAGTTAGGATATCTACACCAAACTTGTTATGACTTAAATGCAAGCAATTGCAATGATCAAAATATAGTGCAATATTTGCTGTTTGTATGTCAAAAAAGATAGTCAGGATTACAGTTTCTATTCGAATAATATTATTGTTCACAAGATAGGATACATATGCTGGTTGTAAATACTGAAGTAGGTGTCCATATACACAATGGCTGTTAGGATTAAGAATGAGGATATGGAGACAGTATGCAACTTTTAATGCTATTTTAAGGCATCAAGCACGTCCTGATTCTACCATTTTTTGTGACATCTAATACAGGATTCTTAGTTATATGCATCTACATTCATATATATGTGGTAAGGATAACTAACCAGCAAATAATTGTTTCACAAGAAATTTCTAAGAGAAATGGGAAGAAAAAAAAAAAAAAGTAATGGAATTACTAATCCAATACTTATGCCGATTGAGTTCAAAGTAGTCAAAGCATTATTCATGGTCATCTATAATTACTAGCTAGTATCCAATACTCATGCAGCTTTGACATGATATCATGACCAACATATAGATAATGCATTTATACTAATGATCAAGGCCAGGTAATCAAACTTTTTGAGGCAGGCGGAAGGGACTTTTAAGTCTTACATGAAACTCTTTCATCAGTCATGTCTGTCATAGTGCAGCAGCATGACAAAATTTTAACAGTCACTGTATCCACGATCAGTACCTAATTAATCAAACGAGTGGTATTCAGTGAGAAAATGAAGAAGCAAATAAGAGCAATTTATTATAAGATAGACACTGTTGATTTACCAAGAAAAAGTATATATAAATGACTAAATGAGTATTGTTTTTCAAAAAAATATATATAAATGAGTATTGAAAAAGTGATGAAGGAACAGTTGTCATAACTTGAATGTAAGTATAGATTTATGTGAATGAAATGTCACAGTTATGATTACATGGGATAAAAAAGTATTTTTAGAAGTCTGTTGTATCTCACAACTTAACCCCGTGTGTAAGGGTTAACTTTTAGTAAGGCATAAATTCTCAGGTCAATGCCACCATGACTACAAGGTTGCATACTTGCATACCCTCCAATCTGATATTGAATCAGGTCTTTTTGCCAATCCGAGCATTTCATACAATAATCCTGCACATGTAAAATAGTCATTGAATTGTGATATAATTTGAAAACACGTATGCATGTAACTCTAGAAGTAACTTGTTGCATCTGATAACAAATATGCTAATTTGAGTATCCTAATGAGAAACAAAGATGGAAAACATTAATGAGATCGAACGGGATAAAAGAATGAGTAGAAATGTTAACAGTAAAAAACAATCCCCCCTTCTCTCCGTATATATATTTTTCAGTAGGCAAAAACTCATCGCGTCATAATGAATCAGTAAGCATGACACTTTTCAGTTTTCATATTTTTCTTAGGTCATACAAAAGATGGAAAATTTGGCTATACATGATCTGCTGTCAAAGATATGCCATCCACATTTCATATCAAATTCGGGCATTGTTAGATGTCTAGCTATATATATAGCAATGCCAAAAGGTCATGAGTTACAGCGAAAAACATGAAATCGAAGAAACTGCAACTAAAAAGGTTAATCACATGTCCGTAGATGGAAAACTAGCTAGGATCCTAAACTCAAAAACTGGAAGACTCGTTTAACCTTCATTAGGATCACAAGAAGTAGTGTACGACTGTACGTACACATGCATAAGCAATTCTATCTGAGATCCATATATATCTCTATTCTCGATCTATGTCTAGTACAGTAATAGAGTGACTTCAAATTTAAAAGATTAGAAATTCAATTAACTATTCATACATTAAATTAAAAACGGTTAATTTCCTTAACTACTAAGTCTTAAACGGATTGAGTATATGCATTAGCAGTTTCAATACCTGAAACAAAAAAACAAAAACACAAGTACACAACTACAGGAGTGTCTTGCATGATCAGTTCAAACAGAATATATACACGAAATTACACAAATATACATAGTTGCAGAAAGTATAGAAACTAACGATCACGAGTGATTTGTCTGAAGTTTTTATATTCGCTGCCTCCTCGAGAAGACATATTGCTTTACTGTATAGCCAGCGTCTGTGAAAAAAACTCAAAGTTGAACAGAAAACATAAAAAGCATGTGTGTTGTTTTTCGAAATTAGGCGATACTTATTTCTTAATGATGTCAATAACGTTTTCCTCCCGTTATACTAGGTAACAACATCTTTCAAATAGGAAAATATATCCTGTCTAAAACCACAGCACACAAAATTTCTAAACTTAAATAAATGACACTACATAAAAATTTAAATATAGAGGTGAAAATCCTGTCAAAATCTTTTTATTTAGAGTTGCGATATGATGTAGTATTTTTGTATAACGTATAGTTGTATAATTTTTTACATAAAAGTACATAACATCTCAAGATATTTTAAAAAAGGGCAACCGATAATATATCGAAAGGTCACCCAACTTTTAAGTTTTTATCATATACGTCATCCATTTGGTGAAAATAACTTATAGGCCACCAAACTATGTATTTATATTCATTTACATTAATTCTGGTCAAATTTAATCCGGATGATTATCAAACGGCAAGAATGAACCTAAAACTAACATATTAAACTAATACGAATAAAAAAACCAGTCACGAAATTTCAGTTTCATCCTTCAAAAGTACTTTTATTAATATAAATTCACTTAAATTAAGGGTATAATCGGTATTTCACATCAAACTTTTCATTCGTATTGCGTTGATAAGTTAGAAGTTGGGTCCTTATTTATATTTTATAGTTTCCGTGCATAAATTTGACTGAAATTGTTGTAAACGAAAACCAACATATACTTGGATGGCCGATAAGTTCCTTTCAATAAATGGGTGGCCTATATGTTAAAAGTTAAAAACTTGGTGGCCGCCATATACAGTATCCCTTTAAAAGAATTATAAAGTATATAACTCCTAAACTTTTTGAAAGCTACTAGTCGAAGATAACGGGTTTATTAGTGTTAGTGCAAAGGGTGTGCCGTGGGGAAACTTTGGAGAATAGGGTCTTCCTTTCCGGGAAAAAGCCAATCACCTCACCCAACTTTCGGGAAAACAATTTCTTTTCCCAGCTCGGGAGTTGAGTACCGCTGATTATATTGTGAGTGGGAAGAGAGTGAAATATTGTTTTATTGTGTTGTGAGTCTGGTTTTATGTTTTGAGATACTTTTAAATGATAAAAAAATAGAAAAAAAAATAATAGAAAAGATAAATATGTTGCAATGGTTGAATGAAAACGTTTTGGAGAAAAAAAAAACTGGTGTGACGAAGGAAAACCCTCACCACACCCTTCACTCTTACAAAAAACGTGTCACGTGTGATTAAAGTTTGAGAGCGGCATGAGTGCAAAAACGGAGAACCACAAGGACTAAATCGGTGATTTAGCCCAAAATTTAATAGAAAATAGTTTGACTCCAATGGGCTTAGCCCATACCCATTAACCCAATGAAAACCTATATATACCCATTCATCCTCATTCGATCCTTCATTCTTTACATTGTCTGGTACGTTTCTTTTACACTTTTTAATCGTTATTACAATCTTTATTCTTCATATATTTAGTTCAGATTATATAGTTTTCGTTCACTGTATTAAAACCCTAGCTGTAACAACTATGGAGTGGAACCAACAAACCTTAACTATTTTATCCCAATGCTTCCTCGACACGCTTTCGCCTCATCCCGAACCCCGTCTCCGTGCCGAAAGAACCCTTTCTGACGCATCCAATTTACCCAACTACACTCTCGTTGTCCTCCGTCTCGTTGCAGAACCCTCCGTTGACGAACATATCCGCCATTCCGCTGCGGTTAACTTCAAAAACCACTTAAAAACACGCTGGGGACCTTCTACTGCTGCGCCGATAGATGACTCCGAAAAGGAGCAGATTAAGCATTATATTGTGCAGTTGATGTTGTCTGCTGGTCCGAAGATAAAGGCGCAGCTTAGTGAGGCGCTTGTGGTTATTGGGAATCCTTTGTTGCCTGAGTTGAAGATGAGTCTCGAGAATGCGATTAATGTGAATGACTTTGTTAGTGTGAATGACATACTTGCTACGGTTAATTCGTTGTTTAAGAAGTTTAGGTATGAGTCTAAGAGTGATCCGTTATTGCTTGATTTGAAATATTGTTTGGATAACTTTGCTGCGCCATTGTTGAGTACGGTTGAAAATTTGTCGGTGAAAATGAGTGGTGCGGGTGGGAATGCTGTTGTGGTTAGGCAGTTGGTTGAGGCACAGAGGTTGTGTTGTCGGATTTTTTACTCGTTGAATTTTTTGGATTTGCCCGAGTTTTTTGAGGATAATGCGGATAAGTGGATGAATGAGTTTAAGAATTATTTGACTGTGAGGTATCCGGTTATTGAAGATAGTGGTGCTGATGGTTTAGCGCTTGTGGATGGGTTACGTGTGGCTGTTTGTGATAATATCAGTCACTATATGAAGAAAGAGGAAGAGTTGTTTCAGAAGTATTTGAGCGGGTTTGTGGGGGCGGTTTGGAATTTGCTTGTGGTGGTGTCGGGGTCGCCGAGTAGGGAACGGTTGACTGTTACTGCTATTAAGTTTTTGACTATTGTTAGTAAGAGTGTGCACCATCGGTTGTTTGCTGGTGATGAGATATTGCAGCAGATTACTCAGAGTATTGTGATTCCGAATGTGATGTTAAGGGAAGAGGACGAGGAGCTATTTGAGATGAATTATATCGAGTTTATTAGGAGAGATATGGAAGGGAGTGATCATGATATGAGGAGGAGGATTGCTTGTGAGCTTCTTAAGGGGATTAAGGGAAATTATAAGGAGAAGATTACTGCAAAGGTTTCGGAACAGATTCGTAATTGTTTGGCTTTGTTTGAACAAAATCCCGCTGCTAATTGGAAATATAAGGATTGTGCTATATACTTGGTTGTTTCTCTTGCCACTAAAAAGGCAGATGGTGCTTCTGTCTCGACTAATCTTGTTGATGTTGATAGTTTCTTTAGAACATTTATTGTGCCGGAGTTACAGGGTCAGGATGTCAATGCTTTCCCTATGTTGAAGGCGGGTGCGTTGAAGTTTTTCACCACATTTAGGGTTCTGATTCCTAAACCTATTGCTATGGCTCTTCTTGGTGATGTGGTTCGGTTTCTTAGTTCAGATGTTAATGTGGTTCATTCTTATGCTGCTAGTTGTATCGAGAATCTTTTGCTAGTGAAGGATAATAGGATTCAAGCAAGGTATACGGCATTGGATGTTGGTCCGATTCTGATTCCTATGATGACAAACCTTTTTGGTGCGTTGGAGAAGCCTGAGTCGGCGGATAATCAGTATATCATGAGTTGTATTAAGTGTGTTCTTCAGATTGCTGATATTTCACCTGAGGTAGCTTCACCTTGCATTACTGTGCTGACAACGGTTCTAAACAGGGTCTGTGTGAATCCTAAAAACCCGGAGTTTAACTATTGTTTATTTGAGGCAGTTGATGCTCTTGTTCGAAGAGCATGTAAAAAGAACCCTACTCTTGTGCCAGCCTTTGAACAATGCCTTTTACCGAGCCTCCAGATGATACTGGAGAGAGAATTTACTGAGTTCTTTCCTTACGCCTTCCGGTTGCTAGCTCAGCTTGTCGATTTGAACAGGCCTCCAGTTCCGCCACATTACATGCAAATATTCGCAAATCTCTCTGCTAAATTCCCTGGGAGATTTCCGTTGATTATAACCAAGTATCTTTCACCAGATAATCAAGCTGCACTTCTTCAGCTTTGCAATTCCTACAATCTAGCCATAGTATGAATAAACAATTGTCCCATGGCAGTGGTTTATTCATTTGTTCCGTCCAAGGCCGTCAATGGTCTGTCCGTCCATGTTGCCAAGTCAGTGGTGCATTTGTCCAAGTCAACGCGCCGGTGGTCTGTCCGTCCAAGTCTTTGAGCCAGTGATGCGTCTGTTCAAGTAGCTTTATTGGTGGCCTGTCTGTACGTCCAAGTCGTTGTGTCGGTATGTTATCTGTCCATGTCACTTCATCGGTAGTTCTGCCGTTCAAGTTGCAGCACCAATAGTCCGGCCCCTTTGGGTTCAATCTGAATTCAGCGTGGTTAAATTCTCTTCTATAGTTGAAGCCGTGTTCTCTGGTTGAAATCTTGTTAAGGTCGAATTCTGCTGATCAGTTATCTTGTATTGCTGAATTCATGTTCAAGACGGGTCCTTATCTGGTCTCATTCTGTAATAGGCCAAGCGCTCATCACAGGTTGATATGTGTTTTCTCATCTCAGGTCAATGTGTTAATTTATAAACCGTCCTTAATAAAGTTCAATGTCCTAAGGCTGAATCAATTTCAAGTGATGCTCAAAATCTAGTATTTGAGGATTTATTGTTTTGCTTATGGCGTATTACGGAATAATCATTAGTACTATTATGGTTAAATTATTGGTTTGAGACTCGGTTTTGTTTTATTGTCTTTTTGGTTTAAATTGATTCACAGATACAATTCAATGTTAAGAAAAAAGTATCGCCTAATTCCTAAAACAACACACATGGGATTAATGTGGGATCAATTGTCTTTTATGTTTTCTGTTCAACTTTGAGTTTTTCGCAGGCACTGGCTATACAGTAAATTAATATGTCTTCTCGAGGAGGCAGCGAATATAAAAACTTGAGACAAATCACTCGTGATCGTTAGTTTCTATACTACTGTAACTATGTATATTTGTGTATCAAGTTTATGATCATTGTTGTGTACTTGTGTAAATAATCTGTTTGAACTGATCATGCATAAAACTCCTGAAGTTGTGTATTTATTTTCTTAGTTCAGGTATTGAAATTGCTGATGCATATGCTCGATCTGTTCTAGATCGACTTAAAAGTTAAGGAAATTGACCATTTGTAAATTAATGCGTGAATCGTGAATATTTGAATTGTTAATTTTTAAAAATTATTTATGAAGTCACTATACGTATATACTATATACTAGACATAGCTTATGCATATACTCTACTTCTTTTGGTCTGAAGGAAGGTTACAAGAGTCTTTCACTTTTTAATTTTTAGAATCCTAGCAATAGAGATCGAGAAATATGAAAAGTATTGCTATATAGAGATCAAGAATATGAAAAGTATTGCTACATAGAGATCGAGAATTTGAACTATGCCTGAATGTGATATGAAATG
Source organism: Artemisia argyi (assembly GCA_030686995.1). Taxonomy (NCBI): domain Eukaryota; kingdom Viridiplantae; phylum Streptophyta; class Magnoliopsida; order Asterales; family Asteraceae; genus Artemisia; species Artemisia argyi. Next base: position 189,112,671 of record CM060677.1, read on the forward strand.
TGGATGGCATATCTTTGACAGCAGATGTATAGCCAAATATACCATCTTTGGGATAACCTTACAAAAATATGAAGTGTCATCTTTGTACTCATTCTTGAATCCCGGTCGATCTCATTAATGGTTTAATAAAGGGTATTGATATCTCCACATATGAATTTACTTCATACACATAAATTTAGTGGGACCTACATAAATTTTACAGGGACCTATATAAATTTTACAAATAAAAGTTATGTGAGTCCCACTAAAATTATGTGCATGAAGTAAATTCATATGTGGAGATATCATCTTCCTTTAATAAAATGCGTCGACATATTTTGTTTTTATCATTCTTGATGCAACTAGGTTAGAGGTAAGTATGGTGTAGTAATTCTTTTCATAAAATGGGTAGTTTTTATATGTAATCACTGAGAACCTTACATCCCACAAATTGACGACTAAATTGAAGAAATAATTCATCTAGTCTAGATGATCCTGTTAGTTTTAACGGATAATAAATTAATATATCATGACCGGACTCGAACTCGAGACTTCAGGATTGCACACTTTACGTATGAGTTTCAATTAATTAATAATTATTGTTTTAGTGACGAATAATTATTAAATTCACGAAATGAGCATTTAACGGTACCTAACGACCGTTAGACGAAAGATGAAGGACTAGATTTGGAATAGAGTGAAAGTTTGGTTCGGGTTGGGCCTTGTGAACCCATGGCCGGCCACACCCCTCTCCCCATAGGGTTTGGGATGGCTTTTGCTCCAAGTTGCTTGAATACTATATAATGAGACCTCCTCTCATTCATTCATTCATCCCTTGGTTTACTTGCAAACCAAATCTCCTTCTCTTTCTCCTCTTGAGTTAGAAATCGAACTACACCCTTATACGGTTCCTACTAGATTTCTAAGCTCAAAACCATTCTTGTTTAGTTGATCAACTACACCCTTCTAGGGTTCCTACGCGGTCTTCTAAACATTGTGTTTGGATTGCTTGTGAATTAAGAACCTAGCTTTTCTTATTGAAACGCTACTAATACGTGTGTTCAAGAACGAAGTGTTGGCATACTTTTGCTAACAAGGTGATTTGCCCTATTCGACTAACCCTAGTCGATCCACCATTAAACCCAATTAGGGTTTATAGTTCTTGTTCCATTGGTTTCTTGTTCTTGCTAGAAATCACAAAGAGGTGCGCATCCATTTATATTCGGTTAATTTATTATTTGTATTTGATCTATTCCGCTGCGTACTCTTTGATGTTTATATGTTTATAGTTTATTATTATTCATATATTCCAACAGTGGTATCAGAGCCGTTAATACACTATAATGAATTACCGAAACACATAAAAATTGAATCGTTTGATTAATCACATGCTTGGTGTTCTTATGTTTTTATATTTTTCATAAACCTTAGATTTTTATTTTTTTTTAATTTTTCGAAATTTATTTTTTATAAATGTCGAATTTTTTTATTTAAAAAAGGAAATTAGGGTTTGATGAATTATGTGATAAAAACTTGTAGAAACCCTAGGTTGCATGTAATTTATGTGTATATAAATGGATATTGGTGATATGCTGATGAGGCGAAAAATGATCCGTTTTTAGGGGGTCATTTAAGCCCGAATCCGACTTTATTTGATCAAATATTGCCTAAATCGTTCCTTTTGTGATTTTAGGTACTTGGAGAGTGAATTCTGGAAAAGAAGCCATTTTGGACGTTTTTGGAGCATAAAAGTGAAGAAAACGGCAAAGTCTCAATTTTCCATGCTGGGAACAGTAGGTGACGGCGTCAAGAGTAATTCCCTGATGGCGTCAAACCTCAAGAATTAAAATCCGTAGTTCATGAAGGCGTCAAGAGTTTTCCTGACGGCGTCAAAACCCCAAGAATAAAAATCCGTAGTTGATGACGGCGTCACACACAGGGCGTCAAGAGTAATTTGTGTGACGGCCTAGGCCTTGACGGAGTCAGAAGTAGATCAAGGCCGTCCGAGGAAGTATTTGGCGGCGAGGTGACGGCGTCACACTTTTGTTCTTGACGCCGTCATCCCTATTTTCCTATATATAGTTTTCTAGTTTTTCACATTAAAAGAGAGAAGTTTTGGGGAGAAACCCTAAAGACGATTTTGGTGTAATTTTACAGGTTTTTCAAGGGTTCCAACCCCTTGATACCTTGCATGATTAATCAAGATAAGTGTTCTTCTAATTCAATCATTATGTCTATGTGTTGGTTGTCTATATCATGTTCTTGTCTTAATTCTATCATGCTAGGCTAGATCTCCTTTGTGTTTGCTTAGATCTAATGAAACCTAGATATTGATTATGTGTTGATTACTTGTTTATTCTTGTTTTGGATGAATGATTTATATTTTAGGCTTAAGAAAACTGGCAGATCTCCAAATGGTAACATGCTTGAATGTCTTAAGAAACATGAACCGAGGCGTACTAGGTCTTTATTGGTTGTATTTAATGCATGAGCCACTGTTTACAATCCCTATAGTTGTGCTGGGCATGGTGTAGGAGGAGATAAGAGCTCATAGAATTGGGGAGTTATGTATGCCACCCCATGAATGGTATTAAGGAATACAATCCGTCATCCATGCAATTATAACAAGTAATTAACGTGTAAAAGATATCTAGGGAGTAGTGAAATCTAAGTAAACACATTTTCTCCAATTACTGCTCACAACTTTAGTATAATTAGTTTAATTTCATTTTTAGTATTTTATTTTGATTGCATCTCAGTTTTGGGTTAGTTGAATAGCAACTAATTCCGCCCACTCTTCTAAAACCCGAGATTTTAATTGCTTTCTAAAAAAATATAAAAACACAAAAATAATCATCCCTCACCTTTAGAACTAGTAATTAGGCTTTCTAATCCTAGCGACACCATTCCTAAGTTGAACGATCAATCCCCCGGTACTTATCACTATACTATACTACAACGATCAGGTACACTGCCTGGTGGGGGTTGTAAGCTTCTCGAGATCCCTCGAGAGGTAAAGCCTGTTGCGATTCCCACGCATCAAGTTTTTGGCGCCGTTGCCGGGGAATAGTTATTGTCTAGGTTAGAATTTCTTTTTATTAGGTCTACTTGCTAGATTCCTTTCTAGTAAGATTTTATTTTTATTTTTAGGTTTTCTTTAGTCTATCTCATTTCTTTGTGCCTTTGTTAGTAAATTAACCTCATTGACTATTCCGTTGACCATTATGGAAAACGCGAATCCACCCCTGTCCCCTAGAGAAGTGGCTGTGTTACGTGAACAAATTGAGAGTGAGATTAGGGAGCTTAGAGAGCTTAATAGGTTGATTAAGATTGAACTCGAACATACATTTAGTGACCTAGCAACCGCCTTGTATTCAAATAAGGACCTAGGGCCTAATAACTTTGTGAATATTGTTGAAAGAATAGAAGAGGAGGAAATAGATCCGAAGCTTAATGACTACTTTAATCTATACCCCACTAAGGAGGAGATTGCATATTATAACAATCTTATTGATAACCCGCGATCTCCTTTCACCATAATTGAACCGAAGATCAAGAGAGGCGATCCTAAGAATGCTAAGATACCGTGTATGATTGGATATAGGCACATTAGCAATGCTTACATTGACTTTAAATCTCCAATCAACATTATGTCCTCAACGGTTTATAATGATATAGTGAACATAAGACTTGAACCTAGAAGGGATCCCAAGTACCCCGGTGGAGTTTGTAACTTTGTCGGGAGAGTTAAAGGTTTACGTGTCTTTGTTGGTAATTTCACTTTTGTCACCGACTTTATGATTGTGGAGGATCTTGCTAATGTTATTGATTGTCGATTATCCAATGTTGTGTTTGGCAAGCCATTTGTTGAGGAGTCTAAGTTGGAATATGATGAGGTAGAAGGCACGATCCGATTTGCAAGTAACACCGATAGTATCACTTATAGGATGCCTAATAGGATGAAAGAATTTCGCTTTATATCTCATTTTGATAAGGACAACGTTGGTGCTTTTGAGGATATTGATGAGAAGGATAAGAAAAAGGGCATGGATTATGTATGGGAAAAAAGGAGTCTTTATTACAAAGATTGTTTGGCCCTTGGACCAAGGTATAAAGTCGATGAAGAATTTGCCCAAATGATTATGGGAGCAGTTGAGAAAAAGGTTATTGGTTTCTACAAGGAATATCTACAATCAGAGAATGGAACCAATGATGAAATCACGTAGTAACCCATAGCCTTGAGTCTAGCTACAAGACTTGTAAATAAAGAAAAGCGCTTCTTGGGAGGCAACCCATGTTTTGTGTGATTTTATTTGTTTGATTGTTATTTGCTTCCGTATGCATGCTTTATTTTTATTGTTGGTAGATCATGTTTCTAAACTAAAAATGTGGAAATACTTTACTTTGTTGTTTAGCCTAGTCTTAACTCCACCTAGAAGTATTTTTGCAAAAGATAAGTGTAAGGGGAAACCCCAAATATGTTTTTAAGAAACAAACCGATCATGATTCTCCACAATATTAAATGAGCATGTATATTCGTATTTGTTAGAGTCAAATGCTTGTATTGAGTCATAATGAAGTTTTGCAGGATTTTCCAGGAAGTAGGACCAAGTTTTTCCAGAAATTTTCCGGAAACTTAACATAAGAATTTCTGCAGGTCCATTCTGACGGCGTCAGAGTTTTACTCTTGACGGCGTCAAGAGTTAAAATCTGGAAATTTTACCGGTTTTGTTTTTCTAACGGAGTCTTATGGTTTTTGTGAATTATTACGTTTTATAATCTCCAGGAGATCTGCAACTTCATTCCACAAGCATTATATCTTACTTTGTTTTCTAGGATTTAGTAACTTATATAGGATGCCGCCGATTTTACGCGAGGTTGTCTTGTCTATTTTTGTCAGGATTTACAGGTTATGTTCGACAAGGAGATGATTTATATTCTGGAAGGGAAGCTTTGATTGTTCATTTTCTTGGAGGAAGATCTAATCTGGCCAACCTATAATCCATACCGAGCGAATCAGGGGAGTATTTGATTTCATTCTCTTTACTTTTTCACTTTTACATTCTTTACTTGAACATTGGGGACAATGTTCATCTTAAGTGTAAGGGGAGGGTAAAAAGATGATACCTTACATATGCACTTTCGCTTGAGTTTGTTTTGTTTGATGGTAGATGTGTAATAAAACTATGAGAAATACTTGTTAGTGCAATTTTAGCGCCAAATTTAAAATTTTTTACAACATTTAGGAGTGAAACTTTAGCCATAGCAAGCGTCTCATGGATAGGAGATTGTATGACTAGCACATAACCGTATATTCAGAAAAATTTTTCACCCAAAAATGTGAGGTTCGCCTTTAGATTTGATAGGAAAAGCATTTACTATTAGTGCTTATAAGTGTACCGGTAGCATTTAGATTCTAGAACTTGCGTTAGTGATGCATCCCGAGACCGCTAGTGAGACTACATTCGTGTGGTAGGATTTACTACATGATAAGAGGCATTAGGATCACCCTTGTGTTAAACCCGTATTATAATTACTTGACCATTTAAGTCATATTACTTGGCTAGTTAAGTCAACTAATTTTTCCCACACCCTTAGCGTTGTACTCATTTTTAGTACACGAAACCCCTAGTACACCCCTCCGAGCCTATCTTTTCGTTTCTAACTTTAAGCATTTTACTTAAAGGAAGAATTTGTTACACCCCACTTAAATGTACAACCAAATCGCCTTAGCCTTCCGTGTATGCGCTCATTTTTACTGCATTATTGTTATTTGTTAAACCCTAAGTTAACTTTCTAATTGATTAGATGGTTGCTAAGTCGAGTCATATCCTTGTACATATTGTTTTGGGACGATTGGGACTCATGGGTAAAGTACTTATTTTATAGAGTAATGGGGAAGAACATCATTTGTTACCCCCATATGTGCGTTAATCTTAAAAGTGCTCCAAGTGTTTTGATTTTCTTAATTCGAGTCAATAGAATAGTTTAATGTAAAGTATGTAAAGATTCAAGTGTAAGGGGAATGCTCAATTCCCTATGATGTATTATTTTGGATGGTAGGGTAAGAGTGTATGCAAAAAAAAAAAAAAAAAAAAAAAAAAAAAAAAAAATCGAAAAAAAAATCGAAAAAATCAAGAAAAAGAAAAAAAATATATATAGAAAAAGAAAAAGAGAAAAAACATACGGACTACCATCCCTTTTCATTCTATGTTCCTTTTATGTTTTTGTTATTTTTCATTTATTAGCTTAAGTCGAGTCTAGTCTTGGCTTAGCAATGCCATATTGTACATGTAATTAACTAAGATTGTTAACTCGCCACCACTAATAACTTCCTTTATCCAACAAAACCGTGTAATTCATATCCCTATACCTAACGTTACAACCCTTTAAAAGACCTCTTTGATAGTTTATCCTATGTGCTTACGCCATGTGGTGGAGGTTTGATCCTTTCTCAAGCCTATGGTAATCTATTTTGCTATGACAGGTAGTGAGAGATATCTTCCATTTCCATAATGTTATATTACTTTATTACACCCGAGAGATGTGAGTATCTAAACACTATTTGTGAGGTGCTTGTGTATGACCTCCGTGCTTGTCTATTGGTCTTTAGTGGAACGATTATTTGTTGTAATTACTTTTATATTAGTGTTAAATGACCCCTAACTTGTATTTTGAGTAGAATAAAAGCGCATTTGCTTGAGGACAAGCAAATCTCAAGTGTAAGGGTATATGATGAGGCGAAAAATGATCCGTTTTTAGGGGGTCATTTAAGCCCGAATCCGACTTTATTTGATCAAATATTGCTCTAAATCATTCCTTTTGTGATTTTAGGTACTTGGATAGTGAATTCTGGAAAAGAAGCCATTTTGGACGTTTTTGGAGCATAAAAGTGAAGAAAACGGCAAAGTCTCAATTTTCCATGCTGGAAACAGTAGGTGACGGCGTCAAGAGTAATTCCCTGACGGCGTCAAACCTCAAGAATTAAAATCCGTAGTTCATGAAGGCGTCAAGAGTTTTCCTGACGGCGTCAAAACCCCAAGAATAAAACTCTGTAGTTGATGACGGCGTCTCACACAAGGCGTCAAGAGTAATTTGTGTGACGGCCTAGGCCTTGACGGCGTCAGAAGTAGATCAAGGCCGTCCGAGGAAGTATTTGGCGGCGAGGTGACGGCGTCACACTTTTGTTCTTGACGCCGTAATCCCTATTTTCCTATATATAGTTTTCTAGTTTTTCACATTAAAAGAGAGAAGTTTTAGGGAGAAACCCTAAAGACGATTTTGGTGTAATTTTACAGGTTTTTCACGGGTTCCAACCCCTTGATACTTTGCATGATTAATCAAGATAAGTGTTCTTCTAATTCAATCAATATGTCTATGTGTTGGTTGTCTATATCATGTTCTTGTCTTAATTCTATCATGCTAGGCTAGATCTCCTTTGTGTTTGCTTAGATCTAATGAAACCTAGATATTGATTATGTGTTGATTACTTGTTTATTCTTGTTTTGGATGAATGATTTATATGTTAGGCTTAAGAAAACTGGCAGATCTCCAAATGGTAACATGCTTGAACGTCTTAAGAAACATGAACCGAGGCGTACTAGGTCTTTATTGGTTGTATTTAATGCATGAGCCACTGTTTACAATCCCTATAGTTGTGCTGGGCATGGTGTAGGAGGAGATAAGAGCTCATAGAATTGGGGAGTTATGTATGCCACCCCATGAATGGTATTAAGGAATACAATCCGTCATCCATGCAATTATAACAAGTAATTAACGTGTAAAAGATATCTAGGGAGTAGTGAAATCTAAGTAAACTCATTTTCTCCAATTACTGCTCACAACTTTAGTATAATTAGTTTAATTTCATTTTTAGTATTTTATTTTGATTGCATCTCAGTTTTGGGTTAGTTGAATAGCAACTAATTCCGCCCACTCTTCTAAAACCCGAGATTTTAATTGCTTTCTAAAAAAATATAAAAACACAAAAATAATCATCCTTCACCTTTAGAACTAGTAATTAGGCTTTCTAATCCTAGCGACACTATTCCTAAGTTGAACGATCAATCCCCCGGTACTTGTCACTATACTATACTACAACGATCAGGTACACTGCCTAGTGGGGGTTGTAAGCTTCTCGAGATCCCTCGAGAGGTAAAGCCTGTTGCGATTCCCACGCATCATATGCCGTTTGGTTGCGTTCCTTAATTGACATGATTATTTGTTATAATATGTGCAATATGGGCATCCATGACAAACCATGCATGTGTTGTCTTGGATTATGATGATTTGGTTTTAAGATTTCATGCTTATTATGCGATTTCATTATAATTGATAAATTGTTTAGTAAATATTACTACCTCCGTCCCATTATAAGTGTCCACTTTGACTTTTTTTAGTCTTTCTTATTCAATTTTGACCATAAATATTTTTATTGATGTTATATAATACTTGATGAAAAATATATGAATGGATTAGGTTTTAAATGTCTTTTCTATTGGTATAATTTTCATCAAGTATTATATAACACAAATAAAAATATTAATGGTCAAAGTTGAACAAGAAAAACTCAAAAAAGTCAAAGTGGACACTTATAATGGGACGGAGGGAGTATGAATAAAGATTACTAAAATTTGATTAATTATAAGATTAGGAAAGACCCTATTAATCGTGTATTAAATCAATTGTGTGTTTTAAATTGATTTTTATTTGCATGTCCATTATTGTTGTCGTTTGTTTATTTTATTTAATTACTTTTGTTTTATATATTTTGTGACATGATATTAACAAAAGGGTAATTTCATAAATAAAATATTAAACGGACTTAATAATGGTGAAATCTTGTTTTGAGCTTATATATATATATATATATATATATATATATATATATATATATATATATATATATATATATATATATATATATATATATATATATATATATAAATCTTGAACTCTTGGTTGATTGATCGCGACTGTATTAAGTGGTTGTAAGGTGAAACTATTTTGACAAACTAAAAAGTGGGTATAAGGATGGCTTAGCATTAAATTGCGGCCTTAGTGGGCCTCCATTCTGGCTTGCCGCTCGCTTGTGAGTCAAATTTAGTTTTACCTAACATCCATGATAACTACGAAGCACTTAAGGCAAAGTTGTAAGTTTCTCAACGCCTCAATCAAAACTTTGGAGATTTAAGCTCGTAAAGAAACTAATGAGTAAAGTTTTTTACATGAAACATATGCTACAAGATGAATGCATGACATCTTTGTACATATATTTTGATTACACACATCAAATTTACTACCCTTAAATTTAAGTTATATATCATCCAATGAAACGGAAACACCTAAAATTGGGTCTACGTCAGGGCGTAACCTGGCTAGATTGCAATGTGTTAATACAAATATCGCCTAAAAACGTTATTTATATTTTACGATCTTCTCTAAGTTTTGTTAATGACAAATGTAAACTTTAGTTTTTAAGTAAAACATAATCTTAGTTTTAAAGACTTGCATAAACTAGACTTTTGCTACATTTTACATTTCATAAAACACAACACTTCTTATTTTCTAAAAATAGAATTGTCACATCACATTTATGGCAAGTTTTGTCATTATACATTTATGGAAAAAAATGTGTTTGACTTACTTAGATGTTGCTTGCAAGTTTAGTGTTTGACTTGATATTATGTGATGTGACATTGTTTGGTTTGCAAGAGTAATGAGATGTGACTTTGTTTGGTTTGCAAGATTTATTGCAAAACCAACTGCAAGCCCGGCGGAACCCTGGAGGTACACGGGCGGAACCCTTCTCAGGGGTCCGCCTGATCCGCCAGACCTGCAGAAGGTTTTAGCTATAAATATTGAGCCACAAGTTGAATTTTGGCTCATCACTTGACATTATATTTTTACACACACATTCATTCTTTCATCTAACCCCTTAACATTTCATATGTGAAGTTTCTTTTTGTAGCAAAGAGATTCACAAGCTTACTAAAAGTAACAAGTATTCAACACAACGTTGCAAGACTTGTTAGCTTAGCATTGTGTAGACTTGTGTAGTTTACACTTCATTTGATTGTGTATTTTCAGTAGTGATCGGTTAGTATTTTAGTCCTCAAAATACAAAGTGTATAGGGAGTAGTTGTACCCTTGTAAAGAACTAACGGGAGTGGTTGTACCCTTGGTAAAGAACTCGACATCTAGCTTTGTGTCGGTAAAAGTATAAGCGACGTGTAAGGTTTTCTCCGCCGGTGAAAGGAGCTTGTTGACTAGTGAAAGAAACTCTCGAGTTGAATACTCGGGGCGTGGACGTAGGGCAAGGAAAAAGAGTCCTTGTAGCCGAACCACGATAAGTACTCGTGTTGTGGTTTGATCGTTTCTTTCATTTACTTGCATGTTATATATTGTGTTTGTGTACATATCTTTGATCAAACGGAAAGTTTCAAAGCTAACTTAAAAAGATTTTAATCGGTAAACTATTCAACCCCCCTTCTAGTTTTCCACAATTGGCATCAAGAGCTACGTTACTCAAGCTTTTAAAATATAGTGTGTTTTAAAACTTGAAACGATCCATGGATTTTGAAAATTACAAAGAAGGGCAATCTATGCAAAGACCACCACTCTTTGAAGCAAATGGTTTTATATATTGGAAAAACCGTTTTGAAACTTACGTGAAATCTAAAGATATAGATTTGTGGTATATAATTATTGATGGTGATAACGTAGTTACTAACATCAAAGATGATGATCAAAAGAAATTAATAGGTAAAAAAATGAAGCTAAAATGATGCTTTACAATGCTTTGCCTAAGAATGAATATGAAAGAGTTTTTTTGTGTAAAACCGCCAAAGATATTTGACAATCTTTAATTGTCACTCATCAAGGAAACTCACAAGTTAAAGATAACAAAATTACAAGTTAAAGATAACAAAATTGATCTTCTTGTTCAACAATATGAACAATTTGTTATTTCCGAAGATGAGATTATTGATAATGCTTTTGCTAGATTTAATACTATTATTACTTCACTTAAAGCACTTGACGAATCTTTTTGTAGTAAGAACTTTGTCAGGAAATTTCTTAGAGCACTCCATCCGAAGTGGAGAGCAAAAGTGACGGCAATTGAAGAATCCAAAGATCTTTAAAGCATGTCACTTGATGAGCTAATTGGAAACCTCAAAGTTCACGAAATGGTAATGGAAAAAGATTCGGAACTAGTTAGAGGCAAGAAAGAAAAAGTTAAGTCCATTGCCTTGAAAGCTAGAGTCCAATCAAGTGATGATGAAGAATCTACTTTGGATAGTGACGATGAGGAATATGCTATGGCCGTTAGAGACTTCAAGAAGTTCTTTCGTATAAGAGGAAAGTTTGTAAGGCAACCTAAAGATGACAAGAAAACTTTCCGAAAAGATCGTGATGATAGGAAAGGAAAGGTTGAAAGAAAGTGCTATAGGTGTGGAGACACAAGTCATCTTGTAGGAGAATGTCCAAAACCACCCAAGAGCAAACCTCAACAAGCTTTTGTGGGTGGTGCTTGGAGTGACTATGAAGGAGATGACGATGAGCCGACTCATCTTACTCCTCTATTGATGATGACACTTTACAAAAAGAATATAACAAACTTTGTGAATTGAGCTTAAAAATCATAAACAAAAATAAATTTTTGAAAACTAAAAAGGAGTTTTTAGAAAATGAAATTTATGAATTAAAAGAAAAAGCTAAGAGATTAGAAAAGAGTAAAGATATTGACACACCTTGAAAATCATGTGAAGAGCTTAAATTAGAAGTTGAGAAACTTAAAATTACTCAAAATGATCTAATAAAACAAACCACAAAGTTTAAGAAGTTCGATAAGAGCATTTCTTGTGCGGATGAAATTATGAAACTTCAAAAGTCACCCTTTGATAAAACAGGACTAGGATTTACAAAAATAGAAACTCCAATGGGTCAAATGAAACAAGAAAAGATTGCACAAGAAACAAATAAAATTGCTACAGCAGCCTGCGGATAAGGCGGAACCCAATTTAGGGTTCCGCCCGTTGGTCCCGAAGGTTCCGCCAGGCCTGCTGCAGCAGTAACCTCATCCACTTCGGATCGTTCAAAATTTGTTAAAGTTACATACAAAAGTGGAATAAAACCTGTGGTTAAAACTGGAGTAGGATTTAGTAAAAATGACTTTAGAGCTAAAACTACTCAACCAAGACCTAAGACTCCAATTCCCAAACGCCCCTTTCCAAAGAGCAACTTCAACGCTCGACCAAACTACCAACATGTTTGGAACCAAAACACTCCTAGACATTACCAAACTCCAAACCACATGCCATAGAACCCTTATGCTCTATTTTCATACTTGGAACAAATTAATGGCATGCTTAACCAAAATGGACCCATGAGAAATTGGGGACCAAATGTTTGAGTGTTTTTCATAAAATAGGTGTGCCTCAAAGTTTGTTTGGAACCGGATGAAAGGATTAAAGATAGCGGTTGTTCAAGGCACATGACGGGTAACAAAAGCCTCTTCACTTCTTATCACAAATGTGACGGAGGTAATGTTACGTTTGGTAGTAATGCTAAGAGCAAAATCATCGGAAAAGGTACAATCTCTCATGACTCCCTCTTTATAGATGATGTAGCTCATGTTGATAACTTAGGTTTCAATCTCCTTAGTATTAGTCAACTTTGTCGTAATAAGTATAATGTTCTTTTTAGTGAAAACGGAAGTAAAATACTTAAAGATGGTATAACCATAGCCAAAGGTGTCCTTAAGAATAACGTATATGTCATGAAGATGGATCCAACATCTAGAGACAAACTTTGTCTTACCTCATTAGATGAATCTTCAACTTTATGGCATAGACGTTTAGGACATGCTAACATGAGACTAATCCAAAACCTCTCCTCCAAAGACTTAGTTCGAAACCTACCTAAGTTGAAATATGACCAACACTTTTGTGATGCTTGCAAAGTCGGTAAACAAGTCCATAATAGCCATAAGGCTAAAAACTTGGTTTCTACATGTAGGTGTCTAGAACTTTTGCATATGGATTTATTTGGTCCATCCGCTATACAAAGTTATGGAGGCAACTTCTACACTTTGGTCATAGTTGATGATTACTCAAGATATACTTGGACAAAATTTTTGAAAAGTAAAAATGAAGCTTTTGATAAATTTGAGATTCTAAGTAAGAAAATTCAAAATCAAGTAGGGTCTAATATTGTGTCTATTAGAACGGATCACAGTCGTGAATTTGATAATGAATTTCAATTTGGAAACTTTTGTGATAATAATGGTATAACTCATAACTTTTCGGCTCCACGTACTCCTCAATCTAATGGTGTAGTAGAACGTAAAAACCGGACATTGCAAGAGATGAGTAGAACAATGCTTAATGAACAAAACATTCCATAGAAGTTTTGGTGTAATGCCGTTGACACATCAACATACATTTTAAATCGAGTCTTAATTAGACCATTTTTGAATAAAACTCCTTATGAACTATATAAAGGTAAAAAAGCCTACATTAGGATACTTTAGAGTGTTTGGGAGTAAATGTTTCATTCTTAACACCAAGGATTATCTCACCAAATTTGACCCAAAGTCTTATGAAGGTGTATTTCTTGGATATTCACAAAATAGTAAAGCGTACATTGTTTTGAACAAAGAAACCTTAAGAGTCGAGGAATCGTTGAACGTAACATTTGACGAGAGTCCACCTCCCTCTAAGACATCACCTTTGGTAGATGATGACTTAGTTGAAAGCCAAGCAATAGAAAATCAAGAAATTTTAAGTGATGACAAAGAAGATGAACTATTTAACAAAGAACTTGTCAGTATCAAAGAATCTAAAAGTCATCCATTAGATGGTGTCATTGGCAACATTAACGAAAGAACACTAAGGTCAAAAGTTCAAAATGAAAGCAACTATTTTTGTTTCGTGTCAACCATTGAACCTAAAAATATTAATGAAGCCATTAAAGATGAGTCTTGGATAATTGCAATGCAAGAAGAGTTAAACCAATTTGTTAGGAATGATGTATGGACATTAGTTCCTCAACCAAAGAGTCAAACTATAATTGGAACAAAATGGGTATTTCGTAATAAAATGGATGAAAATGGAATCGTGTCTAGAAACAAAGCTAGGCTAGTTGCACAAGGATATAACCAACAAGAAGGCATTGACTACGATGAAACTTTTGCTCCGGTTGCTAGGCTCGAGTCAATTAGAATCTTACTTGCATATGCATGTGCACATAATTTTAAACTCTTTCAAATGGATGTCAAAAGTGCATTTCTAAACGGAGTCATTAATGAAGAAGTGTATGTTGCTCAACCACCGGGCTTCATCGATTTTGAAAAACCAAATCATGTTTACAAACTTCAAAAGGCTCTTTACGGACTTAAGCAAGCTCCAAAAGCATGGTATGATCGACTTAAAACATTCCTAGTTGACCATAAGTATACCATGGGCTTAGTTGATAATACTCTCTTCACTAAGAAGAAAGATTCACATATTATCATAGTCCAAATCTATGTTGATGACATTATATTCGGATCAACTTGTCAAGAATTATGTGTGGATTTCTCAAAAATCATGCCTGACGAGTTTGAAATGAGTATAATGGGAGAACTCAACTTTTTCCTAGGACTCCAAATCAAACAACTAGAAGATGGTATCTTCTTTAACCAATCTAAATATATTAAGGACATGCTTAAGAAATTTGGACTAGAAGATTCGAAACCTATCAAAACTCCCATGTCCACGGAAACTAAACTCACCAAGGATGAGGAAAGTGAATCCGTAGATAGCACTAAATATAGAGGTATGATTGGTAGTCTACTTTACCTAACGGCTAGTAGACCCGAAATTATGTTTAGTGTTTGTCTATGTGCTCGTTTTCAAGAAGATCCTAAAACTACCCATCTCGAAGCCGTTAAAAGGATTTTTAGGTATATTAAGGGCACTACACATTTAGGTTTATGGTATCCCAAAGGAACGGGAATAGACACCATAGTGTATGCCGACTCGGATCATGCCGGTTACTATGTCGATAGAAAAAGTACAAGTGGTATTTGCACTTTTTTTGGACATTGTCTCACCTCATGGTTCTCTAAGAAGCAAATGGCTCTTGCTATCTCAACAATGGAAGCCGAGTACGTTTCGGCCGGAAAGGCATGTCAACAAGCTCTTTGGATGAAGCAAGCTCTTGTCAACTACGGAATTCAACTCAACGACATCACAATTCTTTGTGACAAAAAAGGTGCCATTGATCTTAGCAAAAACCCGGTTCAACATGCTCGTACCAAACATATTGAGAAAGTTTCTTCCGAAGACAACATAGCCGACATTCTCACAAAACCCCTTAAACGTGAACCTTTTAACCTTCTTAGGCTAGGCTTAGGACTCATGGAACCTATATTATAGTTCTGGACATTAGACAAAAATCGCAAAAATCAAGACAAATCCATAACTTTTTTTCTCAGCAGGGTCGGCGGAACCCTCACACATAACGGGCGGAACCCATTTCAGGGGTCCGCCGTATCCGCCGACCTGCAGAACCAAAATCTTTGTTTATATTAAACCAAACACCCATTATCTCATACCACCACTTCCAAACTGCTACTATTCACTTTACCATCCATCCATACCTACGAATTCTTGGTCTTCCATTCATTTACATTGCAACTAAATCATCATTGTAAGTATTATAAAGATGATTACAATCCTGATCTGAGTCTAGGAATTCTATTTCTTGCACAAAAACAAAAACTTGGGGTTATGCATTAACTTGAAAAACTCATGCATTAGATTAGGTGTTTAATAAAACTAATCATGTTTCCCATAGTTAAGAATTGCATCTTTAATTAGTATAAACATGTTTGCTAAAACACCCCATGTCAAATCCTTCCAAAAATTTCTAACAAGTAGGAAAAATATTTTTTCGTCTCACATTGAGAATACAAAATCAAAACGTTATGTTTAAAACATCACTTGCATAATGTCTCTTGAATGCTAAAGGGAATACATAACCAATATGTATTTTCGGGTACATTCAAACGAAGCTACATTGAACTAGGAGCGTTTGGGTGATCTTTTGTTTTATAACAAAACTTGCATAAAACGATTTTGAAGCATCAAAATGAGTCAAGATAACCGCACCTCCACATTGTTTTCATATAGGCACACACTAGAACTTCCACATTATAATAGTGGTTTACGTAAACTAAAATGTGAAATTTTGTTGTTCTAGGAATCATCATGCCTCCTCTAACCCACTACGACCACAAGGACACCATTAAGTACCTACCAAAACACCGCAAAACCAAAGGCCTTACCGCAAATCAAGTAAACGTTTTCAAAGCCCTAGAAAAACACTATGTCCATGAGGGTAGAACCATTGACCCGTCTTCCCTAGAAGGCACAAACCTTTACGCCGATTTTGCCACAATCAACTTTGAGTGTCTTTTGAATATCGACGAGCCTATTTGTCATAGGTTCATTCTAGAGTTCTATGCATCCTCCGTCCTCTCCATGGATGATTATGGTCATATGTCTATCAACTTTAGGATTAGCGATCATCAATACTCCTTCACTCTTGAGGAGTTTGCTCAAATCCTAGGTGTTCCAAACCGTGGTACTTGCCTCTATTCCGACTTGCACTCCCTCTCAACTCTTGACAACCTCCAAGACCGTATCCACCCTTATGACACACCCCTTGTCTCAAAAGACGTTCTCCGTGACCACCTCTTTGTTAGGACCACCACCACTATTAGAACCCGTTCGGGGAATGAGGTCGATAAGGACCCATATGGAATGGAAATGAACGAACTCAAACCCCAATTTAAGAAATGGGAGGAAGTCCTTATAGCCAATATCATTAGCACAATAGGGAACCGTGACCATATCAACCTTTGCCTTTGCTACTTGCTCTACTCCTTGTCCGTTAGGCAACCCTTCAACCTTGCCTACTACATGGCCAAGAGAATGGCCGACATTCCCGTGCATGGCACAACGGCTATGCTGCATGGAATGCTCTTGACCCGTCTCTTTAGGTTCATCTCACCCATTCCACCAATTCCAAACGGTCTTCGCCTTAACTACTCTCTCATCCCACACACCTTTGTCCCACTAAGTGATAAGAGAGTGTACAAAGCCCAAGGAAAACGTCCACATCCTCCTACCTCATCTTCGTCTTCCTCAATGAGTGAAGATGACAATTCGCCAAACTCTAGGCTCCCTCCTCTCGAATACCTTTCTCAACTTCCGGATATTCCTAATGAGTCGGAGGAGTTCAAGCAAACAATGGGGATGTTTAAGTATCTTGGAAGGTTCCTTGGAAAGCTCAAGAACAAGATCGACCGTCAATGAGTGCG
Source organism: Artemisia argyi (assembly GCA_030686995.1). Classification (NCBI taxonomy): domain Eukaryota; kingdom Viridiplantae; phylum Streptophyta; class Magnoliopsida; order Asterales; family Asteraceae; genus Artemisia; species Artemisia argyi. Next base: position 189,130,021 of record CM060677.1, read on the forward strand.
GGTGTGTAGGAGTGTTTGGCACTAGGTGCTATTTGAACAAATTTGGTCGTTTAAACAATATTTGTGATGAATTTATGTGTTAGTACAATGTTTGATACAATTTGGAACATGTAGTATCTAACTTTGATGCAGGTAGACAACTCTTGGCAAGTTGTCAAATTTTCAAGTTTATGGTATTTTCACTAAGTATAGTGAAATTCTCGACCTCAAGGTCAAAGTCCTATGAAATGCATGTTTACGTGTCTATTTTTTGCATTGCCCAACCAGAAATGCCTTATCTTTTTTATTTTAGGAGTTTTTGAAAATTTTGAAAATCGTCTCGCGGGTCAAAAACGCGGACTGCCAATTTTTTTGGGTCTGGCGGATCTGGCGGTACCCAATATTGGGTTCCGCCTGTGTATTTTGAGGGTGCCGCCAGCAATCTGCAGAATTTTTGTTTTCATTTTCACCAATTCAACATCCAAACACCAAAATCCAATCCTTTTAGGTAGAAACCCATTACTTGCAATGTGTTTAGCATAGTAGGATACTCCTTCTTCTATAAACTTAACCAAAACCAATTCCCGCCAAAATTCAAATTTTGCCATAACAACCTCAAGTACCCCTCAAACATAAAGGAAGGAACCCTTTTAAGGGATCCTTGAAATCCCTGAGATTTATACTACCACAAATCCACCAAAACCACTAAGCATTTAGTGCAAAACTTGTCTTCTCACTTCACCATTTTCATTGGATTGACTTCCATGATATGACAACCCACAATTAGTTTTCCAAATCATTAGAAACCTCCATTTTTGTATGGACTAACATCAAATCCAAACACTCCTTTCCATAATCCATCAACACTATAAATTAAGCCATCCTAAACACTATCAAATCACACCTTCTCCACCACAATTTCTGAAAACTTCTACACCATTTTTCACCATGACTAAGTCAACAATCACCAACCAACCATCAAGACCCATCCGGAAAACCGCCTGGATAAGTGTAAAACCACTATGGTCAAATCAACTCATCAACCTAAGCTCCTCATCTTCGGATGAATTCACATCACCTATAAAAAATGAACACTTTTTGAATCTTGCATCTCCATCACCATCACCCAATGAACCAAATGAGCTCACTCCACCACCAACTAAATCACCTATTGATCCAAGTCCACCAAGTGCTCCAACCCAACCATCCAAAACTTCATCACCATCACCATTACCCAAAATGGAACCTATAGAGTTATTTGGGTCTCCTCCCACATCACCACACCCTTTTGTCCAAGATCTTAATGATCTCCCACCAAGACCTTCACAACCATCACCTTTTTCACCAAAGTCAATTCTTGACCAAAATGAGCATTCTAACCACACCCAACCACCACAACAAGTATACCATCAACCTAAACCATTATTGTTTCACCCCATCTACCATGACATCCATGGTCCTCTATATGGAGAACCAAACTTTGAAAACCATGATCACCCAAATCCACCACACCCTCAACCTCAAACCTTTGAGTTTTTATTTCCTTCATATGAGGATATCCAAAACATGGTTGAAAACCATCTCCATCAAGCAATGGAATTTCAAACCACATTGCTTGACTCAATACCAAACCCATCATCCACCCAAGAACTACAAACCAATCAACCCTCAAACCAAGAAACCAATGCCAACCCATTTCCACCCACTCATCCCCATGTTTGCTCAAATTGTGAGCAAATGGGTGAAAGCATCAAAACGTTGCTTCACCAACTCCAAGATGAAACCCGGTTTGCATTCCAACACGTCATCGAACGTTTGGGCCCTTTCCCACCCAAACAAACCCTAGAGAACCATTTGGAGGCCGTTTGCCCCAATTTAGGAAACTAGGCTTTTATTTTTCTTTCTTGGTTATTTTTTAAGTTTTTAGAAGTAGAAGAATTTTACCCATTTCTTATCTTTTGACTTTTATAAGTCCAAATTTTACTTGGAATGCTATTTCTTTCTACTTACTTTCGTGCATTGTTGGTTGATCATGTTTATGTTGTCATTGTGGTTGCAATGTGTGTGGTAACTACAAGCTTATATATATTACCAATTAACCATTTTTTTTGTAGGATCCAAAATCCATGTTTCCCATCTTGGTACTCCTTTTAGGGGGAGTAACAAGCAAGGGGGGCAAGTGCATTTTTCCGCTTCGCTACTCTACTTTTTGTTTCGACAAAAAGGGGGAGAAATATATTGAACTTTCAATATTTAATATGATTTTCATAAATTAAGTAAAACAAGTTTAATATAATTTTTTTTTAAGTCTTAAAAACCAAGATTTTGTGAGTTACTTAAAAACAAAGTGTATGTTTTGTCATCAACAAAAAGGGGAGATTGTTAATACAAATATCGCCTAAAAACGTTATTTATATTTTACGATCTTCTCTAAGTTTTGTTAATGACAAATGTAAACTTTAGTTTCTAAGTAAAACATAATCTTAGTTTTAAAGACTTGCATAAACTAGACTTTTGCTACATTTTACATTTCATAAAACACAACACTTCTTATTTTCTAAAAATAGAATTGTCACATCACATTTATGGCAAGTTTTGTCATTATACATTTATGGAAAGAAATGTGTTTGACTTACTTAGATGTTGCTTGCAAGTTTAGTGTTTGACTTGATATTATGTGATGTGACATTGTTTGATTTGCAAGAGTAATGAGTTGTGACTTTGTTTGGTTTGCAAGATTTATTGCAAAACCAACTGCAAGCCGGCGGTACCCTGGAGGTACATGGGCGGAACCCTTCTCAGGGGTCCGCCTGATCCGCCAGACCTGCAGAAGGTTTTGGCTATAAATATTGATCCACAAGTTGAATTTTGGCTCATCAATTGACATTATATTTTTACACACACATTCATTCTTTCATCTAACCCCTTAACATTTTATATGTGAAGTTTCTTTTTGTAGCAAAGAGATTCACAAGCTTACTAAAAGTAACAAGTATTCAACACAACGTTGCAAGACTTGTTAGCTTAGCATTGTGTAGACTTGTGTAGTTTACACTTCATTTGATTGTGTATTTTCAGTAGTGATCGGTTAGTATTTTAGTCCTCAAAATACAAAGTGTATAGGGAGTAGTTGTACCCTTGTAAAGAACTAACGAGAGTGGTTGTACCCTTGGTAAAGAACTCGACATCTAGCTTTGTGTCGGTAAAAGTATGAGCGACGTGTAAGGTTTTCTCCGCCGGTGAAAGGAGCTTGTTGACTAGTGAAAGAAACTCTCGAGTTGGATACTCGGGGCGTGGACGTAGGGCAAGGAAAAAGAGTCCTTGTAGCCGAACCACGATAAATACTCGTGTTGTGGTTTGATCGTTTCTTTCATTTACTTGCATATTATATATTGTGTTTGTGTACATATCTTTGATCAAACGGAAAGTTTCAAAGCTAACTTAAAAAGATTTTAAACGGTAAACTATTCAACCCCCTTTCTAGTTTTTCACACAATGGAAGGGCAAATTACATGATTTCATCACTAGCAGATCAACTGGTGTGGTGGAATTATGTAAGTTTGTTGTTTCTTACATTGGTTTACTTAATTGAGTTGATAGTGGGACTGATCACTCAAGGCATAAGAAGATGGGGATAAAACATGTTTACATTGCAACTGCGGTTGGCAAATATGTAAATCCCATCGATTCTAGGAATTGCAATTGAATATTGGCAATTGAGGTTTGACTCGTATCTTATTGAATACCGTCATCACTAGCAGATCAACTGATGTGATGAACCTATGTCAATTTGGATCCTAGTTTTTCAGTGAAAATTAAATGGTTATATGATTATGAACCATGGGTATTTAATTTTCTTGAAAATTTAATTATCGAAAATACTAAAATTGAATTTTGTAATTCTTTTTAACGTATTAGTGCAACATTAAAGCCGTAAACGTGGTTTGGTCTTAAATTGGTAAATTGATCTAATTCTGCTTTCAAACATAATGTTTGATTGAGAAAAATTTACCGAAATGAAAGAAAGTCTATTTTCCATGAGAGAAGAATAAGATTCAATCCTAAGTCTATTTTCCATGAGAGAAGAATAAGACTCAATCCTATTCCTTTTCATGATTGAGAAAGGTATGATAGGAACATTAGAATTGTCTACATTCTAATATATAACTCATAGCAATCTTTAATATTTAAGGATATAGCACATCTTATTTTCCATAGAAATTTTATTACTCTAATTTGGTGAATGAATTCTTCTATAACAAACAAGGCATTTGGTTAAATGGAAAATATGAGTTATTAGAAGCTGGACAGATTACCGCAAAATTGGTAAAAGGCAAAGCTAGTATTTTTATCTAGTTGTTGTGCTTTAAAGGTGCTACATACCATTATGGGGATGGTAGGCCTATTAAGGAAGAAGCTGCATGCCCAAATTCTTCAAGTTAATATCATTGATGGATAATCCATCATAAACATAGTAGAATACACATTTTAAAACCCGAGTAATTATTACGTATGGGTTTTTCTAAATGTGTAGGAAAGTAAAAACAAGCAAATTGTTTTCACTGGTTATGAAACACGTACAATGTTGTCAAATCCAGTGGGAGCTTTGTGTTGTTTACTGAATATAGAGTTATTGTTATGTTCTCTAATTCAGTGGGAGCTACAAGACTTAATTTCTGTGTAGTAGCCCAAATTATCTTCAAGATAATTACTTTCAAATTGTAGACACTCATGTTCGTAGGATAGCCATATGCGTTTCCTGATAAGACAAAGTAGTCCTACATCTACTTATGACACAAATCATATTGAATCACATAAAAAAACGTATGTTGTGTTGTTTATATACTACATGATATTGTTCAATGCACAAGTGGGAGAATTGGTTATTGTGTGCAAAGGAACAATACATAGAAATATGATGATAGGATTCTCTTAATTGCAAGGTAAGAGATCAATGTTCTAATAGGACTTATACATTTAATGTGTAAGATTATCTTATGTAGAACATGTGTCAGGATTATAAGACTACTTTTATGTCTTATGATATTCAAATTAAAAGAAACACTTGAATTTAAAATTTATGTCAGGGTGTAACCTGCCTAGATTGCAATAGAAAGGTAAACTACATGATTTCATTACTAGCAGATCAACTGATGTAATGGAATTATGTGAGTTTGCAGTTTCTTAAATTGGATAATTCATAAAATGACATAAGCAAATGAAGTAGAAAATTAACTTGAAATTACTATTGAAACCAAGTGGTGGTGCTCACAAATACTTTAGTTATTTATGTTTATATCTTCTTATAAACATGAAGTCTTTTAAACTATTACAAAACTTATAATAAATTAAGACGTTAAACTTGTTATGTTTCAAACAAGAAATCATTGAGTTGATCAATGATGTACAACGTAAAGTGGGAATATAACAGTTTATGTCTTCTTAAGACATGAACATGAAGTAACTTGTTCAAAACGTACTTATGTTATATAGCATGCAATTCGCTTGGATATTATATTGTACCATTAAGTTGACTTAGTTGACAAATAGGTAAGCCAAAGGGAATAAGTTTATCTTACATATTGTTAGTTTGTCTCACAATATTAATTCTAATTAAACATCACAAGTTGGTGGTGTGTTCAGTTAGGAAAAATCAAACTCTTGTTATATTGTTTGATTAAAAGATAAATATGACTTCTTTTCTTCCAAAAATTATCAAGGTTAGAATATTGAGTATGGACTGAATATACTAAATAAGACTCCAACCTAGAAGATTAAATAAGGCATTATGGAATGTGATGAATCACATTAAAGTCTTAAAATAAAGTTCTGATTTTGTTAATAAGTAGATTTAACAAACAAGAGTCAGGAACTGTAAAATATTTTTGTAATATCCCAAATGAGAACGATTTAGTGTTGCTCATCTTGCTAAAGTATTTATAAAATACAAAAGGCAAGTGGGAATTTTGTTTAAATCTTGAAAGATCAAAATTACAAAATATATAATCTTCTAAAACCACACTAGTGAAAATCATGATGAGGTTTGAAATGTAAAGATTAAATCTCAACATGATGAAACTCTCATTCATAGATCCGTAGGGATGTCTCAGATATTTAATTAATATGCTGAGAATTATGAATTACAGGATCAAAGTAAGCCTGTTAATCATAATGACGCATTTACTAATTATGGTAAATTGCTCATACTATGAATGTTAAGATGCTGTCCATAAAGATAAGTCAACTTTGAAAACTTGTTTTATCTTAATGAAGATGAGTTTCTGCAAGAGAAGAAAAACCTTAGAGGTTTAAATCTTTGCATAAAGAATCATATGGACAAAATTGTATATATATTTTAATGTATGTCTTATGACAAGATTATTAATCATACTTAAGTAATTAACTATGATTGAATACTCTTTCCTAAGCACATTAAAAATACAAAGATGGTAATTGTCATATTCATTTTTATGAATATGAAATTTGACAATGGATTATAAAACCTCTTTCTTATATAATTACTTAAGCGAGGACGATGAGTAATTAAGAGTTTTATGAATTCATTTAATCTTTGAAAGTATACAAAATGCAAGAATCCAAGTATGGATAGATGCATGCATCAAGGAGATAAATCTTATCTTTAAATATTAAATCTATGTTTTGATTTATAATTTAAAATAAGATAACTCCTAAGTAATTCTGAAAGCTAGTGGGAGTATTATGTTTACTTATTTAAATCATATATGTTGTATAACATATAGAAAGTAACATTCTATATAAGTTAAATGGTAAGTCATAACTTGGAATGAAACTTTACTTGAAAGATTTAATAAGTAAATCATACAACCTTGAATATATGTTTATTGATGTCAACATGTGCGGTAAATGAATCTAATAGAACATGATATATCATTTAGAAAGTTTAAACGGATATGTGGTACATGAATGAAATTAAGTTGGACACGAGAATTTTTCATGTACATCATGTTGTTGTTATATCATGCTTTGATAAAAGATGATTTGAAAACATTGATATCTAATGAAAGATATTAGATAAGTTGTGTAATGAATATTCTAAAGGAATATATTTGGATATAGAATCACATCCTCAGCCTGGAACAATTTCTAGATTCTATAAATGTACAATTTGTAAAATTGTCATAGCCAACAAACTTGAAAGTTTGGAAGGAATAAAACATTACACATTGAAGTTTACGGAAAAGAGCATATTGTTGTTTGCATACAATGATGCTAATATAAATTGAGATGACACTCAATACTAGTCATGGAAGGATTTCATCCTTGTTAATAGCCATGTGTACTAGTTATGCTTAACGAAAAGCATAGTTGCATTATACGTTAAAGAATAAGAATACTTTAAACTTTAAAAGGTTTGGAAGTTTAATTATCATAAATTGTATGTTGAGGATGTCATACACATTTTATGATGTATTATGTGGTTATATCAAATTATTTGAATGCACATATACAAAAATTTCGTTATTGAAATAAGTATTCTCAAAATTCCGATAGATCAAAGTTAGTTGAATAATGCCTTGTCAACAAGTATAATTACTTGAGGTATAATTGTCAACAAGTATGATTGGTATTACTTGAGAAAAAATTCATTAACGAGAATTTTCATTCATTGATCTATTTAGTATTTGGATAAGAGATGTTAAGCAATTATTATTTAATAATGAATTAAAGTACTGAGTATGTTTGTTTTCATTAATAATAGATTGTATCCCATATTTGCATGTTTAATCCATGAATAACTTATGTTATTCTAAATAGTCCATTGTCAATTAATGATATGGGAGTATCATTGAACTAAGACAAATATGAGTTTTGGTATAATATATTAAAATATATTGATGCGTGGACATGCCAAATTCACATGATATTCAATACTGGATAAATTGGATATAGGACAAAATCCCAATTACATGATTGTACTTATAGATGTTGTCATTAGAGTAAATCATGAATATTTATCCTCAGACTTGAGATACCAGGTAACTACTGTGGATGTAGCTCATTTTCTGTGAGATAATCTAACGCTATCCGTAACTGGTAGTTATAAGGATTATTTTCAGAGGTGATGCGAAGTTCATAGGTTATGCTTGTAGTCAATACAGGATTTGGTTCCTTCAAATTTGTTTTGAAGTTTAATACTGTTTGGCCACTCGTAGGATTAACAAGATGTTTGCATGGCCATGCCCAAGGTCTATCTGGAATGCGTTCAGATGAATTGGTAATCTTGCTTGAGCATAAATAATGAGAAACACTAGTTAATTATGGAATGACTTCGATCCATATCCATATTAACATAGTATTAGAATCAAAAGGATAAGTATGATGCTGAATCATCAAAGATGGTTTTTTCCAGGAAACCATACTCGAGATCGTTCTGGGGACATTGGCGTGTTATGCTACACTAACCATTGTCATTGTTACATTAATCTATATCCGAGTGGGAGCTGTTAGTTTTAACGGATAATAAATTAATATATCATGACCGGACTCGAACTCGAGACTTCGGGATTGCACACTTTACGTATGAGTTTCAATTAATTAATAATTATTGTTTTAGTGACGAATAATTATTAAATTCACGAAATGAGCATTTAACGGTACTTAACGACCGTTAGACGAAAGATGAAGGACTAGATTTGGAATAGAGTGAAAGTTTGGTTCGGGTTGGGCCTTGTGAACCCATGGCCGGCCACACCCCTCTCCCCATAGGGTTTGGGATGGCTTTTGCTCCAAGTTGCTTGAATACTATATAATGAGACCTCCTCTCATTCATTCATTCATCCCTTGGTTCACTTGCAAACCAAATCTCCTTCTCTTTCTCCTCTTGAGTTAGAAATTGAACTACACCCTTATAGGGTTCCTACTAGATTTCTAAGCTCAAAACCATTCTTGTTTAGTTGATCAACTACACCCTTCTAGGGTTCCTACGCGATCTTCTAAACATTGTGTTTGGATTGCTTGTGAATTAAGAACCTAGCTTTTCTTATTGAAACGCTACTAATACGTGTGTTCAAGAACGAAGTGTTGACATACTTTTGCTAATAAGGTGATTTGCCCTATTCGACTAACCCTAGTCAATCCACCATTAAACCCAATTAGGGTTTATAGTTATTGTTCCATTGGTTTCTTGTTCTTGCTAGAAATCACAAAGAGGTACGCATCCATTTATATTCGGTTAATTTATTATTTGTATTTGATCTATTCCGCTGCATACTCTTTGATGTTTATAGTTTATTATTATTCATATATTCCAACAGATCCTCAACAGTTCATCATCGTCAGTAGCTTCTTCAAATGCATACTAAGATGGAAATGAGATGTTGCCGAAATATTATGTTAATTTTGGTTAGATGATAACTTTTATGTATACTGAATTTTGCAGAAGCTGAAGCTGATGACTGCAAATGATCTCTCGTTGGATAATCTTGTAATTCAGGATGCATTTGTGTAACTAAAGCAGGCGTATATTAGCCTGGATGCTTCTAGTTTGAATCATATAGTTATGTACTTATGTATCAGTATGTGGCCAACTGGCCAACAGACATTATACATATATGTTTCTTCGCTAATATGAAGAAACTAATAGCGAAGAAACTAATACAATACATGTGATATAGCCTACACCGTTTCCATATTATACCATGCCCGGTTATTGTTTTTTAATAATCAATGTCATGTAATCCTGTCAAAAAATGCATTTTTATTTGGGTAGCCAGACGTAATCTTAGTTAGAAGATGATAGTCCATTCTTCGTAGCTCAAGTGTCCTAATAGAAACACAGCTCTCGATTTAAGCTCATGATTTCATAAGTTGTCATTTCGACTTTGCTTCATAAAATACGCGTTAAAAGATAAAAGTTAACTACCACGATGTCATCTTCCATGAAAAGTACTGTGTACGTTTATTCTATCTTAAAAAGATGCAAGCCTTGCACCTTTTATAAGAGGCTTGGCAATGGTCACGGTAAGGGAAGCACGGTACCGTGCTACCTTGCGGGAAACCGCCGCCTTGCCCACGGTACCGCACGGTAAGAGCCAAGCATGGGAAGTCTTCACGCACGGGAAGGAGTGAAATTTCGAACGTTGGATTCCATTTTGACCGTTTGATTCGACCGATTGCATGCAACGATTAGATATATATATATATATATATATATATATATATATATATATATATATATATATATATATACCCATCAGCTACCAAAAATCAAGACACAAAATTTAGTTTTATGTAATGTTATTTTATGTTTTTTTTAGGAATATTATGTAATGTTTTAGAGTAAACTGCAAAAATGGTCCCTGTGGTTTCCTGAGATTGCAAAATTAGTCACTGTGGTTGGCTAATTGCAGGCGGCCTTCCTGTGGGGGTAAACTTCACATCATTTTGGTCCCTCGCTTCTAACGACGTTAGTGAGAGTTAGTTAAGTCATGGCACGTGCCTTGCACACGAGGATAAATATGTCATTTTACTTGGATAAAAACAATTCCCCACCTTATAAATCCATTCTCCCTCATTTTTTAATCTCAGCAAATCCCCAAAAATAAAATTATCCCATCCCCATAAACCTAATTTCTAAACAATACCAAATCAAACAAATTGATGGCAAATGTGAATTGCTTTTTGTGGTAACCAAGCTGCTATTCGAACTTCTTGGACAAACAATAACCCTGGTCGAAGGTTTTTGTCTTGCCCCCAAATTGTAAGTTTTTTTTTTGGTTCTTGTAATGCATTTTCTTTAAAGGTTATATAGTTAATGATGTTATTACTTGATTATAGGGTTCCCATTGTGATTTCTTTTCATGGTTTGATCCACCAATGTGTGCTCGTTCAAGGCAGATTATACCAGGTCTTCTAAGGTCAAGAAATGAAATGCAAGAAACTTTGGATGCTATGGCAGTTGGATATCGTAGGATGAAGTTTTGTTTGATATTTACTTGGTTGGTGGTTGTTTTTTTGATCTTGATGTAATCTGTCTTTCTAAGGTTAATGAAAAGTAGTTGGTTGCTGTTCTTTTTAACTGAACTCATAGTTGGCCAATGTAATATGTAATGGTCAACAAGTTTTGGTATATGTAATGAAGTTCAAGTTAATGAAAGGCTTATTTTGTGCTACCAAGTATTGTGCACAAACACTATGTTGGTGACTGATGTTTCAAGCATATCCAGATTATCCCAAAAGAGATTGTGCACAAGGCAAAAAAAAAAAAAAAAAAAAACAAAGTGCAAAAGGTAATTGCCAAACATATCACAAATAGTTAAATACAAGATTATCCCAAGGTAAATGCCATACATTGAAACAGTTAAACAAAAGATTATCCCAAGGTCATTGCTATACAAAAGATTATCTCAGACACATAACATAGTCTTAAAGGAAAGGAAAATAACATTCTTAAATAAACACCATAGTCTTAAACAAACATATCATTTAAAAGGGCAAATGGCACAAAAAGGTATCAAACTTAGGGTCCATTTTCAATCAAGGTACTATTCTTTTTTTCTTGCATAAAAAGGTACCCAACTAATTTTTTTGGCAGATTTGGGTTTTTTACTAACGTTCGTTACCTCACTTTGTTTGTAAATTACATGTTTGGTCCTCGTTTGTATACACATTTCATCTTTAGTGGCATAAACATCCTTAAACCTCCTGCATCATAACAATACTTGGGGTTCCAGTTCAGTTAAGACCTTCAAAATTCATTCTCATCGAAAATCAATATAATTACTACAAAATCTATACTTATTACACCACATGAATTAGCACACTCACTAAATGAACACTTGCATAAATGTCCATATTTTCATCACAAACTACAAATCCAAATAAATTACAAACATAAATCAAACAAAATCTACATTAACAACACCTCCATCACCACTCCCAGGTCGACTTTATAAATGTCCATATTTTCATAAATGAACACTTGCATAAATGTCCATAGTTTCATCACTCGGGTCGACTTTATCGGGCTTTTTATCAGCATGCATATTAAGATAACAATATCACCACTCCTTCACCACTCCCGCCATAAAGTATCACCGGTGGTTTTGACAGTGCCGTTGTCCGGCAAGATACGACCATTGAGGGTAAAGTATGAGGATGATGTTAGGGTTGATGCGTATGATTTATTTTTGAAGAATAATTGCTTGAGATCGTGGATAGTGAAATTGGGAGCTAGGGTTAGGGTTTGAATTGGGATTTGAAAATCTGGGTCTTGTATGAAGATTTGTGAATTATGGGTATTGCAATTCATGGTGTTATAGAAGTAGGTTTTGAATGGATTTGATTATTATGTATTGGATTAAGAGATTGTGAAAGTTTGATGTATATATATATGATCGATAATTTTTTTTATAATTATTTAAAAAAAAATTGATTTTTTTTTTTTTTTTTTTTTGATACTGGAACCCCAGGGGGTTTGAGGATGTTTATGCCAATAAGGATGAAATGTGTATACAAACGAGGACCAAACATGTAATTTACAAACAAAGTGAGTTAACGAACGTTAGTAAAAAAATCCAAATCCGCCAAAAAAATTAGTTGGGTACCTTTTTATGCAAGAAAAAAAGAATAGTACCTTGATTGGAAATGGACCCTCAGTTTGATACCTTTTTGTGCCATTTGCCCCATTTAAAAAGGACTGATTTAAAGTGGACTAAGTCTTGAAGCAGTTTTCTTTGTTCTCTTGGTTGGAGTAACAAATCCAACAGCTACATGTCCTGGTGCAGCAACATTTGTAGGTGCATTTTGTGGTATTGGAACCTGGCTTCCAGCTTGTGATTGACTTCCATTAGGTGGTTGACTTCCCATTTGACTTCCAGATGCACTTCCATCAGTGACTTTTCTTGGTCTTTTCTTTGTACCACTTAGCCCTGTATGACTTCCACCTTGTGCTTGACTTCCACTTGGACCTGTATGACTTGTCCCTGCATGACTTGCAACACCTTGAGCAGTACAACTTCTTTTGTTGTGACCACTTCCTTTACAAATACCACATTTCACAGTTTTACCTGACGTTGTTAGTTTGCCCCCTTTAACCATTTCAATCTCACCAGCACTTTTCTTTCTTGCCTTAGATGGCCTACCAACTTGTGGAGCTGCCTTAGGTGGAACCAATGTAGTTGGGCAATCAAACTTGGCCCAAAACTGTCTCCCATTAACTGGATTCACCTTAAATGAATACACATCTTTCCATGTTTTTAGTTTGTATGATTCATGGACATAGTCTTCTGGCAAACCAATATTCATTCCACTGTCAGCCATGTCATGGATACAAGCTACAACATGCTTGCAGGGAATCCCAGACACTTCCCACTTCCTACAAGTGCAACTTCTTTGAGGCCAATTTACAACACATTGCTCCCCCCATGGACCTTTAACCTGCCACAAATCAGATCCATTCCATTCCACTGTATACTTTGTTGCAGCTTTTTTAATTGCATTAAAAACCTTGGTAACAGATGGAGTTAATGGACCTTGACTCTTGTCAATTACCTTCTGCACTAACACTATCCTTTTCATGAGATACTCCCTAACATACTCTAGTGCAGAAATGATGGGACTATCCCTAGCTTCTAATAGTTGTCTATTAAAGACCTCACAAACATTATTTATCAACAAATCACAATTAGCCCTTCCTGTAAAAGCAACTACCTATGTTAACTATCATGTATATGCAATTACATATTCATAAGCTAGAAAATTGTAAAGTTAATACCTGAAAAGTGGGACCTGCTCCAGTGTTGTGGTGGAATTTTTTTTAACCACTCATAAGCCTTCTTGTTGTACTTTTTCAACTCACCCATGTGCTTGTTGAATTCAACTACAGTTACAGAGTTTGCACACTTCCACAAAAAAAAGCTTGAACTCTCCACCTTTCCACTGTAGATTCATGTTATGGTAAATATGTCTTACACAGTATCTATGTTCTGCTGATGGAAAGAGACTTTCAATAGCTGGTAATAACCCCTATAAATCCAAATCATAGCAGTTAAGTAAAAAACAAACAAAATGAATAAGATTAGCAGTTAATTAGTAAGTAAAAACTAACCTTTTGTCTGTCTGTGATGAATGTGAAGTGGGAATTTCTTTGTAAACCCAAGTCATCACCAAGACAGGTCAAGAACCAGGTCCAAGATTGCTTAGATTTTGATTCCACAATCCCATATGCAACTGGGTATATCCCATTGTTAGCATCCACACCAACTGCTGTGAGTAACTGTCCTGGATACAGACCTTTCATAAATGCTCCATCTGAACCTATTAAATCTCTACCAGCAGCTCTGAAACCTTCTTTCAAAGGACCCAAACACACATATATCCTCCTAAACATTCTTGTTGGTGAATCTGGATTATAAGCTGGATACACATCAATCTTAACAGTACTATTTGGGTTACATCTCAACAACTCATTCACATAATCTCTCAACAGTGAATACTGTAGGCTAGCATCACCTCTTAAATTAACTTGTGCCTTTGCTTTTGCCCTGAATGCCTTGGTATTGGTTACAGCAACATTGAATTTTCTTTGCATTTGTTCTTGGATAGCCTTGACAGGCATATCAGGGTTCATATTTAACAGATCTTGGATGTGTTTTGAAAGGAAAGTGGAAGTACAAGCTTTTATTTTTCTAGATTGTAAACATGTATGCTCATTATTTAATGTTTTAACTACCCACTTGCCTTTATCACCCTTTGACATATGCACAACCCAAGGACAACTAGTTTTGTCATCTTCTACTTTTACATCCTTGATTCGTGCAAACCAATTATATATAATAGTAGTATAGTATCGAAGTGATCCGCAAGAAATACGAATCACCCGAGTCGTTTCCAAGTGAAGGTGTGAATGGAATCAAGAATATTGATTCGTGTAATCGTGATTTGAAAAGTGGTGAAAAAGGCAAATAGTGATCAAATAATTCAATTATCAACTAACAATTATTAAACATGCAAAGAGTACAAGCTAGTAAAGCACCAAGGTCTAAAATGCAAAAAACGGGAATGCACGCGCGATTATTAACGTAACGCGCGAAATAAAACGCGAGTTTTAAGCTACACTAATCCTACGGACTTCAAAATAATTTTAAAAAGTTAAAAATGATTAAAGAAAATTTTAAGAAAAAGAAAAATATTTTTTAGACTTTTTAATAATTTTTTTTATGAATTAAAAACTAATTAAACTATTTAATAATTAAAAGAAAATGAAAATAAAGTAGGAAAAATGCAAAATTACTTTCTAAAATTCTAAAATAACTGAAAACTATTTTATAAAATATTTTTGGATTTTTCTGGGGTTTTTCTTATTTTTTTTTTATTTTCTGGTAATCAAAAAGTATTAAATAATGATTAAAAATGAAAATTAATTAAGAAAAGTAGCAAATAAACTCAGAAAATTATGAAAATTTTAGGTAAAATCTAAAATCTTATTATGAGTCTAGGAAAAATAGAAAGAATGAAAAATAAGCACTGGAAGTGCTTATTAGCTTAAAAACAGCTTATTAAAGTGCTTATTAATAAGCACAGCTGACCAAATCTTGACCAAACTTCTACCAAATGTTTATATGACTTAAGTGAGCTTATAAGAACAAGAATCAGGCCATATGATGCTCAGAAACACTAGCAGTTAACAGAAAGAGTCACAATAAGCACTTATAAGAGCAAATAAGCAAAACAGAATAAGCCAATGCCAAGAAACACTTGAAACAAGTACTAGGGACTCTAATAAGTTCAGAACAATCAAGATTTTAAACTAGTGATCTAATTAGAAGAATTGCAGCCCTATTTTAATCTCATAATTTGCTTTAATCTACAAATAAGATGAACTAATTAAGCAGTCTTAATAAGCTAACAAGGCTAAACAAGTGGTGGATTTCTACTTACTGATACTAGGACTACACAAAACAAGCAAGGGTTTAGATACTAGATGTAATCTACTAGGTCTACTATGCTTATGAAGTTGGGCTAGAACAGGTGGTGCAGGGCACCAAAGGCCACAACAAGCTGACTTTAAGGTCTTATTCAGATAAGCTAATGGATTCCAAAGCTCAATTTTCTTTTTGAAATATGTTAAACAGGTACCAGGATATCCAAAACAACAATCAAAAAGTATTTCCAATCCAAATCAAAGGCTGCACATCACCACAAAGTTTTGACCATTTTCTGAGTTTGAAAAACCTTTTGACTTTTTATATGAAACAGCAAGTTGACTTTATTGATTCTTGATTACTCCTAAATGATCATTAAGATGTTAAGAAGCTATATGATGATTAGAATAAGCTAGTACTATCAATATTGCAACTACTTAATAGATTAAGTTACCTAAAAACTGCTTAACACTAACTGTGTACTAATTTAACTAGTGATTTGACTTTATAACTAAATACCTACTAATTTTATGTTCTAACTAATCTAATATTACCCTAGGTGAACTACCTGAACCAGTATTACCTAATTAACTAGAGTTTAAGACAGCTAAACTAACACAACCAAACACCCCCTTAAGGGTCAGTCAAAACAAGTTTACACTACAGATGACACCAAAACCTTTCCAATCCAATTCCAATGTACCTAATATGATTTAGCCTCATGATTATAACTAGAAACACAGACCATAAACATCATGTATCATAGAAAGCACAAGATCACAAGTCTAAGCTTATGTGAGACAGTTAAAAAGCAAATTGCACCAAAGATATTCAAGAATGTCCAAATAGCAACAATCAAGCAGTATTAAGCTATAATAAGTAGTATCTAGTGTAAATAAGCTACTTATGACAGATTTAAGCTATATTACCAATAAGCTATAGAAATGGAAGTTAAAAGTGAAACTTACAAAGCCAAATCCCCCTCAGCATGAACAGAGGGGGTTCGCTATGCTTGCCTGTCTCTTGACAGGCCAAATGGACTCCTTTTTGGCTGCCTTTAACCACCTCAAAGCTAAGCTTATTGAAATAAGTTGGGCTTTGACTTATGTTGACTTTTTTGGAAAATTTTGGAATTTGAGATATAGGAAAGCAACTAGTTACTGAAAGGTTAAGAGATGTAAATAAGCTTTAACAAACAACTTTTAAGCATTAAAAAAAGATTAAAGAAAGATAAAAGAACATATTTTTGGCTTTTGTAGATTTTAAGATTTTTTTGGTTTTTCTTTTAGATGATAAATAATAACAAAAAGCTGAATATAAACAGAATAGTAAAGCTAGAGTAGTGATAAGAAAGCTTGATTTAAACAGAAATAAGTAAGAAATAAGCTATAAATAAGTAGTAAATAAAAGACTATAAGCGATTAAAGTGTAGTGAATTTTAAAGAAGACAATCAAAAGAAACTTTTCATTAATAAAAATTGAGTTACAAAAAGGGCAGAGTAACACTACAATTACTCTACAAGTTCTAATCGTGTCTAGGGGGGGGTTTATAGGAGAGCATGGGGGTGAGGTGCTAGGGTTTGAGAAGGATCCAGAAGCACAATACTGGCCACAGATCTTTGATTCAATCCATATCCGCGTCATCCCATACTCATTCTATCCATTTGAGTATCCTTATCATGATTCCACGTTTAATAAACCAATCAGGGGGCAAAGAGGAGCCACGTTGGAGGGATATGACACCATCTGACAACGTGTCAGATGGTTCTAGAATGATTCTAGTACGAGGTAAGGCTTGGTGATTGGTACGAGGTAATTAATTAAGGTACGAGGTAGTAATTGGGGGAGAAGCACAGTGAAAGGCGCGGTGTAATTTTTTTTATTATTGTTTGATTGGTGGGCTGGGTGTAGGGAATGGTTTGGACCGGGTAGTAATAAGGAGGTGGTGGTGGGCTGATGTGGTAGTGTTTGGGCTTGGGCTATTTGTGTTGTTTGTATTTTGGACTAAAGGGTTATGGATCCGGCTTGTAGTTATATTAAAAACCAAGGGACCAAATATGTGAAACTGAAATTGTGAGGACCCATAATGTCAATCTCCCATAATATTCCAAGGGCTCTTTGTGGCTTTTCATAAATGTTGGAGGGCCTGTGTTGCCAATCTTCCAAAATATCTTCTCAAGGACCAAAAGTGACATCTTCTGAAAGTTGAGGGATCAAATATGAACTTTCTTCAAACTTCATTTCCGGGTCACTTATGTAATTCTTGAAACTTTGAGGACTTTATTGGACATGTGAACTTCATTTAGACCACTAGCTTCCCCGGCTCCGGCTTTATTCACTTTTCCAAATCTCGTGCCCGTTTTTGTCATTTTCTCGTGATTTTTCGTCTTTTCTTAAATATCCGTTCCTGCACATTCACAAACACAAAAACACACTTTCTTTGGCATTATTGGTTACTTTTTGGTTTATTTGGTCCAATTTAGGCTAAGAAAAGGTGAGTGAATAAGCACTCACCAAAATCCCCCGGACTAAAGTATTGTCGTGTCCTCACGCAATGTGATCAATTCACGCTCACGAGATAAATAATTTCATAACCCTTCCTACTAACTTTGAAAAAGTAGCAAAGAGGTTCAAAAGAGATTACAAAACCATTTATTCCCGTAAACGCTCCGTTTTCCAAAATTTATTTCTTTATTCCACTTTATTCTATTTTTGGCCTTTTCGCACTTCATACTTGTGACGGTTTGTTGAACTTTCATTATTTTTGCAATAATTATTAGGGTCTACGAGTAGAAACACTTCTATTTAAGAAGTGACCATTCGGATAAAAATCGTCATCCTTGATTTTTCACGAGCTCCCAAACTAAGCGTAAAAACGAGATCACAGCTTATCTACAAATTTAATGCTAACACTACTCATAAAAGTTACTCGTGGAAACTTCTTACTCCCATGTCCTAGGTTTTTGTATCTCATTATTTTATTTTTGTTGAGAAATGAATCGCTTCATATTTTCTCGTTTCAATAATTTTTAGTCCGATAGTGACACCTAAGTTAAAACGATAAATAGTTATTCATTTTCTCTTAAGAACCACTGCAATAGAAATTCGGTCCATTTCAAGGAATTTGGGGTACATACAATATCAAGAATATAAGTTGCGGAGTACGATCACGTGCACCTCATGTGACTGATTACTAATCACGTATCACATGCACCTCACGCGCCAACAACTTATTGATACATACATAACTCTTATTCAACAATACTACAACTTTCATATTTTTCATTTCTCACTTTTTTTCACTTTTTTTTCATATTTTTTTTTCACACTTTTCATATTTTTCACTTTTTTTTCTTTGATTTTTTCTCATACATCAAATGGAAGCTTATCGGGTAGCTCCAAAACCACATGCATAATCAACTTTTGACTTTTGATTCTTCACTTTTTGGCTCTTATTTTTGGTGTTCCTTGATATGTACCCAATTTCTAAAGCAAAAATTCTCTTAAGAAAACAAATAACTAAGTATTATTCAAACCTAAATACCACTAATTAACCTAGAACATCTATTATATATATTGGTGACATATCTGATGGGAGTAAAAAGCCACGAGTACCTCCTATGAGCTCTAAAGAGAACCACTACTCCACGTTTAGCATTAAACTTGTAAATAAACTCTATCATTTCTCGTTCTCTGCAATTTTAAGACCTCAAATAATGAGATTAGCAGATGCTTAGCCAATAATCAGCCACGCATATATAAAGTCAAATACGGGAACTTTGCAAACACTTAAAAAGAATTCGCGTTTAGTAGCTCCTAATGTAAAAGACTAGCGAAAGCTTTTTCAAGTCGTGCATGTGTAAAGCCAAGTACGGGAGCCGACAAAAGAGTAGCTCCTAGTGTACAAGGCTAGCACAAACTTTTATGATTATCATTGGTTAAGGGAACAAGCTAGGGCTCAACACGCCCGGTCAAGTCAAAATATTTATTCCTACTCTCGCCAGCAAGAAAGTCAACAAGGTGTCAAATCACTTATTCATACTTTTTATATTTTTGCACAACTTTTTCTCATTTTTTTTTGTGCTTTTTCATGACTTTTTCATTCACTTTTCTTCAAAATTTTTGAAAATTTTTTAATTTTTCAATTTTTTTCATTTTTGGTGGAAAAACGGAGTTACGCGAGTACATGACATGGTGAAAACTGCAAGGTCAAAATCGAATCGAAGATTCACCCCCCCCCCCCCCCCCCCCCCGGACTAGAATGAAACATTGTCCTCAATGTTTTTCGGGCAAAGGTAATCCTAACATATATCTAGGGCCGTTTATTAAGTATGCCAAAGAAAACGTTAGTCGATAAGATTTTCGGATATTGGATTTCCAAAAGCATCGATGAATGAGACTCGAGTGGAGAGAAAGACAAAACCACGAGCACGAGAGTCATCATAAATCGGGGACAATCCTGGACAATCATCACAAACAACCACGAAACACGAGATTGGAAGAGGTACCCCCTCTTCACGTTATTTATTAGAAATTAGAAAATTTAAGAAGATGAAATTGGATAAGCATGGGTTGCCTCCCACGAAGCGCTTTGTTTTTGATTACCGAGTCACGTAGCTTGACTCGATCCCCGAATTCATTCGTCTTTGGGGAAAGTTTGTAGATCCGGGACTACCATGGTTGGTACGTCCCCTCCGAAATAGTGTTTCAAACGGTGACCATTCACCTTAAAGTTGGGCCCATCCAGTTGAGCCAACTCAATAGTTCCATAAGGGAATACTCGTGTTATGGTGAATGGTCCAGACCAACGGGTTTTAAGCTTACCGGAGAATTCTCGTAAGCTTGATCACCAACGTTAAAAACGCGGTCTTTGATCTTGGCATCATGAAGTCTTTTTGTTTTCTCTTTATAAATCAAAAGAATTCTCGTAAGCTTGATCACGGAGCTCGACTAACTCATTCAATTGAACTTTTCGGTGATCACCCGTGGTTTTTAAGTCAAAATTTGCATGTTTTAAGGCCCAGTAGGCCTTGTGCTCAAGTTCGATGGGCAAATGACAAGCTTTCCCGTAAACCAACTTATATGGAGTACACCCGATTGGGGTTTTGTAAGCGGTCCGGAAAGCCCACAAAGCATCGTCTAGTTTATCGGCCCATGAGGCACGGTGTTCACCTACGGTCCTTTCTAAAATCCTTTTGAGGCCACGATTGGACACCTCCACTTGACCACTCGTTTGTGGATGATAAGCCGTGGAAAGACGATGTGTGACACCATATTTAAGCATAACTTTAGCGAATTGGTCATTGCAAAAATGGGTCCACGATCACTTATGATGGCTCGAGGTGTGCCAAATCGGGCAAAGAGATTTTTCAAAAACTTAACAACAACTCGGGCGTCATTGGTGGGGAGCGCCTTCGCTTCTACCCATTTTGATAAATAATCGACGGCCACGAGAATATATTTGTTACCCTTAGACGACGGGAATGGCCCCATGAAATCGATGCCCCAAACGTCAAAAATCTCACAAACTTGAATCGCATTTTGCGGCATTTCATCTTTTTGAGAGATTTTCCCTTGACGTTGGCAAGAATCACATGTTTTCACCAATTCATGGGCATCCCGATATATCGTCGGCCAATAGAAGCCGGAATCGAACACTTTCTTAGCGGTGAAGTTGGCACCATGATGTCCCCCCGTGGGTCCACTATGGCATGCCTTAAGAATTTCAACGGCTTCCGTACCGTGAACACACCGCCGGATCACTTGATCCGCACAGACTTTGAACAAATAGGGGTCGTCCCAAAAATAATGTTGGACATCTTTAAAGAATTTTTTCTTTTGTTGGGACGACATCCCTTTCCTAATGAAATTCCCCGCATGATAATTCGCAAAATCGGCGAACCATGGGGTACTTTGGTCAATTTCGGTCACACTCCCAAGTGTCTCGAGAGGAAAAACATCGTTAATTTCCTTGTTCTCGAGAACACTTTGATGGGGGTTCTCAAGTCTAGAAAGGTGATCGGCAGCAAGATTCTCAGCTCCTTTTTTGTCTCGAATTTCAACTTTGAATTCTTGAAGGAGGAGAACCCACCGCATTAAACGTGGCTTCGCATCTTGTTTAGCCATTAAGTACTTTAGGGCTGAATGGTCCGTATACACTATGCATTTTTTAAGTAGCAAATAAGACCTAAATTTCTCAAAAGCATAGACAACCGCTAACATTTCCTTTTCGGTAGTTGTATAATGATGTTGGGCGTCATTCATGGTCTTGCTTGCATAGTGTATAGGCTGAAAATACTTGTTCTTACGTTGCCCCAGAACTGCACCAATGACATAATCGCTAGCATCGCACATTAGCTCGAAGGGCAAGTCCTAATCGGGGGCAATTAAGACGGGAGCCTCCATTAACTTCTTTTTAAGAATATTAAATGCATCGATGCATTCATTTGAGAAGATAAACGGAGCATCTTTTTCTAAAAGGTGGGTCAGAGGCCGGGCTATTTTGGAGAAGTCTTGAATAAAACGTCGGTAAAAGCCGGCATGACCAAGGAAACTTCGTATTCCTTTGACGGTCGTCGGGTGTGGTAATTTAGCAATAACATCGACTTTTGCCCGATCCACCTCAATTCCAGATTTGTATATTTTATGGCCGAGGACTATTCCCTCTTTAACCATGAAGTGGCTCTTCTCCCAATTTAGAACCAAATTGGTGTTTTCACACCGTATCAGCATTTTCTCTAAATGGGTGAGGCAAGAGTCGAAAGAATTTCCGTAGACGGAGAAGTCGTCCATGAACACTTCCATGGTTTTTTCAATCATATCCGAGAAAATAGCCATCATACACCGTTGAAACGTGCCCGGAGCATTACATAAGCCAAATGGCATTCTCCGATAGGCAAACGTTCCATACGGGCAAGTAAAAGTGGTCTTTTCTTGATCCGGGGGATCAATGGGAATTTGAAAGTACCCAGAAAAGCCATCCAAGAAACAATAGAACTCATTTCCCGCTAACCGTTCAAGCATTTGGTCCATAAAAGGAAGCGGGAAATGGTCTTTACGTGTCGCATCATTCAACTTGCGGTAGTCGATACAAACTCTCCATCCGGTCACAAGTCAAGTCGGTATTAGGGGTGGAAATGAGCCGAGCTGCTCGTGAAAAGCTCGGGATCGAATCGGTAAAAAGCTCGAACGAGCCGAGCCTAAACGAGCTCGAGCCCGAGCTCGAGCCTAAGTTGCAGCTCGTTTATTAATCGAGCTCGAGCCCGAGCTTTACATAGAAAGCTCGTTTAGGCTCGCGAGCCTAAACGAGCCCATGGTATTAAACATATATACGAGTCGAGCTCGAGCTTGTTAACGAGCTTAATAAAGATATATTACGAGCCGAGCTCGAGCTCGAGCCAAACTTTAACTTTTCATGGCCAAATCGTATAAACGAGCCGAGCTCGAGCCGAGCCCGAGCCTATATAATATACAACGAGCCGAGCTCGAGCTTAAAATTTAAGGCTCGAAACGAGCCGAGCTCGAGCTCGAGCCTTTTAAAACTTAAACGAGCCGAGCTCGAGCTCTAGCGAGCTCGGGCTCGGCTCGGCTCGTTTCCACCCCTAGTCGGTATAAGCTCATTATCGTCATTTTTCACAACAGTGATTCCGCCCTTCTTTGGAACACAATGAATCGGGCTAACCCAAGAACTATTCGAGATCGGATAAATCATTCCAGCGTCAAGGAGTTTAATAACTTCCTTTTTGATCACTTCGTGGATTAGTGGGTTAACCCGTCGTTGTTGTTGGACGGAAGCTTTGTGATTATCGTCAAGCAGAATTTTATGAGTACAAAATCGAGGGTCGATTCCCTTAATGTCGGATATTTGCCAAGCAATCGCACCTTTATGCTTCCGAAGCACATCTAAGAGTCGTGTCTTCTCCTCATCTTTAAGGCCTTTTGATATTATAACTGGTAATTTATCATTTTTTTCCAAGTATGCGTATTCGAGATGAGGAGGCAAATCCTTGAGCTCGAGCTCCGGAGGATTCTCAATAGACGGCTTTACTTCTTTTACGTCTGCCATTTTTAAGTCTACCGGAGGGGAAGAAACAATCGGGTTTTCATTTGAAAGTTTTTCAATTAATGAAATGTCCCCCTCCGGATCAAAGTTATTATTATCAATTTCCGGTGAAAATGATTCATTTGAAAGACAAGCATTGATTTCTTCCCAAGCGAGATCACTTCCCTCAAACGGAGTGAGGGAAGGGGAAGAATCGGAGACGATCGGTTCAAAAGAAGGAGTGGGATTGCCACTCGAAGCATTATCGGTGAAACCAAGAATTTCTTGAGCATACTCCTCCGTAGCTTCGTCAATAACATCGATTCGGTTGACGGAAGAAACATCGTAATCGGAGGAGTATCTCGCGGTTTGATCAAGGTTAAAAGTGACGGCTTCGTTTCCAACACGTAAAGTAATCTCCTCGTCATAAACATCAATTAAAGCACGACCGGTCCTTAGGAAACCTCTCCCGAGAATGAGAGGAACCCGTGGATCGGCATCGAAATCAACAACCACAAAATCGGCAGGGAAATGGAATTTCCCAACATTGACAAAAATATCCTCGGCTATGCCAATTGGACGAGACGTAGATCGGTCGGCAAGCTCGAGGGTCATAAGCGTCGGTGTCAAGTTAGGGAGAGACAACTTTCTCCAAATCGACAATGGCATTAGATTAATGCTAGCACCAAGATCGGCCAAGGCGAAGCATTGAACCATACCCGGAAAATTGCACGGTATAAGAAACTTGCCAGGGTCTTCAAGCTTTTCGGGTAGCTTTTTAAGAAGAACCGCTGAGCAATTCTCATTCATTTGGGTTCTCGACATTTCAAAAAGCTTTTCCTTATTATTTAAAAGACCTTTTAGCATTGAAGCAAATTTAGGCATCAAAAGTATAGCATCCGCGAGACTTATATCAAAATGCAATTCTTGAAAAATCTGATAAAATTTCTCCATTTGGTTTTTATCTTTCTCGCGGTGCTTTTGTTCGTTTAAACGTGACGGATAAGGCAACTTTGTTTTAACGGGAATATCTTTTTCATAAACAACTTTTTCCTTTCCCTTGGACGTCGGGACCACCGGAGGTTGGATGTCTTCGGTCCTTCCATTATTAATAGGAATTTCCGTATCCGTTGTCGCCTCGGGTTCATGGGCGACTACCTTGGGAGGTAGAGAAGAAGAGGTAGTCGGAGCCGTTGGTCCATCATAAGAAACACCACTCCTTGTCGTGATCGCTTTAGCATCGCCCCTCGGGTTAGCGATCGTGTTGCTCGGCAAAGTTCCAGAGCCCGAGGGTCGATCATTTAAACGCTTATTAAGATCATTGATTTGATTAGCTAACAACCTTGTTGTTTCCTCTTGTTTTGTCATAAAAGCTTGTTGGTTTTGAAGCAATTGCTTAATCAAATCTTCTATGGGCGACGGATTTGGAATAACAGCTTGATTTTGATTATTAAAATTTTGCCCACGGTTTTGAAAGTTGCCATGATTCAGATTTGTATTGTTAAAATTCCCTTGATTATTCTGAAAATTTCCATGATTTTGAAAATTGTTCCCTTGAGGCGGGGCTTGGTTTTGATTTCCCTGAAAATTCCGATTTTGGTTTACAACTTGGTT
The DNA here is from genome assembly GCA_030686995.1 of Artemisia argyi. NCBI lineage: Eukaryota > Viridiplantae > Streptophyta > Magnoliopsida > Asterales > Asteraceae > Artemisia > Artemisia argyi. Next base: position 189,155,560 of record CM060677.1, read on the forward strand.
TTGAAAACCTTGATTTTGCCGGTTTTGATTTTGATTGAATTGATGATTACGGTTTTGCACATTATTGTTCTGATTCACTTGATTTGGTTGATTAAACCCGGGTGGTCCATGAAAATGGCTCGAACGGTAGCTGAGAAGATTTCGATCTCCTTGAAGAGGTGGGTAGCCGGTGCCACCCATGTTTGCAGCATACACGTTCTCTTGAGCATAAGAGCCGGTCGACGGACACTCATAATACGGGTGTGGACCACCACAAGTCTCACAGCCATGACTCACCATTTTGACTTGATGGTTCGGTTTCTCAATAGACATAGCATCGACTTTCTTTGTTAAAGCCAATATCATATTTTTCATTTCATCATTATTTTTCACATTATTAGACACTTGATGTTTGTTCCTTGACATTCTCACACGAGCCTTGTTCTCGATTATCATGAAGGCATCATTCGTCTTTCTAGCCAACAAGTTCCCACCCGCAGCAGAGTTGAGTGAGTCTTGGTCAACGTGACTCAAACCATTATAGAAAGTGTCAATCTGCTGAAGGGGTGTGACCCATGGTTCGGACATTTTTCCATCAAATCTTTGAATCGGTCCCAAGCTTCACTAAACGACTCATCAAAAGCTTGTTGGAACCGAAAGATTTGGGATCGTAAGTTAGAAGTTTTAGAAGGAGGATAGAAATAATTCACAAACTTGGAAGCAAGGTCATTCCAAGTGTGAATCGAGTTCGGCGGTTCCTTTTCCAGCCAAGTCCGGGCTGCTCCTTTTAAGGAGAAAGGAAACAACTTCAATTTCACCACAACGTGAGGGACTTGATTCATCCTAATAGTCTCAGCGATGTCGGTGAAATTTCAGATGTGTGCATAGGGGTCTTCGTTATCAAACCCGTGGAATGATATACCCGTGATTAAGTTGAGTAATCCGTGATTAATTTCAAAGTTGGCATTGATGTCCGGAATCACAATAGCTCTCCTCACACCGTTAAATGGTGATTGGAGTTGTTCTTCCATCGGACGTGGATCAAATGCCGGTTGTTTTCCCATCGGCGGGACAACATTGTGCTGCGAAACCACCCATCGGCGGAGGCCCATTGTGTTGTTCGTTATGGTTCATCTCCTCGTCGTCGAGAAATGAACACGACTCGTATGTCGTAAAACCCGCTCGGGGTTTGAGAGCGGAGAAGTAAGATTCTCAGAAGTAGAACGGGTGTGCATACACCAAAAACAAAATTAAAAAGAAAAAGAAAATAGAAAAGAAAATATTTTTGTTTTTATTTATTTTTCAATTTTTTTTTTCTCAAAAACTTTTTATTTTTTTGTTTTTCTTTTCTTAAAACGTAACGTTAATCGAAAACCGTTTCTTTCAAAACCACGCGCGACGGGACGGGAGAGAAGAATGGATCTCTCTTCAGCTTGCAATTTAATGTCAAAGCTATCCGTATTTCCCGCTTATTCGGTTGTAGTAATTGAAATAGTCCGATAAACAACTAAATTACGTTTTTGTTATATTGGGAGACTTATTTGGTTTACAACACCCTTTCTTTCGATCGAGTCGAGGCTGTAACTTTTATTATTTTTTTGGTATTTTTGGAAATACTTTAGGAAAAGTATTTCTGATTTATCAATATTTATATATATATACAAAAATAGAAGAAGGCTTAACAAAACACGATTTTTCAAAACAATATTCAAAAATTCACTTCAAGCCTTCCCCGGCAGCGGCACCAAAAATTGATTCGTGCAAACCAATTATATATAATAGTAGTATAGTATCGAAGTGATCCGCAAGAAATACGAATCACCCGAGTCGTTTCCAAGTGAAGGTGTGAATGGAATCAAGAATATTGATTCGTGTAATCGTGATTTGAAAAGTGGTGAAAAAGGCAAATAGTGATCAAATAATTCAATTATCAACTAACAATTATTAAACATGCAAAGAGTACAAGCTAGTAAAGCACCAAGGTCTAAAATGCAAAAAACGGGAATGCACGCGCGATTATTAACGTAACGCGCGAAATAAAACGCGAGTTTTAAGCTACACTAATCCTACGGACTTCAAAATAATTTTAAAAAGTTAAAAATGATTAAAGAAAATTTTAAGAAAAAGAAAAATATTTTTTAGACTTTTTAATAATTTTTTTTATGAATTAAAAACTAATTAAACTATTTAATAATTAAAAGAAAATGAAAATAAAGTAGGAAAAATGCAAAATTACTTTCTAAAATTCTAAAATAACTGAAAACTATTTTATAAAATATTTTTGGATTTTTCTGGGGTTTTTCTTATTTTTTTTATTTTCTGGTAATCAAAAAGTATTAAATAATGATTAAAAATGAAAATTAATTAAGAAAAGTAGCAAATAAACTCAGAAAATTATGAAAATTTCAGGGAAAATCTAAAATCTTATTCTGAGTCTAGGAAAAATAGAAAGAATGAAAAATAAGCACTGGAAGTGCTTATTAGCTTAAAAACAGCTTATTAAAGTGCTTATTAATAAGCACAGTTGACCAAATCTTGACCAAACTTCTACCAAATGTTTATATGACTTAAGTGAGCTTATAAGAACAAGAATCAGGCCATATGATGCTCAGAAACACTAGCAGTTATCAGAAAGAGTCACAATAAGCACTTATAAGAGCAAATAAGCAAAACAGAATAAGCCAATGCCAAGAAACACTTGAAACAAGTACTAGGGACTCTAATAAGTTCAGAACAATCAAGATTTTAAACTAGTGATCTAATTAGAAGAATTGCAGCCCTATTTTAATCTCAGAATTTGCTTTAATCTACAAATAAGATGAACTAATTAAGCAGTCTTAATAAGCTAACAAAGCTAAACAAGTGGTGGATTTCTACTTACTGATACTAGGACTACACAAAACAAGCAAGGGTTTAGATACTAGATGTAATCTACTAGGTCTACTATGCTTATGAAGTTGGGCCAGAACAGGTGGTGCAGGGCACCAAAGGCCACAACAAGCTGACTTTAAGGTCTTATTCAGATAAGCTAATGGATTCCAAAGCTCAAATTTCTTTTTGAAATATGTTAATCAGGTACCAGGATATCCAAAACAACAATAAAAAAGTATTTCCAATCCAAATCAAAGGCTGCACATCACCACAAAGTTTTGACCATTTTCTGAGTTTGAAAAACCTTTTGACTTTTTATATGAAACAGCAAGTTGACTTTATTGATTCTTGATTACTCCTAAATGATCATTAAGATGTTAAGAAGCTATATGATGATTAGAATAAGCTAATACTATCAATATTACAACTACTTAATAGATTAAGTTACCTAAAAACTGCTTAACACTAACTGTGTACTAATTTAACTAGTGATTTGACTTTATAACTAAATACCTACTAATTTTATGTTCTAACTAATCTAATATTACCCTAGGTGAACTACCTGAACCAGTATTACCTAATTAACTAGAGTTTAAGACAGCTAAACTAACACAACCAAACACCCCCTTAAGGGTCAGTCAAAACAAGTTTACACTACAGATGACACCAAAACCTTTCCAATCCAATTCCAATGTACCTAATATGATTTAGCCTCATGATTATAACTAGAAACACAGACCATAAACATCATGTATCATAGAAAGCACAAGATCACAAGTCTAAGCTTATGTGAGACAGTTAAAAAGCAAATTGCACCAAAGATATTCAAGAATGTCCAAATAGCAACAATCAAGCAGTATTAAGCTATAATAAGTAGTATCTAGTGTAAATAAGCTACTTATGACAGATTTAAGCTATATTACCAATAAGCTATAGAAATGGAAGTTAAAAGTGAAACTTACAAAGCCAAATCCCCCTCAGCATGAACAGAGGGGGTTCACTATGCTTGCCTGTCTCTTGACAGGCCAAATGGACTCCTTTTTGGCTGCCTTTAACCACCTCAAAGCTCAGCTTATTGAAATAAGTTGGGCTTTGACTTATGTTGACTTTTTTGGAAAATTTTGGAATTTGAGAAATAGGAAAGCAACTAGTTACTGAAAGGTTAAGAGATGTAAATAAGCTTTAACAAACAACTTTTAAGCATTAAAAAAAGATTAAAGAAAGATAAAAGAACATATTTTTGGCTTTTGTAGATTTTAAGATTTTTTTGGTTTTTCTTTTAGATGATAAATAATAACAAAAAGCTGAATATAAACAGAATAGTAAAGCTAGAGTAGTGATAAGAAAGCTTGATTTAAACAGAAATAAGTAAGAAATAAGCTATAAATAAGTAGTAAATAAAAGACAATAAGCGATTAAAGTGTAGTGAACTTTAAAGAAGACAATCAAAAGAAACTTTTCATTAATAAAAATTGAGTTACAAAAAGGGCAGAGTAACACTACAATTACTCTACAAGTTCTAATCGTGTCTTGGGGGGGGGGGGGGGGGTTTATAGGAGAGCATGGGGGTGAGGTGCTAGGGTTTGAGAAGGATCCAGAAGCACAATACTGGCCACAAATCTTTGATTCAATCCATATCCGCGTCATCCCATACTCATTCTATCCATTTGAGTATCCTTATCATGATTCCACGTTTAATAAACCAATCAGGGGGCAAAGAGGAGCCACGTTGGAGGGATATGACACCATCTGACAACGTGTCAGATGGTTCTAGAATGATTCTAGTACGAGGTAAGGTTTGGTGATTGGTACGAGGTAATTAACTAAGGTACGAGGTAGTAATTGGGGGAGAAGCACAGTGAAAGGCGCGGTGTAATTTTTTTATTATTGTTTGATTGGTGGGCCGGGTGTAGGGAATGGTTTGGACCGGGTAGTAATAAGGAGGTGGTGGTGGGCTGATGTGGTAGTGTTTGGGCTTGGGCTGTTTGTGTTGTTTGTATTTTGGACTAAAGGGTTATGGATCCGGCTTGTAGTTATATTAAAAACCAAGGGACCAAATATGTGAAACTGAAATTGTGAGGACCCATAATGTCAATCTCCCATAATATTCCAAGGGCTCTTTGTGGCTTTTCATAAATGTTGGAGGGCCTGTGTTGCCAATCTTCCAAAATATCTTCTCAAGGACCAAAAGTGACATCTTCTGAAAGTTGAGGGATCAAATATGAACTTTCTTCAAACTTCATTTCCGGGTCACTTATGTAATTCTTGAAACTTTGAGGACTTTATTGGACATGTGAACTTCATTTAGACCACTAGCTTCCCCGGCTCCGGCTTTATTCACTTTTCCAAATCTCGTGCCCGTTTTTGTCATTTTCTCGTGATTTTTCGTCTTTTCTTAAATATCCGTTCCTGCACATTCACAAACACAAAAACACACTTTCTTTGGTATTATTGGTTAGTTTTTGGTTTATTTGGTCCAATTTAGGCTAAGAAAAGGTGAGTGAATAAGCACTCACCAATCCTCGCCCTTACTTTCTTTCACATTTACATTCTTGCCCTTGCCTTTATCACATAAAGCTGCTGCCTCTCCAATATTCTCAGGAACAACACCTAAACACTTTGCCCTAACCCTTAGTTTATCATTTCTTACTATCTTAATGTTCATTCTTGTTTCAACTGAATATGCCCTTATCCTATCTTTTGCTTCATTCCTGTTGGCAAATTCAAAACCAACTTCCAAAGCATTTCTAATACTTGAACCATCAGTACCCTTTCTTAACTTTCTAAGTCCTTTTCTCCTTTTTTGTTCTGTGTCAGACCCTACATCACTTTCAAAAGAGTCATAATCTATAACCTCCAAATCATCTTCAGTTAAGTTCACATTAGGTTGCATTAGGTCATATGTCTCTGGTTCAACTTCAAAACTAAATGTAGACATGTTAACATGTACTTCCTCTACTATGTGTTCCTCATCTACAAATTCTTCTAACTCATCATCCTCACCCTCAGTAGATTGCTCATACTCACTATCACTTTCGTCATTCTCAAGGTTTTCATCAACAAATTTCCCATCACTCTCATTATTTTCATCAACAGATTTCCCACCACTCTTATTGTTTTCATCATCCTCACTCTCACTAGACATGTTAACTTCTGTTTCTAATTCAACTACCTCCACATTACTATCCAATTCCTTGCATTTATCAGTTTGCTTCAATGATTGCATTCTTTCTGCTTCTAAATCAACATTTGTATGGCCATGCTCAACAAAAACATAAATTACCCTATGCCTATTAACATGCTTTACCACTTCATGAAAATCATTTTCACCACCTAAAGGCCTTAGTCCAATATCTAAACCTTTCAAAGGAACTTTGTAGTGCTAATACATTTTCACATTCTCTTCATATCCTAAGCTCTGGTACATTATTGAGTTCAATAGATCAATATTAAACTGATCAATGGCTATCAAGTCCACAAATGTTACCTGACCCCCAACATACTTCCTCTTTGGTAACTCTGAAAATCGACCTTCATGATGAACCCTTAGTGAAAACAAGTGTGGATATTGTTCTGTTTCAAAAAAATATAGAAACAAATCAGATACCAATACAATACTTCAATATGACAACAAAACATGTAAATAACAAGTTAGGACTTTTACCATAAAGCTCTTTGGTATCAACCTTCTCTCCATCTGGTCTAATGTACCACAAACTTGTAGAAGATGTCATCATTAGTTGTTGTAAAGCATAAGGACGAATTTGATGAAACTAATAGTATAATTGGATTGAATTGGTTAACTGCAATTAGGGTTTAAAGTTGGGGTTTTTTTATGTTAATGTCGGGTGTGTGTTTGATTGTGTCGGGTTGGACCACTTAATTATATACAAAATTGGGTCCACGAGTAAAATGACATATTTGTCCTTGTTCCTTTCATATATTCAATTTGGGACCACGACTTAACTAACTCTCACTAACGTCGTTAGAAGCGAGGGACCAAAATGATGTGAAGTTTACCCTCACAGGGAGGCCGCCTGCAATTAGCCAACCACAGTGACTAATTTTGCAATCTCAGGAAACCACACGGACCATTTTTGCAGTTTACTCTAATGTTTTATGAAATTTAATGGAATTTTAGTCTTTATTTTTATTTTAAAGGAATTTAAAAAAGAAAAAAGAAAAAAAATGAAGTGAGGGATGGTGGTGTGGTGGCACAAGTGATGCCAACAAAAAAAAGAGTGAGGGATGGAAAAAATGGGTGAATGATGTGGCATAAGAGGATTGGTTGGGAGTGAGGAATGGTGGTATGATGCCACAAATGTTGCCAACCCCTAACGTGTTCTAGTGATTGCCTAAATCTTCATTTAGTCAAACAGCAAAAATTAGGGCCACATTTTGTTTGTCATTGAGCTATAACTTGTGATCACAAGTAGTATAAAATGTGATCATAACTAGTAATTTTAATAGCATAAAATTATATAAAGAGCTTTTTTTAACCACCACTAAACTAGAACAAATTTCTTATGATCTTCAATAGGGCTGGTAACTTTAGTTTTTTATTTTTTATTTTATCTATAATTTTTATTTTTTTTTCATCGATTTCTTTACATTTTATATTTTTATTCAACCAACCATGCATGATTAATAATAGGAAAGAAAACGAAGATATTCAAAAGCATTTCACTATCCTTTGACAGTTTGACCAATTGCTGAATAGAAAAGGACATTTAAGCGGTGTTTTTTTTTTTCAAAAAAGTAACTTTTTCCACTTTTGTTTGCGAGCGCGAAGAAAGAAATGTGTTTGTTTTTTTCTTTTATTTCTGCAGGCGGGAAGAGTAATTGAAAAAAGTGCATTTGTTGTTTCCTTTTTTGTCTACAAGCGGGAAGATGAAAAGAAATAAGCGTGTTTGTTTATTTTAGACATAAGAAGCAAAATTGACTTTTCGCCTCTTCTATTTTTTAAAGATTTTTTTTCTTTACTTTAAAACCTCTTTTCTCGCAAATATGGTTTTGCAGACCACACACAAAAAAAATAAATAAACACAACCTTAGGTTATGTTTGACGATACGTAGCAACAACAATAGTAGTAAACAATAGCAGTAAGAAGTAGTTGTTTGTTTAAAAAAACGTGTTTGGTAACGTAGCTATAACTGTAATTGTAAAGTGTAAAATAAGCAAATACTTATCGCTTCTCCAATAAGTATTTAAGATTGGAATAGTTGGTCATGGTTCAAACGCTTGTTGAGGCGTTGCCAAACAAATAAATGCTTACAACTTGTCGCTTTTTCCAAAAGCTTATTTCCAAACACTACCTTGGTGTTATGAAAACATGTGTCACGTGACATTCGGTGCAATTAAAGTTTGAGTGCAAAAACTAGGGGTGTTCATCGGTTCGATTATCGGGTTATTCGGTTAGTTCGGTAAAAAAAATATTAGGAAAAACGGAACCGATCCGAATTCAAATTGGATTAAATCGAATAGAATAACTAAAAGGCGAACCGAATAACCGAATCGAATACCCGAATTACTTAACTTTTAAATATTTATTTAGTACAAAAGTTTTTTTCAAGCTTAAAAAATGTTATATTTATACTAAAAAGAGTTTTAATATTTTTATATGTATATAAGTATATAAAATATATTTATTTATGTGAATTCGATTTTCAGTTCAGCTTTGTTTTCATTTTGCCAAAATTATATCCACACCATAAATTGATATTTAATTCATTTCGATTCGGTTTTGGAAAATTCGGTTCGGTTACAAATTTAGTTCGATTTTCTTGGTTCAGTTCGATTTTGGTTTTCGATTTTCTTGGTTCGGTTCAGTTACAAATTTTAAAGATTTGTTATCTACAACTTTTCTCGCAAATATGGTTTTGCATACTAAAAAAAATAAAAATTAAATAAAATAAAAATCTGAAAAATAAACACAACCTTAGGCTATGTTTGGCGACACGTAGCAACAACAGTTAGCAGTAAGTAAGGGTGAGCAAACGGACCGGATGGACCGGACCGAGACCGAACTGACCACATTCGGTCCGGTCTGGGTCTATGGTTTTTCATAATTTCGGTCTCGGTCCGGTTTAAAAACCGGACATTTAGCCTATTTGGACCGAGACCGGACCTGAACGAACCGGTCCGACCACATTTGGTCCGGTCTCGGTCTAGGTTTTTTGCCGGATTCGGTCTCAGTCCGGTCAGGTTTTTCTCGGTCCGGTCCGGTTTTTGACCGATGAGCAACCTTAGCAATAAGCAGCAGTTGGTTGTTTAAAAAACATGTTTGATAACATAGCTTTCACTGTAATTATAAAGCGTAAAACAGGCAAATGCTTATCGCTTATCAATATTTAGTTATGTTCGGTTCTGTTTTGACAAATTCGATTCGTTTCCAAATTCAATTGTTTTTCTTGGTTCGTTTCGATTTCGGTTTTCAATTTTCATAAGTGAAACCCAAATTCTGCACACCCAAACCGAATAATACCACAAAGTATAAATTTGTGATTTAGCCCAAACTTTATCAGAAAATGGTTTAGCCCATAGCTATCAACCCAATAAAAAGCCCATAAGAACCCAATGATCCCTCCTTTACCTTCACTCCTTAGACATTTCAAATTCACTCACACGCTCCCCAACTCCTTTTCGATCCTTCCTTCCATTCATTCATTCTTCACACTCTCTGGTACGTTACTTTTTTTACTCTTTATTATTATTACAAGCCCTAGATTCATTCTTTTATATTTATTTACATCATTTATTTACTTCTGATTATTATTATTTTTATAAATCTTTTCAAAACCCTAGCTGTACCAACTATGGAGTGGAATCAACAAACCCTAGCTTTTTTATCCCAATCCTTCCTCGACACGCTTTCGCCCCACCCCGAACCCCGTCGCCGTGCCGAAAAACACCTCTCAGACGCCGCCGATTCACCCAACTACACTCTCGCCGTCCTCCGTCTCGTCGCCGAGCCCTCGGTTGATGAACAGATCCGTCATTCGGCTGCCGTTAACTTCAAAAACCACTTAAAAACACGCTGGGGACCGACCGCGGTTGTGCCGATAGCGGACGCCGAAAAGGAGCAGATTAAGCAGCTGATTGTGCCTTTGATGTTGTCTGCTGGTCCCAAGATACAGGCGCAGCTTAGTGAGGCGCTTGCGGTTATTGGGAACCATGATTTCCCCAAGGCGTGGACGGCGTTGTTGCCTGAGTTGAAGACGAGTTTGGAGAATGCGATTAATGTGAATGATTTTGTTAGTGTGAATGGTATACTTGCTACGGTTAATTCCTTGTTTAAGAAGTTTAGGTACCAGTATAAGAGTGATCCGTTGTTGCTTGATTTGAAATACTGTTTGGATAACTTTGCTGCGCCGTTGTTGAGTACTGTTGAGAGTTTGTCGGTGAAAATGAGTGGTGCGGGTGGGAATGCTGTTGTGGTTAGGCAGTTGGTTGAGGCGCAGAGGTTGTGTTGTCGGATTTTTTACTCGTTGAATTTTTTGGATTTGCCCGAGTTTTTTGAGGATAATGCGGATAAGTGGATGAATGAGTTTAAGAATTATTTGACTGTGAGGTATCCGGTTGTTGAAGATAGTGGTGCTGATGGTTTAGCGCTTGTGGATGGGTTACGTGCGGCTGTTTGTGATAATATTAGTCACTATATGGAGAAAGAGGAGGAGTTGTTTCAGAAGTATTTGAGCGGGTTTGTGGAGGCGGTGTGGAGTTTGCTTGTGGTGGCGTCGGGGTCTCCGAGTAGGGAACGGTTGACTGTTACTGCTATTAAGTTTTTGACTATTGTTAGTACGAGTGTGCACCATGCGTTGTTTGCTGGTGATGAGATTTTGCAGCAGATTACTCAGAGTATTGTGATTCCGAATGTGATGTTAAGGGAGGAGGACGAGGAGCTGTTTGAGATGAATTATATCGAGTTTATTAGGAGAGATATGGAAGGGAGTGATCTTGATACGAGGAGGAGGATTGCTTGTGAGCTTCTTAAGGGGATTGCGGGAAATTACAAAGAGAAGATTACTGCAAAGGTTTCGGAACAGATTCGTAATTGTTTGGCTTTGTTTGAACAAAATCCCGCTGCTAATTGGAAATATAAGGATTGTGCTATATACTTGGTTGTGTCTCTTGCTACTAAAAAGGCAGGTGGTGCTTCTGTCTCGACTGATCTTGTTGATGTTGATAGTTTCTTTAGGACAGTTATTGTGCCGGAGTTACAGGGTCAGGATGTCAATGCTTTCCCTATGTTGAAGGCGGGTGCGTTGAAGTTTTTCACCACGTTTAGGGTTCTGATTCCTAAACCTGTTGCTATGGCTCTTCTTGGTGATGTGGTTCGGTTTCTTAGTTCAGATGTTAATGTGGTTCATTCTTATGCTGCTAGTTGTATCGAGAAGCTTTTGCTAGTGAAGGATAATGGGGTTCAAGCAAGATATACGGCGTTGGACGTTGGTCCGATTCTGCCAGCTTTGATGACAAACCTTTTTGGTGCATTGGAGAAGCCTGAGTCCGAGGAGAATCAGTATATCATGAGGTGTATTATGCGTGTTCTTCAGATTGCTGATATTTCACCTGAGGTAGCTTCACCCTGCATTACTGGGCTGACATCGGTTCTAAACAGGGTCTGTGCAAATCCTAAAAACCCAGTGTTTAACCATGGCTTATTTGAGGCAGTTGCTGCTCTTGTTCGAAGAGCATGTGAAAGGAATCCGACTCTTGTGCCAGCCTTTGAACAATGCCTTTTACCGAGCCTCCAGATGATATTGGAGAAAGAAGTTACTGAATTCTTTCCGTATGCCTTCCAGTTGTTAGCCCAGCTTGTCGATTTGAACAGGCCTCCAGTTCCGCCACATTACATGCAGATATTTGACATTCTGTTGACACCTGATTTGTGGAAGAAGTCTGCTAATGTCCCTGCACTCGTGCGTTTGCTTCAGTCGTTTCTTCAACAGGCACCCAATGAGCTTACAAGGGAAGGGAAGTTAAGAAACGTGCTTGGGATATTCAACAAACTTGTTTTGTCACCAAGCACTGAAGAGCAAGGGTTTCATATTCTGAACCCGGTCATTGAGAATCTTGGGTATAATGTTTTGGCAGAATACATGAATCACATCTGGGCTACCCTGTTTACTCGGCTCCAAAACAATAAAACCCCGAGACTTGTTAGGTGTCTCATTATATTCATGTCGCTGTTTCTGGTCAAGCACGGCATACAAACTCTTGTGGACTCGGTTAACTCTGTTCAGGCGAATTTGTTCAATGCAATTTTGGGTCAGTTTTGGATACCTACTCTTAAGACCATAACTGGCAACACCGAGGTTAAGTTGAGTGCAGTTGCATCAGCTAAACTACTCTGTGAGTCACCATCGCTTTTAGATCCTGCTGCTGAGGAGCTCTGGGGTAAGTTGCTAGATGGTATTGTTACTCTTCTGTCGCAACCAGAAGAGCAAAGAGTTGAGGATGAACCTGAAGTTCCTGATTTTGGTGAGGCAACTGGTTATCAAGCTACCTTTGTTCGTCTTCACAATGCTGGTAGAAGGGAGGAAGACCCATTGAGGGAAATACAGGATCCGAAACAGTTCTGTGTGGCTTTATTGGCAAATCTCTCCAATCAGTTCCGTGGTAGATTTCCAGCGGTTATCACCAGACATCTGTCTCAAGCTAATCAAGCTGCACTTCTTCAACTTTGCAACTCATACAATCTCGCTATTGTATGAAGGTATGATTCTTATCCTACACTTTGTGTCATAACAGTAGTTCTTTCCTTTCTTTTTCATGTTTGTTTGTGCTCAGAAGTATTTTGTATGGACTTTAATATGCTTTTTAGATCCTAGGTTGCTTATGGACTCTATAATGCTTTTTGTCTAATATAATGAAGAGTATATGTTATTTAGTTTGGTTTTAGATATATCTGATACTCATTAGTTTTATCCGTAGTGACTGTAATAAGTTTCTTCATGTGGTTTTAAAATTTAAACGCTCCAAAAGGTAGGATTTGTGGGGATGCTTTTGTGTTCTGTGGTATTTTTTGTCAAACATCTCAAGTTGCGTCAGATTCCTTATGAATGGATTTAACTATTTTCCAGTTCTCAATAAGTGTATTACTTGATCGCTTGTGAATTTGACATCATGCTTGGAATGCTTTATTATATTTGATCAACTATAACTGACCTGCTGCTGGGTCTTCCTAATAAATGAATATTTGGAAGTTGTATAGACTCTAGTCTGTTTGAGTAGCGAACAAAGTGTATTTCAGGAAAAGGTCACTATATGCTTACCACCTATATAAACATGTAGTTGCCCTTTCCTCCGTTATGGAAGCCTGATGTTGGTTTACTTTGACATCTTGGAAATTAAGCCATACATGAGCAGTGAAATAAATGACTAAACACTGGAATCTAGTAGCCATCCTAACTATCTTGAGAAATTGCTTTGAACTTGGCAGTGCTTGAGGTTATAAGTTAACTTGCAAATCACCAAATCCAACAACATATATATTAGTTAAGTTAATAAAATTTGACATCTTTTTTCGGAGAAACAATCATCTTTGAACTATTAGGGCGTTTGTAGCAAACTACAAGTTCTTCGCACCAATACAATCGTTTTTAACTGTCTTGGTTATCACCAACATAGATTGTAGATAAATATATACCAGTGTAACATAACATTGAATGTGTTAATCTTAGCGGGTTAATATATCTTTTGTTGTCTTAGAAGATCGTTGGAGTATATATGGAAGTACATTCAGGGTGTGCTCACTCTGTACTAGTTATAGAATAGAGACCTTATGAATGTATGTATACCTGTGGATAAATTGATTTGCTGGCATACTTGCATAGTTACATGTGCTCTTTTATGTCGATAAACTGTTACCGACTTACCACTCATAAGTCTAGAGGCTGCTTAGGGTATTAGTATGAAATTCACATCTTGAACTCAATTTTGTTTCAGTTTCATCAATAGTAGTTTTAGCCAATTTCAGCTGTTCTGTTTTCGTGTGTGAAATTATAAAAGGGAATGAGTTAACGAATCTGCTTATTACAATTATAAACCCTAAAAACACATACTCAATTGCAGCATATAGTTTTCATATTGAATCATGAATCTGGTTGGGCCTATAACTGTACAGAATTAGGCAGAATGAATACAATGGCTGATAGTGAAATATGTGTTGGGTGTTAGGTCAACTTTGTCTTTGATTTCATATCGATAAGAGGGTGCTGAATTCGTCTGATAGGAATAAAATTGATGCAGATTTGTTTGAGTTAAGAGTATGATCAGCTGAACTGACTTTGTGTGTGTAGCAGATTATTGTTTCAATGATTATGTTCGTAGTTTAACATTGCACTTATTAAGTTGTTACTTTTATCCGTTGTCTTGTCTTAGTAAACTTGAATGATAATGTATGTTTTCCAGGTCATGTGCAACCAAAGGAGTAGAGAGTTCAAGTGTGGTTCAACAGTGGAGTCAAGTCAAGTATTGATGGTCGGTTCAGTCGTCAGCTCATGGTGTCTAATTTTGGAGTCGGAATTTCATACAGTTTTGAAGATGGCTATGTGTCCAGGTGACATTCTTCTAGATTTGTCTATGGTAAATCAACATTTTGTCAAGAGGGTCTCTTTTAGTGTCATGTGTAGCAAAAGTGTGTTGTTATCAAAGTCATTGTGTTATAATGAATGTGATTGTTCCAAACTTTGAATCAGAAGCTGTGAATTGATCTCCCCATTTCTGTCGAATATTATATGCAGACCATATCATGACAACCCCAAAATTATCATCAAACTCGTGATAATTGTTTTCTGTATGAAATTGTTACGCGTTATACTTGTTCTCTATCAAAGTAACTATGTTTCTATAATTTTATAAAAGTTGATGAATCTAATGGCAATATTAAGTTAATGGTTGTCATAAATATTTTATGTAAAAGAACCAGACGCCGCCCAAGTAAAAGAAGGGATAAGTATGTAAAAGTTTCAAATTGCAGAGAAAGAAATACGGCGATGTCAAATATCGCTGTTGCCACTGCTGCTCAGGTAGTCGGGTACATTAATGATGGTTTTATAAGGGTCACGAATGAACTTGGTGACCTTGTGACAAAATGTAGCAAATGCTAATGTTGACAGGAATATGCCAAATGAACCAACAAACATATCCTATAATCAAGTCAATTCAGCTTTGAAATTGACGGATATCGTCGGCTGAAGTTGGGTTATAGGTGGTGTCTCATGTTGAAAAGATAATATTGAACACGGATATCCTCATCAAGTCACAATATGTCGGATTTGTGGTTAGCTGTCAGCTATTTTTTGGCTAATGTTAAAATCAAACTAAATTAGTAAATAAGACTCCCCACTCTTGAATAGGCTAAAAATGGTGCTCAATACTTGCAATTAACAAGTAAATCTCACTCTACTGATACGATAACGAGTAATAGTCCCCACGAAGTTGAGTAATCTGTGAATCTTAAACGACAGAACTATATCTTAAGAACACACACACACTAAAAAAGTCCAGTTGAGAAATCAACGAGGCAGTAAGACCTTTAGAAATATGTTTAGAAGTTATAAACCCAGACAGAGAGAGATCATTATCATAACTACAGCTGCCTCAACGTGATCACGAAAACTGAATTCTAGAAGACAAGCATGTGACAGGTTCAAAAGGAACACAAAAGTTTTACATATGAGTGTCTAGCTAGTTGATAAGGAATGAGGCTCACAAATAGAACTAAAACTCGTATATTTTGGCTTGTCTCAAAAGTCAAACCCATCCAAGGGCCGGGTTATGAAAGACTCATTGCATCTTACTATCAAATTCATACCCAAACTAAATGCTACCTTAAACCAGCAAGTCGTTTACCAATTACCATCTCTGTGATAGAAACTTCTTAAATACAATTTTTATAATTAAGATGACACACATAATGAGCACAAAAGTTCAATCACAAACTCGTTACAAAACTATAGAGACCAAAGCTATACACCACTAGCTAACACTTTCAAGAAAACAACTTTGTACACTAAACATGCCTTCTATGATGACTAGACAAACATCCAACCAACGGTCCACCCAAGAAGTAAACCCGCACCAACAAGCCCTAGTCCAACAGCAAAAGCAACAGCATACTTGCCTATGTCATGTTTATGACTAGGAATACCAATGCCTTGTTTGGCTCGTGTTTTTCTCTTGGCAGAAGGTGGAGGCCAAGTCTTGCGAGCTTTTTTGCGTGGTACGCTCCATGGTGAAGCTGGGAATACAGGGGTGATCTTGTTTGTTTTGATTTGATTATAGATATTCTCAAGCTGTAGAAGATAGAGCCACTGCTTATATGCGAATAACTGAGATGCTTGTTTGAATATGAGTTTCACAACATGTTCTTTTTCCTCGTATGCTTGTTTTGCTGCCTTTTCTGCTTCTCGTGCTCGTGTTTGTGAATGGCATAGAGCTTCCAATAGCTTACGTTTGCTTGGATCCACCTCTGGTGTTGTCGGCTCCGTAGAACCTTCATGAACTGCGTCATCACCACTTAATGGGCTGAAAACAATAATGGGCGTTAGAAATCCAGGTTTTCACCAAATCCAAAGATATCACATTAATAAACTGAATTCAAACATGACCTATTTGACTTCAAAAAGTCAAACTTTACCTTACTGGCCCTGAACTAGCATTTTGGTATTGACCTCTTTGTGGCTTTGAACCCCCTATAGAGGCAAGACCTTCATCTTTTTTCTGTGGGGATTGATCTTTGGCAAACGGGTCCCTTTCGAAACTTGTGTGTTGAGGCGAAGGAAGATCACAATTCTCAATGAAATCATGTGATCTCTGCGCTACAAAGGATGCCAAGTCATCTTTATCAGTCATTCGCCACCAAGGCAAGTTCTGGCTCTTCTCACTCTCCATCCAATGAGGAAACTCGGAGTCCAAACTGAACTCATCCAAATCTTTATAAACAGAATCCATTTCCACAAACTCATACGATTCTTCCACTACATTATCACCTTTGACAGTTGTCTGAGAATCCATAATGTCGACAAATTGTTGAGAATTTTCAGCTTCCAAAGTGTTGACCTTTGCATTAGTCAACCCCATTTGGTGCATATAATCAGGCTGCATCTGAAGCCACCATCTTGAATCTGGAGACAGATTTGAGTACATCGAGTTGGCAGTTGGAGGGACAAAATCGTCCAACCCATTTGTAGGAGGTCTTGTGTCAACTTGTTTAGACAATGAAGACGACGCCGGAGGAACACAAGCTAATTTTGGAGCTCTTTTTGCATCTTCTTGAACAAAACAGCGGTTTGCAGCTCGTTGCCATGCTGCCCTTGCTTCGGCTGCAGCCATTTTTCGTTCATTCAATCAAGAACATCATCTTGCTTCTAAAAGACACCTAAAGTACACTATCATTAGATCATACTCCCTTAACAGAAAATATTCTTCATATATTAAAATTAACCAAATAATGAAACATTACACGAATCTTTACGCAGTTTGGTCGAATAAAAACATTGTGAATAAATACTAAGACAGTAAGCAAAATTCCCAAAATGAATAAATACCTCAATTTTTCAGAATTTATCAAAGAATTTTGAGATTTTTTTTTTTTTTTTTTTTTTTTTTTAACAGCAAGTGACTATCTCACACGTCATAAGCAGGACTTGAACCTGCAACCATTTATTTGCGGAGCTTCTCATACAATGAATAGAATTTTTCGGAATTTATCAAAATTGCTTGAAATTAGTGTTGTCTCAAATAAAAATTCAAGAAACTAACATAAAAAAGATACAAAAGATGTAAATCTTTTGAGCTAAAACCATATACAGTAATAAAACATTAAAACTGAACAAAAAACAACACTAAAAAAATTCTAATCTTTAACATCAGTACATCAAAAAACAAGATAATTCATTCCTCAAGAGCTTAATATTAAACAAATGGTGAAATGGGTAATCAGTAATCCACCTAGAAACTATATAAAAAAGCAAAACCACCCAATAATCAACATCTAAAAAAACCAATAAAAAACAATACTAAAAATAGTTGAGGTGTAGTAAATATGAGAACAAAATAACAGAAAGTAAGGAATCTTACCAGAAATAAATGGAAAGTTGGTTGAGATGTTAAGATCTGAAGAGTATCAAATATAATCTAGTGAATTTATGGTATTTTCTTTGCTTTATGATGATGTTGAATTTTCTTATTCATTACACAAACTTACAAATTTTGTCCCAGTGATCTATCTATCCACTGGTAACTGACTGGTTTGTTGTCTTTTTTTATTTTTTAGTTTCTTTTGTTTGTTTATTCTGTTACTATATTTTATCTTGTTTTCCCCCACTTTTTTTGCCTTGTGTTACGGTGTCGTGTTTGTTTAGCTTTTTTGTTGCATAGTTTGGTGAAACTAAACCATGTACTACAAACGTAACCATGTACTACAAGCATGTGGTTTTTGCTTTGTTAACTTTTTTATCAGTGATGTGTGAGACTAGGCACTCTGACTATAGTCATGAAACCACTGACTTTACGTGAGGATTACATCATCATTCAATACATTATTAAATTTATCATTAAAAAAAAAAAAAAAAAAAAGGTAAAGAAAAGAAACTTTACTTTATACAAACATACTTCATAATATACGTTACACACATTTAAAAATATATATAATAACTAAAAAAAAAAAAAAAAAAAAAAAAAAAAAAAAAACCAACATTTTTCCTTGATTTGCGTTAGGTGGTGCAAGCCAAAAAAAAATGCATGGATGACGCTCAGTGCTGCATGACCACTATTGAGGGACCGCGCATGATTGCCTAAGTGGAGGTGGTGCACCACCTTCCATGACCACTATTGAGGGACCGTGCATGATTGTCTAAGTGGAGGTGGTGCCCCGCCTTCCATAGCGCCCCGCCTAAGTATGAATTGTGGGTATAATTTATTTTGATATACAAGAAGCTAAAGATCTAGTTGAGTTTAATATGAGATAATTATGAAAATAATTATTTTGAAGTAGTCACGTATATCTAAATCAAAAACTACTCTTAACAAATAACCCGAACAGAGAAAACTTAATTTTATTTATCTCTAATATGAGAAAACAAGATACAATAAGCAAGTCTAATTAAAACAAAGTACTCGTAAAAAATAAACATTAGTCGCGATCATGTTACTTGTTTCATATAATAGTGGTTAGAGTTGTGATGATTGCAAAGCAAATAAATATGTCCTACAATACTTCATAGATTAATATTGATATAGTGATGATGATTAGTGTTCTTAAAAACAAATGAAGTGTAAGACATACTCATCTAACTTTGCCTACTTAAAAGTCAAGATTTGCACTTCTTTTTTTATTGAAGTTTTTTTATTATTGAATTAGAAGATTCCTACACAATGTATTGTATTAAGAAGAAAATTATAAATAGTATACGACTTAAAAAGTAAAATAATCATATTAAGTTGCTCTTTTCGTTTTAAATTCAGAGTATCACATTGTTATTTTCGAATGTACTAAAACAAATCAAAACTTGATTTTAGCGTAAAAATGATATTTGATTACTATGAATAAATGTATTAGTATTAAATACGAGTATATAAATACAAATATGTTATTAAAACCTCTTAAAACACCATTTGTAGTTTTGCACTTTTTATTATATTTTTTTTAATTATTTTTTTATTATAAACCTACAAAACTGAAAATATGAAACATAAATATAAAATTTAATAAATGAAAAATATTAAACTGACAAAAGCTACATAACAAAAACTGATAAAATATTATGTTTCACTATTAACAGAAAACTTTAAAAAAAATTAAATTTTTTATATACTTCATCCGTCTTAAAATATTTTTATTATTTTTTATTATTTTTTTTTTTTACTTTTTGAAGTTTTTTATTTTTTCCTTTTTTTTGATCATAAATATTTTTTTTATGTGTTATATAATAATTAATACAAAATAATTGATGGGTTTTTAAATGTATTTTTATTTATAAAATTTTCATCAATTATCATTTAATATATATAAAAATATTAAAGATCAAAGTTGAGAAATTAAGATTTTAAAAAATTAAATAAAGACAATTATTTTGAGACTGAAAAAATATTTTTTTTTAGTTAAAGGCATTTTCATCAATTTCATATTTACCCTCCGGGATGTGTTAACCGGACCCTCCCTACCATAGGGGTCCATCTACTTTAGTCAAAATTTACAAATTTTAATGCAAACAGTATAGACGGCGGCAGCACTGTTTTCCACAAACCCACTCTAAAAGGGTCTGGTTAACTCATGCCTTACCCTAAATGGTAAAAGGTACTAATTGTACTTAGATAAATCAACCTAGAAAGTGGTCGTGCATTGGATAGCCAAAACTGTAACATGATTGCCGTAAAAAACCTGGTGCAGTAAGAATCACTTTTTACTAAAATATTGAAAAAGACTTGACTCATCATGCACGTGGCACAAGAATGACAAAATGAGGTGGCAATTAAAGGATAAGAATTAGTATGACGATGCAACTTTTGAAGCAACCTCATTGATTGGTTCATCTCTTAAATGACCAACTGTCTTTCTTTCTATTTTTAGAATTGTAAGTTCGATTGTATCTTACTCAGGATATTTGAGTTAGAATAAAAATATTTAAATCTTTGCTAAACTATGTATTAGGAGAGCTTATTTGCACATTTTGATTTTGATTTGCAAACTCTAATGTATATAAGCAGATAAAATAAGATATAATCATGATACAACTATATAAAACCTAGACTATATGATACAACTATGTAAAATATAAATTGATGTTTCTCTTTGATAAAAAACAAATATGCAAATCAATTTCATATTCTAGTTTTCGTGATTAATTTGTTACGCTTAAATTTAGTGTCAGAAACATTTACATTAGCTAGAGTTAAATGTGTACAATGATAAATGATAAACTTTGTTTCTTAATATCATATTTTGATATAAAACATTTTGCCAATTAAGAGTTATAATAAACAATATCTTGCCAAAATAATCGTATAACAAAGAATACGAAGAACAACTTTAAAGGGTACGGTGTGGTATCGCAAAATAAGCGCCAAGCTGATATGGGAGAAAATTGGCTTGAGCCATTTCGATGACCCCCACCCCACCCTGAGGCCATTTGCCAAGTGAGTTTATTGGCACAACGTCATTTTCATTTTGATTTTCTTTTTTTAGTTAAATTTTGTTGTTGAGTTTGTGTTTTAATTGTGTATAATTGATTTCAAAAAAAATAAAATGACTTGAGTTATTAGTGAAAATGTATTTTGATATCTGAATGACGAAACGGCTTGCCGTCGCCACACTAGACGCTCTTAGTAGTATTTGTCTTCAATGCTACATTATTGAGTTATCTTTTTTTGGTCTTTATCTTATGTAGTGTTTGTTTGTTTTAAATTATGGTTAACATCAATCGAGATTCGTTATTTTGGCACAATGTTTGGGATATTTCTTGGACGGTACTTATTTGACTTTGCAACTAGCAAATTAATATCTTTACTAGTTGGAAACTTGGAATTGCCTATATCTGTGGAAAATACTTCGTAGTTACAGATAAATAATCTCTCTTATTACAATTGAAACTAAACTCGTGTTGGAACATTACATTCCCTCTGGTGACTGTTCCATTGGGTTTTAAGCGATATAAAAGGAATTATAAATTATATGATATATATCATTAGAAAATATAATTATTGTTTTTAATTATAAGCGTTAGGTAAAATTAGATGGTAATCCACTTGTTTTAAAGTCGGTATACTATTCAAAGAAGTTAGTGGAAATACAAAAAACAACGGGTGGCCCATTGAATCTTTAATTGGAGGTTATTAAATTTATGTAGCAATAATTTGTACGGTAGCAATGCTTTTTAATTTAAAAGTTAACCTTTGATCATGCAAAAATAAAAGGATGACATATTAGAGTTGAATATAAATGGTCACTGTATACGAAAGTTGAATAGTTCTAGTCATTGTACATGAAAATGAATTTACCCAAAATCCGCTATCATATTATTTTAAAGAGTTGAACGCTTTACGCAACCTGGTTTTTGACTTTTTGACGCTACACTAATATAATCAAGGCCCTTGTTGACCACACACTAGTCTATTTTTTAGACAAACCCTCCCCTAGTGGGAGGGTGTACTTGTTTTTGTTTTTTTTTGTTATTTTTTTGTTTTTTTTTTGTACTTTTGTCTTGTAGGTTTTTTTTTTTTTTTTTTTTTTTTTTTTTTTTTTTTTTTAAGTTTGTAATGTTTTTGTTTTGTTTATTTTTTTGTAATGTTAGTAATGTTGTGTATACTTAATTAATAGTTGCCGATATGACGTTATAAAAAAAGATTAATAATTGCCTATATGACGTTATAAAAAAATATGACGTTGACTTATTTGCATTTATAAACTAATGTTTGTAATGTTTTTGTGTTGTGTATAGTTAATTAATAATTGCCTATATGACGTTATAAAAAAATATGACGTTATAAAAAAAATATGGCGTTATAAAAAAAGATGACGTTGACTCATTTGCATTTATAAACTACTACAAGATCCTAAACTTAAATTATTTAAAAACAACAACTATTATTATAAAATTAAACGTCAACGTTAACATATTATTTAAAAACAACAATATCTACGACATATGAAGATTATTCATTTCGGTTAAAAGATCATAGAGCCGGGCACTTGACTGACAAGCGTGATCCTCAGGATTCCTTGCCATTTCTAACTCCATTTCCAGCGCCTTTATTCTTTGCTTCAACAACTTGATCTCATTTTTTGTAGCAACGCAGTTTGAGCAATGCGTTGAAGAAGAGGCTTGACTAAAGTGCTCTGCTTCAAATTCATCTTTCCACGCGAAGTATCGACACCCATAGTCGTTTGTACCTGGCTGTTACATGTTAAGGAAATAATAAGAAATGTATTTTTAACAAACAAATTATTTACATAACTAAGCAAACGTATGATTATTTACCACTGAAAGAGGACATGCATAAAACAGTCGCCCACGACTACCGTCTTGCCAGGATTTCCGTTGTACAATAAATCCTCTATTACATCGGCACCAGAAAGGATTTCTTTGGCTCATCTGACCAAAGAATTTGCATAATCAATCAATAATGTTATTTACTAATATAAATAAATATTTAATCAATTACTATATAATACAAACAGTTATTTACAACATAAATCAATAATCATTTACAATGTCGATAGTCGATGTTGATATAAACTTATCCATTGTTCTGCAATTGGCTGTCGGAAAAACCTCCATTGTGGGTGGTTACGCGGAAGTGTAAAAGTTGGGTCTAGCGTCGGTATAATGTAATGAGCACATGCGTCCTCCCCCACACGGGCAATCACAAGGGGGTCGATTCCTTGTGTGTTGTTTGGCCCGGAAAAAAGTGGAAAACATGTGTTATAACCACGCATGGATAGAAATACAATCGGTCGATTTAGCATTGAAGCGATAACTAGACCCGTCATTGGCATCACCATCCAGTTACCTTGATGTGCACCTCCGTTGAACCAGTTTATCGTATTCCAAAGAAAGTTAAAGTCTTGTCCCCCCCACATATCTGTGTAAGTACTCCTATGGTAATCTAAGTCTTGCAACAACCTATGTCTGGCTTCGGCCCACATATGTTCGTTTTGAAAAATAAAGTGAGCAACGCACCGAAACCCGCAATTCCCATCACCCGCAACATTACGTATACTTATTACGTATGGACGGTAAAGCAGTGGAATTTCCCGAATAAAACCATTGCTCACAGATCTTGTGTTCGTACTTCTTCGGTGATCTACGATCGGTACTTCATTTAAGTCCGGAACTTTTGTAGCCTTGGACTTTTTGTTCTTTTCGCTCGGACGTCCACGGGTATTTTCCTGAACAACAGGTTGACGTGTGTCCACAGATTCAGGTTGGTATATCCCTCTTAACTTGTTCAACATATTCTTCTTGACAAACGACGTCGCTTTGCCAAAAGCACTCTTGAATTGTCGAACGTCATTTTCAAACTCTCTTTCATCATCATCATCATCATCATCATCATCATCATCATAAATCCCACCCTTTGTACACCCATAATTGATTTCGTTCATAATACCGTATTCTGATTTACTTCTTCTTTTAACAATCACAAAACCGAGTTCCCGAGCTATGTTTTGCACCCAATCCGTTAATTGCTCGTGAGATCCGAACCCCTGAAAAAACGTTACGACCGCGTATGGTGACGTTTTTTTTTTTTTTTTTTTTTTAAACTAACTTTTTTGTATAACAAAATGGTTTTTTTATAACAAAATGTTTTTTTTATCACAATTTTTTTACAACTAATTTTTTTGTATAACAAAATGATTTTTTTATAACAAAATATTTTTTATAACACAATTTTTTAACAACTAACTTTTTTGTATAACAAAATGTTTTTTTTTTGACAAAATATTTTTTTTATCACAATTTTTTTACAACTAATTTTTTTAATAACAAAATATTTTTTTGTATAACAAAATGTTTTTTTTAATGACAAAATATTTTTTTTATCACAATTTTTTTTACAACTAACTTTTTAATACATTTTTTACACTTTTTTACAACTAACTTTTTACAACTAACTTTTTAATACACTTTTTTACACTTTTTATTTACACTTTTAATACACCTTTTTTTTTTTTTTTTTTTTTTTTTTTTTTTTAAAGAAAAAAATTTAATAAAAACGCGTATGTGTGAGACAGCTGTCTCACACCACACTCGGTATTATCACCTTGATGTCTCACACACAACACACACACCACACACTCAAAAAAAACTCTCTCTCTCTCTAACTTATCTGCTCTCTTTTTAGATCTAAAATCAAGATCTTGATGTCTCACACCACACTTGGTGATTTGTGAGAGAGAGTTTGTGAGTGTGTGGTGATGTTGGTGATCTGTGATGGTTTATGTGATGTTTTTCTGATGGTTTTGTTAGGTACGTGATGGTTTATGTGATGTTTTTCTGATGGTTTTGTTAGCTACGTGATGTTTATGTGATGTTTATGTGATGTACGTGATGGTTTAATGAAACCCTAATTTTTTTAATTAGGGTTTCGTAAAATTGGTTTGGGGGTTTTTGAATCTGACTTGATTACTTCATAATAAAGTGTGTTAATTGAAAGATTCGTACGTTAATTTATCAAAATCTTGATTTTTTAATGAAACCCTAATTTTTTTAATTAGGGTTTCGTAAAATTGGTTTGGGGGTTTTTGAATCTGACTTGATTACTTCATAATAAAGTGTGTTAATTGAAAGATTCGTACGTTAATTTATCAAAATCTTGATTTTTTAATGAAACCCTAATTTTTTTAATTAGGGTTTCGTAAAATTGGTTTGGGGGTTTTTGAATCTGACTTGATTACTTCATAATAAAGTGTGTTAATTGGTTCCGTGATGTTTATGTCTGATGGTTTTGTTAGATTGGTTCCGTGATGTTTATGTGGTGCTGGGGTGGTGGTTCTGGGGTGGTGGTTCTGTTAGATACGTGATGTTTACTTAATTGTGTGTGAGACATCAAGGTGATAATACCGAGTGTGGTGTGAGACAGTGTCTCACACATACGCGTTTTTATTAAAGTTATGTTTCTGTGATGTTTGATGTTTATGGTGATGGTGTTGTTGACCACACACTAGTCTATTTTTTAGACAAACCCTCCCTAAATGGCTATGATGATTTAAAAAAAATAAAAGCTTAATTTTGGCGTGGCATTTCCAAATTGATAGGCAATATATTTGCAACCTTTGATGTTGCAGCCAATATGATAAAAGGATTTAATGTAATCTGAGCCTTACCTCCCGTGTGTTAAATTGTGAATTCCACATTTTCACTTGTTTGTGATTCAGACTTGTGGTTGCTTCTGGTTAGTAACTTGTTCAGACTTGTTGTGATACTGCTTCTTGTGTTTCACTTGTGATACTGCTTCTTGTGTTTCACTTGTGATACTGCTTCTTGTGTTTCACTTGTGATACTGCTTCTTTCAGACTTGTGGTTAGTAACTTGTTCAGACTTGTGGTTGCTTAGTTGTTGTTTGTGATTCACACTTGTGGTTAGTAACTTGTTTAGACTTGTGGTTGCTTAGTTGTTTGTGATTCACACTTGTGTTTATAGTCCAGGATTGAATCCTGGGAATCCTTACTATTTGGCTTGTGATGTACCTTTTGAGAATCCTGCTGTTTGGGCATGTGACTTTTGAGAACTTGTGCTGTTTGGGCATGTGACTTTTGAGAACTTGTGCTGTTTGGGCATGTGAACTTTTGAGAAGTTGTGCAGTTTGGCATGTGAACTTTTCAGAACTTGAGAATCTTTGGCTGTGTAACTTGTAAATTTTGTAGGGTGTAGGCAATGATGATTGGTTTACAATCTGAGCCGAGGCGATGACGAATGGTTTTTAAAACCGAATGGTATGGCGGAGTGATATTTTTATCACTTTCGCAACCTTCAAATCCGAGCCTTCTAAAAATTCCACATTTGGCTAAAAAATAGACTAGTGTGTGGTCAACAAGGGCCTTGTTTGCAGCTGTGTTTGTGTTTGCAGTTGTGTTTGTGACAAAAAAAAGAGGACTTGGCGATGACGATAACGGAAAAATCCGAGCCTTTGTTTTTCTCAATACTGCAGTTGGTTGTTTTGTGTTTGCAGTTGTGTTTGTGTTTGCAGTTGTGACAAAAACAAAAAAAAAAAAAAAAAAAAAAAAAAAAAAAAAAAAAAAAAAAAAAAAAATTTGGTTGTGTTGTGTTTTGTGTTTGCAGTTGTGTTTGTGTTTGCAATTGTGTTTGTGTTTGTGTTTGTGACAAAAAAAAAAAATATATATATATATATATATATATATATATATATATATATATATATATATATATATATACCTAAAAGGACAAAACCTGCATGTGGGCCCCACCTAAAAGGACAAAACCTGCAGCTATGGTAGTAGACTACCGTGGGGTTAACAACACCCATAATCAAAGTTTCATTGTTATCCAAATCAACAACTACCTAAACATGTCCATCGTAAAATGGTCTTTAATTATCTTAAGATTACGGGGTGTCTTGAAAGCCATAGGCTCGTGTTACAGCAAAACGCGTGTTGTCACATCAATTTTTTCTTTATAATTCAAGTTCAACCAACACTTTTTTCGTCACTCAAGTTATTAACACCCCTTGCCGCAAACATAATCTAGTAAAACACAAATACAACACATATAACTACACCTTGTCTAAAGAAGCAGGGTAATTCTCGGGGGCTGGACACATAAAAACTCTTGTTGCGTAACATTAATTTTTGTAAAAGCCTAATTTTCATAAATGCACCTTGTCTAAAGAAAGTAGTTTCCGATCTTGCTTAGTTTTTCTGCACATGATCAACTTTTGTTCTTGTTCTGTTCACGTTAATATGATTGTGGGCATTGATTTGGAGAATATATTTCGACAAATTATAGTATATATTAAATCCAAAGACATACGGTGCCGTTTTGGCACCGTTTTTTCCCGCCAAAAACTAGCTCGCCTTATATTAGCCCAATCTTTGCCCACGTTATTAGCCCAGATCTAAATAAAAAAGAAAGATTAATAATAAATCATACCTTCACTCCTATTATCCACGCTTCAGCCATCCAAAACAGCATCATTCAATTCACGGTCTATAGCAAGCGTGTATTAGGAGATAAAATCATTGGTCAGGTACGATCCGAGTTCGTGATCTCTTTGTATTGAGATTTAATAAGTATGGAATATCGATTGCAAATGCAGTTACCTTTTGC
This sequence comes from Artemisia argyi, assembly GCA_030686995.1. Taxonomy (NCBI): domain Eukaryota; kingdom Viridiplantae; phylum Streptophyta; class Magnoliopsida; order Asterales; family Asteraceae; genus Artemisia; species Artemisia argyi. Next base: position 189,183,205 of record CM060677.1, read on the forward strand.
TTGCAACAGCCGTTTACTTTTTCATTATTTATGTATGCAACTTTGTCGTACTATGCTTTCAAAGCTACACTAATCTAATTAACATCGATTTATGATACGTGGGAATCGCACCAGGCTTTACCTCTCAAGGGATCTTGAGAAGCTTACAACCCCCACCAGGCAGTGTACCTGATCGTTGTAGTATAGTATAGTGACAAGTACCGGGGGATTGATCGTTCAGCTAGGAATAGTGTCGCTAGGATTAGAAAGCCTAAATACTAGTTCTAAAGGTGAGGGATGATTATTTTTGTGTTTTTATATTTTTTAGAAAGCAATTAAAATTCTCGGGTTTTGAAGAATTTGGGCGGAATTAGTTGTTAATCAACTAACCCAATACTAAGATGCAATCAAAATAAAATATTAAAAATGAAAATAAACTAATTTATACTAAAGTTGTGAGCAGTAATTGGAGAAAATGTGTTTACTTAGATTTCACTACTCCCTATACATCTTTTACACGTTAATTACTTGTTATAATTGTATGGATGACGGATCGTATTCCTTAATACCATTCATGGGGTGGCACACTTAACTCCCCAATTCTATGAGCTCTTATCTCCTCCTACACTATGCCCAGCACAACTATAGGGATTGTAAACATTGGCTCATGCATTAAATACAACCAATAAAGACCTAGTGCGCGTCGGTTCATGTTTCTTAAGACGAAAAGCATGTTACCAATTGGAGATCTGCCAGTTTTCTTAAGCCTAACATATAAATCATTCATCCAAGACAAGAATAAACAAGTAATCAACACATAATTAACATCTAGATTTCATTAGATCTAAGCAAACACATAGACATATTGATTGAATTAAAGGAACACTTATCTTGATTACACATGCAAGGTATCAAGGGGTTGGAACCCTTGAAAAACCTGTAAAGTTACACCAAAATCGTACTTAGGGTTTCTCCCAAAACTTCTCTTTTAATGTGAAAAATTAGAAAATTATATATAGGAAAAGGGGTCTGACGGCGTCAAGACAAAGCTTGTGACGCCGTCACCTCGCCGCCAAAACTATTCTCGGACTGCCTTGATCTACATTTAACGCCGTCAAGACTTAATCATTTCCAGGCCGTCATGACTTTTACTCTTGACGCCCTACCTTCATGACGCCGTCAAATCTCTTCTGGACCGTCATGGAATTTTACTCTTGACGCCGTCACCTACTGTTCCCAGCATGGAAAATTAAGACTTTGGCGTTTTCTTCACTTTTATGCTCCAAAAACGTCCGAATTGCTTCCTTTTCCAGATTTCACTCCCAAAGTACCTAAAATCACAAAAGGAACGATTTAGGGCAATATTTGATCAAATAAATTCGAATTCGGGCTTAAATGACCCCCTAAAAGCGGACCATTTTTCGCCTCATCATATACCCTTACACTTGAGATTTGCTTGTCCTCAAGCAAATGCGCTTTTATTCTAGTCAAAATACAAGTTAGGGGTCATTTAACACTAATATAAAAGTAATTACAATAAATAATCGTTCCACTAAAGACCAATAGACAAGCACGGAGGTCATACACTAGCACCTCACAAATAGTGTTTAGATACTCACATCTCTCGGGTGTAATAAAGTGTAAATTACAAAATGGAAACGGAAGATATCTCTCACTACCTGTCATAGCAAAATAGATTACCATAGGCTTGGGAAAGGATCAAACCTCCACCACATGGCGTAAGCACCTAGGATAAACTATCAAAGGGGTCTTTTAAAGGGTTGTAACGTTAGGTATAGGGATATGAAATACACGGTTTTGTTGGATAAAGGAAATTTTTACTGGTGGCGAGTTAACAATCTTGGTTAATTACATGTACAATGTGGCGTTGTTAAGCCAAGACTAGACTCGACTTAAGCTAATAAATGAAAAATAACAAAAACATAAAATGAACATAGAATGAAAAGGGATGGTAGTCCGTATGTTTTTTCTCTTTTTCCTTTTTCTATTTTTTTTTTCTTTTTCTTGATTTTTCGATTTTTTTTTTTTTTTTTTTTTTTTTTTTTTTTTTTTTTTTTTTTTTTTTGCATACACTCTTACCCTACCATCCAAAATAATACATCATAGGGAATGAACGTTCCCCTTACACTTGAATCTTTACATACTTTACAATAAACTAAACTAATGACTCGAATTAAGAAAATCAAAACACTTGGAGCACTTTTAAGATTAACGTACATATGGGGGTAATAATATTATGTTCTTCCCCATTACTCCATAAAGTAAGTACTTACCCATGAGTCCCAATCGTCCCAAAACAATATGTACAAGGATATGACTCGACTTAGCAACCATGTAATCAATTAGAAAGTTAACTTAGGGTTTAATAAATAACAATAATGCACTAAAAATGAGCGCATACACGGAAGGCTAAGGCGATTTGGTTGTACATTTAAGTGGGGTGTAACAAATTCTTCCTTTAAGTAAGATGCTTAAAGTTAGAAACGAAAAGATAGGCTCGGAGGGGTGTACTAGGGGTTTCGTGTACTAAAAATGAGTACAACGCTAAGGGTGTGGGAAAAATTAGTTGACTTAACTAGCCAAGTAATATAACTTAAATGATCAAGTAATTATGATACGGGTTTAACACAAGGGTAATCCTAATGCCTCTTATCATGTAGTAAATCCTACTACACGAATGTAGTCTCACTAACGGTCTCGGGATGCATCACTAACGCAAGTTCTAGAATCTAAATGCTACCGGTACACTCATAAGCACTAATAGTAAATGCTTTTCCTATCAAATCTAAAGGCGAACCTCACATATTTGGGTGGAAAATTTTTCTGAAAGTACGGTTATGTGCTAGTCATACAATCTCCTATCCATGAGACGCTTGCTATGGCTAAAGTTTCACTCCTAAATGTTGTAAAAAAATTTTAAATTTGGCGCTAAAATTGTACTAACAAGTATTTCTCATAGTTTTATTACACATATACCATTAAACAAAACAAACTCAAGCGAAAGTGCATATGTAAGGTATCATCTTTTTACCCTCCCCTTACACTTAAGATGAACATTGTCCCCAATGTTCAAGTAAAGAATGTAAAAGTGAAATAAGTAAAAAGAATGAAATCAAATACTCCCCTGATTCGCTCGGTATGGATAATAAGGTGGCCAGATTAAATCTTCCTCCAAGAAAATGAACAATCAAAGCTTCCCTTCCAGAATATAAATCATCTTCTTGTCATACATAACCTGTAAAACCTGACAAAATAGACAAGACAACCTCGCGTAAAATCGGCGGCATCCTATATAAGTTACTAAATCCTAGAAAACAAGATAAGATATAATGCTTGTGGAATGAAGTTTGCAGATCTCCTGGAGATTATAAAACTTAATAATTCACAAAAACCATAAGACTCCATTAGAAAAACAAAACCGGTAAAATTTCCAGATTTTTACACTTGACGCCGTCAGAAGTGACCTGCAGAAATTCTTATGTTAAGTTTCCGGGAAATTTCTAGAAAAACTTGGTCCTACTTCCTGGAAATTCCTGCAAAACTTCATTATGACTCAATACAAGCATTTGACTCTAACAAATACGAATATACATGTTTACTTAATATTGTTGTGGTTCATGCTCAATTTTTTTCTTATAAACAAATTTGGATCTCCCTTACACTTATCTTTTGCAAAATACCTTTATATGCAATTAAGACGAAATTAAAAACAAAATAAAGCATTTTCACAATTTACTTTGACACATGAGCCACAAACAACAAAAATAAAACATGCATACGGAAATAAAATCAAACAAACAAACAAACAAATAAAAACATACAAAACATGGGTTGCCTCCCAAGAAGCGCTTGTTTTTGTTCGAGTCACGAGCCTGACTCTACCCTTATTTAACAGAAATAGGGGAGGTTCTCCCTACACTTAGGATTAAGTGTGGGTGAAAGTAGCGATACACACCCTTAGGGTGTGAATATGCCACGTGAGGTGAAGGGGGTGAGTGGATGGCTTCCTTCATCCAAAAACTACCCGGATAATATTGGTTGATGTGTGGGTCGGTTCCTCTTTTGTCTCCTAGAAATATATCTAAGGATGGAAAGGTGTGTAAAGATTGAGGTTCCGGTTCATCAACACTAGGAAATTCCCTAGAACTAGGAGTAAGGTTATCACTACAAGTGTTCAAACCTATATCCTCAAGTGGTGCCTGGTCCAAGGGTTCTACCTCCATTGGAATTCCTAAAGTTTCTTCTACTTCTTCCGGGTAAGTCACGGGCGGTGCGTGTGCCTCAAATGATGGCTGAGTATTTTGCGGGCTTATGTTGTTCACCTCATCATTCCATGTGTCAGGATCTAGCCCTAACATTCTCCCAAGTATCTCACGTGCTTCTCTAGGCATCGCAACTTCTATGTCCGAATCATAAGGATCATCCTCAATATTATGACTACTATATACAAATTGCCCAAAAGATTCATCATTTGTTTCTTGAGATTCATCATCATCGATCATAAAACTTAGGTATTTTTTATCAATGTGATCATGATTGGCTACATCCTCCATCACATCAAGGTCACCTATGTGTTCATCCTGTATTATGGTAGGGCCTAACCATGACATGCAGCTAGGTGGCTCATACGAAACTATCCTAGGTGAAGGCTCATATGGTGCATAGGTTTCACTAAGTGAGGCATTTTGAGGGGTTGATGGAGCTCCTAAGGTGAATTCTTTAAAAGTCTTATGCACTTGGCCTCTTTTCTCAAGGTACTCAATAAAATCAATATAAGATCCTGTCCGCCTCATTTCATTGCTCCATCTTGGTATATCCAAACTAGTGTAATTATATTTTTTCTGGTAAAACTCTAGTGTCAGACTTGGTGGATTCACGTTCTCCATAATGGTGAACGGAAGAGTAAATGGAAAGGTTTTTACGAACAAAGACACAAAGAAAAGATAGACTAAAGAAAACCTAAAAATAAAAATAAAATCTTACTAGAAAGGAATCTAGCAAGTAGACCTAATAAAAAGAAATTCTAACCTAGACAATAACTTTTCTCCAGGCTGCGGCGCCAAAAACTTGATACGTGGGTGATTGAGCCTGAACCGTCAGATTATTATTGACCAAGGTCAACAAGTCAAAGACAGCCTAGAATCAATACTCCAGTGATAATATAGTGTTTTCCCGGGTCGTTAAAGTCCCGACGAGATTGAAATGGTGCTTTTGGAATCGTTTATGAGTGAGTGGGACTGAGGACAGTAGCCCAGATGATATGGAATTGATTTTGCTACAGTTATTTTGGTATTGGTACACAGATATAATATTCACAATAATCAGATACCAGGTATATGCACAAATTCACAATTAAGATCACGTATCGGACTGGAAAAGTGGGTTTTTGGTAATTATCAAACTACAGGGGGTGTTTTTGACACTTTTCAAAACTTAAAATTAAAAATGAAAATGAAATTATCAAAATGATTAAAATACTATTAAACTATTATTTAATTAATTAAACTATTTAAAATCTAAATTAAAATCTAATTTAAATAAACTAAAAATGACAAATGATTTAAATTAAACTAAAAATTAATAAAAATATTTTCTAAACCTAAATTAGAACTTGAAGAAAGTATAAAAAATTAAAAATAATATTTTTGTCTTTTTGTGGTTTTGTTATTAATTAAAAACTATTTAACTTAATTAAACTAATTAAACTACTTTTAATTTATATTAATACTAAATTAACTTAGAAAATTAAGATAAAATTTATAAAATTAATTAACCATCACTGAAATCCTACAAAATTATAAAAACTCTAAAAATTATGTTTTAAGATTAAGCAACTAATTATTTACCTATTAATTAACTTAAATCTATTTTAAACAAATAAAATAAGAAAAATAGAAAATGAACAGTAGAATCTCAAATTTTATTTTGTAAAAACTTATTATACTGTATTAGAACTAGGAAAATTATAAAAACTAGATTTAACCTTATAAAAACTAATTAAGCTATTTAATATTTGATATTAATTAATAATAAAGAAAATTAAAATTAAATCTAATTAACACTAAATGACAAAATAAAAATCTGAAAAAATTATAAAAATTACTTTACTATATAAGGTATTTAATAAAAATATAAAAACACTAGTGACTTAATTAAAATATAAAAATGAAAATTAAAATTAACTTGAATTAAATAGAAACTATCACTTACTTTAACCTTGATTTTTTTGGATTTTTCTTTTTCAGAACTACTTAATATCTTAAAATGACAAACTTTTATGAAAACACTTTGAAAACTAGCTTATAAATAAGCTGTGACACCCCCTTAACTTATACAGTTGACTTTGGTTGACTGTTTGGTCAATCTTGGTCAAATGGCTTTGGGTGGGGTCCACAATGGTGAAATCAGATACACATAAGCTAAATACACTTAAATAAGCCAGATACAACTAGTGAGCAACACAAATAAGCTGAATAAGCTAAAATAAGCACTTTGCACCTTGCACTTTTGACTCAGACCTGGAACAACTTTAGGGGCTTAAACTAGGTGGGGTCCACTGAGCTGGAGGTCAAACAAAAGGTCAAAGGTGAGACTCTGGTAGGAGGGGGGTTGAAGTAATCTAATTATGGGGTCTGGGGTCCACTGAGGTGGTCACAAAACACCACCAAAGTGATGGTGGTGACTGGGTATCTGGGTGAGCAGGGCACACTTCTTGCCCTGCAAGTCACTTTGAGGGTCTGTGGGACCCACTTAAGCTTCCAAATAAATCAAGCAAAAAATCAAGCTTATAGATCAGCTGGTAGGTTTTAATCACACAAAGTTTCAACCCTTGACTTCCATTACACAGCTCACAATTAAATTTGGAAATTTGGTAAAAATCTGAGAGTGCAGCTTTTGACTTTTGGCAAGAACTTGGAATTTTGACTTTGGTGAGATTCTAAGTGATCTAAACTACTATTTATGATATTTTAAGCTAATATAAGATTACTAAAAGCTAGATTAACAACTCATTATCAGATTATGAGCTTATGGACACCAAACTCATACACAGTTAACTGAGGTAGTGATTAAATCATGATTTTGACTTTTTAACTACAACCTACTGAGTTTTATGGTCAAAGTAACCTAATATTACCTAATGAAACATGTGTAAACTAGCAATAACAACAAGTAACCACTGGAACACCAAGCAATCTCTTAAACCAAACACACCTTTTGTAGACTGTTTTAAAGATTTTCAAAACAAATGATGACTAGGGTTGATGAGCTTGACTCCAACCTACTAATTTTGACTAAGTGAGCTTGTTTAAGTAATTTAAAACAGATTATTGCTACAATAACACAAGTTTTACTCTAAAGCTAATCTTGACAGTTGAAATTTGAATTTAGAGATAACTATTGATTCTATTGAACAAGTAAGTTTACTGAGTTACAAACTACTTAAACAAGATTTAAACCACATAAACAAGCATAAATTAACAAATTTAAACCAGCAAATGAGCATCAACCAAGAACTTAGGATTTTTGTGAAATTTCAAATATGGAAAACTTACAAGTCTATCCCTAGCATGAACAAGGGATTTTCCTTTGTAGCCTATCTTTAGATAGGCAATCTCCAACTCAATCTAGCTCCTCAATCAAGCTCAAAACCTGAAACAAGCTCAAATAGGCAAACAGTTGACTTGTGTTGACCAATTTTAACTTTTTGATTCTCTTCTAATGTAGCTGAATTTTAAAGTCTCTAAAGCTTTGATAAGCTTATTGGAGCTTATGTGTACCTATTCAGTCCATAAGTTGAGCTTAAATCCTATCAGACCATAATGTAGATTAACAAGTGAAATTTGAAAATTGCATAAACAAAATAAGCTGAAAAAACTTGAATATATTACTGAAAATAGTTTAACAATACATGGAATTAACTTCTACAACTGCTTAAAAGCTTGTTACTACACTACAATTGCTTAAATTACTTATACGATTACAACTATTAAAAAAAACTAGACAACACTTCTTCTTGCATCTCTTTGCCTTTTATAGCCCCTGATTAGGGTTTCCTGAGCATCTCTGACCATTTTCCCTCTTTCATCTGAGCCATTGGATCACTTATAATCAATCTCAGCCTTTGAATTGTTTTTTGCGCCAAAATAGAAGTGGGGCAATTGGGACTGTTTAAAGCAATTGGGGGGTGGTGCATTAAATGCTGAGGTGAGGGTAGGTGCAGAGGGGTGTGGGAGGGTGATGATGGCTTGGGGCAAGTGGTGGTGGTGGTTTTGCAGGTTTACGGGGTGGTTTTTGGGGGGAGATGGTGGTTTGGTGGTATTTTGACCGAAGTCAAATGGACCCGGGTCAAAGTTGGGGTTGGACTGGGCTTAGGGTGTGGACTGGTTGTTTATTTGGGCCCAAAGGATGGACTAGGCTAGGTTTAGTGGTTTGGTTTTAGCTTATTTTGGATCCGGTTGGTTTTTAATTTCACAAGGACCATTTGTGTAATTTTGGGAAAGTTGAGGGTTGGATTCTGGCATTTTCTAAATTTGTTTCCAAGGGTGTATAATGCCATATGATGAATAGTAGAAGGTCCTTTGGTGATTTTTCAATTTATTTTTCACCAGGGACTGAAACCGTCAAACTTTCAAACTTCAGGGACCAATTGTGTAAATATCACCAAACTTTCCACCAAGGACCAAACCTGCCATAAGAGATTAGTGCAAGGATAAAATTTGTTTTTCTCAAAGTTTTTCATATCCCAGGGACCATTTTTGACAATTTTCAAAGTTCAGGGACTAAACTTGACATTTTGTGAAACTTTTCACCAAAGGACTAATCATGTAACTTTTTGATTTATAAGGGCCTTTGGTGACTTTTTCAAGTTTTTAGAATGACTAGGGACTAGATTTGACAACTTTTAAAAGTTGGGGGACTGAAACTGCCAATTATGCAAACTTTATGTGTTTTTCATCTGTTTTTGGTATTTTTGCATTTAAAACATGTAAAACACTTTCCTGGGATATTTTCACTATTTTGATTCATTATTGAGTGTTTTTGGATGTTTTGGCAGTTCAGAATTGGTAAAAATGATGAGTATTTACACACTCATCAGTGGGAATCGCACCAGGCTTTACCTCTCAAGGGATCTTGAGAAGCTTACAACCCCCACCAGGCAGTGTACCTGATCGTTGTAGTATAGTATAGTGACAAGTACCGGGGGATTGATCGTTCAGCTAGGAATAGTGTCGCTAAGATTAGAAAGCCTAAATACTAGTTCTAAAGGTGAGGGATGATTATTTTTGTGTTTTTATATTTTTTAGAAAGCAATTAAAATTCTCGGGTTTTGAAGAATTTGGGCGGAATTAGTTGTTAATCAACTAACCCAATACTAAGATGCAATCAAAATAAAATATTAAAAATGAAAATAAACTAATTTATACTAAAGTTGTGAGCAGTAATTGGAGAAAATGTGTTTACTTAGATTTCACTACTCCCTAGACATCTTTTACACGTTAATTACTTGTTATAATTGTATGGATGACGGATCGTATTCCTTAATACCATTCATGGGGTGGCACACTTAACTCCCCAATTCTATGAGCTCTTATCTCCTCCTTCACCATGCCCAACACAACTATAGGGATTGTAAACAGTGGCTCATGCATTAAATACAACCAATAAAGACCTAGCGCGCGTCGGTTCATGTTTCTTAAGACGTTCAAGCATGTTACCAATTGGAGATCTGCCAGTTTTCTTAAGCCTAACATATAAATCATTCATCCAAGACAAGAATAAACAAGTAATCAACACATAATTAACATCTAGGTTTCATTAGATCTAAGCAAACACAAGATAGATCTAGCCTAGCATGATGGAATTAAGACAAGAACAAAATATAGACAACCAACACATAGACATATTGATTGAATTAAAGGAACACTTATCTTGATTACACATGCAAGGTATCAAGGGGTTGGAACCCTTGAAAAACCTGTAAAGTTACACCAAAATCGTACTTAGGGTTTCTCCCAAAACTTCTCTTTTAATGTGAAAAATTAGAAAACTATATATAGGAAAAGGGGTCTGACGGCGTCAAGACAAAGCTTGTGACGCCGTCACCTCGCCGCCAAAACTATTATCGGACTGCCTTGATCTACATTTGACGCCGTCAAGACTTAATCATTTCCAGGCCGTCATGACTTTTATTCTTGACGCCCTACCTTCATGACGCCGTCAAATCTCTTCTGGACCATCATGGAATTTTGCTCTTGACGCCGTCAGGAAATTACTCTTGACGCCGTCACCTACTGTTCCAAGCATGGAAAATTAAGACTTTGGCGTTTTCTTCACTTTTATGCTCCAAAAACGTCCGAATTGCTTCCTTTTCCAGATTTCACTCCCAAAGTACCTAAAATCACAAAAGGAACGATTTAGAGCAATATTTGATCAAATAAATTCGAATTCGGGCTTAAATGACCCCCTAAAAACGGACCATTTTTCGCCTCATCAATTTACTATCACATGTTCTTATACAACCTGTTTGATGTTTTCGGTTCAGGTGAGGCCATTTTTTTGTTGTTCATTAAATGGAAAAAAAGTCAGTGGTAGGTGCATTGAAACACTCCTCACCGGTACGTGTATGAATCAGTAATTTCTTATGTATATTTCTAAACAAGCGTATGGTATTTCATTCTATTTATTGTATTATCTGTAACGTTGACACGTTGACATTGTAGGGAGGAATTGAGGAAATGGTTTCTTTCGATGGAAACTACTCTATTTTGCTACCGGTTTCGGCTTGAAGGTTCACACGTGCATGTATGATTATTAACTATATACTTATGCACATTCAATAACAAGTTTCGTGCTCATTTACTTATATTCATGATTGGAATTTGATCTACAGAAAGCGTTGATGACTGAGCTTGGCATTCCTTACAAAGTTGTAACCAACGAAGAATTTATGGTATAGTTTTGTCATCAAATTAAAAGTCTACTGAATTGTATCAATACGATGAATACCACAAACAATTGATAGTTTCACTTGCACTAACTGTTAAACAATTTATTGTTGTAACAGGTGGCACTAAGGACCAACAAACGCATAGCGTCAACTCCCATGGGAATAACAGGTATGTGTATTCTAAAAAAATAAGTAATAATAATTAAAAAAAAATACAAAAAAATTTGTCAATTGTATTTGTAAGTAATTAGTTTGTTCAAGACTGCAAGTGCATGCTTATCTTAAAGTTCGAATGTTGAAATAGGTTTGCTTCCTAAGCTCACAGCCATGCCAAATGTATCCTCTTTTTCTGACTCTTTACATATTCGTAACCCTGGAACTTTGCCTGCTTATGTTTTTTTACTTATGTCTAAGCTAAGTAGAAATATTGTAGTCTGCTTAATTTCCTAAGCGCGCAGCCATGCCAAACTGTTTTCAACAACGGCATTTGTCAACAACGACATTATTGCGCTTTCACTCAGTTTTTATGAAACAAGAATGATGGCGTATAATTTGGTTATTATGTTTACAATCACCTTTTATGCAATTAAAATGGTTGTCATGTCAGTTTAATATTAATATGCGTCTATGCAAACGAGTTCCTTTGCAGCCATAGCGGAATTCAAATTTTTCTGTGACCCGAATGTCATCTACAAATCTTAGCCTAACCATTTATTGCAACCAATTTTTGACTGGGTCATGGCGAGCAGCACAGTGAAGTCATCCATTGGCCAGTTCAATGGTTTATGAGAAAAGGCATACATGTCGTTCGTGTTTCTATTGGTGACGAGCACATTGGTGCACTCGATTCTAATGGATACGTAAGTCCATTTCACTATTATTAACGAATAAATCATAATAATTTTGTTGTAACGTTATCAGAACTCTATTGCAGGTTTACACATGGGCCACAAGTTGTTGCGATGCACTTGGTCATGGTGATGAGATTAATAAAATGACACCCGAGCTTTTAACCAGCCTTAAAATGCACCTCGCTGTTCCTTATGGGACAATAACTTGCATAAAATGTGAAGGTACTTTTTAATTGTCAAGGTTTTCATTATTTTAAAAAGATAAGCATTTTTCAGAGTTTAAATCATGACCATCCAAACTGCTTTCTCTACCTGAGATGAAACTATAATCTGTTTACAGTTTTTAAATATGCATAGGTTCTGGGCATTGCATTTGGTATCCGAGGGTCATCGTGACCCATACATCAGCAACATCAAGTTCCAGTTCCACATCTACCAAACAGGTATGATTAATTATTGATTGCACCAACATGTTTCATGCAATAAATAAATAAATAAATAAGTAAATAAACAAATAAAAGCTGAAGCTTTATAGGATATATATAGCTGACGCCCTTCATGATTATGTTCGTTTAATGCTTTTAAATTTTGGATAGATGATTTTGGTATGGTTACGGTGTAATATTGAGTTTCGTAATGATCAAATATGTTTCAAAAAATGTTGGATTATGTTTGTTTACAGTTTTTAAATATGCATAGGTTCTGGGCATCATTTGTTTTCATTGCAAATGGTATTTTCATGCTCCCACCGTTATGTGGTAACTACACTTCTGGTCCTTAAATCGATACAACAAAGTTGCCATCAAATGTAATGCCAGGGAAGCTATTACCAATTTTGAGCCAACCATATATGGGACAGATGTAAGGTTGGAAGCCACAGATGAAGCTACTATTTCATTTGTATATTTACTTTTAGGATGCGAACGTAAAACAATTTGCTGATATCATCTTCTCCGATACTAAAAAAAAAAAATTATTGTTTGCTGCAGGGGTCATAAGCTTGATCTCAAAGGATGATGCGGCTTGCTGCCATATCAGGTACGCCTACCTTTGTGGTCAAATGTTGTTACAATCTCTCATTCACTTGCCTTTATGGCTACATGTTGCTGACATTTTTTTTAATAACAACAGATGATCACACTGAGCCGGTGTTCGCAAAAAAGAGAGGTCATCAAGCGAGAGTTGGTGGTAGGTAGTCTAAACACGCATCTACTTCACAACTGTAATATGTTTTAGATTACACCCTTATTAAATAGCTCATGGTAGTGTCACTATAGGTGCACCTGATTTCACTATAGGTTTACTCACGTTGATGACTTTTTCTTTAATCTAAGCACTTTAGGAAATGGTGTTTTGATTGCTTATTATAATGTAATTGAAAAACCAATAATAGGCTGCACAAGTCTAACTGAACTATTTATAAATGTTTTAGGTTTATAACAAATAAATAATGATGGTTGAATGTATTGATTAATGTGTCGGGTATGGGTTTGCAGAGGATTCCATTCCGCCATATGTGGCCAAAATTTTAGAACTGATTAAAGACGAAAGAGACGAGCGGCATCAAGAAATTTAATAACAGTTCTAATGATTGGAGAGATGGGATTCCAGAAAATGTTGGAAAGAATTAGCAGAAAACTCAGGTAACAGCTAGAGAAGATGCGCATGGAACTGATGAGGTTTGGCAGAAAGCTATCTCAAGGGAAGCCATTGAACCTGACAAGACGGTTATTAGGCTACACAAACTTGTATGTGTGTACCGTAACATGTATGGCAGCTGGTATATAAATATTGAGTGTATGACTACTTGATATCATGTAATAATTGGTTGGTGTATACAAATTTGTTGTAACGTCGCTGCAATTACTGATATCTGCCCTAAATTTGTTGTAACGTCGTTGTGTATATTTGTCTTTTGGCAAGGCAACCACTCTGTTTGGTGATTACAACCATGGAAAGTTTCCCTGTTTTTTGTGCGTTATCCGGGTTATTGTTGCAGCCAAGTTTCCCTGTCTTTTGTGCCTTATCCGGGTTATTGTTGCAGCCAAGACCGCCCGTGTCTTGGCGAGGTAACTTGGCCAGGTAACAGACCCTAAAAAAACATTTTCCAAAATAAACAGGCACGCCGGCAACGCGGCGATCGTCGCCAATCTTGTTTAACAATATTAAAGCTAGAAGAGTAGCAGAATGAACATTTTGTACAATGACACTACTCGAATGTGTGACAAGTTATGAAACGCAGGTAGCCCATAGCGTCAGTCTACCATACAAGGCCCAATTCAGCCCATTTTAGTTGACCAACTAACTAATTTTAGAGATTGTTAGCCTTTGTGGAAAGTTTATATAATTTGACATTGCAACAATCAGTTTTCTTTTATGTTAGAAAGATAATTCTTCATTTCTGACTTCTTACTTATGTTTGGCGAAATGTCAAAGTGTGGATTTCATATAGTCAAAAAGAAAGGGGACGTGATATATCCGAAACGTACGAAATATAGTGTTCGATAACGTAGTTATACCTGTGATTATAAAGTGCAAAATGACGTAAAAAGACATATACACATTAACATAAAATTTATTTAAATAAATAAAAGTGGCATATATGTATTTGAGAGCCAAAATGCTAGCGGCTACATCTAAATATTTTTTGATGAAGCGTTTTAATGAGAGCGGTTGCACACAATTCAATCGTTAGATGCTTGTTATCAAACAAACATTATATTTAAACCACTAGTTGTTTGTCACTAGTTCTAAAACACCGACAAATGTTTGGTGCCAAACATACCCGCTGGATTTTAAAATTTAAAACAAAAAACTGATGCAACAATAATGCTTCTTAATGTTGGACATGTGTTCTATTCGTAGATTGAAGACCTCAACCAACTACATGGTTCAAGGTGCCTCAAATATAACCTATGAGTTGTGACAAAATTGGTTTTTTCTTGTGTGCCAAACTACTGCCACGTTAATGTATTAAACAACTCAAATATGTCTTCTAAGAAGAGTCTAATCGAATACGTGCAAAAAAGCACTTTGATACAAGATTTGATGTCAAGTCAATACAACTCATTAATAAAAGATAATATAATCTATTGAAAACTAATGGCAATAATAGCTATGATACTATTGTGTATGCATACTTGTTGTAACCAGGATATTGATGTTTGTTGGTTTGTATTGCACGTAATAATACAAACAAATCGATATAGATTACTCTAGATATGAAATCAACAAGGAAAACAATAGAACATTGAATTGTATGTTAGCCAATCCATAAAAGGCCAAAAAGACAACGAGCTCACCTCGAATCTTTCATGCTAATTAGCCGTAATTTTACAAATATTATCTGTTATTTGCCAAGATCAAATTAACATACGCGAAAAAACAGACACAAGTAACTCTTAATTACAACTACAACTTACAAATTTCGATTTTCATTCTTGAAACTTTTTCATCTTCAAAAGGATCTGAATGACTATATTTTAATTTATGAAAAAGTAAAAATTATATTAACTATGAAAAACTAATACAAAATTTGGACATACAAACACGTCCAAAATGATTGGATGTTTTGGAAACATACACACAAACTTTATGTATAAAAGAAAACAAACATACACAAAAACTTCATTTCAATATCGTTTTCAATCTCGATTTGTTGAAGTGAAGCTGGTATGATGTTGTTGTCATCTCGGATGAAGGAAGATGAAGAATTATCAACGTCAATTGCTAGACGTTACACGAAACATTTATCCACAATATCTCAACTATAACTATTTGTCATTATAAAATTACGTCGTTATGCACAGGTAGACGCCTAGTAGCATTTGATTAGTTAGAAATGTAGTTAATTACGAGTAGATTTTTAAAAAATTTGTGCACTCTTAGAGCCTTCAGTACCATGACTTTGAGGTTGAGTTATGGCTGAGGTGGAATGGTCTTAATGCAAGTTACGGCTGAGTTATGATACCACCCTCTCAAGTTATGGTTGAGTTATAACTTGACGTTACCATGATAACGCTAAGTTATGGCATAAGTGGACAAAAAAAGTGGTGTTTATGTGTGTGTATTTTGTAAATATTTAAATAAAAATGGATTCCAAAAGGTGGTGTTATTGTTGAGTTTAGGGGTGAGCAATCCTGACTGACACCCGACTCTCGTCCCGATCCCGATACCCGACTCCCTGCCCGATACCGATCCGACTGTAATCGGGTCGGGAGTCGGTTTACGTTTTCCTGGTAATTGGGATTCGGGACGGGTCGGGAGTCGGGTTGGTCCCGAGAAAACACAGCCAAAATCAAGATTCGGGGCGATTCGGGACCATTATTGAGTCGGGAGTCGGTTTGAGGTTTTCCTCGTTGTCGGTATCGGGATTAGTCGGGATTCGTCCTGATGCTCACCCTAGTTGAGTTACGATAAAAGATATTTTTTATGAGTTTAAGTTAAAATATAAAAGCTAATGTGGCACTTAATTACGAGATAACTTGAGTTACGACACCCATGGCTCTTACAAAAGAAGTTGGTACTAAAATAAGACATGGGCCTACTAAAAGAAGGTCAGGAAGAAATTATCAAAAACGTATAATTCCATTCCAGATTCCCAAAACCAAAAAAGAAAAGAATCTCCATATCCCAAAACACATAACCAAACACACACCTTCTCCCAAAACCAAATGGATCCAGCAGCACCAGCAAATCCAGCATGCGGAATAATATCATGCGACAAGATAGACAGAATGGCGAATTGGATCGGAAACAGTGTGGCATCCGCTTTTTTCACGTCACTTGAAAGATGCTCGTGTATTAATTTAAGCACTTCTCATGATGAATACGATGAAGATAATAACGAAGAAGAAGCTAAAGATCGTCCGCTTATGCTCACTAAGCCTATTGTTTTCGTTGATGATCATAATAATAATAAGCTTCCACCTGTTTGATTTGTTGTTTTTTTGTTTTATGGATTTGAGTTTTAATGTTCACTTGTGTTTATTGTATCTATTTGTCAAGTTTTTATTTTATTTTTTTGTTTTTGTGAATATTAAAAAAATACAGTTTAAGAAAACATAATTGTTACTGGTTTCTCTCTTTTACTTTTTTGCAGTGATTTTGGCTCTCATCGTATTGAGATTTGTGACTACCTTAATAATCGCGCGCACTCATTATACAACATCCGTCCCAAATTAAATAACTTTTAAAGACATTTTGATTGGTTGAAATTTAAAAGTGGACGGTTATTACGAGACAGACGAAATAGAAAGGTACTAGGGATATGACTGTATACATCCTACCTCCCATACCCTGCTACGGCGGGATTGGATATTGTTGTTGTAGATTATTAGGTTTATAGATGAGTGACCATAGTTTAGGTGTTTGTAGACACTGTTAAACAATGCAAAGATCAATGTTGTTAGATCTGTTAGCTGGAAATTATCATTTGGAAGTTTGAATTCTATGCGTTAGGTCGATTCACTATGTTTGTTTTCTCTGCCTGCCTGATGATCTTTTTCTTTTGGTACTTGATGATCTACTTATGTGTTGTATATCAGTTTTTAACCTGTTTTAGGTAAATAGTGGTGCGCAGCAGCTCCTTTTGTCTCTTCGAATGGGTTATCCATGCATTCATATTCGTAAGCAAGCCCAGGCTAATTCTTGATGTTTTTTTGTGTATTAGACTAAAGTTGAATATAGTCTGAGATCCTTAATAACAAAATATCTGCAATTTATACCCTTTTATAGCTAATTTGTTTTTCATGCTCTTTTTCTTGTCTTAAAATGGAATGCTGTCTTTTGACTAATGGAATTCTTTTCTGGAATCAGTACTTAGTACTTAAGTTGATTGATCCTGGTAGATATGCAGAATTGGAGAGTAAGTATAGGGCGTATTCCAACATAGAGCTAAGTAGTATAGTGAGAGGGCTTCCTACCAGCTAGGTGCGTGCTGAGAGGTGAGTTTGAATACATAGGTTAACGACTTGTTAATGTTGGGTTCTACAAATCATAGCTACTATGTATTATTTAAAAAGATTGTTATTTTGAGATGGACCGATATTAAACAAAACTGATAAAATAAGGAAGATAAGACATGGGCCTAGCAAAGAAGGAAGAAATGATAAAAATGGTATAATTCCGAATCAAATCAAAAAGTAAAGCGAAGTATCTCCAAATCCCAAAACACATAAACAAACACACCTTCTCCCCCATTTCCCAAAATCAAAACCAAATGGAATCATCATCATCATCAAATCCAGCATGCGAAATAATATCATGCGAGAAGATCAATCGAATGGCGAATTGGATCATAAACAGTGTCGCATCTGCTTTTTTCACATCACTCGAAAGATGTTCGTGTATCAATTTAAGCACTTCTCATGATGAATATGATGAAGATAATGATAACGAAGAAGAAGCTAAAGATTGTCCTCTTATGCTCACTAAGCCCATTGTTTTCGTTGATGATCAATTTCATAATAAGCTTCCATCTGTTTAATTCTGTTAAATGCATTCTTTATGAGTGTCACTTGTGTGTGTATCTATTTGTGTTTTATGTTATGACCTTTTATTTTGAGTTTTATTCATGTTAAGTTCTGTTTATATTTGATTCTTAGGATAAATTAAGTAATTTTATATAATTATTATGTAGGATTTATCATTAAATCATAAGCACATGTGAGGATTTAGGCTTATGAATTCTGTGAGCTAGTTATGTGTTCTATCTCAGTTTAGATGTGTTTCAAGTAAACAGTGGTACTTGTCTTTGCAGTTGTTCTTCTAAATGGTCGAATTCATAATTAAGCTCTACACTAAAAATAGGAAGTG
Source organism: Artemisia argyi (assembly GCA_030686995.1). Taxonomy (NCBI): domain Eukaryota; kingdom Viridiplantae; phylum Streptophyta; class Magnoliopsida; order Asterales; family Asteraceae; genus Artemisia; species Artemisia argyi. The sequence continues at coordinate 189,201,820 of CM060677.1, forward strand.
GCGTAAACTCATATAGGTTTAGCTCAATGTTTTTTCGCGTGGTCGATCATAATTGAGTATGCAACTTAGATACTTAATCACAAAAATATCTATATTATACCCTTAAACAGTGAATTGTTTTTCATGCTCTTTTTTGTGTCTTAATATGGGTGCTTGGAGGGGGAGGGGAAGTCAAGGATAATGCGCCTTTGTTCTATAGGTGAAAGAAATGTTGTTATTTGACTAGTGAGTGTTTTTTTTTTTTTTTTTTTTTTTTTTTTTTTTTTTTTTTTTTTTGGAATCAGTACTGGTTAGGTAATACTTAAGTTGGTTGATCGTGGCAGAAATGCAGACTGGCGGAGAAAATGCAGAGCATAGGAGAGGCTTCCTTGCCAGCTAGGTATGTTTTGAGAGGTCAGGTTAAAACCTATATTTTTCTATAAATGCACCCGGTCTCAAAAAGTTGTGCATGTAGTCTTGTTTGATTTCTCATAAATGCACCCGGTGACTTTGTCTTCTGGTTCCGTCCCTGACTAGGATTTGATGTTGGAGTGGTTGATATAATAAACGTCAACTGTATAAGAAGAATAAGACCAAGAAGTCTTGACTGTCTTTATGGGTTCAACTTTCACTAGGATTTGATGTTGGAGTGGTTGATATATCAAATCATAGTGATAGTAGTTGGCCTTTTTGTTGCAGACCAACTACTACTCTTACAAAATATCAAGAAAAACAACATTAGCTAATGAGAGAAGGAACAAATGTGAACAAGTAGCGGAAATAGATATGCATGATTGATATCATAGTTTGCGCTTTTTGGTGCCATTTGTCATGTATTTTTGCTAGAACATTGATCTATCAGCAATGAAAAACCATGTTTAATGGTTTGAAAAATGAATCCCACTCTAAGAACCCTTGATAGAACAGAAATGTTAAGAAAGCTAGTCCTATTTAATTGATAGTATGGGGAAGAGATGATAACAAGCTGTATAGAGTAGAGACAATAGATGCTTTAGGTAATCTTCTGCTTGTACAAATTCTCTTTACGCAGACACTGTATAGGCGTTAGAACAGTAATGAGATATTGGGCTCTTGACATCTTGAGGGTTCCTTGAGTTTATGACATTACTAAGTGGCTTACCTTATGAGCTATTTTACGAATAGATTTAAGCACTTTCTTTAACTCATTCCTCTTGTTTTCAGGAGTTGTTTAGTTATTTTAACTTACACAAGTCCGTCATCAGACTTGAACCCACATGCCACAACCTTTGATTGGTGTCAATTAGTGGGGGGTACTTGCATCACTTGGGCTGAGTGACCGAGTCCTATCTGTTAATTGTGTCAAACCCGAATTATGAAAAAGATTTCCAGGCTTCTTTTTCATAGGCCCAGCCAAATAGGTGGCATCTCACCATTAGCCCACAGTCGGCATCTTTTCACCTTAATAGAGTTGGCCAGTTTTCAGTGTGGGTCTCCATTTTCAAGACATTGTATCTACTCAGTTACTCAGCCAGCGGTTGATTAGACCCCGAACCAACCTGGAAAATTGTACCACAGTAGACTAATGGTTTTTTTATTCCTCATCCCATATTCAACTAACCTGAACCGCGCCCATATTTCCATTCAACATTGGTCCTAGTCTTTATTTAATCAATATGAGTAACCTTTGAATATACATACCTACTACAATGTTTTACCATATGTTTTTTTGTTTTTTGTTGGAAAGCCTACCCGCGGCACCTTAGGTGACGTCAGGTAAACTCCAGATTTCTCAAACTACCCGCAAGACCTTTAGAGCTTGGTAAATGACTAACCCTCAACAATTGTGGATGAGTATATGGCTAAGGTGGGTGACCGAAGTCTTTTTTGGCTAACATGATTTTAGCTTGTGACCTCTTCTTGGTTCTAACAAGGCCTTACCACTATTTTTCTTGGGGCAGACCAAAGTCTCTTTTGTTACACAACCAACACATGTTGAGAAACTACTATACTTTCATAAATTATGGGTGCATAAGCTACATCTCCTTATTTTGGTTTACTATCTCGCATAGTCGCATACATACATATACTAAGGTAAGTAAGATGTGTGTGTGTAAGCCTACATACGCATCCTTAACTAACCAGCCGACACCAATACTACATGTACTTAAACCGATTCAAGGAATGTTTAATGTATAGAAGATGACAAAGATACATCAAGTTAATATGATGAAGAGTCAAAGGTAAGATGTTAGTGCAATTTTTGGTTGTGTTGAAAGGTTGGTGTCCATGTCATTTTAGTCGACCCAGCATTATGACGAATCCCCCACTACACTTGCTTTTGTCTGCTTAACACTTCTGATTTTTTCAACTAAACAAAACAAAATAGACCTCGTCAATCTCATTCTTTCTTACTTTCTTAGTAATTTCTAATTAAAAAAATAACATTTTATGTTATTTAGTTAAACTATTAATGCAGTCTTTTATCAAGAAATTAAACCTCAGAGTTATTTGACAAAGGAAGGAGCTTTTTTTATACTGTATATAAATAGAATCTTAAAACATCTATGCATATGAATATGTTCAAAAAATTAAATGTTCGAAGGTATAATTCAACATAAAATCCGTGACATTTTGAAAAGTCTATTGTAGAAAATATATCGCATAATTATAATCTTGAAATAAGAGAGCACCGTGCAAGCACAAACAACATGACATTTGGGTTTATTTTTGTCTAATGGTGCCGCCATTACTGCACCATCACCGGTGTCATTTGCTCGCCGTTCGTGACTTCGCCGGGCAATCACGCCCGTTTTTTTTTTTTTTTTTTATTTTTTTTTATTTTTTTAGTGATGGGGTATTTTTAATGATGTGTTATGGGACCCACATGCGTCAATAAAAATTATACAGTGTGTTTTAGTTATTGTGGTGTTATAGGTAATGCGCTGAGGTGACAACCCAATAACAGTTATTTGTAGTTTCGTACCCCTATGCACCTAGCTGTGAAGTAGTAAAATTTACTCTAGTGACTAATCTCTCAAGCATGACAACCTTTTCAATGACAAGCTTTAAAGCACAAATGATTTTTCAACAACCATATTATTACAAGGACAAAGAAAATTGTAACTGTTCTTTTTCCATGATGGTAATGTATATCGTAACTTTTAAAAGGCCATTGGTTATTAAAAAGAAACTTTTTCAAGTTTCTATAGTTTATTATCATACAAAATCAATCAATCAAAAAAAATAAATAATAAAATAAAGAAAATGCATCGTCATAAAAACATCGCTCAAGTTGTAACATATAAAGAAGAACGTTATAAAAATGATGCAAACGAAAAAGTTGAAACATACAGGGTGCGTTTAGTTAGACAAAAAATTCTTAATTTTCTGTTTCAAAAAAAAAAAAAAAAAAAAAAAAAAAAAAACCTTAATTTTTCACAAAATATAAAAACGCGTTTATGTTATATTATTTTCTATTCTCAAGAAAACAAGAGGGTTATAAGGAAAACAAGAATTAAATATATATATATATATATATATATATATATATATATATATATATATATATATATATATATATATATATATATATATATATATATATATATATATATATATATATATATATGTGTGTGTGTGTGTGTGTGTTTTGTAGTTTTCCTAGTTAAAGTAGAAAATGCAAATTTTTTGTTTTGTAGAGAATTTGATGAAAAACTTTCGATATAAACGCAAATTTTAATTTCTTTGTTTTGTTGAAAATATTTTAAAGAAAATACGGGTGTTTACTTTTAACTAAACGCACAGATAAACTTGTAAGTTGAAAATCATTATGATTAATCATGTGTTAAAAGTATAATGAACTGCATCTAATTTACTTTGGCTATCCTCTTTTTATCGGAACTTTTTTTAGTTTTTTTTTTCCTTTAAAGTTATCACGTCATATGTCTCCTTTCTGTTTCATCACTTTTGCATATACTACAACTTTAAAATGATACCTTTTACTTTAAAAATACATAAAGCTTCTACTTATAATAACTTTACCATTTACAGACCTAGGTTTTTTCTTAAGAGTGTCGTAGAAATTGCCGTTTGAGTTAATTAAAGTTACATCATAAAAAAACAAAAGTAGCAAAACAAAATAAAATATATTGAGCGTTGTCAATAACAAAAATCAACGGTGTTAAATCTCTTTTACACTTCGTGACCTGAAATCGGGTGTAACCCGTGCCACATCCGGCATCAATGTAAATCTGTCCTTGGTTACTTCAAATCCTTAACATCTTAAATACATACAAAGAGAACACATATTTTCTTAAAGACTTGTAAAATAAAAACTAAAAATTTACTAATATACGCGTGATTAATAAAGGTAATAACATCTATCGACTACTGTTAAGGTAATTGTTTGAATATTTCTTAATCCTCAAACTTTCATCAATTTTTTTATAAACCTTTTTAATTTTACTTGCAATGGCTACAATTAAATCATTAAGAGTTGCATATATTAGGCCACATAAAAACCGCAAGTTTACAAATATAACTATTTGTCATTACTCATTATGCATTGCCGTTATGCAATGATTCTATCAATGCATAATCACATTCTTCTATATGTCACAAACCATTAACAAATAGAAAAAGTTGGACACATACCATTTGAACTACAATAAGTAACCGTTCATCTATTGAAGCATTATTGTTGAATGAATACATAAAATTATTATTTGGAAATAAAGGCATACATTATATCATTAGGACAGCAAGGATCTACCATTTTCCACCACTTCCATGCATTCATAGAGGTCACCTTTGATAGCTCAAAATTCCACTTCCACTAAACAAATATAAACAAACAACCCACCAAGGCACCTACAAAAAAAGCAGTTTGTTTTCACAACAGTAAGTCAAAAAGAAAATCCTTTTATATCTTTCATCACTCATTATGCATATCTAACTCACCAAATAAAGCCAAAACATAAGCAATTTCAAAACATTTCCTGCTTTCTTTATATTAAACACAACAAGCAACAACATTATTCAAAGTTATACAACACCTTCATATCATGGATGCTGCTCAATGGGCAAAGGTATGATCATGCAGATGAATCGTTTTGCATGAAAACTAACCAGTTTCGTTAAGGCGATGATGTTGTTGGAAAGTTAGTCTATGTTGGTTCTTGTTATGGTCACTTTTTCTTTTTGAAACTTTTAAAAGGGTAGTGATAAATTGGTTCTATTCTAGCAAAAGCATACAACTTTATTTTTTGCCTTTTGAAGAATCATCCAAAACAGAAAGTTATATATAGCTTGTTTTCTTGTTGTCTTTATATTTAGTCTCTAACTAAATAATTATGACTTGATTGTAGGATGTCAGGAATGATGGAAACTATAATCAAGTGCAAGAAAAGAAGGCAAAGCCACAAGATCAACAAGCAGTCAACTGTCCAAGATGCGATTCGACCAATACTAAGTTTTGTTACTACAACAATTATAGCTTAACTCAACCAAGATACTATTGCAAGGCATGTAAGAGGTATTGGACAAAAGGTGGATCACTTAGAAGTGTTCCGGTTGGTGGTGGTTCAAGAAAGAACAAGCGAACCGTATCATCTACATCAGCTATGTCTAAACCTGTTGATCTTTCACAGTTTTCATCTCAAAATTTTACTAACCATGAAGTTCAAGATCTTAACTTAGCTTCTCAAGCTACAAAAGAGGAATATCATCATGATTTCTCGCAGTTCATGAAGTTGCCTAAGATTGAAACTAGCAATGCAAACTTTTTATCATCTTCTGTGACAGCCTCTAGTTTAGATTTGCCAAGAACAACAGATACATCACACTTGAACACAATGTTCACAGAAACAAGATTCGGTGTTCAAGACTATAAGCCAATGACGGGGTTTCCTGTTCAGGGGAATAATGGAATCACGTACGGGAACTTTGTAGGAAATCAAGAGGGTGGTGAAAGAATCATGTTACCTTTTGAAGTCTTGAACCAACATAATTCAACAAGGGAGAATGGCGAAAGCATGGGACAAGGGAGTTCAAGTGGATACTGGAACGAGACTTTGGGTGGGGGTTCCTCAGCATTGTATAACTGAGGCTTAGGCCAAAGTAGATTGTACTAAATTACAACTAGATGACGATAAGACAAATGGATGAGTTTACGCCATTGTTGTGCTGTTAATTTTATTAAGAATGCTTTCTGATGAATCATGTGCGTTGATTTTCAGTACTTGAACGTATTAGATATTTGCTCTCCTGATTTAACATAACACTGTTCTTATCTATGTAGTTTAACTTAGATA